>CM077097.1:76191274-77543050 GCA_039513925.1 Platanthera zijinensis
GTGCTTTTTTCACATAGTCATATTTTAATGACTAACCCTTCATGGATACTTTTTTTTAGGTAACATGAGCGTCTCCCAGTGCACCACAAAGGATTTCCCCAGAAGAACTGGGAAAGGTTTGGCTTAAGATTTTCATAGAAATTGAAGAAGTTCAGGAAATGCATAAAGCCTCATGTCAAGATTGTGATTGTGCCTTCTATAATGAGTATGGTTAAATAATCATAGTTTCTGTAAAAACTTTTATAAATAAATAAGACAATGAATAAAAATCTACTATTTGATGTTCTTTGTACTGTGGATCTTTAGTTTGATTCATTGTTGCGACCATTTTATTAAAATTACGTTCAGTTATCGAATCATTTGGGAAGACCGGAGTTCAGGTCTTCACAATTTGGTATAAGTGCGAGTTTTTCAATAATTTGCGTTGTAGGCAGTACGAAGTCATAACACAAATAATATAGCGTAATTAATTAAAACTCCTTTATAGGAACTCATCCAAGTTTATTCAAGTCAAAGCCGACTTCATGAAATATGAGAAGAGCATGAAGTTCATCAGAGTACTCGATCTGCAGAAAATGACAATGGACATCATCGTCGCCCTTTAGAGTTTGTGTTAGCCATCGCAGAAGCGTTAAAGTTAGTGTTCCCAACGCTAGCCGCTTTAGGACCAACAACTCCACAAGATGATCCTATTCCTAGACAATACCCGATGAATCTACCCCCCCCCCCTGATATTCTTCGTGTAGCACCTACACGACAACACGGTTAAATGGATTTTGACCTGAAATAATTTCTGGACTTAAAACCACCAACGTTCCTCGGAGGCTTGTGTCCTTTGGAGACTGAAGATTTGATATTACGCATAGAAACAATCTTTCAAGTTATGGAATTTCCAAAAAATCAAAAAGTTGAATTAGCCACTTTTCTTCTCGAAGGCGCAGCAAAGCGTTAGTGGAATAATATCGTCCCCAAGAAGTACACCAGACGTGGCAACATAACCTGGACGAACTTCCTATAAGAATTTACAAATTGGTCTGTTCCATTGTCAGAAAAAAGAGTGTTGCATAACCAATTCCTCCGACTTGTTCAAGGAACCAAGTCAGTCAAATAATACGAGGCAGAATTCTCTAAGTTAGCATGCTATACTGACTCTCTCTTGGCTACTAAAGAAGATCATTGTCGACAGTTTCAACAGATACTGCACGAAGATATTCATAATTTACTAGTCTATTTTAATATTCTTGAATATGAGAAACTAGTTGAAAGAGCTCGGTTGGTGGAGATTGATCAAGAATAGTCTCAAAAGCATTGAGATAGTGGTAAAAGAAAAATGACTGAAACGCCAAACTAAAACGAAGAGCAAGACAGGAAAAATAAAACAGTCCAATCTGACCCATCTACCAATAATGCATCCCAAGTAACTGCCATAAAATATGTGAAATATGGTCGAATGCATCTAGGAGAGTGCCTAATTGGACTATGTTACTACTTTCGTCAACCAGGACACAAAGAAAACATATCCAAAGCTCCTGAATTTATAAGAATACAACTCTCGAGGACCACCACTTCTACCGCAACCCCATATATATCAAATGCATGTTGAGTCATTAGCTTCAGCACCTGCTCCTGTCCCTGCTCCAGTTCCTCCTCATGAAATTCCAGAGGAATGTTTGATCCAACTGCGGGCGTTTAATTTAGAACCCTATCGCAAGAAATAATTGTAATAAATCTCTATTTTCTGTTCATGTACATTTGTGTATATAAATAAAAGTATAGATATCTCAATACCTTGTCTCGTTTATCTATCACCTTCTATCAATGAGTTTTTTCGTGGATGAAAAAACTTATAAGGAGGGAAGAATTACGACGATTCAAATTTTCCACAATAAAATATTTTAAATTCCCTGATTATGAGAATGCGAGGTAGTACGATTTTATGTGCTAAATTTTTCTTTTTGGTATTTTCTATACATTATTATCGTTATTTGATTTTATGAGTTAGTATACACTTGGTGGTGCCAATAGTGTATCTTTTATTTTAATTATGTTGTCACAAGTATTGTTAGTATATGTAGGTTGCCATTAGTGATTTGGGCTTGCCTTGCTGGTTTGGATCTATTGTTAGAAAGTTTTTTGGTTTGGAACTTGTGTTAGCCAACCACTATTTTACTATTTTGCGGGCTAATTTCGCTGATTTTAGGGGCTTGGTTAAGTAGTATTTTACCTTACTTTTTTAGTAATTTTTATGTTGCTGGACAACCATTTTGGAAACTGAATTTAAGTTGGCAACTTTGTCAAAAAGCTGATTTTGTGATGGACAACAAGTATTTATAGATTTTGCAGTTTATTTGAGTTTGTTTCGTATTTGGACGGATTTAAAAAATCTTTTCCTAAAGCTTTTAAACATTAATGCTATGCATATAAGAGACGCAACCCAAATAAAGTGTGTGCTATTTCAGTGGTTTCTGAGACCGAGAAACAAGAGGATGTGTTGGGTACATTGGAAAATGTGTACCTGATTTGAAGAAGCCCAACCTAGCTCAATGATATACATCAAGGTGTATTTGATGTTGTTTTGAGTTGACATGTACAGGTGAAGAATTGATAAAGTATGCAGAAAAATTCTAAGTCCAAGTGTCGACACAGAGAAGGATGTGTCGACACATAGAAGAAATTAGTCGACACAACACTGGGAAGCAGTGTCGACACATAGCAGTTAGTCTACAACTACACTGGGAAAAAGTGTCGACACAGAGGAAGTATGTCGACACATAGCAGTTAGTCTACAAATACTGGGAAGCAGTGTCGACACAGAAGAAGTAAGTCGACACAACACTGGGAATTTGTGTCGACACAGAAGAAAAGCGTCGACCTCAACATTGGGAAAATGTGTCGACACAGAAGAAAATAGTCGACCTCAAGTTTGTCTACACCAGCAGAATGTGTCGACACATTGTGATTGAGTCGGCACATTATAGCAGAGTTAAAAGAAGTCTGTGTCGACACCTGAAGGCTAAGTCGACACTTACTAAGTTATGATTCTACAACAACTGTGTCGACACACAGGACTTGTGTCGACACACTGAAGAGTCAAGACCAAGTTATTTTCAGAAGAAGCTGTATCGACTCAAAGGCAACTTAGTCGACATCACTGAAGACTGTGTCGACACCAAAGTCAATTGTGTCGACACAGATAGACAAATGGTCTCGACACTTTCTGACAGACTGTCTCAACAACTTATGGTTCAAGACTAAGGCACAGGACTTGTTTGAAGACTTGACAGCTGTGGGTTGCCACCGGTTAACTGAAGCTGTCAGACTTGTCAGAAAACGGTTAGAAACCGGATCAGCCGGTTACCATGAAGAAAGTCTATAAATAGACAGATTCAGAAGGAGGAAACAGAACTTTTGAAAACATTGATAAGAATCAAAAAGTTGAGAAGGATTACAATCCAATTCATTTCAAGAAAGTGCTAGGCACTTAAGAAGATCTTCTCCAGAAGATCTAAGAAGACTATCTAAGGATAGATCAAAGAAGAGTTCTAATCAGAATTCAGAAGAATCATTCAAAGTGCTGGATAGAGAGAGATCAAGCCAGAATTTGAAGAAGAAGAAAGAAACCACCAGTGGATTCTCAAGAAGCTGTTTGGAAATCAACTCAGCTAAGTTCATATTCAAGAAGCTTTGAAGAAAGCTCAGATACAGTTGATTTCATCAGCTGATCAAGAATTGTCTTGGCCTTTTTCTCTCTCAATTTAGGCAAGACAGTTAAATAATCTTTTCTATATTTCTGTAGGATCTGTTTACACAGATCTGAGTTGTAAGCCTGTGTTATAAAGGCTGAGTGTAGGAGTGTTGAACTCTGAGTGGTAGGGCTGTTTGCCTGAGTCTAGGAGAAGGGTCTTCTCTGAGTTGTAGGCCTTGGGGCAAGGCTGAGGTAGGGCTGTTGTGCCTGAGTTGTAGGAACCAGTTGGGTTCTGAGTTGTAGGATCTGTTGATCTGAGATTAGTGGAAGTTTGGCCGAATCTAGCATACTGCTAGATAGGTGAAGGGGGAAAGTGGATGTACCCAGACCTTGGGGAACCACTATAAAACACTGTGCAATCTGTGATGTTTTATTTTCTGTGATTGCTGTGATTATTGTGTTAGCCATTAAATTGAATTCTGCCTAGAAGTTTTTATAAAGAAGTAGAACCTATTCACCCCCCCCCCCCCTCTAGGTGTTTAGGTTGTCTTGAAAGTAAAACTATCAAGTGGTATCAGAGGGAGGTTCCTCAAAAAGGACTTAACAGTCTGAGGTAGATCTAAAAGGCAGATTCAAGATTCAAGAAGATGGGTTCTGGAGAGAATCATAAGGAGCTAGGGTCTATGAAATTACCCATATGCAAGAAAGAAATTTTTGGAATTTGGAAAGAAAGAGTCAGACTGTTTATGGAAGCATCTGACCCAAGAATTTACATCACAGTACAGGAAGGCCCCTTCATTCCAATGAAGGTATCAGTTCTTGATGCAAATATCCAAACTCTATAGAGTTATTCAGAAATGACCAAGGATGAAATCATCTTGGCAACCATGGATAAAAGAGCTCAGAACATTATTGTTAGTGTCATAGATGATTCAACATTTCAAAATCTGATTCACTGCAAGACCTCCAAGGAGATGTGGGACACATTGATTGTCTACATGGAGGGATCTGAAGAAGTAAGGCTGGACAGGAAGTCTATGCTAAATCAGGAGATGAAAGCTTTAGACAAGGAAAATCTGATAGCATAACTGAGTGCTATAAGAAATTCTATAGAATTGTGAATGAGCTAATATCCTATGGAGGAGTCTTCAGTACCTATGAACTGAATGACAAATTCTTAAGATTCTTATCAAAGGATTGGGATACAAAGATCTGTGCCATAAGAGAAGTGGCTAAATTGGCAGAGATATCTCCTCCAACCCTGTTTGGAAAGTTGTTATCCTATGAAATGCAACTTATGGTGAGGAAGGAGGAGGAAAGAAACTCAAGAGGAGAGCATAGAGAAAAGACTGTGGCATTCAATGCAGAAGCTACTAGAAAGAATAGGAGGATATCACCATCTCCTCCTAAGGAAGTTACAGAAGATAGTTCTGAAAGTTCAAACAAGGGTTTTGAAAGCTGTGATTCAGATGCAGATTTTGCTGCATTCACAAGACAATTCCAGAGGTTCTTGAAGAAGAAGCAGTGGAAGTCTAGGCCTTCCCCATCACAGCAAGTTGATGACTATTATAAGAAGAAAAGGTCATCAAGGAAAGAGAAGAGCAGATCAAAACCCAGCAAAGCCACTACTTCAAAGATTGTCTGTTATTATTGCAATAGGCCTGGACATGTAGTGGCTGATTGTCCTGACAAGAGAAAGGAATCTTCAGAAAAGCTGAAGACTTATCAGAAAGGCAAGAAGGAGAAATCCTTTGTAGTAAAGAAAGATAAGAGTCTATCAGACCAGTCAACTTCAGAATCAAGATCTGAAGCTGAAGCATATATTGGACTATATGCTGCATCTGAGGAAGAGGAGTTTATGCAGTTGCTAGACTCCATCAATGAACATCAATGCATGGGGTTGATGACAAGATCAGAAGAGGACATATGCCAGAATCAGTCTGGTCCTAATGAGGTAAAATGTCCTTCCAGTACATCTGTTTGTAGTACAAGTGAAGAATCAGCTACATCTGCATCAAGTGATGAAGATGCATCTGAATCTGAAGGAGATGTCTATCAATTGATAGATAAGTATGGGGACTTGTTGCAGGCCCTTAAGAAAAGCAAGAACCTGGTTAAATCTCAGGCTCAGGAAATTGCTGAACTAAGGGTTGCAACAACTGAGTTAGAAAAAGTCCTTGATCAAAAATTAAATGAAATTGCCAAGCTGAAGAATATAACTATTATTCTGATGGGCACAATTAATTATACTAATGATCAAGTGAAGAGTCTGGAGGCCAGACTTAGAATTGAAAGGGATTTAGTGGCTAGTTACTCTAAGCCAAAATCTGTCTTACCCTTGATAGATGAATTTGTCACTCAAAAGGGTAAGGCTGGATTAGGATTTAAAGGTAACTCCAGGGCTGGCAGATTCAAGAGGAAAGGCAAAGCTCCTGTTCAGCCACTAAACCTTTCAGTCCCCATAAAGTTTAGTAAGGTGAAAGTGCCTTCTAACAAATATGATCATGAAGACATTCAAGGTCATATTAAGACTAAAGTTCTGAAGAACAAGGGTGTAAATGCAAGCAGGCCTACCTATGGTCATAAACCCAATGGTTTTAAGAAATTAGTAGGTGAAGTTGCAACAGCACCAGCAATGAACAGAAATTCTTCTGACAAGGATGTATCTAGATCTAGATACAATAAGTTTGAATGTTGGTAATGTGGCAAGAGAGGCCATTTTGCATTAGACTGCTGGTATAACACAAGTGTTATAAAGAATAAGAGTCTACCTATTAGAAGAGGTTATGATAGCTTTATTAATGCTAACCTGAACCAAGGACCCAAGACTTACTTGGGTTCTAAGGGTAAGTAATTCTGTATTGCAGGTGAATCCAAGTAACCATGCCCCTATATGGTACTTGGATAGTGGTTGTTCCAGGCACATGACTGGAACAAAGGGGCTGCTGAAGGAGTATTCATCTGTCAAAGATGGACCTAAAGTGATCTTTGGTGGATCTGAAAAAGGAGTCATCAAAGGGTTTGGTAACATTTCTTCTAACCTAATTACTATCACTCAAGTGGCTTATGTAAAAGGTTTGAAACATAATCTAATAAGCATAAGCCAGCTAAGTGATTTAGGATATGACATTTCATTTGTTAAAGATGGATGTCATATCAAGAGGTCAAGTGATCAAAAGATCATATTGACTGGGTATAGGAAGAGAAATGTATATTGTCTTAATTTTGAATGTGAGAATAAGGCTTCTCCCATCTGTCTTGTAGCTGATGACAATGCTTCTCATTGTGTTAAGTGGCACAAGAGATTGGCTCATCTAAACTACAAGACAATTGGCCAACTCTTTAGCAAAGAGCTAGTGAGGAATGGACCTCAAATTAAGTGTATAAAGGAAGGGATATGCTCAGCTTGTCAAAAGGGAAAGCAGACAAAATCCTCCTTTCAAAGCCTTGAAAACAAGGATTCTGTGAGGTGCTTATACCTCTTGCATATGGATCTTTTTGGTCCTATGCCAGTTCATAGTCTAGGTAGGAAGGTCTACACTTTTGTGGTTGTAGATGACTATTCTAGATTTACATGGGTGTTCTTTCTGAGACAAAAATCTGAAACCCCAAGTGTATTACTTAATTTTGTAAAGCAAATTCAGAATGAACTGAATAGTACAGTGGTCAAAATCAGAAGTGACCATGGTACTGAGTTTCAATCTGAAAGCATAACAAACTTGTGTAAAGACTTTGGGATTTTCCAAGAGTTCTCCTCACCTAGAACACCTCAGCAAAATGGAATTGCTGAAAGAAAGAATAGAACATTGATTGAAGCTGGTAGAACTCTATTGAGTGACACCTCTCTCCCAGAATATTTCTGGGCTGAGGCAGTTAACACTGCTTGTCATGTCATCAATAGGGCTTCTATCACCAAAAGCCACAGAAAGACTCCCTATGAGATTGTGAAAGGCAGAAAACCAAATCTATCCTATTTTAGGATCTTTGGTTGCAAGTGCTATATACTTAACAATGGCAAGTCATATTTGACTAAGTTTGCTGCCAAATCCCAGGATGGGATATTTGTTGGGTACAGCACAAATAGTAAGGCCTATAGAGTCTTCAACTTAACTACTCAAGTTGTTGAAGAATCTGTGCATGTTGTATTTGATGAAACAAGATTAATCAATTGTGAGTTGTCTTGTAGATCAAATGACTCAACAGGTATAAGCAAGAGGATGGACAAGCTCTCTATTGCTGAAGCTTCAAAGGAAGATGGAGCATTGGAAAATGAAGGCTGCTGTCCAGGGGGAGTACAAGAGATAATGGAAGCTGATGAAAACCAAGAGGTTCAGCAGAATGAAGAAGCTGGAGATGCTCAACCTGAAGGGAATCTTCCTCCAGCTATAAGATATCTAAGAGATCATCCTGCTGATCAGATAATAGGTGATCCAAGACAAGGAGTGCAAACTAGAAGCAGAAATCAAAGCACAGTTTTGCATTCAAGTTTCTTGTCTCAAATGGAACCTAAGAAGTTTGAAGAAGCTATCCAAGACCAGCACTGGATTGATGCTATGCAAGAGGAGCTGAATCAATTCAGAAGGTGCAAAGTCTGGGAGCTTGTTCCTAAACCAAGAGGCCACAACATAATTGACACTAAGTGAATCTATAGGAACAAGCTGGATGAAAGTGGGATAATAGTGAAGAATAAAGCAAGGTTAGTTGCAAAAGGATACAGGCAGGAAGAAGGGATCGACTTTGATCAAACCTTTGCTCCAGTAGCAAGGCTGGAGGCAATCAGAATGTTCCTTGCCTATGCAGCCTACCAAGACTTCAAAGTATACCAGATGGATGTGAAGTCAGCATTTCTGAATGGTGATCTTAAAGAAGAAGTATATGTAGAGCAGCCATCAGGTTTTGTAGATCCTCTTAAACCTGATTCTGTGTATAAGCTTAGGAAAGCTTTGTATGGGTTAAAACAAGCTCCAAGGGCTTGGTATGAAACCCTGTCTACCTTCCTCATTGAGAATAAATTCTCAAGAGGAAAGATAGACAAAACTCTATTCCTTAGGGAATCCAAAGGTAAGATCATCTTAGTTCAGATCTATGTTGATGACATAATATTTGGATCTACTGAAAACAACCTTTGTAAAAAGTTTGCCAAACTTATGCAAGGGAAGTTTGAGATGAGCAGTATGGGAGAACTTAAGTTCTTCTTGGGACTCCAAGTAAGACAGACTGATGATGGATTGTCCATATCCCAGTCTAAGTTCACCAAAGAATTAATTAAGAAATATGGTATGGAGTCATCCTCCACCATGAGAACTCCTATGGGAACAAGTATGCCTATATGCAAAGATGAGGCAGGTAAACCTGTTGATGAATCTTTGTATAGAGGAATAGTTGGCTCACTACTATATCTCACTGCTAGTAGACCAGATATTATGTATGTTACATGTGTCTGTGCTAGGTACCAAGCCTGTCCTAAAGAATCTCATTATACTGCAGTCAAAAGGATTCTGATATATCTTAAGGGTACACCTAATCTAGGTCTTTGGTACCCTAGGAATAGAGATTTTCAACTAACAGGCTATTCAGATGCAGATTTTGCAGGATGTAGAGAGGATAGAAAGAGTACTACAGGTACTTGTCAATTCCTGGGAGGAAGACTAATATCATGGAGTAGTAAGAAGCAGACTAGTGTGGCAATTTCCATAGCTGAGTCAGAGTATGTTGCTGCTGGAAGCTGCTGTGCACAGCTATTGTGGATGCAGCATCAGCTTAAGGATTATGGTATTCAGGTAAGTAGAACACCCCTTTTATGTGATTCTAAGAGTGTTATTTCTATTGCTAATAATCCAGTTTCTCATAGTAGAACTAAGCATATAGAAATCAAATACCATTTTCTTAGAGAACATGTAGAAAAAGGAGACATCTCATTGGAATTTGTAAAAACAGATTATCAAATAGCAGATGTATTTACTAAGCCTTTAGATGAAACCAAATTCAATAAATTCAAAATTGAATTAGGTATGTTAACCATTGATTAATGTATTAACAAAATCATTAACAATGCAATTGAAGTGGTATTTAAGTAAGTTAAAGTAATAACAACATAATTAAGTGTTAAAAAGGACACATTGAAGTAACACTTACAAGTGGTGTTGAACCAACAGAAATTGGCTAAGTAAGAATGTGTCGACACATTCAGTAATAATGTGTCGACTCAGAGAAATAATGTCGACAAGTCAGAAATATTGTGTCGACACAGAGAATATGTGTCGATACTTAAGAGTTATATTGTCGACTTAACCAAAAATGTAATGTCGACTCAACCAGGATAATGGTGTCGACACTTACAGAATATGTGTCGACACTTATCCTTAGAGTCGACACCGTATTTCTGTCTATCTACTATGTATCCAAGGTGTCGACATAACCACAAATTGGTGTCGACACATAGTAGGCTGAAGTAATGTCGAGACAATAGAAGTTTGTGTCGACACATTCCGTCTGTGTCGACACATTTAGTCTGTTTTTGGCGCCTTTTGAACTTCTTTCAACAGAAGGTATAAATAGGTCAAAAACTCTTTCTGTCGACACGCTTCCAAGGTTTTCGAGACTAAAACCCTGTGTCGACACTCTATCTTTCTCTCTTCTCTCAAGCTTTCTCGACGAATCGATGGCGCCAAGGATTGAAGACAACATCAATGAAGGGTATGAGTTGGTGCGCCAGGCTTTTGCAGATGCGCCATCAGATGTTCAAGGGGTTATCACCCTCCTCTTCGAGTCAGGGTTAGAATTTCTAATCTCAGAACCGACTAAAATCTGGAAGAAGGAGGTGCACGAGTTCTTTATCTCTGCATCAGTCCACTCAAATGGCCTCAAGATTAAGTCCAATGTTCAAGGGACTAAGGTGAAGATTACTCCAAGAAGTTTCAGAAAGATCTTTCAATTACAAGTAGTTGAGAATGAAGAGGAAGTTCCTAGTTCTAAGACAAGAGAAGCCCTTCAATAGTGTGGACTGAACTCGAGCATGAAGATTGGAGCTGCATTCAACAGGAAGGGTATGAATCAGCAAGGGAAGTTCTTGTCTGAAATTGTTGGGAAAGTGATCCTCTACAAAACAGGTGGACATGATAGGATTTCTGCCTATATGTTCAGTCTTATGACCAGGATTGTTTTTACAATTCCTACTAATTGGTCAGGAGTACTCTTTGACAAGATCAAAGAAGGAATCAAGAAGCCCAACATGGCTAGAATCATGAGCTTATATCTCACTGGAGTGATTCCTGAAGTGATGCAGCAACTGCCAGGGACTAAGATCAATCATATGAGAAGGATGGATATGAGACTGTTCTCTAGGTGGGATAGGGTGCTGTCCAAGGATGTGCCTGAAGAGAGCAGGCCAGACACCCCTGTGAAATCCCCTTCTCAAACTCAAGAAACTGAACAACAACAAGAAGACCCACTCAGGACACAGGTTGAAGAACAGCCTGACTCAACTATAGTCCAGCAAGTGTCCACACCTGCACAGATGCAGGGGGAGCCAGTTCACTCTCCTGCTCAAAATGTATCTACTCCTGATAAGGTACAAGTGTAGGGCGAGCTAATGTATTTTACTATAAAAGACATTGCTCATATTCTTATTACTGCACAGGTTCAGGGGGAGCTAGTGTCCACTCCTACTCTAGATACTACAATTACTGAACGAGTACAGGAGAAGCTGTTGTCAGTACAAGTGCAAGAGGAAGCACAGATAGACTTATCTCAAGATTTAACTGCTGCAGAAGATACAGCTCAACTGGAATTTACTCTGGAGGAGTTATTCCCTGATGCTGATACTACTACTGATAAAGTAGGAGGAGGACCAGAAATTGAGAAGTCCATAGGTATGGAAATTGATCAGGAAGCTGAAGTTGATCCACAGGTTGAGGGGGAGCCAGTGGATGTTGAGACTGAGCAACAGGTCACTGGGACAGATACACTTCATCCTCCTCAAGAAAGAATTCACCTAGATACTTCATCTGATACTGAAACTGAAGAAGCCAGGCTGGCCAAGAAAAGAAAACTTGTTGTATTTAAGAGAAGAAGCAAGAATTATAAGCAGGCTTTACAGACAACACCTCAACAAGTATCTCCTGCCTTTGATCATAACAAGTTTATGGTAGATCTACAGGTGAAATTGGATGAACAAAGAATGGCTCTGGAAAAGTATGTTGATGAAAATAGCAAGTCACTTCATTTTGACTTAGCTCAGGATATAAAGTCCATCCAGTTTCAAGTCAACATGCATAAGAAAGAAATGACAGATTGCTTCCAAAAGGGAGGCCATGCTGTGGTTCATCTAGCTCAACAATAGGAGGCTATTACTAAAAAGGTAGATGATATTGTCCTGAAGCAAAGCTATGTCTTGGAAAATCAGTTACGAATGAATGATAATTTAACTGAATCTCATCATGAGATAATAGAGGAATTGAAAAAGATTGTTCCAGGCCTGCCTGCAGATAAAACAAAAGAAATGGAAGAATTTGATAAGAACTTTCAAGCTGCTATTGCTTCTGTTAAGACTGCAATCACTACCTCTCAAAAAGAAATATCTGAAAAGCTTCAAAAGTTAAAACCATTTTTTAAAGAGGGTGTCAATTATCTGGATGGCCAAATCAGATTTCAAAAGGAAGATCTCAGAGATCATATGACCAGAGAAGTCATAAAGGGGGAGAGGTTATTGATTCATGCAGGCCAAGAGCACTCTAAATGGGTGACAAATAGTATAAGAGCCACCTTGGGATGTCCACCCTTGTGTGATGATGATATGATGGCTGAATCAGGCATTCAAGCAGGACTACTTGAAGGCAACCAACCTGAGGTTGCCCAAGTTATTTACCCTCCTTCTGATTTTGATATTCTGGATAAGCAAGTGCAGGATATGTATAGTCCTCCAAAGGAGGTGCATAATGTTGTGATTGAGAAAGTTGAGATGCCAGAGGCCTTCCTGAAAGAACAGCAAGATGCTCTATTAGCAAAGAAGAGATTTAGAGACCAGGCTGCACTTAAGCCAGATTATGAGCAGTGGAGTCCTACTTCAAGGAACATAATACTCACTGCATGGAAGGCTGTACAAGACAAAGTTCATGAGAGAGGGAAGTGGTACAATGAGATAGAATGGCAGAAGTATGAGCCAAAACAGGAAGCTATAGTACAATTCAGAAGGAAAGCTAAGCTGGGGAGGCTGCCACCAGATGCTAAGGAGCCAAGCAAGTACTTCCCAAAGCCTTTTCACTATTTTGAAAGGCAAAGGCTCAAGGAAGAAGCTAAGAAGAAAGCTGATCTAAAAGGAAAGAAGATAGCTGAAGAATCAGAAGCTCCTGTGACAGCTAAAATTCAATCTGGCAAAGGGATTATCATTAGCGAGCCTGATCAATCCTGATTGTGTTTTAGTTCCTTCATAATATTTTGTAATGTTGTGATGTGATCATTAAATATAAAACAATATAATCAAACATTACCCAGTAATAAACAAAATATTGTTTAAATCTGTGATAGATTGTTTTATCTATGATGTTTTTATTATTTTGTTTATAATTAAGTATCCCTGTGTTTTTGTCATATATCATCATTTAGTACTGTTTATAAATGGTGTATATCATTGGCTATAAGGGTTATGACTTCTCCAAATAGGGGGAGATTGTTGGGTACATTGGAAAATGTGTACCTGATTTGAAGAAGCCCAACCTAGCTCAATGATATACATCAAGGTGTATTTGATGTTGTTTTGAGTTGACATGTGCAGGTGAAGAATTGATAAAGTATGCAGAAAAATTCTAAGTTCAAGTGTCGACATAGAGAAGGATGTGTCGACACATAGAAGAAATTAGTCGACACAACACTGGGAAGCAGTGTCGACACATAGCAGTTAGTCTACAACTATACTGGGAAAAAGTGTCGACACAGAGGAAGTATGTCGACACATAGCAGTTAGTCTACAACAATACTGGGAAGCAGTGTCGACACAGAAGAAGTAAGTCGACACAACACTGGGAATTTGTGTTGATACAGAAGAAAAGCGTCGACCTCAACATTGGGAAAATGTGTCGACACAGAAGAAAATAGTCGACCTCAAGTTTGTCTACACCAGCAGAATGTGTCGACACATTGTGATTGAGTCGACACATTATAGCAGAGTTAAAAGAAGACTGTGTCGACACCTGAAGGCTAAGTCGACACTTACTAAGTTATGATTCTACAACAACTGTGTCGACACACAAGACTTGTGTCGACACACTGAAGAGTCAAGACCAAGTTATTTTCAGAAGAAGCTGTGTTGACTCAAAGGCAACTTAGTCGACATCACTGAAGACTGTGTCGACACCAAAGTCAATTGTGTCGACACAGATAGACAAATGGTCTCGACACTTTCTGACAGACTGTCTCAACAACTTATGGTTCAAGACTAAGGCACAGGACTTGTTTGAAGACTTGACAGCTGTGGGTTGCCACCGGTTAACTGAAGCTGTCAGACTTGTCAGAAAACGGTTAGAAACCGGATCAGCCGGTTACCATGAAGAAAGTCTATAAATAGACAGATTCAGAAGGAGGAAACAGAACTTTTGAAAACATTGATAAGAATCAAAAAGTTGAGAAGGATTACAATCCAATTCATTTCAAGAAAGTGCTAGGCACTTAAGAAGATCTTCTCCAGAAGATCTAAGAAGACTATCTAAGGATAGATCAAAGAAGAGTTCTAATCAGAATTCAGAAGAATCATTCAAAGTGCTGGATAGAGAGAGATCAAGCCAGAATTTGAAGAAGAAGAAAGAAACCGCCAGTGGATTCTCAAGAAGCTATTTGGAAATCAACTCAGCTAAGTTCATATTCAAGAAGCTTTGAAGAAAGCTCAGATACAGTTGATTTCATCAGCTGATCAAGAATTGTCTTGGCCTTTTTCTCTCTCAATTTAGGCAAGACAGTTAAATAATCTTTTCTATATTTCTGTAGGATCTGTTTACACAGATCTGAGTTGTAAGCCTGTGTTATAAAGGCTGAGTGTAGGAGTGTTGAACTCTGAGTGGTAGGGCTGTTTGCCTGAGTGTAGGAGAAGGGTCTTCTCTGAGTTGTAGGCCTTGGGGCAAGGCTGAGGTAGGGCTGTTATGCCTGAGTTGTAGGAACCAGTTGGGTTCTGAGTTGTAGGATCTGTTGATCTGAGATTAGTGGAAGTTTGACCGAATCTAGCATACTGCTAGATAGGTGAAGGGGGAAAGTGGATGTACCCAGACCTTGGGGAACCACTATAAAACACTGTGCAATCTGTGATGTTTTATTTTCTGTGATTGCTGTGATTATTGTGTTAGCCATTAAATTGAATTCTGCCTAGAAGTTTTTATAAAGAAGTAGAACCTATTCACCCCCCCCCCTCTAGGTGTTTAGGTTGTCTTGAAAGTAAAACTATCAGGATGACATCTCAGGATAAGCGTGACGATAATACACATAAGAATGCGAGTATAGGGAAGAGGTTGGTTAGTTTCTTATTTCTTGAATTATGTTTATTTCAAGTACTTTTCATATTTCATGTTTTAATTATAGAAAGATAATACTACCTATGCATATGAGTTTAACTCTATGATATATCCTTATAAAATAGATGTGGGTGAGGGAAAAAGAAAGCGATGCAAATTTCTGAGGGAAAGTTTTATTTTAAAACACTTATTTTCATGAAGTTGTGTCAAGATAAGAATAATATAAAAACTCTGCATAAGAAAATGTTAAAAATTGAATCCTATGATGTAGAGGTTATCTACTGATGAATTAATCAGTATGGGTTTGCCTACATTTTTGTACAGAAGTGGGGCCTAATTAAAGTTTGCATACCTTAATATTTCCTACTTTATGTAACTAAAAATTTAGAGGGGGATCAAGTGTTAGTATTGAGAGTAAACATATAACACTCCGAAACTCAAAAGAGGTACGGGTGACATTTTAAGCCAAGTCTGGGACTTGGAGCTGGTGTCACGGGCGTGTCACGGGCCATGACACGGGCACAAACACGGGCGTGTCACATGTGACACGACCGTGTCTGGTGCCGTGTCGCAGGCTGTGTCTGTTGAGTAAGGCACACGGGCCATGACACGGGCACGAACACGGGCGTGTCACATGTGACACGGGCTTGTCGGGTGCCGTGTCGCAGGCCGTGTCCTTCTCGGGAAGCGAGTGTTGGTCAAACTTGCACACGGGGCGTGACACGGGTCGCGACACGGGCGTGTCGGAGGTCGTGTCGAATGCCTTGTGCTGGTTATCGCGTTGGTCGAGACGGTGAATGGGTGAAACGGCCAAGCACACGGCCGTGTTACAACCCGTGTTCGGCCCAGATTTTGTATTTTCGGCCTAAATCGTGGTCGTTCGTTTCCTTGGCTTGGGATCCGACAGCTGGGGGTGGGTGCTGGCGGTTTAAACCCGAAAATAGGGTTTGCAATCCCTCATTTCATCCCCTTGGTTCTCTTTCTAAAGTCTAGAGAGAGGGGAGAGCAAGGAGGAGGAGGAAGGCCAAGATCCGGCCACCGGTGGAGCTTCGGAGCTCCGAATCGCGATCCGAGTTCAAATCCGCAAAGGCGACGTCGTTGCGGTGCTTTCCAACCACGTAGATTTTTCATGGCACCGCGGAAGAACACAAGGGTAACGATTTCTCATCCTAGGGCATGTGAAGCCCTCTTTTCCTTTGCATAGGAAGCCCTCTCTCGCGAGTGAGCGAAGAGTTGGAGCGTTCCTTGGGGTAGATATGTAAAGTCCCCCTTGTGTAGAGTCCGTATGCGTAAACGGGCATAGGCATTGTGTGTGAATCCTATTCGGATAAGTTGGTTCGGATCGGTGATGTTGCATTGCATTTGAACCGGGCAAGACTCCGGGTGTTTGGGCGTTTTCGGGTTTTCTACGTGGTAGATTGCAACAGAGAGCCTTAGAGATTAACTCCAAGGTGCACCCGGAAAACTGGGCAAAAGCGGGTTTTTCCAACACGGTGGCCGGGGAGCCAACGTGAACATAACCGGGTTATGTGATTATTGTGGTGGAAACGGGACTCGGTGAGTCTTGACCTGCGCATATGGCTTAAATTGCCGTTGCGTTGTGAGCACGGGTCAGGCGGAACCGTACCCGATCTATGTCGTTCGGTGGGACCGTTGGCATGGATGAGGGTCTTCGGTGGTCTATTGCTTAAATTGTCGTGACCAATGCCAGGAAGGCAAAATGCTCATATGGTTGGCCGTCCAAGAGGCGGTGGTGGAATGGGAACGTCTATGGCTTAAATTGACGTTGTGTTGACTGATCCGCCGTGAATGTGCCCTGTGTGCACGGGGTGTGTGGTCATGCGAGCCTACGCCTGTGATGAGGTGTATTTACACTACTTTGATGCTTATACTAATAAAGTGCAGGGAAAGAGCATCGCCGCCCCGATTTTTGGGGCAGGATCGTTATAATTTGGTCAGCATAGCTGACCGTTATTTTGTTTACCACCGGGCGGTGGATTGTGGCTTGCAGGTGTTGTGGAGCCGAGCGGGAAATAGCGGGCTAAAGCCCATGATGCTGTGCCGGCTCTCGAAGGCCTAACTTTTTATGTTTTTCGTTTATCTCATGTATGGCCGGCCTGCGTGCCGAGGTTTGAAAGACATGTTTATTTAAGCAAACATTGTAAGGCCTTAAGGCCAGTTATTGTGTGTATTCAACATTCCTATGTTTTTGGGTTAGTGGACATTCATGTTAGCAAGGTTCTTAATTGTGCAACTTAATAATTGCTTCTGTTAGGTGCTGTGTAGGACGTTGTGATTGGTTGAATGGTTTCAACGCGTAACCAACCGGTCTGTCCATAGAATATGGCGTCGGGCCCCGGCCGGACCTACTGTTATATGCTATGCGACGGATAGGGGTGTTACAAAACATTATGATAATTATCATTTATTTTGATTTATGTATATTGTTACCTCTCATTGCCTATATGTATAGCAGTTCACGAAGTGCTTTTCTCACATAGTCATATTTTTATGAATAACCCTTCGTGGAATCATTTTTAGGCAACAGGAGCATCTCTCAGTGCACCGCAATGGATTTCTCCTGAAGAACTGGCGAAGTATGATTTAAGATTTTCATAGGAAATGAAGAAGTTCAGGAAAGGCATAAAGCCGCATGTTAAGATTATGAATGTGCATTTTGTAATGAGTATGGTTAAATACTCATAGTTTCTATAAAAACTTTTGTAAATAAATAAGTCAATGAATAAAGATCTAGTGTTTGATGTTCTTTGTACTGTGGATCTTTCGTTTGATTCATTGTTGCGACCATTTTATTGAAACTATGCTTGTTTATCAAATCATTTGGGAATACCGGAGTTCAGGTCTTCACAATTTGGTATCAGAGTGAGTTTTTCAATAATTTGCGTCGTAGGTAGTATAAAGTCATAACACAAATAATATAGCATAATTAATTAAAACTCCCTAATAGGAACCCATCCAAGTTTATTCAAGCCGAAGGCGACTTCATGAAATATGAGAAGAGCCTGAAGTTCATCAGAGCACTCGATCCGCGAAAAGTGACAATGGGCATCACAGCTCTACAAGATGATCGTATTCCTAGACAATACCCGATGAATCCACCCTTCCCCCCTAATATTCCTCCTGTAGCACCTGCACGACAACACTATCAAATGGATTTTGACTTGAAACAATTTCTGGACTTAAAACCACCAACGTTCCTTGGAGGCTTGTCTCTTTTAGAGACTGGAGATTGGATATTACACATAGAAAGAATCTTTCAATTTATGGAATGTCCAGAAGATCAAAAGGTTGGATAAGCCACTTTTCTTCTTGAAGGTGCAACAAAGCGTTGGTGGAATAATATCGTCGCTAAGAAGTACGTCGGATGTGAGAACATAAACTGGACAAACTTCCTACAAGAATTTACAAATTGGTTCGTTCTATTATCAGGAAAAAAAATTGTTGCATGACCAATTCCTTAGACTTGTTCAAGGAACCAAGTTAGTCATGCAATACGAGGCAAAACTCTCTAAGTTAGCAAGTTATGATGACTCTCTCGTGGCTATCGAAGAAGATCGTTGTCGACTGTTTCAACAGGGTCTGCACGACTTCATAATTTACTAGTCTGAAAGTGAAGGGATAGATACAACTCTAGAGGGGGGGTGAATAGAGTTATCAAATTTTGCACAGACAAAACTTAATAGTCTACTCAACTCCCTTGGAGTGAAGTGCGGAATGAAAAGATTATAGATATTGATTTAACCTTAAAGCCTAACACAAGTGTTGTGTACAAACACAAGCTAACTGTAATTACAGTTAAGCTTGGTAAAACCTAATCAGCAACTAGCAGCCTAGTTAAATCTAATCACAGCCACAATGCAAGAATTAAACAATTGAATCCAGACGACACAAGGAGATTTATAGTGGTTCCCCAAACAACTTGGGTACGTCCACTCTTCTACCCACACGGTAGGAATCCACTCAGGTTTTTGATCAGGTGCCCTGCCACCAACAGAATCTGATTCAGGTAGATTCAGAAACCCTTTAGACTTTTGATCAGGTGTCTAAAAACCAAGCACAGGTTTTTGATCAGGTGCCCTGCCACCAAGGGATACTTTTGAAGGGAGTAATAACCCTGTACAGGAGGGGGAAGAAGGTTAAGATGTCTTCTCTATTTTTCAATAGATTAGAGAAGCACAAAAAGCTTGCACTGAGCTAGAATGCTCTAAAGAATCAAGGCTCCCCCTGGCTCAAAGATGTCCAGGTGAAGTCTTGCTTCAGTGCAGAAAACTCTTCAGAAAATTCTGAAGGAAAAGCTACAGGAAGAAAATAAATAACAAAAAGAAATCTCTTCAAGCAGCTATTCTTCTTCTTCTTCTTCTTCAAAGAAACTCTGAGTTTTAACTTCCTGAAAGCAGGAGAACTCAGGTGAAGAAGAGATGAAGATCTTAACACTTCTCAGTTAGATGAAGTTTGCTGAGAGCAGGAAGCTTGAGCTTGAAGAAGGCTTGAGTGCTTTTGAATATGTGTGTAACACTAGCTTCAATCCTTCTGCAAAGGGTTCTTTTTATAATCATCAAGCAACGGCTCTCTTCCATTTGAATTATTTGTCTTCTTGTGAGCCTTGAGACCTGGGCTGTAAATATCAAAGAAGACACAAATATCTCTGCAGCAAAACATTCTATAAAAAGGAATAAACCTCTTTCTAAGAAGCTGCAGGTTTAAATCAAATAACAGAGGACTAAATAAAGTCACATCAGAAATAATCTCTTTATAGCAAAGAAGAAGACTTTTCAGTCCAACGGCTATAAAGGGGTTGTCAGCAGATAAAGTAATTTAAATAGACAGCTAATAAGACAAACAACTTTATCTTAAAAGATTTGAACTCAGGCAAGAAGAATAGAGCAAATAATGCCTGGAAACTTTATCATACAGCTTGAAATAATATGCCAGAAAATGTATTAAATTAATTAAATATAATAAATAAATACAAAATACAAAGGCAGGCAGAAAGCGTCGAACGACCTTCGGAGATCGTCGACCGACGCACGGAGATCGTCGACCTATCGGGCAGATAGTCGAACGATCCAGATAGTCGACCTATCGAAGAAGATAGTCGAACTACCTCGACAGATAGTCGACCTATCAGAACAGATAGTCGAACTACCAGATAGTCGATCTATCAGGACAGATAGTCGAACTATCAAGCGCATAGAGATAGTCGACCTATCAAGCAGATAGTCGACCTACCTCAGAAAACAGATAGTCGACCTATCAACAGATAGTCGACCTATCAACGCAGAACAGATAGTCGACCTATCAACAGATAGTCGACCTATCAGCGCAGAACAGATAGTCGACCTATCAGCGCAGAACAGATAGTCGACCTATCAACAGATAGTCGAACTATCAGCGCAGAACAGATAGTCGACCTATCAACAGATAGTCGACCTATCAGCGCAGAACAGATAGTCGACCTATCAACAGATAGTCGACCTATCAGCGCAGAACAGATAGTCGACCTATCAACAGATAGTCGAACTACCAGCGCAGAACAGATAGTCGACCTATCAACAGATAGTCGACCTATCAGCGCAGACCAAAGCGTCGACCAACTGATAGACGATCGTCGATCAATCGATAGACGATAGTCGAACGGCGTTCGACTATGGTCGAACGAAAAAACTACTTAACCAAATTCTCAATTTGGAAAAGCGAGGACTCTACAGCTAGACTCCTAACCATTGACCATAGATATTTCTTGGGTCAAGGAGCACAAAGGAGAGGACTGAACTCAAATCAAACTAGGGTACCAACAATCTCCCCCTATTTGAGTTAAGTCTCTCAGAAACTAAAAACAGCTAGCAATAGAGTACAAAAAAAATGATTTAAGCAAATAGATAACAATAAACTGGCAGATTATCAATCAGATAAATAAATATAACACAGCAGTTTAATTAAACTATTATGAATCTTTAGAGTCAGGTAATGGATCAGAAGAACTAGAGACAAAAGAAATTTTTCTAAGCGGGTCATCTGATTCCTTCTTTGACATCTTTAAATCCTGCACTCCAAGGATCTTTAATTCTGTAGCTCTGGGGACAACAGCTTCAGGATGTTTTTCCATGTACTTTGCTGGATCAAAAATCTCAAGATTGACTTGGAATTTCTCAAATTCTTTCTTTCTATATGCTGACATTGTAGTAAAACCAGACGTATCTTTACCTTCGGCTCTTGCTTTTCTTATTTGGGCTGCCCCTACAAGCTCTTGAAAGCGAGCCATCCTAAAATTAGGATCGAGCTCGGGATTTTCATATACGGGCTCTGGAGAAGCAGCATCAGCTATTATATCTAGATAAAAACATTAGAGAACTTAGCAAAAGGGACTTGCTAGAAGGTTTTAAAACACTGTAAACTATTTACCTTTCGAAATACTTTTCTCAGATTGAACTGGAGAAGGAGGTGGGGAAAAAGTTGGTCTTTGGGCCACAACCTCCTTCATTGGTCTTTGAGAACCATAAGATGATTTGCTTTGAGAACTTTGATGACCTTGTCTTGGTTGGGGCTGAGCGGACGCAGATTTTGCATAGGCGGCAGATCGATTAGCAGGTAGATTCCCAGAGGCTCCTGCACCTGGAGGTGGAGGAGGACCTTTGGGAGACCATCTGGAGACTGGACTGTCATACCTCTTAGTTCTCTTCCTTTCTTTTTGCTGATTTTTTGAAAACCACATCCAATGCTTAAAATCCTTAGATTTGGGGTCAATGTCCTTCAAAATATAATATGGAGTGTCATTATCCTTATTTGGAGGTGGAGGAGCAGCTTTTCTCTTCTTTGCAGCAGATTTCTTTCTCTTTGATTTTTCAGAAATATCAGACTCATCATCATCATCAGAATGGGATGATGGAGGGTTCTCATAGGGATCATAGGCTTCTGAGACAGCCTTTTCTTTAAGCTTTGAAGCAGATTTCTCCCTTTCTTCTTCTATGGCATCCAAAGCCAGAAGGGAGTCTAAATCTAATCCAGGAGAGTCATCCCAGATGGATGACTTTACAAATTGCAAATCTTTCTCTTTTTCTTTAAAAGATAAAACTCTTAAGTCCCATGCAGCTCTTGCTTGAGCTTCTTCCAAACTCAGAACTGGAGAGTCAACTTTGACTTCCTCTTTTTCAGACTCATCTTCTTTATTATCCAAGAAAGATTCCAACTCAGGGTCAACTTGAATATCAGGAATACTTGGTACAGCCTCAGAAACAACTTCTATTATTTGGGCAGCTAAATCTTCTCTAATAATATCTGTAAAATTATGAATATAGATCTGCTAAATAAACAGATATCATTCCTTCAATATATTCACAGACTATCAAATTAATAGACTCATCAACAAAACGAATGAAAGATTTACCTTCATATTTAACCATCTCCCAGCAGTCATTCAGATAAGAAGTTACAATTCCTTCCAGGAATCTAACTATCATAGGAGTGGTTAGATCTTCTAAGCATACTTTCACTGCAATTTCAGATAATAATATTCCATCTGCTATTTCTTTCTCAGTCAAAACTGGAGCTACAACTTGCTTAACTGGAGCAATCTCTTCCTCAGCTGGAGTTACCACTTCCTCAGCTGGAGCTGTCTCTTCCTGATCAGTCATAACCACATCTGGAACTTCTTCTGGCTCAACTTGAGCAGATTCTGGCTGGGCAGACAAGACTGAATCTTTCACAACTGGAGGAGAGGCAGGAAGGCCTGAGACATCTTCATTGAACATCTCCCCCTGCCTGATTTCAGTAGCTACTGAAACCAGGCACCTAGAGGTAGATGGCTCAGCAGATTTTGAGATGGATTGGATGGAGGCAGTCAAACGGTCAATGGAGGCGGCAAGGGGAGCGATTGCCTCGTCAATCATGGTTTTGATTGATGGGGTAATCAGCTCCACAATGCGGGAGATAATCTCTGGAGAGATTTCAAAAGATGATGTATGAGAGGTGGATGGAGCAGCAGCAGATATGGTAGGGGTGCTGGGATGAGAAATAATGGGGACAGGGGATCGAGCTGGAGATACAGCAGGAGAATGAGCAGGAGAATGAATAGGAGATACATGAGGAGTAAGAATTCTCTCTGATCCTAACAAATCGAAGCTAGGAGCAGATATCCTAGCCAGATATGCAGGTAGAGGAGAGGCTGGAGGGGAAGAAGAAACAACCGTAGTTATTTCAGGTGCAACAGAAGAAGAGGGTCGTACCTCAGCTGAAGTTGATGGTACTTCACCTGAGGCAGACGGCAAAGCAGAGGAGGAGGAAAGGAGAGCTGAGCCAGCTTCTATAGGTTGAGGAGCGACTGATTCAGTCCTTGTGTCCTCAGATTGTGCTGGAGCAGATTTCACGAACGTCCTCTTCCACTTTGAGAACAGATGGGGGTCCATCTTCTTGCTGGCATTGATGGTTGTTGCAGTAGAACTCAGCAGCTGGGGAAATCTTTCCTTCAGAAAAATACCTATAACCCTTCCGAGGGTAACTTCCTTCTTTCCATTCTTTTTCCTGATTAAATCAAACAGAACAGCAGCCCAATCGATCCTTTTACGATTAACAATTGCACACATAAGTGCGAATTGCTGCCTTGTTATGTTATCATGGGCAGAGTGCTTGCCCAGAAGCACTTTTCCAACTATCTCAGCCAAAAACTTAATCTTGAAGGGGAAGTTTACCTTGAGCAGCTTGGTGGGAATGCCCTCGGCATGTCCCAGCTCGACCAACATTCTTCCAAACTCCTGAGCGTCTTGCTCATAATCTTCGTCACCAATAACTAAACCAAAAACATCAGAAAGAACGGCCGGAGTCAGGATAGCTTCTACTCCGCCGATGGTACCGATCATCGATTCGTCTGTGGAAGACGACGTGAAAGCCCATTCTTTTATTTCTGGAATGTTAATCTTGATCCTTTCAGACATCAGCTTCTCTAAACCCTGATCCCTGTAGAGCTGGAGAACTTCCACTATTCCGGCATCGCAACTGCTGAAAGCTTCAAAATCCACACTGAAACCTGCATCGAACTTGACGACGGCTAGAACAGCTGGGGAAATCGCCATTGAATCGCTGGAGAGACGCGAGAAGGAGAAGGAAGACGAAGGGGATGGAGCAGCAGAAAATCGCAAGCGGGAAAGCAGAATGCGAAAGGGCACGCTCCGTCGACGATAAAACAACAGATCTTTTAACCTAGGTCGACTATCGGCTTTATATTGAACCGGATATAGTCGGTCTATTAAAAAGATCTTGACCCGATGGTCAAACGGTCGTTCGACGATCGGCTCAGAAGCAGAGTAGTCGGACAATCGTTCGACTATTTCTGGCTTCTCAAACAACAGGCTATCGTCATCCAGAGATCGACGATGTGCCCAACCTGTTCGACGATGGTCGAACGTCGATCGACGATCTTCAAACAGATAAGCTATCATTAACCAGAGGTCGACGATAGGCTTAAATCGGTCGACTATCTTCGAACGTCGTTCGACTATCTTCAAACAGACCTCAACATAGGCAGATAAAGTCACACTTAGTCTCGTCCATTGATCATGCCTAGTTGAACTAAAAAGAACAGATGCTTCTGTTCATCTAAAGGCTTGGTGAATATATCACCTCTCTGAAACTCAGTGGATATGAACTCAAGACATATCTTGTTCTTTTCCACACAATCTCTCAGGAAATGGTGTCTAATCTCAATGTGCTTCGTTCTAGAGTGGTGCACTGGATTTTGTGCAATTGAGATAGCACTGGTACTATCACACATGATCTTGGTGTTCTTGTGTGAGTAACCATAATCCACAAGCTGGTTTTGAATCCACAGGATCTGTGAACAACAACTAGCAGCTGCTATATATTCAGCCTCTGCAGTTGAAGTTGAGACAGAAGCCTGCTTCTTACAGAACCAAGAGACCAATCTCTCTCCCAGGAACTGACAAGTTCCTAAGGTGCTCTTCCTGTCAACTCTGCAACCAGCATAATCAGAATCAGAATATCCAATTAATTCAAACTCTGACTCAGCTGGGTACCAAAGTCCTAGATCTGGACATCCCTTCAGGTATCTCAGGATTCTCTTGAGAAGAATCAGATGAGATTCCTTGGGGTTGACCTGGAATCTAGCACAAAGGCATGTAGCAAACATTATATCTGGCCTACTTGCAGTTAGATATAATAGGGAACCAACAATGGCCCTATAATTCTTTTGATCAACTGGCTTGCCGTGATCATCAGAATCAATAACTACATTAGTAGCCATGGGTGTAGGCATTGCTGAAGCATCAGCCATCCCAAATTTCTTTACCAATTCCTTGGCATATTTGGATTGGGAGATGAAGATACCATCAGCATCTTGCTTAACTTGGAGACCAAGAAAGTAAGACAGCACACCCATGCTACTCATCTCAAACTTGGAATGCATTAAGTTAGAAAACTTTTTGCACAGTTTGGGATCAGTGGAGCCAAAAATAATATCATCTACATACACCTGAACTAACAGGATTGTGTCCTTGTGATGCTTAACGAAAAGGGTTCTATCAACTACTCCCCTAGTGAAGTTGTGCTCTAACAGGAAACTAGCTAAGGTCTCATACCAGGCCCTAGGAGCTTGCTTTAGTCCATAAAGAGCTTTCTGTAACTTAAAAACATGAGAAGGCTGAGTTGATGAAACAAACCCTGGTGGTTGTTCAACAAACACCTCTTCCTTAAGCTCACCATTCAGGAATGCACTTTTGACATCCATTTGGAACACCTTAAACTTCATGAAGGCTGCATAGGCCAAGAAGATCCTTATTGCTTCTAGCCTTGCAACAGGAGCAAAGGTTTGGTCATAGTCTATACCTTCCTCCTGTCTGTAGCCCTGAGCTACAAGCCTAGCTTTATTCCTTACTATGATTCCATTTGCATCTAACTTGTTTCTATACACCCACTTGGTGCCTATGATCAGTTGGCCTTTAGGTCTTGGAACCAAAGTCCAAACTTTACATCTCTCAAACTGATTGAGCTCCTCTTGCATTGCAATGATCCAGTGGGGATCTAGCTCTGCATCTTTAAAGGTGAGGGGCTCAACCTGTGAGAGGAAACAAGCATGCATCACATCCTGTCTTAATTGATGTCTTGTTTGCACACCAGCTGATATGTCTCCAATCACTTGAGATGTGGGGTGATCTCTAAGTGTGACAATATCAGCAGGTGGGATGTGATCTTCAGCAACAGTTGGGATTAATTCCTCAGGAGGAATTTGATCTACTGTTGGTGGTACTACAACAGCTTCAACAGCTTCAGCAATGTCTTCATCACTGTCTGATTCAGTGATCTGAAGAGTTGAAAGTTGAAGGATTTCTTGAGGGGCATCATGTACCTGCAAAGAACTGGAGGAAGGAGAATTTTCTTTCTCCTTATAAAACATCTGATGCTCATCAAATGATACATGCACAGATTCTTCTATCTTACAGGTTGATTTGTTATAAACCCTATAAGCTTTGCTTACTTGGGAATATCCAAGCATGATTCCCATTGAAGCTTTTGCTTCAAACTTTCTAATATATTCTTTATTATTATTATGAATATACACAATACAGCCAAAAACTCTAAAGTAATTAATTTTTGGTTTCTTTCCTTTAAGCAACTCATAAGGAGTTTTACACTTAAGTTTGTGTATCAAACTTCTATTCAAGACATAGTTGGCTGTACTAACAGCTTCTGCCCAATAGGATAGAGGCATGTTAGCATCTGCCAACAATGTGCTAGCAGCTTCAATTAGTGTTCTATTCTTCCTTTCAACTACCCCATTTTGTTGGGGAGTTCTAGGAGCTGAGAAGCTATGTTTGATACCTTCTCTCTCACAGAATTCTTGCATGAGAAGAGAGTCAAACTCAGTACCATGATCACTTCTGATCAAGGCCACATGAGTAGAGTACTCAGTCTGCACACAAAGTAGAAAGTCTGTAAGGGCTTTGAAGTTATCAGACTTAGTTCTCAAAAAGAAAACCCAACTGAACCTAGAGAAGTCATCTACAATTACTAAAGTGTAATACTTCCCTCCTAAACTCTGTACATTTATTGGGCCAAAAAGGTCCAAATGTAATAAATACAGGATCCTAGGAGAATCACTTTTATTAACAGATTTAAATGAGTTCTTGGTTTGCTTGCCTAGCTGACAAGCCTTGCAAAGACTCTCCTTCTTGTAGGGGCAAGAAGGTAAACCTCTAACAAGGTTGTGCTTAGATAACCTAGATATATTTTTCAGGTTTACATGACTAAGCCTTTTATGCCAAAGGGAATTATTATTAAGGGTTACTTCATTAAACAGGCAGATTTCAGATTGAGATGAATTAAAATCTACTAAATATATATTGCCTATTCTATTACCTATTAAAACAACATTATTATTTAAAGTAATATTGCAAGAGGAATTAGAAAATGAAACCTGGTAGCCAGCATCACATAGCTGGCTGACTGAAATCAGATTATGCTTTAGTCCATTGACATAAGCAACTCTCTTGAATGTAACAGCTCCAATCGTGATCTTGTCATAGCCTTCTGTCTGACCACAGCTGGAGTCTCCAAAGATAACCTTTGGGCCGAGCTTAGCTTTGTACTTTGACAGAAGCTCTTTGTTTCCTGTCATATGCTTAGAGCATCCACTATCCAAATACCACTTGTTTTGAGTGATTGGATAGGCCTTCACCTGCAAGACAATTATTTAGACAGAGTGGACCCAGGTAACCTTGGGTCCCTTGTTTTTCACATAAGAAAAACTGGAAATGTAAGAGAATGCAGGCTGAGAGTGATAGCCTAGTGGGTGAGATCTCCTAGGTGGGATTCTCCATGCTGATGATGGGTCAACAAACCTAGGGTTTCTATTCTCATTTAGGTTTCTATGGAATTGATTGTGATTTTGAAAATCATATTGAAAACGTCGATCTACGTTCGACGATGGGCGCTCAGA
This sequence comes from Platanthera zijinensis, assembly GCA_039513925.1. Classification (NCBI taxonomy): domain Eukaryota; kingdom Viridiplantae; phylum Streptophyta; class Magnoliopsida; order Asparagales; family Orchidaceae; genus Platanthera; species Platanthera zijinensis. The sequence goes on from CM077097.1 coordinate 76,219,419, forward strand.
TCGTCGACCTTCGTTCGACCATTGAGCTTCCGATCGTCGAGCTTCGTTCGACGCTCTTTGCATTTCTTTGAAAAACTTCTTTCTCTTTTCTCTCTTAGCCTTATTTAATGTTTTATTTACAAGGTTTACTTGCTCAGTGTTCTTCTTTCCACTAGCTGAAATGAAGTTCACTGGAGTTGAAAGATTATTTTTAAGCAAGACTGGGGGTTCACTGGGAGAAGCTCCTAAGCCTAGTTTATCATTACCTGACCTAGTGTTAGTCATGCTGGTAATTTCTAACAGCTTAAGGCTTCTACCATTAAGGGATTCTTCTAATCTCTTAGACTTAGCTAATTCTATTTTAAGAAATTTAATTTCTTCACTACAAGTAGTGAGATCTTCCTTTAACCTAATGTTTTCAGAGGCTATTGATTCAGAGTCAACTAGCCTATTTCTAAGTTCTTTTATCTCTTTTTCTGAACTAATTAAATCTAAACATAGAGATTTAAATTCTAACTTAAACTCTTCTGAAGTAAAATCATAAGATGAAAGTACCTCATCTTCAGTGGGCATTTCTTCATCAGAATCAGAACTCTCTGCAGCAGAGTGGTTGCTGCAGGCATCTATTGCCATTAGGCAAATTTCTTTTGCCTTCTTCTCTTCCTCATCTTCACTGGAGCTTGATGAGGAGGATTCTTCATCAGAATCACTCCAGGTTTCAGCAATGAAACCTCTCTCCTTCTTCTTGTTTTTGTAGGAGGATGGCTTGGAGTGCTTCCTGTGTTGTTCTTTGTCTTTTCTCTTTTCCTTGTTCTTTTCCTCTGGACACTCTGGCAAAATGTGTCCAGGCTTCCTGCAACCATAACATATAATTTCTTTAGCAGGAGAGCGATCATACCTTGGTTTGTCTTCATAACGTGAAGACTTCTTTCTGAATTCTTTTCTCCCCATCTTGAGAAATCTCTTGGCAAACAGTGCCATGAGTTCCTCATTGGATTGGCTGCTTTCAGAAACATCTGCAGCCTTAAGAGCTAGAGATTGCTCTTTTCTTGTAGGAGTGGGGGTCTTGGCTTCAGCTTCTGCTTCTCTGGTCTTCAGCACTTGCTCAAAAGACTTGAGCTTGCCGAGGAGAGCTTCAGTTGAGATCTCATTTGTACTTCTGGCTTCTTTGATGGGCCAGATTCTTAGATCCCATGTGCTAGGGAAGCACATAAGAATCTTATCATTGACCTCTGTCAATGATATGTCCTTGTCCAGGGTCCTCAGCTCATTGATGATTGAGCTGAGCCTGGTGTACATAGCCTCAACTGATTCAGCATCAGTCTTCTTGAAGTTCTCATACTGTGAGATAAGGTTGGACCTTCTGTCCTTCCTTTCATCAGCTGAACCAGCTACAATCTGGTTCAGTGTGTCCCACATGGCCTTTGCTGAGGAGCAGTCAGCCACCTTCTGGAACACCTCATCAGACATTGTCTGAGCCAGTATGTTCATTGCCTTGGCATCAGCAATTTTAGCCTTCTTGTATTCATCATTATAATCTGGAGGAGGCACTGCACTCATATCAGATGATGAGGCAGTGGCAGCAGCAGGTGCTCTTGGGGGACCTGACAAAATAGAAGCAAAAATACTTTCATCAATAGAGTTCATATATAATTTAATCCTTGCCTTCCAGATGCCAAACTTTGCTAAGTTGCATGCTGGAGGTCTGGTGCTTGAATAATCCTTAGATTGGGCCATGATAGTGAATATCTATAAGCTCTTGGTATCTATCAGGATCTTGTGACTTAGGTGTTAGCCTATTCAGTCAGTCAACCTCCCTCTGATACCAATTGAAAGTGAAGGGATAGATACAACTCTAGAGGGGGGGGTGAATAGAGTTATCAAATTTTGCACAGACAAAACTTAATAGTCTACTCAACTCCCTTGGAGTGAAGTGCAGAATGAAAAGATTATAGATATTGATTTAACCTTAAAGCCTAACACAAGTGTTGTGTACAAACACAAGCTAACTGTAATTACAGTTAAGCTTGGTAAAACCTAATCAGCAACTAGCAGCCTAGTTAAATCTAATCACAGCCACAATGCAAGAATTAAACAATTGAATCCAGACGACACAAGGAAATTTATAGTGGTTCCCCAAACAACTTGGGTACGTCCACTCTTCTACCCACACGGTAGGAATCCACTCAGGTTTTTGATCAGGTGCCCTGCCACCAACAGAATCTGATTCAGGTAGATTCAGAAACCCTTTAGACTTTTGATCAGGTGTCTAAAAACCAAGCACAGGTTTTTGATCAGGTGCCCTGCCACCAAGGGATACTTTTGAAGGGAGTAATAACCCTGTACAGGAGGGGGAAGAAGGTTAAGATGTCTTCTCTATTTTTCAATAGATTAGAGAAGCACAAAAAGCTTGCACTGAGCTAGAATGCTCTAAAGAATCAAGGCTCCCCCTGGCTCAAAGATGTCCAGGTGAAGTCTTGCTTCAGTGCAGAAAACTCTTCAGAAAATTCTGAAGGAAAAGCTACAGGAAGAAAATAAATAACAAAAAGAAATCTCTTCAAGCAGCTATTCTTCTTCTTCTTCTTCTTCAAAGAAACTCTGAGTTTTAACTTCCTGAAAGCAGGAGAACTCAGGTGAAGAAGAGATGAAGATCTTAACACTTCTCAGTTAGATGAAGTTTGCTGAGAGCAGGAAGCTTGAGCTTGAAGAAGGCTTGAGTGCTTTTGAATATGTGTGTAACACTAGCTTCAATCCTTCTGCAAAGGGTTCTTTTTATAATCATCAAGCAACGGCTCTCTTCCATTTGAATTATTTGTCTTCTTGTGAGCCTTGAGACCTGGGCTGTAAATATCAAAGAAGACACAAATATCTCTGCAGCAAAACATTCTATAAAAAGGAATAAACCTCTTTCTAAGAAGCTGCAGGTTTAAATCAAATAACAGAGGACTAAATAAAGTCACATCAGAAATAATCTCTTTATAGCAAAGAAGAAGACTTTTCAGTCCAACGGCTATAAAGGGGTTGTCAGCAGATAAAGTAATTTAAATAGACAGCTAATAAGACAAACAACTTTATCTTAAAAGATTTGAACTCAGGCAAGAAGAATAGAGCAAATAATGCCTGGAAACTTTATCATACAGCTTGAAATAATATGCCAGAAAATGTATTAAATTAATTAAATATAATAAATAAATACAAAATACAAAGGCAGGCAGAAAGCGTCGAACGACCTTCGGAGATCGTCGACCGACGCACGGAGATCGTCGACCTATCGGGCAGATAGTCGAACGATCCAGATAGTCGACCTATCGAAGAAGATAGTCGAACTACCTCGGCAGATAGTCGACCTATCAGAACAGATAGTCGAACTACCAGATAGTCGATCTATCAGGACAGATAGTCGAACTATCAAGCGCACAGAGATAGTCGACCTATCAAGCAGATAGTCGACCTACCTCAGAAAACAGATAGTCGACCTATCAACAGATAGTCGACCTATCAACGCAGAACAGATAGTCGACCTATCAACAGATAGTCGACCTATCAGCGCAGAACAGATAGTCGACCTATCAACAGATAGTCGAACTATCAGCGCAGAACAGATAGTCGACCTATCAACAGATAGTCGACCTATCAGCGCAGAACAGATAGTCGACCTATCAACAGATAGTCGACCTATCAGCGCAGAACAGATAGTCGACCTATCAACAGATAGTCGAACTACCAGCGCAGAACAGATAGTCGACCTATCAACAGATAGTCGACCTATCAGCGCAGACCAAAGCGTCGACCAACTGATAGACGATCGTCGATCAATCGATAGACGATAGTCGAACGGCGTTCGACTATGGTCGAACGAAAAAACTACTTAACCAAATTCTCAATTTGGAAAAGCGAGGACTCTACAGCTAGACTCCTAACCATTGACCATAGATATTTCTTGGGTCAAGGAGCACAAAGGAGAGGACTGAACTCAAATCAAACTAGGGTACCAACATAGTCTCTTTGGATATTCTCGAATATGGGAAACTAGTTGAAAGAGCTCAGTTGGGGGAGATTGATCAAGAAAATCTCAGAAGCGTCGAGATAGTGGTAAAAGAAAAATGATTGAAACGCCAAGCTAGAACAAAGAGCAAGTCAAGGAAAATAAAATTGTCCAATCTGACCCATCTACCAGTAATGCATCCCAAGTAACTGCAACGGCATATGCGAAATGTGGCTGAATGCATCGAGGAGAGTGCTTAATTGGACTATGTTACTACTGTCGTCAACCAGGACACACAAAGAAAACATCTCCAAAACTCTTGAATAAAGAATACAACTCTCGAGAACCACCACTTCTACTGTAACCCCAAATATATCAAATGCATGTTGAGTCATAAGCTTCAGCACCTGCTCCTGTCCCTGCTCCTGTTTCTCCTCCTCAAGAAATTCCAAAGGAACGTTTGATCTAACTACGAGCATTTAATTTAAAACCCAATCACAAGAAATAGTTGTAATAAATCTCTATTTTTTGTTCATGTACATTTGTGTATATAAATAAAAGTGTAGTTATCCCAATACCTTGTCTCGTATAATCTATCACTTTTTATCAATGAGTTTTTCGAGGATGAAAAAGCTTATAAGGAGGGAAGAATTGTGACAATCCAAATTTTGCGCAACGAACTATTTTAAATTCCTCGATGATGAGAACGCAAGACAGTGCGATTTTATGTGCTAATTTTTTTTTCGTATTTTTTATACTTTATTATCGTTATTTGATTTTATTAGTTAGTATACACTTACTGGTGCCAATAACCTTGTATCTTTTATTTTAATTATGTTGTCACAAGTATTGTTAGTATATGTGGGCTACCATTAGTGATTTGGACTTATGTTGGCTAGGTTTTGTGCTGGCTTATGCATTTGACACATGGGTGGCTTGTTGTTGGCTGGTGGTTTAGCTTGGGCTTGTTTGGGTGGCACCTGGATCATTCTCTGCCTTCTTATTGTCGCTGGTCGCTTACTGTTGGTATTAAAAGGAGCCAAGTCCTTCTCATTTTCCCGCATTCCTGTCTCTATGCTTTTCCTTGTGTCATTGAATCCCAACTTCATCTTCTTCTTCTTCATGTGCTCTACTTCTCCTTCCTGGCTGCTACTCCTCTTCTCTTCTTCTGTCTCTCTTCCTCTTAATAGTTGCTGCTCTGCTGTCACTACACTACTGCCACTACTTTATATCGCTGCTCTGTGCCACAACTTTGTGTCACTGCTCCTGTGCCATGGATCCTACGCTCGTGCTCTGCAACTTTCTCCTACAAGCTCTCTCCCTCCCTCTATTTCTTCTGCACTGTGCTGCTATTTTCTAAGCTATGCCATCTTCCAGATCCGCTGTATTAAGGCTTTACTGCCGCTATTTTTGAGCTACTGCTGTTTGTCTCCACCACCACCTACCTTCTTCTGTACCTCCTTCGAAGATTTTAGAAGGACTTTGTTGCACTTCTTCGTATCTAGGAAGGATCGGTTGTGCAGCGTTTTGCGTCCTCCCTCTTCCGCTGTAAGGATGTCTTCTTCCCCTTATTTTTCTCCTATTTTTTGTTGCTTTGCTGGTTTAGATCTATTGTTAGAAAGTTTTCTGGTTTAGAACTTGTGTTAGTCGGCCACTATTTTACTATTTTACGGGTTAATTTCGCTGATTTTAGGGGCTTGGTTAAGTAGTATTTTACCTTACTTTTTTGAGTCGTTTTTATATTGCTGGACAACCATATTTGGGAGCTAAATTTAAGTTGGCAAATTTGGTAAAAGGCTGATTTTGTGATGAACAACAAGTATTTATAGATTTTGCAGTTTATTTTAGTTAGTTTTCGTATTTGGGCGGATTTAAAAAACCTTTTCTCAAAGCTTTTAAACATTAACGCTACGCATATAAGAGATGCACCCCAAATAAAGTGTGTGACGTTAATACAAATAAGAATGTGAGTAAAGGGAAGGGGTTCGTGAGTTTCTTATTTCTTGAATTATGTTTATTTCAAGTATTTTTCATATTTCAGGTTTTAATTATTGAAAAATAATACTGGTTATCTACTAATGGATTCACTAGTAGGGATTTGCCTATATTTTTGCCCTAAAAGGGTGGGGGCCAATTCAAGTTTGCATACCTTAATATTTCCTATTTTATGTAACTAAAAATTTAGAAGGGGATCAAGTGTTAGTATTGAGAGTAAAAATTATGATAATTATTGCTTATTGTGATGTATGCATATTATTACCTCTCATTGCCTATATGTATAACACTTCACGAAGTACTTTTCTCACATAATCATATTTTTATGACTAACCCTTCGTGGATACATTTTTTTAGGCAATATGAACGTCTCCCAGTGCACCACAAAGGATCACTTGAAGAACTGGCGAAGGTATGGCTCAAGATTTTCATAGGAATTAAAGAAGTTCAGGAAAAAGCATAAAGCCGCATGTCAAGATTACGATTGTGCATTCTGTAATGAGTATGATTAAATACTCATAGTTTCTGAATAAAAATTTGATGTTTGATGTTTTGTGTACTGTGGATCTTTAGTTTGATTCATTGCTGCGACCATTTTATTGAAACTACGCTCGGGTCTCGAATCATTTGGGAATACCGGAGTTAAGGTCCTCACACCAGATGGCTTCCTGAGTTGTTAAGGCCAAATCCTTGTACTCTGCTTCCGTAGTGGAGACAGACACTGAATCCTGCTTCTTACTACACCACGAGATAGCTGTCAATCTCGTGAAGAAGACATAGCCAGATGTCGACTTTTGATCATCTGTATCTCCCCCATAATCAGCATTCGTGTAACCATGTAGACTGAAGCCAGTGTACCTCATATAAAAGAGACTCATATCTGAGGTGGACTTAACGTACTTCGGGATACCTTTAGCCACCACCAGATGAGGCTTTTGCAGCTCTGCGATATACCAACTTACTCGGCCCACAATATAAGCAATATCTGGCCTGGTAATCGTTAGATATATTAGACTCCCCACGAGAGCTTAGAACGTCAAGGGATCAGCAAGAACCCTTCCCTCATCACACTGAAGTTTTAGACCGACCTTCAGATGAGTAGAAATTCTCTTCTCTTCCCGCATGTTAAATCCATTAATAATTCTCTCTGTATAGCCCTTCTGAGAAATGACCACATTTTTCTTCTTCCGCTCAACCTCGAGTCCAAGGAAATGGTGGAGCTCCCCAAGATCCTTCATCTCGAACATGATAGCTAGCTCATCCCTGAGCCTAGCTACTTCTTCTTCTGAGTTCCTGGTGACGATCATATCATCAATATACAGTAGTACAAAGACCTAAAGTTTCTCCCTCTTCTTAACAAACTGACTTGAATCTTAGTCTGAAGCAAAATATCCGTAGAACTGGAGGTATTCTGTGATCTTCTCAGACCACGCCCGATACGCTTGTTTCAGACCTTAGAGGGCCTTCTTCAGCTTATAGACGTGTCTTGTATGTTCTTTAGAAACATAACTAGGTGGATGAACCATGAAGATGTCCTTGTCAATCTCATTGTAAAGGAAAACATTCTTTACATTGATTTGCCAAATCCTCCACCCTTGGCAAGCCGCCAAAGAAATCACCGCCCGAACTGAAGTCATCTTGGCCACTAGACTAAACGTCTCTTCATAATCTTCTTTGTACCACTGCGAGAACCCTCGAGCTATAAGGCGAGCCTTGTACCGCTCATTATTGTTGTCGGTCTTCTTCTTTAGCTTGTAAACCCACTTGCATGTCACATGAGTGATGCCTTCAACCTTGGGCACAAGGTCTTAAGTCTCGTTCTTCCTGAGGGCGGTCATCTCCTCATCTATAGAATCTTCTCACTCCTTAATGTCAGTGGTGTTTTCAAAGCATGATGGCTCCAGCTCATCTAAGGGACCTGCAAAGAAACATGAGACGAAACTCTCCATGTTCTCGTCTCTATATCGAGCCAGTGGAATGATGGTCCTTTTGGACCTCCGTAGGGCTTGACTCTGATCCGTCACTTATGCTGCTTCTTCTGAACTATCTCTTTTCTCGGGTACACCAAGAGAATCGCTCCTCCTACTTCTAGATCTAGAAGCTTTCACCAAAGAGCTAGATGAAACTGAATCACCTGGTGACACAGGCAAATCCACCAGAAGATCTCGAGCAACTTCAACTTGACCCTTGTCAGATCAGCTCTCCTGTAGCTATACAGATGAGTTACCCTATTATGACGTCAACTCATCAAATACCACATCCCGAGAGACAACAAACTTCTGTGTCTCTGGATCCATGCATTTTCATCCCTTCTTCCTCTCATCATAACCGACGAAGACCAGCTTTTGTGCTTTTGCATCTAGCTTCATTCTAAGAGTGTCTGGAACATGCACGTAGCAGGTTGACCCGAACACCCAAAGATGTTCCACATTGGGCTTCTCCTTAAACATTAGCTAATGTGGAGACTTCATGTTGTTCGGACAGAGGGGCATTTGGTTGATGATATGCGTCGCGTGGGCCATTCCTCCGCCCAGAAGGCCCTAAGAATGCCTTTGGCGTGAAGCAAGCACTTGCAAGTCTCTGTCAAATGGCGGATCTTCCATTTTACAACTCCATTCTATTATGGAGTATGCACACGAGTAAGCTCCCTTCTAATTCTGAGATTTCTGTAGAAGTCGAAGAACTCGTTTGAGTTGAACTCTCCTCAATTGTCAATTCTCAAATTCTTGATTTGCAGACCGAGCTGGCCCTCCATGAGCTCCTTGAACTCCACGAACTTCCTGAATGCCTCTGACTTCTCCTTTATAAAGTATACCTAAGTATGCATTGAAAAGCCATCAACCAAAACCAACATATACATGCTACCTCCGAGACTGGGGGTGATAATGGGTCCTATCAAATCACTGTGGATGCACTCCAATGGTGCCTTTCATCTGGTCTGTGTATTGTCAAATGGAAGGCAATGAACCTTACCATACTGACATCTCGCATATACATAACTGTCTCCAAAAGATGAAAGACTAGACATGTCATGCACTGGGCCTCTTACCGCCACAACCTTCAGCTTATCCATTCCAACATGCCTCAACCTCTCATGTCAGATAGCAGCGTTATCATTTGCCCTCATCTTCTCAATATAGGAGTTTGTCACCAATAATAACAATTCATTCACCCTTCTTCCAACATGAGTGACGTTAGCTTTCACAGCTGACACATTTCAGATAAACTTCACTTTTGTTGGGCCAAACAGAACGTGATACCCATCATCTACAATGTTGGTCACCAAGAAGAGGTTTTTCTTCATCCTTGACACGTAATACACACTCCTTAACATGAGTGGCCCCCGATCACTACTTAAAGAAAATGTCCCCTCCTTCTCTATTGCATGCACAGTATCATTAGCCGTAATAATAACATCATTATCTTTGTACTCCTGTAATGAAGAGAACTTTGACTCATCCCCGGTGAGGTGATGACCAAACCCTAAGTCCACAATCTTGTCCTCCTGATAGTTGATGGAGGCGAGTGCACAAACACAAGTGCCCATCATAAAAGTCACTCCCCCATCGTCCTTCCTCAGCTCTGGATTCAGCCTCTTCTTTTCCCACAGCATGCCTCAGCTGAAGATTTACCCTGCGATCCTTCCATATGTGACCAAGCTTGTTGTATATGTAGCACTTTGGTCCTCTCTTCTTCTCATAATCCTGCTTAAGAGCCTTGTTCCTCTCCTATTGTGATAAAGAAGATGAACCATCGCTAACAAGTGACTTCTTCTTCCTGTCCCATATCTTCTTCTTGTCAGAGAAGAGAACATCACCATCTCCCCCTGAGATCGAAACTCCAACCATTTGCCTCGCCAAGCTCTCCTGCAAAGCTAACAAGTTTTCCAGCTCGAGCAAAGATGACTAATTGGCTCAGCCCTACACAGAAATTATGAAGGCAATATACTCCTTCTGTAGCCCGCAGATGATATATCTCTTCAGCTTTACCTCTAAGATAGGCTCTTTTGGGTCCAATGCCGATATCTTAGAGCAGAGGTTCATCATCTTCAAGAAGAAGGATGATATAGATAAATCACCCTGAGTGGCCTTTGCCAACTTATTCTCTAAGAACTATAACTGAACTATGTTTTTCTTGTTGAACATGCCACCCAAGACCATCCAGATTTCAACAACCGACCGACATCTAATGATGTGGTCAAATAGCTCTGTGAGATAGCCAGCTTAAGAGTGAACTCAGCCTTTTCATTTGTCCTCCTCCAAGCTCTCATCGCCTCAGCATTCCCGACAACAAATACCACCTCTTTCCCATCATCTCCATCGATGACCTCCTAAAGGTCCTCACCCAGAAGATAGCTCTCCATGTAAGACTATCTCTTCTTGAAGTTGGTCTGCGTCAAGGGATCAATTCTTATAAATCATCTTCCATTGCTAAAATCTGATTTACTTGAACTTCCAAGGAAAATCAAGCCTCTGATGTTGAAGAACTGTTAACTACTCAACACCCCTCTCATACCATGTGAAATTTTCTAGAAAACTGAGAAAGGTCGCAGGAACACTAAACCATAACAAAGTCAAGTAGAAATCAACAACAATAGAAGCTCAAGAGTTTCAAACTTTGAATTATCAACAACTTCTTTACAAGACAAGATATACATTGTGAGACATAATTCACAATGTACTTGATGGAAACAGAAAATACAAGAAAGAGAAACTGCGCGGTCTCCAAACTGTAACTGCATAAGCCACTAACCGCAAGCTCTATCTGCCAAAACCACCAAGTCGCCAAACTGCAACCAAGCCGCGCGGACTGCCTATTATTGAATGTTGATGAACTGAACTGAACCCGCTGATAGATCGGACGAACTGATCGAACTAACCACGGCTCTGAGGAAGTGACTTCAAGCTGCTGAGACTGCGACCTACTGTATACCGCTGACTGTAAATCACGAACTATTCTATACTGAGCTTCCCAACTAATTACCTAGTCACCCAGTGATAGACCTGTAGCCTGCGCAGACAAGTCAACTTCACTTAGTCACGCCAGTTAGAAAATCGTAACCGCAAGATCAAAATGCAAGCTGAGATCTCACTGTTCTCGTTATATATGATGAGTCAGGGACCCCCTATTTATAGGTGGCAAGAGAAGTGTCATCATCGCCCACAATGATAGGATAATCGTCTTTCAACCCATACCTAGCACAACCTATCTGCACAAATGCAGATACCAGTGTCAGACTATGCAAACACCAATAACCCACATAGACTTGAATAAACCAGTCACGTGTCCTGAACCATATCTGTGTTGAATTTTTTGAAGTGAAAGTGGCGACCTGGGTGGCCTGGGCTGATTGTCTGTGCAGACTGTGCAGATAGGGGTGGTGAATAGCCAGGTCGTCTAGTGTTCTGTAAGAGGCTTGTTCCTAGTAGGTAACCAGGCGGATAGGTTTGGTATATGCGGTTGTTGCGGACAAGTATAGAGTTCGCTGAGTCTGGATGGTTGCGGACTAGATTAGAGCTCGGGAAATCGTCATGGCTTTGTGCCTTGATCTTTCTCTGGTGTGTGATTTGATGGAAATAGCAGAGTTCGTCGGTTAGTGAGAACTGTTGTTTGAGTCAACTGGTTTGTGAAGATTGTCTTATATATCTGTTGGTGTTGTGTTTGCACTAGGAATGACTGGAGGTGTGGACTTTGTCTGGATATGTACCAAGTCCGATTGTGCTCAGTCTGTGAGTTCGCACGATTAATGCGGACTGCTTTTCTACCTATCGAGTTCGGCATCTTTGCTAAGCCTAGTTTGTGCTCTAGTTGCGGACTCGGAGTGTGCGGACTGCCTGTCTATCCAATAGTTTGACATTGCGGGATTGTACCTTAGTCTTGGGCTATGGTGTGTGGACTGGAGCTATGTTCGAAGGATGTTGCGTACTGTGGCAGAGTCCGCGGGTATAACAGGCTGATCCAAGTTCTGGCGACATGGCAGACTAGCTTTGTGTTTGCGCTATGCGGATATGATTTGTGCTCACCACGAGATGGGCGGTGTTACTATCGGCTAGGGAAGTTATCACACTGTAAAGTGTTTATTTAGGATAGTGAGTGACCTAGAGGGGGATAGGTCTAATTTAAATCTTGGCTACTTTTAAATCACAAAAATTTACTTAGTATGTTTATCAATCCAATCACAGTATTCAAGAAAAGCTGAACATATATAAATATAACAGACACAACACATCAAATAATTGAGCACAGCACACAAATCAGCACAACACATCACACAATAGTTTTATAGTGGTTCACCAATTTATGGGTACATCCACTTTCTCCCTTCGCTTATCTAGTAATGAACTAGATTCGACCAAACTTCTTCTTTCTTTTCCTCAGATCCTCAGATCTTACACCTCAGAACTCAGCTGGTTCTTACAACTCAGACAATGCAATGTCCTACCTCAGATCTTAAAGATCCTACAACTCAAATTTCTCTCCAAGAATCCTACCTCAAAGTGCGCCTCCACTCCTACTCCTCCGGCAAACTCTTACCATATAACCTCAGAACCTTCCAGTTCCTACAGCTCAAAGAAATGGTCCCTTCTCCTACCTCAGGCACACAGCCCTACCTAAGTCTTTATAATATAAGCTTATAACTCAGAGAAATTAATCTCCTACACTCAGATCTACAAATAGATCTTATAATATTATAATATCAAAATGAATTTTGTGTTTTGTAATGTCACCCAGAAAGAAAGAGATTGGTGACTTCTTCTTGATCAGATCTTGATACAGAATCTTCTCCCTTAAGCCTTGTTGTGAAGAAAATGATCCAACCCTTCTTAGCTTTTTCAAAGCTTCTTGAAGGAGAAGTTAAGATTGAACTTGGCTGGAGAAGTTAGAAGTTGATCCTCGATTTGCCTCCTCTCCACCTTCAGAATTCTACAGAATTGTTCTGATAGCCTTGATGAGAAGAATGAGAATTATTATCATGTTTCTATCATGTTGATCTCCTTATATAGGCTTTGGCAAGTTTGGCTGGCTGCACCGGTTAATCCACTGACATCTGACAGTTCTGACAGCAGTCAGAACTTCAGACTTTGAATTCTATACTTAAAAGAAATTCTGTTCTTGAAAACTTCTGCACTTTGATTGTGTCGACACCAGTCTTGGGTGTCGATACTTCTCTTATAGGGATGTCGACACCAATCTGTATGTGTCGATACTGTCAGCTTCTTGTCTCGACACAACTTGTGTGAAATGTGTCGACACTAGTCCTAAGTGTCGACACACCTAACTTCTTGTATGACGGTGTCGACCCAAGTCCTGGGTGTTGATATAGCTTTCATTCAGTCTTCACACTACTTGAATAAGGATGTCGACACTAGTCCTGACTATTGACACAACTTGATTTATTATTACAACATAGCTTTTACAAATGTATCGACACTTGTCTAGTGTCTCAACACTTTTGTACTTAGTTTATTTTTCCTGCACAAATAAACATGACATATATTAAATACAAATATGTGTATATCATTAAGTTGAAAGGGCTTCTCCAAATCAAGTACACAATTCCCAATGTACCCAACAATCTCTCCTTATTTGGATAAGTCATAACATCAATCAATGATATACATCATGATACCAAAATATGATGAAAAAGAAATAAATTCAACAGTACTGAATCAAAAATATGAAGTGACACAATTGATAACACATATAGAATACAGTGCAACCCAAGTTTTTCATTATATCTTGACAAAAGATTACAATTATCAGATTTGGTATACTGTTCTTTTAAAACAAAAGATTACAGAATGTTTAAAAGATAAAATATCCTAGGAAAGATCTGGCTCTCTGATGACAATCCTTTTTCTTGATTGAATCTTAGCTTTAACTTCAGACTCTTTGTCATCAGTTATCTTTTTGCCTTTGTTAATCTTGGCCTTAGTGATCTTTTCCTCCTTGAGCATTTGCCTCTCAAAATAGTGATAAGGCTTAGGAAAATATTTGTTGAGCTCAACAGAATTAGCTGGAATCTTCCTTGCCTTCAGATCATGTCTGAATTTTTGAATGACTTCCTGCTGCTTTAAGTGCTTAGCCCATTCTTACTCTGTATACCATTTTCCCCTGTCAGTAGCATTAGAATTGACTGCTTTCCATGCAGTGAGGATAATTGATCTGGAAGTTGGGCTCCACTATTCAAAGTCTGGCCTAGCTTCAGCTTGTTCCCTAAACCTTTTCTTTTACAGCTGAGCTTCTTTTTCTTTCAACAAAATAGAATCAGACATCTCCACTTCTTCACATACTATATTGTGAACTTTTGATGGTGGACTGTACATTATTTGGATAGTAGACTGAATAGCTTCAAAAGGAATTTATGCAATAGGATTGTACATGTCTGATTGCACACCATTATGAATAGCCTCAAAAGCTGTTGGCTGGCACCCAGACTTAGCAGTTTGGTCTCCATCATACCATAGGGGACAAAATCCTAGAGTGTCTCTGATGTTATTTGATATCCAAGTAGCATGCTCAGAGCTAGCCTTTATCATAACCCTCTCCCCCTTTATGACTTCTCTCTCCACATGATCTCTCAAATCATTTTTATGAAACCTTACTTGACCATCCAGATAATTTATTCCTTAAGTTACAGAATTCTTTACTTTCAGTAAATGGTCATCCAAATCCTTGTCAGAAGCCTTGATGTCCTTTAGCAATGAGGTTGAATGAGCTGTCAGTTTGGTTTCAATATCATGGGAGGTTGAAGCAATCTTTGTTTCCAAAGAAGTAGTTTGTTTCTTTATTTCTTCCAAAGTAGTATCATGCATAATTATCATATTCTCATTCGTTCTAATTTGATTCTTCATGACATAACCTTGTTTTATAGCTATTTCATCTTCAGTTTTCTTTGATTCTACTTGTTGTTTTGCAATATAGAACACATCATTTGATCCCCCTGGAAGAAATCAGCCATGTCTGTCTTAAGTATATTTACTTCAAATCTAATAGACTTAATGTCCTGAGCCAGATAAAACTGTAGCTCCTTGTTCCTTTCATCAACATATTTCTCAAATTAAGTCCTTTACTGGTCAAGCATAATCTATAGTTAAACTATAATTGAACTTAAACCTATAAGTGGAGTAGGTGTTGTTCCAGATTGAACTGTCCTTTTATAGCTTCTACTCCTTTTCCTGATTTCCTCCAATTTCCTTTTCTTGAGCAGAGTATCTTCCTGCTCATCAGATTCTGAAGAATTAGCAACCTCAATTCTTGTCATTTGATCTCCTTCAACATATGGTATCTAAAATTCTTTCTCCCCCCCCCCACCACCCTTACATTTTCTTCATCAAGGTTGAGACCCATTCTGGGTTCATCCTCTTGTTGTGCTAAGCCAGCAAAAACAAGATTCTCTAGGAGTATATCTTGTAACTCCCCTTGGATATTAGATTCCTTATTCAAAGGAATTTCTTCTTCAGTCTCCTTGGGGATTTCATCCTCCATTTCTCTGCCAGGCATATCCATTTCTAGAACCTTGGTTTGTTTCAACTCTTGTACAACTTCTATTATTATTATATCTACTATATTCATTTCAATTTCTGGCAAATCATTGAGGTTTTCCCTCTCAATTGGATCATTCTCTTGAATATTCTCTTCCTGCACCTGATCATCATTTCCAGGTGAGGGACTTGGAGAATTCTCTTATTCTCCATCATCATTTTTATCTGAACTGAAACTAACTTGTGCTTTAGAATTACTGGAAAAATCTTCTTCCACCACCACAGCTTTCTTCTTTTTCTCTTTATCCTTCTCAACTACAGGTGATTCTTTAGATAAGACTCTATCCCACCTGGCTAATATCCTCATGTCCATTCTTCTCATATGGTTAATTTTAGATCTAAGCTTTAGGTTGAGGCTGTCAGAAATGACATGAACCAGATATAGACTAAGAATTCTCCCCATGTTAGGCTTCTTGATACTTTCTACTATTTTATCAAACACCACTCTACTCCAATTAGTCTTGAGTTTGAAAATTATTCTTGTCATCAGCTCAAACATAACTGTTGAGATCTTGTCATATGCTCCTGTCTTACACAACAACACTTTACCTATGACTTCTGACAGAAATTTTTCTTGGGTATTCATACCCTTCCTGTTTAAGGTACTTCCAAACTTAGTGGTTAGAGCCAATCCACACCACACCAATGCCTCAACAATCCTGGTGGTGTCTACTTCATCTTCCTGATCGATTCTTGGAATTTGAAAAACCTTGGCCAATTTTCTTGTTGTGATTTTAACCTTAGCTCCATTTACTTTTGACTTTATCTTTGCTGATTTTGAATCCAGTACAACATTAGTGAAGAACTCCGAAACTTCTCTTTTCCAGATGTTGGATGATTCTGAAAGTAGATATTCTGTTCCAGCTTCTGTAATTAGGTCAATAACTTTCCTAATTTCTTATTGCGCTGAGTCCAATCCATTTCGTACATAGCCTTCATTGATGTTGTCGACATTCTTGGGAGCCATTGGAGATGGGAGAAATTGAGGAGAGATGTGCCGACTAAAGCAATTATAGGTCTTGACACACAGGGACCAAAAGTTCAAGAGATCACGAAAGCATAGTTGATTTCTACTTTCACTTCCTATAAATAGTATAAACCTTTTTGAAGACGAAAGGGCACGTTGCATTTAGACCATTCTAAATTTTTGGGTAAAAACCTAGTGTCGACATAGGAAAACTAGTCTATCGAGATGTGTCGACTCAAGGATTATGTCTCTCAACACATACCTTAGGGTCTCGACACCCTTATGTCTTGGCACTAATTTTAGTGTCTCAACACTTTACATTTATGTAGTGTCGACACACTGTCTGATGTCTCGACACATTACTATATATAGTATCGACACACTTACTCGTTTCTCGACACTAACTCAATTGTCTCGACACAAACTCTAATGTCTTGACATAATTTTTGACTTAGTCAAAATATTGTTTTTTGAATAGTAAATACTTTACTTTTATTATATCATACTTGTTTATTTAGGTTGGTAGACTTTGTTAATTAACTTATACAAGTTGAACAGGTTTCCCTTTTTTAGGTACCAATGAAAATGGTTATTCTATGTTTAACATTCCTAGTTCAAACTTGAAGAAATTGAACTTATTTTCATCTAAGGTTTTTGTGAATATATCAACAATTTGACTTTCAGTTGGAGTATAATGTAAACTAATATTGCCTTTTTCAACCTTTTCTCTAAGAAAGTGATATCTGATTTTTATGTGCTTGGTTCTACTGTGAGAAACGAGATTATTAGCAATTGAGATTGCACTAGTAGAATCACAACATAATAGATTTACTTAGCTGTACACTGTAGTCTAGGAGTTGATGTTAAATCTATAGTAACTGTGCACAGTAGCTCTCAGCTGATATATACTCAGACTCAACTGTTGAAATAGTTAAACTTGTTTGCTTTTTACTACTCCAACTGATGAGTATTCTCCCCAGGAATTGACAAGTTCCTGATGTACTCTTTCTATCTTCTTTACATCCTGCAAAATCTGCATCTGTTTATCCAGTTAGATCAAAATCATCATTCCTAGAATACCAAAGCCCAAGATTGGGTGTTCCCTTAGATATCTCTGTATTTTTTTAGTAGCTGTATAATGAGACTCTTTGGGGCATGCTTGGTACCTAGCATAGACACATGTTGAGAACATGATATCTGGTCTACTAGCTGTCAAGTAAATGAGTGATCCAATGATGCATCTATACAAGGATTCATCCACTGGTTTCCCAAATTCATCCTTGTGTAGTGACACTGAGGAACCCCAATGGGTTCTCATAGTAGAAGAATTTTCCATGCCATACTTCTTAATCAACTCTTTAGTGAACTTAGACTGAGAGATAGAAATACCATCTTCAGATTGTCTAACTTGGAATCCCAATAAGAACTTCAGCTCATCCATACCACTCATTTCAAACTTGTCATGCATAAACTTGGCAAATTTTCTATACAACAGCTCATTAGTAGACCCAAAAATGATGTCATCTACATAAATCTGGATTAGGATGCTTGATCCTTTGATGTCCATTAGGAATAATGTTTTACCTACCTTTCCCCTAGAGAACTTGGTCTATATGAGAAAGGTAGACAGGGTCTCATACTAGGCTCTAGGTGCCTATTTTAAACCACTCAATGCTTTATGTAATCTAAAGACATGAGAGCTAAGTTTAGGATTTACAAAACTTTGTGGCTATTCTGCATAGACCTCTTCCTTCAATGTACCATTTAGGAATGCAGATTTAACATCCATCTGGTAGACTTTGTATCCTTTGAAAAGTGCATGTGCTAAAAATAATCTAATGGCTTTTAGCCTAACTACAGGTGCAAAGGTTTGGTCAAAGTCTATTCCTTTCTCTTGTTTATATCCCTTAGCCACAAGTCTTGCTTTGCTTTTAACTAAACTCCATTCTCATCTAATTTATTCCTATATATCCACTTAGTTCCTATGATATTGATTTCTAAGTCTTGGAACTAGACTCTAGACCTTACATCTCTCAAATTGATTAAGCTCTTCTTCCATTGTCATAATCTAGTTGGGGTCTGAATTGACTTCTTCAAACTTCTTGGGTTCCATCTAAGAGATAAAGCTAGAGAACAGAACCTCATTATGATGTATACTCCTAGTAGTCACTCCTAGCCTAGCATCACCTATTATTTGATCAATAAGATGATCTCTAAGGTGCCTAACAGCTACAGGCAGATTCCTACCATCACTTAGTTCTTCAGGTGGAGGAGGATGAATCTCTTCTTCCCCCTGGGTAGTGACTGAGTCTTCTATAGGAATTACAATATTGTTTCTAGCCTCTAATTCTATATCAAATGAATCTCCTATATTTAATGTTTTCATCTTAGAGTAAATATTTCTTAGACTAGAATTGTTAGATAGTTTAGTATGTAAGACAGAAGTTTCATCAAACACAACATTAATAGATTCTTCTACCACTTGATGTTTCAAGTTGTAGATCTTATATTCCTTGCTATGATTACTGTAGCCTACAAAAATACCTTCATATGACTTCTCTGAAAACTTACTTAGATAAGTCTTCCCATTGTCTAAGAGATAGCACTTACTTCCAAAGATTTTGAAATATGACAAACTTGGTTTTTTCCTTTCATTAGTTCATAGGGAGTCTTGTTGTGACTTTTGTTGATCAAGGCTCTATTTTGAACATAACATGCAGTGTTTACAGCCTCAGCCCAGAAATATTCTGGGAGAGATGTGTCACTTAGCATAGTTCTAGCAGCCTCAATGAGAGTTCTATTTTTCCTCTCAGCAACCCCATTTTGCTGTGGTGTTCTTGAAGAGGAGAATTCTTGAAGGATCCCTAGTTCTTTACAGAAATTTGTCATTCTTTCAAATTGAAATTCTGTGTCATGGTCACTTCTGAACTTGACCAAAAAACATCTCTTTTCATTTTGAATTTGTTTGACAAAATCAACAAGAATGTCCAGGGTTTCAAACTTTCTCCTTGGGAAGAATACCCAAGCAAATGTAGAGTGATCATCTACAATCACATAGGTGTAAGACTTCCTACCTAAACTAAGAATTTGCATAGGACCAAATATATCCATCTGAAGTAAGTAAATACACCTCTCAGTGTCTTTGGACTGAAATCTCTTAAAGGATACTTTTATCTGTTTGCATCTTTGACAAGCAGAACACAAGCCTTCTTTGGAGCATATTAGTTGGGGACCATTTCTAACTAAGTCCATAGAAAATAGCTTGCTCATATCTTTATAATTTAAGTGAGGTAGCCTCTTATGTCATTACACACACAAAGAGTCTTTCTCACTTGCTACAAGGCATACAAGAGAATTCTCATTTATGCTTAAGAAATTTAGATAATAGATGTTGCTACTCCTAGTGCTTAACAAGATGATCTCTTGATCACTTGTATTCCTTATCAGACACTTATCATTGTGGAATATGATTTCAAAACATATATCACAAAGCTGACTTATGCTTATCAGATTGGGGTTCAATCCTTCCACATAAACCACTTTTGTGATTGCCACTAGACCATTAGAAATGTTACCATATCCCTTGGTGAGTACTTTTTCTGAACCTCCAAAGATTACTTTTGGTCCATCCTTTACTGAAGCATAGTTTCTTAGAAAACTTCTTGTTCCAGTCATGTGCCTGGAACACCCACTGTCCAAGTACCATATTGGCATTTCTGTGGTACTTGGATCCACCTACAATCACAGAATTAATTAACCTTAGGCACCCAAATAGTTTTGGGCCCTTGGTTCCTATTAGACTTAGATGTGTGAAGCACAATAGGCTTTCTGAACAGATATGTTTGTGACTTAAATGAGGGTATTGTTGGATTGTATAAACAATCTAGGGCAAAATGTCCAACCTTCCCACAACACCAACAATCAAATCTGTAATATCTTCTCTTAGGCTGCACCTTTGAAGTTGTACTTCTAGGCAGCTTAGAGTTGATATTCAGATTCCATGATAGTGGTGCAACATTGACACCCTTACCTTTCAGGTTTAAGTGTTGTGTACTGGGACCAGATCCAAGAATTCCTTGGCTTCTTGGATTGATCACTCCTTATGGTGGTCTATGGGCCTTATAGCCATTTGATTTTTGTCCTTTCCAACTAGGCTCTTTATTGACCTAGTTGGTGGTGCATTCAGAATTCATGTTTCCAGGAACACATGATCCCTTGCATCTATTAGAAGTCAGATGCTTGGCTGGTTGCTTAGCTAGACCCATTGGGTCTTTACCCTTAGGATCAGGTTTATTATTGATCTTATTATCCTCAATATATCCTACACCACTTTTAAATGGTGCAGAAAATATATCAATAATAGGTAGCACAGACTTAGGTCTTGAGAACTGTTTCAAGAGCTGTCTTTCCTAGAGAAGCTTTGCTTCCAGGTCCTTGACAGTCTTAGCTTATTCTACAATAGTCTCAGTTTGACAATCTATTTTATTGGTTTAGTCTATGAGCTTCAGTTTTTGAAGGTCCAACTTAATGTTGGCCCTCCCAACTATATAGGTACTGCACTCAAAGATTTTAGTTCTTTGGTTTGCACCTTAACTAGCTCTTTGCTTATTATCAAAGCATTCAACAACTTCTCATATCTGTCAATGAGTGTGTTGAAATATGCTTCAGAAAGTGATTCATGTTCACTATTATTAGAAGAATGTGAGCATGATTCATTATCTGATGTTGTTCTAGAGCCTGAGGCAAAATTAGTAATATGAGGTTTTACCTTGGCAGAATTTAAGAAATCATGTTCTTCTTCTTCTGCTAGGGTCATCAGCCCTTGATATGTACAGTCTTCATTTTCACTGGATGATAGTGTGGTTCTTCTTCTGTTGCTGGCTTCCTCAATGGCCATTAAACCCAAAAAAGTATCCTCCTCTTCTGGTTCAAATGAATCTGTCTCACTATCTGAAAGAGTGGACTATTTCTTGGCGAAGAGGCTTTTGTCAAACTTCTTGTGTTGTCTAGTCTTCCAATTTTCAGACTTTTTCTCCTTCCTTTTTACTAGGCAGTCAGCAATGACATGCTCTTGCCTGTTACAGCAATAGCAAACAAGATTAGTTTTAATGTGTTTATTCTGAGAAGAACCATACCTGTCCCCAGATTTCTTTTTCCTGGGTTTTTCTGAGTGATCTTTCTTCTTGTGAGAAAAGTCTCCAGCTGCCCTGCCTTCTTCTCCTTAACATCTTCTTGAATTCTCTTGAGAAGAGTGATAGTTCTTCTTCAGTCATGTCCCCTCCTGATGAGGAAGATTCTATGCATTCTGAGACTGTATCCTGTCTTTCTGAGGGAGCAGATTTCTCCCTGACTTTCTTGGATGTCTCAGCCTTTAGAGCCAAAGACTTTTCTCTGTTGAGTGCTCTTGTTGAGTCTTCTTCAGACTTTCTGAGATTCAACTATAGCTCATGACACAGCAGTTTGCCAAATAGAACCCGGGGGTATATATTAGCTAAGTTTCCCATTTCTTTAATAGCACAAATCTTGATGTCTCATTCCTTTTTCAAGGACCTCAAGAACTTGTCATTGAGTTCATAATTGGTGAACTTCCTGCCATATGTTCTCAGGTTGTTCATTATTCTGAAAAATTTCTCAAAGCTCTCTGTCACTGTGTCTTTCTTGTCTTGCCTGAAGGCTTCATACTGCTGGTTTAATAGATATTTTCTGTCATCTCTAACCTCATCAGTGTCTTCCATATATACAATCAATGATTCTCACATTTCTTTGGATGCTTTACAATGAATCAAGTTTTGGAATGTGTAGTCATCTATAACACTGATAATTATATTCTGAGTCATCTTGTCCATAGAGGCCAGAATTATCTCATACTTGTCAATCTCCATGTAGGTATTAGGTGTCCTTATATTGGCATCAAGGACTGACACTTTTATGGGTATGAAAGGTCCATCCAATACAGTGATGTATATTCTTGGATCTGCAACCTCCATGAATAGTCTAACTCTTTCCTTCCAAATCCCAAATTTTTCTTTAGAGCAGTTTGGGAGTTTGATTAAATTATTTTCTCTTTGAGCCATGATTTATTCTCAGTTAATCCTTAGGATACTCACTAGGCTGTTATACATTTACAGTGAACCTTCCCTCTGATACCAATTTTAAAGTATTTGTTTAGGATAGCGAGTGACATAGAGGAGGGGAATAGGTCCAATTTAAATCTGGGCTACTTTTAAATCACAGAAATTTACTTAGTATGTTTATCAATCCAATTACAGTATTCAAGAAAAGCTGAACATATCTAAATATAACAGTCACAGCAAACAATTGAGAATAGCACACAATTCAGCACAACACATCACACAATAGTTTTATAGTGGTTCCCCAATTTATGGGTGCATCCACTTTCCCTCTTCGCATATCTAGTAATGAACTAGATTCGGCCAAACTTCTTCTTTCTTTTCCTCAGATCCTCAGATCTTACACCTCAGAACACAGCTAGTTCTTACAACTTAGAAAATGCAATGTCCTACCTCAGATCTTCAAGATCCTACAACTCAGATTCCTCTCTAATAATCCTACCTCAGAGTGCACCTCCACTCCTACTCCTCAGGCAAACTCTTGTCCTACAACCTCAGAACCTTCCAGTTCATTTAGCTCGGAGAAACGGTCCCTTCTCCTACCTCAGGCACACAGCCCTACCTAAGCCTTTATAATATAGGCTTACAACTCGTAGAAATTAATCTCCTACCCTCAGATCTACAAATAGATCTTACAAAATTATAATATCAAAAGGAATTTGTGTTTTGAAATGTCACCCAGAAAGAAAGAGATTGGTGACTTCTTCTTGATCAGATCTTGATGTGGAATCTTCTCCCTTAAGCCTTGTTGTGAAGAAAATGATCCAGCCCTTTTTAGCTTTTTCAAAGCTTCTTGAAGGAGAAGTTAGGGTTGAACTTGGCTGGAGAAGTTAGAAGTTGATCCTCAATCTGCCTCCTCTCCACCTTCAAAATTCTACGGAATTATTCTGACATCCTTGATGAGAAGAATGAGAATTATTATCATGTTTCTATCAAGTTGATCTCCTTATATAGGCTTTGGCAAGTTTAACCGGCTGCACCAGTTAATCCACTGACATCTGACAGTTCTGACAGCTGTCAGAACTTCAGGCTTTGTATTTTGTACTTAGAAGAAATTCTGTTCTTAAAAACTTCTGTACTTTGATTGTGTTGACATCAGTCCTGGGTGTCGACACTTCTCTTATAGGGATGTCGACACCAATCTGTGTGTGTAGACACTGTTGGCTCCTTGTCTCGACACAACTTGTGTGAAATGTGTCGACACTAGTCCTGAGTGTCAACACAGCTGACTTCTTATCTGACGGTGTCGACCCAAGTCCTAGGTGTCGACACAGATTTCATTCAGTCTCGACACTGCTTGAATAAGGGTATCGACACTAGCCCTGAGTGTCGACACAACTTGATTCATTGTCTCGGCACAGCTTTTACAAAGGTTTCGACACTTGTCTAGTGTCTCGACACTTTTGTACTTAGTTTATTTTTCCTGCACAAATAAACTTAACATACATTAAATACAAATACGTGTATATCATTGAGTTGAAAGGGCTTCTCCAAATCAGGTACAAAATTCCCAATGTACCCAACACACACTCCTCTCTACGTCTATAAATAGGACCCCCTATCACATCAATAGTATAACTGAATGAACAGTAAGTGAGCTCGGACGATTGTTGAAGGCAGGTTTTTGTATCCACATGGTTTAAGGAGTTGACCATTTTTTGTTGTGCGGATAGCGCTGTGAAGTCAGGGACTTTTTTTTTACTTTGTCCAGGGATCAGTGCGGACTCTACAATTACAATCGGCAGTTAGCATCATGTCGCGACTTGCGACCAGACGATCTTCTCTTTGACAATCTTTCTCGATTCGATAAAGTCGTCCACTTCTAGCAGCTTGTTCAGTTTGCCAGTAACTGTTCGTGGATAATCTGGCGGCTATGCGGCCATGCGGTTAGGCAGCTAGCAGATTGTAGATAGAGTTCAGCATTATAATAACGGGGTGTTCGTGCGGTTAGGTTGCGATCTGGTGACCTGACAATTTCAGCGGACTCCATAGTGCAGCTCGGCAGAGTCGACGGTTACTCTTTAAGTCCGCGTGGCTAGATTTTGCTTTCTCATTTTTCTTCCATCAGGTGCATTGACGAATCTTATCTCGCCATGTATGCCTTGTTTTGTAAAGACTTTTAATAGTACAAGATTTACTTGGTCTTCTGTTTGCATCTTATTTTCTTGACTTGGTTTTGGTTGAGTGTTTGTGCGACCTGATTTCCCATTTTTTGCATCCCACAAATTTTTACATGGTATCGGAGGGAACAGAGGTTGAGCAGGGATCAACCGACAGACTTTCTTTTTGCTTCTAGAAGTCTAGTAGACCAGTGTTAGTGTAATGGAAGGTGGATTTGCAAGAGGTCTTGAAATAGAACTTTTAACGCCGACCAATTTCAAGAGGTGGAGGTCGTGCATAGAAAGTTATATTTTGGGTGAGTACCTTTGGGAGTTCGTCTACAGAGACGAGAGGTAAGAAGTTACTGCTATCGCTGGCAATGCTGAAGCGGTGGAGGGAGACAAACGTGAAGGTGGAGTTTACTCTTAAGCGGGCTATCTCATTGGTGCTCTTCGACCAATCATAAGATGTCGGTCAGCTGTTGAGTTTTAGACTTCCCTTGATGGGTTGTTCAATAAGAAGAACTCTTCTATTGACGATTGTCCTTCAACCTCTTATCAGCAAGAGAGGAGTTATGCTTCTAAGCGGATGGAGGAAAGAAAGAAGGTTCAAGGTGCTACAAGTGCAATCTGCCTAGTCACTTCAATAAGGACTGTAAAGTTGAACTTCAGTCAGGGCATGCTCCAGGTAAGGAGGGAGCTGGCTCCAATACTGAGGAAGGAGGATGGTGGAAGATGTTGATGACGGGCACGTGTGTCCGTACCTTGTCCACCATCAACTACCAAGATGACTAGATAGTGGACTCGGAGTGTGTTCATTACCTCATTGGAGACGATTCAAAGTTTTCCTCTCTACAAGCGTTTCATGAAATGAATCTATTATTACCGTCGATGATACGATGCATGCAATAAAGAAGGAGGGTGTCGTTTCTTTGGGTAATGATAAGGGTCCACTCACTTTTAGGTGTATTTATCACGTACCAGGCATGAAGAATAACCTCTTCTCAATGACCAATGTGGTAGATGTTTGCTATCACGTTCTATTCGGTCCGACAGAAGTGAAGTTTCTCCACAACGTGTTAGCGGTGAAGGATGGTGTTACTCATGTAGGGAGAAGGGTAAAGGACTTTTTTGTATTATCAACAAGTTCCTATATTGATCGGATGAGAGCCAATGATATCGCTACTATATGGCACAAGATGTTGGGACATGTCAGGATGGACAAGTTGAAAGCTATGACGGTGAAGATTCTTGTGAAAAGCTTACCTAAATTGTCATCCTTCGGCGATGATCATGTATGTGCGGGATGCCAATACGGTAAGTCTCATCGCCTTCCATTTGACAAGTCATAGATCATGAGTAAAGCACCATTTGAGTGTATCCATGGTGATCTGATAGGTCCGACCTTCACCGCCAGTCTTGGAGGCAGCAGATATATGCTGGTGTTGATTGATGACTACACGAGATACACATGGGTGTACTTTATGAAGGAGAAGTCAGATGCTTTCTACTTGTTTGTGAAGTTTAAGGAGCTAGTACTGGAGGGTCGGCTTGGTCTGCGGATTAAGAAGTTGAGAACGTACAACGGAGGTGAGTCATTTCAAATGAGTTCTCTAACTTCTGCAGGAAGCACGGGATCCAGAGAGATCTCACTTGTGTGCATACTCTACAATAAAATGGAGTAGCAGAGCGGAAGATCCATCATCTGACAGAGACTTGCAAGTGTTGGCTTCATACTAAAGGTATTCCTATGGCCTTTTGGGCAGAAGGGATAGCATGTGCAATATATGTCATCAATCAGATGCCTCTGAGTCCGATCAACATGAAGTCTCATCATGAGATTATGTTTAAGGAGAAGCCTAGCATTGGACACCTTTGGGTGTTCAGGTCGACCTGCTATTTATATGTTCTTGATGCTCTCGGGACTAAGCTGGATGTGAATGCGAGGAAGCTTGTCTTTACGGGCTATGATGGGAGGAAGAAGGGGTATAAGCGTATGGATCCAGTGATGAAGAAGTGCATCATCGCTGGATACATAGTCTTCGATGAACTGATGTTATATAGAGGTGGCTCATCTGTAGAGCTACAGGAAAGAAGGTCAGACGACGGGTAGGAGGAAGCTGCTAAGGATCTTCTGGTAGAGCTATTTGTGTCACCAGGAGCTCCAGGTGTTTCTAGCTCCGGGGCAGAGGCTTCTAGCTCGGGAAGTAGGGGGAGCGATGCTCCAAGTGTAACATCCCATTTCCGACTAGACCCCTGGGAGTGATTTTGTCTTAACAGAACCTTGGGAAGCCCAGGAATGGAAGTTTATCGACCAAGATTTTGAGTCAAGGGGTGATCACGCCCGTGACCGATCCGTCACGCCCGTGACCTAGGGCGTGACCCCTTCGATGATCGTCGACCTCAGGAAGATGATCGTCGCGCTCAGAAATGTCAATATGGGCCTGACACGCCCGTGACCAATCTGTCACGCCCGTGACCTTGGAATGGCGTTGAGTGAGCTTAGCTCACTCAACGGCGTAAGTTATCATACGGGATGGCGTTGAGTGCGTTGAGTGCACTCAACGTCATAAGTTGAACGGCGTTGAGTGCACTGACTGCACTCAACGCCATTTGGTGCTGTCTGGAGGGCGTTGAGTGAGCAGAGCTCACTCAACGCCATAATCGGGACGGCTTTGAGTGAGCTAAGCTCACTCAATGCCATACTCTGGACGGCATTGAGTGAGCTAAGCTCACTCAACGCCATAATCGGGACGGAGTTGAGTGAGCTAAGCTCACTCAACGTTATACTCTGGGCGGCGTTGAGTGAGCTAAGCTCACTCAACGCCATAATCTGGACGGCGTTGAGTGAGCTAAGCTAACTCAACGCCATCGTTTAAAAAAGACAGATTCTGGATGGCGTTGAGTGAGCAGAGCTCACTCAACGCCATAATCCGGATGGTGTTGAGTGAGCTAAGCTCACTCAACGCCATAGTCTGGGAGGCCATTCTGGATGGCGTTGAGTGAGCAGAGCTCACTTAACGCCGTATCTGGGATGGCGTTGAGTGAGCAGAGCTCACTCAACGCCGTATCTGGGATGGCGTTGAGTGAGCAGAGCTCACTCAACGCTGTAGCAAGGATGGCATTGAGTGAGCAGAGCTCACTCAATGCCATTTTACTTTGACTTTTTCTGGCAGGTTTTGGATGTGTGCTGATGGTCAGCTGAACCGGTCCGGTCTTGGGCCCAAATACATTATTAGGCCGTTTCTTTTAATAAGATCCAATTAAGTCTTGTTTTAAAAAGGGTTGATCGGTCATGCCACGTGGCTGTCGGTTTTGAAAGCAAGGAGGAGCCACGGCCATGGCCGGAAACCGACGATCACAGCCATCAATGGCACTTGATGTCGTGGCCTTTTCCCCTCCTCTTTAATGGCTGTATTCAACTCCTCTAGAGAAGAGGAGGAGTTTCCAGCCGTTATTTGGCTGGATTGAGCCGTTTCAGCCCCCCCCCCCCCCCCCACCATCATGGCTGAAAAAGCTATAATGGGCCATTAATGGCCACCAGTGTTAGACCTTTCCCCTCCCTCCTTTTACTGGTTTAAAAAGGCTCCCTAGACTCAGAGATGGAGTTTCCACCCTTATCCAATGGATTTGGAGCTTGTTCTGTGTTGTAGAAGAATTCTGACGACGCCACCACCGCGCCAATGGCATTCCGTCGATCTGCACGCCTCCAGCCTGTAAATAAGGTCCTCCTCTACCTCTTCTTCTATGGATAGATTTTAGAAATCATTAGGAGAGATATCGGGCTCAAAATAGCTGGATCGGGTGAGCGTTTCCATGGTTTTTCCGAAATTTCATGGTGGCGGGTTCGCCGGAAACCGCCTCTCCGGCGGCCGTGCCGCCGCCCGACGGTAGCCCTCACCTCAACAGAGGTGGTGGTGGTGGTGGTGGCCGGACAGGGAGATGGCTGGGTGGCCGGGAAATAGCTTTAGAAAAGCTACAGGAAGTGTTTATTTTCTGGTTCTGCTCGGGTTCGGGTAAAGAAGAAGATGAACAGTGCATTTTATTTTATTATATATATTATATAATTAGGAATTAATCCCCCTTTACTGCACTAGGTTTAAACTGAAAATTATAGCCCGTAGGGGCTGAAACATAAAAAGTGGTTAACATAGAAAATGTAGTTCTTGAAGTCTAGTTTAATTTAAAATTGATTTCACTCGATTTGGAGTCCTGGTTAGACCACAGCACACATTTTGGTGAGGTCTATCCATAGGGTTGTCCTGAGATTGATTTGGATGCCCACATCAATCCAGACATCCAAACGACTTGAAATTTGGGGTATGGGCTATTATTATCCATACCTAGGACTTATCCAAAAATCAGAATTTTTGGAGAATGTTTTTCTATAGTTTTTGTAAAAAATTTAATAATTCATGTATAATTTAATTAGGTGTCCTAAACACCTCAAAATCCCCCCAAATTTGGGTGGGAGGTCTTATGGGGAATGTTAGAGGTAAAAATTCCACCTCATTTGGAAGTGTTTTGATTGAGTTTTAACTCGACCCTAGGTTGGTCTTTATATGGTTAATTAGGTCAATTCATTCCTTTTGGGATTTGAGTGGTCAAACAACCTCAACAGAGGCTGATATTTTGTCCACTGGCTGTTTGGGGCATGACACACCCTCCAATGTAATTTGGGGTGGTTTGGGATAGGGTATCCCTAGAACCCTAGGGTAAGTCCCTTAATGGGGATTTTTAGGGTTGTGAAGGTCATGGGGTCAAATGACCTTGGATTAACTTGAAATTTGGTGAAGAGGACCATAGGGCCATTATAGTTCTCTGGACAAAATCTTATGAGATTTGAAGACAGTTGGGTCACCTAAAAATCTAACCCTAGTTTAGGGCACAAAACTTGTAGAGATAGAAAATGTCACTAAAACACACTGAAAAGTGATGATATTAGGGTAGAGTAGTTTCTAAGGTTAGTACAAGCTCTGGAGATTTTACTATGAATTTTAGGATCATTATTTTGGATACTTCATTAATAATTTAGTAGCTTGTATTATTTGCATAAAAATTTATTATGGAGAATATACTTTCTGGAAATCGATGAAATTTAGGCAAAGAACATTTATTATGATTTTAAAGCTCTGTGAATTTTTATGGGATTTTTATAAGTTTAATTCTAAGGCTTGCTTCATTAAGTATTGTTTACCATGAATACTTGATTAAATCTATTTTGGTGTCTAGCAAGCTGGTAAAATTATGATTCTTTGCACAATGATCTTTTCTGTACCATACTATTAATCAGTAATTTTTCTATAATTTTATGATGAGTAATTTCAGTACTTCCTTCTTTACATAGGATTAATGAGATTATAATGGATAAATTAATTAGAGGCTAAATACCTTCTGTAAAATCCTGAAAATTAGTATTTGAGGATACCTTGCTGTTATTTAGTGATCATAATTTTTGGGTGGCCATTACTTAAGAAGATCATGTAGTTCATGTTTAAAATTACCCATGGCCAATCTTTGGGGAAAATTAAATAAATATCAGATTAATTAGTAAAATTATAAGTTTCTGGATTTAGGCTAATTATGTCATGATAGACCTCCAGTAAATGTTATAGGATATTTGGAAGACAATTTGGAATACATCCCCTTGTATACCTCATATAGCTTATGATGGTCTGCATATAGTAAAACCACAGAAACTGAACTAGAGTGGGTAATGATCTTGGAGAGATGGAATTTTGGTAGCTTGCTGGTTTGAATAGGATGAGTTAAATTAAGTTCATTATTGGAAGTCAGGATAAGTAGAGTGTGAGAGTGGCTAGTGTTAAGTGGCGTTCGGGAACGACGAAAGATCGTCCACCCCGGTTGGAGAGGAAGAGTCTCAATACACTAGGTTAGATCCAAGGTAATTTAAAAAAGGGATCGGGTAAAGGGAGATTAACCAATAACAATAAGTGCCTTACGAAAGGGAACGGTGGGCTTCAGCTACCATCATAGTTCCTAGTGCCCTTTGAGAGCCCTTCACGGGGTATGCCGGGGGCAGTCCTAGGCTAACGTAAACCGTATGAATAATAAACCAAAAGAGCAACTAGAATGTTTAGGGTTGCACATTCACATACCCCGGTAGCTAGGGAGGTAGAATAAGTTGGTTTGGTTGTCATTCAGACGGTAGCTCTGAAGGTAGATGCACGGACGGGACAGTCCGGGGAGCCAAGGGCTCGAGGGATTGAATACAGAATAAAGGTGGTGGGTCTTCGGTATTTGATTGTCGTTCACACCGACATCGGTACGTTGACTCGGCGGTGTGGGACACTTAGCCAAAGAAAGTCTGGTGGATATAGCCAGCGCTAGTACGCGGATACTCTAGGTTGTGTTCTTCTAGGGGCGTACGGAAGGGCTAGGCCCGGTAGTGTGGATATCTGCCTAGGAGTGGGGGGCCCGACCCACTGTCTCCATTTGCCACTACGGAGGTTCCTGGGAGTGAAGCTAGCTGCCCGAACAGGGGGAACTAAAGGTCTGTGCGCATAGAGTCGTGTGCGTGAGTTACACTTGCATGAGTCATGGCATAGCATATCACTACACTCATATTTGCATACAACCGACACCCCCAACGTATAAATCGGTATGGGACTTTTTATACGATGGTAGCCTTGCAAAAGACCCCTGAACTTATAAGTTTGTATGGGCATTCATATAAGTTAAGGTTACTTACTTACTTACTTATTTACTTATTGTTCTCTATTTGACTTTTTATATATTTGCCACGTACTACATGTCTACTTTATTACTTACCACCGTAGAATTGCTAGATGTACTTTATTCTAGATAGTTGTTTATACACCATGATAGTTGTTAGATTAGCTCCATTGTCATCTGCTTGATTACTCTCCGCCTTTATAGCTTCCCTTTCCTCCTCTCCGCTCGGTGCTTAGGAGCCGTGGGGGGAGGGGTAGGGGATGATAGGGCTTAGTCTTTATGACTAATGGTTTTCGAACCACAACATTACATGAGCTTCGGATGGGAGACAGGGACCAGTAGTCCAGGGACCAGCACCAGCGGAGTACGGTGCGCATGGAGGTGGGTCAGTCTAGCACTGGTGCACCTGCGACCAGCTCCGTAAGTGATTTATATTTTATAGCTTCCGCGATGAGTGATTTGTAGTGAGGACTCTGATGTACCGGGCTCGAGCCCGTTTATCTATATTTCATCTGAATTGTATCTTTGCAGTACCTCTATTTCCTGTTATTATCTACTGATGGACTGGATGTGATTTCATTTTATACCTGTTTCTGTGGACTTGTTTACATTTTACGTATACATACTTCTCTTTCTTTGTGATCGAAAAGGGCCGGCAGAATTGGCGTTTTGTAGTGGCGACCTTCCCGTGAGTCGGTGCCACTACAAAGCGGCAATTCTTGGCTAAGACCCCGGTGGTTGAAAAAGAAAAAAAAAGGGGGTCTTACACCAAGTATGTCTGAGAACGGAGCTGATTCAAAAGAAGCATTGGAGGTGGTGAGTCGTGGTCAGGTTCTTTGGAGGTCGAAGAGGACCATCAAACCACCAGCTCGGTACATCGAAGGGAACATGGTGAGCTTTGTCTCTTATTTCTTCGCAGGCCCTCTGGACAAGCGAGGGCCTTCTAGCTTTGAAGACACCACTGGAGTCAAGGGGTGGGATGATGCAATTGATGAGGAGATGGTTGCCCTCAGAAGGAACGAGACTTGGGATCTAGTGCCCAAGGTCGATGGCATTACTCTCATGACATGCAAGTGGGTGTATAAGCTGGAGAAAAAGGAGGATGGAAGATCAAGCGATACAAGGCTCGGCTTGTTGCTCGAGAGTTCTCCCAGTAGTATGGAGAAGACTATGAGAAGACATTTAGTCCTGTTGTGAAAATGACTCAGTTCGGGTGGCGATTGCCTTGGCGGCTTGCCAAGGATGGAGGATATGTCAGCTTGATGTAAAGAATGTTTTTCTTTACAGAGAAATTGATAAGGACATCTTTATGGTTCAGCCATCGGGGTGCGTATTTGAAGATCAACCAGGACATGTCTGTAAGCTCAGGAAGGGCCTTTATGGCTTGAAGCAAACGCTTCAAGTGTGGTACGGGAAGATCGTAGAATACATCCAATTCTGTGAGTATTTGATACTGATTCTGACTCGAGCCTATTCGTTAAGAATAAGGGGGAGCTTCATGTCTTAGTGTTGTTGTACGTTGACGACATGATCATTACGGGGAACTCTGAGGAGGAGGTAGCTAGGCTCAGGGATGATCTAGTTGTTCGTTTCAAGATGAAGGATTTGGGTGAGCTCCACCACTTCCTTGGACTCGAGATGGAGAGGAGAAAGAGTGGGATGCTCATTTCCTAAAGAGGCTATGTAGAACGGATCGTTCAACGATTCGGCATATAGTAGGGGAAGAGTTGCTCTACTCCACTAGATGTTGGACTTAAGCTTCGATGTGATGATGGGAGGGTTCTTCCAGATCCCTGTGTGTTTCGGGCTCTGGTTAGAAGCCTTATTTACTTGACGATTACAAGGCCAAACATTGCTTATGTTGTTGGCTGAGTAAGTCGTTATATGGCGGAGTCTTGGAAGCCTCATCTGATGACGGCGAAGAATATTATGAAGTACGTGAAGACTACTTCTGATATGAGACTTCTTTATGGGAGTGACACGGGCTTCAACCTACATGGTTACACTAATACTGATTATGGGGGAGACTCAGACGATCGGAAGTCGACGTCTAACTATGTTTTTACACGTGAATCAACATGCATATCATGGTGCAGTAAAAAGTAAGACTCGGTGTCTGTCTCTACTACGGAAGCGGAGTACAAGGCTTAGTCCTTGGCAGCTTGGGAAGCCATTTTGCTTTGGAGGCTAGTAGAGGACGTCCATGAAGAAGTGTGGGATCCCACTCTGCTACGCAGTGATAACAAAAGTGCCCTTAAACTGGTTAACAATTCAATTTATCACGCGAGCACCAAGCATATTGAGATCAAGCATCACTTCATTCGAGAGAAGGTATTGGAGGGGCCATTTGGATGAGCATGTGTGGAGTGAGAAAAACATTGTGGACATCTTCACAAAGCCGCTATCAAAAGGGCCACTTGGACAGTTATGGGGACTGTTGTGGCTGGTTTCCACTTCTCACTTCAAGAGAGAGTGTTGAATTTTTTGAAGTGAAAGTGTCAACCTGGGCGGACTATTCATGTGGACTGTGCGTATAGGGGTGGCGATAGCCTGGTCGGCAAGTGTTCTACAGACGGATTGTTCCCAGGAGGTAACCAGGCAGATAGGTTTGGTATCCGTAGTTATTGCAGACTCGTCTAGAATTCACTGAGTCTAGATGGTTGTGGACTGGATTGGAGCTCAGGAGATCGGCATGGCTTTGTGCCTTGATCTTTCTCTGGTGTGCAGTTTGATGGAAACCGCGGAGTTCACTGGTTAGTACGGACTGGTGCTTGAGTCCGCTATTTTGTGCGGATTGTCTTCTATATCCGCTGGTGTTGTGTTCGCACCAGGGATGGCTGGAGATGTGGACTTTGTCTAGATCTATACCAAATCTAGTTGTGCTCAGTCTGCGAGTTCGCGCGGTTAACGTGGACTGCTTTTCTATCCGTTGAGTTTGGCAGCTTGGTTGAGCCTAGTTTGTGCTCTAGCTGCGGACTCGGAGTGTGCGGACTGCCTGTCTATTTGGCAGTTTGACATTGCGGGATTGTGCCTTAGTCTTGGGCTATGGTGTGAGGACTAGAGGTGTGTTCATAGGATGTTGCGGACTGGTGGCGGAGTCTGTAGTGTCCGCGGGTATAACAAACTGATCCAAGTTCTGGAGACAAGGCAGACTGGCTTCGCGTCCACGCTATGCAGATACGCTTTGTGCTCGCCGCGAGATGGGAGGTATTCCTACTGGCTAGGGCAGTGACCACACTCCTCTCCGCGCCTATAAATAGGACCCCCTGTCACATCAACAGTACAACCGAATGAACAGTAAGTGAGCTCGGGCGATTGCTGCGGACAGGTTTTTGTATTCGCGTGGTTTGAGGAGTTGATCGGTTTTTTGCTGTGCAAATTGTGCGGATAGCGCTGAGAAGCTTGAGACTTGGTTCTGACTTTGGTCAGGTATCAATGCGGACTCTGCGATTACAATCAGCGGTTAGCAGCAGGTCGCGGCTTGCGACCAGGCGGCCTTCTCTTTGGCAATCTTTCCCGGTTCAATAAAGCTGCCCGCTTCTGGCGGCCTGTTCAGTTCGGCAGCAACTATTCGTGGATAATCTGGCGGCTAGGCGACCTCGCGGTTAGGCGGCTAGCAGATTGCGGACAGAGTTCAGCATTGGAATAGCGGGATGTCCGCGCGGTGAGGTTGCGGTCTGGCGACCTGACGGTTTCAACGGACTCCATAGTGCATCTTGGCAGAGTCTGCGGTTACTATTTGAGTCCGCACACCTAGATTTTGCTTTCTTGTTTTGCTTCCATCGGGTATATTGGTGAATCTTGTCTCGTCATGTATGCCTCGCTTTGCAAAGACTTTGATAGTACAAGATTTACTTGCTCTTCTGTTTGCATCTGATTTGCTTGGCTTGATTTTGGTTGAGTGTCCATGCGACTTGGTTTCCCGTTTTTCGCATCCCACAAATTTTTACAATCCGCGCCAGAGAAGGTTTGCTGGACTCTGAACCCAGACCGTGCAATACAGCATTCTCCGCGAATTAGGCAACAAACCAGACTTGTCATAACACCATGTCAAGTCCACACAACCAGCGAACTCTGGCACAAACCGTGTGAATATGCCCCAACAAACTGATCGATTAGTCTCCGCAGACTGTGCTAACCGTCTGCCACTTCGCGAACCAGAGAACCTGATAGCTCCAAGCGGACTGTGCGGTCTCACTCCAGACCACAATCGCCATGGTTAGCCGCTGCTAACCGTCTGATTACCTCTCAGGGTGCTTGCTGAACCAGACCGCGGAAGAGAAGAAGCTAAATTCCGGCTAATTGCCACCTTCTACCCACCAGACCGCTGACGGTCTATACGGTCTGGCATATCAGACCGCTCACTCCACTTCACTTCCACTTCAACAATTTTAACAAATCACCCCTCTAAGTTTACATTTCACAACATGCATGCACGAAAATATGTCTTGAAGGGGAGTTATAAGGGAAGTTTTTTGTGCATGCATGTTATGAAATATAAATTTACACAAGAGATTTTTGTAATTTCAGAAGATTGAAGTGTGCAACCTGTAATTATGGTAACTCATAGAGGAGGTTTTGGTGATCCGTGGAGTATTTTAGTGATAAAACATTGTGATTGGGTGTTAATTTGCGTATTTCATACAAGCATATGTTATTCAAATTAAGAGTTGACGGGGTATTATCCTAAATTAGTCTTTGAGCCGGCTGGGGCTTTGACCGAGTCGCTAAAATGGGTCAAGACAAGCAAAAGGCACGCGCGAGCCACACCCATAGAAGGCCCCCCTAGTCACAGCGCAACTCGCACACCCGCACGGACAAAGACAACCACGTGTGCATGCATACAACGCGCACACGACCTATGTGTGCGCTCAACCAGCACGCGCAAGCGCACAACTATCGCGCGCTGGGCCAACACATGCGCGCGGCCAGCGCGCACACTACCCGTGGGTGTGTGCCCTCGTGCTGGCTGATACCCTCCGACAACCACTGCCGCCACCTCTCGGGCAAAGCTGTCGTCTGTGCCGCTGGTGAATCTTCCCAGACTACGCGGGGGGACCTGACCATCATTTTCCAGAAATTGGTGATCAGGGTGATCAAGATCGTGCAACCTCATTTGATGGTTTAAATTTCATGACAGACACAGTTACCAATGCACCCCTCAGAAAAACTATGAAAAGATCTCTAGACATTCATTTGAAGGTAAGCAACCAAAAAGAGATGAAAGTGCTCTGATAGTTTTTGGGTGAAAACTTGAAACTCGGAAGATTTTTCGGCGAAGACTTGGAACTCTGAATGCTTTCCGGGGAGGTCTTAGAGTTCTTTTGCTCTTCTGCTCAAATGGCTACTCAAGCGACTGCTCAAGTGACTACTCAGACGACCTCTTAACAACTCACTCAAGTGCCTGCTCAAAAAGCTGCTTTTACGAGCACAGAGGGAGCTTTTGCATCTTTTTAAGTATTTGTAATCGGAGTTGTGGTCTGCCACCCTTTCGAATATTCTAAATATCTGTAACCTCAAGCAAATTAGTGGATTTGGTTGGCATTGTACCGTCCCGATGGTTTTTCCCTTTTCGGGATTTTTCACATAAAAAGTCTCGCCGTCTTCTCTGTTGGTTCTATTTATTATTTGAGTGTTTATCACACTCTCAAGCTAAGACGGTTTGATCCTCCAGATTAAGAGAATGTTAAGCGACCCGCAAGAAGAGCTAATCAAGTCATATTTAAGAAACCAGGGACTTTATGGGGGGTAAGAAAGTTCAATTGTTATTATTTATGACATATTTTGCCAATCTCTCTTGAGAAAACTTAGGCATCATTTAATTTAGCGTTTCACCGCTTCCGTTTGGAGCAAATGCCGCCGGACGACGGGTAAATAAACGGGCGTCGGCTGCGTTTGCACCCGCAGGACAGAGGAAAAGCCATCAAATCGAAGTCTTTTCAGCCCCGCCTCCGCTCCTTCGGTTCGACACCTCCGTTTGAATCCGCTGACTCCTCCTGCACCGCTCAATCAAACGAACCCTTAATTTCATCTTTTTAATATGCATGCACTCATTCAGATCATGTAACCCCACCCCAATCTTATGCGAAGCTATGAATTCAATTGTGCACAAATCATGATATAAGTGTACGTCTGAATGCACATTAATGCTTGCTCATCAAACATTTGACAAACTAATAAATATGAATTGAGAAATAACCAGAAAATTTTAATTAAAGGAGTAAATATATTAAGTGCAACAAAAAGTAAAATAATGTCACAGACTAAGGATCTGTTTGGTACGGTGGTTACGGTCATAAATGCATGGATTAAACCGTCATTCCTTAAGAACAACATAACAAGCATCATCCGTTTGAACATAAAAGTGGATGAAGCTCCTTAAGTGAGCGGGCGTTAACGAATGACAATTTAACCATCATATTCATGACCGGCAATCTCAGAGATCTCTCTAGCCTCTAGATTTGCTTGTCTTCAAATAAGGGCATGAGAGTCCTTTTATAGTTTTCTGAAGGGATATGCTGGTAATTGCTCCCGACCGGATTTTGAGGTGGCGAATGGCGTCGCTCTATTTTGGTCATCTAGATCAATGAAAAGACGGAAGTGCCCCCCGGGCGGCCCGGGCAGGTTGCCCGGCGTAGGTGGGTGGCCATTCCGAAGGCGGCCGAGGACGGAGGCGGCGGCGGCGGCTGGCGCGCAGGCACTATCGCGCACTGCGCTTACGCGCCTGCTGCTGCGCGTGTGTCGAGGGGCGTGCTTCGTGCATGCGAGTTTTGTGTGGCCTCCATGCGCCCTTGGTCCCGTCTTCCTTTCGGGATGATTTTGGGCCCTGTGTGCGGGCGCGGCTCGCTTGATTGGGACGTATTGCTTGAATATTCCCAGTTGTAGTCTTTTCGTTAACTTAGAAAATTTAAGGGAACCCATCACAAAGTATACAAAGAAAGTGTCTACCTACAAAACAATAAAAATCCACCATCTACAACATAAGTCTTTAGTTAACCTTACTTAGCAAACTATGAGGTCTAAAAGAAATCTGTGCACTTTTTTTTGTGACTATTGAGAGCCGTCCCGCTCTGGTTCTGCATTATAGAAACACATTTGGTCTCGTCGTGGGGTTGCAGCTCAAGCATCTCAAAGCCTTTTCGTGTCTATTTCTCGGCCACGACATATTGTTGAGGCACGGTCTCGAACCCGCAACTGTTATGATTTTGCCTCCATTAACTCCCCAACATCGTACCAAACCTCCGGGCGCGCAGGAAATTTTTCCGGGGCGAATTTCTGCAACTTTCAAAATCTGGCAGGAAAGTCGCAACCTCAGAAAAGGAGGTTGCAACCTTGCTTTTACTGCCTTCATTCAGGATTTCCTGAACCGGTTTAATTTTATTTGGTTTTTTTTATTTATTAAGAAATATAAAACCTATATATACCTAATCCCTGCAGCCCTAGAAAATTAAGCCTGACTTTTCTCCCCCCTCTTCCGCCGTTTCTCTCCCTCTCTCTCTCTCTAGTTTTTTTGGGGCTCTCTCTCTCTCTCTACCGTCGCCTCTCGCTGGAGGCAGACCGCCGCCGCCGCTGCTCTGACCGCCGTCGCCGCCGCTGCCTTGTTGGGCCGCCGCCGCTACTTTGGAGAGCCGCCGCCGCCGTTGCTTTGGAGGAGAGCGCCGCCGCTGTGTGAGAGGAGGATTGCCGGCTCCGCCACCGTTGCGCCGGGTTTGGGAAAGGCGACTGCTTGCTGCAGTTTTGGGGAGACGCCGTCGTCATAGCGACGCCGTCGGAGTTTGGGTTGCCGCCGTGCTTGGCCGTGAGGAACTTCCTCTTTCTTTGGCCGTTTTGCCGCAAGGTATCCGGGAGTCACTTTTTTATCTCATTTTGTATAGGGGTAATTTATCCCCATTTGTAACACTGTGTATTTTGTGTTGAATGAGATTGTGACTGCCATTTCCGCCCGTGGACGTACCCATTCAGGGGGAACCACGTTATTTCTGGTGTCCTTTTGTGCTTTTGTGTTTTCTATTATTTTTACTTGTGCCAGCATCAGGTTTTCTGCACTTCAGCACCGCTTCGAATCCCAACAAGTGGTATCAGAGCGAGGTTGCGGGCTGACACTTTTGTTTAAAGGACGAGTTGTTTCCGATCTCGAGTGTACACTTGGGTGCGGTAGTTTACGACCGTTGGTCCGCTGGCTATCCCCTTAGTTGTGCACTGCTGAGGTCGCCAACTCAAGTTTAGTGTTCCGTGCAGTTTCTGCGTTCCGTTCTCGATGGCTTCGTCTATTCCTGGTGCTGTGGCCAAGTTTGATGGGAAACAAAACTTTGGTCTATGGCAGGTCAAAGTTCGTGCACTTCTTATAAAAGAAGGCTTACACCGTGCCCTACTGGGAAAGGCCAGTAAGGATGTTGAGGTTTCTGATCGTATGTGGGAGGACATGGATCTCAAAGCTTTGTCCACTATACAGCTTTGCTTACATGATGACGTGCTATATGGAGTTCTTTCAGAGACGACTGCCTCTGGCATTTGGGCAAAGTTGGAGAGTACCTATATGACAAAGTCTCTCCCCAACCGGATCTACCTCAAGCAGCAGTTGTACAAGTTTAGCATGAAGGAGGGATCCTCTATTCATGACCACCTGAACAGTTTCAACAGACTGTTATCTGAGTGTCTCAGCATGGATATTCAGGTGGATGAAGAGGACAAAGCAGTGATCCTTTTGAACTCTCTTCCAAAGCTCTATGAGAGCATGGTTACTACCCTTACCTACAGTAAGGACGTCTTGGACTTGGAAGAGGTGACTGCGGCCCTACTCTCAGATGACATCCGGAAGCGGTCTTCAGGTTCTCGTGTTACTGAAGACTCCGTTCTATACTCTCGGGGTCATTCTGATTCTGATAGAGGGGGCAAGTCAAAGTCAAAGGGCATCTCAGATTTATACTGCAAATACTGCAAGAAGAAGGGTCATGTGATCAAGGACTGCTGGAAGCTTCAGAACAAAGATAAAGGGAAGAGCACTGGTGATGAAAAGGGGAAGTCTGACATATCCTTGTGTTTTGAGGATGTGGGGGATAACCTCATCTAGGTCATCCTTTTCTCTGCTCTTCTACTTTCCGTTTATATGTTTGTGCTTCCTGTTCCGTTTGTTCCCTATGTTGCTTGCTTTCCTTTCCCTCATTATGTTCATGTTATTCATGTTATCTTTCTTATAACCTGTTTTTGGGTTATTTATTCCATCATTACTCCGTTGTATGAATGCTTTTGTTTCACCCTAGTACCTAAGCTCTTTCATTGTTACTCCTTCGTCACATGAGCTTAGTGTGTGTGCATAATCATCATTTCCTGATTAGCTCGTATAGGGGTTCTCTTTATCCATGTTGAGATCAGTTTTGTCTGCATTCAATTATTGATGTGTTTGCATATATCCTTTTCTCTCCCCGCGCACATCATTTCTGGAGTCTGTGATATTTTCTTTTGCTTTGGGAGACCACCGCTGGAGGTGGAGCAGTTAGACCTTTGCTTCAGGTGGAGCATTTCTGGAGTAGACACGTCAGTCCAGTTTGTGTACTGCTCAGATTGAAGGAGTTCACTTTATCTGCCCTTGGCGGGAGCAGATTCAGTTGATGCGATTTGCATCGTTCTTGCTGGCAACTTGGTTGGTTGGAGTTATCTCGGCAGGTGGAGTTTGTTAGGATTTTGCCTCCATTAACTCCCCAACATCGTACCAAACCTCCGGGCGCGCAGGAAATTTTTCCGGGGCGAATTTCTGCAACTTTCAAAATCTGGCAGGAAAGTCGCAACCTCAGAAAAGGAGGTTGCAACCTTGCTTTTACTGCCTTCATTCAGGATTTCCTGAACCGGTTTAATTTTATTTGGTTTTTTTTATTTATTAAGAAATATAAAACCTATATATACCTAATCCCTGCAGCCCTAGAAAATTAAGCCTGACTTTTCTCCCCCCTCTTCCGCCGTTTCTCTCCCTCTCTCTCTCTCTAGTTTTTTTGGGGCTCTCTCTCTCTCTCTCTACCGTCGCCTCTCGCTGGAGGCAGACCGCCGCCGCCGCTGCTCTGACCGCCGTCGCCGCCGCTGCCTTGTTGGGCCGCCGCCGCTACTTTGGAGAGCCGCCGCCGCCGTTGCTTTGGAGGAGAGCGCCGCCGCTGTGTGAGAGGAGGATTGCCGGCGCCGCCACCGTTGCGCCGGGTTTGGGAAAGGCGACTGCTTGCTGCAGTTTTGGGGAGACGCCGTCGTCATAGCGACGCCGTCGGAGTTTGGGTTGCCGCCGTGCTTGGCCGTGAGGAACTTCCTCTTTCTTTGGCCGTTTTGCCGCAAGGTATCCGGGAGTCACTTTTTTATCTCATTTTGTATAGGGGTAATTTATCCCCATTTGTAACACTGTGTATTTTGTGTTGAATGAGATTGTGACTGCCATTTCCGCCCGTGGACGTACCCATTCAGGGGGAACCACGTTATTTCTGGTGTCCTTTTGTGCTTTTGTGTTTTCTATTATTTTTACTTGTGCCAGCATCAGGTTTTCTGCACTTCAGCACCGCTTCGAATCCCAACAGCAACCTCTTTGATAAAGAGTCTTCACAGCCTCCTTGATAAAGAGCCTTCAAAAATCACTACTAAATATAACATTTAACTCCATATTCATCAACACAAGCTCATTATACATGATCTAGCAAGTTCATTTACCTATGTATTCTTTTACCAAACACATGTTCGTGTGCAGTAAGCACATAAGTCTTTGTAACATTTTAGAGAATTTAGTCATGGTGGATCATATTCCCCAACTCTTCTCACGCTTATTTGGTTCCTGGCAATGGTTCTTAATTGGCTTCAACCTATTTTCCACAAATAAATGAGGATCTACATAACATAAACATTTTAAATGCTGATATTAGCATTACAAATTTAGCAATCAGCATTAATGGCTATCCGCAAGCACTATTTTGAGAATTAATTATCCGCAAGCAATATTTTTATTTGCACATCAATATTTTTTGATTTTTTTAATATTTGGAGATGTAATCCCTTCAAAATGAAAATATATATATACACGGGCGGACCTATGCTAGGGCGAGTGTGGGCGGCCGCCCACACTCGATAAATCGTGAATCGCCCCTGAGAGCCCGTCTTCCATCTTCCTTCCTCCTCCCGCTGGGGTTCTGCACTTCCGTTTCTTTATTCTTGCTATGGTTCCGCTCCTTTACTACTTCCTCCTCCGTCAAGGGTTCCGCTCCTTTACCCTCTTTGGAGCTTTCTGTCGGCACATCCATGTTGCTAACTAGGGAGGAGGGGAGTGTAGTTGACAGCGATGGATTCTCTTCCTCTAGCCCCCTCATCCTCCATTTACAGTGTGCAATTGTGCTTCCAAGGGCATCCATCAGCTTCCTTCAATTCTCCATTTGATGTGTGACCCGTTGCTGACATTACGCCAGTATGGCGCCTCAAGTCCGCCTCCTGCAGTATGGCAATCTCTGAATTGGAAATTCTAATATATACCTGATTATATGTGTTTGGAAGGGTTTTCTTTTTCATATAACTACATTTGATGATTCGTGTTGGATGCAGGGGGGCAATTATAATACTAGGATGATAATCTGACAACTTTTAAACGGATCGTTGGAGTTAAGGAACCTCTAGCTATACTGAGTTTAAACATGAATTACATATATATATATAACTATCCATAGGACTTATACAAGAGTTCCCTCATTCAATTCTTCCCCAAAGCAACACTATCAAGCTGTATATTTCAGATTTGAACATCGTAACTGCTAAATTTGTTTTCCCCAAAGAATTCAGCCTTCTTAAAAAAAATAGGGTACAAATCATCATTAATCTCTTTTCAATAAACATATGAAAGGAACAATCACATTACTTCCCTTAACATTCAGAGTAGTCAGAACTCACAAGAAAACACCACAAGAATAATTCATAAAGCAATGGCAGACGAAATAAGAGATCTTAGCAGAAGATAATCTCACTGAATGAGGATTTGATAAAATCACCACAACTGCAATACAAGATCTTAAAACAACAGTGAACAATGAATGATTTCAGATAACGGAGTTGTATCTTAAGAGCAAGATTTGAACAAATACCAAACACCAAGGGAGAATGGTTCTCTACTTAGCAGCACCCAACAAAACAACGTTCATTTTATTGAGGCAAAATGCAGATATTAGTTTTGATTTTAATATACTTTGTATGAGTTATATGTTAAAAGTTTTAATGCTTTTATTCAATAGTTCTACAGGATTCATTCAAAATATTCAATTTTGACAGGTTTTTATAAAATTGTAGTCATTTTTTTAATATTTGTCAAAAAATATTGTCAATATTTTACTGATGCCCACACTCAACAATTCTTCTGGGTCCGCCACTATATATATATAATATTATCAAAGAATATATATAATATGCGGGCGTACGGGCGTATGGACGTACGGCCAAGGGGCAAGAAAGCTTCAAATCAAAAAGTGATCAATATGAAAGTTGTAGATCTTGACGATCCGAACAACTTTCATGTTGATCACTTTTTGATTTGAAGTCGTCTTGGCCTTCGATTTTGGCCCCGAAATCGGGGGCGGCGAGATGCTTTACTGTAGCACTCTCGCGCCCCCGATTTCGGGGCCCAAATCGAAGGTCAAGACGGCTCCAAATCAAAAAGTGATCAACATGAAAGTTGTTTGGATCTCTTTGAGATCTACAACTTTTATGTTGATCACTTTTCGATTTGAAGCCTCCTTGACCCCCAAAACCCCTTGCCCGTACGCCTGTATCCTATGTTTGCTCGCACAGTATATCTCCCCATTATCAAAATGCAAAAAAAAATCAAATTTTTGATCCCTTTTTAATTCTTCCATGACTTCTCTTCAACTTTTTCACC
This sequence comes from Platanthera zijinensis, assembly GCA_039513925.1. Classification (NCBI taxonomy): domain Eukaryota; kingdom Viridiplantae; phylum Streptophyta; class Magnoliopsida; order Asparagales; family Orchidaceae; genus Platanthera; species Platanthera zijinensis. The sequence continues at coordinate 76,263,696 of CM077097.1, forward strand.
TACATAAATGAGAAATGGTTTATTAAATTAACATAGAAGTACGATTAATTATGAGTACGATTTTCCGATATCTTTATTGTGATGACAACCAAAATTTTTGCTAACACATCTACCTCATTTAATCAACTTCTCTTTTGAACAAAAACTTTTATCGATTAGAAAATGAGTGCTCAAATCAACTTCAAATTAAATTTTTTTTCCTCTTTGGTATTTTGTGGATCTTCAAAATAAATTAAAAACAAATAAATTTAAGTTGAATATAACTTTTTTGCAAAAAAGATAGGGCATTGTGAACCATTGGATTCGGCCCAGCACCACGATTCTCGAGAAGACAGTGGGGGCTGGTAGTTGTAGTCGCCGGATAAGAGAGTCGGGGCCACGCGTTGGTGTAGATGGATTTGTTGGAGAAGAACGGCCGCCGGAGAAGGAGAGTGACTGACGCGGGAGAAGGATTTTCATGAAAGAAGGGAGGACGGTAGTTGCAGTGCTAGATAGGAAAAGTGTGGTTATGAAAAAAAAACACATAAAATCTGATGCCTGCATTGCGGTTAGCCATAAATCTAATGCGATTAACAGCGCCCTTATTTTATCCTCACTTTTATTAATATTATCGTAAGCATGATGTCCCATGTGCACTATATTCAATGACTACTTTTGTATCATGCATATTATTTAATAATGGAAGTATTATCGTATAGCAACATTAGCCCTTCAACCACTTCACAGTATTATGCATACACATTGTGAGAAAACAACAGTTACATCAAATGCGTTAAGGTCAACTCATGTGCAATTTTTTAGACAATTGTTACGTTCAAATCAAATTTGTATAGATGCAAATCAAATTTGTATACATGCAAATCAATTTTATGTGCAAATCAAAATAGTATATGTGCAGATCATATTGTTACGTGCAAATCAAATTTAAAATTTGAAGATGAACCAGTTTTCCTCACTTTCATTTAGTTTATCAGCATAGGAATGAGTTTCAAGATAAACCATTTCATGGATGTGTACTTCGCACTTCACTTCAAGAGTCCACTCATTTATATGTGCATTTTTTGACCTTTTAGTGAAACGGATAATCACACCTATTTGTGCTACTTCTTCGCGGATTTTGCCTTACCCATTTCTTACCTCGCTATTGTTAAAATTTCATATAGCGGAAAACGGGAATCAGACGAAGGAACACTCAACCAACTTGAGTCAAGTAAACCAGATGCATAGAGCTAAGCAAGAGACTTGAACTATTAAAAATCCTATTTACAATGCAAGGTATATATGGCGAGACATGCTTGCCAAAGAATCTGAAGAATACGGGAAAAATTACAACTCAATCAAATCGTGCGGACTCAACGAGTAACCGCCGGATCTGCTGCTAGCCGCTGAAGGAGTCCGCTCAGGTCGCTAGGTCGTCAGACCGCAACAAGCCGTGCGGACAGTCCGTTATTCCAATGCTGAAAAGTACTCAGTCTGCGGAACTGCAAACCGCCTGACCGTGAGGTCGCCAGAACGAGCAAAGGCTGCCACCAACTGAATCAGACTGCCAATTGGCAGACAGCTTATTGAACAGAAAAAACTAGTTGCGAAAGAGTAACCGTCTGGTCGTAAACGACCTGTTGTAACCGTCTGTTGTAACCGCGGAATTTGCACTGCCTTAGAACCAAAATCCTGGCCCTTCAGTACTGTCCGCACAACCTGCATAACAAGCAACCGGTTATCCTCTTCTAATCGCGCGGATAGGAAAATCCAGTCCGCAGCAACTAATCACGAGTAGGTTTACTGTTCATTCAGTTAATAATGATGTGACGGGGGTCCTATTTATAGGCGTGGAGTGGAGTGTGGTCACTGTCCTAGAGATAGAGACACCACCCGAGCTCACGGAAAGTAGAGAGTGTGTTCGCACATCCTGCGGACACAGACTGCAGTCCGTCGCGACAAGCTGGAAGCCAGCTCGTCACAAACCAAGACAGGCCGGATAGAAGTTCTATCCGCCAGCTCGCCAAGGATCAAAGTGGACGTACTTGAACCCCAGCAACATCCTCTGCGAAGACTACCAGTCCGCACAGCTCGCAGACTATGCTCCAACCCACACACCAAGCCATCCTGCAACAGCAACTGTCAAGCTTGGCGAGCTGAGGAGCAGTCCGCCTTTAACCGCGCGACTAATCAAATCTCGCCTGGCCTTGAGCCAATATCAAGACCACCACCAATCCGCTAGAGCAAGCAAATACCAAAGCCAGTTCGCCTATCATGGCGGACTCCAGCCAGCTGCGTCAACCTGGCCACCAAACCAAAACCCACAAGGACTGGCGAACTCCACTGCCAGTCCGCGCAGTCCGCCAGGCTTCAACCTGTTCGCCATCAGCGAACAAGCAGCCAAACTACATGGTTACCTACAAGTACACCACCAGGCCGCAAACACCAGACTTCCCAGACCGTACCCTCAGTCCGCAAGACTTTCTGCCCAGGCCGTGCGGTCTGCCCGATGACCCTTTCACTTTCACTTCAAAAATTTCAACACTCCCCCTTGAAGTGAGAAGTGGTGACCAAACCCAGAAGTCCTCATAACCGTTCAAATGGCCCCTTTGACAGCGACTTCGTGAAAATGTTCGTGATATTGTCCTCACTCTGCGCATGCCTGACCACAAGAGATTCCTCCAACACCTTCTCACGAATGAAGTGGTGTTCGATCTCTATATGTTTGGTCCTTGCGTGACAAACTGGATTGTTCACAAGTTTGAGAGCACTCTCGTTGTCACCGCGGAGCAGAGTTGGACCTCGCACTTCTTCATGGACGTCCTCTACTAGCCTCCTAAGCCAGATGGCTTCCCGATCTGCCAAGGTTGAAGCCTTGTACTCTGCTTCTATAGTAGAGATGGACACCGAGTCTTTCTTTTTGCTGCACCAAGAAATACCGCTGATCCACATGTGAAGACATAACCGGATGTTGACTTCCGATCGTCTGAATCTCCCCCATAATCAGCATCTGAGTATCCTTGAAGAGTAAAGCCCGTGTCTCTTCTGTAAAGGAGACCCATATCAGAAGTTGACTTGATATACTTCAGAATGCTCCTTACCGCCATAAGATGAGGCTTCTGTGGTTCCATCATATACCGAATTACTCGACCAACAGCATAAGTTATGTCTGGACGTGTAATCGTCAAGTAAATAAGGCTTCCAACCAAAGCCCAGAACATAAGAGGATCCGTAAGAGACCTCCTCTCATCTCGCTGAAGTTTGAAGCCAACATCCAAAGGAGTAGAGCTACTCTTTCCCTTCTGTAAGCTAAATCGATGAATGATCCGCTCAGCATAGCCCTTTTGAGAAATGAGTATCCCGTTCTTCTTCCTCTCCCCCTCGAGTCCAAGGAAGTGTTGGAGCTCACCAAAGTCCTTCATCTCGAATCTTATAGCTAGCTCTACCCTTAACCTAGCTACCACCTCCTCGGAGTTTCCCGTGATGATCATATCATCTATGTACAATAGCACCAAAACTAGAAGCTCCCCTTCTTCTTGATGAACAGGCTCGAGTTAGAGTTAGAAGCAAGATAATCGCAGAACTATAGGTATTCGGCGATCTTCCCATACCAAGCTCGAAGAGCCTGCTTCAAACCATAAAGGGCCTTCTGGATCTTGCAGACGTAGCCTGGATGAACTTCTGAAATATAACCTGATGGCTGATCCATGATGTAATGACCCTAGCCGATCCAACAAGACAATGTCATGGCTCCGCTCTAGGCGACGTTACCGGGCTGCAACTCAAGCACCCCAACCCCTCTCCATCCACTAGCGGGTTGTCGGTGGCCACAACCTCTCTTCGATGAGGCAAACTAGATAGTCAAGGGCGCACCACGGGGACTTCCCAGGAGGTCACCCATCCTAGTACTACTTTAGCCGGAGCACGCTTAACTATGGAGTTCTTCCACTTCTCATCACCAACTGAGTTGCATCTCAGTTGGTGATGAGAAGTGGAAGAACTCCATAGTTAAGCGTGCTCGGGCTGGAGTTGTACTAGGATGGGTGACCTCCTGGGAAGTCCCTGTGGTGCGCCCTTAACTATCTAGTTTGTCTCATTGAAGGGAGGTTATGGCCACCAACAACCCGTCATTGGATGGAGAGGGGTTGGGGTGCTTGGGTTGCAGCCCGGTAACGTCGCCTAGAGCGGAGCCGTGGCGTTGTCCCGTTGGATCACCAACTGAGTTGCAGCCTCAAGGAGGTTGCGGGTTTGAGTTGGTGATGAGGAGTAGTTTGAAGGCTCCTTATCAAGAAGGTTGTGGGTGTAACACCTCTACCCGTCACGTAGGAATAATAGAGGGTCCGGCCGGGGCCCCACACCATATTCCACAAACAGGCGGAGACGCTACTAAATAATATCAAAACCCAACGAATCCTAACACAGAGCATTCTAGCGGAAGCTTCATGGTTGAATACTTGAACTCAAGCAATACAAGAACTGTCCACTAACATAATAGCAATGTACACAACAACAACCAAAGTATATGGCCTTACAAGTTCCTCTGAACAAAGGTGTGGTTTACAGACATCGGCACGCAGGCCGGCCACACATGAACAAGAAGAAACAAAACAAGCTGTTGGTACCCTAGTTTGGATTTGAGTTCAGTCTTCTCTTTCTGTCTCTTGACCCAAGATTTATCTATGGTCAAAGGTTGGTTGTTTGGTTAGTTGTCTAGTTGTTGAGTTGTACTTATCCAGATGAGAATTTGGTTAAGTTGTTTTTTAGTTCGACTATGGTCGAACGCCGCTCGACTATCGTCTATCGACTGTTCGACGATCGTCTATCAGTTGGTCGACGTTGGTCTGTCAGCAGATCGTCTATCTCTGAGTTAGTTCAACTCTTGTTAGCTCGACGTTCTGTGGTATCTGCCTCGCCGATCGTCGAACCTCGCTCGACTTCTTTTGGCCAGACAGATTTCTTGATAGTTCAACTATCTGTTTGGATAGTTCAACTATCTGATAGTTCGACTATCTGTTTGATAGGTCGACTATCAATGTTGCTTGATAGTTCGACTATCTGTCTTGAGAGGTCGACTATCTGTTGTGTTTAATAGTTCGACTATCTGCTTGGATAGTTCAACCATCTGATAGTTCGACTATCTGTTTGATAGGTCGACTATCTATCCCCGTTGATAGTTCGACTATCTGTTTGATAGGTCGACTATCTGTTTTCTTTGATAGTTCGACTATCTGCTTGGATAGTTCAACTATCTGATAGTTCAATTATCTGTTTGATAGGTCGACTATCTGTCTCCCTTGATAGCTCGACTATCTGTTGATAGGTCGACTATCTATTTTCTCTGATAGTTCAACTATCAGTTTGATAGGTCGACTATCTGTTTTGCTTGATAGCTCGATTATCTGTCCTGATAGGTCGACTATCTGATAGCTCGAATATCTGTTCTGATAGGTCGACTATCTGCTGTGGTAGTTCGACTATCTGTTTGATAGTTCGACTATCTGTATCGTTCGACTATCTGTGTGATAGGTCGACGATCTCTGTGCTTCGGTCGACGATCTCCAAGGGTCGTTCGACGTTCTGCTGTATGTCTTTAATTATTTTGTCCTCTTCTATGTTGTGATTTATTTCATATTTATTTAGTATATGTTGTAAAAGATTATTTCAGCAATTTATGCTGTCTTTTCCAAGCTATACCTGCTTGCTTCTTTATGCATAAGATAAGCTTTTATCTGACAAAGTTGTTTGTCTTATTAGTTGACATATCCTGTTGCTTTATCTGCCATGTTGTCCTTTATAGCCGTTAGACTCAAAAAGTCTTCTCTGGCCGTAAAGAGTTTCTTCTGATGTGACTTTCTCTAGTATTCTTTTATCAGATTTATTTACAGCTTCTTAGAAAGCTTTATCCTGGTATAGGATATCTGTCTGCAGGATTTGTTTTCTTTTGCTTTATGCTAATTGCAGCCCAGTTTGCAGATTTCAGAAGAAGACAAGATTCAAACTCAAATTAGAGCCGTTGAAAAGGCCCATATAAAAAGAGCTTCTTTTGAAAGAAGCAGGATATGTGAAAAAGAGAGAACCAATACATCAAACACAAGATACAGATCAAAAAGCAAGAAGTTACAGCTCTCAGTGATTGATACTTTCAACTGAGAAGATCATCTCTCTTCAACCTTCTTCTTCAATCCTGAGTTCATCCTGCTGCAAGGAACATTCACTCAGTGCCTCAAGAAGAAGAAGAAGAAGAAAGAAAAGCCTATGAAGAAGAATAATCATTCAACAATCAAGAGTCTTCTCCAAGCTTCTCCTTCAGAACTTCAAGACAGCTCTTTGTCTCAGTTCAGAAGAGTTTCCTGCACCCTGAAGCAAGACTCCTTCCTGGATATTCTCTAAGCCAGGGGGAGCCTTGATTCTTTAGAGCTTTCTAGCTCTGTGTAATCCACTAGCTTCTCTAATCTGTTTTAACAATAGAGAAGAAGCTTTAACTCTCTCAACCTCCTGTACAAAGGGTTATTACTCCCTTCAAAAGTGAACCCTTGGTGGCAGGGCACCTGATCAAAAACCTGTGTTAGATTTTGGGCTCCTGATCAAAAGCTCAAAGGGTCTACTTGATCTACCTGAAGCAGATCAGTTGGTGGCAGGGCACCTGAACAAAAACCTATAGTGAATTCCTACCAGGGTGGTAGAAGAGTGGATGTACCTATTTAGAGGGAACCACTATAAAATTCTTGTGTCGTCTGTGATGTTTATTTAATTCATTGTACTGTGGCTGTGAGTAGAAGTAACTAGGATTGCTAGTTGCTGTGATAGGATCCCAAGCTTAACTGTAATTACAGTTAGCTCTCTCTTGTGCACTACACTTTGTGTTAGGCTCTAGGGTTTCAAATATCTATAAACTTATTCCGCAAATTAACTCTAAGGGAGTTGAGTAGGGTATCATAATTTTTGAATACTCTATTCACCCCCCCCCCCCCCTCTAGAGTTGTATCTATCCTCACTTTCACAAGCCTTCAAGGTCAGCAGCACAGCTTGGGCTTCCGCTAAGTCCCACTTGGACCAGCACCACCTACACCTGCAAGAACCAATCCACCAAGCGGTGGTAAACAGGGCAACGGTCAGCATTCAGCTGACCAATTATAACGACCCTGCCCCTGGCACAGGGCAGCGGAATTCCATCCCTGCATAGCATTTTAGTCAAACAGCATATTCATAAAAAACCACCAAAGATGTGCATGACCGCACAGTCAATACATATCACAAACGCCGGCACAGCGGCCCGACGCTTCGTGCACTGAGGGCACATTCGGGTGTACCGGAAACACCGGATCCCACCATTGAGCATTTAGTCTGGCACGCAGGCCCAAGACTCTCATTATGCCGCCGACGAAAGCCCAATGCCTTGGCACTCTCATGTCAAGCCTACATAACGCAGGTATGGATCAACCACCCCTCGTTGCTCAAATCGCCTTGCCCCTACCAAGCACATCGTACTTGAGGCCACAAATAAAGGCGCGGGTCGGTTTCACCTTTCCTGTTCGGCACGAAGCCTTTTTTTACAGTTGCAGCCCAACAGCTCAACATCATACCAAGTGGCAACTCACGGACACAAGAGTTGAACCCAACTCTCACAATTTCCTGGACTTCCTCCAGTACTTCTTGCTACACCAAGCTACAGGTATCCACCACAGATTGCATAAAAACAATCAAATACTCGGAGGTTCCTCTGAATGCAAACAAGCATCACCAATCCAAACCAACATGTCCAGATGGGCTTCACATAGCATGCCTAGATCCGTACTCCGATTCCGGACTCTAACAAGGGGAACTTCACATATCTACCCCAAGGGACACCGCAACCCACCGCACACTCGCGGGGAAGGGTTTTCCCTATGCAAATGCAGGAAAGAAGGACTTCACATGTCCAAGAAGGAAATCGTTACCCTTGGAATTCGCTTCGGAGTCATGGAGAGAAAGTAAACAGATGAAAGTCTTCGCAGCAGCCTTGCCTTCGCAAATCCAAACTCAGCTCACGATTTGGACCACCGTAGCACCACCGGCGGCCGGATTCCCTTCTTATTCCTTCTCTTGCTCTCTTCTTTCTCTTAACTTTTAGAAAGAGAATAAGAAAACTCAAATTACCTTTCTCAACTCAAATCCCAACCTTATCGACCCAGGGAAGATCCCAAACCATTGGATCTTGGCTAAAGAAAATGAACGGCTCTGATCAGCCCTGAAATTGACTTCTTGGGCTGAACATGGGTTGTGACACGCCCGTGTCACAGGTCGTGTTCCTAAAGCGGTTCTCAACCGACTCGAGCCAAACCAGAACACGGGTGTCGACACGCCTAAGACACGCCCGTGTCGCAACCTGACATGCCCGTGTCGAGGGGCGTGTCCCCCCATCGAGACGGAGATAGCCAAAATTCCGAGGAGTACACGGGTTCAGCACACGCCCGTGTCATATTTGACACGCCCGTGTCATCATAGACACGGCTGGGCTCCAGGATGTGTCCTTCTCGGACACATTCTGGCTACTACTATGGTATGACACGTCCTGGGACACGCCCGTGTCCCAGGCCGTGTACCCTGGACATGCCCTGGGACACTCCCGTGTCCCAGGCCGTGTCAGCCAGCCTGAACATCAATTTTTGCTTGAGAAAGTTCTGGGGTGTTACAATCCTCCCCCCTTACAATAAATTTCGTCCCGAAATTTGGATATAGTAGGGAGATGCACAAAATGTGATAACTACATATATATTGCAACAAAATACAAACGAGCCAACAGGTTACAAAAATAACTCAGGAAACTCGGCTTGCATGGTCTGCTCTCGCTCCCATGTTAGCTCTTCTCGGCCACAATTGTCCCACCGGACTTTGACCATCCCGATCGCTTGTTCCACAACTGTTTCTCAGCTCGATCCTCGATCTGAATGGGCCTAACCTTTGTCGTTATCCCATACTCAACCGGCACCCGATCATTCTCAATCACTTGAGCTGGGTCCTTAACTGCTTTCCGCAGTACCGAAATGTGGAACACATCATGTAGTCCACTCAACTTTGATGAAAGAGCTAGCTGATAGGCCGCTTCCGCAACTCGCTCCACCACTTCAAACGGACCAAGGTATCGCGGACTTAGCATTTTCAACCGCCGAATCCGATATACGCCTTTGAAGGGTTTAATCTTCAAATTGACCAAGTCGCCCACTGCAAACTCCACGTTCCGCTGCTTAGCATTGTAATACTTGGCTTGCCGATCCTGGGCTACTAGTAGCCTCTCTCGAATAGAGCGTATTGTTGAGTTAGCGTCTTCGACTTCCTTTTTCCCCAAAAGTTTGGATTTTCCAGATTCTGCCCAAGCTAACGGTGTACGGCACTTGCGACCATACAGAGCTTCAAACGGTGTCATACCGATGCTCACTTGGTAGCTATTATTATAGGCAAACTCCACCATAACAAGATGATCTTCCCATCTTTTACTAAAGTCCAGGGCACACGTACGGAGCATATCCTCCATCATCATGTTGGTTCGCTTAGTTTGGCCATCCATTTGAGGATGAAAGGTCGTACTGAATGCTAACTTCGTGCCCAACAAGTGATGGATTATCCTCCAATCTTTCGAAGTAAATCGCCCATCACGGTCACTTACGATGCTCCAGGAAACACCGTGCAATCGAACAATCTACTCCACATAGAGCTTTGTCAACGTTTCCACTGAATCGTCCCGCTTGTTTGGTAGGAAGTGAGCCACCTTTGTTAATCGGTCTACAATCACCCAGATTGAGTCATTCCCGCATTGAGATCTCGGCAATCCATGCACGAAATCCATAGAAATATCCTTAAACTTCCACTACAAAACCGGCAATGACTTCAGGAAACCACTAGGCCTCTGACATTCTGCCTTCACCAAAGCACAAGTACGACACTTAGCCACATACTCAGCTATGTCCTTTAATCCAGTCCACCAGAACAGTTTCTTCATGTCCTTGTACATTTTTGTGCTCCCAGGGTGAATTGAGTACATTGTAAAGTGCGCTTCAATTCTTCTCGTAAATTTCCCGCACATGGGACACACAATCGGCCATCCTTCCGCAATAAACCGTCATCCCAGGAGAATTGGTCACCAGACCCATCCTTTGCATAGCGCTGGATACTTTCATCAAGCTCAGTTGCCCGCCAAACCCTATCTGCAAGGTCATATTGAAACTCCATCCAGTTCAATCATGCATCGGTCGTGGAATCTCTATCAACACAAGAGATCTCTAACGCTTCCAACTCCTGGTTTAGACGCTCATCATGAATCTGCAACCAACTTGCCCGCACCGAAGTCCGACGACTCAAGGCATCAGCGATCACATTTCCCTTTCCGGGAATATAGTGAATATCAAAGGTGTACTCCCCAAGGAACTCCATCCACCTACGTTGTCGCATATTCAAATCCTTCTGATCGAGCAGATACTTCAGGCTCTTATGATCTGTATATATATATATCGATCTTAACGCCATAAATATAGTGTCGCCACAACTTTAGCGCAAAGATCACCGCCGCCAACTCCAAGTCGTGGACGGGGTAATTACGTTCATGCACTTTCAATTGACGTGAGCCATAAGCAATCACCTTGCCAAACTGCAGGAGAACGTAGCCTAAGCCGTCCCTGACGCATCGCTGTATATCTCGAAACCGTATGTACCACATGGCGACGTCAAAATGGGCGCCATGGACAAACGACTCTTCAGCTCCTCAAAAGCTCGTGCGCATTCCGGCATCCATACGAACTCTGATCTTTTCTCGTCAACGTAGTCAGAGGCAAAGCAATCCGGGAGAAGTTCTCCATAAATCGTCTATAGTAGCTTGCCAGCCCAAGAAAACTTCTGACTTTGGCCACCAAATACATCACTGGCCAATCACGAATGACACTTATCTTTGCCGGATCCACCGCTATACCCTCTCCACTTACCACATAGCCTATAAAAGCCACTGACGAGAGTCAGAACTCACATTTAGAGAATTTAGCATACAGCTTATTCCTCCGCAATGTATGAAATACCAACCGTAAATGGTTTGCATGATCTTCCTCCGACTGTGAGTATACGAGGATATCATCAATAAACACGATCACAAACAGGTCCAAGTATTCGCGGAACGTTCGGTGCATTAGATCATGAATACCGAAGGCGCATTACATAAGCCAAACGGCATCACCGTGAACTCATAATGGCCATAGCGTGTGCCAAACGCTGTCTTAGGAATGTCACTTTCCGGAATCCGCAATTGGTAATACCCGGATTTCAAATCCAACTTGGAATAGACGGTTGAGCCTTCTAGTTGATTGAACAAGTCATTGATTCGTGGAATCGGATACTTGTTTTTCTCCGTCAGCTTATTCAGTTCGCGATAATCAATACACAGACGTAAACTACCGTCTTTCTTTTTCACGAAAAGAACAGGCAAGCTCCAAGGTGACATACTTGGGCGTATGTATCCCTGCTCCAACAGCTCTTGCAACTGAACTTTCAGTTCAGTCATTTCTTTTGGCGCTACCCGATACGGCGAGCGGGCCACAGGTTTCGCACCTGGCACTAGCTCGATAGCGAAGTCGATTTCCCTTTGGGGAGGTAACCCCGGAAGGTCCTTTGGAAACACATCAGCATACTCCGACACAATCGGCACTTTACTCACACTGGCTTTTGGCGCCACCGCCTCTACGAGTGTGAAGAATAACTCCGCACCGTTCTGAACTGCCTTAACGACCTGGAGAGCAGATAGCAACATCCCACTCACCCCTTGTATACCAATGAACTTGGTCTCTTGTTCGGTATTCTGCCTGAGTGTGACCTCTTTTGAAGTGCAATCTATACAGGCATGCTGCTCTGAAAGCCAGTCCATCTCAAAGATTATGTCAAATTCCTTGATTGGCAATACTAATGTTTCCACCTTGAACTCCTGACTCCCTATCTTGACCTCAAGACCGCAAGATTTATCCGCGCACATCAAACATCAGTTAGGTAACAACACCTTTACACTGTCTGTCGTAGTCCGTATAGGTACCCCGATACGAAAGACGAAAGCTTCAGACAGAAACGAATGTGAAGCACCTGTATCAAATAGTGCTCGTGTCGGATAGTCCCGTATAAGGGCAAAACCAATAACACCATAATTAAAAACAAGCACAGCACACAATCATACAATAATATTAAAAACTGCACGCACCTGTGACGACATCGGCCTATTTAATGGCTTCCTGTTGTCCAAGATTGAAGACCCTGGGTTGCGCGTGCGAGGAAGAAGACTCCACCACAGTCTTCTTTTTCTCCGCATAAGACGCTCCCGTCTTCTTGTCACCCTTTGGAGTACCAACTCGGCAATCACGTGCGAAGTGTCCCAACTTCCCATGTGTAGAACAAGCGTGAGATCCATACCCAGATGATGCCTCTGTCACCGTCGCAGAAGGAGCTTGTCCAGTAGATTTGGACTTCTTATTCCATATCCTTCGGTACCCAAACCTCTCCGGACGCGGCGGCTTGAACTCTGGCTTTTTCATAGCCAAGGTTCCCTTTGCTTGCCTCCTTCTCATGTCTGTCTCCAAAGACCGAGCCGTACAAACTAAGTCTTGAAATCCTTGACTCACAAAACTCGAGAGCAAATACCGCAGCTCATCTCGCAGTCCCGCATAAAACCTACTATTCTTACGCTCTTCTTCGGCGAAGATCATACCCGCATATCTTCCCAAATGTGTGAACTCATGCAGGTAGTCATCCACACTACGATCTCCTTGGGTTAACCGTTGAAATTCCATTTCCATCGATATCCTTTGCTGCATTGGCAGATGTTGTGCCAAGAACAACCGAGAGAATTTGTCCATTGAGATCTCTGTCAATTGCCTGCCGACCAAGTGATGCAGTTCAATCTCATCCCACCACAATCAAGCCTCTCCCTCTAGTAGGAAAGTCGCCAACATAACCTTCTGTTCCTCCCCAACCCTGATATCTCTCATGATCCTCTTGATCCTTGCAATCCAATCCTCTGCTTGGGTCGGTGAACCCGCCCCAGTAAATTGAGGAGGATTGAAGCTCATGAATTGCTTCAATTATTGATCTGCTGCCCGCGGATCAACCACAACTTCTGTCGGTTCTTGTCGTACCCCAACATGTGTTGGCACCACTGCAGGACGTGCCTTCCAAGCCTGCTGAGCATTCATCACAGCAAGTACCGTTTCCGTGATGAAATGTATAGTTTTGGCGGATGGAGGAGGTGTGGGCACCTCAGCTGGTGCCGCACTTTCTACAGAATGTTGAGGTTCGGATTGACCCGCAACACTTCTGGTCATCTATATGTATAAAACACACAAGTTAGCGACCAATATAGACGGCAAATATACAAACAGAAACACACAAGTTCAACAAACAAGTGTATTTGATTTCTTAAGTGGACATTCTTGAGTTCAAGTTATGTGTTATAACGGCAGCACTGACACGTGCCCGCCACCCCTCAAAAGAATTCGACCACGAATTCGGAAGAGAAATACCAACATGCTGATACTAAATTGTAACACCTCTACCCGTCACATAGGATATAATAGAGGGTCCGGCCGGGGCCCCACGCCATATTCTACAAACAGGCGGAGATGCTACTAAATAATGTCAAAACCCAACGAATCCTAACACAGAGCATTATAGCGGAAGCTTCATGGTTGAATACTTGAACTCAAGCAATACAAGAACTGTCCACTAACATAATAGCAATGTACACAACAACAACCAAAGTATATGGCCTTATGGCCTTACAAGTTCCTCTGAACAAAGGTGTGGTTTACAGACATCGGCATGCAGGTCGGCCACACATGAATAAGAAGAAACAAAACAAGCCTTCAAGGGCAGCTGCACAACTTGGGCTTCAGCCTGCTAAGTCCCACTTGGACCAGCACCACCTACACCTGCAAGAACCAATCCACCAAGCGGTGGCAAATAGGGCAACGGTCAGCATTCAGCTGACCAATTATAACGACCCTGCCCCTGGCACAAGGCAGCGGAATTCCATCCCTGCATAGCATTTTAGTCAAACAGCATATGTATAACAAACCACCCAAGACGTGCACGACTGCACGGTCAATACATATCACAAACGCCGGCACAGCAGCCCGACGCTCTGTGCACTCAGGGCACATTCGGGTGTACCGGAAACACCGGATCCCACCATTAAGCATTTAGTCTGGCACGCAGGCCCAAGACTCGCATTATGCCGCCGACGAAAGCCCAATTCCTTGGCACTCTCATGTCAAGCCTAGCCTATATAACGCAGGTACGGATCAGCCACCCCCCGTTGCTCAAATCGCCTTGCCCCTACCAAGCACATCGTACTTGAGGCCACAAATAAAGGCGCGGGTCGGTTTCACCTTTCCTGTTTGGCACGAAGCCCTTTTTTACAGTTGCATCCCAACAGCTCAACATCATACAAAGTGGCAACTCACGGCCACAAGAGTTAAACCCAACTCTCACAATTTCATGGACTTCCTCCAGTACTTCCTGCTGCACAAAGCTACAGGTATCCACCACAGATTGCACACAAACAATAAAATACTCGGAGGCTCCTCCGAATGCAAACAAGCATCACCAATCCAGACCAACATGTCCAGATGGGCTTCACACAACATGTCTAGATCCGTACTCTGATTCCGGACTCTAACAAGGGGGACTTCACATATCTACCCCAAGGGACACCGCAACCCACCGCACACTCGCGGGGAAGGGTTTTCCCTATGCAAATGTAGGAAAGAAGGACTTCACATGTCCAAGAAGGAAATCGTTACCCTTGGAATTCGCTTCGGAGCCATGGAAAGAAAGTAAACGGATGAAAGTCTTCGCACCAGCCTTGTCTTCGCAAATCCGAACTCGGCTCGCGATTTGGACCACCGTAGCACCACCGGTGGCCGGATTCCCTTCTTCTTCCTTCTCTTGCTCTCTTCTCTCTCTTAACTTTTAGAAAGAGAATAAGAAAACTCAAATGAGCTTTCGCAACTCAAATCCCGGCCTTATCCACCCAGGGAAGATCCCAAACCACTGGATCTTGGCTAAAGAAAATGAACGGCTCTGATCAGCCCTGAAATTGACTTCCTGGGCAAAACAGAGGTTGTGACACGCCCGTGTCACAGGCCGTGTTCCTAAAGCGGTTCTCAACCGACTCGAGCCAAACAAGAACACGGGTGTCGACATGCTCGGGACACGCCCGTGTCGCCACCTGACACGCTCGTGTCGAGGGGCGTGCCCCCCCCCATCGAGACAGAGATAGCCAAAATCCCGAGGAGTACACGGGTTCGGCACACGCCCGTGCCATATTTGACACGTCCGTGTCATCGTAGACACGACTGGGCTCTAGGTCGTATCCTTCTCGGACACATTCTGGCTACTATTGTGGTATGAAACGCCCTGGGACACGCCTGTGTCCCAGGCCATATACCCTAGACACGCCCTGGGACATGCCCGTGTCCCAGGCCGTGTCAGCCAGCCTGAACCTCAATTTTTTCTTGAGAAAGTTCTGGGGTGTTACAGTGGGTTTGAGCCCCAGTCTCAACAATGCGTCGCGGCTGAGAAACAGGCGCGGAGAGGCTTTGGGGTGCATGGTCAGCAGACCAGTTGAGGATAAACCCTTTCAAGTTGTATGCTGGGGGTGTCGGCGGTCGTCCTTTCGAGCCGTGTGTTGGGGAGGTCGTTACACATGAATATGTCTTTGTCGATTTTCCCGTAAAGAAAACAATCTTTACGTCAAGCTGCCACATCTTCCAACCTTTGCAAGCAACCAAGGCCATCACCACCCAAACTGAAGTCATATTTACAACAGGGCTAAACGTCTCTTCATAGTCTTCTCCATACTATTGTGAGAACCCTAGAGCAATAAGGCGAGCCTTGTATCTCTCAATGCTCCCACCCGCCTCTTCTTCAACGTATACACCCACTTGCAAGTCACAGGAGTGGTGTCATCAACCTTGGGCACAAGGTCCCAGGTTTCATTCTTCTTGAGGGCAGTCATCTCCTTATCCATGGCATCTTCCCACTCTTTGAATCTAACGGCTTCATTAAAGCTTGAAGGCTCTCGCTCATCTAGAGGGCTTGCGAAGAAATAAGAGACAAAGCTCACTGTGTTCCCTTCACTATAACGAGTTGGTGGCTTGATGGTCCTCTTCGAACTCTGAAAAGTCTGACCCTTGTTGACTACCTCCGCTGCTTCTTCAGAACCAGCTCCATTCCTAGGCAAACTTGGAGCATCGCTCCCCCCTCTTCCTGAACTAGAAGCCTCTGCCTCAGAGCTTGATACACTTGGAGCTCTTGGTGACACGGGCAGTTCCACCTGAAGATCTTCAGCAGCCTCCTTCTGCCCTTTACCAGATCTTCTCACCTACAGCTCTACAGAGCTTCCTCCATACGACTTCAGTTCATCAAAGACAACGTCTCTTGATACAACAAACTTCTTCATCGCAGGATCCATACATTTCCATCCCTTCTTTCGATCATCATAGCCCACAAAGACAAGTTTCCTTACCTTTGCATCAAGCTTGGTCCTCAGAGCATCTAGGATGTGTACGTAGCAGTTTGATCCAAACACCTGGAGGTGTTTCATGCTAGGCTTCTCTTTAAGCAGCATCTCAAAGGGAGACTTCATGTTGATCGGACTCAGATGCATTTGATTGATGACATAAGATGCGCAATACATCCCCTATGCCCAAAAGGACCTAGGAATTCCTTTTGCATGAAGACAACACTTGCAGGTTTCCGTCAGATGACAGATCTTCTTCTCTGCAACTCCATTTTATTGTGGAGTGTGAGCACAAGTAAGCTCCCTCTGAATGTCTTGCTCCCTACAGAAGTTAGAGAACTCAGATGATGTGAACTCACCTCCGTTGTCTGATCTAAACTTCTTGATCTGCAGGCCAAGACGTCCCTCTACCAGCTCCTTGAACTCCACAAATAAACGGAAGGCTTCTGACTTCTCCTTCATGAAATACACCCAAGTGTATCTTGAGTAGTCATCAATCAGAACCAGCATTTATCTGTTGCCTCCAAGACTAGCTGTGATAGTTGTCCCCATTAGGTCACCATGGATACACTCCAATGGTGTTTTGCATCTTGTTTGTAACTTGTCAAATGGAAGGCGATGAGCCTTTTCATACTGACATCCTGCGCAAACATGGCCATCACAGTAGGATGGCAACTTAGGCATGCCTTTCACAAGGCTTCTCACTGACATGGCTTTCAGCTTGTCCATCCCTACGTGTCCTAGTATTTCATGCCACATAGCAGCCCTATCATTGGCCTACATCCGATCAACATAGGAGCTTGTTGATAGAACAAACAAGTCCTTAGCCCTTTTTCCTACATGAGCAACATCAGCCTTAACCGGTGATATGTTTTGGAGAAACTTCACTTCTATTGGACTAAACAGAACGTGATAGCATGCGTCAACCGTATTGGTCACAGAGAAGAGGTTCTTCTTCATTCCCGATACGTGATACACACTCCTTAACGTGAGTGTCCCCTTATCACTACCCAAGGACACAACACCTTCCTTCTCTACTGTATGAACAGAATTATCAGCAGTAATAATAGCTTCATTACATGTGAATGTCTGCAGAGAGGAGAACTTCAACTCATCTCCGGTGAGGTGATGACCACACCTAGAGTCCACGATCCAATCATCTTGGTAGTCAACGGTGGACAAAGCACAGTCACAAGTGCCCGTCATGAATGCTCCTCTCCACCCGGCTTCCTCAGCATTAGAACCAGCTTCCTCCTTGCTTGCAGCATGCCCAGGCTGCAACTTGACCTTGCAGTCTTTCTTGAAGTGACCTAGCTAATTGCACCTGTAGCACTTCAACTCCTTCCAGTTCTTCTTAGGATCAACGCTCCTCTCTTTCTGATAGGAAGTTGAAGGCACATCCTCAGCAACAGTCTTCTTCTTCTTCTCCCAACTCTTCTTCTTCTTGCTTGTGAAGAGAGCCTCACTACCTCCTTCAGAGATAGTAACCCCAGTTATTTGCTTAGTCAGGCACTCCTGCGAAGCTAGCAAGTTCTCCAGCTCCAGCAAAGATGGTTGATTAGCCTAGCCTTGAACGGAAGTGATAAAGGCCACATATTCCCTCCTCAAACCGCAGATTATGTGCCTCTTCAGCTTTGCCTCCGAAATCGACTCATCAAGGTCCAAAGCTGAAATCTCAGTGCACAAGTTCTTCATCTTCAAGAAGAAGGTAGAGATGGAGAGATTTCCTTGAGTTGCTCTAGCCAACTCATTTTCCAGGAACTGTAGCCTCGCTACATTCTTCCTGTTGAACAACCCATCAAGGGAAGTCCATATCTCAGCAGCTGATCCACATCCAAGGATGTGATCAAAGAGTTCTAGTGATATAGTTCGCCTAAGAGCAAACTCCGCTTTCGTGTTAGTCTTTCTGCAAGCTCTCACCTCAACAGCATCAGCACCAGCAGCAGTAGTAACTTCCTGCTTATCATCACCAACGACGACATCCCACAGATCCTCACCAAGAAGATAGCACTTCATACACGACTTTCACTTCTTAAAGTTAGTCGATGTAAGCAGTTAAATGCCAAGACCTCTTGCATACCCAGCTTCCATTGCACTAACACTGGTTACTAACTCACAAAAGCAAAAACAAGCTGAAAGGTTGATCACTGCTCAAGCAACTGTTCCCTTTTATACCATGTTAAAATTTCATATAGCGGAAAACCGGAACCAGGAGAAAGAACACTCAACCAACTTGAGTCAAGTAAACCAGATGCACAGAGCTAAGCAAGAGACTTGAACTATTAAAAAAAATTTTACAATGCAAGGCATACATGGCGAGACATGCTTCCCAAAAAATCTGAAGAATACAGGAAAAATTACAACTCAATCAAACCACGCGGACTCAATGAGTAACCGTCAGATCTGCTGCTAGCCACTGAAGGAGTCCGCTCAGGTCGTCAAGTCGTTAGACCACAACAAGCCACGCAGACAACCCATTATTCCAATGTTGAAAAGAACTCAGTCCGCCGAACTGCAAACTGCCTGACCGCGAGGTCACCTATTTCACAACCCGCATTTTCTCAGCATTTAAGCTATATCAGAGTAAGGGAAAATACGTGTCGTGATGCCACGTCGTGCAGGGGATAACTGCAGATGCTTAGGCATGGCTCCAAACTCTACAGTTTATAAGAAATTCATAAATTACTATGAATGAAATCCAGTTTAGGTTTAAATGGTCATATCCCTTGGCCTAGTGGATCATTTAGTCCACGAGTAAAATATATTTATACGCTGTGGAAAATACCTTAATTATATTGATTTGACATCCTACATGAGTATAAACATCCCTGAAGGACAACTCATGGCATACAAGTCTTTAGATTTACTATAAACACAGAAACAGTCTTTACGTTAGCCCGAAAATAGTATATTAGTTTTAGAAAGATGGCATGTATGTACTACTAGTAATAATGTTTTTATAAGTTAAAATATCTAACATGCAACCTAACATAAAACATCCTAGAGAGCAAGTAAAACTACCAAAAAATAGGCAAACTAGCAGTCTAGCAAAATACTTAGCATTCCAAAAGAAAACCACCAGTCGGCATCAACAACCTGGCATGAACACACTGGTGAGCATGTACGTCTGTACTAATAAAGAACAACAAAAACTACCTCACAAGGGTGAGGAAAACCTATGTGAGACAACAACCTCAATCAACCTCCTAAGCTAGCCGCACAACCGGCTACTGCCTTGAACCTGAGGCATTCAAAAGAAGAACACCTCAGCAAGGAAAAACAAGTGGCAAAAGAGCAATTTGAATATAGGCAAGAAAATAGCAAAGGGGTTACCAAACCCTACTAAAAGAAATGCTGACAACCTCAGCTAAAAGAGTTAATAAGAGATAACAAGTAAGTAAAATACTCATCAGTAGAGTAAACCAAGTGCACCAAGTGCGAGAAATCAACATGCTTTGCTTAAACCTGCAGAAGCAACAAGGCCCACATATGCCAAAATAATAGAAGGAAATGAACTAACAGTCATAAACCTGTGAATCATTAGCACTGGTAAATCCATGGATTTGCGTCGGCGACAAAAACAGTCTCAAACCGAACAACCAGATCCAAATGTCTCAAAGGCACCATAGTGGCAGCCACGGGGTTTGAGTCTCGAAAACCTTGAAAGCGTGTCGACACAAAGAGCTTTTGACCTATTTATAGCTTCTGTTGAAAGAAGTTCAAAAGGCGCCAAAAACAGTCTAAATGTGTCGACACAGACGGAATGTGTCGACACAAGCTTCTATTAACTCGACATTTCTTCAACCTACTATGTATCGACACCAATTTGTGGTTATGTCGACACCTTGGATACATAGTAGAAAGACAGAAATTCTGTGTCGACACTAAGGACAAGTGTCGACACATATTTTGTAAGTGTCGACACCATAATTCTGGTTGAGTCGACATTACATTTCTGGTTAAGTCGACAATAAAACTCTTAAGTGTCGACACATATTCTCTGTGTCGACACAATATTTCTGACTTGTCGACATAATTTCTCTGAGTCGACACATTATTACTGAATGTGTCGACACATTCTTACTTAGCCAATTTCTGTAACTTCAATGTGTCCTTTTTAACACTTGATTATTGTTGTTACTACTTTTACTTACTTATAAACCATTTCAATAGCATAGTTAATGATTTTGTTTAATACATTAATCAATGGTTAACATACCTAATTCAATTTTGAATTTATTGAATTTGGTTTCATCTAAAGGCTTAGTAAATACATCTGCTATTTGATAATCTGTTTTTACAAATTCCAATGAGATGTCACCTTTTTCTACATGTTCTCTAAGAAAATGATATTTGATTTCTATATGCTTAGTTCTACTATGAGAAACTGGATTATTAGCAATAGAAATAGCACTCTTAGAATCACATAAAAGGGGTGTTCTACTTACCTGAATACCATAATCTTTAAGCTGATGCTGCATCCATAATAGCTGTGCACAGCAGCTTCCTGCAGCAATATACTCTGACTCAGCTGTGGAAATTGCCACACTAGTCTGTTTTTTACTACTCCAAGATATTAGTCTTCCTCCCAGGAATTGACAAGTACCTGTAGTACTCTTTCTATCCTCTCTACATCCTGCAAAATCTGCATCTGAATAGCCTGTTAGTTGAAAATCTCTATTCCTAGGGTACCAAAGACCTAGAGTAGGAGTGCCCTTTAGATATCTCAGAATCCTTTTTACTGCAGTATAATGAGATTCTTTAGGGCAGGCTTGGTACCTAGCACAGACACATGTTGCATACATAATGTCAGGTCTACTAGCAGTGAGATATAGTAGTGACCCAACTATTCCTCTATACAATGATTCATCAACAGGTTTACCTGCCTCATCTTTGCATATTGGCATACTTGTGCCCATAGGAGTTCTCATGGAGGAGGATGACTCCATACCATATTTTTTAATTAATTCCTTGGTGAACTTAGACTGGGATATGGACAATCCATCATCAGTCTGTCTTACTTGGAGTCCCAAGAAGAACTTAAGTTCTCCCATACTGCTCATCTCAAACTTCCCTTGCATAAGTTTGGCAAACTTTTTACAAAGGTTGTTTTCAGTAGATCCAAAGATTATGTCATCAACATAGATCTGGACTAAGATGATCTTTCCTTTGGATTCCCTAAGGAATAGAGTTTTGTCTATCTTTCCTCTTGAGAATTTATTCTCAATGAGGAAGGTAGACAGGGTTTCATACCAAGCCCTTGGAGCTTGTTTTAACCCATACAAAGCTTTCCTAAGCTTGTACACAGAATCAGGTTTAAGAGGATCTACAAAACCTGATGGCTGCTCTACATATACTTCTTCTTTAAGATCACCATTCAGAAATGCTGACTTTACATCCATCTGGTATACTTTGAAGTCTTGGTAGGCTGCATAGGCAAGGAACATTCTGATTGCCTCCAGCCTTGCTACTGGAGCAAAGGTTTGATCAAAGTCAATCCCTTCTTCCTGCCTGTATCCTTTTGCAACCAATCTTGCTTTATTCTTTATTATTATTCCACTTTCATCTAGCTTGTTCCTATAGATCCACTTAGTCCCAATTATGTTGTGGCCTCTTGGTTTAGGAACAAGCTCCCAGACCTTGCACCTTCTGAACTGATTCAGCTCCTCTTGCATAGCATCAATCCAGTGCTGGTCTTGGATAGCTTCTTCAAACTTCTTAGGTTCCATTTGAGACAAGAAACTAGAATGCAAAACTGTGCTTTGATTTCTGCTTCTAGTTTGCACTCCTTGTCTTGGATCACCAATTATCTGATCAGTAGGATGATCTCTTAGATATCTTATAGCTGGAGGTAGATTCTCTTCAGGTTGAGCATCTCCAGCTTCTTCATTCTGCTGTTCCTCTTGGTTTTCATCAGCTTCCATTATCTCTTGTACTCCCCCTGGACAGCAGCCTTCATTTTCCAATGCTCCCTCTTCCTTTGAAGCTTCAGCAATGGAGAGCTTGTCCATCTTCTTGCTTATACCTGTTGAGTCATTTGATCTACAAGACAATTCACAATTGATTAATCTTGTTTCATCAAATACAATATGCACAGATTCTTCAACAACTTGAGTAGTTAAGTTGAAGACTCTATAGGCCTTACTATTTGTGCTGTACCCAACAAATATCCCATCCTGGGATTTGGCAGCAAACTTAGTCAAATAAGACTTACCATTGTTAAGTATATAGCACTTGCAGCCAAAGATCCTAAAATAGGATAGATTTGGTTTTCTGCCTTTCACAATCTCATAGGGAGTCTTCCTGTGGCTTTTGGTGATAGAAGCCCTATTGATGACATGACACGCAGTGTTAACTGCCTCAGCCCAAAAATATTCTGGGAGAGAGGTGTCACTCAATAGAGTTCTACCAGCTTCAATTAATGATCTATTCTTTCTTTCAGCAATTCCATTTTGCTGAGGTGTTCTAGGTGAGGAGAACTCTTGGAAAATCCCAAAGTCTATACACAAGTTTGTTATGCTTTCAGATTGAAACTCAGTGCCATGGTCACTTCTGATTTTGACCACTGTACTGTTCAGTTCATTCTGAATTTGCTTTACAAACTTAAATAATACACTTGGGGTTTCAGATTTTTGTCTCAGAAAGAACACCCATGTAAATCTAGAATAGTCATCTACAACCACTAGTGTGTAGACCTTCCTACCTAGACTGTGAACTGGCATAGGACCAAAAAGATCCATATGCAAGAGGTATAAGCACCTCACAGAATCCTTGTTTTCAAGGCTTTGAAATGAGGTTTTTGTCTGCTTGCCCTTTTGACAAGCTGAACATACCCCTTCCTTTATACACTTAACTTGAGGCCCATTCCTCACTAGTTCTTTACTAAAGAGTTGGCCAATTGTCTTGTAGTTTAGATGAGCCAATCTCTTGTGCCACTTAACACAATGAGAAGCATTGTCATCAGCTACAAGACAAATGGGGGATGCCTTATTCTCACATTCAAAATTAAGGCAATACACATTTCTCTTCCTATACCCAGTCAATATGATCTCTTGATCACTTGACCTTTTGATATGACATCCATCCTTACCAAATGAAATGTCATATCCTAGATCACTCAGCTGGCTTATGCTTATTAGATTATGTTTCAAACCTTTTACATAGGCCACTTGGGTGATAGTAATTAGGTTTGAAGAGATGTTACCAAATCCTTTGATGACTCCTTTTTCAGATCCACCAAAGATCACTTTATGTCCATCTTTGACAGATGAATACTCCTTTAGCAGCCCCTTTGTTCTAGTCATGTGCCTGGAACAACCACTATCCAAGTACCATATAGGGGCATGGTAACTTGGATTCACCTGCAATACAGAATTACTTACCCTTAGAACCCAAGTAAGTCTTGGGTCCTTGGTTCAGGTTAGCCTTAATAAAGTTATCATAACCTCTTCTAACAGGTAGACTCTTATTCTTTATAACACTTGTGTTATACCAGCAGTCCAATGCAAAATGACCCCTCTTGCCACAGCACCAACATTCAAACTTATTGTATCTAGATCTAGATACATCCTTGTCAGAAGCATTTCTGTTCATTGCTGGTGCTGTTGCAACTTCTCCTACTGGTTTCTTAAAACCATAGGGCTTATGACCATAGGTAGGCCTGCTTGCCTTAACACCCTTGTTCTTCAGAACATTTGTCTTGATATGATCCTGAATGTCTTCATGATCATATATGTTAGAAGGCACTTTCTCCTTACCAAACCTTATGGGGACTGAAAGGTTTAGTGGCTGAATAGGGGCTTTGCCTTTCCTCTTGAATCTGCCAGCCCTGGAGTTACCCTTAAATCCTAATCCAGCCTTACCCTTCTGAGTGACAAATTCATCTATCAAGGGTAAGACAGATTTTGGCTTAGAGTAACTAGCCACTAAATCCCTTTCAATTCTCAGTCTGTCCTCCAGACTCTTCACTTGATCATTAGTATAATTAATTGTGCCCATCTGAATAATAGTTATATTCTTCAGCTTGGCAATTTCAGCTAACTTTTGATCAAGGACTTTTTCTAACTCAGTTGTTGCAACCCTTAGATCAGCAATTTCCTGAGCCTGTGATTTAACCAGGTTCTTGCTTTTCTTAAGGGCCTGCAACAAGTCCCCATACTTGTCTATCAATTGATAGACATCTCCTTCAGATTCAGATGCATCTTCATCACTTGATGCAGATGTAGCTGATTCTTCACTTGTACTACAAACATATGTACTGGAAGGACAGTTTACCTCATTAGGACCAGACTGATTCTGGCATAGGTCCTCTTCTGATCTAGTCATCAAACCCATGCATTGATGTTCATTGATGGAGTCTAGCAACTGCATAAACTCCTCTTCCTCAGATGCAGCATATAATCCAATATATGCTTCAGCTTCAGATCCTGATTCTGAAGTTGACTGGTCTGACAGACTTTTATCTTTCTTTGCTACAAAGGATTTCTCCTTCTTGCCTTTCTGATAAGTCTTCTTCTTTTCTGAAGATTCCTTCCTTTTGTCAGGACAATCAGCCACTACATGTCCAGGCCTATTGCAACAATAGCAGACAATCTTTGAAGTAGTGGCTTTGCTGGGCTTTGACCTGCTTTTCTCTTTCCTAGATGACCTTCTTTTCTGATAATAGTCATCTACTTGCTGTGATGAGGAAGGCCTAGACTTCCATTGCTTCTTTTTCAAGAACCTTTGAAATTGCCTAGTGAATGCAGCAAAGTCTGCATCTGAATCACTGCTGACTGAACCCTTATCTGAATTTTCAGAACTACCTTCTTCAACTTCCTTAGGAGGAGATGGTGATTTCCTCCTATTCTTTCTGGTGGCTTCAGCATTAAATGCCACAGTCTTTTCTCTATGCTCTCCTCTTGAGTTTCTTTCCTCCTCCTTCCTTACCATAAGTTGCATTTCATAGGATAGCAACTTTCCAAACAGAGTTGGAGGAGATATCTCTGCCAATTTTGCCACTTCTCTTATGGCACAGATCTTTGTATCCCAATCCTTTGATAAGGATCTTAAGAATTTGTCATTCAGTTCATAGGTACTGAAGACTCTTCCATAGGAAATTAGCTCATTCACAATTCTATAGAATTTCTTATAGCACTCAGTTATGCTATCAGATTTTCCTTGTCTAAAACTTTCATACTCCTGATTTAGCATAGATTTTCTGTCCAGCCTTACTTCTTCTGATCCCTCCATGTAGACAATCAATGTGTCCCACATCTCCTTGGAGGTCTTGCAGTGAATCAGATTCTGAAATGTTGAATCATCTATGACACTGACAATGATGTTCTGTGCCCTTTTGTCCATGGTTGCCAAGATGATTTCATCCTTGGTCATTTCAGAATAAGTCTTTGGTGTTTGGATATTTGCATCAAGAACAGATATCTTCATTGGTATGAAGGGGCCTTCCTGTACTGTGATGTAAATCCTTGGGTCAGATGCTTCCATAAACAATCTGACTCTTTCTTTCCAGATCCCAAAGATTTCCTTCTTGCATATGGGTAATTTCATTGACCCTAGCTCCTTATGATTCTCTCCAGAACCCATCTTCTTGATTCTTGAATCTGCCTATCAGATCTACCTCAGACTGTTAAGTCCTTTTTGAGGAACCTCCCTCTGATACCACTTGATAGTTTAACTTTCAAGGCAGCCTAAACACCTAGAGGGGGGGGTGAATAGGTTCTGCTTCTCTTTCTAGAACTTCTAGACAGAATTCAATTTATTAACTAATATAAGAACACAGCAATCACAGAAAACAAAACATCACAGATTGCACTATGTTTTATAGTGGTTCCCCAAGGTCTGGGTACATCCACTTTCCCCCTTCACCTATCTAGCTGTATGCTAGATTCGGCCAAACTTCCACTTATCTCAGATCAATAGATCTTACAACTCAGAACCCAACTGGTTCCTACAACTCAGGCACAACTGCCCTACCTCAGCCTTGCCCCAAGGCCTACAACTCAGAGAATATCCTTCTCCTACACTCAGGCAATCAGCCCTACCACTCAGAGTTCAACACTCCTACACTCAGCCTTTATAACATAGGCTTACAACTCAGATCTGTATAAACAGATCCTACAGAAATATAGAAAAGATTGTTTAAATTGTCTTGCCAAGTTGAGAGAGAAAAGGCAATGACAATTCTTAATCAGCTGATGCAATCAACTATTTCTTAGCCTTCTTCAAAGCTTCTTGAAAATGTACTTAGCTGTGTTGATTCCAAACAGCTTCTTGAGAATCCACTGGTGGATTCCTTCTTCTTCTTCAAATTCTGACTTGATCTCTCTCTATCCAGAACTTTGAATGATTCTTCTGAATTCTGATTAGAACTCTTCTTAGATCTACCCTTAGATAGTCTTCTTAGATCTCCCGGAGAAGATCTTCTTAAGTGCCTAGCACTTTCTTGAAATGAGTAGAATGTAATCCTTCTCCACTTTCTGATCCAATGTATTTCAAAGGGTCAGTTTTATATGTTGTTCATCGTGTGTTTTGTTCTCCTTCTGAATCTGTCTATTTATAGACATTCTTCATGGTAACAGGCTGATCCGGTTTCTAACCGTTTTCTGACAAGTCTGACAACTTCAGTTAACTGGTGATAACTCACAGCTGTCAAGTCTTCAAACAAGTCCTGTGCCTTAGTGTTGAAACAGTCTGTCAGAAAGTGTCGAGACCATCTGTCTATTTGTGTCGACACAATTGACTTTGGTGTCGACACTGCCTTCAGTGATGTCGACTAAATTGCCTTTGTGTCGACACATCTTCTTCTGAAACTAACTTGGTCTTTGACTCTGCAGTGTGTCGACACAAGTCCTGTGTGTCGACACAGTTGTTGTAGAATCATAACTTTAGTAAGTGTTGACTTAGCCTTCAGGTGTCGACACATTCATTTTTTTTAGCTTTGCTATAATGTGTCGACTTACTCACTATGTGTCGACACATTCTGCTGGTAACGACAAACTTGTGGTCGACTATTTTCTTCTGTGTCGACATATTCAGATGATGTCGACAAACTTGAGATCGACTATACTCTTCAGTGTCGACGCATTCTCCCAATGTTGAGGTCGACGTTTTTCTTCTGTGTCGACACAATTTCCCAGTGTTGTGTCGACTTACTTCTTCTGTGTCGACACAATTTCCCAGTGTTGTGTCGACTTACTTCTTCTGTGTCGACACTTTTTCCCAGTGTTGTTGTAGACTATGTTATGTGTCGACACTTTTTCCCAGAGTAGTGTCGACTTACACCTTCTGTGTCGACACACTTTCCCAGTGTTGTGTCGACAACTTTCTTCTATGTGACGACACATGTTCCTTTGTGTCGACACTTGGACTTAGAATTTTTTCTGTAAACTTTAACAATTCTTTACCTGCACATGTCAACTCAAAACAACATCAAATACAACATGATGTATATCATTGAGCTAGGTTGGGCTTCTTCAAATCAGGTACACATTTTCCAATGTACCCAACAATCTCCCCCTATTTGGAGAAGTCATAACCCTTATAGCCAATGATATACACCATTTATAAATAGTATAAAATGATGATATATGACAATACACAGGGATACTTAATTATAAACAAAATAATAAGAACATCATGGATAAAACAATCTATCACAGATTTTAACAATATTTTGTTTATTACTGGGTAATGTTTGATTACATGGTTTTTCTTTGACTGATCACATTACATCATTACAAAACATTATGAAAGAACTAAAACATTATCAGGATTGATCAGGCTCTCTAATAACAATCCCTTGGCCAGATTTAATTTTAGCTGTCACAGGAGCTTCTGATTCTTCAGCCATCTTTTTTCCTTTAAGATCAGCTTTCTTCTTAGCTTCTTCCTTGAGCCTTTGCCTTTCAAAATAGTGAAAAGGCTTTGGGAAGTATTTGCTTGGCTCCATAGCATCAGGTGGAAGTCTTCCCATCTTAGCTTTCCTTCTGAATTGTACAATGGCTTCTTATCTTGCCTCATACTTCTGCCATTCCTGCTCATTGTACCACTTGCCCCTTTCATGAACTTGATCTTTGACAGCTTTCCATGCAGTGAGTATTATATTTCTGGAAGTAGGACTCCACTGCTCAAAATCTGGCTTCAGCTCAGCATGCTCTCTAAATCTTTTCTTTGACAGTAGAGCATCTTGCTGTTCTTGCAAATTTACCTCAGGCTTATCAACCTTTCCAAAGATAACATTTACAACCTCCTTTGAAGGACTATACATATATTGCACTTGCTGATCCAATATATCAAAATCTGGAGGGGGGTATATGACTTGGGCAACCTCAGGTTGGTCACCTTCAAGTAGTCCTGTTTGTAGACCTGACTCAGCCACCATGTTATCATCACACAATGGTGGATATCCCAAAGTGGCTCTTATACTATTGGTCACCCATTTGGCATGCTCAGAGCCTGCATGAATTAGCATCCTCTCCCCCTTTATGGCTTCTCTTGATACATGATCTCTAAGATCTTCTTTCTGAAATCGAATTTGGCCATCCAAATAATTCACTCCCTCCTTGAAAAATGGTCTTAACTTTTGAAGCTTTTCAGATATTTCCTGTTGAGAGGTTGTGATGGCAGTCTTAACAGATGCAATAGCAGCCTGAAAATTCTTATCAAATTCTTCCATTTCTTTGGCTCTATTTGCAGGCATCCCTGGAACAATCTTCTTCACCTCTTGAATGATCTCATTATGAGATTCAGTTAAATTGTCATTCATTCTTATTTGATTTTCCAGAACATAACCTTGCTTCAAAGCAATATCATCCACCTTTGTAGAGATAGCCTGCTGTTGTTTAGCCAGATAAACTACAGCATTGCCACCCTTGTGGAAGCAATCTGTCATTTCAGTTTTATTCAAGTTGACTTAAAATTGGATAGATTTGATATCTTGGGCTAAGTCAAACTGCAGAGTTTTGTTGCTTTCATCAACATATTTCTCAAAGGCCACCCTGTGGTCATCCAATTTCACCTGTAAATCCACCAAGAACTTGTTATAATCAACTTCAGGAGGTGGTGGTGGAGGTGTTGTCTGTAAAGCCTGCTTATAAGTCTTGCTTCTTCTTTTAAATACAACCAGTTTTCTTTTCTTAGCCAACCTGGCTTCTTCAGTTTCAGATTCAGAAGTACTCTCAATGTGAACTCTATCTGCTTCAGTGCCATGTTGCTCAGTTTCAACATGTACTGTCTCCCCCTCAATTCTTTGCTCCTCCTCTACTTCTTGTACTTTTTCAATCTCTTGAACTTTCTCCACTCCTTGTTCTAGCTCTATGTCAAGAGGCTGCTCAACATCTTGGTCCTCTTCTATTCTATCAGTAGCTATGTCAGCATTAGGAAATAACTCATCCAGAGTGTATTCTTTTTGAACTAGAGCACCTGAAGATAAGTCATTAGGTGCATCCTTGTGCACATTCTCAGGCAGCTGCATATCTGGAGTAGGAGAAGACACATGCTCCCCCTGAACCTGTGCAGAGAAAAAAAAACTTTTAGAAAGTCTTTTATAGTAAAATACATTTGCTCCCCCTACACCTGTACCACTTGTACCTGAGCAGGGGTAGATATATTTTGAGCAGGAGATTGAACTGGCTCCCCCTGCATCTGTGCAGATGTATCTACTTGATGAACTATAGTGGAGGCAGGTTGTTCTTCACTCTGTATCCTAAGTGGGTCCTCTTGTTGTTGCTCAGTCTCGTGAGCTGGAGAAGGGGATTTCACAGGGGTGTCTGGCCTGCTCTCTTCAGGCACATCCTTAGACAGCACCCTTTCCCACCTGGAGAATAGTCTCATGTCCATCCTTCTCATATGATTGATTTTAGATCCTGGCAGTTGCTGCATCACTTCAGGAATTGCTCCATTGAGATATAGACTTATGATCCTAGCCATGTTAGGCTTCTTGATCCCTTCTTTAATCTTGTCAAATAGGATTACTGACCAATCAGTAGGAATTGTAAAGGCAATCCTGGTCATAAGGTTGAACATATAGGCAGAAATCCTATCATGTCCACCTGTCTTGCAGAGAATTACTTTCCCAACTATTTCAGACAAGAACTTTCCTTGCTGATTCATACCCTTCCTATTGAATGCAGCTTCAATCTTCATGTTTGAATCCAAACCACACCATTGAAGGGCTTCCCTTGTCTTAGAACTAGGAACCTCTTCTTCATTTTCAACTACTTGTAATTGCAAAAACTTTCTCAAACCTCTTTGGGTAATCTTAATCTTAGTCCCGTGAACAATGGACTTGATCTTGAGTTCAGTAGAATGGGCTGATGCTGAGATAAAGAACTCGTGCACCTCCTTCTTCCAGATCTTGGATGGTTCTGAGACAAGAAATTCTAACCCTGAGTCGGAGAGGAGGGTTATAACCCCTTGAACATCGGGCTGCGCATCTGCAAACGCCTGGCGCACCAACTCATACCCTTCATTAACATTGTCTTCAATCCTTGGCGCCATCGAGTCGTCGAGAAGGCTTGAGAGAGGAGAGAAAGAAAGACTGTCGACACAGGGTTTGAGTCTCGAAAACCTTGAAAGCGTGTCGACACAAAGAGCTTTTGACCTATTTATAGCTTCTGTTGAAAGAAGTTCAAAAGGCGCCAAAAACAGTCTAAATGTGTCGACACAGACGGAATGTGTCGACATAAGCTTCTATTAACTCGACATTTCTTCAGCCTACTATGTGTCGACACCAATTTGTGGTTATGTCGACACCTTGGATACATAGTAGAAAGACAGAAATTCTGTGTCGACACTAAGGACAAGTGTCGACACATATTTTGTAAGTGTCGACACCATAATTCTGGTTGAGTCGACATTACATTTCTGGTTAAGTCGACAATAAAACTCTTAAGTGTCGACACATATTCTCTGTGTCGACACAATATTTCTGACTTGTCGACATAATTTCTCTGAGTCGACACATTATTACTGAATGTGTCGACACATTCTTACTTAGCCAATTTCTGTAACTTCAATGTGTCCTTTTTAACACTTGATTATTGTTGTTACTACTTTTACTTACTTATAAACCATTTCAATAGCATAGTTAATGATTTTGTTTAATACATTAATCAATGGTTAACATACCTAATTCAATTTTGAATTTATTGAATTTGGTTTCATCTAAAGGCTTAGTAAATACATCTGCTATTTGATAATCTGTTTTTACAAATTCCAATGAGATGTCACCTTTTTCTACATGTTCTCTAAGAAAATGATATTTGATTTCTATATGCTTAGTTCTACTATGAGAAACTGGATTATTAGCAATAGAAATAGCACTCTTAGAATCACATAAAAGGGGTGTTCTACTTACCTGAATACCATAATCTTTAAGCTGATGCTGCATCCATAATAGCTGTGCACAGCAGCTTCCTGCAGCAATATACTCTGACTCAGCTGTGGAAATTGCCACACTAGTCTGTTTTTTACTACTCCAAGATATTAGTCTTCCTCCCAGGAATTGACAAGTACCTGTAGTACTCTTTCTATCCTCTCTACATCCTGCAAAATCTGCATCTGAATAGCCTGTTAGTTGAAAATCTCTATTCCTAGGGTACCAAAGACCTAGAGTAGGAGTGCCCTTTAGATATCTCAGAATCCTTTTTACTGCAGTATAATGAGATTCTTTAGGGCAGGCTTGGTACCTAGCACAGACACATGTTGCATACATAATGTCAGGTCTACTAGCAGTGAGATATAGTAGTGACCCAACTATTCCTCTATACAATGATTCATCAACAGGTTTACCTGCCTCATCTTTGCATATTGGCATACTTGTGCCCATAGGAGTTCTCATGGAGGAGGATGACTCCATACCATATTTTTTAATTAATTCCTTGGTGAACTTAGACTGGGATATGGACAATCCATCATCAGTCTGTCTTACTTGGAGTCCCAAGAAGAACTTAAGTTCTCCCATACTGCTCATCTCAAACTTCCCTTGCATAAGTTTGGCAAACTTTTTACAAAGGTTGTTTTCAGTAGATCCAAAGATTATGTCATCAACATAGATCTGGACTAAGATGATCTTTCCTTTGGATTCCCTAAGGAATAGAGTTTTGTCTATCTTTCCTCTTGAGAATTTATTCTCAATGAGGAAGGTAGACAGGGTTTCATACCAAGCCCTTGGAGCTTGTTTTAACCCATACAAAGCTTTCCTAAGCTTGTACACAGAATCAGGTTTAAGAGGATCTACAAAACCTGATGGCTGCTCTACATATACTTCTTCTTTAAGATCACCATTCAGAAATGCTGACTTTACATCCATCTGGTATACTTTGAAGTCTTGGTAGGCTGCATAGGCAAGGAACATTCTGATTGCCTCCAGCCTTGCTACTGGAGCAAAGGTTTGATCAAAGTCAATCCCTTCTTCCTGCCTGTATCCTTTTGCAACCAATCTTGCTTTATTCTTTATTATTATTCCACTTTCATCTAGCTTGTTCCTATAGATCCACTTAGTCCCAATTATGTTGTGGCCTCTTGGTTTAGGAACAAGCTCCCAGACCTTGCACCTTCTGAACTGATTCAGCTCCTCTTGCATAGCATCAATCCAGTGCTGGTCTTGGATAGCTTCTTCAAACTTCTTAGGTTCCATTTGAGACAAGAAACTAGAATGCAAAACTGTGCTTTGATTTCTGCTTCTAGTTTGCACTCCTTGTCTTGGATCACCAATTATCTGATCAGTAGGATGATCTCTTAGATATCTTATAGCTGGAGGTAGATTCTCTTCAGGTTGAGCATCTCCAGCTTCTTCATTCTGCTGTTCCTCTTGGTTTTCATCAGCTTCCATTATCTCTTGTACTCCCCCTGGACAGCAGCCTTCATTTTCCAATGCTCCCTCTTCCTTTGAAGCTTCAGCAATGGAGAGCTTGTCCATCTTCTTGCTTATACCTGTTGAGTCATTTGATCTACAAGACAATTCACAATTGATTAATCTTGTTTCATCAAATACAATATGCACAGATTCTTCAACAACTTGAGTAGTTAAGTTGAAGACTCTATAGGCCTTACTATTTGTGCTGTACCCAACAAATATCCCATCCTGGGATTTGGCAGCAAACTTAGTCAAATAAGACTTACCATTGTTAAGTATATAGCACTTGCAGCCAAAGATCCTAAAATAGGATAGATTTGGTTTTCTGCCTTTCACAATCTCATAGGGAGTCTTCCTGTGGCTTTTGGTGATAGAAGCCCTATTGATGACATGACAAGCAGTGTTAACTGCCTCAGCCCAAAAATATTCTGGGAGAGAGGTGTCACTCAATAGAGTTCTACCAGCTTCAATTAATGATCTATTCTTTCTTTCAGCAATTCCATTTTGCTGAGGTGTTCTAGGTGAGGAGAACTCTTGGAAAATCCCAAAGTCTATACACAAGTTTGTTATGCTTTCAGATTGAAACTCAGTGCCATGGTCACTTCTGATTTTGACCACTGTACTGTTCAGTTCATTCTGAATTTGCTTTACAAACTTAAATAATACACTTGGGGTTTCAGATTTTTGTCTCAGAAAGAACACCCATGTAAATCTAGAATAGTCATCTACAACCACTAGTGTGTAGACCTTCCTACCTAGACTGTGAACTGGCATAGGACCAAAAAGATCCATATGCAAGAGGTATAAGCACCTCACAGAATCCTTGTTTTCAAGGCTTTGAAATGAGGTTTTTGTCTGCTTGCCCTTTTGACAAGCTGAACATACCCCTTCCTTTATACACTTAACTTGAGGCCCATTCCTCACTAGTTCTTTACTAAAGAGTTGGCCAATTGTCTTGTAGTTTAGATGAGCCAATCTCTTGTGCCACTTAACACAATGAGAAGCATTGTCATCAGCTACAAGACAAATGGGGGATGCCTTATTCTCACATTCAAAATTAAGGCAATACACATTTCTCTTCCTATACCCAGTCAATATGATCTCTTGATCACTTGACCTTTTGATATGACATCCATCCTTACCAAATGAAATGTCATATCCTAGATCACTCAGCTGGCTTATGCTTATTAGATTATGTTTCAAACCTTTTACATAGGCCACTTGGGTGATAGTAATTAGGTTTGAAGAGATGTTACCAAATCCTTTGATGACTCCTTTTTCAGATCCACCAAAGATCACTTTATGTCCATCTTTGACAGATGAATACTCCTTTAGCAGCCCCTTTGTTCCAGTCATGTGCCTGGAACAACCACTATCCAAGTACCATATAGGGGCATGGTAACTTGGATTCACCTGCAATACAGAATTACTTACCCTTAGAACCCAAGTAAGTCTTGGGTCCTTGGTTCAGGTTAGCCTTAATAAAGTTATCATAACCTCTTCTAACAGGTAGACTCTTATTCTTTATAACACTTGTGTTATACCAGCAGTCCAATGCAAAATGACCCCTCTTGCCACAGCACCAACATTCAAACTTATTGTATCTAGATCTAGATACATCCTTGTCAGAAGCATTTCTGTTCATTGCTGGTGCTGTTGCAACTTCTCCTACTGGTTTCTTAAAACCATAGGGCTTATGACCATAGGTAGGCCTGCTTGCCTTAACACCCTTGTTCTTCAGAACATTTGTCTTGATATGATCCTGAATGTCTTCATGATCATATATGTTAGAAGGCACTTTCTCCTTACCAAACCTTATGGGGACTGAAAGGTTTAGTGGCTGAATAGGGGCTTTGCCTTTCCTCTTGAATCTGCCAGCCCTGGAGTTACTCTTAAATCCTAATCCAGCCTTACCCTTCTGAGTGACAAATTCATCTATCAAGGGTAAGACAGATTTTGGCTTAGAGTAACTAGCCACTAAATCCCTTTCAATTCTCAGTCTGTCCTCCAGACTCTTCACTTGATCATTAGTATAATTAATTGTGCCCATCTGAATAATAGTTATATTCTTCAGCTTGGCAATTTCAGCTAACTTTTGATCAAGGACTTTTTCTAACTCAGTTGTTGCAACCCTTAGATCAGCAATTTCCTGAGCCTGTGATTTAACCAGGTTCTTGCTTTTCTTAAGGGCCTGCAACAAGTCCCCATACTTGTCTATCAATTGATAGACATCTCCTTCAGATTCAGATGCATCTTCATCACTTGATGCAGATGTAGCTGATTCTTCACTTGTACTACAAACATATGTACTGGAAGGACAGTTTACCTCATTAGGACCAGACTGATTCTGGCATAGGTCCTCTTCTGATCTAGTCATCAAACCCATGCATTGATGTTCATTGATGGAGTCTAGCAACTGCATAAACTCCTCTTCCTCAGATGCAGCATATAATCCAATATATGCTTCAGCTTCAGATCCTGATTCTGAAGTTGACTGGTCTGACAGACTTTTATCTTTCTTTGCTACAAAGGATTTCTCCTTCTTGCCTTTCTGATAAGTCTTCTTCTTTTCTGAAGATTCCTTCCTTTTGTCAGGACAATCAGCCACTACATGTCCAGGCCTATTGCAACAATAGCAGACAATCTTTGAAGTAGTGGCTTTGCTGGGCTTTGACCTGCTTTTCTCTTTCCTAGATGACCTTCTTTTCTGATAATAGTCATCTACTTGCTGTGATGAGGAAGGCCTAGACTTCCATTGCTTCTTTTTCAAGAACCTTTGAAATTGCCTAGTGAATGCAGC
This sequence comes from Platanthera zijinensis, assembly GCA_039513925.1. Taxonomy (NCBI): domain Eukaryota; kingdom Viridiplantae; phylum Streptophyta; class Magnoliopsida; order Asparagales; family Orchidaceae; genus Platanthera; species Platanthera zijinensis. The sequence continues at coordinate 76,299,852 of CM077097.1, forward strand.
AAAGTCTGCATCTGAATCACTGCTGACTGAACCCTTATCTGAATTTTCAGAACTACCTTCTTCAACTTCCTTAGGAGGAGATGGTGATTTCCTCCTATTCTTTCTGGTGGCTTCAGCATTAAATGCCACAGTCTTTTCTCTATGCTCTCCTCTTGAGTTTCTTTCCTCCTCCTTCCTTACCATAAGTTGCATTTCATAGGATAGCAACTTTCCAAACAGAGTTGGAGGAGATATCTCTGCCAATTTTGCCACTTCTCTTATGGCACAGATCTTTGTATCCCAATCCTTTGATAAGGATCTTAAGAATTTGTCATTCAGTTCATAGGTACTGAAGACTCTTCCATAGGAAATTAGCTCATTCACAATTCTATAGAATTTCTTATAGCACTCAGTTATGCTATCAGATTTTCCTTGTCTAAAACTTTCATACTCCTGATTTAGCATAGATTTTCTGTCCAGCCTTACTTCTTCTGATCCCTCCATGTAGACAATCAATGTGTCCCACATCTCCTTGGAGGTCTTGCAGTGAATCAGATTCTGAAATGTTGAATCATCTATGACACTGACAATGATGTTCTGTGCCCTTTTGTCCATGGTTGCCAAGATGATTTCATCCTTGGTCATTTCAGAATAAGTCTTTGGTGTTTGGATATTTGCATCAAGAACAGATATCTTCATTGGTATGAAGGGGCCTTCCTGTACTGTGATGTAAATCCTTGGGTCAGATGCTTCCATAAACAATCTGACTCTTTCTTTCCAGATCCCAAAGATTTCCTTCTTGCATATGGGTAATTTCATTGACCCTAGCTCCTTATGATTCTCTCCAGAACCCATCTTCTTGATTCTTGAATCTGCCTATCAGATCTACCTCAGACTGTTAAGTCCTTTTTGAGGAACCTCCCTCTGATACCACTTGATAGTTTAACTTTCAAGGCAGCCTAAACACCTAGAGGGGGGGGTGAATAGGTTCTGCTTCTCTTTCTAGAACTTCTAGACAGAATTCAATTTATTAACTAATATAAGAACACAGCAATCACAGAAAACAAAACATCACAGATTGCACTATGTTTTATAGTGGTTCCCCAAGGTCTGGGTACATCCACTTTCCCCCTTCACCTATCTAGCTGTATGCTAGATTCGGCCAAACTTCCACTTATCTCAGATCAATAGATCTTACAACTCAGAACCCAACTGGTTCCTACAACTCAGGCACAACTGCCCTACCTCAGCCTTGCCCCAAGGCCTACAACTCAGAGAATATCCTTCTCCTACACTCAGGCAATCAGCCCTACCACTCAGAGTTCAACACTCCTACACTCAGCCTTTATAACATAGGCTTACAACTCAGATCTGTATAAACAGATCCTACAGAAATATAGAAAAGATTGTTTAAATTGTCTTGCCAAGTTGAGAGAGAAAAGGCAATGACAATTCTTAATCAGCTGATGCAATCAACTATTTCTTAGCCTTCTTCAAAGCTTCTTGAAAATGTACTTAGTTGTGTTGATTCCAAACAGCTTCTTGAGAATCCACTGGTGGATTCCTTCTTCTTCTTCAAATTCTGACTTGATCTCTCTCTATCTAGAACTTTGAATGATTCTTCTGAATTCTGATTAGAACTCTTCTTAGATCTACCCTTAGATAGTCTTCTTAGATCTCCCGGAGAAGATCTTCTTAAGTGCCTAGCACTTTCTTGAAATGAGTAGAATGTAATCCTTCTCCACTTTCTGATCCAATGTATTTCAAAGGGTCAGTTCTATATGTTGTTCATCGTGTGTTTTGTTCTCCTTCTGAATCTGTCTATTTATAGACATTCTTCATGGTAACAGGCTGATCCGGTTTCTAACCGTTTTCTGACAAGTCTGACAACTTCAGTTAACTGGTGATAACTCACAGCTGTCAAGTCTTCAAACAAGTCCTGTGCCTTAGTGTTGAAACAGTCTGTCAGAAAGTGTCGAGACCATCTGTCTATTTGTGTCGACACAATTGACTTTGGTGTCGACACTGCCTTCAGTGATGTCGACTAAATTGCCTTTGTGTCGACACATCTTCTTCTGAAACTAACTTGGTCTTTGACTCTGCAGTGTGTCGACACAAGTCCTGTGTGTCGACACAGTTGTTGTAGAATCATAACTTTAGTAAGTGTTGACTTAGCCTTCAGGTGTCGACACATTCATTTTTTTTAGCTTTGCTATAATGTGTCGACTTACTCACTATGTGTCGACACATTCTGCTGGTGACGACAAACTTGTGGTCGACTATTTTCTTCTGTGTCGACATATTCAGATGATGTCGACAAACTTGAGATCGACTATACTCTTCAGTGTCGACGCATTCTCCCAATGTTGAGGTCGACGTTTTTCTTCTGTGTCGACACAATTTCCCAGTGTTGTGTCGACTTACTTCTTCTGTGTCGACACAATTTCCCAGTGTTGTGTCGACTTACTTCTTCTGTGTCGACACTTTTTCCCAGTGTTGTTGTAGACTATGTTATGTGTCGACACTTTTTCCCAGAGTAGTGTCGACTTACACCTTCTGTGTTGACACACTTTCCCAGTGTTGTGTCGACAACTTTCTTCTATGTGACGACACATGTTCCTTTGTGTCGACACTTGGACTTAGAATTTTTTCTGTAAACTTTAACAATTCTTTACCTGCACATGTCAACTCAAAACAACATCAAATACAACATGATGTATATCATTGAGCTAGGTTGGGCTTCTTCAAATCAGGTACACATTTTCCAATGTACCCAACAGCGAAGACGAAGGCGGCGTGCTACTGTCCATCCGCGTAGATTTTCTCCAATGGCATCAAAACGGATTCCAAGGGTAACGATCTTCTGCTTGGACAAGTGAAGTCCTCTTTTATGCATGTGCATGGAATCCTCCACCAAAAGGTGGAAGTCGTAAGTGATTCCTTTAGGTTGATAGCTGATATCCCCTATTGAGTTTGCATTTAGATCCGGAAATATGTAGTACGGAATAGGCATGCTGTGTGAAACTCATCCGGACAGGTTGGTCTGGATTGGCGATGCTTTACTTTTTCTTTCCCTTTTGCTGGTTCCTTCCTCTGTAGAAATTAGGATTTAGGGAGAAATGTCTAAATTAGTTGATCAGAGAAAAAGATGACTTTTCGTCGACCTATTTTTCGTCGATCTCAAAGTCTATTCCGTCGACCCGCGAAATTTCGTCGATCTCAAAGTCTATTTCGTCAAGCTGAGCCTTTAAGAAGTTTTTGTCGAACGCAGTTTTCTAACGAGCCGGGTTTAAGCAACTAGTCGCCCCACGGCATCGTTAACAAGGACTATAGCCCGTGCCACCCCAACCAAATCGTCGGCCTGTTTCTCAGCACGACAGGTTGTTGAGGCCAGGTCTCGAACCATGTACCTCCTTAACAAGGCACCATCAACAGCCCTCATCACCAACTGCAGCTTAGTTGGTGATGAGGGTTGTTGATGGTGCCTTGTTAAGGAGGTACATGGTTCGAGACCTGGCCTCAACAACCTATCGCGCTGAGAAACAGGCCGATGATTTGATTGGGGTTGCACGGGCTGCAGTCCTTGTTAACGATGTCGTGGGCGGCTGGTTGCCTAAACCCGGGTCGTTACAAAAAAGTGCACTTTTTTGTAACGACTCGGGTTTAGGCACACCGCCGCCCCATGACATCGTTAACAAGGGCTGCAACCCGTGCCACCCCAACCAAATTGCTGAGCATGTTTCTCAACAACAGCAGGTTATTGAGGCCAGGTATCGAACCCTGCAACTCTTAAACAAGGCACCTTCAACAGCCCTCATCACCAACTGAGCTGATAAACTGTAGAGTTTGGAGTCTTGTCTGAGCGTCTGCAGTTATCCCCTACATGACGTGGCATCACGGCGCGTATTTTATCTTACTCTGACGTTTTATACGTGGATTCTTCTCCGTCTCACAAAAGAAAGCATCATTAATCCAGACCAATCTGTCCGGATGGGCTTCACACAGCGTGCCTATTCCGTATTACACATTTCCGGATCTAAATGAAACCTTAATAGGGGATATCCACTATCAACCCAAAGGAATCACTTACGATTTTCACTATTTTGTGGAGGATTCCATGCATATGCATAAAAGAGGACTTCACTTGTCCAAGCAGAAGATCGTTACCCTTGGAGTCTTCTTTGGAGCCATTGGAGAAAATCTACGCGGATGGAAAGAATCAAGCCGTTTTCCTCTTCGCAAATCTAAACTTAGATCTCGATTTTGCTTACTGGATATCCTTCGGCAAAGCAAACAAAGCTCCGCTCAGCACGCTGTTTTTCTCTCAGCTTTCTTCTCTCCCAGGGAACGATGAAAAGATAAGACAGAATGATTTATCTTCTCAAAACCCCTCGGGTTAATGGGATGTTGATGGTGCCTTGTTAAGGAGGTGCATGGTTCGAGACCTGGCCTCAACAACCTATTGTTGATGAGAAACAGGCTCAACGATTTGGTTGGGGTGGCACAGGCTGCAGCCCTTGTTAACAAGGGCTGCAGCCCGTGCCACCCCAACCAAATCGTTGAGCCTGTTTCTCATCAACAACAGGTTGTTGAGGCCAGGTCTCGAACCATGCACCTCCTTAACAAGGCACCATCAATAGCCCTCATCACCAACTGAGTTGTCTCCCCACGGCATTGTCGGCCTACCAGCGGCCTGGGTTTAGGCAAACCGGGTGCCCCACGACACCACTGGTAGTAAGCCTAAACATCAAGGTATGCAGGCCCAATGCACCCTAACGCCATCTCTGCACCTGTTTATCAGCCGCGATAGGTTGTTGATAAGGGGTTTCGAACCCAAGACCTTGATAAGAGAGTCTTAATACCACTCCACATCACCAACTGAGCTACACTTTTTTGTAACGACCTGGGTTTTGGCCCACTAGGCCTCCCCACGGCATCGCCAGCCTACCAGTAGCCCGGGTTTAGGCAAACCGGTCGCCCCACTGCACCACTGGTAGTAAGCCTAAACATCAAGGCATGAAGGCTCAATGCACCCCAACGCCATCTCTGCGTCTGTTTATCGGCTGAGGTAGGTTGTTGCCAAGGGGTTTCGAACACAAGACCTTGATAAGAGAGTCTTAATACCACTCCTCATCACCAACTGACCTACAACGCAGTTGGTGATGAGGAGTGGTATTAAGACTCAGCTCAGTTGGTGATGAACTCTGTTGGAAGAGAGTGTTATCAAGGTCTTGGGTTCGAAACCCCATGACAACAACCTTCCACTGTTGAGAAATAGGCGCAGATATTTGGTTGGGGTGGCATGGGTTGCAACCCTTATTAACGATGTTGTGGGGCGACAGCGTGCCTAAACCCTAGTCGTTACAAAAAAGTGCACTTTTTTGTAACGACCCGGATTTAGGAACGTCGCCGCCCCACGACATCGTTAACAAGGGATACAACCTGTGCCACCCCAACCAAATCACTGAGCATGTTTCTCAGCAACAGCAGGTTGTTCAGGCCAGGTCTCGCACCATCAACAGCCCTCATCACCAACTGAGATGCAGCTTAGTTGGTGATGAGGGCTGTTGATGGTGCCTTGTTAAGGAGGTGCAGGGTACGAGACCTGGCCTGAACAACCTGTTGTTGCTGAGAAACATGCTCAGTGATTTGGTTGAGGTGGCACGGGCTGCAGCCCTTGTTAACAATGTCGTGGGGGCGGCGGTGTGCCTAAACCCGGGTCATTACAGCCTAGTCGCCAGAACAAGCAGAGGCTGCCACCAACTGAATCAGACTGCCAATTGGCGGACACCTTATTGAACAGAATAAAATAGTTGTGGAAGAGTAACCGCATGGTCGCAAGCGACCTGCTGTAACCTCCTGTTGTAATCGCGGAGTCCACATTGCCTTAGAACCAAAATTCTTGTCATTCAGTACTATCCGCACAACCTGCACAGCAAGCAACCGGTTAACCTCTTCTAACCGCGCGGATAGAAAAATCCAGTCTGCAACAACTAATCACGAGTAGGCTTACTGTTCATTCAGTTAATCATGATGTGACAGGGGGTCCTATTTATAGGTGCGGAGAGGAGTGTGGTCACTGCCGTAGAGATAGAGACACTACCCGAGCTCGCAGCGAGCACATAGTGTGTCTGAACATTCTGCGGACACAGACCGCAGTCCGTCGCGACAAGTCGAAAGCCAGCTCATCACAAACCAAGACTGGCCGGATAGAAGTTCTATCCGCCAGCTCGCCAAGGATCAAAGTGGACATGAACCCCAGTAACATCCTCTGCGAAGACCACCAGTGCGCACAGCTCGCAAACTATGCTTCAACCCGCACACCAAGTCATCCTGTAATAGTAGTTGTCAAGATTGGTGAACTGAGGAGCAGTCTGCCTTTAACCGTGTGACTAATCAAAGCTCGCCTGGCCTTGAACCAATATCAAGACCACCACCAATCCACTAGAGCAAGAGGATACCAAAGCAAGTTCACATATCATGGCGGACTCCAGCCAGCCGCGTCAACTAGGCCCCCAAACTAAAAACCGCAAGGACTGGCGAACTCCACTGCCAGTCCGCCAGGCTTCAACCAGTTCGCCATCAGCGAACAAGCAGCCAAACCGCATGGTTACCTACAAGGACACCATCAGGCCGCAAACACCAGACCGCCTAGGTCGCACCCTCAGTTCGCAGGATTGTCCGCCCAGGTCGCGCGGTCTACCCGATCACCCTCTCACTTTCACTTCAAAAATTTCAACAGCTATTTCTAACAATAAAAACCAGCTCTATCACATCCCAGTAGAACCCTTGGTTTATGCCTACTTGTAAGCTTTTGGCACACTGAATGGTTACAATAAATCTCAATCCCTTTGCAATATTTTGGGCCCATGATATTAACTCCTCCTTTGATTAAAAACACAGTGTTGTGACAAAGTGTATTCCAACATCAACTTGTGGTGTTTGAGACGATTCTACACATGTTAATAATTTAATATTTTACAAACTCATTTCGTAGAAAATAGTGGAAAGTGGAAAAATTCTCTTACAAATCGGTAAGAAAACATAGGATAAACAACAAAGATGGATACCTTCAGTTTCAGAGGGAAACAACGAAGAAGATGCAGCAATACGGAGGGAGATGGCTTCGACTACCGGTGGAGAAAGCTTCGAGTATAGGCTTAGAGGCCATATATATGTTTGTCACTACACATGATTTTTGTAATATTATCATAAGATATTTCCTTCAAGAGAATATAACCTTTATCAGCTTAATGTGTTGCCATCAGATATTTCCTTCAAGAGAATTTATCTCCATAAAATTATCATAGGATGTGTGTCAGTCATTATAATCTTTGTTAAAGCTTAAGGAGACCGGGCGACTTAATGTCCCCGCAGCGGTCAACTAGTCTCCTCGGTCCTGGCAGTTTGCCTCAACGGTTTGGTGGTGAACCCCAGCAAGTGGTCAGGAGGATAGCCGCAACAACAGTCTGGTGGTTAGCCACAGCAGCGGTCTAGTGGATGGTCGCAGTAGCGGTCTTGTGGTTAGCCGCAGCAGCGGTCTGGTGGTTAGTTGTAGTAGCGGGTTGGTTGTTAGTCGTAGCAACGGTCTGGAGATTAGCCATAACTGCGGTCTAGTGATTAGCCGCAGCAGCAGTCAAGAGGTTAGTTGTAGCAGCGGTCTGGGAGTTAATCGTAGTTGTGGTCAGGATGATAGCCGCCGCTGGAGTTTAGAGGCTTCCCTGGTTGTATATTCTGTATAGCCTTGCGGTTTGACTATGTCAAACCGCATAAGCCGCGCAGCTAGTATTTAGTCTCACATCTCTTGTTGTATTCTCTTATCTCCTTTATTTTTTTATAAATAAGAGAGCATACATATGTATTGTTTATCTTTTTGGAGCAATAAAATTTGTCTTAATTTAACTCTTTTCCACATGGTATCAGAGCGAACCGATCCTTTGCTCCAATTAGATTGTGGTTTGTTTTTCTAATCGCTTCGGATCTGCTGCTTTCGGACTTCATCCTGGTTTTTTCTTCGCTCCCTTCCCTCTCTTGCTTGTCACTGTTTTTGCGACATGTTTCCTGCAATATTTTCTGTTTGCACGGCTTTCTTTGTTAGTCGCTCTTCTTTGCGACTTGTTGTGTTCACGCGGCTTCTCTGTTGTTCGCGCTTCCTTCTTTCTCCTGTGCTCTTGTGGGTTGTTTCTTCTTGCGGGTTGTTTCATCTACTCGCACGGTATCTTCATCTCACTCTTCTCTTCTCTTCTGTTCTGTCCTAACGCGGGTTGTTTTCTCTACTCGCACGGTCTATCCTCTTTCTGCGATCTGTTCTTCTAGCTTCTCACTCAACCGTGCGGTTTGAGTCTCTCTGCCGGCCTTCTTTTCTTGTTCGCATTCTTTATACGACCTATTTGCCGATCGGTTAACTGATCTGCTCTTTTTGCGACCTACTCTTTTTCGGCTTGATCTCTTCTTGGTCGTTTGTTCATTACCCTTTGTTCGTGCGGTTTGTTCTGTTAAATCGTGTAGTTTGTTGTTGTTTTCTATGGACACTCCATCTACTTCTTCTTCTATTGCTCCTTCTCATACTGCTCAGTTGGCTACTGTAGCAAGGTGGCTCATTGATTCTAGGGCTACTAATCATATGACGGGGAATTCTCATCTTTTCTCTTCTCTTGACAAGAGTAACCAGTTGCCTTCAGTTATTATTTTGGATGGTTCTCCGTCTCCGGTTTGTGGGACTAGCACGGTGCATGTTACTCCTTCTCTTGAGTGTTAGGACGCTCTTTATGTCCCGAGTTTTCCGTGCAATCTTCTTTCTATCACTACTCTTTGCAAACAGTTGAATTGTGAAGCTATTTTTATTGCTTTTACTTGTGTTTTTTGGGTCCCTCACTCCAAAGAGCCGATTGTTACTGTGATTGAAAGCGGTGGCTTGTTCTACCTTGATATTGCTTCTTATTTTCATCCTTTTCTTTACTTTAGTGACATCTTTGCCTTGGGCATCCTCCTCCCCGGATTTTTTATCAGATTTTTTCTGATTTACCTTGAGAGGATTCTTCTCTTAATTGTGAGGCTTGTCAATTTGGCAAACATCACCACTCTATTTTTCCTACTAAGCATGAACGTAGTTCTTCTCATCCTTTTGATCTTGTTCATTCGGACGTTTGGGGTCATGCTCCCCTTTCTACTGTTGGTAGGGGTAACATGTATTTTGTTACTTTTATTGATGATTTCTCTCGGTGCACGTGGTTGTATTTGTAACATGAATGCTCTGAAATATTCTCTATTTTTACTGCGTTTTATAATGAGATTCGTACACAATTTGATACCCCTATTAAAATTCTTCAAACTGATAATGCTAAGGAGTATCTTAGTCATCCATTCACGTCATTTTGTTTGAATCATGACATTGTCCATCAAACTACTTGTCCTTATACTTCTCAACAGAATGGCGTGGCTAAACGTAAAAATCACCATCTTCTGGATATGGCTCGTATCCTTCTCACTCATATGCATATTCATCGGTCTTATTGGGGTCATGCTGTTCTTCTCTCTTGCTTTCTCATTAATTGAGTTTTGTCTTCGGTTCTTAATGGCAAGACACCATTCTCTATCCTATATCCCAATAAGACTTTGTTTTCTTTACATCCTCATGTCTTTGGATGCATAACTTTTGTCCACTCTTCTTCTTCTGGTCGTGACAAACTCTTTCCTCAGTTTGTTAAGTACATTTTTCTTGATTATTGTCCAATAAAGAAAGGATATAGGTGTTTTGATCATGTTCTTCAGAAACAATATGTTTCTGCAGATTTCACTTTCTTTGAGAATGCTCCACTTTTTTCTTCTCCCTCTATTCTCCTTTCTTCTAATGATTTTGCTTCTTTTCCTCTTGTGTCAGTACCTCTTTTAGATCATGCCCTTCTTTCTTCTCCTTATCTTCCTGATACTCCTACTGTCTGTGATTCTTCTACTGAGTTGTTGTCAGCAGCTCCTAGGCCAGTAGTTCCTTCATTGGATGGAACTGATTTAGTTGACTGAACAAACCTTGATCTTCTGATTGCTCTTCGGAAAGGTGTTCGATTATGCACTCAACATCCTCTTCAAGATGTGGTTTCATATGTGCAGCCATCTCTTTCGTCTAAGAGCTTTGCTCTTGCTCTATCTGCAAATGTTATTTCATCTTCCCATCGAGATGATCTTGTTATTGCTCATTGGAAAGCTGATATGGATGAAGAGATGAAAACTCTCACTGAACAGGGTACTTGACTCTTATTTCAACCCCTCCAAGAACTGATGTGGTTGACTGTCGCTGGGTCTTTGTCATCAAATTTCTTCCTGTCGGTATTATTGATCATTACAAACCACAGCTTGTTGTCAAAGGGTTTATGCAAACCTATGTCGTGGATTTCTTTGATACTTTCTCTCCTGTTGCTCAGATTACTACAATCCGCGTTCTCTTTTCAGTGGCTGTCAAAAGACTAGGAAATGTCTCAGTTAGAGGTGAAGAATGCCTTTTTTATGGTGATTTGTATGAAACAGTCTATATGGAGCAACCTCATAGGTATGTTGCTCAGGGGAGTCTCAGGTCTGTAAATTGCAAAAGGCGATATATGGTCTTAAACAAAGTCCTAGGGCCTAGTTGACAAGTTAAATGAAGTTATTTCTGTTATTGAGTTTGCTCAGAGTGCTACAGATCACTCTTTATTCATTCGCAAAACCTCCGCTGGTCTTGTTACCTTGCAGTTTATGTGAATGACATTCTTCTTATATGGGATGATAGAAAGGGTGTGGATATGACAAAGAAGTATCTTCTTCAGCATTTTGTTACCAAAGATATGAGATCTCCAAAATATATTTTGGGAATTGAGATATTCAGGAAACCTGGTTCGGTAGTTTTTTTACAGCGGAAGTATGTCTTAGATCTCTTAAAAGAGACGGGTCTCCTTAGGGCTAAACCTGCTCAATCTCCAATGGCTGTTGGAGATGACAAGTGTTGGAGTGAGGACTCACCTCATTTTAAAGATGTCACCAGGTACAGACGGTTTGTGAGGAAACTCATTTATCTGACAGTCACAATCCCAGATATTTTTTATGCAGTGGGAAAAGTGAGCCAGTTTATGCAAGCTCCTAAGGAGTGTCATCTTCGGTCGACTATAAAGATTCTAGAGTATGTGAAAGGTGCTCTAGAGAAAGGACTTCTATTTCAGAAAAGGGGACATTTGAAGGTTGAGGCATACTTAGATGCTAGCTATGCAGATGATAAGGAAGATATAAAGTCTACGTCAGGCTTATGTACCTTTGTTGGAGGAAATTTGGCCAGCTGGAAGAGCAAAAAATAGACTATAGTGTTCAGGCCAAGTGCAGAAGCCGATTATAGAAGCATGACTCTAACTACTTGCGAGTTGAAGTGGTTACAAACATTTATGCTTGATTTAGGAGAAATTTATGATAATCCTCTATCAATGTTCTGTGATAATAAGACAATCATATATATTTCGAGGAATTCAGTCTTTCATGAGAGGACGAAGCATATCAAGGTAGATTGTCACTTCATCATAGAGGAAATTGTGTTACCTCGGAGAAAGAACTAGCTGATTTCTTCACCAAACTAGTTACTCCTTTTGGGGAGATTTGTAGAAAGTTGGGCATGGTAGATATATATGCTCCAACTTGAGGGGGAGTGTTAAAGCTTGAGGAGACCGAGCAGCTTAATGTCTAGTCGCTGCGGTCAGCTAGTCTCCTCGGTCCTGGTGGTTTGGATCAACGGTCTAGTGGCGAACCTCAGCAAGCGGTCAGGAGGATAGCCGCAGCAGCGGTCTGGTGGTTAGCCGCAGCAGGGGTCTGGTGATTAGCCGCAGCAGCGGTCTGGTGGTATTCTGATGCGGTCTGGATGATAGTCGTCATTGGAGTTCAAAGGTTTCCCTGGTTGTGTATTATGTATAGCCTGGCGGTTTGACTGTGTCAAACCGCATAAACCGCACGGCTAGTATTTAGTCCCACATCTCTTGTTATATTCTCTCATCTTCCCCATTTTCTATAAATAAGGGGGCATACCTATGTATTATTTATCTTTTTGGAGCAATAAAATTTGCATTTATTTAGCTCCTTTTCACAATCGTATAGCCTCAGAACTCGTGTCTGATCAAGATAATATGCATACTACCCTCCAGGCCTTCCTCCGATGTGAGGGTGTGATCTGGCTTCTACTATGTTACACTGAACATGCATTCATAATATAATATGAGTTTTGTCGGGCTCCAACAACATACAATTTAACACAATATTTAAAAAAGAGAAAACATTAACTAGACCAGCCAAAATGTTCACATCATTATAGACTACAGTCGAAAAGAGACAAAAGGACGAGAGTTACAAGCAAAGTTAGTACAATGGCCAACACAATGCAAAAATCACAAAAAGTAGGTCTTTTTCCCCTTTACAAGTCCAAACAAAAGCAACAATTTGAGTACAAATTTCAAGAGAAAAGCCCAATCCATAAAAAGGAATTAAAGCAAATGACTACACTTCATGACGATAGTTGACTTCCTTTTTATAGCTCTTAATTAGTGGCCCTATACGCTTTCCTTGCTTGCATAAATTAGTAAATGATGGTCAGTTGAAAGCCATTCAATAACCATGTAAGAAATCTCCATCTTCCTCGACTTTTTAGTGGACCCTAGAGAACCTCATCACCATGCATGTACAAGAGCACTTCAAAATATATAAAGTTGTAGTATCAAAACAGGTGTATAAAAGAGCAATTGGCAAAAGTGTTTCAAGCATCAAACAAGTTTGTAAAGGTGTTGACATGCATTTTGTCCTAAGCTAACACCAAGGAAGGCAATCATGAACTCATACACTAGTTATACAATAAAACCTATTTCATAGATAGAATCTATGTAATCAAAAATTTAAAACACACATGGCACATGTAATTTGTCCCCCTTCTGTAAAGTTTGGAGGGCCTTATGCCCAAGGGCGAACAACACAAGAAAAGAGTCACTTCAAGAAAGTGGGGTCTTACCTCCCTCCAATCCATGACATATTTCCCAAAACTCTCTCCTTGTAAGGCTAGCCCATTAATTTAATCATATCAAAGTAGTAAAAAGTGTGTGCATTGAAATAAGTCATTGGATAGTCAATAGATAAAAGAGAACTAGTCACAATAACTCATTATAGACAATCTCTCTAAAAGTGGAAGGAATAATAAATGTAAATGAGCCTCACTCCCAAATCTAACTTGAATGTCATGCTCACTTCACATATATATCTTTCATGATCTAGTTCATGCTCTTGCTCACTATACATCACCGCCCGACCAACCTCTCTAACTTTATCAGCATTTGGAGGGGGAAATAATTGGGTTAGTCAAAAATGACAAAATGATTCCCTTTATCCTCGCCTACGCAACTTAATACTTGTGGTAAAGAGAAAATTGCAAGTACTATTAACACAATAGCTGAAGCATATAAATAAGTAAAGCAGAATAAACAAGAATTTATTTAAGCATGGTAATTAAGAGATGTTGTAATAATGATAAGATGATATTTAATATGCATTTTCATATGGTTCTTCCCTTATGTTCACATAGTAACCTTTTTGTGGGAGGCACAATCCACACATGCCTTATCGTTGTGGCCCAACAAAGGCAGTGGGTAATTCAAACCTAATTTTTAGGGCATGGTCACATAATATGGCAAGGCCTTATCCACACAACCTCATTTTGCATTACTATTGACGAGGGCGCAAACCCTCATCGTCATCGCTATCCAACATAACCATAATATGAAAGGAGTGGGTTTGACCCATAAAATAGGTAGCTAGCCTATGGTCATCACAACTCCAAACCAATCCATAGTTTATCGTCCAACTCACTAGCATGTGCGACTAAAATGGAGAGTTGTTGGATCCGCCACATTTTCCATGAATCCTTCCCATGAGTAAGTAAAATCGAGGGAGGGTGCAACATTTATTTTCATAACATTCCTTTGTTTTTATTTACATCTTCAATGCAATATTCCATTTAAATCATAGCCATATTTTGATCTTTAGGGGTGAAATTGGTGCGGTTTGAGCCCAAATCGCAACCGCATCAAAGAGGGTTGGCTTTGGACTTTTCAAAACCGCACCGCATCCAAACCGTGTGGTGCGGTTTGGAGTCTGTGTAACGACTCGCCAAACCGGGGGCAAGTGTTGATAAAGGGCTGCAGGCCGTGCCACCCCAACCCATCACTGTCATATTTCTCAGCAACAATAGGTTGTCGGCGCTAGGACTCGAGCCTGCAACCCTTAACAAGAACGCCTTCCAACCGCGCCTCATCACCAATTGATCTGCAACCGTGCCTCATCACCAACTGCGCCTCATCACCAACCGCGCCTCATCACCAACCGCACATCATCACCAACTGAGTTGCGGTTGTAAGGCATTCTTGGTAAGGGTTGCGGGCTCGAGGCCTAGCGCCAACAACCTATTGTTGCTGAGAAACATGCACAATGATGGGTTGGGCCATTGGGGTGGCATAGGCTGCAACCCTGTATCGGCGCTTGCCCCCGGTTGGGCGGGTCATTACAGTCTGGGTGTTGGATACTTTTATAATTCACAATTAGATTCAGTGGTTTGCCTACAGGTTAAATTCAGGCAGAGGTTATAGATTTGTAGTGTGGTACTCATTTAGATACATAGATTAAGATATATTAATATATTATATTATATAATTATAAGATATATTATAAGATATAATACATGATATATTAAAAGATATATTAATTAATTTGTAATATGCATTATAAGATATAAAAATAAAAATAAACTAGCATTATAATCATTGTGGCGCGGTGCAGTGCGGTTTATTCGGTTTTGTCAAGACAAAAACCGAATCGCACCGCAAAACATGCGGTTTTCCAAAAACCAAAACCGCACCACAACCAAACCGTTCAGTGCGGTTTGAATTCGGTGTGGTGCGGTGCGGTGTTGCGTTTTTTTGCGATTTCGGTTTTTTATTTTCAGACCTATTGGTCTTATTTTGTCCCACATAGATACCTTATATTTTGAAGGTCCCTAAAGCAAAGTTGTAGGTCTATCAATTACCTACAATTTTGACTCTCACAAAATTTTTCCAACACATCCTCTAAGGGCTTCATTTTGTCATGCAAACATTCCATAATATATTCAATTTAACTTTGAATATGTAAGTGTATCTTTTCTTGACATGTTGACACCCCATTTAGAGTGACAAAATGTCCCATCTATTGAATCACTTGATGTTATAGTCAATATATTGAGATAAATCTTTTGTGTTCAAAGTACTTCCATTTGAGGTCTTTATGCATTTTAAAAGCATCTCCAAATTTATTAAAATATTCATCATAGTCTTGATTCAAAATAAAAATTAAATTATGCTAAGTTCATGTCACCATTTAATCATCTTAGATGCTTCAAAAGAGGTTGGACCTTTCAACAAAGGTATAAATATTTCATTCATCTACAACTTTATCCTTGATGAATTTTTTTCAATTCAGCCAAAACGTCCTCAATTTTCTATAGTTCAGGAAATACATTTGCTAGCAGCTTTCATAGCTTGTGAAAATAGTTTTATGTCCAGCTTTTTTGTTAAGTTTAGGCGTCTTTAGAGGACTGAAAAGGGTTTTGATGAAGAAGTCTTGAATACCAAAGGTGTAGCCAATATATAGGGATACAACTTTGATGTTCACGGTTTCCTAAGATTGTGTAACAATCCATTTATACATGTAATATAGCATGCTTCAAGCCGCCCTATAGCATAAAACATCCATAAGCTAAACACTATAAGAATGTACAAAATCAAACTTTAATATTGTATTTACACAGCAGCGGAAGCAAATGAAACTGTTATAAAATGTTTGCATACTAAAGTTTGAAATGAAACACAAAGTTAGACCTTATGGCTTTACATAATATCAAATGATAAGTACGATGTGATATTTTAGAAATTGCTTCACCAGCTTTCATGCTATGAATGTATACAGAATACTAAAACATTCCTTCTCTTGAGTAGTTATTCGATTTAGCTCGCTAAGATCTTTCGTGTGCTGCGCTACCTACAACAAAAATAAGTTAGGAGAAAAAAAAGGGTAAGCTATAAGCTAACCACAAACCGTGTAACAAATCCTCACCATGGCTATCCTAGCAAACTCCAGGGATAGCCATAACTATTATACACAATGTGAAAGGCTCAATCACAATGAATCTTTTAGGTTGAGGAAATATAAAAGTGGACCACAACCTCCTACCACATCACTATATGTACTATCATTACCATCATAGCAATCACACATGATCCAGGAAACTTACAACCACCAATTCCATACTTCAAGCCATTAAGCAACGAGAGAGGTATATGGACATCTCAACCTCGTGGTGGGAGGTATAACATTATCTCAACAACCAGACACCATAATAGGAGATTTAGGGCCGTATCAATTATCATACAAGCAAATAGGGAGGAATAAGTTCATCTCACATCTTGACGGGAGATCTAGGTTCATCTCAACCGACAGGCATCGTGGTCGGAGAGTTAGTCGCTTCTACTACCATAAATCATCGCACAAACAATACCCATTCAATATGCAATTCATGAATTCAATATAGCCATCAAATAGACTGTCCTCATAATTAACGAACGATAATTACATTATAAATATCAACCCTCTGTGGTAAGTATGACTTCTCTTTCCAATGACCACTGACATGAGGCATCCTTAAGGATACCAAAGATCCTTCAAAATATACATCTTCACATTAAATATGATGTTCGTTTTAGAAATATTCTCTGGTATGCCAACTAGAGAAGTCTATATGCAACATTATATCAACATTACTAGTCCGGGGCTACGACCATGGTTAGGCTTAACACATCATGTCTAATCCATATTTTCCTATCAGATTATCGAATGCAATCATGCTGAGGTCACAATATCACTCTCCAGGATTCTAACAAACCAAAGGAGTTCATTCTATCTATGAATTAGTAGAGGAGACTCTTACATGCAAGAAAATCAAAGGGGCATGAACATACAATGGTTTTAAGACTAAATAAAAGAATTGTTACCCTTAGATCTCTATTTGATGCCATGGAAAGTGGTGGGAAATGATTAAAATGATGAGCCACTTCACAGATTTTACCTCAATTAGGCACATTGAGCTCATAAGCGTCCCCAATGATAAGATTGTCCAGAACATAGGTTCTCACCATTCTTCACTCCTCTCTCGCTCTCATACTCTAGAAAGAATGAAAAATGATCCTTAACTCTACAGACCTCGACCTAAGAGAGATTCAAAAAGATTCCTAGTCATTGGATCAGATTCCTCTTGATACACGATTCCAAAATGAGCAGAGCACTATATTTTGTTTTCCTGAGCTAGCTGCACACAGTTCCCAGACCTAGCATGCACTCAATGAGCAACCCTAGATTGGTTAAGGATCACTGAACAGTCGTAGGATGTTGATGATTGTTGTTCGAGTTTGTGATCGACGATCATTGATTGGGATCGCAGACGATGATCGTTTATCGGGCTTGCGGTCGATGATCATTGATCGAGCTCATGATCAATGATTGTCAATCATACCTAATGGACGATGATAACCAATCACTGATCAAACCCAATGGTTAAATGTCACGACCCGTATTTTCTCAAGGTTTAAAACATTATCGGAGTAAGAGAAAATATATGTCGTGATTCCACACCGTACAGGAGATAACTACAGACGCTCAGACAAGAACAAACTTCTAATCATTTTCATAAAAGATGTATATCTTTATGATTGAAAACATGAATTGAGTTCAAAGTTCAAGACCGTGTCCCTCGGTTTAGTGGCTCAACTAGTCCATAAAATAGGAAAATATAGTTCGCAGCAGAAAACCTTTAATTTACTACATTCATTTATCATACATGAACGTGAAAACCAAACGAACATGTTAATGATATACAGTCTCTAAATTTAGTATAAGTAGATGAAAATGGTTTTATATTCATTAAAGTAGGTTGATATTAAGTTGAAAGAGATGTGATGAATCTAAGCAAAAATGCATATTTGTTTAGTTGTAAAAATAACTAACATGCAACCAAACATAAAACATTCCCAGAGAGAAACACTTCATTGGTGAAAATTGCAGGAGTAGCGGAGACAGAAACACAACAGTTTGATACATAAGAAATTATGATATGGATGCCAACAAACTAACACGAACTCATAACATTAACAACAAAAGTCTAAACTTCTGAAGTCAAAGAAAGAAACACTGACCACTCCTCAATTGAGAGAGGGAAAGAAATAACTGCAGAAGACTGGCCAAACAAGTTCGGTCGACACTACCTGCTACTGACCCAAACCTGAGACATTCAAAAGAAAAGAATGTCTCAGCACAAAAAGCGCAAAGACGGCTCAAACATAAATCAAAAGGTTTAATAAGATAAGTGGGTAACCAACCCAACTGATAAAAAGCTTCAAAACCACATAAATCAATAACATTAGAGTAGGGAGAACAATTAGCTTGACACAAAGCGACCATATGAGGAGAAAAACTTGCACTTAGTGCGAAATGGACTCTTATTGATGTCCAAAGTATATGTACATATACAGTCATAGTAGTAGCATCTATTAACTTGAAGAGTGAATCATCAACGCCGGACAAAAAATGGTACTAAGACAGTGGCTATCTTTCCAACACAATTCATCAGACCAACACTTATAAAGAAACAGGCACTGAGGTGGTGGTACTTTATTCACTACCCACCAAAAGTCTAAAATAATAAAGTCACTAGGCGTAATTATTCACAGCAAAGACTAAGGTGGTGGTCTTTTATCCACTGTCAACCAAAAGTCCAAACTAATAATATAAATACAATACTAAACCAAAAATGCACAAGACTTAACATTGAGTTGTCACAAAGACGCAAGGGAAAAGATCCAGAAGTTTTTAAGTACAAACAACTTCACTCGATGAATTTCCTTAAGCACTCGCCGAATTCTGCGTGACTACACGAGAACACTCGACGAATTTCACTCAACTTCACGAGATCACTCGACGAATTCCACTAGAGTTCACGAGATCACTCGACAAATTCGGCTAAACTTCACGAGAACACTCGACGAATTCCACTTAACCTCTTGACGAATTCTACTTAAACACTCGACGAATTCTGCGTAGACACTCTATGAATTCGTCTTGACCTCATGAGAACACTCGACGAATTCACTTTACTTCTCGAGAACATTCGACGAATTGGAATAGGGCAAAATTTACATAATCACCAAATTAAAATTTCGAACGCCGCGGAGACAAATCACATTCTCTTTGAATCTTAACAAGAAAGAAAAGAAGGGAAAAGAACAATAACAACAAAACAAGGATATAGGGTCTTCGTTGTTCTTGTAGTTTACGTGAATGGCATTCTTCTTATAGGGGATGATAGAAAAGGTATTGACAGGACAAAGAAGCATCTGCTTCCGCACTTTCTAGGGATTGAGATATCTTGGAAACTTGGTTCTATTATTCTTTCACAGCGGAAGTATGCCTTAGATCTCTTGAAAGAGACATATCTTCTTGGGGCTAAACCCGCCCAGACTCCTATAGTTTTTGGAGATGACAAATGCTAGAGTGAGAATTCTCCTATTCTTGAAGATGTCACCATATACGGACGTCTTGTGGGTAAACTCATTTATTTAACATTCATAAGACCATATATTTGTTATGTAGAAGGGAGAATGGGCCAATTTATGTAAACCCCCAGAGAATGTTATCTGCAGTCAGCTCTAAAGATCTTACAGTATATAAAAGGTGCACCAGGAAAAGGGCTATTGCTTTAGAAAAGGGGGCATTTGAAAGTTGAGGCTTATTCTGATGTTAGCTATGCAGATGATAAGGAAGATATGAAGTCTACATTTGGTTTCTACACCTTTGTTGGAGGTAATCTAGTCAGCTAGAAGAGCAAGAAACAGGTTGTAATTGTCAGGTCAAGTGCAAAAGCTGAATATAAAAGCAAGACTCAGATTGCTTACGAGTTAAAGTGGCTACGGACACTCTTGCTTGATCTAGGAGAGTTTTATAATCATCCCCTACCTATATTCTGTGACAATAAGGCAGTTATATACATTTCGAGAAATCCAGTCTTTCATGAGAGAATGAAGCATATTGAAGTGGATTGTCATTTTATCAGAGCAGAAATATTGAAGAATCAAATCTGTACTCTGTTTGTTACCTCTGATAAAGACATAACTGATTTCTTCACAAACCAGTTACCTCATTCTCGGAAGTTTGTAGCAATTTGGGCATGGTTGATATATATGCTCCAGCTTGATGGGGGGGTATTAAAACCTCTAGAGACCGTGCAGTTAGCTTTTCTTGTCCAGCGGTCTGTTGTTCTGCGGTCTGGCGGTTTGGACCAGCGGCCTGTCTGGTAGTTATCCTAGTGGTTTGGTAAGAGCTCGCAGCAGCGGCCTGGTGGCTTCTCGCACTGCGGTATGGTAGCTATCCGCAGCAGTGGCCTAGTGGCTACAGTCTAAAGGTTAACCACAACAGCGGTCTGGTGGTTAGCCGTAGCAGCGGTCTGGTGGATAGCCGTAACAGCGGTCTAGTGATTAACCGCAGCAGCGGTCTGGTGATTAACCGCAGCAGCGGTCTGGAGGTTAGCCACAATATCGTTCTGGAGGTTAGCCGCAACAATGGTCTGTTAGTTAGCCGCATCAGCGGTCAGGAGGTTAGCCGCAATAACGATCTGTTAGTTAGCCGCATCAGCGATCAGGAGGTTAGCCGCTAAAGGTGTTCAGAGGCTTCCCAGGAGATTGTTCTTATTATATAGTCTGACGGTTTGACATAGTCAAACCGCATAGTCCGCGCGGTTAGTATTTAGTCCCACATTGCTTATTGTATTCTCTCATCTCCCCCATTTTCTATATATAAGAGGACATACCTATGTATTGTTTATCTTTTGGGAGTAATAAAATGTGTCTTTATTTAGCTCTTTTTATCTACTAAATACACAATCCATACAAGGAGCATAAAAATATATAAGGACATGAAAATGATGTTCTAGTGGTCGGGTTTAAAGGACATAACTCTTTATGTGGTGATGTGTCATACTTATGCCTTGGTAAAAGCTGAATGTCAGAAACCTGGTGATTTCTTGAAGTCGTTACCAATTTCGGTGTGGAAGTTCGATGATATCTCCATGGATTTTGTTCATGGGTTGCCGAGATCACAGAGCGGGAACGATGCTGTGTGGGTGATCGTTGACCGGTTGACAAAGATATCGCACTTCATACCGAATAAAAAGGAAGATTCATTTGAGAAATTGGCTAAGTTGTATGTTGACAACATAGTATGTTTGCACGGTGTGCCACGTAGCATCGTTAGTGACAGAGACGGGCGCTTTACTTCGAGTGATTGGAGGCTAATCCACCAGTTGTTAGGTACTAAACTAAAATTTAATATGACCTTTCATCCGCAAACGGATGATCAAACCGAGAGGACCAACAGGATAATGGAGGATATGCTCCGTCTGTGCACCTTGAATTTTGGGAAGAGGTGGGAGGACCATCTCTTTATGATCGAGTTTGCTTATAATAATAGCTATCAAGCTAGCACTCAAATGATGCCCTTTGAAGATTTATATGGTAGGAAGTGTCGAACTCCTTTAGCTTGGGTGGAAACATGTGAATCAAAGATGTATAAGCGTAAAGAGGTCGAAGATGCAAATTCGACTATACACACTATTCGAGAATGGTTAATGGTGGCTCAAGATAGGAAAGTGAAGTACTATAATGCCAAGAACCGAAACATGGAGTTTGTGGTTGGCGATTGGGTATATCTGAAGATAAAGTCATTCAAAGGAGTGTCCCGGATTCGACGCTTGAAAAAGCTTAGTCCAAGGTACCTTGGTATGTTTCGTTGATGCGCGAAATGCGACGCTGCCCAGTTAACGGGTGTTCGATCTCACAAGCTAAGGTGAAGGAAGAAGGGTTGCTGGGATAAAGGAGAGGTTTGCTGAGAGCAGCTGGAAAGTCTGCTTAAGCAAGGGAGAAGCTTGCTTGAGCAAGCGAGAAGCTGGATCAGGAACTGTCGAGCAGACAGATACTTTGGTGGTTGAGCTTGCAGGTTGAAGCCGAGAGAAGAGAAAAGAAGAGGGGGCCGCTAGAAGCGGCAACAGCAGACTTCGCCCGCCGCGGCTTGAATGTCACTCTTGCGACGGGCTTTTCCTTTAATCAAGTAAGGTTACAGCTTGCTATTATACCTTTACAGGAGAAAGAAGTAAAGGGTATAATGGGGGAAGCTGGCGGCTAGTGAATGAGTTGCCAGAAACTAAGTAAAAGAGGCTGCAGAGGACGGGAAGACTGAGGCTGCAGCTTCTGAGAACAGAAAAAACTAAGTCCTCAGCTCTCGACGACCTGTGAGAACTGGAGAATTGAGGCTGCAGTTTCTGCTCAAACTGCCTGCTGAGGGAAGAAAAAACTAAGTCCACAGCTCTTGACGACCTGGGCGGACTGGAGATTTGAGTCCGCAGACCTTGCTTGATCAACTTTGGCGGACTGGAAAACTGAGTCCGCAGACCTTGATCAAGCTAGCAGTTCTCCTCTCGCGCATCAAGAATGAGAGGCCTTGGGGGCTATTTATAGGCCCGGGAAGAATCTTCTAGAAGCGGGGCCCAGTGACGTCATAATGGAGGACTGCGCGGACTCGGCGGACTGAGAAAATCAGTCCGCCCGGCTGGCGGGAAGAGCAAGCGGCAGGACCAGGCGGATCTCTTGGCGAACTGGGCGGACTCCAGGGGGAGTCCGCCCCTGCTTGAGCGGAGGTCGCCCGTCGGCGGGCGGCCTGGGCGGACTCCGGGGGGAGTCCGCCCCTGCTGGAGCGGAGGCCGCCCGTCGGCGGGCGGCCTGGGCGGACTCCAGGGGGAGTCCGCCCCTGCTGCGGCGGATGCCGCCCCTGGCGGGCGGCTGGGCGGACTCCAGGGGGAGTCCGCCCCTGCTGGAGCGGAGGCTGCCCGTTGGCGGGCGGCCTGGGCGGCTTGGGCGGACTCCAGGGGGAGTCCGCCCCTGCTAGAGCGGACTCCGCCCCTGGCGGGCGGCTGGGCGGACTCCAGGGGGAGTCCGCCCCTGTTGGCGCGGAGGCCGCCCCTGGGCGGGCGGCCTGGATGGACTCCAGGGGGAGTCCGCCCCTGCTTGCTGGTGGAGCAGAGGCCGCCCCTAGGCGGGCGGTCTTGGCGGACTCCTGGGGGAGTCCGCCCCTACTTGCTGGCGGAGCGTCTGCCCTTGGGCGAATTTGGGCCTGGCAGTCCGCCTTGCGCGGACTCGGTGGACATCAGGGGTAGATCGCTCCTGGCGGGTGGGAACCTGAAGGTAGGTTGCCCTTTCATGGGTGGATGAAGCCTGAGCCGAGTAACCTGTAGAAGAAAAGAATAAAAATGGCCGCCTTGAAGAGGATCGCCGATTTTGGGGTTAATATAATCCCCGCACTTTTTTAAGTTCCGAAGGGAACTTCGAAAAAGTAGGAGACTCACGAAAATCGTGATCCTCCCCTCGGAAATCAGGGAAGAAAAAATTAGAGATCATGAGAGATAGAACCTGATGTCCCTTCTTGTAAAAATCTATCAGTGCCTATCTTTTACCTGTGAAGAAAAAGTCAATGCAGGCAAAAGGAGGTACATCTTGCTTTTGTAAATGAGGAAAAGGGTAACTGTCTTCCATTAAACTCTGAATGAGACTTGCTAATATCTGCTAGTCTCTGCAAAAGTAGAGTGAGCAAGCAGATATGAAGGAAAATTAAGCTGCAAGTACCTGAAGGGAACTTGTTAATATCTGTTGATCTCTGCAAAAGAAGAGTAAGCAACAGATATGATAGGAGAGTAAGATGCAAGTACCTGAAGGAAACTTGTTAATATCTGTTGATCTCTGCAAAAGAAGATTAAGCAACAGATATGATAGGAAAGTAAGATGCAAGTACCTGAAGGGAACTTGCTAATATCTGTTGATCTCTGCAAAAGAAGAGTAAGCAACAGATATTATAGGAAAGTAAGATGCAAGTACCTGAAGGGAACTTGCTAATATTTGTTGATCTCTGCAAAAGAAGAGTAAGCAACAAATATGATAGGAGAGTATGGTGCAAGTACCTGGAGGGAACTTGCTAATATCTGTTGATCTCTGCAAAAGAAGAGTAAGCAACAGATATGATAGGAAAGTAAGGTGCAAGTACCTGAAGGTAACTTGTTAATATCTGTTGATCTCTGCAAAAGAATGGTAAACAACAGATATGATAGGAAAGTAAGGTGCAAGTACCTGAAGGGAACTTGCTAATATCTGCTAGTCTCTGCAAAAGTAGAGTGAGCAAGCAGATATGAAGGAAAATTAAATCGTAAGTACCTGGAGGGAACCTGCGAATGTTGATTGTTGATAGGATAAGATATGATATAAGACATATCCAACAAACTTTGTTATTAACTGAATAGAGATCAAAGTGTGATAATGATCGTCTTTCATGATCAGATATAATGTCAACGTGAAACCCAGATCAGCAAGATGGAAACATCTCAATTTAGAATCATAATTGCATGGTTTGTTAGTCAAAGAGAAGTGAGAACTAGATACTTTGATTAAATGATTCATGTCGCTAGCACCTAATAAGAGAGCTTGTGGATAACCATCTGATATAACTTTATCCAGGCAGCGCATATAAGATGATCGCAAGCCAAGATTGATATTGCAGATCCTTAGAATAGATTGGATTTAATCTGTTAACCTGTAAGAAGGTAAAAAGAGAAAAGAGGGGCTACACCCCGAGGATGAACTAAAAAGGTTGAATGATGCCACAGGTGTTCCCCGTGGGCCTTATGCATCATTTGCCAAAGTCATCCAGGGTGTAGTCCTATCCAAAGCGGACTGGCCGCGCATCCTTTGAAGGGTATAGAAGATAAACAAGCACAAGCACAGAAATTCTTGAGGAGGAATCGACTGATACACTACTCTCTTGCTTTGGGTTACAAGCATCGCTAATCAATTAGACTAATTGCGCCAAGTGGCCTATTGCTTGTCTGTGGATTGATCAGCCGAGTTGTGGGTCCCGCGAAGGCACGGATCGAGAGTACCAACGAGTGTTCGGCCGTCACAGTTGTAAGATGATCGAAGAGACAAGGCTACACTTGATCGTCATTGTTTATCATGCAAAGATCATCGTAACTGTGACGTATCACTCAACGAAGCACAGCAGAGCTAACACATGGGTCCACCCTGGAATCACACTCTGTGTCAGATGCTGGCTAGGATCCGAAGTCCTGTCATCCTCTGCACGAGAGTTGAACGGCCCTCACTGCACATATGAGAAAACTCCTCATCGTATGTGGTCGATGTGGTCTTACGCCAGAGGACAACCTCAAGGGGGCGCTGAGCAAGACTTGACGCTATCTCGATGGTTCAATGATCTCTTTGGCAAAGAGAAAAAGTAGAGGAGGAAGTACTCCACAAAGGGAAAAATGTCAGTATGAGATCTCTGACGTAAACTTTATTGAATGAAAATGAAAGAACACTTAGAAGTGTTTCAGAAAAAATGTTTGAAGAGTGTAAAGTAAAGTATAACCGGCCCAGATTGCAAATAGCTTTGCGGGCTTTGAGGAGCTGTGATTGGTCATAACCGATGACGCAAGAAATGTGCCCTCTTTGCTTTAGAATAATCTTTCAAGGGCACCTTCGTCAATGACATCGATGCACTCAAATTGAACATCGATAGGCCCCAGACGGCCTGCATCCTCTATCTCCACACACCTCAGCTGAACTTCAGCCACCTCCTTGCCCTTGGAGGTAGAAGGTTTCGAAGAATCAATTTTCTTGACCAGGTCGTTGATCTTTCCCTCGATAAGCAACCTTTCAACCAACCGCTGAAGGGCCTTGCATTCTTCAGTTAAATGGCCATTCTCTCTGTGAAATTCACAGAATGGATCTGAATCTCTTGATCTCTTATTCGCCGAATGGTAAGGCCTTTTTGAATTTTCCTTATCCCTCATGATCTGGTAGGCTTCTAACATGGCTTCATCAAGTCCATAGCATGATAAGTCATCATCTTTTGACTGGTGCACAGAAGCTGTTTGCTAAGGTGGGGCTGGTGGTAGCAATCGTTCTTGGGCACGATCCTGGCCCGGGAAGAGGTGCTGATGATGATGCTGAAATCTTCTTGCTTTCCTAGAGTGGGATGGAAAATCATTCCGAGGAGACCTCGAAGGCTGTTTGTAAGGTGGATTTCTCTCTGTTACAAGCCTGGAGACAAAACTGGGGTTGCTCTTTTCACCGCAGATGTATGAGTTGGCTAAGGCAATTAGCTCTTGATATGTCTTCGGTGCTCGGACATTAGCCTCGAACTTGAGTGGTCCCTCTTGCAAACCATTAATGAGGGCTACTCGATACATCTCCTGGTCGACGATCTCAATGTACAATATCTCTCTTTGGAAGCGATCCATAAAATGAGACCAAGTCTCATTCTCTCGCTGCCTAATCTCAAAGAGGGCTTCTGGACCACCCTTTCTCTTGGTAGAAGTAGAGAATCTGAGCAAGAACTCCCTTCGCAAATCAGTGAAGGAAGAGATGGACTGAGGACGTAGTCCATAGAACCAATCCCTCACTTGACCGTCAAAGGTCGTTACAAGGAGTTTGCTCTTGGTAGCATCTGAGAGAGTCTTGAGAGCAACAGCTGATTCAAAGGCTTGAAGGTTTTTGACTTGATCAGTTTCCCCATTGTAAATGGGAAACCGTGGTTCTTTGAAGTCGACTGAAGTTGTTTCATACCAAACATTCTCTGTAAACGGCGATGGCTCTTCTAGCTCTGCTGCATAAGGAAAGTAAGGAGCATGAGTTGTAGCAGCAGAAGGAGCAGGAAGATAAGAGAAAAAGGTTGCTGCGGGAGGAGCAAAGGTAGGAGTTGAAGAGAAGGGATGCCTTCCCTGAAAGTTCATAAATCTAGCTGGACTTCCCCGGGCAGCTTCCCGGAAGAAGTTTTGACGAGCTGCAAACTCATCATCCTGAGATCGCAAAGGAGTCGCAGGCCCTTGCGGAAAGGTTGGAGTGTAAAGGGGAGGATAGACTAGCGGATAAGCTGGTGGATAGACTTGAGGAGTCTCTGATGTTGGTGCTGGATTAATTGGAGCTGGCGCTGCTGAAGATTGCTTGGCCAATTGCTGCGTGATAGCTGCTAGGGTACGGTTGATGGCTTGAAACTGTTGAGTTGTTTCTCTGCGAGATTGTTCTAGGGCCTCCCAAAGAGAATCTTCACTGGGACTTGGAGCAAGGTTCTCGGCTGGTTGATGGTCCGACATGATTAACCACTGATTTCACTGTCTGATCGAGATCTGAAGACCGTGTGTTAACTGTTGATGCGCGAAATACGACACCGCTCAGTTAACGGGTGTTCGATCTCACAAGCTAAGGTGAAGGAATAAGGGTTGCGGGGATAAAGGAGAGGTTTGCTGAGAGCAGCTGGAAAGTCTGCTTGAGCAAGGGAGAAGCTTGCTTGAGCAAGCGAGAAGCTGGATCAGGAACTATCGAGCAGACATCTACTTTGGCGGTTGAGCTTGCAGGTTGAAGCCGAGAGAAGAGAAGAGAAGAGAAGAGGGGGCCGCTAGCAGCGGCAACAGCAGACTTCGTCCGCTGCGGCTTGAATGTCACTCTTGCGACGGGCTTTTTCATTAATCAAGTAAGGTTACAGCTTGCTATTACACCTTTACAGGAGAAAGCAGTAAAGGGTACAATGGGGGAAGCTGACAGCTAGGGAATGAGTTGTCAGAAACTAAGTAAAAGAGGCTGCAGCTTCTGATCAAACTGCCTGCTGAGGACATAAAAAACTAAGTCCTCAGCTCTCGACGACCTGGGAGAACTGGAGAATTGAGGCTGCAGCTTCTGCTCAAACTGCCTGGTGAGGGCAGAAAAAACTAAGTCCACAGCTCTCGACGACCTGGGCGGACTGGAGATTTGAGTCCGCAGACCTTGCTTGATCAACTTTGGCGGACTGGAAAACTGAGTCCGCAGACCTTGATCAAGCTAGCAATTCTCCTCTTGCGTGTCAAGAATGTGAGGCCTTGGGGGTTATTTATAGGCCTGGGGAGAATCTTCTAGAAGCGGGGCCCAGTGACGTCATCATGGAGAACTGCGCGGACTCGGCGGACTGATAAAATCAGTCTGCCTGGCTGGCGGGAAGAGCAAGCGGCAGAACCAGGCGGATCTCTGGGCGGACTCCAGGGGGAGTCTGCACCTGCTTGAGCGGAGGCCGCCCGTAGGCGGGTGGCCTGGGCGGACTCCAGGGGGAGTCTGCCCCTGCTGGAGCGGAGGCCGCCCGTCGGCGGGCGGCCTGGGCGGATTCCAGGGGGAGTCCGCCCCTGCTGGAACGGAGGCCGCCCGTCGGCAGGCGGCCTGGGCGGACTCCAGGGGTAGTCCGCCCCTGCTGCGGCTGACGCCGCCCCTGGCGGGCGGCTGGGCGGACTCCAGGGGGAGTCCGCCCCTGCTGGAGCGGAGGCTGCCCGTCGGCGGGCGGCCTGGGCGGACTCCAGGGGGAGTCCGCCCCTGCTAGAGCGGACGCCGCCCCTGGCGGGCGGTTGGGCGGACTCCAGGGGGAGTCCGCCCCTGCTGGCGCGGAGGCCGCCCTTGGGCGGGCGGCCTGGGCGGACTCCAGGGGGATTCTGCCCCTGCTTGCTGGTAGAGCGGAGGCCTCCCCTAGGCGGGTAGTCTGGGCGGACTCTTGGGGGAGTCCGCCCCTGCTTGCTGGCGGAGCGTCCACCCCTGGGCGAATTTGTGCCTGGCAATCCGCCTTGCGCGGACTCAGTGGACATCAGGGGTAGCGCGCTCCTTGCGGGTGGGAACTTGAAGGTAGGTTGCCCTTTCATGGGTGGATGAAGCCTGAGCCGAGTAACCTGTAGAAGAAAAGCAGAAAAATGGGCGCCTTGGAAAGGATCGTCGATTTTGGGGTTAACACGTTTGAAGTGGCTGAACAGTTTGGTGAAGTCGTCTATCAGTTAGATCTTTTGGCGGAGCTAAGTGTTTTGCACGACATGTTTCACATATCGGTGTTGCGGAAGGCCTTGCAAGAGCCTACGCAAGTGATTGCTGAGATCAGGTGTCAGTCGATAGTGGGTTGACGATGAAGGTTAGACTCATTCGTATCAAGGACACAAAGGCCAGACAGCTGCGAAATAAAACAATCGAGATGGTCAAAGTCAGTTGGGACAACTGTGGCCGTGAAAAACTAGCATAGGAGCGTGAGCAAACCATGCGAGATGAGTTTCCCGAGTTGTTTTGGTAAAGTAATGTTGTAAATGTTTTGTATTATTTTCCTTCGAATAAATAAAATTTCGGGACAAAATTTCTGTAAGGATGAGAGGTTTGTAACACCCCAAAAACTGAGAAACATAGCTCACTGGTAGCTATCGCCCGACGATAGTGACAAGTGGCAGTTATACACGTGTCAGATGGCCGAAAAGCGGCCGAAGAGCGGTGTTGACTGAGGTGAAAGCGGCTACCGACGATATCGTCCGACGATAGTGATATATTTGACTTGTCAGCTGGAATTGTGGCCCTTCATTTCTATTGAAGAAAGGATCCCATGGCTGGGGTTATTCCCGAAGCCACTTAAACAGAGAAGAGGTGAAGAGAAGAGTTATTTCTCTTCTCACACACTCTCTCATCCTTTTCATCAATTCCTTGGAAGAAAGGAAGAAGATGGATGGAGCTGAGGTTTGGAAGCTTGGTGAAGGAGATCCTGTGGTTGGATTTGGCAGATGAAGCAAGATCCGTGAAGAAGAAAGAGAGACGATCTTTTCTATTTGGCTAGAAGTCTTGATCATGGCTCTAAAACGATCTCTACAAGGGTAACGATCTTCCTTCTTGGACAAGTGAAATCCTAATTTTTAATGTGTATGGAATCCCCCACCAAAAGGTGGAGAGTGAATGGAATTCTGATGGGTTGATACGTGATATCCCCGGGTAGTCTTGCATATAGAATCCGAAAATCATTGTACAAAATAGGCATGTTGTGAGAAGTCCATCCGGACAGGTTGGTCTAGATTGGTAATGATTTGATTTGCATGTCGGAGAAGACTCTGAGTATAATCGTGTAGTTTACGGAGTCCGAGGAGTTGTGCCTATGAATTTGAGTAGTAGGAAATACTGGAGATGAGCTCCAGGAAAATACCTAGAGAATACCACAATTTTGATAACTATTGGGTATCGCCAAGCGATAGTGGATATCGCTGGCGATAGCTCTTGGTGAGTTATATTTTGTGAAAGTCTAGTTTATAGCATGGTCGGATGCTGCAAGTTTTTCTGGAAAGATGTTCCAGTTATGACTGAGTCTGGAGACAGCAAGGGATGTTCTGTTGTTAAGCCAGGCGATAGTGGTTATCGATGGCGTTAGCTCCCAGATAGTATTGTGTTTGCGAAGCCTGTCTCGTGGAGACCATATGGCTAGCAGGTGAGTTGTAAGCCCGGATGCCCAGCTATGATGGCCTTGAGAGCCATTTACATAACATTGATTATGTTTTGAATTAAGAGAAAAGGGGAAGCCGACCTGCGTCGGTGTCGTTAATTGGCGCGATGTTTTGAGCAACGGGAAAAGGCTGAACCGTACCAGTTCTATGTCGTTCGGTTAAATAGACCTAAAGTACGTGACAATTACCGTTGGCATAGGGGGAAAATTGTGGCTATAACGCGGTTATATGCTGGGCTAATAATGCTCAATGTTGACCGTCAAGTTCGGGACTTTTGGACGGTGGTGGGACCTTGGAACTCTGGTACACCGATAATATGCCCTGAGTGCACGGAACGTTTGGCAGTTGATGCAAATGTTTGTGATGTATTGAATGGTGTTTAAGTTATACCTCCGTATGATATATTTATATATGAATGTTGTGCCTGCATGGAAGGAATACTAATGCCCGGAAATGTGGTAGAGTCGTTATAAATTGGTCAGCTAAAGCTGACCGTTGCCTTGTTTGTCACATTTATGGTGGAATGTCCTTGTGCAGGTGTTGGAGAGCCGAGCGGGAAATAGCGGGTTGTAATCATTGATACTATGGCGACCCTCAAAGGCCAAGCAAAGAGATTTTTTTGTTTTCATTTGTGGTTGGTCTGTGTGTTGATGTTTGTAAACCACTTTTGTGAAGAACAATTATAAGGCTTTAAGGCCGTACTTTTTGGTTTTTAAATGACATTCCTATGTGGTGTATTAGTGGGCATTCATGTTACTTAAGTTATAATAACCCATGAAGCTTCCATTAGAATGCTCTGAGTTAGGATTCACTTTGTAGTTTTGATATTCGCATGTAATTCCACTGGCTGTCCGTGAAATATGGCGTAGGGCACTGGTCGAACCTTCTGTTATATTCTACGTGACAAATGGAGGTGTTACACCATATCATAAACATTGTATGACATATCATACACGATATTACATACAACAAGTTTCTCATCATATAAATTAGTATTAGCTCTTTTATATAATGAGTTGCTAATAAAACTCATCTTTAACTTATAAGTTTGTATGATGTTATATATCAATTAAGTTACCTTTTCTGTGATGGTAGATAGTTGTACTTACATTACTTACTTGTTTTACTTTATTTACTGCTTCTATTGATAGTTTTATACTATGTCTCATAGTTAAATTACTCGTGTAAATTTACTTTCATACACTACTATATAGTACTGGTCATATACTAAACTAGAAAAAGGTGATTGTCATCTGCTTGTTATATTGTTTTGTTGTTCTTTTTCTTCTTCCTTTTTGCCCGGTGCCTAGGAGTCACAGGGGAAGGGGAGGACAAAATAAACTTAGTTTTTTGACTAACGATCGGATGTGACTGTAACATTAGGAGCACCAAGAGCCGGAACAACATCATAACGTCTAGGAGGACCCACAGGCTAGGACATGACTTGAGGAGCTGATGTAGTGTATACCACGAGTAGATGTAATTGATTGATTTTGAGAGTACTTCCGCGAGATAGAATGAGAGATATGATGTACTGGACATTTCCCTTGTTATATTTGATGTATTTGGCTTTGCTCTTCTTACTTTCATCTCATTGTGGATAACTTTTTGATATTTTTATATATATCTTATTATATAAAGCAATATGAGTATCTAAGGCACACCAAAGATTAAATATTAGTCATTGAATCATGAAAGAAATTGTGTGAAAGGGGGAGAGTTGAGATAGACAGAAAGAGTGAATGAGATATATTATATATATAATAATAGGGAGAGAGGAAGAGAAAAATAGAGAGAGAGACGGCATGTAGAAAGAGAGAAAGAGAGGGAGAGAGAGAAAAAGAATTAAAGAGGGAGAGAAGGAGAGAAATTAATGTTTTAACGTTAAAACTTAAATTTTTTTACAAAATAAAAATGATAATCTTGATTTATATTTTCTTTACGGTCATTTTGAGTACTCATATGTATATGTTGCGGGCGAAGCCCGCTGTCGCCGACCTGATACTATCGTGCATGGTCATAGGAGCAGAGCCCCGTATCGGGCACTCGTGTGTGTGTATATATATATTATATAAAACATTAGTGATATCTTGAGGCACGCCATCAAACAGATTTGGACCGTCCGATCAAGCATCTTTAAACGCTGGCCGTCAGATTCAAGCAATGTGGACAGCCTATAGCCAAATCCCCAAAAACTAGAGAGCTCCTTCCTCTCAAAAACCCGATTCCAGTTTTTCCACCCAGCATACTCCCATGAAAATTAATTTCCGACTTGCGCTTCCTCCCATCGTCGGCGGCGGAGCCGCCGACAGTCTGACCGGTGCTGGCCGGCGAATTCGTCGGGGCCCGGCGAACTCGTCAGTGGCTGTCCGGCGGTGAGCGGGCAGGGCCACCGCTGGCGAAAGCGCGGGTCCGAACACAGGTTTTTTATTTTTTTTTCTATTTTAGAATTCAATAATTAATTAAATATATTAGATTGCTTTAATAATTTAAAAAAATATGAAAAATTCTAAAAATTAAATTTTCAAATACTTTAATATTTTGAATAAGTGTCGGGGGGCGGCGAAGCCCGCCGTTACCGGTGGTTAGTTTGAGGGCGAGCCCAGCAACGCCGCATCGAGAAAAGGCGAAGCATGCGACGGGTACTGACGCGCTTGAATGTCGGCGAAGCCCGCAGCGCCGCATCGAGAACGGGTGAAGTCCGCTTGGTTACGGGCGAAGCCCTTAGCGAAGCATTGAGAACGAGCGAAGCCTGCCAGGGGGCGGGCTTCGCCCGCAAGGCCGCATCGAGAACGAGTGAAGTCCGCTTGGTTACGGGCGAAGCCCGTAGCGACGCATCGAGAACGGGCAAAGCCTGCTGGGGAGCGGGCGGGCGAAGCCCGCTTGAATGTCAAGCGGGCGAAGCCCGCTTGGTTGCGGGCGAAGCCCGCTTGGTTGCGGGCGAAGCCCGCTTGGTTGCGGGCGAAGCCCGCTTGGTTGCGGGCGAAGCCCGCTTGGTTGCGGGCGAAGCCCGCTTGGTTGCGGGCGAAGCCCGCTTGGTTGCGGGCGAAGCCCGCTTGGTTGCGGGCGAAGCCCGCTTGGTTGCGGGCGAAGCCCGCTTGGTTGCGGGCGAAGCCCGCTTGGTTGCGGGCGAAGCCCGCTTGGTTGCGGGCGAAGCCCGCTTGGTTGCGGGCGAAGCCCGCTTGGTTGCGGGCGAAGCCCGCTTGGTTGCGGGCGAAGCCCGCTTGGTTGCGGGCGAAGCCCGCTTGGTTGCGGGCGAAGCCCGCTTGGTTGCGGGCGAAGCCCGCTTGGTTGCGGGCGAAGCCCGCTTGGTTGCGGGCGAAGCCCGCTTGGTTGCGGGCGAAGCCCGCTTGGTTGCGGGCGAAGCCCGCTTGGTTGCGGGCGAAGCCCGCTTGGTTGCGGGCGAAGCCCGCTTGGTTGCGGGCGAAGCCCGCTTGGTTGCGGGCGAAGCCCGCTTGGTTGCGGGCGAAGCCCGCTTGGTTGCGGGCGAAGCCCGCTTGGTTGCGGGCGAAGCCCGCTTGGTTGCGGGCGAAGCCCGCTTGGTTGCGGGCGAAGCCCGCTTGGTTGCGGGCGAAGCCCGCTTGGTTGCGGGCGAAGCCCGCTTGGTTGCGGGCGAAGCCCGCTTGGTTGCGGGCGAAGCCCGCTTGGTTGCGGGCGAAGCCCGCTTGGTTGCGGGCGAAGCCCGCTTGGTTGCGGGCGAAGCCCGCTTGGTTGCGGGCGAAGCCCGCTTGGTTGCGGGCGAAGCCCGCTTGGTTGCGGGCGAAGCCCGCTTGGTTGCGGGCGAAGCCCGCTTGGTTGCGGGCGAAGCCCGCTTGGTTGCGGGCGAAGCCCGCTTGGTTGCGGGCGAAGCCCGCTTGGTTGCGGGCGAAGCCCGCTTGGTTGCGGGCGAAGCCCGCTTGGTTGCGGGCGAAGCCCGCTTGGTTGCGGGCGAAGCCCGCTTGGTTGCGGGCGAAGCCCGCTTGGTTGCGGGCGAAGCCCGCTTGGTTGCGGGCGAAGCCCGCTTGGTTGCGGGCGAAGCCCGCTTGGTTGCGGGCGAAGCCCGCTTGGTTGCGGGCGAAGCCCGCTTGGTTGCGGGCGAAGCCCGCTTGGTTGCGGGCGAAGCCCGCTTGGTTGCGGGCGAAGCCCGCTTGGTTGCGGGCGAAGCCCGCTTGGTTGCGGGCGAAGCCCGCTTGGTTGCGGGCGAAGCCCGCTTGGTTGCGGGCGAAGCCCGCTTGGTTGCGGGCGAAGCCCGCTTGGTTGCGGGCGAAGCCCGCTTGGTTGCGGGCGAAGCCCGCTTGGTTGCGGGCGAAGCCCGCTTGGTTGCGGGCGAAGCCCGCTTGGTTGCGGGCGAAGCCCGCTTGGTTGCGGGCGAAGCCCGCTTGGTTGCGGGCGAAGCCCGCTTGGTTGCGGGCGAAGCCCGCTTGGTTGCGGGCGAAGCCCGCTTGGTTGCGGGCGAATGCCGCATCGAGAACGGGAGAAGCCCGTTCGAAGATGCTAGTGTATATGTATGTATGTATGTATATATATATATATATCTTTACTACATTAAAAAGAAGTATCGTTTTAGGTTTGATTGCAAGGTAAATAAGACATTCATTTGATTCTAGCCATCCGTTCAAATCATGATTCCTAAAAATTTTTCATTCCCTTTATTTTGAACTGTTTGATCACAGAAACAAATCAGGGCCGTTCATATTTTTTCTTAGGTCTCCTAAACCTATGATAGGGTATCTCAAACCTCAATTATTTTGTAGGATACCCTAAAGCAAGCTCACGCAATCTAGGTGCTACAAAATCAAGATAAAAACCTGCTAAACCAGACCCAAATATCAAAGCCCCAAGAATAACCTTCAGACCCAGCAGATAAAGACAAGTCTTTTTATTTAAAATCGCGCTAAACCTATATATACACGAAATTCATTTTCTATTCCGCAGTGTGGAACTAATCCCGTCTGGGATTAATGCAAAGATTAATCCCAAGCGGGATTTATTATTCCGCCTAATTAGGCGAGATTTTTTATTCCCGCCTGTTGCTTCGGCGGTATTAATCCCGCCTGTTGCTTAGGCGGGATTAATCCCGCCTGCTGCTTAGGCGGGATTAATCCCGCCTGTTTAGGCGGGATTATATCCAGCTTAGGCCGGGATTAATCCCGTCTAAGTAGGCCCGCCTGCCCGCCCGCCGAAGGTACCCTCCTCGATGCGGCTGAAGGGCGTCGGGAGGCGGCGCAGCCCGTCGGGAGGCGGCGCAGCCCGCCGGGAGGCGGGCGCAGCGCCGGAAGGCGGGCTTCCGCCAGGGGCGGGCTGAGACCGTCCGGTGCGGGCGAAGCCTGCCGCCACGAGCCGGGTACTGTTGCGCGTGGCCATCGGGCCGGAGGCCCGTGCTTGTCACTCGTATATAAATATATATATATATAAATATATATATATAAATATATATATATGCAAAATAATCGCGTGGGTGTGCGGGCGTGTTACTGTACCCGTCTGATTATACTATAGCAATTATTTATCGCGATTAATTAAGCTCTGCGTATGAACTGGATCCACCGCCGGTCGGCGGCTGCGGGCTCATCAGCCACCGGCCGCCCCGAGTTCCTCGGTGTGCACGCCGACGAACCCGGGCCGACCGGTGGCCGGCCAGCCCGCAGCCGCTAGCGGCCGGACCTGTAAAACAATTTGCACCGCAGTCAAATTTTTTTACAGGGAGGCGGTCAGCGGTTGCGGGGTCGCCGGCCACCGGCCTCCCTGGATTCGCACACCATGAAACTCATCTGGACCGTCCGATCTTCAGAAAATCGCATCAGACCATCAGATCTAAAAATCAGGCCTGCCAATATCCAAATCACCAAAAAAGCACTGTTCACATCTCCAAAAAATCCCGATCACACCTTTTTGCCTCCAATCCATTCACGAGCGAGGCCCGCCGGGGGCGGGCGAGGCCCCCGGCCCGCCGGGAACGGGCGAGACCCCAGCCCACTCGAAGATGCTAATATATATATACAAGCAATCGTGCACAGGAGACCCCGTGCGGGCAACATTTGTCGTGGGTGCGACATTTTTTGTGGGGGCGACAATTGTCGTGGGTGCAATATTTGTCATGTGTGGGACATTTGTCGTGGGGGCGACATTTGTCGTGGGAGCGACATTGGTTGTACAATGGGGACTCCATGCAGGGCGGCAAAATTGGTCGTGTTAGTGACATTTGTCATGGGAGCGACATTGGTCGTAGGAGAGACATTGGTCGTGGAGCGACATTGGTCGTGGGAGCAACATTGGTCATGAGAGCAACATTGGTTGTGAGAGCGACATTGGTTGTGGGAGCGACATTGGTTGTGGGAGCGACATTAGTCATGGATGGAGACATTGGTCGGGGGAGGCAACCTTGGTAGGGGGTGGGCGGGAGGCGACATTGGTCGTGGACAACGACATTATTCGTGAATGGTGACAATGGTCGTGGGCGGCGACATTGGTCGTGAGCGACGACATTAGTCGGGAGGCGTCATTGGTCATAATAGGGGGCGACATTGGTCGAGGAGGCGACATTGGTTGTGGTCGATGAAATTGGTGGGGGTCGGCGACTTTGGTCGAGTGCGGCGACATTTGTCCGGGCGAAGACTTCGGTCGGGGCGGAGACATTGGTCGAGGCGACGAAATTGGTCTCGGTCGACGACATTAGTCAAGGTGGGCGATATTGGTCGGTGTCGGGGACATTGGTCGGGGCAGCGACATTGGTCGAGAGCGGCGACATTGGTCGAGGGCGGTGACATTGGAGAGGTCGGCAACATTTGTCGGAGTGGAGACATTGGTGATATTGGTCGTTGGCGGCGACATTTGTCGTGGGGCGACATTGGTCGATAATGGGGGCAACATTGGTCATGAGGGACAACATTGTTCATGAGCGACAATAATCAGCGAGGCGGGTGACAATCGGCGGGACAGTTGGAGGGATGGGGGTGACATTCGGCGGAGGCGGTGACATTACATGTAAATTCATCAAATACAAAAAAATAGAAGAAAAATACAATCCATCAATATTAAACATATAACATAAAGCTTCAACATTCATCAAACAGGCAATAAAAAACATGATTAAGTATTCTCAATCCCATATTTGCAAAATTTGTGTAGTCAGTCCTCCACAAAGAGCACATGACATCCAAAAAGCGCAAAAAACGCATCATGCAGCAAAAAACACGGGCTCCACAAAAGCTGCACGATTAACTACTTTGATAAACGTTTTCTGCGCAAAATCTGGTTGCAAACGGAGAGAAATCCTGAAATCCATAAAACACTACTCTAAAATTCAAATGATATGAGAAAAAAATACCCAATATAAGATGCTTGCTGCAACAAAGCCAGAGAAATTGAGCTGCAACAAAGCCCAGAGAAACCTCCGTTGATATGTGATATCCTGCACACATACCAAAAATCAAACCATTAAAATATAGAATCATGCTGCTGTAAAACTCAGAAAATAAAAAAATTATTTGCAAATAACTCTTATTCGCTTTGAGCTCTTCTCAAACACATCGATAATAGCTAAATGAGAAGGGAATTACCATGGGCTCAAAATGCTGAATGGAAGGCCTTTTGCAATTGGCATCCTTTATTTCTCTTTCTCCATAAGCATTTCTGTCCCCTACTTTACAAATATTTACTCCTTAATCTTCCCTCTTTGTTGTAATGAAAGAAGACAATAATTAAAGAAGGGATAACAAAATACCAAATAACAAAATATCTGTTCCTTGATACCAAACAAAATACCAAAGAATTGAAGCTGCAATTCTTATAGAACTTCTTGGCAATTCTTAATTCATATTGCCCCAGAGAATAGAATAGTAAATTTCCTATTTTGACTGCGATGAGATTCAGTCAATCGGGAAAGTAGACTTCTTAGGGCTATTCAAGACCAGCTCTCTGCTCATTCAGTGTTGACAGAACCACTTGAAAGAACACAGAAAAATTCAATACCATCAAAAGCTATCCTAGTCCAAGATGTTGGAAGCCCAACTGAAGAACTAACTTATACAAAAGAGGGAACATAGATAAATGGACACATGGGGCATACTCTGCGCAGTGCCTGAAGTGAAAAAGTAGGAGGATTTTCTACATTCGTTTGCCTTACCTGGAGAGATGGGGCATACTCTACGAAGTTGGTGAGTGAATGAGCAGAGAGCTTGGGTTGGAGAAGGCGTTTCCCTGCAGAGCTTGGTATGGAGAAGCGTTTCCTTGTGGAGCTTGGGATGGAGAAGCCATCAGAATGCTGAGTGGCAGAACTGTGGAGAAGAAGATGGGAGTTAGCAGAATGATGGAATGCAAAAGTAGAAGTGGCTGTGTAGGGTGGTTTGGTAAGGAATGTGAATACCTAGAGAGATGAGGCAAACTCTGCGGAGATCGGGAGTTTACTTGGTCAGGATGTTCGATGCGCTGTCAAAATGTCGTGTCGCATGAAGGACGGCGATCTCAAATTGGTTTTTCGCGATCTTGAGGAGTCTCTGCTTTGTTGAGCGATAAGAGACGGAGAAGCGACATTGATGAGGCTCTATGGAGGAATCTTGCAAAATATCTGATTCTTTCGGCGGGCGCTCTATCCAGGGGAGGTAGGGGTGCTTTCGGCGGGTGACGGGACTTGCGGTGCAGGCGAAATTTTTGTGTCCGGATTCCGGATGGAACCGGAGCCAATAGAAAAGGTGAATGCATGGGGCCCGCGCAAAAGTGCATGTCACACTCCCAAAATGCGTGGGCCCCACATGCTTTTGAATGGTGATCCATAGCTCCCGGTTCCAGATTTGGAACCGGGGCTCGGACCCAAAAATTTCCCGCGGTGCAGGAATGGATGAAAGAAAGGGCCAAAAGTTGCAGGCGGGGCAAAATGTGTGCAGGCGGGAAATGCCAAAAAATCTGTGGCAGTTGATTTTAAAAGATCATGCGGCGGGAACTTTAAGAATCTGTGGCTTCTCCCAACAATCATCCATGATGGTTGATTTTAATAGATTCAGTGGAGTGGCTGGTAATGTTGGCGGTGTTAGTGTATATTTGGACAATTAACGGGTTCGGAGGCTTAACGGGTCGTGTCGGGTACACGGTTAACCCATACCCGTAGTAACTCCTAAGGGTTTGCCTATTTATACCCACCTAGGGGCAACGGGTAGGGGATTCCACTTTGATCCTCATCCGGATGCTTCGAGCAACACACACAAACTCGAAGTTAGTGCCCGTTGTTCGTTGTTCGTGCATCCCGTAACCGCTCACTCTCCCGTCCCGATTACGCCGCCGTTGTTCCGCTCGGTTCGCGAAGAAGGTTTTTGCGCCGCTGCTTGATCGGGAAGGAAGAATAGGGAAGAAATCTTGTCCTCGGTCGTTGTCTCTGGTCGTTCTGCCATCGCCGCTGCAGATCGAAAAAAAAAGGGGGAAACGAGAAGAAGAGGAATGGCCCGTGTTTTTTGATCCCGTCGGCGTCGCTTGTGGAGGAAGAAACAGAGCACCATCGGTCCCTCCCCGTCGCTGGAATCCGTTGCCGGCGTAAAAAAAAAACAGAGCACCATCATTTTTTTTGAGATTTATTGCCCGCCGCCTGAGTTGTCCTGTCCTGTCCTGTTCGGCCGCTGTTACAGTATTTGGAAAAGAAAAAAATGTGAATCCTGTTCAAGGATTTGGAAAAGGGAAAGCATCCAATTTTTTTTTGGCTGGTAGGGTTGGAGTTCCTGCAATTTTTTTTTTTGGCCTCCTGAAAGAAAGCTCTTCGAATTTGCTCACCTTTTGTAGACAAACTCGCCGGCTGCCACTGCTCTGATCTGTTAAAGCCAAAAGTTTAGAATCAGTTTTTTTTTAGAAGGATCCGAGAAAGTGACGCACAATGATGAATGGGACCAATTTCACGGCCGATGATTAAATTGGAGAAGTTCACGGCGACAGAATTCAACGACTGGAAGTTGAATACCCAATTTGGGATGAAGTACCTGAACGTGTTCTACACCGTTCAGTCTGATCGTGCTACTGTTATGGGGACTGAAGCGGAGACTCAGTGGATAGCTGATGAGGACTTCTGCTGCGACTACCTGTTGAACTGCTTGTCCTCCAGCATGGCGAAGACGTACATCAAGATGAAGACCGCCAAGGAAATCTGGGAAGCACTGAAGGAGTACTTCAGGCAAGAGGAGGATCTGTCCAAGGCGCACCTGGTGGACAAATTCCATTCCTTCATGTTCGACGAGGAGAAGGCGATTCTCCCTCAGGTATCGGATTTTGAAGCTTTAGTAGATTCTTTACATAGTGAAAATATTTCCCTGCCAGACAGCTTTGTTGCTGGCACGATTATTTTTAAATTGCCCTCTACGTGGTACAATTTCAAAACTGAAATGTACCGCAAGAAGATGCAGGTCGGTCTCAATGACCTCAAGCGATTTATTCGCATTGAGGATGAGAATAGGACTCGACACGCTTTAGAAACTGTTAGCAAGCAGAAGGCTGCGGCTAACATGGTTCTCAATTCTAAACGCGTGCCGAACCCTAAGAGGACCAGACCCTCCCATGGTAGCTCTCAGGTTGCAGGCCCTAGCAAACGCGCCAAAAAGTTCAAGGGCAAGTGTTTTATCTGCAACAAGTGGGGGCACAGCGCATCTGACTGCAGGCTCCCTAAACGGGAAAAAACCAAAGCACCACAGGATGGCAACCAAGCCAATATGGTTAGCCTAGCTGAGTCTTCCGATTTTGTTGCGATGGTCGGAAACGCTAAGGCCAGCACGGAGTGGTACTTGGATTCGGGGGCGACGTGCCACGTTTGCAACAATGCTGATCTTATGACAGGGCTCACTGCTGTAAAAGAGTCTGTTACAGTTGCAAATGGCGAGACAGCTGACGTCTTGAAGGTGGGGAATGCAACTCTGCTGCTATCCTCAGGTAAGACTTTAACTCTCATAAATGTTAAATTTATTCCTTCTCTAGCTGCTAACTTAGTGTCTATAAGTTTATTATGTGATGTTGATATGTCTTTTACTTTTTGTAGCGGTAGAGTAACACTGTCAGTTAACTCACACTATTTTGGATGTGCATACGTCCAAAATAGGATGTACCGACTAAGTCTAGCAAACGAGTTAGTTCAACAAGTTCAAACAAACTTAGTTAGCCCTAAGACTCTACATGAGAGACTAGGACACGTGAACTATAGGAAGATGTTCCAAATAGCTAGAACTCACCAGATCACATTAGACACTAAGTCACCGCCTGAGAAATGTGACGTGTGTGCTCAGACTAAGATCACTAGGAAACCTTTTAGTGCGGTTACTAGGAGCACAACACCGCTAGAGCTTATACATTCCGATATATGTGACTTTAAAAGTTTTGTCACCAGAGGAGGAAGGAAGTATATGATCACATTTATAGATGACTGCTCTAGGTTCTGTCACATCTATCTTCTTAAAATTAAAGATGAAGCGTTTGAAAAATTCTGTCTTTTTAAAACCAGGGTAGAGAACCAACTATACATGAGAATTAAGAGGTTTAGAAGTGATAGAGAAGGAGAATACATGTCCAGTGAGTTCCGGGGTTTCCTTGCCTCTCAAGGGATCATAGCAGAAACCACTGCTCCTTACTCACCCCAATCGAATGATATAGCCGAGAGAAAGAATAGAACGTTAACAGAGATGTTGAATTCTATGCTCCTCACTGCTGGCATGCCTACTGCCTATTGGGGAGAAGCAGTTTTAACTGCAAATAACATTCTGAACAAAGTACCTCATGCTAAGTTAGATGTCACACCCTACGAGCTTTGGTTTAAGAGACCCCCGACAATAACTAGACTTAAGACCTGGGGTTGTATAGCCTATGTCAGGGTCTCTGACCCTAGACGGTCTAAACTTGGACCTAGGACCAACACATGTGTCTACTTAGGCTGTGCTGAAGATAGTGCTGCAGATAGATTCTTAGACCTGTCTAATAATATAATTATTGAATCTAGGGATGCTGTGTTCTTTGAGGATAAGTTCCTTAAGGATAAGAACCTGACAATCCCTGGTATGCAAGCAACTATTACTGAGGAAGAACCTGAATCAGTACCGAGCACATCCTATTCAGTCCCGGTAGACAATAGTGTCCTAAAGTCTAGAAGGACTTCAGTGAAAGAGCGAACTCCCAGAACCTTTGGTAGTGACTTTGTCACTTACCACGTTGAGGCCGATCCATCCACTTATAAGGACACGATGAGATCAAGGGATTCATTACTCTAGAAAGAAGCCATTGATGAAGAGATGAATTCTCTACTTCAGAACAACACCTGGACGTTGGTTGATAAGCCAAGAGGGGCTAAAACTATAGGGTGTAAATGGGTTCTGAAAAAGAAACTCAATCCTGATGGTAGCGTAGCTAAGTATAGAGCACGCCTGGTGGCTAAAGGTTTCACACAAGTTAGTGGGGTGGATTATTTTGACGTATATTCACCAGTGTGTCACTTAGCAACCATTAGGATCCTACTTGCTATTGCGTCTATTGAGAACTTTATTGTTCATCAAATGGATGTTAAGACTGCGTTCTTGAACGGAGATCTGACCGAAGAAATATACATGAGCCAACCTGAAGGCTTCATAGTAGAAGGTCACGAAAATAAGGTCTGTAAGTTAATCAAGTCGCTATACGGACTCAAACAAGCACCAAAATTATGGCATGAGAAGTTTGACTATAGTGTAAGGAACATGGGATTCATGTCGAGTCTTTCGGACAAATGTCTTTACATACGTCATAGATCGAACAAAGTCGCTATAATATGCTTGTATGTGGATGATATGCTGATACTTGGTTCTGATCAATCCGTAGTGGATGACGTTAAGTCAGAACTAATGAAGGAGTTTAGCATTAAAGACCTAGGTGTAGCTGAGACCATCCTAGGCATGCAGATGAGTTTTAGGAAAAATGGCATTTCCCTAAGTCAAAGCCACTATATAAAGTCCATGTTGGACACGTGGGGATACAGTGAACGTAGAGCAGTGGAGATACCTTACGACTATAATAATCGCTTGAAGCCCAATGATGGAGCTGCGATTCGACAGTCAGATTATGCTAAACTGATTGGTAGTCTCATGTATGCTATGGTCTGCACAAGACCTGACATAGCCTTTACGGTCGGCATGTTAAGCAGGTTCACTAGTAATCCTAGCCAAGACCATTGGGATGCCCTCGATAGGCTGATGCGATACCTAAAACACACCCAAACGTATGCTTTATGTTATCATGGTCATCCTCCAGTTTTGGAAGGATATTCTGATGCATCATGGTGCTCAGAATTAAACGACAGCAAGTCCACTAGTGGATTTATATTCACACTAGGAGGAGCAGCTGTAGCCTGGAAGTCCAAG
Source organism: Platanthera zijinensis (assembly GCA_039513925.1). Lineage (NCBI taxonomy): Eukaryota > Viridiplantae > Streptophyta > Magnoliopsida > Asparagales > Orchidaceae > Platanthera > Platanthera zijinensis. Next base: position 76,343,628 of record CM077097.1, read on the forward strand.
AGGCAATCATGTATTGCGCTATCTTCTATGGAATCCGAACTCTACGCTCTAGCTTCAGCGGGAGAAGAAGCAGAGTGGATAAGAGATTTGGTGATGGACATTCCATTGACGAACCTGAAGTTGAGTTCTGTTGTAATTTACTGCGATAATCAGGCTACTAAAACGATTGCTACGAACACTTTGTTCAATAGCAAAAGAAGGCAACTACGGATGAAACAAGCCTGGTTGACCTCCCTTACGAGTCAAGGGATTGTAAACCTCGTTGATGTGAGGTCAAAAGACAATGTTGCAGACGCCTTGACAAAGGGCTTAAATAGAGTTCTCACAATAAAAACATCGGGGGAGATGAGATTAAAGTTCATAGAAATATGAAACTTCCTCCAATGTTTATGTTTTCATAGCAAGAACCTATAGTCGCAACATTCAAGCATCTAATAACAGACTGAAAACCCCAAATAATTTCTTGATGAAAGCCCAAGATGGTTAGATGTTAGTCATTCCACACCTGATGACTTAACATCTTTCTCATTGTAAGTTGATTTGAGAATTATTCAATTGGGAATAGAAAGTCGTTGCATGAGTTAATCTAACATTAGTGATCATAGCACATTATTCCACATTTGATAATGTTGCAAATAACGGTGTGCCAAGTCATATGACAAGACACATAGTGGTCACTAATGAGTAAGATAACAACGTTTGATTTATTAAAATCAAAACTTAACTGGTCCTAGCTAGACTGGATAGAGATGCTGACAGTGTTACTTCACTACTGCTACAAGTACTAAGCTCATTTAGGTAGAGCTAGCTTACTTTGATACGTCACTGCATATGTTTATGAATTCATAGAGTCTGACTCATGAAATTCCTTGCAGGCACTGATGAAGATGGAGGAGAGAAAGTGGATTTTGACATAGATGATGATGATCTACTCTCTGAGTAGAATTGTTACACGTTTATTTGTAGTCATTTTATTGTTTTCCAGACTTATTTATTGTTGAGTAGCACATTTTCTTTTGATGTATTATGTCATTGTTTTTAAAATTTATATTTATGGTTTTCTTTAAAAACCGTGCTAACTCTTATGGAAATGTGTTAAGTCGGAAATTTATTTTAATATTCTCCACTTTCTGCACTCCGAAACGTATACGTTATTTGTCACAAATATAGGAGGAGATTGTTAGTGTATATTTGGACAATTAACGGGTTCGGAGGCTTAACGGGTCGTGTCGGGTACACGGTTAACCCATACCCGTAGTAACTCCTAAGGGTTTGCCTATTTATACCCACCTAGGGGCAACAGGTAGGGGATTCCACTTTGATCCTCATCCGGATGCTTCGAGCAACACACACATGCGGGAAGCAGAAAAAGTGAAGGGCTTTTTCGGAAGATGAAAGTTACACTATTTAGAAGAGTAGTTTGGAAACAAAAATGTTACACCACCCCTCAAAACATCCTCCCTTATAGTATAAAGATATATATATGTGTGTGTATGTGAATTTGTTGTTCATCTTTATAGTTTCTTACTTTTACTTTGTGGTTGGCCTGATATGTTTATTTTAACCAGCATGATCAGCGTCGTGTAGTGAAAACTGACCCGTGAATTGACGTCACCACAATGCAGCGGTTTTGGGCATAAGATCTCTCCTCGGTCGTGCACAATTATCGAGAGGGGGATTTTACAACAAGTCTGTTGAGAAAATGTTAATTCTTGAGTTGCGTCATGGGAGCAGTTGCCGGAGCGAAAAAGTCACAAGTGGAGTGCACAGTGAGGATGCGGATGAACAGAAAGCCAAGTCTTTGCCGATCATAACTGTCTTCTCCCTTTTTTTCTCTCCCCTTGCAAGTGAAAACCAAGGGGCTTTTTTATACATTTGTAGAGGAGGAGGGCATAGGTAATTGTACCCTCTAGTCAATTGAACGAGTGTATAGAAATGCACAATTCAGGCCACACGGATTGCCAATTTGAAGGACATGACATCCATACCCTACGAGCGGTCTAACTGACTCGAACAGCCCGATCAGGTCCGCCTAAGAGGCGGTGGAGGGCAAGTACGGAAGCACAAAGGCGCGCACATAAAGGCTAATTAAAGACACAAAAATTAATTTCAAGAATTATGATCAATTGCATTCCTTCGAAATTGAAATTAGTTTAAATTTCAATTCTATCGTTTAGGTAAATAATGAAATTGTCCTTGCAAAAATAAAACTGTTTATTTTATTATTTAGGTAATAATTACTGTAGAACTGTTAAGTGGATAAAGTGATAGACGAAACGTCATTACTAGTAGCATGATGATGAGAACAGACATTTTCCAAAAAAAATTAGGACAATTCAAGAACTTTTTTTTCGCGATACCAGTGTTCCAACAAAAAACAAATGAAATCAACAATCTGATTGACAAGCGGTTATCACTGCATGAACCGAACCTTAAACTACTCAAAGCTTCTGGACATGCAGACTCAACTCCGGTGTCTATTTTTTTGGGCGCTGATATTAGCACCACACTTTTGGTTATTCGCACTGAAAAATTAATTTTTTTAGATTTTTAAAATTCTCATTAGCATCACATTAACTTAGCAGAACCGCACTGCTTAATGCAAAAGTGGTCATTCACTTAGCACCACTTTCCCAAAGTTAAAGTCATTCCACTATAGAAAATCATCTTTCCGACTATCTCATGTATTAATATATTTTTTTAGTTACATTTTGTTAACAAAAACTTTTGAAAGTAAAGATAGTGAGATAAATATTTTTATTTCCAGAAGAAATGGAGAAAAAGAAGAGCATGAGACTGAAAATCCTTTGGTATCTTTAAGTCATGTGAAGAATGATAGAATACTTGCGGATAGCCAATGTACAACCCCATATTCGCTGGGTGGGACCCGGGGATACCACTGAGGAATTGGGCTAGCCTCAGGTTAGCCTTGGGTTAACCCTAAGGCATACTTGTGAAGTTCTCGTCCCGTAGGAGCTCCCGCCAAGGGCAGGTAAAAGATGGAGAGATCGTCGACCGACCAAGGCAGATAGTCGAGCTCTCGGCAGGAGAGATCGTCGACCGACCAACGCAGATAGTCGAGCTCTCGGCAGGAGAGATCGTCGACCGACCAAGGCAGATAGTCGAGCTCTCGGCAGGAGAGATCGTCGACCGACCAACGCAGATAGTCGAGCTCTCGGCAGGAGAGATCGTCGACCGCGGAAGCTTCCGCCCTAACGCAAGCTCCCGCCCAGGGCAGGCGAGAAGGCCCTAAGTAAGCCTTCAGTCGCGATAGATTCAAGACCGCGAAGGGCGCGCGAACCTCCCTGGCAAGGGGTCTCGCAAAGGTTGGCCCAGTTGGGGGTCCAGCGAGAGCCTTCACGGCCGGGGTTCTCGCCAGGTGGGCCCACGTGGTACGGCCCAGCGCTCGTAAAGGGGATTATTTTATATATTATCTTGAGATAAAATTACCCAAATGCCCTTGGGATGACAGCGGGACTTGGCTATTGGCAGACCCCTCAGGGGTATTTCAGTATTTTCAGGTCAAAGGAAGACTATAAAAAGACCCATAGGGGCTCTTTGGAAGGCAGGGCTTTCATTATTCTCCGACTCTAGTGCCTTCTGAGGAGCTCCCAGCCCAACATTTGGCTTTGGAGGGGAAGCTCTCAGAGATCTTCCGGGTGAGTGGTGGGACCTCCCAGCTGAGGCTTTGGGTCAGTCTTTTGACCTTAGCAGCCAGTCAAGGGTCGAGATAAGAGAGAAGTAGGCGTCGGCTGCACTTTGGTTTGCGAACATTCGTTGGGGTCATTTTTGGCTTCAATAGTTCTGGTGCGGTGAGCGTGGAAGCAGCCGGTGTAAGAAAATCTCGAGTTAAGTCCCATGGCAGGAGGCGAAGGTGAAGGATCAGGCGCAGGAGGATCCCCCACCCGGGTGGACGAGGCGACGAAGAAGATGTTTGAGGACTTCAGGCGGGAAGTCATGCAGACGATCAACTTGGCCTTCTCGGCAAGGAATGAGTGGGAGACGCCGCAGGTTCCGGTGGAGGTGGTTCCGCTGCTAGGCGAGAACGCTCCAGGGCAGCGCCCCGGGAAGGAGGTCTCGGTGGAGGCAGGCGAGAGGGACGTAGCCGCGCGGGAGCTTTTCCCGGGCCAGCGTCTCGAGAAGGAGCTTCCGGCGGATCTGGGTGAGAAGGAGGCGACGGTGCGGGAACTCTTTCCTGGGCATGGTCTCGCGGATCGGTCCAGCCAACCGAGGTCGCGAGATGTGCCTTCTCGACAGGCGGGAGGCGAGACCCCCTTTAGTGAGCTCATTGTCTCGGCTCCAGTGCCGGAGGGGTTCCGGGAGCCGGACATGACCTACTACACCGGGAAGGATGACCCGGTTCAGCACGTGCAATGGTTCGAGGACGTGGTGTCCATCAGACAAATGTCGGATGCCTTCAAGTGTAGGCTTTTTGCCATCACTCTGAAAGAGAAGGCCAGGGACTGGTTCCACCAGTTGCCGGCGAGTTCCATCTACAGCTTTGAGGATCTGCGCAGGGGTTTTCTGTTGAGATTCTCAACTTCGAAGAAAAGGAAGAAGGAGGCTGAATGCCTATTTGCAGTGAGGCAAGGGCCGGAGGAGACGTTGGGTCACTATGTTGACCGGTTCCAAGAGGAGATTCTCCTGGTCCAGGAGGTCCCGGGGTACGCGCTGATGCTTGCCTTCACCCTGGGGCTGAGACCAGGGTTTTTCAGCATGGAGTTGAAGAGGGTGCCCCCTCTCTCTTTTGAGGAGCTCGTGGAGAGGGCGGCGAAGGAGATAGACTTTGAAAGGGCAAACCCTGCGTTTGCGAGGAAGCTGGCCAGGTTGGCCGAGGATGATGTGAGGGAGCCGGTAGTGGGGAAGCAGAGAGAGCAGAGGGAGCAGAGGGAGCCGAGGGAAGATAGAAGAAGGGAAGAGCCACGAGGGCAGGGGCAGCAGCATGGGGGGGGCCCGGGAGCCGAACAACCGACTGGGTTGGAGGCCTCAGGAGGGTCGCCCACAGGGCCAAGGAGGGCTTCAGGGAAGAGATAACTTCCGGGAGCAAAGAAGGCTGGAGCAGGGAGGATGGTGACAAGGACCAAGGGGCCATTTCCCACCGCCGCAGGAGGCCATGGAGGTGGGAAGAGGAAGAGGAGGAAGAATTCGGGGAGCCGGAAGAAGGGGAAGAGGAGAAGGAAGAGGGGGCAGGGTGGCGTTGCCCTATTGTGACTTCCATCAGGAGGAAGGTCACGCAACGGCCACCTGCCCAGAGTTTCTGGAGATGAGAGGGGCCAGAGGGGCCGGAAGACAAGACCCGCCGGTAAGGATCGTCGAAGTACAGCGAGAAGAAGCTGAGGACAGGTGTGAAGACAGGGTAGACGTGGGGACCCGAGGAGGGATCGAAGTGATCCATGGGGGAGTGGGGATCGAGGCAACCCGCAAGGGGAGCCTCCAAACCATGTTCCGCCGAGGGGTCGCCTCAACCTCCCTGGCTCCCCCCCCCCCCAGAGGAGAAGATCACCTTCTCATCCGCGGATATGCCAGACTACGAGGATCCGTTCTGCGACGCGCTTGTGATCCAGACAGCGATAGAAAACTACACTGTCTCCCGGATACTGGTGGACAATGGGAGCTCGGTGAATGTGATCTTCAAGAAGGCCTTCGATGAGATGAGGGTGGAAGGAAAAAGGGTCTTAGCTTCGGATGGACCGCTTTTTGGCTTCTCCGGAGAAAGGAAAGAAGTGGAAGGGGGAGTGGGACTGCATGTGAGGCTTGGGGGCGTCTCACGGAACTGTCGGTTCGTGATCGTGGACGCCCCGAGTAGTTACAATGCCATCTTTGGACGTCCCCTCATCAGCGCCTTTCGCTGCGTACCCTCCTCATACCGCCAATGCCTCAAGTTCAACAATGGAGGAGTGCAGGTTAGGATCAGGGGTGGTCCGAAGATGGCAAGGCAGTGCTATGTGACGGCGGTTAATACCGTGTCGTGGATGGCGGAGGCAGAGGAGTTGGAGAAAGAGATGGCTGAGCAGGAAGGGGTTGAGAAAGGGGAGATAAGCCTGGGAGAGGCGATGGAGGTTGTTAAGGAGTTGGCAGAGGTGGAAGAGATCAGCCTAGAAGAGGCGAGAGTAGTGATGGATGAAGAAGAGCAGAGGCAGGAGGAGAGCCTGGAGGAGGCAATGGAAGTTGTTGAGGTTGGGGGAGAGGAGCTCGAGCTTGAGCAGGAAGAGGCGAGGGTAAGTTGGGAGCGGTCGGGGCTGGAGCCAGCCGAAGAAGTGGTGGAGATGGAGGTGCTTACAAGAGCGGGGGAGGTGCAAAGGATTCGGATCAGCGGAGGCTTGAGCCTCGAGGATCAGGAGCGGATGCGAGCCTGCATCCAAAGCAACGTCGACATCTTCGCCTGGAACGCGGCAGACATGCCAGGCATTGACGCGGATGTGGCCTGTCATCGCTTGAACCTGGATCCCAGAGCCCGCCCCATACGCCAAAAGATGAGGGCCATCGCCACCAAGCTAGAAGCCCCCATCCGAGAGGAGGTCAAAAAGTTCCTGGAGGCAGGCTTCATCTCAGAGATCCAGTATCCAGGCTGGATCTCCAACGTGGTAATGGTAAAGAAGGGAGGAGGAAAATGGCGCATGTGTATTGATTTCTCCTTATTAAATAAATCATGTCTCAAGGATTGCTACCCCTTGCCTCGAATCGACGCGCTGGTTGACTCAGCCGTCGGTTTTTCTCTTATGAGTTTTTTAGATGCATTTTCAGGTTACCATCAAATCCGGATGCACCCTCCTGATGTCAAGGATGTTTCCTTCATCACGAGAGAGGGATGCTTCAGCTATAAGATGATGCCCTTCGGGTTGAAGAACGCAGGGGCAACGTACCAACGCATGATGGATCGAATCTTTCGAGATCAAAGGGGAAGGAACCTGGAGGTCTATGTGGACGACCTCATGGTTAAGAGCAAGTGTGTTGATTCCCACTTGCGGGACTTGGAGGAAACGTTTGCCACCCTGCGAAGGTTCAAGATGAGGTTGAATCCCTTGAAGTGCGTCTTCAGGGCTGGTCGCGGGAAGTTCCTCGGGCACCTCTTGACTCCCGCGGGGGTAGAACCTAACCCCGATAAGGTTAAGGCTATTCTAGACCTGGAATCACCTCGCAGTGCCAAGGAAGTCCAGTGCTTGACCGGGAAGTTGGCCGGGCTAAGCAGGTTCCTCTCTCGGTCAGGGGATAGGTGTTCCTCTTTCTTTAAAGTACTTCGTGGTAACCAAGTGTTTGCATGGACGGCCGAATGTGAAGAGGCATTCCAGGGGCTGAAGAGGCAACTCTCCCAAGCTCCGCTACTTCCAACCCTGAAGGAAGGGGAAGACCTAGCCTTGTATCTCGGAGTGGGGGTAGAGGCAGTGAGCTCCGTCTTGGTTAGGGAGGAGGGGAAGAAACAGTTGCCCGTCTATTATGTAAGCCGAATCTTAAAAAAGGCGGAGATCCGATACCCCATCCTGGAGAAGCTAGCGTATGCTTTGGTCATCTCAGCTAGGAAGCTTCGCCCTTACTTTCAAGCACACTCGATTAGGGTGGTAACCGATCATCCCCTTCGCAAGGTCTTGGAGGGGGTGGAACATTCAGGAAGGTTGGCAAAGTGGTCCATCGAGCTAAGCGAGTTCGACATTTCTTTCGTCCCGAGGCTCTCCATCAAAGCCCAGGCCGTAGCGGATTTTCTGGCGGACTATGTTACCGAGACCGAGGTTGAAGAACCAAGGCCGCAAGAAGCGTGGAAGATGGTGGTCGACGGGGCCTCAGGAAGGCACTCCCTGGGAGGAGGTGTGGTGTTGGTAAGCCCTCATGGAGTTACCATAGAGCAAGCGGTGACTTTCCATTTCCCTGTAACCAATAACCAAGCGGAGTATGAGGCTGTGATCGCTGGCCTTCGCTTGGCAAAGGAGCTGGAAATCCAGGATGTGGAGGCCTTCACCGACTCAATGGTGGTAGCATCACAGATCCGAGGCGAGTTTGAGGCCCGGGAGCCTACCCTCGCAAGATATTTATCAAAGGTAAGAACTATTATTGGAGGTTTCCGTTCTTTTTCTATTCAACATGTTCCCAGGGAGGAAAGCATGGCAGCTGACCGATTAGCGAAGTTCGGGCCTCGGGGTGGAGGTACCCTAACCGAACTATTTCGGCCAGCCATTGAAGAGGGGGAGGTGATGGAGGTGAATCGGCGGTCCTCATGGGTAGATCCGTTGGTGACCTTCTTGAACACAGGAGAACTGTCGGAAGAAGTCAAGGATGCCAAGAGCTTCAGGCATAAGGCGGCTCATTACCTGATGCTGGAAGGGAGCTTGCATCGGAAGATGTTGTCAGGACTCCTCACGAGATGCGTGACCGAGGAGGAAGTCCCAGGGATCCTGGAAGAGGTGCATTCTGGGGAATGCGGCAGTCATTCAGGGGGAAGGACATTGGAAGCAAGGGTGATAAGGCAAGGATATTTCTGGCGGACCTTAAGGAAGGATACGGCTGAATTCGCAAGGAGGTGTCGGAAGTGCCAAGTACATGCTCCTCTCCAGCTCTTGCCCGCGCAAAGGCTTCGAAGCATCACGGCGCCATGGCCCTTCGCCATTTGGGGAATGGACCTGGTTGGACCCTTTCCTCCAGCTAGCGGGCAGAGGAGGTTCCTCCTAGTTATGATTGACTACTTCTCCAAATGGTTGGAGATCAAGCCGTTAGCCAAGGTAACCTCCCAGGTCATCAGAAACTTCATTTGGGGGGAAATCATTTGCAGGCACGGATTGCCCCAAGCGATAGTGACGGACAACGGTCCTCAGTTTGCTAGTGAAGAATTCATCAGTTTCTGCACCCAGTTGGGGATTGACCTCAGGTTCGCCTCTGTCCATCACCCTCGGAGCAATGGCCAGGTGGAGGCGGCAAACAAAGTCATCGTCAACTTGCTCAAAAAGAAGGTGGAGAACCTGAAGGGTAGCTGGGTGGAACAGCTCCCTTCCGTCCTGTGGGCCTTGCGAACAACTCCGAACACGGCCACAGGAGAGACCCCCTTCAAGCTCTCTCATGGGTGTGAGGCTGTCCTCCCGGTGGAGTTCGAGGTTCGGTCTCCAAGGGTCACGACCGCAGCTGAGGGAAGCGAAGCTTGGAGGTTGGAGAATGAGGAAGGGTTGCGCCTCTCATTAGATCTGGTGGAAGAGTTGCGAGATGTTGCCGCCATCAGGCAGGAAGAAATAAAACGGCGAATGGCTCGGTACTTCGATAAGCACATCAGAGTCAAGCAATTCGCCGAGGGGGATCTAGTACTGAAAAAGGTCGACGCTGCAGGAAGGTCGGCCGCGGTTGGTAAGCTCAACCCTAGCTGGGAAGGGCCTTATATAGTAGAGAAGGCTCTGGTTAACAGAGGCTACTATCTCCAGGATGCGGAGGGAAGGACCTTGAGTCACACCTGGAGTGGTGACGATCTGAAGCGCTTCTACCCGTAAGAGGGGAAGAAGGATTGTAATGTTGTAAATAACTATTGCATTTTCAATAAGTTTATTTCAGAATGTTGACTATCTCTGAGTATGCAATCTTTATGTTTTCTGTTTTAACTGGCTATGACTCCTCATCTCCATGATGGAATAGGCCTGGTTGAAGGAATCTTCATCAACACCCCGAGCTCGGCTCGGCCCCAAGTAGACCCGCTGCGCAGGCTCTCATCTAGCTGGCAGGTCCGAAGGCTCGCCTGTGGGGGAGAGGTTTGGTTATCTTCATCAACACCCCGAGCTCGGCTCGGCCCCAGGTAGACCCGCTGCGCAGGCTCTCATCTAGCTGGCAGGTCCGAAGGCTCGCCTGTGGGGGAGAGGTTTGGTTATCTTCATCAACACCCCGAGCTCGGCTCGGCCCCAGGTAGACCCGCTGCGCAGGCTCTCATCTAGCTGCCAGGTCCGAAGGCTCGCCTGTGGGGGAGAGGTTTGGTTATCTTCATCAACACCCTGAGCTCGGCTCGGCCCCAGGTAGACCCGCTTCGCAGGCTCTCATCTAGCTGGCAGGTCCGAAGGCTCGCCTGTGGGGGAGAGGTTTGGTTATCTTCATCAACACCCCGAGCTCGGCTCGGCCCCAGGTAGACCCGCTGCGCAGGCTCTCATCTAGCTGGCAGGTCCGAAGGCTCGCCTGTGGGGGAGAGGTTTGGTTATCTTCATCAACACCCCGAGCTCGGCTCGGCCCCAGGTAGACCCGCTGCGCAGGCTCTCATCTAGCTGGCAGGTCCGAAGGCTCGCCTGTGGAGGAGAGGTTTGGTTATCTTCATCAACACCCCGAGCTCGGCTCGGCCCCAGGTAGACCCGCTGCGCAGGCTCTCATCTAGCTGGCAGGTCCGAAGGCTCGCCTGTGGGGGAGAGGTTTGGTTATCTTCATCAACACCCCGAGCTCGGCTCGGCCCCAGGTAGACCCGCTGCGCAGGCTCTCATCTAGCTAGCAGGTCCGAAGGCTCGCCTGTGGGGGAGAGGTTTGGTTATCTTCATCAACACCCCGAGCTCGGCTCGGCCCCAGGTAGACCCGCTGCGCAGGCTCTCATCTAGCTGGCAGGTCCGAAGGCTCGCCTGTGGGGGAGAGGTTTGGTTATCTTCATCAACACCCCGAGCTCGGCTCGGCCCCAGGTAGACCCGCTGCGCAGGCTCTCATCTAGCTGGCAGGTCCGAAGGCTCGCCTGTGGGGGAGAGGTTTGGTTATCTTCATCAACACCCCGAGCTCGGCTCGGCCCCAGGTAGACCCGCTGCGCAGGCTCTCATCTAGCTGGCAGGTCTGAAGGCTCGCCTGTGGGGGAGAGGTTTGGTTATCTTCATCAACACCCCGAGCTCGGCTCGGCCCCAGGTAGACCCGCTGCGCAGGCTCTCATCTAGCTGGCAGGTCCGAAGGCTCGCCTGTGGGGGAAAGGTTGGCTCTTGCGATACTTTGTTCTTAGCCATTTCATCGACACCCCGAGCTCGGCTCGGCCCCAGGTAGACCCGCTGCGCAGGCTCTCATCAAGCTGGCAGGTCCGAAGGCTCGCCTGTGGGGGAAAGGTTGGCTCTTGCAATACTTTGTTCTTAGCCACTTCATCGACACCCCGAGCTCGGCTCGGCCCCAGGTAGACCCGCTGCGCAGGCTCTCATCAAGCTGGCAGGTCCGAAGGCTCGCCTGTGGGGGAAGGGTTGGCTCTCGTGATATTTTGTTCTTAGCCGTTTCTACGACACCACGAGCTCGGCTCGAACCCCAGTAGACCCGCTGCGCAGGCTCTCATATAAGCTAGCAGGTCCGACGGCTCGCCGGTGGGGTGGGGGTTTAATTGGTTGGAAAAAATATGCGGGCAGGGCCCTGACCTAGACCGGAGGCAAGGCCCCAAAGGCCTCGGCTCAGAGGTCTCAGCCAGTAAAGGCCTCGATTTGGGGGTCTCGGCCAGTAAGGGTCTCGGCTCAAAGGTCTCGGCCAGTAAGGGTCTCGGCTCAAAGGTCTAGGCCAGTAAAGGTCTCGGTCAAAGGGGGGTTCTCGCAAGAGGAGGCTCCCGACGGACCTGAGCAAGACAACTTAATTGACGACGCGAGGTTCCCGCCTAACGGATTCCTAAGAGGTTATCCTAAAGAGACTAAGGGCCTCGGCGGAAGCTCGCGCGGAAGCCATTCGGCAGAGCAATATACTTTCAAGCACACACTGAAAATGAAAGATGAAACATTACTTTACATAAAATTAATTACAAAAAGTTGGAGCCTCTCGCTCATTACAAAAGAAACAAAAAGAAAGAAGAAGCTTAGGGGGACGCGTTGTAGCTCCCGCTGGTGCTCTCGCTTGAACCATCGCCAGAGCTCTCTTCAGATGTCTCGCCAGCGGCGGTAGAAGTCCTCGGGATGTCTGAGGGAGGCGAGTCCGGCGCGCCCGGAGGTTTGGGAACTGGATCGTAGAGCCAAGGAAGAAGTTGGCGAGCGTCGATGGTCGCGCCGTCCTCCCGAAGCAGCTTGACGTCTCGCAGCGTCTCGAGCGTCAGCTTGACGGTTGCCTGAGCGTTGGCTTGGAGCAGCTTGTCAACGTCGTACTCCGAGAGGTAACGACTCCGCAGCCTCGCATCTAGCTCCGGAGGCGGGACCTTCGCCAGCTCTGCGCGAAGCTGTTCCCTCAAGAGGACGCTCTCGCAGCACGCGTTGGCCAGCTCTGCGCGAAGCTCCCTGACTTGGGCAGAATCCTGTGGAAAAAAAAGAAGGAGTTCAGTCTGGAAACATCGCACCATCATAACTTTGAAAAACGAAAGCAAGGGTTCGGGAGGGTCTCGCTTACCTCAGTCGCGGGGCGTAGAGACAGCGCCAGTCGAGCATCCGCAAGCTCTTGTTGAGCTTTCGCGAGTTCTTCTCCCACGGTGTGCGCTCGAGCCATCGCGTCCTCCCTCGTCTTGCGCATATCGGTGAAATTCTTGTCAAGGGTGATGCTTCGGCGCGCACACATATGCGCAAGCTCGAACCCGCGCAATAGAGCCCGGATGGCATCGAAGGCTATAAGGCGGGTGGACATCTGGTCAAATACGCTGGCATCCTCCCGGCTGTAAAGGCCGTATCCAAGCGAGAAGGCCTCGCCAGTCACATCTTCCCCCTCCGCCCAGCTGGGAAGGAGCGTCGTAACTTTGATCAAGTTCGACTCAGGGTCCCATTCCATCTGAGGCTTCCCCTCCGCGTCGACGTACTTCACGCCGAAGCCAAAGTTCCTGTGCCCTCTCGGCACCTCCTGGGGCGGGGCACTGGCAGAGGTTTCGGCGGCGACCACTCCTCCCCCAGCCCCGCTCGCGGCCGATGGGTTCCCGGTAGAAGCCTCGGCGCGGCTCTTGGCGGCGGCATCCATCTCGCTGGCCATCTGAAGGATCGCTTCAAAGGACCTGCCCTCGGGAGGAGGTTGGACAGGCGAGACGGCCGGGGCTTTCCCCTTCTCAAGAGCAGAAGGTTTGGGCCTCTTCAGCGTTCGGAGAGGAGGAAGGGTGACCTTCCGCTTCTTGGCCGGTGGCGGCATGGGAGGGGCTGGATCTTCTCGGCAGGCGCTGGCGCTAACTTCCGCGAGCGCAAGGGAGCCTCTCGCGGCCAGACCCTCGACACCCCGGCCTTCAGCAAAGGGCTGGCGCAGAGGGACCTCCCGCTCTCCTGCAAAGTTAAAGCACTTCAGCGCAAGAAAATCTTTGATAAAAGAGGGAATCTGAGGCGAGACCGTACCTTCGCCCGAGTGAACGAGTGGGAGGGAGTCGACGTCCCGCCTGAGGTAGGGAACGTCGAACTCCTTGGTTCCGAAGAATTCCAGGATTGCGCTCTCGCGCGATCCCAGAGCAGGCGGTTTGTAGGCCGCATCCTCGTACTGAACGGGCTGAAGCGGGACGTTGCCGAAGTCTCCGCTGATGTAGACGAATTTCTCGCCCCAATGATGGTGCTTATTGGCGAGACCGGTAACCTCGAGCAGTTGCCCGGAGAAGAAAACTACCCCCCCCCCTTGGCGCGGAAGTTGAATAGCTTCTGGAAGATGGGCAGACTAAACTCGATCCTCTCGGACCGCATATAGCATATGAATGCTATAAGTATCGCGACTGAGTTCGGGTTTAGCTGGGCGGGAACCACCCCATAATAACGAAGAGCTAGCCGAACCTCCGGCCAAAGGGGGAGGCGGAAGCCCACCTCGAAATGCTCGAGGGGGATGGCAAGCTCTCCCGTCCCCGGAGTATTCACCCTATCGTGATTCCCCGGGTTCCGCGCCGAGAAGCCGGCGGGAATATAGCGGTCAACGATCAGATTATACTCGTCTAGGGTGAGCTTGCAGGAAGGGAAGAGGTGTTTTTGAAAAGCTTCCGCGCAGTGGGCGCGACCCTTGCTTTCGCCAGGCATGGTTGGTTTGTGAGTAAGAGCGAGAGCTGAAGAGGGGTCGAAGCGGGAGCAAGAACGCGAAAGCAAGGAGGGAAGGCTGAGGTTCCGGATCGAAGAAGTAAATGCGGTTGGTAGACTTCTCTATTTATAGGGAATCGTAATCATCATGAATTCATCCGAGAGAGAGAGAAAGTGACAGCGGAGTACAGCTGTCAGAATCCGGGCTAACGGCGCCTCGATTTCCCCCTCGGGATGGCAGCGGTCAACGGTTGTTTCGGGTTTCGACGCGACTCTGGATTGGCGCAAGCCTCCTAGATTGGCGCAAGCCTCCTAGGTTGACGCAAACCTCCTAGATTGGCGCAAGCATCCTAGATTGGTGTAAGCGTCTTAATTAAAAAGCCTCGCAGAGCAATAAAAAGAAAAAGAAAAGAGAGACATGGGTAGAAGCGAGATCCTCGCTAGCACAAGCTGGATAAAACTTAATTAGTAATAATGTTTATTACAGATACATTGATAAAAGAGATACATTGAGATTCAAAGCGGGAGGGCTAATAGGGCTTCCAGCTCCATCGTCCTCGTTCTCGCCGCCTAGTTCTTGGGGGCGCCAACGGGTTGAAGTAAGACGATAGGGTGGTACACCCAAGGTTGATCCTCCTGGCGTGATCCCGGATCTGCGAGATGCACCTCCCTGGCGAAGACTCGGCAGAAGGCCCTCCCGGGAATCAGTCTCGCCCAAGAAGAAATCCCGCTCCAGAGCCTCCAGCCTTTGCTCCACGGATTCGCGGAATGCTTTCGCCGCGGCAGTATGGGCACGGTCTCGCCGGATAAGCTTGGCCAAAATGACCGAGATCTTCCTCCTTCTCCCCTTCGCGCTCCCAGCGCTGTTCAAGGTTTCTTCTATCTCGCCAGACGAGGGGAGGGGGGACTCTTCATCTTCTTCTTCTTCCTCTTCTTCTCCTTCCTCGTTGACTCCCGACCGCAAGCCAGGATCACTTGCGAAAGAAACACACGAGAATTTTGGTCAAGGCATGACAATCAACAGTCCAGAAAAGTTTTCGCATACCTGCGGCTGGGCGAGAACCGTCAACCAAAGTTGGACGAGAAGGCCCGGCCCCTCCGTTGGTTCCATAAAGGAGGTGAAGAGGCTTGCCCAGCCCCGGGCGGAAGGGCTCGCGCACGATAATCCCGGCCTGGCCGGAAGCAGGAGGGGAGTTGTCTTCTCTCAAGGGACGATCAGCATCCTTGAGAGTAGCGGAAGGTTCAGAAGCCGCCCCTCCCGCCTGCAGGATAGGATTGGCCACCGCAGGAGGCACTTCAACGATTCTCGCTTCATCTTCCCGGGTGGTTAGACCCGGGTCGGCGGGAGTTGGCACTGCGAGAAGACGGTTCAGAAAAGAAAAGGTCGGGTTGAAATATTGACAAGGGAAAATGTACCTATCGTTCCGGTTTCGGCCGGAGGAATCCTCTCCAAGACCCGCGTTTGGTCCTTGGGTGAATGAGCGGGCAGGTTCGAAGAACTTGGCGGGATCTCGGCGCCATCGTTAGGAGCGGATTCCTGCGAAAGCTTACGTTAACTGTCGGATCCAGTGCACAATCAGCTCGATAGGAACGGTTGAAAGGCTTACCTTCTGCGGAGAAGGATCCCCCGCAGGATTGGGAGTGGGGGAAGGAGGATCCCTGTTCTCGCGAGAAAGGTCCCGCCGGACCACCTTCGCCCTTTTCTTTTCCTTCTTCTTCGGCTCGGAAGGCCCGGCGGTGGAAGTCTTTCTCGCTAACCATGGAGCCACCGCCGCACAGTTAGCCAAGGCCCGTGCTTGGGCAGCGGCTAACCGGTCTTGGAGGTCTTGCGGAAGCGGTTTGGCGGCACGTTTGGGATGCATGGTAAGCTCGCGCAAAAATCCCTGAGGCGAGAGCTCAGTTGGAAAACCGTACTTCAAGGGCAGGGCGTATGGACGCCTATCAGTGCATATTTATAGCCGCAGTGGGGCCCCCCAGAAGATTCCCTCGGTAGGCGAGCACATGTCCAGCGAATATTTCGGGGGTTGGAC
Source organism: Platanthera zijinensis (assembly GCA_039513925.1). Classification (NCBI taxonomy): domain Eukaryota; kingdom Viridiplantae; phylum Streptophyta; class Magnoliopsida; order Asparagales; family Orchidaceae; genus Platanthera; species Platanthera zijinensis. The sequence continues at coordinate 76,359,496 of CM077097.1, forward strand.
TTGTCTTGTCGAGCGCAGGGCTAGCTCGAAAAGAGCGGGGATTGTGTACAACCCCATATTCGCTGGGTGGGACCCGGGGATACCACTGAGGAATTGGGCTAGCCTCAGGTTAGCCTTGGGTTAACCCTAAGGCATACTTGTGAATTTCTCGTCCCGTAGGAGCTCCCGCCAAGGGCAGGTAAAAGATGGAGAGATCGTCGACCGACCAAGGCAGATAGTCGAGCTCTCGGCAGGAGAGATCGTCGACCGACCAACGCAGATAGTCGAGCTCTCGGCAGGAGAGATCGTCGACCGACCAAGGCAGATAGTCGAGCTCTCGGCAGGAGAGATCGTCGACCGACCAACGCAGATAGTCGAGCTCTCGGCAGGAGAGATCGTCGACCGCGGAAGCTTCCGCCCTAACGCAAGCTCCCGCCCAGGGCAGGCGAGAAGGCCCTAAGTAAGCCTTCAGTCGCGATAGATTCAAGACCGCGAAGGGCGCGCGAACCTCCCTGGCAAGGGGTCTCGCCAAGGTTGGCCCAGTTGGGGGTCCAGCGAGAGCCTTCACGGCCGGGGTTCTCGCCAGGTGGGCCCACGTGGTAGGGCCCAGCGCTCGTAAAGGGGATTATTTTATATATTATCTTGAGGTAAAATTACCCAAATGCCCTTGGGATGACAGCGGGACTTGGCTATTGGCAGACTGCTCAGGGGTATTTCAGTATTTTCAGGTCAAAGGAAGACTATAAAAAGACCCATAGGGGCTCTTTGGAAGGTAGGGCTTTCATTATTCTCCGACTCTAGTGCCTTCTGAGGAGCTCCCAGCCCAGCATTTGGCTTTGGAGGGGAAGCTCTCAGAGATCTTCCGGGTGAGTGGTGGGACCTCCCAGCTGAGGCTTTGGGTCAGTCTTTTGACCTTAGCAGCCAGTCAAGGGTCGAGATAAGAGAGAAGTAGGCGTCGGCTGCACTTTGGTTTGCGAACATTCGTTGGGGTCATTTTTGGCTTCAACAGCCAACTTCCTAAAAGAACTCTTGCTAATAGAAAACTCTTTGCATATACTCAACCTCTTTAAACTATACTTACGATTAGCCATTAGTGCGAATAACCAAAAATGCGGTGCTAATATCAACATCATTTTTTTTTGGGCGATGATATCAGCACCGTAATTTTGGCTAGTCGCACCGCATTTTCTCCTAGCTTTTCATGCATTTTAGAAATACGCCATGTACATTCATTTTTAGGGAAAGTGTTCAACACAAAATTTGTAGATCTCGACGAGATCTACAACTTTCATGTTGAACACTTTTCCTAAAAATTAATGTAAAACGCTTACATTGGAAATTCACTCAGGTTTCGCGCCTTTTAAAAATACTGCTTGTACATGCATTTTTAGGAAATGTATTCAACACGAAAGTTGTAGATCTCGTCGAGATTTACAACTTTTGTGTTGAACATATTTCTTAAAAATGCATGTACAAGACGTATTTTCAAAATGCGTGAAAAATTAGGAGAAACTGTGGTGCGGATATCAGACTTTTGTTCTTTTTGGTCTACTTCTCTAAATTCTCCTGCATCATTTAAGGCATCTGTTTCTATTTTCTCTGCCAAATGTCGATTTTGTCATCATTCTTCCCTAAAATTTACAAATTCCATTTCTATCCTTCAAATACAAACGAACGAATTACATTCACGTGTACGTGAAATCCTTCCGTTGTATTGTATTTTATTCGAGAGATCAAAATATAGATCGGTTCCTTCCTGTCTGTCTGTCTCCCTCTCTTGCCTTTAAAATCTAAGCCTCACATTTTGTCTCTTTGTGCCTCAACCCGTCAACCGCTGGCTGATCGGAGTCCTCCCTGCTACCGGCTAGCCGATGAGTCGCCTGCTCTCCGTTCTTGCAAACTGTCGTTAAGGTTCCAAGGGATGCCTGAAACCCGATGAATCGAAGAGACAATCATTACTGTGGATTTGGTGGTTTTAATAAACAGTTCCGTTGTAATATTATTTTTGAAAAATAATTTATTTCCCCCTCTAATCGTTTGAAGTGCGTTTCCTCAAATTCTTTTTTTTATAGATTTGGAAGTTGGATCACTTCTCCCTATTTCTATTTTTTCCTTTTTTAGACAGATTTACTAAGGTGGTTTTCTTGACTTCTCTTCTCATTGCCCCCGTCAGATAAATCCCTAAAAGAACAATCGACTTTAGTTTATTTTTTTTAGTGATTTTCTACTCAATTGATTTCCTAGTCAAATGACATATTTTCTTTGTATAATTAAATTATAAGTTAGAAAATTTTAAGATAAGAATCTGCAATCAGGGTCCTTGAATTGTGAATTACAAGACTTTTGTTTGAAATATTAGTATTCATTTTATTAAATTTGAACACCTACAGTCTTCACAAAATAAGGTTAATGAGTATACATTGTTTTAATTAGAACAAAAAAGATATATTTTTTCACCATCTTTAAAAAGTTCAGCATACAAGATAATTTGATCATTTAGATATAAACAATCACCACACAATTGTTCTTTCAAACAAATAAACATACAACTAAAGTCTGAACAACACTGAAAATAGGGATATATTTTCACTATCTTTGAAAAATTCAGCATGAGGCAATTTGGTCATTTAGATACAAGCAATCACCATACAATTATTCTTTCAAACAAATAAAACTTAATGTTGAACAACAATGAAAATGGAGTTTCTCCCAACTGCCTGCAACTTTTTTTACCAAAGTTTCTCATAGCTCCATTTCCCCAATTAGTTTCTCATCACTGTTAAATGTCAGTCATCCTAGAGTTTTAAAGTTAGAGCATAGTTTTAAGCTTGTTGCTTTTTGTTCTCCTAGCTCTTGTCAGTTGTTAGAACCTAAATGTCTAACGATAGATCTCCGGCTGCAAATGTATCACAAGTTAAGCGAGCCGACGACGGAAGGTCGCCGGAACAAGAAATAAGAAATACGTAAGAGGGTGTCGAGAGAGAGAGAGAGAGGAGAGGAAAGGAAAAGAGAGAATGACAGAATGTTTGCGGATAGCCAACTTCCTAAAAGAACTCTTGTTAATAGAAAACTCCTTGTATATAGTTAACCTCTTTAAACTATACTTACAATTAGCTATTAGTGCGAATAACAAAAACTATGGTGCTAATATCAACATCATTTTTTGGGCGCTGATATCCGCACCATGGTTTTGGCTAGTCGCATTGTGGTTTTCTCTTAGCTTTTCACGCAATTTATAAATACGCCTTGCAAATTCATTTTTAGGAAAAGTGTTCAACAAAAAAGTTGTAGAACTCGACGAGATCTACAACTTTCGTGTTGAACACTTTTCCTAAAAATGAATGTACAACGCTTACTTTGGGAATACACTTAGAATTCGCGCATTTTAGAAATACGGCTTGTACATGCATTTTTAGGAAATGTCTTCAACACGAAAGTTGTAGATCTCGTCGTGATTTACAACTTTCGTGTTGAACACATTCCTTAAAAATGCATGTACAAGACATATTTTCAAAAGGAACGAAAAATTAGGAGAAAATGCGGTGTGGATATCAGATTTTTTTTGGGGTCTACTTCTCTAAATTCTTCTGCATCATTTAAGGCATCCGTTTTTATTTTCTCTATAAAATGTCTGTTTTGTCATCATTCTTCCCTAAAATTTACAAATTCTATTTCTATTCTTCAAATACAAACGAACGAATTACATTCACGCGTACGAGAAATCCTTCCGTCGTATTGTATTTTATTCCAGACATCAAAACATAGATCAGTTCCTTCCTGACTGTTTGTCTCCCTCTCTTGCCTTTAAAATCTAGGCTTCATATTTTGTCTCTTTGTGCCTCTACCCGTCAACCGCTGGCTGATCGGAGTCCTCCCCGCTACCACTAGCCGATGAGTCGCCTGCTCTCCGTTCTCGCAAACTGTCGCTAAGGTTCCAAGGGCTGCCCGTAACCAGCTGAATCTAAGAGACAATCATTACTGTGGATTTGGTGGTAAATAGTTTCATTTTAATATCACTTTTGACAATAATTTATTTCCCTCTCTGATCGTTTGAAGTGCGTTTCCTCAAATTCATTCTTTTTTCCTATAGATTTGGAAGTTGGATCACTTCTCCCTATTTCTATTTTTTTCTTTTTTAGGCAAATTTACTGAGGTGATTTTCTTGACTTCTCTTCTCATCGCCCCCATCAGATAGATCCCTAAAAGAACAATAGACTTTAGTTTATTTGTTTTAGTGATTTTCTACTCAATTGATTCCTAGTGAAAAGACATATTTTCTTTGTATAATTAAATTATAAGTTAGAAAATTTTAAGATAAGAATCTGCAATCAGGGTCCTTGAATTGTGAGTTACAAGATTTTTGTTTGAAATATTAGTATTCATTTTATTAAATTTGAACACCTACAGTCTTCACAAAATAAGGTTAATGGGTATACATTGTTTTAATTAGAACAAAAAAAGATATATTTTTTCACCATCTTTGAAAAGTTCAGCATACAAGATAATTTGGTCATTTAGATATAAATAATCATCACACAATTGTTCTTTCAAACAAATAAACATACAACTAAAATCTGAACAACACTGAAAATAGGGATATATTTTCACTATCTTTGAAAAATTCAGCATGAGGCAATTTGGTCATTTAGATACAAGCAATCACCATACAATTGTTCTTTCAAACAAATAAAACTCAATGTTGAACAACAATGAAAATGGAGTTTCTCCAACCTGTCTGCAACTTTTTTTTACCAAAGTTTCTCATAGCTCCATTTCCTCCATTAGTTTCTCATCACTGTTAAATGTCAGTCATCCTAGAGTTTTAAAGTTAGAGCATAGTTTTAAGCTTGTTGCTTTTGTTCTCCTAGCTCTTGCCAGTTGTTAGAACCTAAATGCCTAACGATAGATCTCCGGCTGCAAATGTATCACAAGTTAAACGAGCCGACGACGGAAGGTCACCGGAAAAAGAAATAAGAAATACGTAAGAGGGTGTCGAGAGAGAGAGAGAGGAGAGGAGAGGAAAAGAGAGAATGGATGAATGCTTGCGGATAGCCAACTTCCTAAAAGAACTCTTGTTAATAGAAAACTCCTTCTATATAGTCAACCTCTTTAAACTATACTTACAATTAGCTATTAGTGCGAATAACCAAAAATACGGTGCTAATATCAACATCATTTTTTTGGGCGCTGATATCCGCACCATGATTTTGGCTAGTCGCACCGTGGTTTTCTCCTAGCTTTTCACGCATTTTATAAATACGTCTTGCACATTCATTTTTAGGAAAATTTATCAACACAAAAGTTGTAAATCTCGACGAGATCTACAACTTTCGTGTTGAAGACTTTTCCTAAAAATGAATGTACAATGCTTACTTTGAAAATACACTCAGAATTCGCGCCTTTTAGAAATACGGCTTGTACATGCAATTTTAGGAAATGTATTCAACACGAAAGTTGTAGATCTCGTCCAGATTTACAACTTTCGTGTTGAAACCATTCCTTAAAAATGCATGTACAAGACATATTTTTAAAAGGAACGAAAAATTAGGAGAAAATGCGGTGCGGATATCAGACTTTTTTGGGTCTACTTCTCTAAATTCTCCAACATCATTTAAGGCATCCGTTTCTATTTTCTCTGTCAAATGTCTGCTTTGTCATCATTCTTCCCTAAAATTTACAAATTCTATTTCTATTCTTCAAATACAAACGAATGAATTACATTCACGCGTACGTGAAATCCTCCTGCCGTATTGTATTTTATTCGAGAGATCAAAACATAGATCAGCTCCTTCCTGACTGTCTGTCTCCCTCTCTTGCCTTTAAAATCTAGGCTTCACATTTTGTCTCTTTGTGCCTCTACCTGTCAACCGCTGGCTGATCGGAGTCCTCCCCGCTACCGGCTAGCCGATGAGTCGCTGCTCTCCGTTCTCGCAAACTATCGCTAAGGTTCCAAGGGCTGCTCGTAACCCGCTGAATCGAAGAGACAATCATTACTGTGGATTTGGTGGTAAATAGTTCCATTGTAATATCACTTTTGACAATAAATTATTTCCCTCTCTGATCGTTTGAAGTGCGTTTCCTCAAATTCATTCTTTTTTCCTATAGATTTAAAAGTTGGATCACTTCTCCCTATTTCTATTTTTTTTCTTTTTTAGGCAGATTTACTGAGTTGGTTTTCTTGACTTCTCTTCTCATCGCCCACATCAGATAGATCTCTAAAAGAACAATAGACTTTAGTTTATTTGTTTTAGTGATTTTCTACTCAATTGATTCCTAATGAAATGACATATTTTCTTTGTATAATTAAATTATAAGTTAGAAAATTTTAAGATAAGAATCTGCAATCAGGGTCCTTGAATTGTAAGTTACAAGATTTTTGTTTGAAATATTAGTATTCATTTTATTAAATTTGAACACCCACAGTCTTCACAAAATAAGGTTAATGGGTATACATTGTTTTAATTAGAACAAAAAAAGATATATTTTTTCACCATCTTTAAAAAGTTCAGCATACAAGATAATTTGGTCATTTAGATATAAACAATCATCACACAATTGTTCTTTCAAACAAATAAACATACAACAAAAGTCTGAACAACACTGAAAATAGGGATATATTTTCACTATCTTTGAAAAATTCAGCATGAGGCAATTTGGTCATTTAGATACAAGCAATCACCATACAATTGTTCTTTCAAACAAATAAAATTTAATGTTGAACAACAATGAAAATGGAGTTTCTCCCAACTGTCTGCAACTTTTTTTACCAAAGTTTCTCATAGCTCCATTTCCCCAATTAGTTTCTCATCACTGTTAAATGTCAGCCATCCTAGAGTTTTGAAGTTAGAGCATAGTTTTAAGCTTGTTGTTTTTGTTCTCCTAGCTCTTGCCAGTTGTTAGAACCTAAATGCCTAAAGATAGATCTCCAGCTGCAAAAGTATCACGAGTTAAGCGAGCCGACGACGGAAGGTCGCCAGAACAAGAAATAAGAAATACGTAAGAGGGTGTCGAGAGAGAGAGAGAGAGAGAGAGAGGAGAGGAGAGGAAAAGAGAGAATGACAGAATGCTTCCGGATAGCCAACTTCCTAAAAGAACTCTTGTTAATAGAACACTCCTTGTATACAGTCAACCTCTTTAAACTATACTTACAATTAGCTATTAGTGCAAATAACCAAAAATATGGTGTTAATATCAACATCATTTTTTGGGCGCTGATATCCGCACCATGGTTTTGGCTAGTCGCACCGTGGTTTTCTCCTAGCTTTTCACGCATTTTATAAATACGCCTTGTACATTCATTTTTAGGAAAAGTGTTCAACAAAAAAGTTGTAAATCTCGACTTTGGAAATACAACGCTTTCGTGTTGAACACCTTTCCTAAAAATGAATGTACAACGCTTACTTTGGAAATACACTCAGAATTCGCGCCTTTTAGAAATACGGCTTGTACATACATTTTTAGGAAATGTCTTCAACACGAAAGTTGTAGATCTCGTAGAGATTTACAACTTTCGTGCTGAACACATTCCTTAAAAATGCATGTACAAGACATATTTTCAAAAAGAACGAAAAATTAGGAGAAAATGCGGTGCGGATATCAGACTTTTTTTTGGGTCTACTTCTCTAAATTCTCCTGCATCATTTAAGGCATCCGTTTCTATTTTCTCTGTCAAATGTCTGCTTTGTCATCATTCTTCTCTAAAATTTACAAATTCTATTTTTATTCTTCAAATACAAACGAACGAATTACATTCACGCGTACGTGAAATCCTTCCGCCATATTGTATTTTATTCGAGAGATCAAAACATAGACCAGTTCCTTCCTGACTGTCTGTCTCCCTCTCTTGCCTTTAAAATCTAGGCTTCACATTTTGTCTCTTTGTGCCTCTACCCGTCAACTGCTGGCTGATCGGAGTCCTCCCCGCTACCGACTAGCCGATGAGTCGCCTGCTCTCCGTTCTCGCAAACTATCGCTAAGGTTCCAAGGGCTGCCCGTAACCCGCTGAATCGAAAAGACAATCATTACTATGGATTTGGTGGTAAATAGTTCCATTGTAATATCACTTTTGATAATAATTTATTTCCCTATCTGATTGTTTGAAATGCATTTCCTCAAATTCATTCTTTTTTCCTATAGATTTGGAAGTTGGATCACTTCTCCATATTTCTATTTTTTTTATTTTTTAGGCAAATTTACTGAGGTGGTTTTCTTGACTTCTCTTCTCATCGCCCCCATCAGATAGATCCCTAAAAGAATAATAGACTTTAGTTTATTTTTTTTAGTGATTTTCTACTCAATTGATTCCTAGTGAAATGACATATTTTCTTTGTATAATTAAATTATAAGTTAGAAAATTTTAAGATAAGAATCTGCAATCAGGGTCCTTGAATTGTGAGTTACAAGATTTTTGTTTGAAATATTAGTATTCATTTTATTAAATTTGAACACCTACAGTCTTCATAAAATAAGGTTAATGAGTATACATTCTTTTAATTAGAACAAAAAAAGATATATTTTTTCACCATCTTTGAAAAGTTCAGCATACAAGATAATTTGGTCATTTAGATATAAACAATCATCACACAATTGTTCTTTCAAACAAATAAACATACAACTAAAGTCTGAACAACACTGAAAATAGGGATATATTTTCACTATCTTTGAAAAATTCAGCATGAGACAATTTGGTCATTTAGATACAAGCAATCACCATACAATTGTTCTTTCAAACAAATAAAACTTAATGTTGAACAACAATGAAAATGGAGTTTCTCACAACTGTCTGCAACTTTTTTTACCAAAGTTTCTCATAGCTCCATTGCCCCCATTAGTTTCTCATCACTGTTAAATGTCAGTCATCCTAGAGTTTTGAAGTTAGAGCATAGTTTTAAGCTTGTTGCTTTTGTTCTCCTAGCTCTTACCAGTTGTTAGAACCTAAATGCCTAAAGATAGATCTCCGGCTGCAAATGTATCACGAGTTAAGCGAGCCGACGACGGAAGTTCGCCAGAACAAGAAATAAGAAATACGTAAGAGGGTGTCGAGAGAGAGAGAGAGATGGGAGATGAGAGGAAAAGAGAGAATGACAGAATGCTTGCGGATAGCAAACTTTCTAAAAGAACTCTTGTTAATAGAAAACTCCTTATATATAGTCAACCTCTTTAAACTATACTTACAATTAGCTATTAGTGCAAAAATATGATGCTAATATCAACATCATTTTTTGGGCGCTGATATCCGCACCATGGTTTTGGCTAGTCGCACCGTGGTTTTCTCCTAGCTTTTCACGCATTTTATAAATACGCCTTGTACATTCATTTTTAGGAAAAGTGTTCAACACAAAAGTTGTAGATCTCGACGAGATCTACAACTTTCGTGTTGAACACTTTTCCTAAAAATGAATGTACAATGCTTACTTTGAAAATACACTCAGAATTCGCGCCTTTTAGAAATACGGCTTGTACATGCATTTTCAGGAAATGTCTTCAACACAAAAGTTGTAGATCTCGTCGACATTTACAACTTTCGTGCTGAACAAATTCCTTAAAAATGCATGTACAAGACATATTTTCAAAAGGAACGAAAAATTAGGAGAAAATGCGGTGCGGATATCAGACTTTTTTTTGGGTCTACTTCTCTAAATTCTCCTGCATCATTTAAAGCATCCGTTTCTATTTTCTCTGTCAAATGTCTGCTTTGTCATCATTCTTCCTTAAAATTTACAAATTCTATTTATATTCTTCAAATACAAACGAACGAATTACATTCACGCGTACGTGAAATCCTCCCGCCGTATTGTATTTTATTCGAGAGATCAAAACATAGATCAGTTCCTTCCTGGCTGTCTGTCTCCCTCTCTTGCCTTTAAAATCTAGGCTTCACATTTTGTTTATTTGTGCCTCTACCCGTCAACCGCTGGCTGATCGGAGTCCTCCCCGCTACCGACTAGCCGATGAGTCGCCTGCTCTCCGTTCTCGAACTGTCGCTAAGGTTCCAAGGGCTGCCCGTAACCCGCTGAATCGAAAAGACAATCATTACTGTGGATTTGGTGGTAAATAGTTCCATTGTAATATCACTTTTGACAATAATTTATTTCCCTCTCTGATCGTTTGAAGTGCGTTTACTCAAATTCATTCTTTTTTCCTATAGATTTGGAAGTTGGATCACTTCTCCCTGTTTCTATTTTTTTTTTCTTTTTTAGGCAGATTTACTGAGGTGGTTTTCTTGACTTCTCTTCTCATCGCCCCCATCAGATAGATCCCTAAAAGAACAATAGACTTTAGTTTATTTGTTTTAGTGATTTTCTACTCAATTGATTCCTAGTAAAATGACATATTTTCTTTGTATAATTAAAGTATAAGTTAAAAAATTTTAAGATAAGAATCTGCAATCAGGGTCCTTGAATTGTGAGTTACAAGATTTTTGTTTGAAATATTAGTATTCATTTTATTAAATTTGAACACCTACAGTCTTCATAAAATAAGGTTAATGAGTATACATTGTTTTAATTAGAACAAAAAAAGATATATTTTTTCACCATCTTTGAAAAGTTCAGCATACAAGATAATTTAGTCATTTAGATATAAACAATCATCACACAATTGTTCTTTCAAACAAATAAACATACAACTAAAGTCTGAACAACACTGAAAATAGGGATATATTTTGTAAGACTCCCATTTTTTTTTCTTTTTCGACACCGGGGTCTTAGGCCCAGAACCGCCGCCTTGCGGTGACACCTTCGCACCCGGGAAGGTCGTCACTACAAGACGCCGATTCTGCCGGCCAATTCGATCATAACAGTAGCAATATACTTAAGAAGGTAGCAAGTCCACAAAGAGAATCACATATATAGAAATAAACTCCACGAAGGGAGTGTCCACTGATAGTACACATAATAAAATCACGGGCTTATGCCCGGTACATCAAGTCCTCACTACATTTCACTCATCGCGGAAGCAAACTAATACAACTACTATAGATCAGGACTCACTGTCCCTGCTGTCTGGACTCCAGTGCTAGACTGTCCGATCTCCAAGCGTGCCGACCTCCGGGGCTGCTCTTCCATGCTGGGCTCCGTGGTCCCCTAAATGATGTGGTTCGAAAACCGTTAGTCTAAAAGACTAAGTCCTATCGTCCCCCACCCCTTCCCCCATGGCTCCTAAAGCACCGAGCGGGGAGAAGGAAAGGGAAGGACATGAAAGTGGAGAGTATTCAAATTTCAGATGGCAGCGGAACTAAACTAACAGTGTAAGCATGATAATAATCGTACAAAATAAATAAGTAACTTTAACTTATGCGAGTATACATAAGCTAAGGGATCTTTTGCAGGGCTCCTATCGTATAAAAAGTCCCATACCGATTTATACGATAGGGTGTCGGTTCTATTAGAAGGTTTATAATGTTGAAAGAGAACCTTGACTTATAAGCACGCTCACACGAACTTATAGGCCAAGGGGTCGTTTAGCAAGGCCTAATGTATAGAGCGTCTCATACCGCTTATACATTAGGTGTCAGGTTATATGCGATGGTTATGCTATGAAATACATTTATGTCATGATGTGAACATGCATGTGCAACTCACCCACTCGACTCTGTGTACACAGACCTTTAGTTCCCCCTTTTGGAGCCGTTACCTCCCAGGATACCTCCGTAGTGGCAGACGGAAGCGGTGGGTTGGGCCTCGCCCACCTCTAAACCAGTAAAGCACTACCGGTCAGACCTATCGTACGCCTCAACGCTTGGTGCACTAAGCGGACGTCTGCGTACTCTTGCCGGCTGGCGCGCCGGACTTCTGTTGGCAAAGTGCTAACCACACTTGCCGAGCCAACCATATTGGTGTCGGTGCATCGAACTCCCCAATATAGAAGACCCACCACCTTAAAACCTTTTATGCACATACAATAGTTATGAGTCAACCAACCAACCGAGCCGAAGCTCACCGGATAATTCTCGTCCATCATAATCTACAACCGAGCTAAAGTTCCCCGGACAATCCCATCCGTCATAATCTACAACCGAGCTAAAGCTCCCCGGACAATCCCACCCGTCATAATCTACAACCGAGCTAAAGCTCCCCGGACAATCCCGTCCGTCATAATCTACAACCGAGCTAAAGCTCCCCGGACAATCCCGTCCGTCATAATCTACTGCCGAGCTAAAGTTCCCCGGACAATCCCATCCGTCATAATCTACAACCGAGCTAAAGCTCCCCGGACAATCCCGTCCGTCATAATCTACTACCGAGCTAAAGCTCCCCGGACAATCCCGTCCGTCATAATCTACTACCGAGCTAAAGCTCCCCGGACCACCATCACAACTACTGGGCTTATTGCCCAAGTAACCCCTACTATCTCCCGGGACACTGGGTGAGAAAGTGTGAAACCCTATGTTTACTATTTACTGTATGCTTACGAAGTTTTTGACTCTTCCTAATTACTACGAGAAAGACGGTTTTTCGTCGATCATGCGCACCACCTAACACTAGCCAACCCACTCTCACTACTCTTCTTTTCTTTCTATTGGGAAATCATCCACAACAAAAAGGGTCTAACTCCAATAACTATCCCCGACCTTGTCTTATTCCAATTTAGCAATTTTGCTATATGCACACCAACTCAGACGATACGTTGAACCAGATAGGGGGTATTCTAAATAATCATCCGAATGCCCTGAATTATTTACTGGAGACTTATCATGATGCAAATGGACTAAATCCAAAAGATTATCATTTTTCCAATTATTCTGATATTTATTTAAATTCCTGTAAAGCTTCTAAGGGCTACCCATTGAGCATGAAGTGCACTTTTCAGAGAGGTATAAAGCTTCATAAATTCATGATAAATTCTAAATAACCATTTAACAATAAATCCAAGATATAACCATTTTTCAAGTATTCAAGTGACACTAATCAATTTTTGAAAATATATCCTTTTTCCTTTTATTAATGAAGTAAGTGCAATAAATATTCATCCAAAAATTCTTAATTAATTTTCTAAAGTAGATACTGACCTAAAAACATCATTGGCCAAATTTCATAATTATACAGTAAGTAAATTGCTCAAAATGATTTAAACAAACTAGATCCAAAATTGCTAAATGCAGACCACCAAGTCAATCTTCATGTAAAAATGGGATGTATATAAAATAATCCTCCTACACCCCTATAATAATTAATGGAGGTTCATTATGACCTTTAAGTTCTAAATCCAAAGTTCCAAAATTTTCCTTACTTATTTGATAATTCATTTAATTATTTTAATGTCTAAAATTTCCAAAAATGAACATGAAGTACTACTTTCATTCAAGGAATCATTTTACAAATTTTATATGTTACTCTGAATAATGATATAACTTATCTTCCAAAATATATATTTCTTTTCAGTAAAGTTTTATCTTTAAATCAAATATTCATTTAAGTCCTTGGAAATTCATTTAATAAATATAAAATAATGTATTGCTTCCAAAAATTCAGGGAAATTCCAATTATGAATCTAATGGCATATACATGGTTTGGGCCAAATTTCATAATTTATTTATTAGTAGATAGGCTTAAATGAATTTTTGAATAATTCCATCAAATGACAATCTTGTGAACTAACTACCTCACATACTTGTCCAAGAATTCTTATAAAATTTATATAAACTCCTCATGCTTCCAAACAACCTTTGCCAAAATTTCAGGACCTCTCAATTATCAGAAGTAGCATAATAAATTATTTACTTAATTTAAGCATTTCTTGGGTTACAAATGAAGTGCTATAATTATTGACCCAAAATTTCCCATTAAATTACCAGAGGCTCATAATGCCCTTGAGACTAATCTACCAAAATTCCATCTTAGTTTGAGGTGTTTAACTAGCCCATTTCAACCCTAGAATGTTTGTGCCCTAAACTAGGGTTAGGGATTTTAGGGCCCTAAACATTCCAAAATGCCCTAATAATTTTACCAGAGGGTTATATTTACCAAAACTCTATCCCTACAAAATTTCATAGCCATACAAGGTGATTTGACCATATGCCCTTCACAAGGTACAAAAGCCCTTCCTTAGGGTTTGACCTAAGATCTTGGGCCAAACCAACTCCACTGCCCCCAAATTTCCTTTGGGAGTTGTATCTTGTCATCCCAAACTAGTGTACAAAATTTGAACCTCTGTTGAGGTGAATTGGACATTAAAAGCCAAAATTACAATTTGGACCAAAATACCCTTCTTAGGGCAAGGCTAGGGTTTGCTTGAATCCTATTCAAATCAACTCCAATCTTAATGAAATTTTAACCAGAGGTCTATATTGACCTCATAACCATCCCACCAAAATTTGGTTGAATTTGGACTTCATTTGACCCCTAATTTAATTTGCCCTAGCATAATTAAATTATTTACAAAAACTATAGGAAAATTGTTCCCAAAAATTCCCATTTTTGGGCAGGGTCTAGGTATAGGGTAGGGTGAGCCCCTGCCAAAATTTCAGCTTATTTGGACCAAGGATCAAGTGTGGGCATCCAATTTAATGACTGACTATTCATTTGTATAGGCCCCACCAAAATGAGTGCCCTGGCCAAACCAGTCACCCAATTTGGTTCAAACCAATTTTGGCTGAAAGTAGACTCATAGGGCTAGGTTTTTGATGTTGACCACTTTCTCTGAAACAGGCTCTATATATTTTTAATAATTAAAACCAGTAAACACCAATACTGTGACAATAATGAAATGAATCAAATATTAATCCTATAGTTTAAAATCATATGGCACGAATCTTGGCGCAATATTGGACGGGATCGGGTCATCTTCAAGCTCCAGCTGACGGCCCCGATTCAACCCGCCTGGAGCATCTTCAAGCGGCTGCCGCCGGCCATCCGGCCGCCTCCCCGGCCTGCCACCGCCGTCGACACCTTCGTGGTGGTCGGGGCTATCTCCGGCCGGCGTCTAGGCCGCCGGAGAGCGCTTTTCCGGCGATCCCAAGACATGAAAAAAAACGGGAAATCCATGGATTTTGAAATCTCGATCGGGCTCAATTGAGCCCGAACCTTGGCCCTATTGATTCCTATGATCTACCCATGAGTGAAGGAGTGGAGGAGGACCTGTGGTGGCGGCTGTAGCCGGGCTGATCGTCGGATTGGCATGGTGGTGGCCGGTGGTGGTCGGATTGCTCAAAAAAGCAGAATAGGGCTTGGTTTCTTCAGGAAAATGGTGGGGATTACTCCTTGGAGTCCAATGGAGCTTTTAAAGAGGTGAGGGGAGGTGTTAGGTGGCTGAAAACACCTTGGCCATTTTTGGCCAAAGTCCACATTGGCGGCTAGGTTGGTAGGGGTGGTGGAGCTTGCTCCAGCCAGTCAAAAAAAGCTGCTAGACTCCCCCTTGTCCTTCTGAATTGAATGAGGAGGTTGGGGAGGGGGGAGGAGGAGCACAAAGTCCTCCTTCCTTCTCTTCCTTCTCTTTCTCTCTCCTCCATGGATGACTTTCTCTCTCCTAGTCATCAAGCCTGAAATTTAGGCTCCTACATGTCACATGTCAGCCCACCAATCCATTTGGCCACTTGGGTCAAGGGTAGCCCTAATGAATGAGCTTGAGTTAGCCCATTTGGGCTAACTTGACCCAAAGTGGGACTAGGGCCCACCTAGGTCAATTTGATCCTTGAGGTTTCCTTAATAGGTCCTTGGTGACCCATTAGCCTCCCCTAGGGTCAAGGTGGGGTTGAATTGGCTCTTGAAGGTCACTTGGCCCTTAACTAGGGCATTTTGACCATTTTAGGTTAAGGGTTGACTTTGGTCAAACTAGCCCCTTTGATTGGTCCAATCTTAATGACCCCAATCTTAATGAACTATCCTATTCAAATCAACTCCAATCTTAATGAAATTTTAACCAGAGGTCTATATTGACCTCATAACCATCCCACCAAAATTTGGTTGAATTTGGACTTCATTTGACCCCTAATTTAATTTGCCCTAGCATAATTAAATTATTTACAAAAACTATAGGAAAATTGTTCCCAAAAATTCCCATTTTTGGGCAGGGTCTAGGTATAGGGTAGGGTGAGCCCCTGCCAAAATTTCAGCTTATTTGGACCAAGGATCAAGTGTGGGCATCCAATTTAATGACTGACTATTCATTTGTATAGGCCCCACCAAAATGAGTGCCCTGGCCAAACCAGTCACCCAATTTGGTTCAAACCAATTTTGGCTGAAAGTAGACTCATAGGGCTAGGTTTTTGATGTTGACCACTTTCTCTGTGTTAAAGTAGGCGGTCTGGCGGTCTGAATATGGCGGTCTGGAGACCGCGCGGTCTAGCGGTCTGGGGCTGACAGGCTGAATATCCAGTTGGTGGCGGCTATGGTTCGGCGGTCTTGCGGGTTGTCGCCAGCGACTTGTACATCTGGCGGTCTGGCGGTCTGGCGGTCTGGCAGTCTTGCGGTCTCCTACGGCATCTTCTTCTGGTCTGTCCGGGCGGTTAGCCTGTTATCTAACCGCGCGGACTGTGCGGTCTGTACATGTCAAACCGCCCAGTCTTTGTACATTTATTTAGTCCCACATTGTTAGTTTGTACTCTCCTCTATCTCCTCCATTCTATAAAAGGGAGGCCATACCTTTGTAAATGATATTCTTTTGGATAATAAAAATTTCAGTTATTCAAGCTTCCGGCCTGTTTTTCTAGTCGTTCTTCTCTATTTTTACATGGTATCAGAGGACTCGATCTCTGCCTTCTGATTCGGTGCTCCTTTCTAGCCGTGCGACCTGCTTCTTCTTCCCGCGGCCTGTCTTGTTTGCCTGCGCCCTGTCTGCGCGGCCTGCTTCTCCTTGTCTGCTTGCGATCTGTTCTTGTCGCAGCCTTCCTTCTTCTCTTTCTTATCGCCCCGGCCTGTTTGCCGGATTCCTCTTTCTCTCCCGTTCGTGTGGTCTGTCTTCCAACCGCCCGACCTCTTTCCCTTTGTTTTGGCTCTGCGGCTTGGTCGTGGCTTCTCTAGCCGCTGGTGTCTGACATCGTGACCGCTGCAGTTTTTCCCTTCTCTCTTAACCGCCGGCTTGATTCCTAACCGCGCAGTTTCGGTCTTCTTCTATGGATATCTCTGACAATTCCACTGCCACCACTCCTGCAGCCACTCCGGCTCCCGAAGTTTCCTTGCAACCTTCTATCTGTTACTACTTTATGCAAGCAACTTCAGTGCTCTGTTGTATTCACTCCTACTTCTTGTTGCTTTCAGGACCCGAGAACCCAACGGACGATTGCTACTGGGACTGAGAGCGGCGGCCTCTACTTCCTCGACAACGTTTCCGCTCTGTCCGCTTTCACTTCCACCTCTACTGATCTGCTTCAATGGCATCTTCGCCTTGGACATCCTCCTGCTCGCATTCTTCGACAGCTTCTGCCCCACTTACCGCCAACCAGTCCTCCGCTCAACTGTGATGCCTGCCAACTTGGCAAACATCACCGCTCCTCCTTCCCGCCCAAGCATGCTCGCAGTTCCTCTAGCCCGTTTGATCTCATCCATTCTGATGTATGGGGTCCGGCTCCTACTCCAACCATTAGTCGGGGTAGTTTGTATTTTGTAACTTTTATTGATGACTTTTCTCGTTGTACCTGGGTGTATCTGTTACGAGATCGCTCTGAACTCTTCTCTGTTTGGGAATGCTTTTATAATATGATTAAAACTCAGTTTCATGTCTCTATTAAATGTCTTCGCTCTGATAATGCTAAAGAATATCTTAGTCGTGATTTTTCATCTTTCTGTATGCAACATGGTCTTATTCATCAGACCACCTGCGTTTACACCTCCCAGCAGAATGGGGTGGCGGAACGTAAAAACCGTCATCTCCTCGATGTCGCTCGCACTCTCCTAACGCAGATGCATGTGCCTCGCTCTTATTGGGGCTATGCTGTTCTCCTCGCCTGTTATCTCATCAATCGTATTCCTTCTACTGTTCTTCAGGGTAAGACTCTCTTCTCCATTCTCTACCCCGGCAAGGAACCTTTTCCCCTCCCTCTTCGAATCTTTGGCTGTACAGCCTTTGTGCATGCCCCGTCTGCTACCCGTGACAAACTTTCTCCCCGTGCCACCAAATGTGTCTTTTTGGGCTACTCGGTCACTCAGAAAGGCTACTGTTGCTTTGACCCCGTTCTGCGAAAACAGTTTGTTTCTGCAGATGTCACCTTCTTCGAAAATGCAGCCTACTTCTCCTCTCCACCCCTTCTTCCTCCTATTCCTGACTCCTCACCCTCCCTGTCTGTTCCCTCTCCGCCTATCCACGTTTCTCCTCCCTCCTCCTCATCCCCTCCTCCGTCTATTCCTCTCCCCTCTCTTCCCCCCCCGTCTCCGGAGCCGTCTCTCTCTAGTCCCGGGCCAGCTTTCTCCGCTACGGACGCTCCGGTCCCTGAACCCCCCGACGACCTGGATCTCCCCATTGCTCTTCGCAAAGGGGTGCGGGCATGCACTCAACACCCGCTTGCGGCAGTTGTGTCCTATGATCGGCTTACTTCTTCTCGCCGGCATTTTGCTTTAGCTATTTCAGCTACTACTACTCCCCGTACCTACCAGGAGGCACTTGTGATTCCTCATTGGAAGTCTGCCATGGATGAGGAAATCGCTACTCTTACTGAACGGGGCACCTGGACCCTTGTTTCTCCTCCAGTGGGTACTGATGTGGTTGGCTGTCGATGGTTGTTTGTTGTGAAGTTTCGCCCAGACGGGACTGTGGACCGCTACAAAGCCCGACTGGTGGCCAAAGGCTTCACTCAGACTTATGGGGTTGACTACTTTGATACTTTCTCCCCGGTTGCTCGTCTCAGCACCATCCGGGTTATTCTCTCTGTGGCTGTCAACCGCAATTGGACTATCTCCCAGCTTGATGTCAAGAATGCCTTTCTTTATGGGGATCTTCATGAGGACGTTTACATGGAGCAACCTCCGGGGTATGTTGCTCAGGGGGAGACCCGTGTATGCAAGCTAAAGAAGGCTATCTATGGCCTCAAGCAGAGCCCTCGGGCATGGTTCGACAAGTTCAGCAGCATCGTGGCTGCTGTTGGCTTTACAAGAAGTACGGCTGATCATTCCCTGTTTATTCGCAAAACCGCATCGGGCCTTGTAGTTTTGGCAGTTTATGTTGACGACATTCTTCTTACCGGTGATGATCAAGCTGGGGTGGACTTGACAAAGAAGCACCTCCGTCAACATCTTGTCACAAAGGATATGGGCTCCCCGAAATACTTTTTGGGGATAGAGATCTGTCGGAAGCCCGACTCTCTGGTTCTCTCCCAACGGAAGTATGCACTTGATCTTCTACGGGATGCAGGATTGACCGGTGCCAAACCGGCACGGTATCCCATTGCTACTGGAGAAGACAAAACGTGGACAGATGATTCTCCTCTTATGTCTGATGCCACAAAGTATAGACGTCTGGTGGGTAAACTCATTTATCTCACGGTGACCAGACCTGACATTGCCTATGCTGTTGGCAAGGTAAGTCAGTTCATGCAAGCTCCCAGGGAGTGCCATCTTCAGTCTGCCTTGAAGATATTAGAGTATGTTAAAGCAGCACCGGGCAAAGGACTACTCTTTCAGAAGAATGGTCATTTGAGAGTTGAAGCCTACTCAGATTCTAGCTATGCTGATGATAAAGATGACCGCAAATCTACCTCTGGTTTCTGCACATTTGTTGGAGGTAATCTTGTGAGCTGGAAGAGCAAGAAGCAGTCTGTAGTTTCAAGGTCTAGTGCTGAAGCTGAATATCGGAGCATGGCGTCCACCACTTGCGAACTAAAATGGTTGCGGGCTCTCATGCTTGATCTAGGAGAGGTCTACGACTATCCTCTTCCTATGTTCTGTGACAACAAGGCCGCTATATATATATCCAAAAATCCGGTCTTCCATGAGAGAACCAAACATATTGAAGTCGACTGCCATTTCATCCGGGAAGAAATCTTGAAGAAACAGATTTGCACTCCGTTCGTCACCTCCGACAAAGAGTTGGCAGATATCTTTACCAAGCCTGTGTCTACTTCATTCTTCCACATTTGTGACAAGCTGGGCATGATCGATATCTATGCTCCAGCTTGAGGGGGAATGTTAAAGTAGGCGGTCTGGCGGTCTGAATATGGCGGTCTGGAGACCGCGCGGTCTAGCGGTCTGGGGCTGACAGGCTGAATATCCAGTTGGTGGCGGCTATGGTTCGGCGGTCTTGCGGGTTGTCGCCAGCGACTTGTACATCTGGCGGTCTGGCGGTCTGGCGGTCTGGCAGTCTTGCGGTCTCCTACGGCATCTTCTTCTGGTCTGTCCGGGCGGTTAGCCTGTTATCTAACCGCACGGACTGTGCGGTCTGTACATGTCAAACCGCCCAGTCTTTGTACATTTATTTAGTCCCACATTGTTAGTTTGTACTCTCCTCTATCTCCTCCATTCTATAAAAGGGAGGCCATACCTTTGTAAATGATATTCTTTTGGATAATAAAAATTTCAGTTATTCAAGCTTCCGGCCTGTTTTTCTAGTCGTTCTTCTCTATTTTTACACTCTGAAACAGGCTCTATATATTTTTAATAATTAAAACCAGTAAACACCAATACTGTGACAATAATGAAATGAATCAAATATTAATCCTATAGTTTAAAATCATATGGCACGAATCTTGGCGCAATATTGGACGGGATCGGGTCATCTTCAAGCTCCAGCTGACGGCCCCGATTCAACCCGCCTGGAGCATCTTCCAGCGGCTGCCGCCGGCCATCCGGCCGCCTCCCCGGCCTGCCACCGCCGCCGACACCTTCGTGGTGGTCGGGGCTATCTCCGGCCGACGTCTAGGCCGCCGGAGAGCGCTTTTCCGGCGATCCCGAGACATGAAAAAAACGGGAAATCCATGGATTTTGAAATCTCGATCGGGCTCAATTGAGCCCGAGCCTTGGCCCTATTGATTCCTATGATCTACCCATGAGTAAAGGAGTGGAGGAGGACCTGTGGTGGCGGCTGTAGCCGGGCTGATCGTCGGATTGGCATGGTGGTGGCCGGTGGTGGTCGGATTGCTCAAAAAAGCAGAATAGGGCTTGGTTTCTTCAGGAAAATGGTGGGGATTACTCCTTCGAGTCCAATGGAGCTTTTAAAGAGGTTAGGGGAGGTGTTAGGTGGCTGAAAACACCTTGGCCATTTTTGGCCAAAGTCCACATTGGCGGCTAGGTTGGTAGGGGTGGTGGAGCTTGCTCCAGCCAGTCAAAAAAAGCTGATAGACTCCCCCTTGTCCTTCTGAATTGAATGGGGAGGTTGGGGAGGGGGGAGGAGGAGCACAAAGTCCTCCTTCCTTCTCTTCCTTCTCTTTCTCTCTCCTCCATGGATGACTTTCTCTCTCCTAGTCATCAAGCCTGAAATTTAGGCTCCTACATGTCACATGTCAGCCCACCAATCCATTTGGCCACTTGGGTCAAGGGTAGCCCTAATGAATGAGCTTGAGTTAGCCCATTTGGGCTAACTTGACCCAAAGTGGGACTAGGGCCCACCTAGGTCAATTTGATCCTTGAGGTTTCCTTAATAGGTCCTTGGTGACCCATTAGCCTCCCCTAGGGTCAAGGTGGGGTTGAATTGGCTCTTGAAGGTCACTTGGCCCTTAACTAGGGCATTTTGACCATTTTAGGTTAAGGGTTGACTTTGGTCAAACTAGCCCCTTTGATTGGTCACAATGGGTCCTTGGTGACCTATTGGCCTCTCACTAGGCTTATGAGGGTAGGGGTGGTGTCTATTGGGCTAAGGGACTACAATTGACCCTTGTGTAGGTCAATTTGACCTAATTAGGGCTATATTTGACTTTGGTCAACTTAGCCCTATTGACTGCTTTCCATGGGTCCTTAGTGACCCATTGACCTCTCACTAGGGTTATGGAAGTTTGGGTGGAGTATATTTGGCTAATAGACTGAAATGGACCCTTGTCTAGGTCAACTTGACCTAGCTAGGGTTATAGTTGACTTTGGTCAACTTTAGTCTTTTGACTGCTCTCCATGAGTCCTTAGTGACCCATTGACCTCTCACTAGGGTTATAAGGGTATGGGTGGGGTCTTGGAGTCTTGGTGAAGTCCCATGATCACTTTTAGTCAAGGTTCTGAGATCTGCTAAGTGCAGACCACAGTGGCCCTATTCACACTACCAGGTCCACTTGCCTCTTCCTTGGGCTTTCTAGGGTTTTGTCATGACAAAACCACTCCTAGGGGTCTAGTTGGAAATGAGATGTTACAAATCCCAATAAACAAAACATAGATTTCGTCCCCGAAATCCAGGTTAAGCTTACGGGGACTCCTATCGGGGAGGAAGAAACTTGTAACATCCCATGTAAGTTGAAAGTTTTATGCCACGACTCCGTGATTGACATGCGAGGTTTAAGGCGTTTGTCGATGTTAAGACAAAATAGTCCAAATGACAAAAATCTAGACCCCAATAAACAAAAGTTTAGCCCATATCCTTGAAATTTTAGTTCTACTAGTTAAACATATGAAGGGAATTGAACATTTTGAGTGGTTGCGAGGAATACCTGACTGAAGAGTTCCGGGTATCTTTGTCGCATCAAGTCCTAGGGCTCCCATGTGTGCTCCTCTCTTCCGTGATTTCTCCACAGGACCTTGACTAACGGAACCTTCTTGTGGCGTAGAACTCGTACCCCCTTGTCGTCAATCCGGACTGGTTCTAGGTGAACTGACCGATCAGATGCTATCGGTCCATCTGTGGTTGAAACTTGCTGCTCTGGACGTAGTATAGCTCTCCTAAGAGAGGATATATGGAACACGTTGTTGGGTACATTGGAAAATGTGTACCTGATTTGAAGAAGCCCAACCTAGCTCAATGATATACATCATGTTGTATTTGATGTTGTTTTGAGTTGACTTGTGCAGGTAAAGAATTGTTAAAGTTTACAGAAAAAATTCTAAGTCCAAGTGTCGACACAAAGGAACATGTGTCGTCACATAGAAGAAAGTTGTCGACACAACACTGGGAAAGTGTGTCGACACAGAAGGTGTAAGTCGACACTACTCTGGGAAAAAGTGTCGACACATAACATAGTCTACAACAACACTGGGAAAAAGTGTCGACACAGAAGAAGTAAGTCGACACAACACTGGGAAATTGTGTCGACTCAGAAGAAGTAAGTCGACACAACACTGGGAAATTGTGTCGACACAGAAGAAAAACGTCGACCTCAACATTGGGAGAATGTGTCGACACTGAAGAGTATAGACGATCTCCAGTTTGTCGACATCATCTGAATATGTCGACACAGAAGAAAATAGTCGACACCTGAAGGCCAAGTCAACACTTACTAAAGTTATGATTCTACAACAACTGTGTCGACACACAGGACTTGTGTCGACACACTGCAGAGTCAAAGACCAAGTTAGTTTCAGAAGAAGATGTGTCGACACAAAGGCAATTTAGTCGACATCACTGAAGGCAGTGTCGACACCAAAGTCAATTGTGTCGACACAAATAGACAGATGGTCTCGACACTTTCTGACAGACTGTTTCAACACTAAGGCACAGGACTTGTTTGAAGACTTGACAGCTGTGGGTTATCACCAGTTAACTGAAGTTGTCAGACTTGTCAGAAAACGGTTAGAAACCGGATCAGCCGGTTACCATGAAGAATGTCTATAAATAGACAGATTCAGAAGGAGAAAAAGACACTGAACTACATATAGAACTGATCCTTTAAAATACATTGGATCAGAAAGTAGAGAGGGATTACATTCTACTCATTTCAAGAAAGTGCTAGGCACTTAAGAAGATCTTCTCCGGGAGATCTAAGAAGACTATCTAAGGATAGATCTAAGAAGAGTTCTAATCAGAATTCAGAAGAATCATTCAAAGTTCTGGATAGAGAGAGATCAAGTCAGAATTTGAAGAAGAAGAAAGAATCCACCAGTGGATTATCAAGAAGCTGTTTGGAATCAACTCAGCTAAGTACATTTTCAAGAAGCTTTGAAGAAGGCTAAGAAACAGTTGATTGCATCAGCTGATTAAGAATTGTCATTGCCTTTTCTCTCTCAATTTGGCAAGACAAATTTAAAAACAATCTTTTCTATATTTCTGTAGGATCTGTTTATACAGATCTGAGTTGTAAGCCTATGTTATAAAGGCTGAGTGTAGGAGTGTTGAACTCTGAGTGGTAGGGCTGATTGCCTGAGTGTAGGAGAAGGATATTCTCTGAGTTGTAGGCCTTGGGGCAAGGCTGAGGTAGGGCAGTTGTGCCTGAGTTGTAGGAACCTGTTGGGTTCTGAGTTGTAAGATCTATTGATCTGAGATAAGTGGAAGTTTGGCCGAATCTAGCATACAGCTAGATAGGTGAAGGGGGAAAGTGGATGTACCCAGACCTTGGGGAACCACTATAAATCATAGTGCAATCTGTGATGTTTTGTTTTCTGTGATTGCTGTGTTTTCATATTAGTTAATAAATTGAATTCTGTCTAGAAGTTTTAGAAAGAGAAGCAGAACCTATTCACCCCCCCCCCCCTCTAGGTGTTTAGGCTGCCTTGAAAGTTAAATTATCAAGTGGTATCAGAGGGAGGTTCCTCAAAAAGGACTTAACAGTCTGAGGTAGATCTGATAGGCAGATTCAAGAATCAAGAAGATGGGTTCTGGAGAGAATCATAAGGAGCTAGGGTCAATGAAATTACCCATATGCAAGAAGGAAATCTTTGGGATCTGGAAAGAAAGAGTCAGATTGTTTATGGAAGCATCTGACCCAAGGATTTACATCACAGTACAGGAAGGCCCCTTCATACCAATGAAGATATCTGTTCTTGATGCAAATATCCAAACACCAAAGACTTATTCTGAAATGACCAAGGATGAAATCATCTTGGCAACCATGGACAAAAGGGCACAGAACATCATTGTCAGTGCCATAGATGATTCAACATTTCAGAATCTGATTCACTGCAAGACCTCCAAGGAGATGTGGGACACATTGATTGTCTACATGGAGGGATCAGAAGAAGTAAGGCTGGACAGAAAATCTATGCTAAATCAGGAGTATGAAAGTTTTAGACAAGGAAAATCTGATAGCATAACTGAGTGCTATAAGAAATTCTATAGAATTGTGAATGAGCTAATTTCCTATGGAAGAGTCTTCAGTACCTATGAACTGAATGACAAATTCTTAAGATCCTTATCAAAGGATTGGGATACAAAGATCTGTGCCATAAGAGAAGTGGCAAAATTGGCAGAGATATCTCCTCCAACTCTGTTTGGAAAGTTGCTATCCTATGAAATGCAACTTATGGTAAGGAAGGAGGAGGAAAGAAACTCAAGAGGAGAGCATAGAGAAAAGACTGTGGCATTTAATGCTGAAGCCACCAGAAAGAATAGGAGGAAATCACCATCTCCTCCTAAGGAAGTTGAAGAAGGTAGTTCTGAAAATTCAGATAGGGGTTCAGTCAGCAGTGATTCAGATGCAGACTTTGCTGCATTCACTAGGCAATTTCAAAGGTTCTTGAAAAAGAAGCAATGGAAGTCTAGGCCTTCATCATCACAGCAAGTAGATGACTATTATCAGAAAAGAAGGTCATCTAGGAAAGAGAAAAGCAGGTCAAAGCCCAGCAAAGCCACTACTTCAAAGATTGTCTGCTATTGTTGCAATAGGCCTGGACATGTAGTGGCTGAGTGTCCTGACAAAAGGAAGGAATCTTCAGAAAAGAAGAAGACTTATCAGAAAGGCAAGAAGGAGAAATCCTTTGTAGCAAAGAAAGATAAAAGTCTGTCAGACCAGTCAACTTCAGAATCAGGATCTGAAGCTGAAGCATATATTGGATTATATGCTGCATCTGAGGAAGAGGAGTTTATGCAGTTGCTAGACTCCATCAATGAACATCAATGCATGGGTTTGATGACTAGATCAGAAGAGGACCTATGCCAGAATCAGTCTGGTCCTAATGAGGTAAACAGTCCTTCCAGTACATTTGTTTGTAGTACAAGTGAAGAATCAGCTACATCTGCATCAAGTGATGAAGATGCATCTGGATCTGAAGGAGATGTCTATCAATTGATAGACAAGTATGGGGACTTGTTGCAGGCCCTTAAGAAAAGCAAGAACCTGGTTAAATCACAGGCTCAGGAAATTGCTGATCTAAGGGTTACAACAGCTGAGTTAGAAAAAGTCCTTGATCAAAAGTTAGCTGAAATTGCCAAGCTGAAAAATATAACTATTATTCAGATGGGCACAATTAATTATACTAATGATCAAGTAAAGAGTCTGGAGGACAGACTTAGAATTGAAAGGGATTTAGTGGCTAGTTACTCTAAGCCAAAATCTGTCTTACCCTTGATAGATGAATTTGTCACTCAGAAGGGTAAGGCTGGATTAGGATTTAAGGGTAACTCCAGGGCTAGCAGATTCAAGAAGAAAGGCAAAGCCCCTATTCAGCCACTAAACCTTTCAGTCCCCATAAGGTTTGGTAAGAAGAAAGTGCCTTCTAACATATATGATCATGAAGACATTCAGGATCATATCAAGACAAATGTTCTGAAGAACAAGGGTGTTAAGGCAAGCAGGCCTACCTATGGTCATAAGCCCTATGGTTTTAAGAAACCAGCAGGAGAAGTTGCAACAGCACCAGCAATGAACAGAAATGCTTCTGACAAGGATGTATCTAGATCTAGATACAATAAGTTTGAATGTTGGTGCTGTGGCAAGAGGGGTCATTTTGCATTGGACTGCTGGTATAACACAAGTGTTATAAAGAATAAGAGTCTACCTGTTAGAAGAGGTTATGATAACTTTATTAAGGCTAACCTGAACCAAGGACCCAAGACTTACTTGGGTTCTAAGGGTAAGTAATTCTGTATTGCAGGTGAATCCAAGTTACCATGCCCCTATATGGTACTTGGATAGTGGTTGTTCCAGGCACATGACTGGAACAAAGGGGCTGCTGAAGGAGTATTCATCTGTCAAAGATGGACATAAAGTGATCTTTGGTGGATCTGAAAAAGGAGTCATCAAGGGATTTGGTAACATCTCTTCAAACCTAATTACTATCACCCAAGTGGCATATGTAAAAGGTTTGAAACATAATCTAATAAGCATAAGCCAGCTGAGTGATCTAGGATATGACATTTCATTTGGTAAGGATGGATGTCATATCAAAAGGTCAAGTGATCAAGAGATCATATTGACTGGGTATAGGAAGAGAAATGTGTATTGCCTTAATTTTGAATGTGAGAATAAGGCATCCCCCATTTGTCTTGTAGCTGATGACAATGCTTCTCATTGTGTTAAGTGGCACAAGAGATTGGCTCATCTAAACTACAAGACAATTGGCCAACTCTTTAGTAAAGAACTAGTGAGGAATGGGCCTCAAGTTAAGTGTATAAAGGAAGGGGTATGCTCAGCTTGTCAAAAGGGCAAGCAGACAAAAACCTCATTTCAAAGCCTTGAAAACAAGGATTCTGTGAGGTGCTTATACCTCTTGCATATGGATCTTTTTGGTCCTATGCCAGTTCACAGTCTAGGTAGGAAGGTCTACACACTAGTGGTTGTAGATGACTATTCTAGATTTACATGGGTGTTCTTTCTGAGACAAAAATCTGAAACCCCAAGTGTATTATTCAAGTTTGTAAAGCAAATTCAGAATGAACTGAACAGTACAGTGGTCAAAATCAGAAGTGACCATGGTACTGAGTTTCAATCTGAAAGCATGACAAACTTGTGTATAGACTTTGGGATTTTCCAAGAGTTCTCCTCACCTAGAACACCTCAGCAAAATGGAATTGCTGAAAGAAAGAATAGATCATTAATTGAAGCTGGTAGAACTCTATTGAGTGACACCTCTCTCCCAGAATATTTTTGGGCTGAGGCAGTTAACACTGCTTGTCATGTCATCAATAGGGCTTCTATCACCAAAAGCCACAGGAAGACTCCCTATGAGATTGTGAAAGGCAGAAAACCAAATCTATCCTATTTCAGGATCTTTGGCTGCAAGTGCTATATACTTAACAATGGTAAGTCTTATTTGACTAAGTTTGCTGCCAAATCCCAGGATGGGATATTTGTTGGGTACAGCACAAATAGTAAGGCCTATAGAGTCTTCAACTTAACTACTCAAGTTGTTGAAGAATCTGTGCATATTGTATTTGATGAAACAAGATTAATCAATTGTGAATTGTCTTGTAGATCAAATGACTCAACAGGTATAAGCAAGAAGATGGACAAGCTCTCCATTGCTGAAGCTTCAAAGGAAGAGGGAGCATTGGAAAATGAAGGCTGCTGTCCAGGGGGAGTACAAGAGATAATGGAAGCTGATGAAAACCAAGAGGAACAGCAGAATGAAGAAGCTGGAGATGCTCAACCTGAAGGGAATCTACCTCCAGCTATAAGATATCTAAGAGATCATCCTACTGATCAGATAATTGGTGATCCAAGACAAGGAGTGCAAACTAGAAGCAGAAATCAAAG
This sequence comes from Platanthera zijinensis, assembly GCA_039513925.1. Classification (NCBI taxonomy): domain Eukaryota; kingdom Viridiplantae; phylum Streptophyta; class Magnoliopsida; order Asparagales; family Orchidaceae; genus Platanthera; species Platanthera zijinensis. Next base: position 76,387,880 of record CM077097.1, read on the forward strand.
CACAGTTTTGCATTCTAGTTTCTTGTCTCAAATGGAACCTAAGAAGTTTGAAGAAGCTATCCAAGACCAGTACTGGATTGATGCTATGCAAGAGGAGCTGAATCAGTTCAGAAGGTGCAAGGTCTGGGAGCTTGTTCCTAAACCAAGAGGCCACAACATAATTGGGACTAAGTGGATCTATAGGAACAAGCTAGATGAAAGTGGAATAATAATAAAGAATAAAGCAAGATTGATTGCAAAAGGATACAGGCAGGAAGAAGGGATTGACTTTGATCAAACCTTTGCTCCAGTAGCAAGGCTGGAGGCAATCAGAATGTTCCTTGCCTATGCAGCCTACCAAGACTTCAAAGTATACCAGATGGATGTAAAGTCAGCATTTCTGAATGGTGATCTTAAAGAAGAAGTATATGTAGAGCAGCCATCAGGTTTTGTAGATCCTCTTAAACCTGATTCTGTGTACAAGCTTAGGAAAGCTTTGTATGGGTTAAAACAAGCTCCAAGGGCTTGGTATGAAACCCTGTCTACCTTCCTCATTGAGAATAAATTCTCAAGAGGAAAGATAGACAAAACTCTATTCCTTAGGGAATCCAAAGGAAAGATCATCTTAGTCCAGATCTATGTTGATGACATAATCTTTGGATCTACTGAAAACAACCTTTGTAAAAAGTTTGCCAAACTTATGCAAGGGAAGTTTGAGATGAGCAGTATGGGAGAACTTAAGTTCTTCTTGGGACTCCAAGTAAGACAGACTGATGATGGATTGTCCATATCCCAGTCTAAGTTCACCAAGGAATTAATTAAAAAATATGGTATGGAGTCATCCTCCTCCATGAGAACTCCTATGGGCACAAGTATGCCAATATGCAAAGATGAGGCAGGTAAACCTGTTGATGAATCATTGTATAGAGGAATAGTTGGGTCACTACTATATCTCACTGCTAGTAGACCTGACATTATGTATGCAACATGTGTCTGTGCTAGGTACCAAGCCTGCCCTAAAGAATCTCATTATACTGCAGTAAAAAGGATTCTGAGATATCTAAAGGGCACTCCTACTCTAGGTCTTTGGTACCCTAGGAATAGAGATTTTCAACTAACAGGCTATTCAGATGCAGATTTTGCAGGATGTAGAGAGGATAGAAAGAGTACTACAGGTACTTGTCAATTCCTGGGAGGAAGACTAATATCTTGGAGTAGTAAAAAACAGACTAGTGTGGCAATTTCCACAGCTGAGTCAGAGTATATTGCTGCAGGAAGCTGCTGTGCACAGCTATTATGGATGCAGCATCAGCTTAAAGATTATGGTATTCAGGTAAGTAGAACACCCCTTTTATGTGATTCTAAGAGTGCTATTTCTATTGCTAATAATCCAGTTTCTCATAGTAGAACTAAGCATATAGAAATAAAATATCATTTTCTTAGAGAACATGTAGAAAAAGGTGACATCTCATTGGAATTTGTAAAAACAGATTATCAAATAGCAGATGTATTTACTAAGCCTTTAGATGAAACCAAATTCAATAAATTCAAAATTGAATTAGGTATGTTAACCATTGATTAATGTATTAAACAAAATCATTAACAATGCTATTGAAATGGTTTATAAGTAAGTAAAAGTAGTAACAACATAATCAAGTGTTAAAAAGGACACATTGAAGTTACAGAAATTGGCTAAGTAAGAATGTGTCAACACATTCAGTAATAATGTGTCGACTCAGAGAAATTATGTCGACAAGTCAGAAATATTGTGTCGACACAGAGAATATGTGTCGACACTTAAGAATTTTATTGTCGACTTAACCAGGGATGTAATGTCGACTCAACCAGAATTATGGTGTCGACACTTACAAACTATGTGTCGACACTTGTCCTTAGAGTCGACACATAATTTCTGTCTTTCTACTATATATCCAAGGTGTCGACATAACCACAAATTGGTGTCGACACATAGTAGACTGAAGAAATGTCGAGTTAATAGAAGCTTGTGTCGACACATTCCGTCTGTGTCGACACATTTAGACTGTCTTTGGCGCCTTTTGAACTTCTTTCAACAGAAGCTATAAATAGGTCAAAAAGCTCTTTGTGTCGACACGCTTTCAAGGTTTTCGAAACTCAAACCCTGTGTCGACAGTCTTTCTTTCTCTCTTCTCTCAAGCTTTCTCGACACAACGATGGCGCCAAGGATTGAAGACAATGTTAATGAAGGGTATGAGTTGGTGCGCCAGGCGTTTGCAGAGGCGCCGCCTGATGTTCAAGGAGTTATCACCCTTCTCTCTGCATCAGGGTTAGAATTTCTTGTCTCAGAACCATCCAAGATCTGGAAGAAGGAGGTGCATGAGTTCTTTATCTCAGCATCAGTCCATTCTACTGAACTCAAGATCAAGTCCATTGTTCACGGGACTAAGATTAAGATTACCCAAAGAGGTTTGAGAAAGTTTTTGCAATTACATGTGGTTGAAAATGAAGAAGAGGTTCCTAGTTCTAAGACAAGGGAAGCCCTTCAATGGTGTGGTTTGGATTCAAACATGAAGATTGGTGCTGCATTCAATAGGAAGGGTATGAATCAGCAAGGAAAGTTCTTGTCTGAAATAGTTGGGAAAGTAATTCTCTGCAAGACAGGTGGACATGATAGGATTTCTGCCTATATGTTCAACCTTATGACCAGGATTGTCTTTACAATTCCTACTGATTGGTCAGTAATCCTATTTGACAAGATTAAAGAAGGGATCAAGAAGCCTAACATGGCTAGGATCATAAGTCTATATCTCAATGGAGCAATTCCTGAAGTGATGCAGCAACTGCCAGGATCTAAAATCAATCATATGAGAAGGATGGACATGAGACTATTCTCCAGGTGGGAAAGGGTGCTGACTAAGGATGTGCCTGAAGAGAGCAGGCCAGACACCCCTGTGAGATCCCCTTCTCCAGCTCACGAGACTGAGCAACAACAAGAGGACCCACTAAGGATACAGAGTGAAGAACAACCTGCCTCCACTACAGTTCATCAAGTAGATACATCTGCACAGATGCAGGGGGAGCCTGTTCAATCTCCTGCTCAAAATGTATCTACCCCTACTCAGGTACAAGTGGTACAGGTGTAGGGGGAGCAAATGTATTTTACTATAAAAGACTTTCTAAAAGTTTTTTTTTCTCACTGCACAGGTTCAGGGGGAGCATGTGTCTTCTCCTACTCCAGATATGCAGCTGCCTGAGAATGTGCACAAGGATGCACCTAATGACTTATCTTTAGATGCTCCAGTTCAAAAAGAATACACTCTGGATGAGTTATTTCCTAATGATGACATAGCTACTGATAGAATAGAAGAGAACCAAGATGTTGAGCAGCCTCTTGACATAGAGCTAGAACAAGAAGTGGAGAAAGTTCAAGAGATTGAAAAAGTTCAAGAAATAGAGGAGGAGCAAAGAATTGAGGGGGAGCCAGTACATGTTGAAACTGAGCAACATGGCACTGAAGCAGATAGAGTTCACATTGAGAGTACTTCTGAATCTGAGACTGAAGAAGCCAGGTTGGCTAAGAGAAGAAAACTGGTTGTATTTAAAAGAAGAAGCAAAACTTATAAGCAGGCTTTACAGACAACACCTCCACCTCCACCTCCTGAAGTTGATTATAACAAGTTCTTGGTGGATTTACAGGTGAAATTGGATGACCACAGGGTGGCCATTGAGAAATATGTTGATGAAAGAAACAAAACTCTGCAGTTTGACTTAGCCCAAGATATCAAATCTATCCAATTTCAAGTCAACTTGAATAAAACTGAAATGACAGATTGCTTCCACAAGGGTGGCAATGCTGTAGTTTATCTGGCTAAACAACAGCAGGCTATCTCTACAAAGGTGGATGATATTGCTTTGAAGCAAGGTTATGTTCTGGAAAATCAAATAAGAATGAATGACAATTTAACTGAATCACATAATGAGATCATTCTAGAGGTGCAGAAGATTGTTCCAGGGATGCCTGCAGATAGAGCCAAAGAAATGGCAGAGTTTGATAAGAATTTTCAGGCTGCAATTGCATCTGTTAAGACTGCCATCACAACCTCTCAACAGGAAATATCTGAAAAGCTTCAAAAGTTAAGACCATTTTTCAAGGAGGGAGTGAATTATTTGGATGGCCAAATTCGATTCCAGAAAGAAGATCTTAGAGATCATGTCTCAAGAGAAGCCATAAAGGGGGAGAGGATGCTAATTCATGCAGGCTCTGAGCATGCCAAATGGGTGACCAATAGTATAAGAGCCACATTGGGATATCCACCATTGTGTGATGATAACATGGTGGCTGAGTCTGGTCTACAAACAGGACTACTTGAAGGTGACCAACCTGAGGTTGCCCAAGTCATATACCCCCCTCCAGATTTTGATATATTGGATCAGCAAGTGCAATATATGTATAGTCCTTCAAAGGAGGTTGTAAATGTTATCTTTGGAAAGGTTGATAAGCCTGAGGTAAATTTGCAAGAACAGCAAGATGCTCTACTTTCAAAGAAAAGATTTAGAGAGCAGGCTGAGCTGAAGCCAGATTTTGAGCAGTGGAGTCCTACTTCCAGAAATATAATACTCACTGCATGGAAAGCTGTCAAAGATCAAGTTCATGAAAGGGGCAAGTGGTACAATGAGCAGGAATGGCAGAAGTATGAGACAAGACAAGAAGCCATTGTACAATTCAGAAGGAAAGCTAAGCTGGGAAGACTTCCACCTGATGCTATGGAGCCAAGCAAATACTTCCCAAAGCCTTTTCACTATTTTGAAAGGCAAAGGCTCAAGGAAGAAGCTAAGAAGAAAGCTGATCTTAAAGGAAAAAAGATGGCTGAAGAATCAGAAGCTCCTGTGACAGCTAAAATTAAATCTGGCCAAGGGATTGTTATTAGAGAACCTGATCAATCCTGATAATGTTTTAGTTCTTTCATAATGTTTTGTAATGATGTAATGTGATCAGTCAAAGAAAAACCATGTAATCAAACATTACCCAGTAATAAACAAAATATTGTTAAATCTGTGATAGATTGTTTTATCCATGATGTTCTTATTATTTTGTTTATAATTAAGTATCCCTGTGTATTGTCATATATCATCATTTTATACTATTTCTAAATGGTATATATCATTGGCTATAAGGGTTATGACTTCTCCAAATAGGGGGAGATTGTTGGGTACATTGGAAAATGTGTACCTGATTTGAAGAAGCCCAACCTAGCTCAATGATATACATCATGTTGTATTTGATGTTGTTTTGAGTTGACTTGTGCAGGTAAAGAATTGTTAAAGTTTACAGAAAAAATTCTAAGTCCAAGTGTCGACACAAAGGAACATGTGTCGTCACATAGAAGAAAGTTGTCGACACAACACTGGGAAAGTATGTCGACACAGAAGGTGTAAGTCGACACTACTCTGGGAAAAAGTGTCGACACATAACATAGTCTACAACAACACTGGGAAAAAGTGTCGACACAGAAGAAGTAAGTCGACACAACACTGGGAAATTGTGTCGACTCAGAAGAAGTAAGTCGACACAACACTGGGAAATTGTGTCGACACAGAAGAAAAACGTCGACCTCAACATTGGGAGAATGTGTCGACACTGAAGAGTATAGACGATCTCCAGTTTGTCGACATCATCTGAATATGTCGACACAGAAGAAAATAGTCGACACCTGAAGGCCAAGTCAACACTTACTAAAGTTATGATTCTACAACAACTGTGTCGACACACAGGACTTGTGTCGACACACTGCAGAGTCAAAGACCAAGTTAGTTTCAGAAGAAGATGTGTCGACACAAAGGCAATTTAGTCGACATCACTGAAGGCAGTGTCGACACCAAAGTCAATTGTGTCGACACAAATAGACAGATGGTCTCGACACTTTCTGACAGACTGTTTCAACACTAAGGCACAGGACTTGTTTGAAGACTTGACAGCTGTGGGTTATCACCAGTTAACTGAAGTTGTCAGACTTGTCAGAAAACGGTTAGAAACCGGATCAGCCGGTTACCATGAAGAATGTCTATAAATAGACAGATTCAGAAGGAGAAAAAGACACTGAACTACATATAGAACTGATCCTTTAAAATACATTGGATCAGAAAGTAGAGAGGGATTACATTCTACTCATTTCAAGAAAGTGCTAGGCACTTAAGAAGATCTTCTCCGGGAGATCTAAGAAGACTATCTAAGGATAGATCTAAGAAGAGTTCTAATCAGAATTCAGAAGAATCATTCAAAGTTCTGGATAGAGAGAGATCAAGTCAGAATTTGAAGAAGAAGAAAGAATCCACCAGTGGATTATCAAGAAGCTGTTTGGAATCAACTCAGCTAAGTACATTTTCAAGAAGCTTTGAAGAAGGCTAAGAAACAGTTGATTGCATCAGCTGATTAAGAATTGTCATTGCCTTTTCTCTCTCAATTTGGCAAGACAAATTTAAAAACAATCTTTTCTATATTTCTGTAGGATCTGTTTATACAGATCTGAGTTGTAAGCCTATGTTATAAAGGCTGAGTGTAGGAGTGTTGAACTCTGAGTGGTAGGGCTGATTGCCTGAGTGTAGGAGAAGGATATTCTCTGAGTTGTAGGCCTTGGGGCAAGGCTGAGGTAGGGCAGTTGTGCCTGAGTTGTAGGAACCTGTTGGGTTCTGAGTTGTAAGATCTATTGATCTGAGATAAGTGGAAGTTTGGCCGAATCTAGCATACAGCTAGATAGGTGAAGGGGGAAAGTGGATGTACCCAGACCTTGGGGAACCACTATAAATCATAGTGCAATCTGTGATGTTTTGTTTTCTGTGATTGCTGTGTTTTCATATTAGTTAATAAATTGAATTCTATCTAGAAGTTTTAGAAAGAGAAGCAGAACCTATTCACCCCCCCCCCTCTAGGTGTTTAGGCTGCCTTGAAAGTTAAACTATCACACGTCGTGCAGACTCGCCAGCTCCGGTGGCAGTTCCAGTCTGTATGCCATGGGACCGATCCGCTCCTGGATCCTATAAGGTCCCATGTACCTTGGGCTGAGCTTCTTCCTTTGTCCGCGTACCCGAGTAACTCCATACATGGGTCGGATTTTCAAGAACACCTGATCTCCTACCTAGAATTCCACCTGACGGTGCCGAGCATCGTAATACTTAGCCTGCCGGCTCTGTGCTTCCAGCATCCTATCCCGTATCAATCTTACCTGAGCCTCGGTGTCCTCGACAAACTCCGAATCCAAAGCCTTAGGGTCCTCGTCCTGTATCCATGACAGAGGAGTCCTGCACTTTCGTCCATACAGCGCCTCATAAGGAGCCATTTTAATACTGGACTGGTAGCTGTTATTATACGAAAATTCAATTAGTGGTAATAACTTTTCCCACGGTTCACCGCGATCTAATACGCAGAGTCGTAGTAAATCCTCCAGAGTCCGGTTAGTTCGTTCCGTTTGTCCGTCTGTCTGGGGATGGAAAGCTGTACTGAATGTTAGTCGAGTGCCTAAGTAGGTCTACACTGACCTCCATTCTCTGGAAGTAAATCATCCATCCCGGTCCGACACGATCGTTTTGGGGACGCCATGATAACGGACGAACTGCTCCACAAATTTCCGGACTAACACTCCCACCGAGTCATCCTTCCTGATTGGAATAAACCTCGCCACCTTCGTCAGTCGGTCGATGATTACCCATATCGAATCGTTCCCTGTCCTGGATCGAGGAAGTCCATGTATAAAGTCCATGGCGATATCATCAAACTTCCACTCTGGTACTGGGAGGGGCTGTAATAATCCTGCGGGGTTTTTGCACTCCGCTTTTACTAATTGGCACGCCTTGCAACGGGTCACGAAGTAGGTGATATCCTTCTTCATGCCGGGCCAGAACATAGTCTTCTTCAGATCTGCAGTCATCTTCGTAATCCCCGGGTGTACCGAATATCGACTGCAATGAGCCTCCGTCATGATGTCTTCCCGGATCTGGCCTCCCTCTGGTATGTAGACCCGTCCTCTGAAGCATACTAAATCATCTCTCAGCGTGTAATCTCCCGCAGTGCCTGCTTCTAAGGACCGGAATACCGGATCTAGCTGGGCATCCTGCCTCTGTCCACCCTTGACCCGCTCTCGTATGTCATTTGTGGCGATTAATGATGACAGGTACTCCCGGTATAGCCCAGGGTGATCCTCGGATACTAGGGATATTTGCATTTTATCAAACATCTGAATCAACTCCAAGGCCATCAATGGTGTTCCTACTTCAGTGTTTGCGGTCTTTCGGCTCAATGCATCTGCTACCACATTCGCCTTCCCCGGGTGGTAGTGCATCTCGTACTGATAATCTGCCAAAAATTCCACCCATCATCTCTGTCTGATATTTAGCTCCTTCTGCGTGTCCACATACTTCAAATTTTTGTGGTCGGAGTATATGTCGCAGTGGACACCGTATAGATAGTGACGCCAGACCTTTAATGCAAAAATAACAGCTCCCATCTCTAAGTCATGGATTGGGTAGTTTTGCTCGTGTTTCTTCAGCTGCCGAGAAGCATAAGCTATCACATGGCCATTCTGCATAAGTACTGCACCCATGCCCTGGTAGGAGGCATCGGTGTAGACCTGGAATCCTTCTTTCCCTGAAGGGAGGGTAAGTATAGGGGCCGAAGTGAGTCGCCCCTTTAGCTCTTGAAAAGCCTCTTCACACCGTGGGGTCCAGGTAAAGGGCACCTCCTTCCTTGTCAGAGATGTGAGTGGGAGGGCGATACGAGAGAATCCCTCTACGAATTTCCGGTAGTATCCGGCAAGCCCTAGGAAACTTCGTACATCTGTGGCCGTCTTTAATTGTGGCCAGTCCCGAACTGCTTGGATCTTGGCCGGGTCCACTGCTAACCCAGCACCACTGATGATATGGCCTAGGAAGGCCACCTCCTTTAACCAAAATTGGCACTTGCTGATCTTTGCATAGAGCTTGTGCTCCCGTAGTTTCCTCAGAGTCAGCGTCAGATGTTGCGTGTGCTCCTCTTCTGTCCTTGAGTAAATGAGGGTGTCATCGATAAACACGATGACAAATATATCTAAATACTCCTTGAACACCTGATTCATAAGGCTCATAAATGCTGACGGCGCATTTGTGAGCCCGAAGGGCATTACAGTAAATTCGTATAGTCCGTATCTGCTACTGAATGCAGTCTTCGGAATGTCCTCTTCCTAGATCCGTAACTGGTAGTAGCCTGATCTCAGATCCAATTTGGAAAAGAAGTGCGCCCCTTCTAGCTGGTCAAACAGCTCATCTATCCTTGGCAACGGATATGTATTTCAGACTATCAATCGGTTTAGAGCTCGGTAGTCGATGCACAGTCTCAGAGTTCCGTCCTTCTTTTTAACAAACAAGACCGGGGCTCCCCAAGGCGAAGAGCTCGGTCGGACAAATCCAGCCTCCACCAGTTCTTGGAGTTGGCTTCGAAACTCTGTCAATTCTTTCGGGGCCATCCGGTAAGGGGCCCTAGCTGCTGGCTTAGCCCCCGGCACCAGCTGTATCCGGAAATCCTGCTCCCAGTGCGGGGGTAGCCCAGGCAGTTTCTCCGGGAATATGTCGGCAAAATCTCGCACCACCGGAATATCCGAGGTGGAGACCTTGGTTTCAGTCATCTCAAATATTACTTCATACACTTCTTCTCCTTGTAAGTGAGCCTTGACAGCTTGTACAGATGACAGTATGAGAGGGGGAATAGATTTTATACCTTCAATGACGAGGTATGAATCCCCATGTCTTACGGTAACTCTTTTGGACGTGCAGTCAATTTGAGCATGATTCCAGTTCAACCACGTCATTCCTAGGATCAAATCAAAGATTGACATCTTTATGATCGTCGCTGGAGCTTCAAATATCCTTCCGCCGATCTCTGCCTCCATGTTGCAGTGGGCAGAGGTGAACAACTCCGATCCGTCGGGTAGTCGTATCCTCACCATCAGACCCGTGAATCGTTCCACACCTTCCAATCCTTCTATGAAGGCCTCCGATACAAATGAGTGCGAAGCACCCGTATCAAATAGCGTATAAGCGGGTTTGCCGCTGATGAAAACTATTCCTGGGGTTTTGGGAAAAATTAAATGTCTCAGAATTCTAGCCATGGTTTTCTTTCCTAGATTGTCACTTCTATATAAAATTTAAGTTCATGAGAAATAACTTAAACTAGAATTTTCAGACGTACCAGTGATAACTTGCTCCGGGTTTCGGGGCTGAGCCAGATCTAGTGCATAAATTTGCTCCCTCTGCTGCCTACGATCTGCACCCTGGAAACCACGTCCTCGACCACGTCCTCATCCTCCAAACTGCTGGGTATGCGGGGCAACCTGTGGTGCTGGTAGAGGTGCTTCCCTCATGGGGCAGTTTCTCCGAATATGCCCTATTTGATGGCAGTTGTAGCACTCTGGTGGGGGAAATGCCATGCCCCCGGGTCTTGGTGCCTCCCTCATCTGAAGAGGCTGAGGGGCCAATATCACCTGCTCCCTCGGCTCTCGTCTTATTTCCTGACGAGGTTGGTCTTCTGTTCTTCTTCCTTCTCTCCCATCTGTGATGCGGCCCCGCCGCTGATCATTCCGGGCTCCCCGACCCTGGTCCTCTGTTGGCCTTTTTCGACCCCGAGTGGTGTGCCAATCGGCCTCAATCCTCTTGGCCATTTCCAAGATCCGAGAGATAGGTCCATCAGAAACGAACAGAAGGGCCTCCCTCAAGTCCTCTCGTAGACCCTTATAAAACCTTTTTGTGTAGCCCGCCTCATCTAGTTGATACGAATCCGCGTAGCGAGCCAAGTGGTCGAACTCCCGATGGTACTCTACCACCGTCCTGGTACCCTGCTTCAACTGTAAGAACCGTTCCTCCAACTCATCCCTGGCTGATTGTGGAACAAAATGTTCCAGGAGAGCGGTCCTGAACTCTTCCCAGGAGATTTCTGTAACCTCCCTATCAGCAAATGTTGTATCCAGCAGCGTCTTCCACCACCTCTTTGCGTGAGACTCTAGGCAGGAGACAACCAAGACCACCTTCTCCTCCCAGGGACATCGTATCCCAGTCAGCATTTCATACATAATATCTAGCCACTCCTCTGTCCGTACAGCGGATTCTGTCCCCAAGTAAGATGGAGGAGAGAGTCCTCGAAAAATGCTCAGCCAATTGGCCCCCGGGTTCGGCTGCGGAGCCGGAACCTGCTGAGCCCTGAAAGCATCTAGAATGGCCGTCAGCGTTTGACCCATCTCCGAGTGTAAGAATGGAGTGGGGGCCGGGGGAGGTGGTGCAACAGTCGGAGTCTGCTGAACTCCGCCTTGTGGTGTTGGCTGCGCTGGGGGCTGCGTTATAGAAGACAATTATAAGAAGTCTCACAGGTTTAACTAAAAGTGGACAATTTTCCATGTGATTTTTCCCTTTGGGCCCACCACTGCTTCCGCTGCTTAGTTTGTCCGCAAACTAAACTCGAGCGGGGGTGTCCCAGGGTTAGTGGACTGCTACATTTCTGATCGAGGTTTCCTCTGATACCACTTGTAAGACCCCCATTTTTTTTTTCTTTTTCGACACCGGGGTCTTAGGCCCAGAACCGCCGCCTTGCGGTGACACCTTCGCACCCGGGAAGGTCGTCACTACAAGACGCCGATTCTGCCGGCCAATTCGATCATAACAGTAGCAATATACTTAAGAAGGTAGCAAGTCCACAAAGAGAATCACATATATAGAAATAAACTCCACGAAGGGAGTGTCCACTGATAGTACACATAATAAAATCACGGGCTTATGCCCGGTACATCAAGTCCTCACTACATTTCACTCATCGCGGAAGCAAACTAATACAACTACTATAGATCAGGACTCACTGTCCCTGCTGTCTGGACTCCAGTGCTAGACTGTCCGATCTCCAAGCGTGCCGACCTCCGGGGCTGCTCTTCCATGCTGGGCTCCGTGGTCCCCTAAATGATGTGGTTCGAAAACCGTTAGTCTAAAAGACTAAGTCCTATCGTCCCCCACCCCTTCCCCCATGGCTCCTAAAGCACCGAGCGGGGAGAAGGAAAGGGAAGGACATGAAAGTGGAGAGTATTCAAATTTCAGATGGCAGCGGAACTAAACTAACAGTGTAAGCATGATAATAATCGTACAAAATAAATAAGTAACTTTAACTTATGCGAGTATACATAAGCTAAGGGATCTTTTGCAGGGCTCCTATCATATAAAAAGTCCCATACCGATTTATACAATAGGGTGTCGGTTCTATTAGCAGGTTTATAATGTTGAAAGAGAACCTTGACTTATAAGCACGCTCACACGAACTTATAGGCCAAGGGGTCGTTTAGCAAGGCCTAATGTATAGAGCGTCCCATACCGCTTATACATTAGGTGTCAGGTTATATGCGATGGTTATGCTATGAAATACATTTATGCCATGATGTGAACATGCATGTGCAACTCACCCACTCGACTCTGTGTACACAGACCTTTAGTTCCCCCTTTTGGAGCCGTTACCTCCCAGGATACCTCCGTAGTGGCAGACGGAAGCGGTGGGTTGGGCCTCGCCCACCTCTAAACCAGTAAAGCACTACCGGTCAGACCTATCGTACGCCTCAACGCTTGGTGCACTAAGCGGACGTCTGCGTACTCTTGCCGGCTGGCGCGCCGGACTTCTGTTGGCAAAGTGCTAACCACACTTGCCGAGCCAACCATATTGGTGTCGGTGCATCGAACTCCCCAATATAGAAGACCCACCACCTTAAAACCTTTTATGCACATACAATAGTTATGAGTCAACCAACCAACCGAGCCGAAGCTCACCGGATAATTCTCGTCCATCATAATCTACAACCGAGCTAAAGTTCCCCGGACAATCCCATCCGTCATAATCTACAACCGAGCTAAAGCTCCCCGGACAATCCCACCCGTCATAATCTACAACCGAGCTAAAGCTCCCCGGACAATCCCGTCCGTCATAATCTACAACCGAGCTAAAGCTCCCCGGACAATCCCGTCCGTCATAATCTACTGCCGAGCTAAAGTTCCCCGGACAATCCCATCCGTCATAATCTACAACCGAGCTAAAGCTCCCCGGACAATCCCATCCGTCATAATCTACTACCGAGCTAAAGCTCCCCGGACAATCCCGTCCGTCATAATCTACTACCGAGCTAAAGCTCCCCGGACCACCATCACAACTACTGGGCTTATTGCCCAAGTAACCCCTACTATCTCCCGGGACACTGGGTGAGAAAGTGTGAAACCCTATGTTTACTATTTACTGTATGCTTACGAAGTTTTTGACTCTTCCTAATTACTACGAGAAAGACGGTTTTTCGTCGATCATGCGCACCACCTAACACTAGCCAACCCACTCTCACTACTCTTCTTTTCTTTCTATTGGGAAATCATCCACAACAAAAAGGGTCTAACTCCAATAACTATCCCCGACCTTGTCTTATTCCAATTTAGCAATTTTGCTATATGCACACCAACTCAGACGATACGTTGAACCAGATAGGGGGTATTCTAAATAATCATCCGAATGCCCTGAATTATTTACTGGAGACTTATCATGATGCAAATGGACTAAATCCAAAAGATTATCATTTTTCCAATTATTCTGATATTTATTTAAATTCCCGTAAAGCTTCTAAGGGCTACCCATTGAGCATGAAGTGCACTTTTCAGAGAGGTATAAAGCTTCATAAATTCATGATAAATTCTAAATAACAATTTAACAATAAATCCAAGATATAACCATTTTTCAAGTATTCAAGTGACACTAATCAATTTTTGAAAATATATCCTTTTTCCTTTTATTAATGAAGTAAGTGCAATAAATATTAATCCAAAAATTCTTAATTAATTTTCTAAAATAGATACTGACCTAAAAACATCATTGGCCAAATTTCATAATTATACAGTAAGTAAATTGCTCAAAATGATTTAAACAAACTAGATCCAAAATTGCTAAATGCAGACCACCAAGTCAATCTTCATGTAAAAATGGGATGTATATAAAATAATCCTCCTACACCCCTATAATAATTAATGGAGGTTCATTATGACCTTTAAGTTCTAAATCCAAAGTTCCAAAATTTTCCTTACTTATTTGATAATTCATTTAATTATTTTAATGTCTAAAATTTCCAAAAATGAACATGAAGTACTACTTTCATTCAAGGAATCATTTTACAAATTTTATATGTTACTCTGAATAATGATATAACTTATCTTCCAAAATATATATTTCTTTTCAGTAAAGTTTTATCTTTAAATCAAATATTCATTTAAGTCCTTGGAAATTCATTTAATAAATATAAAATAATGTATTGCTTCCAAAAATTCAGGGAAATTCCAATTATGAATCTAATGGCATATACATGGTTTGGGCCAAATTTCATAATTTATTTATTAGTAGATAGGCTTAAATGAATTTTTGAATAATTCCATCAAATGATAATCTTGTGAACTAACTACCTCACATACTTGTCCAAGAATTCTTATAAAATTTATATAAACTCCTCATGCTTCCAAACAACCTCTGCCAAAATTTCAGGACCTCTCAATTATCAGAAGTAGCATAATAAATTATTTACTTAATTTAAGCATTTCTTGGGTTACAAATGAAGTGCTATAATTATTGACCCAAAATTTCCCATTAAATTACCAGAGGCTCATAATGCCCTTGATACTAATCTACCAAAATTCCATCTTAGTTTGAGGTGTTTAGCTAGCCCATTTCAACCCTAGAATGTTTGTGCCCTAAACTAGGGTTAGGGATTTTAGGGCCCTAAACATTCCAAAATGCCCTAATAATTTTACCAGAGGGTTATATTTACCACAACTCTATCCCTACAAAATTTCATAGCCATAAAAGGTGATTTGACCATATGCCCTTCACAAGGTACAAAAGCCCTTCCTTAGGGTTTGACCTAAGATCTTGGGCCAAACCAACTCCACTGCCCCCAAATTTCCTTTGGGAGGTGTATCTTGTCATCCCAAACTAGTGTACAAAATTTGAACCTCTGTTGAGGTGAATTGGACATTAAAAGCCAAAATTACAATTTGGACCAAAATACCCTTCTTAGGGCAAGGCTAGGGTTTGCTTGAATCCTATTCAAATCAACTCCAATCTTAATGAAATTTTAACCAGAGGTCTATATTGACCTCATAACCATCCCACCAAAATTTGGTTGAATTTGGACTTCATTTGACCCCTAATTTAATTTGCCCTAGCATAATTAAATTATTTACAAAAACTATAGGAAAATTGTTCCCAAAAATTCCCATTTTTGGGCAGGGTCTAGGTATAGGGTAGGGTGAGCCCCTGCCAAAATTTCAGCTTATTTGGACCAAGGATCAAGTGTGGGCATCCAATTTAATGACTGACTATTCATTTGTATAGGCCCCACCAAAATGAGTGCCCTGGCCAAACCAGTCACCCAATTTGGTTCAAACCAATTTTGGCGGAAAGTAGACTCATAGGGCTAGGTTTTTGATGTTGACCACTTTCTCTGAAACAGGCTCTATATATTTTTAATAATTAAAACCAGTAAACACCAATACTGTGACAATAATGAAATGAATCAAATATTAATCCTATAGTTTAAAATCATATGGCACGAATCTTGGCGCAATATTGGATGGGATCGGGTCATCTTCAAGCTCCAGCTGACGGCCCCGATTCAACCCGCCTGGAGCATTTTCCAGCGGCTGCCGCCGGCCATCCGGCCGCCTCCCCGGCCTGCCACCGCCGCCGACACCTTCGTGGTGGTCGGGGCTATCTCCGGCCGGCGTCTAGGCCGCCGGAGAGCGCTTTTCCGGCGATCCCGAGACATGAAAAAAAACGGGAAATCCATGGATTTTGAAATCTCGATCGGGCTCAATTGAGCCCGAACCTTGGCCCTATTGATTCCTATGATCTATCCATGAGTGAAGGAGTGGAGGAGGACCTGTGGTGGCGGCTGTAGCCGGGCTGATCGTCGGATTGGCGTGGTGGTGGCCGGTGGTGGTCGGATTGCTCAAAAAAGCAGAATAGGGCTTGGTTTCTTCAGGAAAATGGTAGGGATTACTCCTTGGAGTCCAATGGAGCTTTTAAAGAGGTGAGGGGAGGTGTTAGGTGGCTGAAAACACCTTGGCCATTTTTGGCCAAAGTCCACATTGGCGGCTAGGTTGGTAGGGGTGGTGGAGCTTGCTCCAGCCAGTCAAAAAAAGCTGCTAGACTCCCCCTTGTCCTTCTGAATTGAATGGGGAGGTTGGGGAGGGGGGAGGAGGAGCACAAAGTCCTCCTTCCTTCTCTTCCTTCTCTTTCTCTCTCCTCCATGGATGACTTTCTCTCTCCTAGTCATCAAGCCTGAAATTTAGGCTCCTACATGTCACATGTCAGCCCACCAATCCATTTGGCCACTTGGGTCAAGGGTAGCCCTAATGAATGAGCTTGAGTTAGCCCATTTGGGCTAACTTGACCCAAAGTGGGACTAGGGCCCACCTAGGTCAATTTGATCCTTGAGGTTTCCTTAATAGGTCCTTGGTGACCCATTAGCCTCCCCTAGGGTCAAGGTGGGGTTGAATTGGCTCTTGAAGGTCACTTGGCCCTTAACTAGGGCATTTTGACCATTTTAGGTTAAGGGTTGACTTTGGTCAAACTAGCCCCTTTGATTGGTCCCAATGGGTCCTTGGTGACCTATTGGCCTCTCACTAGGCTTATGAGGGTAGGGGTGGTGTCTATTGGGCTAAGGGACTACAATTGACCCTTGTGTAGGTCAATTTGACCTAATTAGGGTTATATTTGACTTTGGTCAACTTAGCCCTATTGACTGCTTTCCATGGGTCCTTAGTGACCCATTGACCTCTCACTAGGGTTATGGAAGTTTGGGTGGAGTATATTTGGCTAATAGACTGAAATGGACCCTTGTCTAGGTCAACTTGACCTAGCTAGGGTTATAGTTGACTTTGGTCAACTTTGGTCTTTTGACTGCTCTCCATGAGTCCTTAGTGACCCATTGACCTCTCACTAGGGTTATAAGGGTATGGGTGGGGTCTTGGAGTCTTGGTGAAGTCCCATGATCACTTTTAGTCAAGGTTCTGAGATCTGCTAAGTGCAGACCACAGTGGCCCTATTCACACTACCAGGTCCACTTGTCTCTTCCTTGGGCTTTCTAGGGTTTTGTCATGACAAAACCACTCCTAGGGGTCTAGTTGAAAATGGGATGTTACATATTTTCACTATCTTTGAAAAATTCAGTATGAGGCAATTTAGTCATTTAGATACAAGCAATCACCATACAATTGTTCTTTCAAACAAATAAAACTTAATGTTGAACAACAATGAAAATGGAGTTTCTCCCAACTGTCTGCAACTTTTTTTACCAAAGTTTCTCATAGCTCCATTTCCCCCATTAGTTTCTCATCACTGTTAAATGTCAGTCATCCTAGAGTTTTGAAGTTATAGCATAGTTTTAAGCTTGTTGTTTTTGTTCTCCTAGCTCTTGCCAGTTGTTAGAACATAAATGCCTAACGATAGATCTCCGGCTGCAAATGTATCACGAGTAAAGCGAGCCGACGATGAAAGGTCGCCGGAACAAGAAATAAGAAATATGTAAGAGGGTGTCGAGAGAGAGAGAGAGAGAGGAGAGGAGAGGAAAATAGAGAATGACAGAATGCTTGCGGAAAACCAACTTCCTAAAAGATCTTTTGTTAATAGAAAACTCCTTGTATATAGTCAACCTCTTTAAACTATACTTACAATTAGCTATTAGTGCGAATAACCAAAAATACGGTGCTAATATCAACATCATTTTTTGGGCGCTGATATCCGCACCATGGTTTTGGCTAGTTGCACCGTGGTTTTATCCTAGCTTTTCACGTATTTTATAAATACGCCTTGTACATTCATTTTTAGGAAAAGTGTTCAACACAAAAGTTGTAGATCTCGACGAGATCTACAACTTTTGTGTTGAACACTTTTCCTAAAAATGAATGTACAACGCTTACTTTAGAAATACACTCAGAATTCGTGTCTTTTAGAAATACGGCTTGTACATGAATTTTCAGGAAATGTCTTCAACACGAAAGTTGTAGATCTCGTCGAGATTTACAACTTTCGTGTTGAACACATTCCTTAAAAATGCATGTACAAGACATATTTTCAAAAGGAACGAAAAATTAGGAGAAAATACGGTGCGGATATCATACTTTTTTTTTGGGGTCTACTTCTCTAAATTCTCCTGCATCATTTAAGGCATCCATTTCTATTTTCTCTGTCAAATGTCTGCTTTGTCATCATTCTTCCCCAAAATTTACAAATTCTATTTCTATTCTTCAAATACAAATGAACGAATTACATTCACGCGCACGTGAAATCCTTTCGCCGTATTGTATTTTATTCGAGAGATCAAAACATAGATCAGTTCCTTCCTGACTGTCTGTCTCCCTCTCTTGCCTTTAAAATCTAGGCTTCATATTTTGTCTCTTTGTGCCTCTACTCGTCAACCGCTGGCTGATCGGAGTCCTTCCCGCTACCGGCTAGCCGATGAGTCACCTGCTCTCCGTTCTAGCAAACTGTCGCTAAGGTTCCAAGGGCTGCCCGTAACCCGCTGAATCTAAGAGACAATCATTACTATGGATTTGGTGGTAAATAGTTCCATTGTAATATCACTTTTGACAATAATTTATTTCCCTCTCTGATCGTTTGAAGTGCGTTTTCTCAAATTCATTCTTTTTTCCTATAGATTTGGAAGTTGGATCACTTCTCCCTATTTCAATTTTTTTCTTTTTTAGGCAGATTTACTGAGGTGGTTTTCTTGACTTCTCTTCTCATCTCCCCCATCAGATAGATCCCTAAAAGAACAATAGACTTTAGTTTATTTGTTTTAGTGATTTTCTACTCAATTGATTGCTAGTGAAATGACATATTTTTTGTATAATTAAATTATAAGTTAGAAAATTCTAAGATAAGAATCTGCAATCAGGGTCCTTGAATGTGAGTTACAAGATTTTTGTTTGAAATATTAGTATTCATTTTATTAAATTTGAACACCTACAGTCTTCACAAAATAAGGTTAATGGGTATACATTGTTTTAATTAGAACAAAAAAAGATATATTTTTTCACCATCTTTGAAAAGTTCAGCATACAAGATAATTTGATCATTTAGATATAAACAATCATCACACAATTGTTCTTTCAAACAAATAAACATACAACTAAAGTCTGAACAACACTGAAAATAGGGATATATTTTCACTATCTTTGAAAAATTCAGCATGAGGAAATTTTGTCATTTAGATACAAGCAATCACCATACAATTGTTCTTTCAAACAAATAAAACTTAATGTTGAACAACAATGAAAATGGAGTTTCTCCCAACTGACTGCAACTTTTTTTACCAAAGTTTCTCATAACTCCATTCCCCCATTAGTTTCTTATCACTGTTTAGTGTCAGTCATCCTAGAGTTTTGAAGTTAGAGCATAGTTTTAAGCTTGTTGCTTTTGTTCTCCTAGCTCTTGCCAGCTGTTAGGATCTAAATGCCTAACGATAGATCTCCGACTGCAAATGTATCACGAGTTAGGCTAGCCGACGACGGAAGGCCGCCGGAATAAGAAATACGTAAGATGGTGGCGAGAGAGAGAGAGAGAGAGGAGAGGAGAGAAAGAGAGAGAATGACAGAATGCTTGCGGATAACCAACTTCCTAAAAAAACTCTTGCTAATAGAAAACTCATTGCATATATGCAACCTTTTTAAACTATACTTACAATTAGCCATTAGTGCGAATAACCAAAAATGTGATGCTAATATTAACATCATTTTTTTGGGCGCTGATAACCACACCGTGGTTTTGGCTAGTCGCACCGCATTTTCTCCTAGCTTTTCACGCATTTTAGAAATACGTCTTGTACATTCATTTTTAGGAAAATTATTCAACACGAAAGTTGTAGATCTCGTCGAGATCTACAACTTTCGTGTTGAATAATTTTCCTAAAAATGAATGTACAACGCTTACTTTGGAAATACACTCAGGTTTCGTGCCATTTGAAAATACGGCTTGTACTTGCATTTTTAGGAAATGTGTTCAACACGAAAGTTGTAGATCTCGTCGAGATTTACAACTTTCGTGTTGAACACATTTCTTAAAAATGCATGTACAAGATGTATTTTCAAAAGGCGTGAAAAATTAGGAGAAAGTGCGATGCAGATATCAGACTTTTTTTTGGGTCTACTTCTCTAAATTCTCCTGCATCATTTAAGGCATCCGTTTCTATTTTCTCTGTCAAATATCTGTTTTGTCATCATTCTTCCCTAAAATTTATAAATTCCATTTCTATCCTTCAAATACAAACGAACGAATTACATTCACCCGTACATGAAATTCTTCCGCCGTATCGTATTTTATTCGAGAGATCAAAACATAGATCAGTTACTTCCTGTCTGTCTGTCTCCCTCTCTTGCCTTTAAAAGCTAGGCTTCACATTTTGTCTCTTTGTGCCTCAACCCGTCAACCGCTGACTGATCGAAGTCCTCCCCGCTACCGGCTAGCCGATGAGTCGCCTGCTCTCCGTTCTCGCAAACCGTTGCTAAGGTTCTAAGGTGTACAACCCCGTGTCCGATCGAGCGGGATCCTCCCCAAGTGGCGCTCTCGGGATATGCTATGAGCGGCAATGTGGTACAACCCCATTCGAAGACGTGCAGCCCCGTGCGTGCGTGCGGAGGTTTTATGTGCGTATGCCTTTATAAATATGTATATATTAATATATATATATATATTTATAGTTAATATTATAATATATATATTATATTATATATAATATATAGGAGGTATCATAGTGGACAAATGTGGAGGAGGGAGAGGCATTAGGCGGGTTTTCCTTTTTTTACTCCCCACTAGCGGCCAAGGGGAAAGAAAGACAACAGCCCTTCCCGTTTTCCCGATCTCCCGCTCTTGCTCTCTCTCTCCCGTCGCCGGCTAGGAAGAGCAGGCCCGAACCCCGGCACCCTCTCTCGTCGCCACCTGCAGCAAGACCAGCCCCCGACTCCCTTCCTCGTCGCCGCCTGCAGCAAGGCACTCCAGGGCTGGCCGAGCCCCAGCTCCTTTCACCGTCGCCGGCCACTAGGGGCAGCCCGAGCCCCATCTCCACAGTTCTCTTTCTCCCGCCCGCCTGTAGTTGATAAGGGGTTGCCGAGCTTTTCTGCTGTCCCGGCCGCCGCCTGTAAGGGGAAAGCCCGATCCACCTCCTCTCTTGGTCCAGGCCATCGCCGGCTAGGTCTACGGTCGACCTTCCTCCTCTCCTCTTGGACGACCAAGAAGGGTGGGGTTTGGGCTTGGGCATTTTGAGAGAGGCCAACCGGTGATTTCGGAAGGACATCCTCTTCGGAGCTCGGATCCGTGTGTGGACAGCCACTGCGAAGATCGTTCGTGACCGAGCCATGCCTCAAGACACGCGTTAAGGGTAACGAAATTTCTTCTTGGGCAGGTGAAGCCCTCAATTAACATATTTGCATGGAAGTCTCTCTCCACTAATGGGTGGGGGAAGGGAACTCTCTGGCGGGTCGATGTGTACATCCCCGCAGTTAATTGCATTTAGTATCCGGAAGCGTGAGTACGGATTTAGGCATGCTGTGTGAAGCCCTTCCGGACGTGTGAGCCGGATTGACGATGTTCTGGGGTTTCCGGAGAAGACTCTGAGGAAGTTGTATACTATCTATTTGCAGGGAATAAGCACCACAACCCCAAAAAAGGGGTGAGTGCAATGTTATTGCGTCGCTTTTAGTCGACCGATGTTTAGCTCGCCGCCTCTTGTCGAGACGTTGACGTACATGTGTTGCAATATCAAGCGGGAAGCAGCGGGCTTAAGCCCAAATTTGTGTCGGCCCTCGAAGGCCTATTTTTGCTTATATTGTCGGTCTGCGTGCCGAAGTATGTAATTCATATTCATGTAATTATTTATAATATCTGCGATGCTCTGTGTATGCGTAGTTTACTTCTTCTGTCTTAGGCGAGTGGTGTGCTCGTGAACCGTTCGTCCCGTGGGAGCCCCGAGGTATAGTTGCTGGGAAGCCCCTGATGGCCTGTTGACAGCCTTTTAGGACAACGGAGTCGCGCTGTTTGCAACCCAGTTGGAGCTGTGTAAAGAAGAATTGCTCGACGAGATTGCGCCATTAGTAGGGCGGGGCGGGTGAGGAGCATTTTGTATAGACCCAAGGAAACACATCTGGACAGGAGAGAGTTGGTCTTGAGATCCTCCTTAGATGTTTCGGTCGGCCAAGAGCGCCCTCCGATGGTGTCTTAGCTCAGTCTTTGGCTTGGGAGGGGAAGAGTTTGCTAGTCTTCCGGGTATGCAGTGGGACCTCCACGCTGAGACCTTGGGTCTGTCCTTTGTGTTCCTAGTCTAGTGCCTAGATCGTTCGCTTGGGGGTAGTAGGTGCGCGGTCACCCCTCTTTTGGGACCCCGAACTCCACAGAAGTCAAATTTTGTCTTCAACACAAGGGCTGCCCGAAACCCGCTGAATCAAAAAGACAATCATTACTATGGATTTGGTGGTAGACAGTTCCGTTGTAACATCACTTTTGACAATAATTTATTTCCCCCTCTGATCGTTTGAAGTGCGTTTCCTCAAATTCTTTTTTTCCTTATAGATTTGGAAGTTGGATCACTTCTCCCTATTTTTTTTTCTTTTTTAAGAAGATTCACTGAGGTGATTTTCTTGACTTCTCTTCTCATCGCCCCCATCAGATAGATCCCTAAAAGAACAATAGACTTTAGTTTATTTGTTTTAGTGATTTTCTACTCAATTAATTTCCTAGTGAAATGACATATTATACTTTGTATAATTAAATTATAAATTAGAAAATTTTAAGATAAGAATTTGCAATCAGGGTCCTTGAATTGTGAGTTATAAGTTTTTTGTTTGAAATATTAGTATCCATTTTTTTAAATTTGAACACCCACAGTCTTCACAAAATAAGGTTAATAAGTATACATTATTTTAGTTAGAACAAAAAAAGATATATTTTTTCACCATCTTTGAAAAGTTCAGCATACAAGGTAATTTGGTCATTTAGATATAAACAATCATCACACAATTGTTCTTTCAAACAAATAAATATACAATTAAAAGCTGAACAACACTGAAAATAGGGATATATTTTCACCATCTTTGAAACATTCAGCATGAGACAATTTGGTCATTTAGATATAAACAATCACCATACAATTGTTCTTTCAAACAAATAAAACTTAATGCTGAACAACAATGAAAATGGAGTTTCTCCCAACTGTCTGCAACTTTTTTTACCAAAGTTTCCCATAGCTCAATTTCCACCATTAGTTTCTCATCACTGTTAAATGGTAGTCATCCTAGAGTTTTGAAGTTAGAGCATAATTTTAAGTTTGCTGTTTTTGTTCTCCTAGCTCTTGTCAGCTGTTAGGACCTAAATGCCTAACGATAGATCTCTGGCTGCAACTCTATCACGAGTTAAGCGAGCCGGCGACGGAAGGCTGCCGGAATAAGAAATAAGAAATACGTAAGAGGGTGGCGAGAGAGAGAGAGGGGAGAGAGTATGACAGAATGCTTGCGGATAGCCAACTTCCTAAAAGAACTCTTGCTAATAGAAAATTCCTTGCATATAGTCAACCTCTTTAAACTATAATTACGATTAACCATTAGTGCGAATAACCAAAAATGCGGTGTTAATATCAACATCATTTTTGGGCGCTGATATCCGCACCGCAGTTTTCGCTAGTCGCACCGCATTTTCTCCTATCTTATCACGCATTTTAGAAATACGCCTTGTACATTCATTTTTAGGAAAAGTGTTCAACACAAAATTTGTAGATCTCGACGAGATCTACAGCTTTTGTGTTGAACATTTTTCCTAAAAATGAATGTACAACGCTTACTTTGGAAATACACTCAAATTTCGCGCTTTTTGGAAATATGGCTTGTACATGCATTTTTAGGAAATGTGTTCAACAAGAAAGCTGTAGATCTCGTCGAGATTTACAACTTTCGCGTTGAACACATTTCTTGAAAATGCATGTAAAAGACGTATTTTCAAAAGGCGCGAAAAATTAGGAGAAAGTGCGGTGCGAATATCAGTCTTTTTTTGGGTCTACTTCTCTAAATTCTCCTGCATCATTTAAGGCATCTGTTTCTATTTTCTCTGCCAAATGTCTGCTTTGTCATCATTCTTCCCTAAAATTTACAAATTCCATTTCTATCCTTCAAATACAAACGAACGAATTACATTCACGCGTACGTGAAATCCTTCCGCCGTTTTGTATTTTATTCGAGAGATCAAAACATAGATCTGTTCCTTCCTGTCTGTCTGTCTCCCTCTCTTGCCTTTAAAAGCTAGGCTTCACATTTTGTCTCTTTGTGCCTCAACCCGTCAATCGCTGACTGATCGGAGTCCTCCCCGCTACCGGCTAGCCGATGAGTTGCCTGCTCTCCGTTCTTGCAAACTGCCGCTAAGGTTCCAAGGGCTGCCCGAAACCCGCTGGATCGAAGAGACAATCATTACTATGGGTTTGGTGGTAGACAGTTCCGTTGTAATATCACTTTTGACAATAATTTATTTCCCTCTCTAATCGTTTGAAATGCGTTTCTTCAAATTCATTCTTTTTTTTCCTATAGATTTGGAAGTTGGATCACTTCTCCCTATTTCTATTTTTTTTAGGCAGATTCACTGAGGTGGTTTTCTTGACTTCTCTTCTCATTACCCCCATCAGATAGACCCCTAAAAGAACAATATACTTTAGTTTATTTGTTTTAGTGATTTTCTACTCAATTGATTTCCCAGTGAAATGACATATTAAGCTTTGTATAATTAAATTATAAGTTAGAAAATTGTAAGATAAGAATCTGTAATCAGGGTCCATGAATTGTGAGTTACAAGATTTTTGTTTGAAATATTAGTATCCATTTTAATAAATTTGAACATCTACAGTCTTCACAAAATAAGGTTAATGAGTATACATTGTTTTAGTTAGAACAAAAAAAATATATTTTTTTCACCATCTTTGAAAAGTTCAGCATACAAGGTAATTTGGTCATTTAGATATAAACAATCATCACACAATTGTTCTTTCAAACAAATAAACATACAACTAAAAGCTGAACAACACTGAAAATAGGGATATATTTTCACCATCTTTGAAAAATTCAGCATGAGGCAATTTGGTTATTTAGATATAAACAATCACCATACAATTGTTCTTTCAAACAAATAAAACTTAATGCTGAACAACAATGAAAATAGAGTTTCTCCCAACTGTCTGCAATTTTTTTTTACAAAAGTTTCTCATAGCTCCATTTTCACCATTAGTTTCCCATCACAGTTAAAAGCCAGTCATCCTAGAGTTTTGAAGTTAGAGCATAGTTTTAAGATTGCTGCTTTTGTTCTCCTCGCTCTTGCAAGCTGTTAGGACCTAAATGCCTAACGATAGATCTCCGCCTGCAACTGTATCACGAGTTAAGCGAGCCGGCGACGGAAGGCCGCCGAAATAAGAAATAAGAAATACGTAAGAGTGTGGGGAGAGAGAGAGAGAGAGAGGAGAAAGAGAGAGAGAGAGGAGAGAAAGAGAGAGAGAGAGGAGAGAAAGAGAGAGATAGATAGATAGAGAATCAGGAACAGAGAAACTTCATTAAACCATCTTAACAACCTATTACAATTGTTAGGGTATTTATAACCCAAAAAGTAGTCGTTTAATAATTACAGGTGCTATTATAATTAAAGCGAAAAACAAGGCTACCTCCTGATGCTGCCAGGTGTACGCCTATCTGTCGTGGAAAGATTGTACCTCCTTTCATGGATGCTGACACATGGAGGAAGGAAGGCCTTTGGATTGCACAGTTGGATGAATCATAATAATACATTCCTCTTTTAAAAACGATGTCCGCATCGAACATGCTTAACTCATTCCATCTTTTTCTTCTTAGGATTTACTGCTGTCGCGAGGAAATGACGGAGGCAGGAGATGTTCATACTGGATGCTTAATTGCGTGAGACGGAAGGTAAACTGCTCTAGTTGTTGGAGCTCTGAGCGCGACGTAGATCCGATTCTCGATCAAGTTTGGGGATGTTGTTCGGCGCGGCGCTTATCGTTGGTGGTTTGTTTCGTTTTGATCTTTTACTTTTTCGTAGCCATCCGGTAGAGAGTGCGTTGCTTCAATCATTTTTGGTAGTAAGCCGGCTTTCCTGGACTGTTTGCGGTAGATTCGTCGGTAGGGAGTCTAGATCTTTCCATGTGTTATCTTCGGGTGGAAGATCCTTCCACTGGACCAGCCCTTGAGATATTTTGTTGTTGTTCTGAACGATCTGTCTCAAGCTGACGATGGCTAACGGAATATGTATGTGCATATTGTTGTAGCTGTTTGTCGGGAGGGGCGTAATGTGTAGTGTCTCTTATTGTTGGTAGGGTTTGAGTAGGGAGACGTTAAATACCAGATGTATTTTGCATCCCTCTCTGGTAGGCCAAGTCTGTATGTTGCTTCTCATACGACTTCCAAAACCTGGAAGGGCCCGTAATAACGGAGAGATAGTTTTCGGCACTGCATTCTGTGTAAAGTAAGTTGTCGGTAAGGATGTAGCTTCAGCAGTACCCAATTGTTTTCCTTGAATTTTTTGTCGGTTCGTTTCCTATCCACAAACATCTTAATCCTGTGTTGAGATCGTTGTAGGTTTTCTTTTAGTTATTGCAGAATTTCCTCCCTGGTGCGTAGTGTTAACTTAACTGCCTCAATCTTCGTTCCTCCTTCACAGTAGGTCAAAAAACAAGGAGGTGGTCCACCATACATGGCCTCAAAAGGGAACATGCCAGTCGAAGTGTTAAGCGTGGTATTAAAATGAAATTCAACATAACTAAAAAAAAACCATTTCTTAGGTTGTTCATGCGTATATATTCGTAAAATTGTTGTAAATTTCTATTTGTCCGTTCGGTTAGACCATCAATTTGTGGATGGTAAGCTGAACTAAAATGTAGTGTAGTTCCTTGTAATTTAAACAATTGGGTCCATAAATTGCTTAGAAAGGTGGAATCATGGTCCGATATGATATGTAGGCATCCCATGTAGTTTTCCCACTATTTCCCAAAAGGCAGTCGCCGCCGATGGTGGTGTAATGGGTGAAATCAGGGGGGCAAAATGGACGGCCCGGGTTAATCTATCGACGATTACCATGATATTTGAATAATTATTGGATTTGGGTAGATGTGTTATAAAATCCATTGTAAGGTCCGACCAAATTAGAGTTGGTAGGGGTAATGGTTGCAACAAGCCATAGGGTGAATGGTTTGACGACTTTGCATTTTGACAAAGGTCACAGTGGCTAATGTATGCCACTATGTATTTTTTCATATTGTTCCAGTGAAACTGTGATTTAATTTTGTGCAAAGTGGCTGTAATACCCAAGTGTCCTCCGTAGATGTTATTGTGTGCGTTTGTGATGATTTTTTTTATTATTGGTGAGTTCTGTGGAATGAATAACCTGTGTTTATAAAACACATTTCCCCCCTTCTGACTCCGGTGGGTCCGGGAAGCGGGGTTTTCTATTACCTCTTTTAATATTTGCTTGGTGAATGTGTCATTAACATATGCTTGTTCTAGGCCTTCCAATAATGTTGATGTGGGTTGTGTGATTGATAGTGTGTAAATCTGGGAATGAGGTGGCTAATTTATTGCAATATCGTCAGGCGTGCTAGGATGACTCGAACACGATCTGGAAAGGGCGTCAGCTAATACATTCGTTTTTCCTGGTTTATACTTTATTGCGTAGTCAGATCCAATTAGTTTTGATAAAAATAATTGTTGCTCTGGCGTGTGGAGATCTTGAGTGAGTAAATTATGTAGACTCTTATTGTCGGTAAAAATTTGGAATGGATGTCCTAGTAAGTATTGTCTCCATTTTGCTACTGCCGAAGTAACTGCGTACATCTCTCGTACGTAGATACTCTTGTTTTTCATAAGTGGAGTCAATTTCTTGCTATAATAAACTATGAGTTTTTTTTCTTGCAACAAAACAGCCCCTATTCCAGTATCGGAGGCATCCACTTCTATTTGAAAAGGCTCATTGAAATTTGGTAGATTTAGGATTGGTTTTGAAATTAACAATTGTTTTAAGTTGTCAAAGGCTGATTGAGATTGGTCATTTCAAATAAAAGCAATATTTTTTAGTAAATCGGTTAAAGGAGCCGCAATAAGTGAGAAACCTTGAATAAATTTTCTGTAAAATCTAGCTATGCCCATGAATGTTCTGACCTCCTTTTGAGTCCTTGGTCTGGAATAGTGTCTGATTGCCTCAATATTGGTATCATTTGGGTATACTGTGCTAGTGGCTATGGTGTGTCCTAAGAAATCCACTTCTTCCCTAAGAAAAAAACATTTTGAATATCTGACATGAAGTACATAATTGTCCAGTATTTCTAAAATTGTGGTTAAGTGGGAATAGTGGTCCTCTTTTGTGGTACTGAATATTAAGATATCGTCAAAAAATACAACGATAAATTTCCTTAAATAAGGTTGGAAAATTGAATTCATTAAGGATTGAAAAGTTGATGGAGCATTTGTGAGGCCAAATGACATGACGGTGAATTCGTAATGTCCATGGTGACTCTGAAATGCTGTTTTGTGAATATCCGATTCATCCATCCGAATTTGGTGGTAGCCGGATCGTAAGTCTAATTTTGAAAAAAATCTTGCATTACAAAGTTCATCAAGTAGTTCGTCAATGGTGGGTATGGAAAAACGATCTTTAATTGTTATATTGTTTAAAATTCGATAGTCGACACAGAATCTCCATGTTTCGTTTTTTTTCTTTACTAGTATTACAGGTGAGCTAAAGCTGGACGTACTGGGGCGAATGTAACCTGCCTGTAACATTTCCAGGATTAAGCGTTTTGTTTCGTTTTTTTGAAAGTGAGGAGACTTATACGGACGAACATTGACAGGTTTATGGTTCGGTAATAACGGAATTTTATGGTCAATACCTCTTCTTAGTGGTAGCGTAACTGGTTTGTGAAAGAGTTTTCTAAACTTAAAAAGAAGATTTTGAAAATGTTTTGGTAAAGATTGATCCAATTCGAACTCTTTATCGGTGTTGTGCATAGGTGATGGGATTTCTGATGTCAGGACACAAAGTCCTGGGGCCTGTAGTGATATGAGTCTTGATACTTGCGATGATGAAACAACTTTCTCAAGGGTAATAACTTGTCCTTGTAATTTTACGGGACCATGTTCCGTGTCATAAGATATCGTAAGAGTCGAGTAGTCAGTGGTTACTGGTCCTAATGACTGGAGCCATCGTACTCCTAGTACGATGTCTGCGCCGTGTAGTGGCAAGACATATAATGGCAATATGTATGAATATGTTTGAATGAGCAAGTGGACAACACTGCACTTGCCCTGGCACGTGACTGACATCCCATTACCCATAAAAACCTGGAAGGATTGGATTGATAAAACTGGAAGGTGTAAAAATTTGGCCATTCGATCAGAAATAAAGTCGTGAGAACTTCCGTTGTCAATAAGCGTCTCTAAAGGGTGTTTATTGATGTAGGAGGTTAACCGTAGGCAGTGGCCAGGCGGTTCTCCCGTGAGTGCATAAAAACAGACTGAGCCGTTATTATCTATTGCTTCTTGTATTGGGCCTTCTATAGTGTCATCCTGGTCATCCGGTTCATCGGTGCCTTGGAAATATAAAAGGGTTCCTGATCCCTTACACTTGCGGCCAAAGGTATACTTATCATTAAAACTATAACATAACCCTAAATCACGCCGTCTCTGGCATTCGGCCGCCGAAATTCGCCGGATTGGGTATTGTGGTTGAAATGGTTGTTTATGTTGTGTGTGTGCCGTGGGGTTACTTGGTGGATGCCATTGTAATCGGGGAAATTGACGTGGGGCCTGAGGGTCAGTTGCTGATGTTGTTTTATTGTATTCTAGGCGTGGGGCGGAATAACTTAGTGTGTTTTCTAATTCTTGGTCCTCGACCATTCTAGCTAATGCAAATGCGGTATGTAGGTCTGTTGGACGTTGCATTTTTACAATTCCTCGAATACTTGTTTCAAGACCCGAAACGAAAACACTAGTAATAAAAGATGGTGAGAGATCGGGAATTCGCGTTAAAAATTCTTCAAATTGTGTTTTATAACTCAAAACATCGGTTGTCTTGTTGAGTTTAACAATTTTTTCGGCCGGGTCGTCATAGGAAGAAGGGCCAAAACGTTTTGTAAGTGCGTCTATAAATGTTGGGAAAGTAATGTTTGGTTGTTCACGCATTTTGGCTTGATACCATCTAGATCTTGGGCGATTAAGATGACATGCATCAATTAGGAGATAATCTCTAGCGCTAGTGTTATGAAATTGAAAATAAAGGTGTAAATTATATATCCAATCTGTTGGGTCGCCCTCATTAAAACGGGGGCATTGAAATTTATAATCGGATGAAGAATAATATGGGACTACCAGGGTATGTGCTGTGTTGGGTGCGGGTCCAAGAACACCATTTGGGGTTGATGATTGGACGGCCGTAAACTCAGTTGATCAAGATTTTGCTGGACATTCCTGAATTGTGCCATCATGTCCTGACGCAATTTATCGATCTTGTCCGATGATTCGTTTCGTGTATCGACCATTTGTTGAATGAGGACTGCTTCTTTGGCATACAAATCATCTCGTAAATCGTTGATTTGTCGGGTAGTCGCATCCTTGTCAGCCTGGATGGTAGTTTGTAGTTCTTGAACATGAAACTGAGTATCTTTGGAGCGTGTGTGTTCCGCCATTGGGAGGCAAGATCAGGGACGAGAGCACCAAATGTTAGGGCCTAAATGCCTAACGATAGATCTCCGGCTGCAACTGTATCACGAGTTAAGCGAGCAGGCGGCGGAAGCCCGCCAGAATAAGAAATAAGAAATACGTAAGAGGGTGGCGAGAGAGAGAGAGAGAGAGGAGAGGAAGAGAGAGAGAGTGAGCGATAAAGAGAGAATTAGGAACAGAGAAACTTCATTAAACCATCTTAACAACCTATTACAATTGTTAGGGTATTTATAACCCAAAAAGTAGCCGTTTAATAATTACAGGTGCAAAATGGGCGGCACGGGTTAATCTATCGACGATTACCATGATATTTGAATAATTATTGGATTTGGGTAGATGTGTTATAAAATCCATTGTAAGGTCCGACCAAATTAGAGTTGGTAGGGGTAATGGTTGCAACAAGCCGTAGGGTGAATGGTTTGATGACTTTGCCTTTTGACAAAGTTCACAATGGCTAATGTATGCCACTATTGGAGCCTCTGGGTTTACTGGCGGTGGC
This sequence comes from Platanthera zijinensis, assembly GCA_039513925.1. Classification (NCBI taxonomy): domain Eukaryota; kingdom Viridiplantae; phylum Streptophyta; class Magnoliopsida; order Asparagales; family Orchidaceae; genus Platanthera; species Platanthera zijinensis. The sequence goes on from CM077097.1 coordinate 76,419,150, forward strand.
TGGCGGCGCGGATGCGGAGGGTTCTCTGTTACCCCTTCTTCAGTTACAACCGAAATTTTTGAGATGGCAGTGATGAGGACTGGGGACGACAACCAATGAATCTGAGGGCTGTAACTCGCGATTTTTGTTGAGAAACTGGGGTTGGACGGTAACGTTCTCTCCTATGATGTGTGGTTTTGCTGAATGTGATTTTCTTTTGGTTCTGCGCTGAGTCGCAATATTTTTTTTGTGTGGCGATAGGGTGCTCTGTTTTTCGTAAGTGTCCACGATTTTGTTAGAGGAATGTGATGCGTGTTTGTTCCGTCGTGTTGAGGTATCCTGGTACTGCGTTTCCCCCTTCTTCCCCATTCCTGTAGCTCTGCAATATCCGGCGGGTTTGTTCCGTCCTGTAGCTGTTGTTTTATAGATGTGGGTAATAGAGTGTTATCCTGTAGCTCTGCAATATCTTCCCAAGTGCTGTCGGATGGGGGATGTCCCTGCCATTGTATCAGTGCCTGGGGGATCTCCTGGCATTGTCATATAATCCGACGAGTGTTGATGACCGCCATGGGTTGGTGCATGGGGTTGTTCTCCCAGCTGAGCTCTGGTAAGTCAGTGATATGAATCTTGGGGTCCCCTACTAGGGCTTTAGTAAGGAGACATGAAACATTGGATGTATCTTGGATGATGGTGGGAGGAGTAGTCTATATGTTGTCTCTCCGATGATCTTTGTTACTTGATAAGACCCGTAATACTTCAGCCCTAATTTCCGTCCTTGTTGTTTCTTCATGGTTAATTGTCGGTACGAGTGTAATTTGAGTAACACCCAGTCACCCTTGTTTAGTTGGAGTTCTTTTCGTTTCTTATCTGCTTGTGCTTTCATGCGTTGCTGTGATTTCGCTAGATTCTCCTTGAGGCCGTGAAGTAGTTGCTCCCGTGTCTGTAATGTTTCTTTGGCGGCTTCATTGCCGGTACTTCCTGCACAGAAATTGAGCAAACCAGGAGGTGGTCTACCGAACATGACCTCAAAAGGGGTCATATTGGTTGAGGAGTTATACGATGTGTTGTAATGATATTTAGCAAGATTGAGAAAAAGGGACCATTTTTTTGGTACTTCGTGCGAAAAAAATTCTTAAGTATTGTCCTAGGCAACGATTTACGCGTTCGGTGAGTCCGTCTGTTTGTGGGTGATAGACAGAGCTGTAATTTAAAAGTGTGCCTTGAAGTCGGAAAAGTTCGACCCAAAAATTGCTTAAAAATAGTGTCCCTATCAGATATTATCGTCTCGGGAATTCCATGTAGTTTGCCGACACAATTCCAAAATTCGTTTGCCACAGTGGGGCCTGTCATGGAGTGTCTTAGGGGTGCAAAGTGTGCGGCTTTTGACAACCTGTCTACCACTACTAGAATGATGGTGTACCCCTTGGAGTTAGGCAAATGGGTGATGAAGTCCATGGCGAGATCAGCATATAATCGTTGGGGTGTGGGTAGAGGTTGGAGGAGTCCATAGGGTAGGTGATTTAATGCTTTTGCTTTTTGGCAGAGATCACAATTCTTGATGAATGTGGTGACTTCCTCTTTCATGTTATACCAAAAAAATTGATTTTTGAGTCTATGTAGGGTGCTTTTGATTCCAGAATGCCCTCCCACTAAGCTTGAATGGGCTTCGAGAATGAGTTTATGTTTGATGTTGGATGGATTGGGTATATATATTTTTGTTTTGTAGGTGATGAAGGCTCCCTGTTTGTTCCAGTCGGGGTGGGCCTGCGGTTCTTGAAGGAGTTTTTGGGCCCAGGGGTCATTGGTATAATCATTGTCCAAGTTATCTAGCACGGTGAATATGGGGGTATTGATTTTCGTAAGGCTTAGTAGGGCCGGTTGCTCGGGTATATCCGGTATTCGTTAAGAGTATCTGCGGCTTGGTTGTTTTTTCCCGCACGATATTGAATGACAAAGTCGTATCCTAGTAGTTTTGCCAAAAAGATTTGCTGCTCGGGGGTCTGAATCTGTTGGGTGAGTAGGTGATGTAAACTTTGATGATCTGTTAAGATGGTGAATTGATGACCGAGTAAGTATTGGCGCCATTTCGCGACCGCTGCGGTGACTGCATATAATTCTCTTATGTATGTTGATTTTCTTTGCATCAGAGGTGAGAGTTTTTTACTAAAATATGCAATTGTGCCCGTTGTTTGCTTCAGCACTGCTCCAATTCCCGTGCCCGATGCATATGTTTCTAATGTGAATGGTTGTGTAAAATCCGGCAAGGTAAGTATGGGGGAGGAGATCAATTTGTTCCGTAATTGGCGAAAGGCTCCTTGAGTAGTATTGTTCCAAAGGAACGAGTTTTTTTTTAAAGTTCCGTTAAGGGGAATGCAATCCTAGCGTAGTCTCAGATGAATTTCCGGTACGTCAATCCTAGAAAGGCGCGAATGTGTTTCTTGTTGGAGGGTGTGGGGAAATGTCTGATAGACTTGATGTTATCTTCGTTGGGGCTTACCCTGCCATCTTGGATGACATGTCCTAGAAATTTTACTTTGGTAGTGACAAACGAACATTTGGAGAGTTTAACGAACAATGTGTGATGTTCTAGTATCTCTAAAGTGATTCGTAGATGGTCTAGATGTTCTTCTTCGGTTGCACTATAGACGAGGATGTCGTCGAAAATGACTACGAGGAATTTCCGTAGGAAAGACTGAAAAATGGTGTTCATAAGAGCTTGGAATGTGGACGGGGCATTCGTTAACCCAAAAGGCATAACTAAAAACTCATAGTGTCCTTGGTGGGTTTGAAAAGCTGTTTTGTGGATGTCACGTTTGTCCATTCAAATTTGATATCCAGAACGGAGGTCGATTTTTGAAAAGAAACGAGCGGAGCATAACTCATCTAATAGCTCATCGATGGTTGGGATGAGAAATTTATCTTTTATTGTTATTTTATTGAGGGCCCTGTAATCGACAAAAAACCTCCACGTGCCATCCTTTTTTTGACTAATAATACGGGTGAACTAAAAACGGATGTGCTAGGTCAGATGTGACTGTGGGTGAGCATTTCAGAGACTAACTTCTCAATTTCGTTTTTTTGATGATACGTGTATCAGAAAGGGCGCAGATTCGGTGCTGCCGCATCGTTGATTAAAGTAATCTTGTGATCAATATCACGTGGGGGTGGTAGTGATGTGGGTTCTTGAAACAAGGTGGTGAATGATTTTAGTAACTTCATAAATGGTTTTGGCACAGTTTTTGTTATGTTACCCAGTGTTTGTGGGGGGGGGGGGTCGTTGTCGGACTTGCCTTGGCGAGCAAGAGACACATTACAGATGGTTTGACGACAATCATTCACATTAACTGTGATGATGAAACCTGGCTGGCGGAAGAGGCGTTGTGATGCCCAATCAAAGTTACTTGCCCTTGTGGGCTGGAATAAGATAAGGTGAACTTGTCATAGTCCATCGTGACAGGACCTAGTGTCTGGAGCCAGCTTTGTCCCAATATGAGGTCCGTGCCGTCGATATCAAGGACATATAAGTGGACCATGTAGTGAGCGGTTTGTATGAGCAGTGGAGTGTCCTTGCACTTGCCTTGGCAGGATTCCGTGGATCCATTCTCCATAAAGACCGAGAATTTCTTAACTGTTAGGATTGGAAGTTTTAGGAATTGTGCCATCCGCGGAGAAATAAAATTGTGTGTGCTGTCGCTATCGATAAACAACTGTAACAGGTTGTTGTTTATGTAGCCGGTCATGCGTAACCCGTGATCGGGAAGAGTACCGAGAAGTGTTTGTAAACAAATCATTGTGGATGGAAATTCGTCGTCGGGTGGGGGATCACCAGGATCTATTTCCTCAAAGTCCTCCGGTTCCTCTGTGCCAACTAAATATAGCAAAGCCCCTCACCCCTTACATCTATGTCCCGCGTGATACCGTTCGTCGCAATTGTAACATAGTCCCTTGTCTCGCCTGGCCTGGAGTTCGGCTGGTGTGAGTCGTTTGATAGGGGGGGTATTTGGGTTTGAATGTGTTTGGTGGCCAATTGTTGTCTCTCGAGAAGGGGGTGTGGTTGTGAAACGTGGTGGTGCGGTTTTTATAATTTATATTATGTTGGTCCTCGTACATACGCGCGATGGCGTATGCGTCATGAATCTCGACGGGTCGGGCAATTTGGACCGGTCCTCGAATGTGTTCCTTGAAGCCTGAGACCCACATATCAGAGATGAATTCAGGGTGTAATCCCGGGACCTTTGTCATAAGATCTTCAAATTCAATTTTGTAATTAAGGATCGTGGTGGTTTGGTGTAGCTTGGTTAGTAGGCCGTCTGGTTTAACATATAACGAGGGACCAAATCTTTTTTTGAGTGCGTCGACAAATAATGGAAAGGTTAACGCGGAGTGATCTTTAAGTGTAGCTTGATACCATTTTGAGGCCGGCTTATCTAACTGAAAAGAAGCGATTAACAAATAATCTTGAGTGCGGGTTTCGTTGTACTCAAAATATTGATGTAAATCATACAACCAATCCCTGGGATCACCATCGGAAAAACGGTGGCAAGGAATCTCATAATTACCGGGTCGTTCAGAAACTACCTGGGTTTTGTTGGCGATGGGGGGCGAGCCAAGTATTCCACTGGATGATTGTGCCGGGCAAAAATCTGTAGCTCGTCGTTCAACTGTTGGTTCGTCCAGGCCGGTTCCCTTGCTAATGGCTTTCTGTAAATTGGTAAATCGCTGTAGTAATTCCTGGCGTAATCCAGTCATCTGGGTCGCTAACTGGTCTGCTGCGTCTTCCTTTGATGCCAAGATCTGGTGGGCTAGCATATTTTCCTTCGTCTGTAGTTCGCTGGAGAATCGTTGAGTTAGTTCATCCACGATGCGCCGGTGGACGTCCTCCATTTGGGTTGCCCGGGTAGCTTGTTCGGCCAGCAGGGTGGCCTTGAGATCGGCCATTGAACGCAGTCCGTCGCCCATCGTATTGCAACGGGATCAGAGGGATCTCAACGAGAGCACCAAATGTTGGGATCCCGCTGAGCGTGGCAACTGTGGTCGGCGGATAAGGGGTACGAAGCAATAACTAAACTGAGGGGGGGGGGGAAGAGAATGCCACAGATGGGTTGAGAGGGAGAGAGAGAATCGGGGAGGAAGAAGATGAACAGTAAGACATAATATAGTTCTTAATTCCAAATGGTTCAGTACAGTGCTATATATATAATACCTAAAACTATCCGTTACACAGTAACGTTACAAAATATTAGATGGAATAGATCTGGGTGGTTGGTTTGATCCTGCGGCTGATGTTCCCTCCGGATGTGGCTTCGGTTAATGGTGGCTCCTGATGGTGGGTCAATGATGACTCCTGCCCCTTGGATTACCTGATGACGTGGAAGAACTGAGGGTTGATCTTTAAGGCTTGATGTGCGGCTGTTGCTTGGGCTTAATTTTCGGAGATCTGAGGCCATCGTCATTTTCTCCCTAACACATGAAGTACATAATTGTCCAGTATTTCTAAAACTGTGGTTAAGTGGAAATAGTGGTCCTCTTTTGTGGTACTGAAGATTAAGACATCGTCAAAGAATACAACGATAAATTTCCTTAAGTAAGGTTGGAAAATTGAATTCATTAAGGATTGAAAAATTGATGGGGCATTTGTGAGGCCAAATGACATGACGGTGAATTCGTAATGTCCATGGTGAGTTCGAAATGCTGTTTTGTGAATATCTGATTCATCCATCCGAATTTGGTGGTATCCGGATCGCAAGTCTAATTTTGAAAAAAATCTTGCATTACAAAGTTCATCAAGTAGTTCGTCAATGGTGGGTATGGGAAAACGATCTTTAATTGTTATATTGTTTAAAATTCAATAGTCGACGAAGAATCTCCATGTTCCGTCTTTTTTCTTTACTAGTTTACGAGTGAGCTAAAGCTGGACGTACTGGGGCGAATGTAACCTGCCTGTAACATTTCCAGGATTAAGCGTTCTATTTCGTTTTTTTGAAAGTGAGGAGACCTATACGGACGAACATTGACAGGTTTATGGTTAGGTAATAACAGAATTTTATGGTCAATACCTCTCCTTGGTGGTAGCGTAACTTGTTTGTGAAAGAGTTTTCTAAACTTTAAAAGAAGATTTTGAAAATGTTTTGGTAAAGATTGGTCCAATTCGAACTCCTTATCGGTGTTGTGCTTAGGTGATGGGATTTCTGACGTCAGGACACAAAGTGCTGTGGCCTGTAGTGACATGAGTCTTGATACTTGCGATGATGAAACAACTTTCTCAGGGGTAATAACTTGTCCTTGTAATTTTATGGGTCCATGTTCCGTGTCATAAGATATCATAAAAGTCGAGTAGTCGGTGGTTACTGGTCCTAATGACCGGAGCCATCGTACTCCTAGTACGATGTCTGCGCCGTGTAGTGGCAAGACATATAATGGCAATATGTATGAATATGTTTGAATGAGCAAGTGGACAACATTGCACTTACCCTGGCACGTTGTTGAAGTTGGTGACCGGGCGGTCTGGCGGTTTGGCTTGGCGGGTTGATGACCGCGCGGTCTGGCGGTTTCCCTTCAGCGGTTTGGTTGCTGTGTGTTGCTGTCTGAGGTCCAAGCGGTCTAGCGGGTTGTTACTGGCGACTTGGAGACCAGGCGGTCTAGCGGTCTCACATGACGATCTCTCTCTCTCTCTCTGGCAGTTGCCGAGCGGTTAGCCCTTCTGTCTAACCGCGCGGCTTGTGCGGTTTGTGTCTGTACAGTCCGCGTGTCTCCTGTAATTTTTTAGTCTCACATCTCTTATTTGTATTCTCTCTTCTCTCCTCCATTCTATATAAGGGAGGCCATACTTTTGTAATAGAGACTTTTTTCTGATAATAAAGTTTCAGTTATATCATTTCCGGTTTGTTTTAGTTCGTTTCTTACATGGTATCAGAGGAATCGATCTTTTTCTCCTGATTCTGTGCGCCCTCTCTGTCCGCGCGGCTTGCTTCGCCGGCTTGCGCCCTGTCCGCGCGGTCTCCTTCTCTCCTTGTCGTTGCCCTCTGTGTGCGCGACCTCTTTCTTCCTGTGCTTAGTCGCCGCTTTCTGTCGCCGCGACCTGTTGCCTTGTTTGCTCTTTGCATCTGTTCGTCGCGACCTGTTGCCCTGTTCGCCGCGACCTGTTTTCCTGTTCACCGCGACCTGTTGTCCTGTTCGCCGCGACCTGTTGCCCTGTTCGCCGCAACCTGTTGCCGTGTGCCTTGTTTTGTCTTGTGCTTCTGTTCGAGCGGACTGTCTTCTTGCCGCTCGACTTCTATCCCTCTGCTTGATTCTGCGGCTTGATCGTGGTTTTTCTAGCCGCTGGTGTTTGACATCGTGACCGCTGCAGATCTTCTTCTTCCTATCCGCGCGGCTTGTTTCCTAACCGCGCGGCTTCCTGTTGTTGTTTGCTCCTATGGCTCTTTCTGATGCTTCTACTGCCACCACTTCTGCCACCACCCCTGTCGCCAATCCGGCTCCGCCTCTTCCACCAACTCCTTCCAGGAACCTTGGCACCGTTTCCAAGCTTGTCGGCTCCAACTACCCGGATTGGAGCGTCTCTTTCACCTTTCTCCTTCGCTCGCAACGCAAACGCCACCATCTCGTTGATGACCCTCCTCCTACCACTTCACCTCTTTTTGATGACTGGGATGCGAGTGACGCGCTTGTGCGTACTTGGCTCGCTAACAGCCTATCTGATGAGTGCCTTCCCGTCATCCGTCATGATGAGACGGTCAAGGCCGCTTGGCTTCATCTGACCGCTCTGTACTCCAAAGGTTCTCAGACGTCCCGCATCTATACGTTGTATGCGGACCTCTTTGCCCGACCTACCTTGTCTCCTGCTGCTGCCTACCAACAGGTTCAGGCTCTTGGGGCTGAGATTCTTCAGAATCGCCCCTTTTTTGCGGATTTGGCTCAACAACACAAGCACTTCCAGGAGCTTCTGGTTGTGTGTTATCTGCTCCGACTTCCTGATACTTATGACATGATCCGCCATCAAATTCTAGGTGAGGAGGAATCTCCTACTTTAGATGCCACCGCTGCTCGCATCGCCGCTGCCACCTCTCTCCTTCAGCGCCCGCTTCTGCCCGCTCCTTCTCCACCGGATAACTATGCTCATCAAACTCAGCGGAGTGGCTCTGGTAGCCGCAGTCACCAATCTGGCGGACATACTTCTTCCCGCTACCTCTGCTCTCAGTGTGGCCGCACCGGACATACTTCAGATCGCTGCTGGACGAAGCATCCCCATCTTCGCTCCTCCGGTGACTCTTCCGCCTCCTCTTCCAAGCCGTCTGCTTCTGTGGTCACATCACCAGGTAGTGCCCACGTGGTAACTCAAGGTAAATGGCTTATCGACTCTGGTGCAACTAATCACATGACGGGCAATCCTCAGTGCTTCTCTCTTCTCGAACAGCATGATCAGTTGCCCCCGGTCCTCGTTGCAGACGGTTTTCCCTCCCCGGTTCATGGGTCGGGAGTGGTTCATGTTACTCCGTTCCTTCGACTAGCGGACACTCTCTATGTGCCCAAGTTTCCGTGCAATCTATTGTCGGTTACTTCTTTGTGCAAGCAACTTCAATGTTTTGTAACGTTTACTCCAACTTCTTGTTCTTTTCAGGATCCGAGCTCCCAGCGGACGATTGCTACTGGGACTGAGAGCGGCGGCCTCTACTTCCTTGACAATGTTTCCGCTTTGTCCGCCTTCTCTTCTTCTTGTACGGATCTTCTCCAGTGGCATCTCCGTCTCTCATCCTCCACCACGGCTTCTACATCAGCTTCTACCCCACCTCCCTTCCTCCAGTACTCCTCTTAACTGCGAAGCTTGTCAACTTGGCAAGCATCACCGTTTCTCCTTCCCGCTGAAGCAAGGTCGGGGCTCTACTCGTCCGTTTGATCTAGTCCACTCCGATGTCTGGGGACCTGCTCTTACCCTCATTATTGATCGGGGTAGTTCTTATTTTGTAACCTTTATTGATGATTTTTCTAGATGTACTTGGGTGTATCTCTTACGAGATCGCTCTGAACTTTTTAATGTATGACTCTCCTTTTATCATTTAATTAAAAATCAGTTTGGTGTTTGTATTAAAACTTTTCGCTCCGATAATGCTAAAGAATACTTAAGTCATGCTTTTACCTCTTTCTGTGTGCAACATGACATTATTCATCAGACAAGCTGTGTTTATACATCCCAACAAAATGGGGTGGCGGAACGCAAAAACCGTCACCTCCTCGATGTCGCTCGCACATTGATGACTCAGATGCATGACCCTCGCTCATATTGGGGCTATGCTGTTCTCCTTGCCTGCTATCTCATCAATCGCATTCCCTCCTCAGTTCTCCACGGAAAAACCCATTTTTCCATACTGTATCAAGGTAAGGAGCCTTTTCCTCTCCCTCTCCGAATCTTTGGGTGCACTGCTTTTGTGCATGCCCCATCTGCCACCCGTGATAAGCTATCCCCTCGCTCCACCAAATGTGTCTTTTTGGGGCACTCCACCACTCAGAAAGGCTACTGCTGCTTTGACCCTGTTCTTCGTAAGCAGTTCGTCTCCGCTGACGTTACCTTCTTCGAGAATGCCTCCTACTTCTCGGATGACTCCTCCTCTCTTCCCCCCACCTCTGATTCTCCTGTTATTCCCTTCGTTCCCTCGTCTCCTACTGCGATATCCACCCCTCCTCCGTCTCCGTACACTCCTCTCCCTCCGCCTCTCTCTCCGCCACCATCTCCCTCATCTCCGCTGCCGTCGCTCTCTCCTCCTGGGCCAGCTCTCTCTACTACGGATGCTCTGGATGCCGAGGAGCCCGCCGACCTGGATCTTCCTGTAGCTCTTCGCAAAGGGGTGCGGACGTGTACCCTACCCCCCCTTGCTGCTGTTGTTTCATATGATCGTCTTACCTTTTCTCGCAGGGCCTTTGCGCTGGCTATCTCTTCCACTACCACACCTCGTTCCTACCAGGAGGCCCTTGCTATTTCTCACTGGAAGATGACCATGGATAAGAAAATGACGACCCTAACGGAGCGGGGTACCTGGACTCTTGTTCCTCCTCCCTTTGATACTGATGTTGTTGGCTGTCGCTGGGTCTTTGTGGTCAAATTTGACCCGGATGGCACTGTGGACCGTTATAAAGCTCGCCTGGTGGCTAAGGGCTTTACTCAGACCTATGGGGCTGATTACCTTGACACCTTCTCTCCCGTGGCTCGTCTTAGCACTATACGGGTCCTTCTCTCTGTGGCGGTCAATAAAGACTGGCCAATTTCCCAGCTGGATGTAAAGAATGCCTTCCTTTATGGTGATCTTCAGGAAGCTGTCTACATGGAGCAACCTCCTGGGTATGTTGCTCAGGGGGAGACACGAGTATGCCGGCTGCAGAAGGCAATCTATGGCCTCAAGTAGAGCCCTCGAGCTTGGTTTGATAAGTTCTGCGGTATCGTGGCGGCCGTTGGTTTTGCGCGCAGTTCTGCTGATCACTCTCTATTTATTCGCAAAACCTTCTCGGGACTGGTGGTTCTTGCAGTATATGTTGATGATATTCTTCTCACTAGCGATGACCAGGAAGGGGTAGCCTTGACAAAACGGCATCTTCGTCAACATCTGGTCACGAAAGATATGAGCTCTCCGGAGTACTTTTTGGGGATCGAAATCTCTCGGAAGCCCAACTCCTTAGTCCTCTCCCAGCGTAAGTATGCCCTTGATCTTTTAAAAGAAGCAGGATTGACTGGAGCCAAACCTGCCCGATGTCCCATGGCTGTTGGAGAAAACAAAACCTGGACAGATGATTCGCCTCTTCTTTCAGATACTACGCTGTACAGGCGTCTTGTTGGTAAGCTCGTATACCTCACAGTGACCAGGACCGACATTTCCTATGCTGTGGGCAAGGTGAGTCAATTCATGCAAGCACCCAGGGAGTGCCATCTACAGTTCGTCTTGCGGATCTTGGAGTACGTCAAAGCAGCCCCTGGGAAAGGATTGCTCTTTCAGAAAAATGGTCATCTGAGGGTTGAAGCATACTCAGATGCGAGTTACGCTGATGACAAAGGGGATCGCAAGTCTACCTCCGGTTTCTGCACCTTTGTTGGGGGAAATCTGGTAAGCTGGAAGAGCAAGAAGCAGTCTGTTGTCTCCAGGTCCAGTGCTGAAGCAGAGTATCGGAGTATGACATCGACCACTTGTGAGTTAAAATGGCTACGAGCTCTCATGCTGGATTTATGAGAGGTTTACAATCATCCTCTACCTATGTTCTGTGACAACAAGGCTGCTATATACATCTTCAAAAATCCAGTCTTCCATGAAAGAACCAAGCACATTGAGGTCGACTGTCATTTCATTCGTGAAGAGATTTTGAAGGAACAAATTTGCACTCCCTTCGTCACTTCTGAGAAAGAGCTGACTGACATCTTCACCAAGCCAGTATCTGCCTCGTTTCTTCATATTTGTGACAAGCTGGGCATGATCGATATATATGCTCCAGCTTGAGGGGGAGTGTTGAAGTTGGTGACCGGGCGGTCTGGCGGTCTGGCTTGACGGGTTGATGACCGCGCGGTCTGGCGGTTTCCCTTCAGCGGTTTGGTTGCTGTGTGTTGCTGTCTGAGGTCCAAGCGGTCTAGCGAGTTGTTACTGGCGACTTGGAGACCGGGCGGTCTAGCGGTCTCACATCACGATCTCTCTCTCTCTCTGGCAGTTGCCGAGCGGTTAGCCCTTCTGTCTAACCGTGCGGCTTGTGCGGTTTGTGTCTGTACAGTCCGCGTGTGTCCTGTAATTTTTTAGTCCCACATCTCTTATTTGTATTCTCTCTTATCTCCTCCATTCTATATAAGGGAGGCCATACCTTTGTAATAGAGACCTTTTTCTGATAATAAAGTTTCAGTTATACCATTTCCGGTTTGTTTTAGTTCGTTTCTTACACACGTGACTGACATCCCATTACCCATAAAAACCTGGAAGGATTGGATTGATAAAACTGGAAGGTGTAAGAATTTGGCCATTCGATCAGAAATAAAGTCGTGAGAACTTCCGCTGTCAATAAGCGTCTCTAAAGGGTGTTTATTGATGTAGGAGGTTAACCGTAGGCAGTGCCAGGCGGTTCTCCCGCGAGTGCATAAAAACAGACTGAGCCGTTATTATCTATTGCTTCTTGTATTGGGCCTTCTATAGTGCCATCCTGGTCGTCCGGTTCATCGGTGCCTTGGAAATATAAAAGAGTTCCTGATCCCTTACACTTGTGGCCAAAGGTATACTTATCATTACAACTATAACATAACTCTAAATCACGCCGTCTCTGGCGTTCGGTTGCTGAAATTCGCCGGATTGGGTATTGTGGTTGAAATGGTTGTTTATGTTGTGTGTGTGCCGTGGGGTTACTTGGTGGATGCCATTGTAATCGGGGAAATTGACGTGGGGCCTGAGGGTCAGTTGCTGATGTTGTTTTATTGTTTTCTAGGCGTGAGGCAGAATAACTTGGTGTGTTTTCTAATTCTTGGTCCTCGATCATTCTAGCTAATGCAAATGCGGTATGTAGGTCTGTTGGACGTTGCATTTTTACAATTCCTCGAATACTTGTTTTAAGACCCGAAACGAAAACACTAGTAATAAAAGATGGTGAGAGACCGGGAATTCGCATTAAAAATTCTTCAAATTGTGTTTTATAACTCAAAACATCGGTTGTCTGGTTGAGTTCAACAATTTTTTCGGCCGGTCGTCATAGGAAGAAGGGCCAAAACGTTTTGTAAGTGCGTCTATAAATGTTGGGAAAGTAATGTTTGGTTGTTCACGCATTTTGGCTTGATACCACCTAGATGCTAGGCGATAAAGATGACATGCAACAATTAGGAGAATCTCTAGCGCTAGTGTTATGAAATTGAAAATAAAGGTGTAAATTATATATCCAATCTGTTGGGTCGCCCTCATTAAAACGGGGGCATTGAAATTTATAATCGGATGAAGAATGGGACGGGACTACCTGGGTATGTGCTGCATTGGGTGCGGGTCCAAGAACACCATTTGGGGTTGATGATTGGCCTGTCTCCATAAATTGTGGCCGTAAACTCAGTTAATCAAGAGTTTGCTGGACATTCCTGAATTGTGCCATCATGTCCTGACGCAATGTATCGATCTTGTCCGATGATTCGTTTCGTGTATTGACCATTTGTTGAATGAGGACTGCTTCTTTGGCATACAAATCATCTCGTAAATCGTTGATTTGCCGTGTAGTCGCATCCTTGTCAGCCTGGATGGTAGTTTGTAGTTCTTGAACATGAAACTGAGTATCTTTGGAGCGTGTGTGTTCCGCCATTGGGAGGCAAAATCAGGGACGAGAGCACCAAATGTTAGGACCTAAATGTCTAACGATAGATCTCCGGCTGCAACTGTATCACGAGTTAAGCGAGCCGGCACCGGAAGGCCGCCGGAATAAGAAATAAGAAATATGTAAGGGGGTGGCGAGAGAGAGAGAGAGAGGAGAGGAAGAGAGAGAGATAGAGAGAGAATCAGGAACAGAGAAACTTCATTAAACCATCTTAACAACCTATTACAATTATTAGGGTATTTATAACCCAAAAAGTAGCCGTTTAATAATTACAGGTGCTATTACAATTAAAGCGAAAAACAAGGCTGCCTCCTGATGCTGCCAGGTGTACGCCTATCTGCCGTGGAAAGATTGTACCGCCTTTCATGGATGCTGACACATGGAGGAAGGAAGGCCTTTGGATTGCACAGTTGGATGAATCATAACACTAGCTGCCACCAATTTTTTATGTTCTTTGTTATTTGGCTAAAAAGTAAGAATGCTTCCTCGCTCTGCAATTTAGCCGTGTTCCAATTGTAGGAAAGTGAAGGTTTTGTAGTTCGTTTATGAATCTATAAAATTTGATTTCTGATCTCTTACTTTTCTTCTTCCTTGATTTCCCTTTATCTCAACCTAAACTTGAATTTGTTTTGGTCAATGTAAATTTTCTATCTGTAATTTAATGTTGTATATCACTATTGTCATTTTACTTGATTAACATTGTAGAGAATTCTTCAGTTAGGCAAAATTTTCTCTTCTATTTAGATTTTCATATAAACGCTTTATTTTACTATTAAAGTATTAAAAAAATACTTCTTCGTTATAGTGCTTAATAAATTTGAAGTGGTGGTGATTGCATTAGATCTCTGATGAACTCTTTTGCTTCTTATATAGGTACACTGTTTTGTGGCTTGCTAATTCTATACCATCGAAGCTTTAGCTTTCCTATTCATATTGAAGTGACATTTGAGGATGATGAGAGGAGCTGCTCAAGCTCTCCGTCATGCTCGCTATTTTTCTCAGATTCGAGGAGATCGTCTTATTCTGTCAAATGGAAGTCCAATGATTTCCAATTTGAGAGGAGCAGCTACTTGTGCTCTTTATAGACCATTTATTCATAAAATAATCAATAGGTATCTTATTCAGACTGTGCGGTCTCTGTCTATCTCTGTAGCAAGTGATTCTACTGGAGGTTTGTACTTGGAAATTATAATTTGTTTTGTTAATTCGCTTGTAAACTCTTATGGAAATCAAAATGTCTAAGAAATCCAACTGCATATATTTTTTACATGTAAAACTCTTTTTTATGTCCTAGTGTTCCTGTTAAAGAATGCTAAGAATACTATACTTTTCAAGGTTATAATGTTACTAATGTTAGCTTCAGCTTCAGCAGATTTGGGTAGATCTGGTCCTTTTGTTGAATATGAAAGGAGAATAGCCTCAGGGGAACTCGTTGATGGAGATGCCTTTCAAGTTGGTGCTAAGATAATCTTTATGAAAATCTGATTATGGTCCATTTCCTTTTTTTCCTTGAGATGCCTTCTGATAATAATGTTTTTCTTGTAAATATTCTCGTAAAACTTTTTGTAGGTTGACACGATTATGCTACTTCAAAGGCTTTATCAACAACTTGTTGAGAATGAAGATAGTTGCCAGTTGGATAGATATAGCACATCTCATAAAGCTGGAAGGTAATATATATCTATGATATGGTACTCTTCAAAGAAAGTATTTAGTTGAAGATGAAAATAATTTCACAATGAGACGGTCATTAAGCTATGATTGTAGGTCATTTCTTTTTTCATAGAATTTTTGATCAAATATTACAAGCCTTTTTTTGCAGAAGTCGATGGTTGTGGTCACGTTTTGTGCCACAATCTCGTTATTCACCGGTCAAAGGGCTATACCTTTATGGAGGAGTAGGAACAGGAAAAACAATGCTAATGGATTTGTTTTATAATCAACTGTATGTTTCAAGAGCTACATGCATTATGTACATAATACTCTTTTTGTGCATGTTTTTTATTTTATTGAAGTTCTTATGTGTCTCATAGATAAGAAACTGATAAACTGCATTTATATATTTATACTTTTTGTATAAAGTAACATGGAGACATACGTATATTTGAATTTAAACTCAGAAAAAACTGGAGACATACATATTTTTTTGCTTTCATGCCTTGTAGTGCTTTCTAATTTCTCACCCTGTTTAAATGGATAAATGTGTGGATACGATCTTGGAGAGGAATTCGGCAAGGGAAAGGGCAGGCGGAGGTGAAGAAGAGGAAGGAGGAGGGAATGAGAGGAAAAGCTAGGGAACAACCCTAATTTCCATACATTTAAGCATCATGAAAAATAGTACAATCCAACTCCTTATAGGTGCGGAGCGCAGACAATGAAAAAGCAGTGCGAATAATAAAGCGCACCCATAAATGAAAATAACATAAACAATGCAAATAAAATAATCATGTCGGCGGCGCGTCTTCGGTCTCTCCTCTTCCAGACGAACTCGTCATCATCTCCCTCCGCATGCAAACTCGCCACGACATCTCGTTGGCGTGGGCGTGTGCCGTCGGCATGCGCAACTGTAAAAATGTCGCCGTCTAGAAAACATGCCTTATCCCAAAGGTAGTGGTCGGAGGGGTGGCGGAAGAAGTGATCCTTGGGCAGCCACGTAACTTCAGACTCCGGACTGTAATACCCCGCATCAAGGACCTTCTGCGGGCTAGAGTCTCGCTGAAGGTGGTAGCGATGATCAAGTAGCTCGGCTGGGTAGTACGACGCCAACTGCCGTCTTTCTTCCGGACCAGAAGAATCGAGCTAGAAAGTGGGCTTGCACCAAAACGGGTAAGGTCCCCCATCAACATCCCCTGCACCCAAGGCTCAAGCTCATCCTTTCGCCCATGGTTAGAACGGAATGCCAACACCGAGATTGTTGTGTCCTAGGCTGGAGGGAATTGGCGCGACTGGTGGCAATCCTGTCGGAGGTTGAATCGGTGAGCGTAGTGGAAAGCTCTGGGTGGTCCACCAGGGAAGAAAAAACGCATCAAACGGGCCTGAGATGGACCACATCCTCACGGAGAGGCCGACGTTCGTGGTCCGTTGTCTCGTGTAGCGGGAGACTGGAGAGCAAAGGAGAGCGAGGTCGCCGTCGAGATGACATGACTGACCCCCGTATAGGAATTATATAGTCATATTTTCCCGGTTGACACGTACATCGCCGAGCATGCGGAGCCAAATCACCTCTAAATGACATCGATATCGCCTAGGCCGAATGCGTAGAAGTCCGCGGTCACCGAACAGGACCCCACAGAGAGATACGGCAATGCAACAGACCTGAGTCGGTCAGCGGTGCCCATCACCTAGGCGCACCGTAACATCTGGATAGAGAACCGAGGGAAGATGGAGCTGCTGCACCAGGCGCTCAGAGATGGGTTTATGGCTTGCGCCGCTGTTTACCATAATGATGATCGGGCGATCCCGCAGCGTGCTCGAGAGCAACATGGTCTGCTGGCCGGAGATCCCGCTTATCGAGGCACAAAATAACTCCAGGAGGTGAAACGTAGCTGCGGTGGGGTCGAGAGGTGTATCACCCGCTGAGAACTCCAGGGCCTCAAAGTCAGCTAGGGTAACCTCAGGGTCGACGTCGCCGATGATGACGTGAAACTCCTTCACGGAGCACTCATGGTTGGGGGAGTAGGGTTGACGGCATCAAAAGCAGATACCCTTGCTGCGAGCTCATTGTTCATGGCGTTGGGGACTGTGCGGGGGATGGTGGTGCATGCAAAGACGAGAGCGTATTTGTGGCAGTAGACCCTACATGAAGAAGCCTAGGTAATGATCGGACGGTAGCCCGGGGACATGGGAGAACAGGGTGACGAACTCATCAACATAGTCGTCCATGTCGGCTGTCTAGCACACGCCGCAAAGACGGTCGATAGCGGAGGAGTCGGAGTAGTGGGTGTCATACCACTGAAACATCTCTTGTTTGAGCTCGGGACAGTAGGGGCACGAGTTTGCTTGGCTGAGCCACCGAGTCCAATGGAGGGCCGAGCCGTCCACGCCAACCACAATCGTAGACACCTTGTCCTGCTCCAGCGTGTAGTTGAGGTCGAAATATTACTCCGCTTTGGCGATCCAACGCATTGGGTCGACACCAACAGACGGGGGAATGTCGAGGGAGAGGGCGGACCGGCCCGGAATGGGCGAGGGAGTGGTCCCGGATGGAATGGGCTGCTGCTTGGTGCCGAGCAGAGATCCTCCGTCCGCTGGTGAGCTGGAGCCAGGCACTGCGAAAACAGGGGCGGCAGACGCCTGAAGAGAGTCAATCTTTGAGTGGGGGGCGAGGAGGGATGTGTGCATGGAGGCGATTAGTTGTTTGTGAGCCACCATGCGACGACTAAGGTCTTCAAAGGCGGTATATGGTGCGGGGTCGCCGGAGGAGCGAGTGGTGGGAGCCATGGGAAGGGGCAGATCTGGACGAATTCACTGGAATCAACGAAAACCTTTGGATTCCGCGAAAACGGTTGGAAACAGCCGATACTTTCAAAAATTTGGCGGATCGAGGTTGGGATGCGGGCGAATCGGCAGATCTGGGCTGGGATGCGGCAGGACCGGCAGAAGCTGCGGATCTGGGCTGGGAGCCGGCGAAAACAGACGCCTGGGTCTTCCTGCGACAGATCACGGCTCAAAACAGGGAGATCGGCGGACTGCGATGGTTGGCAATGACGAACGCAGACACGAGGTGGACAGATCGGTGGTCCGGACGTTTGAATCGACAGTTCGGCTGGCTGGGGGATGCACTACGGTGGATTCGATCGCAGTGTTGCGCAGAATCGAATGCCAAGCTGCGGTCGCAGCAGGGCCTACACGTGGAGCGAAAACGGGTGAATCCGTGGAATCAAGCGGAATTTGGGGCCAGATCAGCGAATCGACGTTATTGCCGAGCGGAAATGGCCCTGCAACGAAAGTTGCAGACGATCACGAGCACCAACTGCGAGATGGAGGGCGGTGGCAGGTCAGACCAAATTGATACGATCCCAGAGAGGAATCCGGCAAGGGGAAGAGCCGGCGAAGGTGGGGAAGAGGAAGGAGGAGGGAACGATAAGAAAAGCTAAGGAGCAACCCTAATTTCCATATATCCAAGAATCTTGAAAAAAATACTACCCAACCCCTGCAGGGTGTGGACAACAAAAAAGCAGTGTGAATAATAAAACGTACACATAAATGAAAATAACATAACCAATGCAAATAAAATAATCATATCGGAGGCGCGTTTTCGGTCTCTCCTCCAAACGGACCCGTCATCGTTTCCCTCCATGTGCGGATGTTACGGGCCTACTTCCGTAACAGTGGTAACTCACCGGAATAGTGATCGGAGGCGGGGAGGATAACGGTGGTGGAGGATACCGTGGAGCCGGAACCGCGGTTGCCTAGGCGGGGTTGCTCGTTGGAGGAGAGAGCCACCAAGATCTCACAACAAGGGACAAGAACTAGATTTCATTTCATTGATAATCTCATACAAGACACTAAGGGTCTATTTATAGAACCCCGCGTGGCACACCCGTAAAGACATGAAGATGCAAACAATAATAAAATACCCTAATATAATAAGACTCGCTCCTAATACAAACCCAGTACATATAATATGATAAATGACGAAGGATCCAAAACCGATCCGTAACATCTCATCCGCCCTTGAAATCGAGCTTGCCCTCAAGCTCGAACTCCATGTGGTGACTGGATCATTCGGCAGCTCGATCTCCCGCCAAAACAGTGCATGCGTAGCGGCGACGGCGGCGTCAGTGAGTAGTGGCGGCGCCGTTGGAAAGTCGAGCGGCGTAAGTAATGACTTCGGCAAGGTCGGTGGAGCGGTGAGGAGCAACAACAACAAGTAGGTCGGGGAAGCGACGTCCGGCAGTAGGAACGGATCCGTAGGCGGTGAGGTGACCGTCGTGGTCGGTAGAGCCGTGGCTGGCGGAGCAAGTGCTGGCGGACAGGCGGCCACGATGTCTGATGAAGGTGGCCCAAGGTGGGGCGGTACTTCCATGACATGTGATGACGGAAGGGCAATTACCGCTAAGAGCGGTGGCACGTCAGCGGGCAACGCAGATGACGACTGCACGAAAAGAGACGGCGGAGGAAGCGGCAGGTACACGGGCTGCGGCAGAAAGACGGCTGTCTGATTCTTAATGTGGTGGAAGAGTGTCCATCGAGCTCATCATTTCTTGTAGCTTCGTTTGAATGGCGGCGGCATCCTCGGCAGACAACTTTGTGTTTCCCATAATGATATAATGAATTATGAAAAAAAATGGAATTATTAATAATTTATTAATCGGATTGATTAATCAATTAAAATAATTTCATTAATTAATTGATGGGCTGTTGTGCAGGATAGTCAATAGTGTATCAAAATAAGAAAACAACAGCTAATGTGCGGTGGGCTCGAGGTGTGAATAGGATCAAGTTAATGACAAAGACAGCTGGATAGTATTAATGATAAAATAAGATGTGAAATGGCGTGGGCTGCATGGGGGGAAGTATATATATATATATATATATATATATATATATATATATATATATATATATTAAGAGCAGAGCATGGAAATGGCAGGTGGCGCGCAACAATTTCTGCAGCGGGAGGGGCTTGAAGCAAGGAGTTAGCTTCGGTAGGCAGGGCGATAGCGAGGCATGGGTTAGGCGTGCAGAGCAGCAGAAGAAAGGGATGGAGCGGCGAAATCTCCGGTGTGTCGATCCGCAGAAACGACGACAGATGGAGGGAGCGTCGTCGTCTGTGAAGAACAGAGAAGTTGCACGGCGGACGCAGAACAATAGTGATGGCGTCGAAGGCTCCCGGGCATTCGATTCAGGTAATGAGATCGATTCTGGAGGCCAGTCGTGGAGGAAATGAGTAAATATCGTCGGAGATGTTGCAGACAGCGGCTGAAGGACAATCAAAAGACGGAGGTTGTGGTGTCGTTACAGGCTACGAGTTTGATACGTGGTGGTTGGATCAAGTTAAGAGGAATGCTCGGGATGCTGTACCGAGGGGAAGGGGATCAAGTAGCTGAAGGGGTGGGTGGGGCTTGCGGGATGTGGTGGGGCAGAGCCGAAGTGGGTGTTTTTTTTGTAGGTAAAATATGAGATGAGTGCACTGGGAGAGGAACGATGTTGAAGATGGCCGGAAAATAGTGGCGTGAAGTTGTGGCCTTGCCGGAAACTGCAACAGGTGGGAGGTGTGGCCTCTGATACCAAGTTACAGGCCTACTTCCGTAACAGTGGTAACTCGTCGGAATAGTGATCGGAGGCGGAGAGGATGACGATGGTGGAGGATACCGTGGAGCCGGAACCGCGGCTGCCTAGGCGGGGTTGCTCATTGGAGGAGAGAGCCAACAAGATCTCACAACAAAGGACAAGAACTAGATTTCATTTCATTGATAACCTCATACAAGACACTAAGAGTCTATTTATAGAACCCCGTGTGACACACCCGTAAATACATGAAGATGCAAACAATAATAAAATACCCTAATATAATAAGACTCACTCTTAATACAAACCCAATACATATAATATGATAAATGACAAAGAATCCAAAACCGATCCGTAACAGCGGACTCGCCACAGTGCCTCATTGGTGTGCGCGTGTCCCGTCGGCGTGCGCAACCGTAACACGTGTTGTCAGTGTTTTTTTGGAAAAAAGTCATTCTATAAGATGCCTTGTTCTCACTTCATCGGCATGGTATTTTGTTATTCCTTAATGCGCATTAAAGCAAGTATTTTATGTTAGTATTTCTTTATGAAACATTATTTATACAAAAGAGATTTCCAGAGTACAAAATATAAATTTATGCTGTATTTTTTCATTATTTAATTTCTACCTTTTGAATCATGCTATCCTGCTCCAGGCCATCTAATTGGAGGAGATGGAGAAGGCACTTTCATGATTTTATGTTGGATGTCCACAAGCGTCTCCAGGTATGATTATTCCGCTAATGGATTGTAAATGATGTAGACCATTTTTATAAACTAGCTCTATACATTTTGTTGTTCTTTTAATCTTGAAGTATGACATTTCTTCATAGTGCACTTTTTTGCGATGCTAACAAAATTTTCTTGTGAGATGTCAATATTATTTAAAATATTGTTAACATATGTTCCTCATTTTAAATATTTGAAGATGCATAAAGGGGTAGCAGATCCGCTTGAAATTGTTGCAGGAGAAATATCAGATGAGTCCATTTTATTGTGTCTAGATGAATTCATGGTATGTTGAAAACGTGGTATGTTCTGTGTTTCGTAAAACTATTTTAACCAGTCTTATCTTTGCTCTTATTAATAATTTTTTGATTCTAAAGTGATGATTCGCAGGTCACTGATGTTGCCGATGCGTTAATATTAAATAGACTTTTTAAGCACCTTTTCAGCAAAGGCATTGTATGTTATTTTGTGTGATTTCCCTCTTTACATTGAATGGTTTAACATCACTTGAGATTATCTTCTATCTTAATTAAATTTTGTTTTTCTTCTCTCTTATTTGAAATTTATTGGATGAAAAGGTTCTTCTTGCCACATCAAACCGTTCTCCTGATAGTCTATATGAAGGTGGTTTACAGAGGGATCTTTTCTTACCTTTCATTGATAGTCTGAAGGTAATATTAGTTTGTTTTTTCAAATTCTTTTTCATAATTTTACCTCTATCCATATATCATTGCAGTAAAAAACTAGCTGACTAATTTATTGGAACTTTACATGCAGGAAAAATGTGTAGTGCATGAAATTGGTTCCTCAACTGACTATCGAAGATTAACATCAGTAATTATACTCAGTTTTTGTAGGAGATTCATTAGGATTATAATTCTGTTGTAAGTTTCATGGAGTCATCTTTTATTGTTTTGTGGTGTAGGCTGAGCAAGGTTTCTACTTTATTGGGGTTAGCACTGTAGTCTTTAAGCAAAGATTTTTGAATTTGATTGGAAAGGAGACTCCTCACCCTCAAGTTGTGGAAGTTGCTATGGGACGAGAATTGCAGGTTCGATGTACCGCTACTTCCATTGTTAATGATGTGATGTTCTTTTTTAGCGGTGTGCTTTAAGAAGAGCACAAACTAATTATTCTGTTCTTTTACAGGTCCCACTCAGTGCAAATGGATGTGCTTATTTTCCTTTTGTTGATCTATGTGACAAACCCTTGGGAGCAGCTGACTACCTGGGACTCTTTGGTAAGATTTAATTTTTGTGGGCCCGTGCATTTTTCTATTTCTTTGATTTTGTAATAAACCGTACTCCTTGTAATCATTTTGACCAGCTAAGTTTCATACATTGGCATTGGATGGTGTACCAAGATTCGGGATCCATAACCGATCAGCAGCTTATCGGTTTGTAACATTGGTTGATGTACACCACTATCTTCCTGATTGCATTGAATTTTTCAATTTAATTTACGTTGTTTAATCTATGTACCTGCCCTCACCGCACAATCGGTTCACATCAACATTTTTAACATGTGGTAAATCTTCGTTGTTTTAATTATCTGGATCAATGATGAGTATATTGCGTGGAACCTTATAGTCGGATATTTTTCGGTCTTGTGAGGAGCGCAGATCATTTATTGACTTTTGATGTCAACTCATAAATACAGCGAGCATATGTTGAAAGGCGATCATTGACTTATCACAAGTACTATACCTTATAAAACCCGATCTTTTATATATCTTACAATACTAATTATCTTATGTCACTCTTTTAAAATGTTTCTGTGTTTAGTGGTCCAAGTCCAACTTCTATATCAATTTAGTCAGTGATGCTATATACAAGATTCTAGGAAGTGGCAACTATAGGAGCCTAAATTGACTCAACCATATGCATTAATTAGCATCATAAACTTCTAAAAGGAACCTTATGATTTATATGGTTCGTTTGGCGTGGCGAAGTGGCATCACATGAAATGGTAGTGTTGGCAGGATTGCCAATGAAAATCCTCAATAATGTGACATTGCGATTGAACTCACTGTTTTTGAGTGTTGCCCAATTGAAGGATGATAAGTAGCATGAAAATATCTTCTTTTTTGTTGTTTACAAGGCTATTTTATTAGTAGTTTTTCGTGGTAAGTTGTTACGGACCAATCAATAAGGCACTGGAAGCTTCGCCAAATGTGGAGATGACGGTAGTGGAGATACTACGGAGTCGGAATAGGCGGAGTGGGCTCGAGAGAAGAGCGATACTGCAATCTCAAAGGGCATAAATATTTCTTGTTTCATTTCAACATCTCGTGCCTTTAAATAGGCTTACATGACACTATTAAGAACTACCTTACCAACTAGCATCACCTAACTACCCACTATCCGCCACATATTAATTAATATATAAAATATAAAGACCTAAAATGAAAATGATAAATAATTGCGACGCCCGCAACTACTCATAACATAAAATACCTCTAATGATAATGGCACGATGGGTCATAACATCACTATCTTCCTCGAAAATGAGCGTGCCCTCAAGCTTAGAGGATTCCTGTGGCCGCTTTGTGATTCCATCATTGTCTGCTTCATTCAACTCTAACCATAAAAGGTTTTATCAACGATATTCTTGTGTATAGGCTTCGCTGTAATTATAACACAACCTCTTTGATCGACGTTCAGATATCTTTGGATGTGATTCCATCATTGCTTGCTTTATTCCCCTTAACTGCATCTATAGTGAAATAGTCACATTGATCCACGTGTAATCGACATTCACAAATCCTAGCCATACTCATAACTAACTAAGTTTGGTGGATTCTCAAACTCAACATCTTGCTGCAGTTGTTCATCAAAACTAACGTTGGACTTCATTAACGACTGCGGCTAGATGTCGAGTTTGAAAATCCACTAAACTTGCTATTACGAGCCCGTGATTGCGAGTGTGTGCGCGGGGGAAGAGGAGGGAAGTCCTCAAGAGAGGAGGAGGGAGTGATCCAGTGAGCTATGGCGGCGATGGCGTCGTGCAGTGTCGATCTGAGGGAATTGGCGGGAGCAAAATCGCGGAAAGCTTCCGCGATCGGGGATAGCGTGGTCGGCTTGCGGCGTGGCCGTGCGGGTTTGTGGCTAGAGAAACCTGACAGAACTAAGAAGGGTAGAGGGAGGGAGAGAGAACTAGAGAGAGGATTAGACAAATAAAAATGAAAATACTCTTCTTGCTTGTTCCTTGGCACACGCCACACACATATAAATAGTTCATAAAAGTGCCCCCTCCTCGGGCTTAGACATAGAGGAACAATTACGCATACAAAAAATATAAAGTAGACTAGATAAATAGTTCGCGATATGCGGGACCAAGGCGGGACCAAGGCGGGACCAAGGCGGGACCAAGGCGGGACCAAGGAGGGACCAAGGCGGGACCAAGGCGGGACCAAGGCGGGACCAAGGCGGGACCAAGGCGGGACCAAGGCGGGACCAAGGCGGGACCAAGGCCGGACCAAGGCCGGGCCAAGGCGGGACCAAGGCGGGACCAAGGCGGGACCAAGACGGGACCAAGGCGGGACCAAGGCGGGACCAA
This sequence comes from Platanthera zijinensis, assembly GCA_039513925.1. Taxonomy (NCBI): domain Eukaryota; kingdom Viridiplantae; phylum Streptophyta; class Magnoliopsida; order Asparagales; family Orchidaceae; genus Platanthera; species Platanthera zijinensis. The sequence goes on from CM077097.1 coordinate 76,443,951, forward strand.
GGCGGGACCAAGGCGGGACCGTAACATCCCCATCCTGCCCTGCCACAAGCTTGCCCTCAAGCTTGGTCTGTAGTGACGGTGAGCGTCAGATCTCCCGTGTTAGTGTAAGCATCCCGCTCAGAAGCCGAGTCGTCGACCTCCAACCAGAAGAGATGCTTGCAGCAATGGCCACAAAAAAATGTCTTGTCGCAGTTGTAACAGAGGCCCTTGGCACGACGATTATTCATCTCCTGTGGCGACAATCGACGAATGATAGCAGGGTGGTCGGCGCCGCGGTCTGGGGCGAGGAGACTGGTTGTGGTCGATGACAGAGGCCGCAGAGGACGCTTGGACCCCTCGGTGTCCTGGTGATGTAGATGAGGGCGATCCAAAAGCAGACGCTTCTCGCAAATGCGAGCCAACTCATTGCAGTGGTCGGATCTGCGGGTGCTTGAAATTCTACGTCCATGCGGAGGCGCTCATGGAGTTCCACCGTGAAGATGGACACCTGCTGTGTCAGAAGAACGGAGGTAGTGCGGGCCAGGTGGACTTGAAACTGTTCAAGGTACTCATCGATCAGACCAGTCTGTTGGATGGAAATGAGATCCCCCAAGGGATTGCTGTGGAGGGGTTAGCCAAAGAGGAGGGTGCAGTTCACCTTGAAATATTCCCAAGAGAGGAGTGGTTTTTCCAGTTGCAGTTGGGAAAACCAAAGTTGCGCGGGGCCGATTAGGTGGAAGACAACAATGATGAGCCACTCTTCCCAAGGGGTGCCCTGGTGGGCGAAGAACTCCTCGCAACGAGAGAGCCAAGCTAAGGGGTCTTCGTGGCCTTTGAATATTGCAAAGTCCAGCCGCAAGTATCGTGGCACCCCGTTGCCGTCGTGTTGCTGGGGACAAAATTCTGGCAGGGTTGGCGGAAACGACGCTTCACTGGAGGAGCCCATGCCCGATTGGGCCGGTTGGTTCGCCGCTAGTTGGGTGGTGACGACAGTAATGAGGGCGTTGTTGTTATCTGTGAGGAGCTTGGCGAGGGTCTCAAAAATTTGCGAGAGGAAGGGCTGGTCGGCCATTGCGTGGGACAGAGGTGGCGGGTTAACAACGCCGGAGGGAATGGAGGAAAAAGGTGCCGACGACGGGATTAGTCCGGTAGAGGCGACGAGCAAGGGGCCCTCGTTGATGGAGGAGCCGAGCAAGAGACACTGGGGAGTAGGGCTTTCAGAATAGGGTTGGTGGAGAGCGGCGAGGAGCGGACTAGGACTGGCGGAGAGCAACCGGGGTGAAGCCGGACAGGGTGAAGCCGGACAGGGCAAAGTTTGCTGGCCGGAGCTTGTCGGGGCGGAGCCGGACTTTGTGAAGCGGCCGAGGGGGGTAAGCAACGTCAGATCTGGGAGGCCGGTCATCAGTTGATGCTGCGATGGCTTCAGGGGGGCTAGACGGGCCTTGATCGCTTCTGTTCGGTGCTGGGCGGCCGACAGCTGTTCGGGACGGAGGGAGACTGCCTCGACGGAGGCAGGAAAGACCGGATCTAGGCTGTCAGAGGTGGGAAGGAGGTTTTCCTCTGATACCAAGATGTTATGAGCCCGTGATTGCGAGCGTGTGCGCGGGGGAAGAGGAGGAGGGAGTGATCCGACGAGCTATGGCGGCGGCGGCGGCAGTGTGTGGTGTCGATCCGGAGGAATCGGCGGGAGTAGAATCGCGGAAAGCTTCCGCGATCGGGGATAGTGCTGTCGGCTTGCGGCGTGGCCGTGCGGGTTTGCGGCTAGGGCAACCTGGCGGAACTAAGAAGTGTAGAGAGAGAGGGAGAGTGAACTAGAGAGAGGCTTAGATAAATGAAATTACTCTTCTTGCTTGCCCCTTGGCACAGACTACACACATAAATAGTTCATAAAAGTGCCCCCTCCTTAGACTTAGACAGGGTGGAACAATTACGCATACAAAAATATAAAGTAGACTAGATAAATAGTTGGTGACATGCGCGACCAAGGCGGGACCAAGGCGTGACCAAGGCGGGACCAAGGAGGGACCAAGGCGGGACCAAGGCGGGACCAAGGCGGGACCGTAACACTTGCCTACCTGCGACCTGCAATACTCTTGTTGGACTGACGTAGCACGGGCTAGGAGAACTTGAAACCTCTCTAGATAATCGTTGATAGACCGAATTTTTCGTAATGGAATTAGTTAATGGAGAGGACTGCTTACATGTTGCCGAACTTTTCCAATTTTCCTTGGTCATTTATGATTTTTCATTCACAAACGAGCAAATCATAATTGAGCTGCTTCGAGAGGGCGGAAGGATGTCAAGCTGATTCATTATGGTATTGGTGTCTGTTAATGACAAAAAAAATGATTGCATATTGTTATCCATCCCAAGGGATCTTTCTTTCCATCATAGGTTGTGAATTTCATTTAAACATAGTGGAGCACGACATTATCTTTATGTCGTGCATTGGTCGGTGTAGCACTACATATATGGGGTAACGAAGGTCCCTGACTGCTGCTAACTTGTTCGTGTTGGAAGTTGGAAGAGTGATGACTAGGATAATTTTTGTAAAACTATTGATCTTCTTGGAGAGTGCTGCAAGGGCTATCTAATGTTGCCCTTCCACCTCTTGATGTCGCATTTTTGTAGAGGTTTGCACCTCCATAAGCATTTTCATAATGTCCATGAGTTAATCCATTAGATTGTTGGGGTTGTCCATATTGTGGAGAGCTGGAAGGAGTTGTAGTGCTCTAGAATATGATCGTTGCGGGATTACTCAAATTAGTAAAATACACCATCGATGGGTTATTGGTTGCGGGATTACTCAAATTAGTAAAAGACACCATTGATGGGTTATTGGTGATTCCATGCGATCCGCATCGAGTCCCGTATCACAAAAGAAAATGATCATTTTTTAACAATTAAATTACTTAATTAGTAAGTAATTCTGTCTCTTTTTTATGATTAAACCAATGAAATTATCATTGACGGAATTAGCAGCTCAGGTGTTAAAATGATTAAACCAATGAATATTGATCCAACTCTTTTAAAAAGATTAGATTGCATTATTAGTAATAACTCAACAACAATTCTGTTAGTTTGCCAGAAGATAATTTGCTATATAAAAATATTAATAATATATATAGTTTAAGGGGTATCTGAAAGTCCTTAGTGTCTTCTAAACCCACCTATGGGGGGGGGGGGGAATAGGTGAAGTGCAGTCTTTTGCGGAATTTAAATTACCTGCACAATTAAACAAACACAGCACATAAAAGCACACAAGCAGTTATAGTGGTTCCCCGATTTGGGTACGTCCACTCTCTCCCTTCGACCTATCTCCCACCAAGGGACGACTCAGTCACTTCATCAACCGGATTGAAATCCAATCCTCACACTACGGAAGACACCCTTCCAATCGAAGGAGTCACTACTCCTCCACCACGGGTTGCACCCAACCCTTACAACTAGGAATCAAATTCCTTTACAAGAAAACAAAAATTGAATGTACAAGAAATACAAACAAACTTGTGGAGAACCCGATGTCCCTCTTCGTTCGTTGAAGCGTTCTTGATGAAGACGAAGAGTCCACGACTGGAGCACTCTCTTGGAGAGGATCTTCCCAAGATCGGCGGCGGCAAATGAATGCGGCGGCGATGCTTTGTAGATCCAAACTTCTTGACGAAGCAAGAAAGGTCTACCAACGATCTCAATCGGATCGGTCGTCTCAATTGATTCGGAATGAAGAACTAACCTCGTTCAACAAATCGAGAGACAAGGGATCTCGAGAGAGAAGCGTGAGACGCTATACTTAGCCTCGGTCCTGTCGCCGGACGATCAAAGAGGATCTAAGATCAGCGACGGCGACAACTTGCGTGCGGCGACAGCGACAGAAGGATTTCCTCGATCGGCTAGGTTACGCTCGACGGCTTTGATTTTTCGTGTTTTTTATACTGTAGATGTTCGAAATAAGCGAGTATATATACTGTAGAACAACCCTAAATGACCGTTGTGGGGCCCACAAGAAGAAACCCTAGGCCCGGTCAAAACAGCGTAACCCGTCACGGTTCGGTCCAGCGAGCAGAGCAATTTTGTCCAAGGCAAATTCGGCGAGAATCATTGATGATTCTCGACGGAGTCGGCGGGAATCACTCATGATTCCCGTCGAATTTGCCTTGGCAGAATTCCAGTTGAAAATACTTGTCATCCGGAGGAAATCGGCGAGAGTCAAGATCATTCTCGACGAATCGGCGGGAATCAAGATCATTCTCGACGAATCAGCGAGAATCAGTCGTCGATTCTGCCTTAGCAGAATTCTTCAAGGAGGACAGTCAGCCAGTTGAAGTCGGCGGGAATCGGCGAGTGATTCTCGACGATTCGGCGAGAATCACTAGTGATTCCCGTCGAATCGGCGAGAATCACTTAGTGATTCCCGTCGATTTTGACTTAGAAGATTTCTTCTTCCTTCCTCTGAACTTGGTCTTTGATCCATCTTTGCTCCTCTTCTGCTCTTGATCTATCTCGACCCTGTACTTGAAAATAAGTACACTCCAATAGAGAGAGCACACATGAGTCAACACACTGATCTGCTCAACGAGGGATTACGTTGCACAGACCCGTGTATATTGACCCACTGCACCCTGACATTGGTGTGTACTTAGCATGAAATAGCTACAAGCACAACTTGATAGAAAATCATCAAATACACTATCTATTCACCTTAGCTTGTTCAGAGGCTTCTTTAAATCAGGTACATTGTGGATACAATACCCAACAGTATCGACATAGACCAGTGATAAATTCAAAAGAAATTGACTCTGATTTGGAAGCACCCCAAAATGAAGAGAATAAAAAACAATCATATAGTTAGATACAACTATAATGGAACGTATGATGAGCAAACTAGGCTAGAAAATAAAATGGCAGATGAAAGTTTAATGTAAGAATATGATAGTCTTGAGTTAAACCAATAAAGACATTTAGTAATGCGTAGAGATTTTCTCCTTCATGAATATGAAACAGAACTCGTAGAACCATTTGTAGAAGCACCATAACTAGACTACCAAATAGAATTGGTTAATAGAGAAGCAACTTCCCATGGAAGTAATCCGTTTACATTCAAAATAGTAGTTGAAAGTAGAACAGGACAACCATCTCAAACGACATATGATGAATATAGAAGAGAAAATGATAATATAAAACCTAGAGGGAAAAGAATGCCATCAGAAATGATCGATAAAAAATCTCTCGTTGATGATAGACGAATATTGAATATCACGACCCACGGCCCACAAAAATTTCCAAACAGTCCTTGAATATGCAGCCAAATTGTGATTCGTCGATACGAAGAATTAGAAATGGAAAAAACTCCTGAAGAAATGTACAATTACTTAGAAAAATTCTTAGGAGAAACAACACAAGCAATTTGGGAATTGTATAAAAAAGAACCCCCCAAGACTTTAATCGAGATGTTGCCCTAGGTTCAAATCCTTGTAATTTCACTAATAAAATTACCCTTCTACTTCTCGGATGCCACCCCAATATTAACATTATAGCCCAAGCAGAAGCTATTAAAAAACTAGAACAACTCCAAATTCAAAAATGGAATTATATCAAATCATTTCTCCAAGATTATATGTATTATAACAACATTGCAGGACGCTTTTATGACAAAAACAAACAACAACAACAACAACACTCAAGCCTTTATCTCACTATAGTGGGTCGGCTATATGGATCCTTTGTCTCCAATGTGCCCTATCTTTTGTCATAATCTCACTAATGCCTAAGTACCTCATCTTTTCCTTATAGCTTCATTCCAAGTCTTTATTGGTCTACCCCTCCCTCGTTTAACATGCCTAGTGACTAGACTTTCACAATGCCTAACAGACGCCTCTAATGGTCTACTTTGTACGTGTCCAAACCATCTTAGTCGAGCCTCTCACATCTTCTCTGCAATTGATGCTACTCCTGTCTTACCCTTGATACATTCATTCCGAATTTTATCCAATCTCGTGTGTCCACGCATCCACGAGACTGGATAAAATTGACGAAAAATTATCAGATCCTCTAGGAACCCAAATCCTTTAAAAAATATAAAGAACGACTAATAAGTCATCCTTAAATAGATAACATTAGTACTCAAATAAGATTTATTATTGATTGCCTAATCGAAAAATGTATTGATTTCCAAATTAGACAACTCAATGGAGCATATAGGTTTTGTAGAAATATATATACACCCAACGTTATAATAAAAAAGAAAAAATCACATAAGAACCCAAATATGATAGCTAATATAAACCCAAGAAAAAATATTTTCTTCAAATAAGCAGTGTTAGGAAACCATATCTCAATGGAGAAAAACATTTATGCAAATAGATAAAAGAAGGAATTAGTACGAGACCTCAACATGTTTTACCTGTGGCTCAACCGATCATTTTGCCAAAGAATGCAATCAAAGACATAATATTCACAATAAACAAGTTGCATTAATAGCCTGTACAAATGAAGATCTAATTCACATCGATGAAACTATTAGTGACACAAAAAGCATTTATAGCATAGTTAGTATAAATAATCAGGATGATCGCTATCTCCCTAATTTAGAACCGAAGTTGATGAATTACCTAAAAAAATACTAGAATCTAATCATAAGTTTAAAGAATCCTACAAAATCAAAAGTAGATATTGTGGACCAATATCTTAACCAAATCTAAACATGACCCTAAGTGAACATATACCTGGTGACCTAATAGTGGTAGTAATAATAAACCTTGTACCTACTGTTTTAAATAACTTACTTTTGCATTAAGATACCAATGGTACTACATGTCTGGTAGAAGCATGTAAATTTTGTCTACAAGAAAAATATTTTTCTTTTCTTCCAAATCTAGCTTCTGGACAACATTTCAGAATAATATCAATGAACTATAGATATTAAATATCAAAAATCAAATTAGTGACTTAAAAAATAAAATTTCAATTCTTCAAAAGGACATTACAAATCTTCTTAGCATATTTGATACCTTATACAATTATGTGTATGCCCGATAAGATTTGCCTAGTAATGCATATGATGGATGCATATTTACAACTAGACCATTATCGAAACCAACTTTATGTTATTCAGGCCTTAGGATCAATAATAAAGCCCTATTTAACAACAAAAAGTTTTCTTGCAAACTCCGTACCCAACTAGTTATTATTAAGTCCTGTTTAGCCATTTTGAAAGACATGTATTTAGCCCGGAAGGTGCTTCTTAAACTACGAGCCTGACATCGACCACTTTTCTTGCTAGATGAGCAACAATGCGATCCACCTTACCAATTTGTTTTAGTAAAAATATCCCTGCCAAACTTCTACCTAAAGAAATATGACATGGCCCTTGGATTTATAGCCTAAAAATCTATATTCTCTTTAAAATTTAGAATTGACACTTAGAAGTTATTGGTCTGCTTGACACAGGTTGTAGTAATACATGATACCGAATTAGTTCCCTCTTCAACATACAACATATCCTACCACTGAATGTTTTAAAGCTCAACAAATGGACGACCAACTATTTTCTTATGATAAACAATTAGAAACCACCTATAAAATTGCGTATAAGTATTGACACCGGTGATGGAAAAACGACCATTCACTTCTGATGCGGAGCAGAGACGAGGATCTGCGGTGGATGACGAGTTTTGGGCCCGTTCGGAGCTGATTGGTGAATTTTCATATATAGCTTGTCCGGATCGACGATCGGACTCCGCGGATGCGTCCGGATTCGCATTGTGAATCGATTTGATATATTACTTCATTATTTTGCGTTTTATTTTGATGTATTTGGGTGGCCCCACCTTCGACCAATCATACCCGTCGATGGTGGGATGCCCTAGCCTTTATTCTATTATAAATAGATATGTAGTGGCTGATGGAGACTATTGCAGAATTTGGAGAAAGCTATTCCCGGATTCCCGCGATCCCGCCACGGTGCCGACTCCGTGGAACCCTAGATGACGACTCCTAGGTGTGTATCTCCTTCCCTATGGTTTGCCCTAATCCGAGGCTCCTTTTCCCCTTCCAATCTCCCTCCCGCAGCCCCCCTACAGCCTCCAAAATCAGCCATTTTTTCCTGTCCAGAAATACCTACTTCAATTTCATTTCACTGTCCAAAAATGACATTTACTGTTTACCCCTAAAGTCTATCCCCTCCCTGTTCCACCGCCGGCCTCCCCAAGTCCTCCAACAAAACTGTCATCTGCTCTCTTCTTTTCCTTTCCCTGCCGCCTACTCCTCCCCCTCCTGAAGCCACGTCCGCCTCCCTCTGCCCCTATCCTCCAGGCCGACCACTCCTTTTCCCCCTAAACCATCGCCTCCTCCCCCCTCTCTCATCTACAACCTCCACCCCTCTTAAGCCCCTTCAACCTTCTTGACGCCGGCCACCCCTTATGTGGAACCACCACCCAAAGCCCTCCTCCCGGATCAACCCCGTTCTGGAAATTTCAGCTCAGATCCGATCTCAAATTATCGGATCTACCCTTTCCCGTCCGGATCTATCCATACGTGACCGGATCTATCCATTTCCGGTTCGATTCCACCTTCCACCGCTGAGGACAACCATCTACGTTATTTTCACGCCATCGGTTCCACGTTAGATCGCTGTCAAAACGCATCCGGCTTCGAAATCTTCAGTGCCTTGGTGAGCCCACTATTTGATGAGATTTTGTTTTATTGGTGTATTATTTTCAGCATTTATTTATTGAGTTAGACATTTTTTATTTGTTTGGAGAAACATCATTGTAGAATTTTGCTCTAGATTATTATTGTGATTTGCAGGATTTATTCGCTACGCGCTCGTGCTTTGGGCTTCCACGTGGAGTAAAGCCTAAGTTTTTTTGCTATAATAAATTATTTGTCTTGCAGTGAATTTATCTGCATGTGATGTTTTAATTATTATTTAACTGTGGCTTAACCGTCGGTGTAAAAAAGAGCTAAATAACCGCAAATTTTATTGCTCCAAAAATATAAACAATACATATGTATGCCCCCTTATTTATAGAAAATGGGGGAGATGAGAGAATACAACAAGAGATGTGAGACTAAATATAATCCGTGCGGCTAAGCAGTTTGATGATGTCAAACCGCAATACTGTACAAAGAACATCTGAAGAAGATCACCCGGCGACAACAGAGGTAAGACGCCAGACCGCCACTGCTAGCCGCCTGATCGCAACGGTAGGTTGCTTGACCGCAGCTGCGGTTAACACCTCCAGACCGCTGCTGCGGCTAACCATCAGGCCGCTGCTGCGGCAAGTCTCCAGACCGCTGCTGCGGCTAACTATCAGGCCGCTGCAATAACAAGCCTCCACTACCGCTGCGGTTAACCATCAGGCCACTACAGCGGCAAGCCTTCACTGCTGCTGCTGCGGTTAACCATCAGGCCACTGCTGCGACAAGTCTTCAGGCCGCTACTGTGGCAAGACTCCAGACCGCTACTGCGACTAACCATCAGGCCGCTGCTGCGGCAAGCCTCTACTATTGCTGCGGTTAACTATCAGGCCACTGCTACGGCAAGTCTCCAGACCACTGCTGCGGCTAACTCGCAGACCACATCTGCTAAGACAAGTTGCCAGACATAACCGCTGCCTCCTGTCAAACAACCATACAACCAGACCGCCTGGACAAATCGCCAGACCGTCCGAACATTAAGCCTCCCCGACTAGGCCATCTAACCGCCAAACTCTAACACTCCCCCTCAAGTTAGAGCATATATGTCAACCATGTCCAGCTTGCTACAAACATCTGAAAGAGATGCAGAAAACTGGTTTCGTGAAAATGTCTGTCAGTTTTTTATCAGAAGTGACAAATGGAGTGCAGATTTGATTCTTCAACGCCTCTTTCCTAATGAAATTGCAATCAACTTCAATGTGATTTGTCCTTTCATGAAAGACAAGATTCTTTGATATATAAATAATGGCTTTGTTATCACAGAACATAGAGAGAAGATGATCATAGACTTCTCCCAAGTCAAACATAAGCGCTCGTAACCATTTCAACTCGCAAGTTGTTGAAGCCATGCTCCTATACTCAGCTTCAACACTTGACCTTGAAACCACTGACTGCAGTCGGACTGTGGACTTTCTTCCCCGGGTTTCCCAAGATGGGTCGAGCCCCCTTTCAACAAAAGTGCACTTTTTTATGTAACGACCTCCCCAGCACACGACTCGAAAAAACGACCTCCGACACCCCCAACACCATGCTCAAAAGGGTTCAGCCTCAACCGGTCTGCAGACCATGCACCCCAACCCATCTTCGGTCCACCGACGGGTTGTTGGAGGCCGCAATCACGTCCCATTCGTGCTTGGAAAGAAGAGCGATGCTGTTTACCAAGCTGACATGCTTCACAATTCAAAGGAGAATCCTCTTGAGGAAGATCTGAGAGAAGTTGGTAGATGTGGCGAGAAGCAGGATGAATAAGACGACGATGTCATTGCTGAAGGGAAGAAGAAGCAGAAAGAGTAACAACATTGTCAAGAAAGAAAATGCCACCACTCGCAGTCCCAGTAGCAATCGTAGCCTTTGAGACAGAATCCAAGAAAGAGCAAGTAGTGACAGTAAAAGTAACCGTGCGGTGCAACTGTGTGCAAAGAGCATGAACAGACAGTAAATTGCATGGAAAAGTAGGAACATAGAGAGTGTCCTCAAGCTGTAAGACAGAGTGAGAAGCACAGTGCCAACACCATGCACAGGAGAAGAAGGCTCATCTGCAATAACGATAGGAGAAACCAATTTCTGCTTGTTCAAGCAGGAGAATAAACGAGAAGTACTGGTCATATGACAAGTGGCAACCAGAGTCAATAAGCCACTTATCGGAAGAAACCAAAAAAGCACGTGCTGTAGAGGAGACAAGAGAACGATCCCATGAAGAAAGAAACCAGATAGAGAAAAAGAATTAACCGCACGGTTAGACACAAGCCGACAAAAGAAGCAAAGAGATCGAGTGATCAAACAAACCGCACGACCAAGCGATTAAGACAAGAAGTCGAAAAAGACGGCAAGAAGAGCGCAAGAAGAAAACGAACAGGTCACGGAAAGAAGAGACCAGTAAACCGATCGGCTAACAAGTCGCAGAAAAAACGCGACCAAGAAATGAAGGCCGACAGAGAGAATTAAACCGCACGGTTGAGTGAGAAGCCGGAGAAGAACATATCACAAAAAGAAGAACCTGCCACCAAAAATGGAGAAAATTGAGAAGAGAGAGAGACCGCGCGAGAAGAAAAAACAAACCGCGTGAGCTGAATAGAACTCAAAGAAGGAGAAAGGACAAGGGAGGGCAGACCGTGAAGAAGACCGGACGCGATTAGAAAACCGCGAGAAGAAGGCCAGACGCAGTTAGAAAAACAATCTGCGAGCAAAATGGAGCAAATGACCGGTTAACTCTGATACCATGTAAAAAAGAGCTAAATAACGATAAATTTTATTGCTGCAAAAAGATAAACAATACATAGGTATACCCCCTTATTTATAGAAAATGAGGAGAGATGAGAGAATACAACAAGAGATGTGAGACTAAATACAATCCACGCGGCTAAGCAGTTTGACGCTGTCAAACTGCAACACTGTACAAAGAACATATGAAGAAGATCACCCAGCGGCAACAGAGGTAAGTCGCCAGACCGCCACTGCTAACCGCCTGATCGCAACGGTTGGTTGCTTGACTGCAGCTGCGGTTAACACCTCCAGACTGCTGTCGCGGCTAACCATCAGGCCGCTGCTGCGGTTAACCATCAGGCCGCTGCTGCGGTTAACCATCAGGCCATTGCAACAACAAGCCTCCACTGCTGTTGCGGTTAACTATCAGGCCACTGTTGCAATAAGTCTTTAGGCCGCTGCCGCGGCAAAGACTCCGGACCGCTACTGCGACTAACCATCAGGCCGCTGCTGCGATAAGACTCCACTGTTGCTGCGGTTAACCATCAGGCCACTGCTGCGGCAAGTCTCCAAAACACTGTTGCGGCAAGTCTCCAGACCACTGCTGCGACTAACTCTCAGACTGCATCTGCTAAGACAAGCCGCCACACATAACCACTGCCTCCTGCCAAACATCCACACAACTAGACCGCCTGGACAAACCGCCAGACCGCCCGAACATTAAGCTGCCCCGACTAGACCATCTAACCACCAAACTCTAACAGTCAGATTTGCATATTATGTAGGGTTAGGTCGCAGATTTTCCGCCGCCTATAGATTGACCCTGCGTCAATTGGTATCTGAGGTAGATTACATTCTCTTTTGATACGCAGTCATAGAGTCTATAGGTTTTTCATTATGTCTAGGTGTCACAATTATTCTTCTCCTCACTTTGGAGGTCTCGAGCCCACCTGCACACGCTCTCACAGATCCTCGTCAGGGAGACCCTCAAATTATTACGACAGTTATCCTCGATCGCAACACACCACTTTTAGCGATCGTGTTGACCCACCGACACGACCCCACTACACTAGAGACGATCGGTATGATGATTGTCGTCGTTTATATCCTTGCACGCGGCAGATCGTGTTGACCCTTCGACACGACCCGATTACCTTAGGGATAACTATTATGAGGATCGTCGCTTTGAGAAAAATCTTGAGAGTCAGTTTCGTACTGTTGCCCCTTCTTTTGACATCTCATCGAGTCCAAAGTCTTTCAGTTATTGGCTTGTGGATATAGAGTATTATCTCGATCATTTTGAGTTATTCGGTGAGCGTCACATCAAGTTTGCAAAACTTAGACTTTTAGATCAGGCAAGGGCATATTGGAGTAGCATTGAGAGTCTTGCGAGCAAGACCGTCTACATTGCATCGCCAGTTGGGTGGACATGAAGCGTACATTGTGTCATAGGTATCTTCATTCATCGTATCGAAGTCGCTTGCTTGACTAATTATTTTCCCTTCAGCAAGGATCTATGTCTGTCGCTGTGTACATGGATCGCTTTGATGAATTAGTTGTGAAGAGCGATATTCGTGAGGATCCATCCATATCATTTCCCGATTTCAGTCTGGACTTTGGTCTGACATACGCACTATGGTAGTTTATCATAGTTCGAAGTCCCTCAAGCATGCATATCAGCTCGCCCTTTGTTATGAACAGTTTTTGAGATTTGTAAGAGTTGGTCGATGAGATTCTCACCTTGACCTCCATAGTACGAGTATCTCCCATACTGAGGTCGCCACAATGCCTACCACTGTCTAGTCAGCCACGAAAGAGGGTGATACCTGATGCAGATTGCTCTTACCCCAGTAAGGTGCTTAGCCCAATGAGTTACCTATCTCTTGTTTCTGACCCGTCTCCTGAGCGTACTATTGAGTTTGCAGTGTTGTGCCCCTCACCCACACCTCTTCCTTTGTCATACACCGGATTAGTTAACACCTCAACCACAGACCCATTTCCTGACACCGCACCCACGGATCCATTCTTGAGCGCAAGTCTATGTTGCCCTCCCATTGTCATTGCCCTGTGTCACATCACGACCGAGAGCTCAAGGCTTGGTGTTGATCTCGTAGTGGCTATGTCACCCATTCACGGGGACACTGCCCCTTACGATGGTACTTATCTGGAAGACCTTGACCCTAGTGACGAGTTCTATGACGAGCCCCCAGTTGATCTTCCTGATGATCCGCCACATCCGTGTGAGGATGAGATTCAGGCGAGCCCCGCATGTATGAGTATCAATTTAGGGACGCCTCTTCCGTTATCGTCCCTGACCGCGCCCCAGAGGATGGATATTATGTGGAGCATCCAATATTTAGGGCGCCACCTGCTGACACATCACACTCGATTAGTTTTGGGATGCACCACCTGCTGACCCACCAGATAAGTTCTTTATTTTTGGGGACACTCACCTCACTATAGAGCCACGTCTTTTAGTCGGTGGTCGTCTCATTCACGATGACTTTTCGTACACACCTCCTGGTGAGCCCCCTGATGTGCCACGTTCCCTGAGAGACTTTTAGCTTTTTGTGAGCTTGCCCTTGAGTGTAGATGTTTCGCACAATCGCCTTAGCACTTGACACACGCGAGTTGAGTTTTTCTACACTCCATCGAGAGAGCCTCCTGATAGGCCACCTCCCTTGATAGATTTTCAGGTTATTATTAGATTTTCTCATAGAGAGCATGTTGTGTCGGTCATGTTTCATTTGCATCATTTACTTCATTTGCATGTGTCTGTTGAATTGTTTGTCCGTCGTTTGCATATATGACATGAGTCAGTCCGGTGGAGAGTCCATGATGATAATAAGTCTTGTAAATCACATGCGGATGTTCACTGGCAAGTGCAGGTACTTCATGAAAGCGAGCATGTGATGATGAGAATCTGCGTTGTAAGGCGCCGTGCGAGGCTTGCTAAAAGCTTGAGCGTTAGACGAATGGATCCCTATATAATCATGAGACAGATTGAAGCAAGTACATATGATCTTGTTATTCTTGCAAGTATAGACATCCATCTGATATTTAGTGTTGAAGATATGATGTCGTACTACGAGCCTCGCGAGTATGTGGACCTAAGAAGTGGGGACTTCGAGCCGCCCACACCTCCATTTTTGTTGTCTTGCCACCTTCATAGCCCACACACATCTGATGGCCACCGCTACTCACCCACTTCTGACACCTACCCACCCGGGCACTCGTCTTCTTTGGTTTTACCTACAGCGCCGCCGATTGCACCAAGATCCACCACTCGTGAGTTGAGTGTTGAGAGCATCACAGAGTCTGGACTCCACCAGTACATTCCTACTACAGACGTTGGTGACACCTGGGTACTTGCAGCAGAGCTTGATCGATTCAACCTGTACTTCGACTTCGGTACGTCCGTCTCCATTCACTAGAGATGACAACTTTTCAGTCGGGGAAAGTTGTTTGGCGATGACACTCTTCCATTAATGACACTTGGACGACCTTTGGTGGACCTCGTCGAGTCTTATCTGACATACATTGAGAGAATTCTGATCCCTATTCATTGGGAGATGAATTCTTTCAAATCGGGGAGATTGATGCGGAGCAGAGACGAGGACCTGCAGTGGAAGAACGAGTTTTGGGTCTGTTCGTGGCTGATTGGTGACTTTCCATATATGGTGTGCCAGGATCAACGACCGGACTCCGCGGATGCGTCCGGAATCGCGTTGCGAATCGATTTGATATATTACTTCATTATTTTGCGTTTTATTTTGATGTATTTGGGTGAACCCACCTCTGTCCAATCATAACCGTCGATGGTGAGATACCCTAGCCTTTATTTTATTATAAATAGATAGGTAGTGGGCTAATGAAGGCTATTGCAGAATTTGGAGAAAGCTATTCCCAGATTCTCGCGATCCCGCCACTGTGCCAACTCCGTGGAAACCTAGGTGTTGACTTCTAGGTGTGTATGTCCTTTCCCAAGATTTGCCCTATCCCTAGGCTCCTTTTCCCTTTCCAAACTCCCTCCCACAGCCCCCCTACAACCTCCAAAATCGGCCACTATTTCCTGTCTAGAAATACCTACTTCAATTTCATTTTACTGTTCAAAAATGACATTTACTGTTCACCCCTAAATTCTTTCCCCTCCCTGTTCCACCGCCGGCCTCCCCAAGTCCTCCAACAAACCGCCATCTTCTCTCTTCTTTTCCTTTCCCTGTCGCCTACTCCCCTTCCTGAAGCCAGGTCCGCCTCCCTCTGCCCCTGATCCTCGTGGTCATCCACTCCTTTGCCCCCTAAACCACCGCCGCCTCCCCCCCTCTCATCTACAGCTGCCACCCATCTTAAGCCCCTTTAACCTTCTTGATGCCGGCCACCCCTATGAAACCACCACCCAAAGCCCTCCTCTCGGATCAGTCCCGATCTGGAAATTTTTGTCCGGATCCGATCTCAAATTATCGTATCTACCCTTCCCCGCACAGATTTATCCATACGTGGCGGGATCTATCCATTTCCGGTCCGATTCCACCTTCCACCGCCGAGGACAACCACCTACGCTATTTTCACGCCACCGGCTTCCACATTAGATCGTCGTCAAAACGCATCCAGCTCCGAAATCTTCAATGCCTTGGTCAGCCCACTATTTGGTGAGATTTCGTTGTATTGGTGTATTATTTTCAGCATTTATTTATTGGGTTGGACATTTTATATTTGTTTGGAGAAACATCATCATATAATTTTTCTCTAGATTATTATTGTTATTTGCAGGGTTTATTCGCCGCGCGCTTGTGCTTTGTCCTTCCACGCGGAGAAAAGCCTAAGCTTGTTTGCCTTGATAAATTATTTGTGGCTTGCTGTGAATTTATCTACGTGAGATGTTTTAATTATTATCTAACTGTGGCTTAACCGTCAGATTTGCATAGCATGTAGGGTTAGGTCGCAGATTTTCCACCGCTTATAGATTCGCGTCAAATTCCTGTCTGAATTATTTTACGAGATCTTAAACTTAGTAATATTGATTGTATTACCGGTCTTAATCTCCTTATTAATTGGTATCATGTCCTCCTCATTACTTTTCATAGCACACACTTACTAACCCAACCTGCTTTTCCCTTCACCTTAGAACCTGCTCGAAAGTGTAGTGAGACCCCTGCTGTTGGCCCGTGTCATTGTCTTATCCCTGGTGCCTGTAAACCAACCCTCAACACAAACCAATTAGAACTTTTCCTTAAACACCTAACTGAGTTTAATGAGTTAGGTGACCACCTTAATGAATATGCTCAAACTATTATTTATATTCCCTCTATTCTTCCAACCCAATTGCGTACATTTATAGAAACATGTAATCTTGAAATTGATCAACTTATTAGCACATTAAAAAAGAGGGAATATTTGGTGGTAATCCACATCGTCATTGGGAGCATAATAAAATAGTATAGCAATTAGCTTTTAAAGACCCTAATTTTCGTATTATCTTTAAAATGATTGAAGCCACTAATGAAAGCATAGCTGATTTTAAAATTCGTGTCAATGAACTATTAAAGCTCGAGGTCATTAGACAAAGTAATAGCTCTTATAGAAGCCCAACCTTTATTGTCAACAAACACAGTAAATCGGCCCGTGAAAAATTTAGAATGGTCATTGATTATAGATGTTTAAATGATAATGTCATAGATGATGCTTATAATATTCTAGATAAGACATAATTACTTAATAACATTCATAACCACTACATCTGGGTTTTGGCAAATCTAAATGCATCCCAATAGCATTCCTTAGACGATATTTACATGTCCACTTGGCCATTTCGAATGAGTAGTTATGTCCTTTGAACTTAAAAATGCCCTAACATTTTCCAATGAAAAATGGATGACATTTTTAGTAAATATCAAATATTCACCAGCATATATATAGGTGATATCTTAGTACATTCACATACTAGAGAAGAACACATTAACCATCTAAATTTGGCCCTCTCAGAATTTATGAGACAATGGTTAATTGTTAGTACAAAGAAAGCTCAATTTCTTAAAAAAAATTGAATTCTTTGAGTATTCAATTAGGATAAAGAAAGATTAAGCTCCAGAAACACATTAGTAAAAAAGTATTAGAATTCCTCCAATCAAAACTACTAAACAACTTCAACAGTTCCTTAGTCTTGCCAATTACACACGACCCTTTATTAAGGATTTAAGTAAATTAACATGACTATTATATAGTAAAATTAAATGGACACAAAAAGAGTTTAATAAAAGAAAAAGTCAAAATATTACCACAATTAAGATTACCACTAAACACAATATTTAATTATAGAAATGGATAGATGCGAAACGGGATTGAGAGCAGTACTTAAATGCAAACCCCATAAATATGCCACTAAAATAGAAGAACAAATATGACGATACAATAGTGGAAACTTTAAATAAAGAGCCCCCGCTCTTAGTGTTGACTAAGAACTTCTAGCAGTATATTATGGGTTGGACGCCTTCCGCCTGTTCATCCTAAAAAAAACGAAATTTTAGTTAGAAAAGATTGCAAAATGTTAGAAAAAGAACATGTAAAGGTCCATACAATGACCCATCACAGGCCTTCTTCCTCTTTATGTAATAGTCTCACATCTTGAAAAAAGAATCTTCTCTCTCTTCTCTCCCTATATATATGTACTCATACTTGTATGTACATACACAAGCAGTATGTACAAAGTTTTTCTCAAGTGTTTGTGCACTTTTCTACATGGTATCAGAGTCATCGATCCCTCTGGGCGGTCTCTGATTTTCTAAACGCCACCCCCTCTGCGGTCTCCTGTCTTTAGGCGGTTAGAGGTTCTGCCTAACCGCAACCCTCTTGCGGTGTCCTCTCCTGACTCTGGCGGACAAACCCTTCCTGTCTGCAGGGTACTCGACATGCTGTTCCCGTTTTATGATTTCAGATCTTCTCTTGATTTTATAGACTTTGCTGCTGGGTCCCACCGTACTGCCACTCTGCGATCTGATCTGTGTCCTCCATGGTCTGCCCGGTTCGGTCTCATTTTGCCGTCTGCTCTTCCTTAATCGCTGCGGTCTGTTGTTTGACCTCGCCATTGCTGGTCGCTGACCTTTTTTTGTTCGCTGCGGTCTACTCGTTACCCGTTGCGGTTTCTTGCTGTTCGCGGCGGTCTGCACTTGCCGCGTGGCGTGGTCTGTGCTGCTGCTAACCACGGTTCTTCTCAGTGTCTTGCCACTGAATTGAGTTCTCCACGACCCGCGGTCTGCTCGCTGTGTTCGCCCGAAGTTCTCTCTTTGTTCTTCTTGCTGGCTTCTGCGTCTTAATCGCAACCCTCTGTTCCTGTCTGCGGCCTCTTCTTAGACCGCACTCAGTGCTTGCCGTTTAGCCGCACTCCGTGCTCACTGCTTACTCCGGCCGGGCTCTTGCTATCTCTCAGTCCGCTGCGGTCTCTTCTCTGTCCGTTGCTCCTCAGTCCACTGCGGCATTGCCGGTTAGCCGGCTTCAAACCGCAACGTCGTGTTCTCTGCTCGTTGCGGTCTTCTCTTCTGCTCGCTGGTGGTTTCGTCTCCTGCTCGATGCGGTCCTTCCTAGCCGTTGTTGGTCTTGGCTTAGCTGCGATCTTGCCGCACCTTCTATCTGCCAGATCTTGCGGTCTTCTCTTGCCGCTGCTGCGCTTGCCGCCTGTGTATTGCCAGTCCGCCAGATTTCCTGTTGCTTTCTTTCTGTCTCCGTCCGTGGCGGTCTGCCTGTTGTGCCTGCTTAGCCGCTTACCCGCCTTGACAGTTAGCCGCTTCGCCTAGCCGCCTGGTCGTGTGATCATGAACTCCTCTCTGCCTGTTGTGCCTGCTTAGCCGCTTACCCGCCTTTATTTAAAGTAATTCATCATTTACTTAAGATAATTAAAAGAATACTATTTATAAGTAAATGATTTTTCTCATCTATTATGCATTGTAAGTATTTTTTTAATTATCTATTATGCATTGTAAGTATTCTTTTAATTATTTCTTATGTATGATGAGTAGTCGCTCTCCCCTCCTCTTCGGAGGAAAAGAACCAAATAAGTCTCAAACACCTGAAAATGATCTATAGATGTGTGCTCTTGACGGTACATCAACGAATTACTATCTAAAGCTATATCCATGAGTGACTGAGCCCAACCCCAAAAATGTAAGAAGCTTTAATTAAGAACTTCATAGCCTATAAATTATGTATCAATAAGGAGTCTGGGATCACCTTGGGAACAAGTATCGCTAGGCTAGAGGCCATTGGGAAAAAGTACCACAGTTGCAGACAAAATACAGGTATATGATAAAAAGGTTACGGAACTTAATCAAAACAACTGAAATTTAAGGGGACGTTATAAGGACTCGTGAAATCATCTTATGGATGTGATGACCCTCCTACAGATTGTTGGGCACAAATTTGAAATGATCTTTTTTCTGACAACAAAACAAAAAGAATATAAATGACGGTTAACAAACAACTAGAACAACTGCACAAAATAAACAACTAACAGTCATATGTTGTTAGAGAATATAGAGAAAAACAATGTAAAAGCCCAATAAGTTGACCCATTTATAGTCTTTTTGTTTAGTCCCACATCTTCTGTATAGTATGCTTCCTCTCTCTTCTCTCCTATATAAATGTACTCATACTTGTATTTGGGGTATTCAAGAAGTATATACAAGGTTTGGACCTTTCTCTACATGGTATCAGAGGGAAACGGTCCGACCTGTTTTTATCTAACCGCCCAGTGCTCCTGTTAACCGGGCGGCTTGTTTTTCTGCTTAACCGCACTGTCTTGCGGCCTCATCTTTTTCTAACCGCGGCTTCCCGCGCGGTTAAGTTTTATAGCCGCTCCTCTTGCTCTCTCTCTCGTGGTTTCCACCCCCCCCCCATTCCCTTTTATAAACCTCTCGGTCAGGTGGGCCCTCCCCCCCTAATCGGGCGGTTTCTTCCCAGCTACCCGCTTCCTGTCTTCTCGCCTCTCTCCTCTCTTCTCGCGCGACTCCGTCTCTTGTCGCTGCGACTTCTCTTATTCGCCGCGGCTTCCCTAACCGCTGCGAGCGCCGCATTTTGGTCGCGACATCTTTCTGTGCCGCTGGTGTGCTCACCGTGACCGTGCGGTCTTCTTTGCTTAGTCGTTGCGGCTACCCTTCCCGCTATGACTTCCCTACCCGCCGCGACTTCCCCTTCCTGCCTCGGTTTCCCTGGTCTTTGCGGGCTTCCTGCATGGACTTCTCTTAGCCGCTGCGGATTCTCTACCCACTGCGGGCTCCACATCTTGGTCGCGGTCTCTTGTCGCTGGTGTGTTGGTACCGAGACCGTACGACTTCTCCTATTCTCTAGTCAAGGCGGTTTCTCTTCTCTATCCGCTCCGTTTTCTTTGGGTTGCGGTCTACTTCTAACCGCACGGTCTAGTGCCTGTTCGCCGGCCTCTGTTCCATCTAACTGCACGGTCTAATACCTGTTTGCCGACCTTTGCTCTTATTGCGGTCTGCTTCTAATCGCACGGTCTAGTGCTTGTTTACCGGCCTCTATTCCTTCTAACCGTTGTAGCTCAGGATTCTAGCCGCATTGCTTATGTTTTTTTCTTAGCCGCTGAGGGGTGCCTCCTTACCGCCGCCGCGCCCCGACTTGTTTCTTTCCGTCGCGGGCTCTCTTCTATCCGCTGATCGTGACCTTTCTTGCCGTTGGTGCATTGTCACCGTGACTGTGGAAGCCTGTTTCTTACCGCGCTGGTCGTGACCTTTCTTGCCGCTGGTGCGTTGTTACCGTGACCATTGCGCACTCTCTCAATCGCTTCTCCTTGGCTCATTCCGCATGGCGTCAGATTCGCTTACCACTAGTGAGAACATTGCGGCTCTGTATGCTCAATTCCAACAGCTCCAAGGGGTGATCAGTCGCTCACTCGCTCCTCTGGATCCGTGGCCTCGATCTCCGATGAAGGGATATCTTGCCTCTCCCACGACTCTCACTGGATTATGGATTCAGGTGCCACACATCATCTCTTCGCAGAAGCCGTCGCAGTACTTAGCTTTTGATTATCCCAAGTTTATCACTGTGCCTAATGGTGCTACGACACCATTTTCTGGCGCTGCCCATCTGCCTCTTACCCCCTCTCTCACCTTATCCTCGGTTCTTTATGTTCCGGGTCCCTCTTTAATCTTCTCTCTGTTAGCTGTCTTACTCAGGACCTTGACTGTTGTGTAACCTTCTCACATTCTTCTTTTGTTGTGCAGGATCGACTGATGCAGACTATACTTGGTCGGGGGATGCTGTCCAACGAGCTGTATCTTCTTGATGTTCCTCCTACTGCTCTTACCACTATCTCCTCCGTTGACTGACATCATCGTCTTGGGCATGCTCCTCTCCAGATTCTCAAGAAAACTCTCCTAGATGTTCCTCTTCAGGAGTTTTTTTGTGAATCTTGTATCTTTGGCAAACATCGTGTCTCTTTTACTTCTCCCTCTACTAGGAGCGATGCTCCTTTTTCATTAGTACATTCTGATATTTGGGGACCATATAAGATCTCTAGTGTTTTTGGTTATCGGTACTTTGTAATTTTTATTGATGATTACTCGCGGGTTACCTAGTTATACTTACTTCGTGATCAAATTGAACTCACATCGACTTTTCGTACATTTATTATCGAGACTCGCACACAATTTTCCACATTTGTTAAAATTATCCGTACTGATAACTCTCGTGAGTATACCAGACGAACATTCTCCAATCTGTGCGCCGAGTTTTGTATTATCCATCAGACTTCCTGTGCCTATACCCCTCAGCAAAATGACGTCGTGGAACGGAAAAATCGCCACCTTCTTGATGTTGCTCGCTCTCTTATGATTCAAATGCAGGTTCCCCCTCTATATTAGAACTTTGCAGTCTCCACTGCATGTCATCTTATCAACTGCACGCCTTCGTCTATCCTCCACTTTTTGGCCCCCATGACTCTCCTATACCCATCCAAGGGTCTTTTCTCTCTCACACCCCGTGTGTTTGGATGTACCTGTTATGTCCATACTCTTGGTCCCTCAAATGACAAGCTCGCCCCTCGTGCTACCAAAGTTATGTTCGTTGGATACTCTCGCACTCAGAAAGGGTATGTCTGCTATTATCCTGCCACTGGTAAGGTGGTTGTCTCTGCTGATGTCTCTTTTCATGAGGACCAACCCTATCACACCGCTCCTATTGATCCTCTTCTTATTCCTTCCCCTCTACCTCGGCCCACAGTTCTAGTTCTGTCTTCGCTTCCACCTCTCCTTCCCACACCTACTCTAGTTCCAGTTACATCTCTTCTTCCACCTCTTATACCCACACCTACTCCGCTTCCACCGCTACTCCCCTCCAAACTACCCATCAATCAGGTTTACACTCGTCGTACTCTCCATTCTGATGCCCTGCAGCAGCTTCCCTCAACCGGTGTGGTTTTGCGGCCTGTTGATTCGACATCAACCTTTACGGCTTATCCCTTGTCCATTTATGTATCTTTACATCGCCTCTCCCTGCCTCTGCTTATATTTGCTCTCTCTATCCTCTATTTCTATACCTAAATCTGTGCAGAAATCTCTCCAGCATCCGGGGTGGCGCGCTATCATGGATGAGAAAATGACTGCTCTATGGGGCAATCAGACTTGGGACCTTGTCTCTCTCCCTCCTGGCCATAGTTGTGTTGGTTGCAAGTGGATTTTTACAATCAAGCATACGACGGATGGAAAAATTGATCGTTTGAAAGCTCGGCTTGTGGTACGGGGGTTCACTCAACAATACGGTCTTGATTATGATGAGACTTTCTCCCCTGTCGCCAAGTTAAACTCGGTTCGGGTTCTGCTCTCTTTAGTTGTTCATCGTCAGTGACCCCTACATCAGCTTGATATCAAAAATGCCTTCCTGAATGGTGACCTTACTGAAACTGTTTACATGCATCAATCTCCTGGGTTTGAGACTACGGGAGAGTCTCGTGTATGTTTGCTTCGGAAATCTATCTAGTCTCAAACAGTCTTCTCGGGCGTGGTTTGAGAAGTTTAGTACCGTTGTTTGTGAGGTTGGTTTCAAGAGAAGCTGATTTCTCTCTCTTGACTCGTCATCAGTCAACTGGGACGGTCATACTTCTTGTTTATGTGGACGACATTTTGATTATTGGTTACGACTTCGTAGGAATACAACATGTTAAAGCAACACTTAAACTCTGCATTTCAAATCAAAGATCTGGGAAATCTTCGATACTTCCTTGGCCTTGAGGTGGCAAGACGACCTAATGGTCTTGTCTTATCTCAATGAAAGTATTGCATTGACCTTCTGCAAGATGTTGGATTCTCAGGATACAAACCTGCGGAAACCCCGATAAATGTCAACCACAAGTTATGTGCCCAAGGATCTGAGTCTGATTCTCTACTTCCAAATCCAGAGTACTATCGACGTCTTGTGAGAAAACTAATATACCTAACGGTTTCAAGACCCGATATCTCATTTGCGGTTGAAGTGGTTAGCCGATTTATGCACACTCCGCAGGTTTCTCATCTTCAGGCCGTCAAACGCATTCTCAGGTATTTGAAGACTGCTCCTGGACAGGGACTCGTGTATATGCCATCCCCGTCTCTTTCTCTTATTGCATACTCTGATGCGGATTATGAGGGGTTCTCTTGACGATCGACAGTCCACTACTGACTTCTGTACTTTGGAGGAAATCTCATCACCTGGCATAACAAGAAGCAGTTCGTGGTTGCTCGCTCATCCGCTGAGGCTGAATACCGTGCAATGACGTCTGTTGTATCAGAACTCACATGGCTTGAGAGTCTCCTTGGGGATCTGGGAGTTGAATTATCCTCACCATCAATTTTGTTCTGCGACAGCCAGACTGCAATCCACATTGCAAAGAATCCTGTGTTTCATGAGCGGACCAAACACATTGAAGTCGAATGCCACTTTGTTCGAGAAAAGATTCAATTAAAGAAGTTGAAGCTAGAGCATGTTCCTGCCTCTGATCAAGCTGCTGACATTCTCACCAAGGCATTATCACGAAAATTGTACAATCAATTCTTGTCCAAGTTTGGTGCCTACGACTTGTACGCTCCAGCTTGCGAGGGAGTGTTAGAGAATGTAGGGAAAAGCAATGTAAAGGTCCTAGAAGTTGGCCCATTTATAGTCTTTTTGTTTAGTCCCACATCTTTTGTATAAGATGCTTCCTCTCTCTTCTCTCCTATATATATGTATCATTCTTGCCTTGGCGTCGCCTAGGCAACGCCTAGGCGTCAGGGCGCCCAATTGTAAACAAGCCGTTTGACGCCTTTTTTTTAATAAAAATATGGGAATAGACTGCGGTTTATATATAAACCGCAGTCTATTCTACAATGAACCCGAGCATATACTGCGGGTATTTTAAAACCGCAGTTTATTCCATAAACTAGAGAATAGACTGCGGTTTATATATAAACCGCAGTCTATGTTAAGGTTCAGTGTAGAATAGACTGCGGATTTATAAATAAACCACAGTCTATTCAAGGGTTCATTATAGAATAGACTGTAGTTTATATATAAACTGCAGTCTATGCTAGGGTTCATTGTAGAATAGACTGCGGTTTTTATATAAACCGCAGTCTATGCTAGGGTTCAGTGTAGCATAGACTGCGGTTTATATATAAACCGCAGTCTATCCTCAGATCAGGAAATAGACCGCGGTTTATAAAACAACCGCAGCCTATAATACATCAAATAAACTGCGGTTGTTTGACAATAACCGTAGTCTATTCTACCACGAACCTTAGAATAGACTGCGGTTCGCAGTCTATACTATCTATTTTTAACCGTGAGCCGTAAAAATCTAGTTTTACTTTGAGTTTTTGTTTCTTTTTACGGTCGCTGCTCTTTGCGAGAAACCCTAAAGGTGATTTTGTTCAAGTTTCTGCTCTCCTTTGCTTCGATTTGACGATTCTTCTTTGACAAATCTAATCTTCTCACTTAGGTATACTGTTTCTTAATACCTTTCTCTGTTTTGATCTCTGTGGTCTGTGCTAATTTATTTTCAAATAATTTATATTTGTCTTAAATGAATAGTAGATTGGTGGGGTGCACATGGAGGACCAAATGTTGACCTTACAAAGGTAGCGTTGCGCATAATTGGCTTATGTTGTTATTCTTCTAGTTGTGAGCGCAATTAGAGTATTTTGAGTTTGCAAGTATACAAATATTCAATATAAAATTTAATATTTTTATATTTACTAATTTACCAATAAGTTCGAAATTATCTTGATTCATATTCACACAAAGAAAAGAAATAGATTGGAACATCAAATGCTTAGTGATCTTGTATACATCCAATATAATCGTCGTGTACAAGCACGATTCCAAGAAAGACGTGAAAAGGGAAGAAATTACAACCCTTTAGTGTTTGATGAGCTAGACTGGAGTAGTGAGTGAATGGTGAACAAACCAGAGGAAACTCTAGTTTTTGATGATGATAATCTCACATGGGATGCTGTGGAGAGAGCTCTTGGAACTGAGGCTCAAAATTTACGAAGTGGAGCATAAATTAATCTTCAACTAATAGCTCAAGGGGATGAAGATTTAGATCATTTTGGATTTGCCAATGATGATGAAGATATTTATGATAATTATGAGCAAATGACGAGTACCTCAAACCAACCAAATATTCAATGTCAATGACGACTTACTAGATGATGATTCTAGTTGATCTTTTATGATTATTTAAAGTTTATGTTAAAAATATTATTCATGCTAATATGCTATTGTGCAATGGATGAAGACAATTTGGATTTGATCACAATACTAGACTATGATATTTTTGTGTTCCCTTTTTTGTTATTGCTTTCTCTGAAGTCTGTATTGACTATTGTTTGCTATTGTTTTTTCTTACTGTTACATGCTTACTGCTTCATAGTATTTGAGATAGGTATGAATGTATTGAGGTTTGAGAATTGAGGATTTGAGATATCATGAATACATGATATTGGAAGTTGGAACATTTGTGCTTGCTACTTCTTGGTATGAATGTGTTGAGAATTGAGATATGAAGATATCATGAATTCATGATATCAGAAGATTCAGAAGCTATGCTTAGTTGCTAACTGCTATGCTTAGTTAGTTTTTTAATGCTAACTGTCCATAAATGATATATCAAAATTCAGAAGCTATTCTTAGTTGCTAACTGCTATGCTTAGTTGCTAATTGTTATGCTTAGTTAGGTTCTTAATGCTAACTGTCCATATATGATATATCAGAAACTATTCTTAGTTGCTTACTGCTAACTGCTAGTCTGTTATGCAGAAAAAAATCTCTGGCGGTGTTGGTACTTGGTAAACATTATTTCAAAAAAAAATGGAGCTTTAGACTGCGGTCATTATAATAACCGCAGTCTAAAGTATGGGTGACATGTTATAGACTGCGGTTATTATAATAACCGCAGTTTAAAGTATGACAGACATTCTATAGATTGCGGTTATTATAATAATCGCAGTTTATATACTGCCTTTATATAAAAAAAAAAAATTGGCGCCTTGCGACTTGCTCGCCTTAGTGTTGCCTAGGCGTCCGCCTTGTCGCCTAAGCGTCAAGGCGCCCAACCCTCGCCTTGGTTCGCCTTGACGCCGTGTACTTATACTTGTATTTGGGGTATTCAAGAAATATATACAAGGTTTGATCCTTTCTCTACATATGTTATGCTTTTTATTATTGTTTGTGGGCTCCGTATTTTTGCACTCACATCGGTTTGTTGACAAGAATTAACGTCTAATGCGTGGACAAATATTTTTCCCACTGGGATTCTAATATGATTTTGATTTCTCTTCACAAATTGGTTTTGTTCACAAGGAAGTTGAGCTCTTCTTACACAGTTTGTTCCTACTCCTGGTTAGCCATTCTTTTGTGAGAATTTTGAAGCAGGAGATACATATCTTTAATAGAAACATGTTCTTTGTAGTCCTAAGCTCTAAACCCAAGTCTCAACCATTCTCTTAAGACAAATTATGTATATTCTCATTTAATTTATGTCTTTTGTTCATGTTATTTGTGGTCCTATTGCATTATGGACACATTTGTGTTTACAGACAGCATTTGCTGTCAGTAGTTGTTCCAAACTTAAAAAAATCAACCCTTGCAGGTGATGTATGAGAACAGGGCAAGGTTCTTATGTAATGCCGAGGCATCTCCATCGGCACTGCTCGAAAAAATTGTTACCGTTGCTGAAGCTCGAAGAATATCTCCCCGAAGCTCTTCCCGGTCCCAGAAGGGCGATGATCTCGAACTTTGTGTCGACAATGAGCTCGGATTCGCCAAGGATAGAACTATCAGCCGGTACGGATCCGCAGTGGTTCTGTCTTCTTCCCGAAACAAGTTCCACTTAAACTTCTTTCGTGACTGATTTCTTACAGTTTATTAGTCTTTTGGTTTCTGTAGGTTGATCGAAATGAGCAGCAGAGAGTACCTCGAGCAGCACGAGCGGAACATTGCCTCCCAAATGCCACCCTCGGCATCTCTTGACAAGGAGAAGCAGGAGGCCGAGGAAAACGCCAATGTCCCCTCTCCAGGCGTGATGATTTAGGAGAAAAATTATATCTCCGGCCTCTATTTAGTCAATATTGTTTGCCACCTTCAGACTGATGCTGTATTCCCTGTAGGAGCTAGAGTCTGGGTTAAGGGAGGCTGAGATTTTAAATTATTGAATTGGTTTTTTAAATAATTGACGTAATGATTCTGATGTAGGACGCGTTGGAATAAGCGTCAACTGCATCTTGTGTGATTCTGTATTTGATGGCCTGATTTATGTATTTAAAATGATGAGGATTTTGCTATCATTTATGTCATGTTATATAGTTTTGTGGTGAATCAAAGGTATTGTGGGTTTTGTGATTTGAGTTAAGAGTGTTTCTATAATAACTTGATATTTTTGGTTCCATGCCATAAATATTTATGGCTCTGTTTGGCATGGTATTTTTTGCTCTGATGAGTTTGGACAAAAATGTCATCGTCATAAAACATTTGTTTGGCATGACAGTGGTTATTACCGCCACCCCAAAAAAAAGCTAGTTTTGAACATAAAGGGGAATGAAGTTCCGTAGGTGAGGCCGGGCATTCATGAATGTTGGACTGCTACTGTTGTGCCATGAAGCCTATGGACTTAGAGCTAAGAGAAAATGTTGTTTTATAAGCTTTTTTTAACTATCACATTATTTTGGGTTGCCACTCATGCAAATCTTCCAAATAATGGCATTTACCTCACTAGTTTAGGGTAGCCCCCGTCCCCATATTCACATCATCAAGCAAAAATGGTATAAATCCGCTCTCCTATAAAAATGACCAAATCAACGCAATCCACTCCCAACCTTTGCCACTTGAGCCCAATATGGTAAGGACGGACATTATGTTTCCGGACCTACAAATTGTATGAGGGATACCTCAAAATTGTACTCCTTTCACTAAATTCTTGGCACATTATCTTATAAAATCTGTATATAGACTCTTAAGTTTTTCCTCATATTGTATGGGCTTTCTGTCAATGAAATCTAAGTTTTTGTTGCATTCTATTGCTTGATGACTTTTAAGGAAGGAAGAAATACACGGAAGAAAGAATGTACGGGGAAATCGACTTCATAAATTGATTTAATATTGAAAGACTGTCTGTAAAGGATAACCTTCAAGTTTTTCATTTAGTTGTAATCTTGGTTAGACTTAACGATGGGGATCATACTTCTAGTGTGGGTCATCACCCAATAGAGCATGCACATGTCTATTCTCGTAGGAGACATTAATTGGATCATCCGTCGTTTGGACAATCCGAGTCCGTTGTTGCATTTGGAGCGTCGTTTCAGCATTTATATTTTATATTTATTTATTAATGTGTTATTTAATAAACCAGCCTATGCCGGTCCCAAACCCGGATGAAAAATGATGAGGGTTGTGTTAGGTAGAAGACCAACATAAAATTTAGTCACCCTTATGAATATAAATCATTTGAGAAATTGTGCAAAAGCTAAGTTGTTCCCCTTAAGAAACGTGTCGCATGGTCCGAATGCGACGTCTTGACAAAGACCGCTGTAACTCCAGGACTTGGGTGTAGTGTTAAATTTGCAAGAGTTCTCGTTGTATGGTCTGAATGTGGTGTCTTGACAAGGACCATTGTACCTCCAAGAGGACTTGAGTGTAGTGTTAAATAGACAAAAGTCCTCACATATTAGACGTCCTAGGGAAGTATGTCGTAGAAACTGTGATCGACGTAAGTTTGAAAGTTAGAATATAGGTACGCTAATAGGGAAAACGATGGAAGTAGTGGATACAATGATTAGGAGAAAGATAAATAATTTATGTCTGCAAGAGATTAGATGGGTTGGTGAGAAAGCTAATTTTTTAGATAATTCAGGTTTTAAATTATGGTACACAGAAAAAAAAACAAGCAATGAAGTAGATATTATTGTGGATACTACTTGGAAGGATGAAGTTGTTGGGATAAGTAGAAAAGATGATAGAATTTTAGCTCTTAAATTGATCATATGAAATAAAACTATTAATGTGATCAGTGCTTATGCGCCACAAGTAGGATTAAATGAAGCTATTAAAGTGCAATTTTGGGAAGATTTAGATGATTTAGTAAGAGAAATTCCACAAAGAGATAAGATTTTTATAGGAGGAGACTTAAATGGACATATAGGAAAGAAAAATATAGATTACACAGCCGTTCATAGAGGATATGGATATGGAGAAAGGAATAAAGAATGACGAACTATTTTATATTTTAGGGTAGCACATGAGCTAATTGTATCAAATACATTTTTCACAAAAAGAAAAGAACATTTAATTACGTTTAAAAGCGGACCAAATAAATCACAAATTGATTATTTTATGATTTGTAAAATAGATAAAATGATTTGTAAGGATTGCAAAGTCATACTAGGAGAAAGTTTGACAACACAACATAAGTTAGTGTTGTTAGATGTATAAATTAAATATAATAAATTTAAGACAAAAATAAAAATATTTCAAAAAATTCGGTGGTGAAACTTGAAAATGGAAAAACATATTGCTTTCAAGAAAGCAGTTATGAAACAACTAGTTAATGACCCTTATGTTGATCCTAATGTCTTATGGGAAGTTATGTCTTCACATTTAAGGATAAGTGGAAAAAACGTACTTGGAGTATCAAAAGGTCGTGTGCCCCAAATAAAGAATTTTGGCGGTGGAAAGATGAAGTGCAAGATAAAGTGAGAGTAAAGAGGGTCAGCTATAAATCACTATACGCTTGTAGTAATGATGAAAACTTAGCCAGGTGTAAAGTCATCAAAAAAGAAGCTAAACATGCAGTAAGTAAGCATGAAGTCAAGCTTATAAAGAATTTTATAAGCGACTAGAAAGATGGAGAGTGTGATATATACAAAATTGCTCGGGCTAGAGAAAGAAAGACAAAAGATTTAAGTCATATAAAATGCATAAATGATGAGACATATACAGTTTTGACTGTTGATGAGGATATTAAAGAGCGATGAAAAAGATATTTATATCAACTCTATAATGAAACAAAGGACAATAAATTGAACTTGAAGAGTTAAGTAAATCAGAAAAGTATAAGAACATACTATTTTATCGTAAAATTCAAGTATCAGAGGTAAATGATGTTCTAAATAAGATGAAAAATGTAAAGGCGGTTGGACCAGACGATATACCCATAGAAGTATGAAAATGTCTAGAAAATTAAGAAATTTTGTGACTTATATATTTTTTCAATAAGATACTGAAGTCAAAGAGGATGTCAGACAAATTGAGAGAAAGTATCTTGATACATTTGTATAAGAATAAATGAGATATACAAAATTATGTTAATTATAGAAGAATTAAATTGATGAGTCATACCATGAAATTACATGAACGAGTAATAGAAAGAAGATTAAGATGAGAGAGTAACATCTCAGAGAATCAATTTGGATTCATTCCAGGGAGGTCGACCATGAAAGTTATACATCTCTTGAGGAGACTCATTGAACACTATCGAGAAAGAAAATAAGATTTGCATATGTTGTTTATTAATCTTGAGAAGGCTTATGAGAGATTTCCAAGAGAGATCTTATGGAGAGTCTTAAAAAAGAAAGATATAAATGTATCATATATCGACACAATCAAAGATATGTATAAAAATTTAGTGACAAGGGTGAGGACTTCTGGAGGATTAACACAAGAATTTCCTATCATTGTTGGCTTACATCAAGGTTCAGCTTTAAGCACTTATCTCTTTACCCTTATCTTAGATGAGCTCACCAGACATATCCAACAAGCAATACCATGGTATTTATTGTTTGCAGATGATATCGTTTTAGTTGATGAGACGTGCGAGGGTGTAAACGCAAAACTTGAATCTTGGTGAGATACTTTAGAAAAGAATGGTTTTAGGTTGAGCAGGGCAAAGATGGAGTATATGGAGCCTAAATTTAGCAGTATAAGAAGGACAGATGAATTCGTTATTAAGTTGGGTGATCAAGATATTTCCCGTAGTGAGAGTTTTAAATATCTTGGATCGATAGTTCAAAAAGACAGAGGTATTGATAAATATGTGACTCATAGAATCAAAGTGGGTTGGTTTAAGTGGAGAGGCTCGTCAGGGATCTTATGTGATCGTAAAGTACCACTAAAACTTGAGGGCAAGTTTTACCGTACTACAATTAGACTCGCGATGCTCTATGGTTCTGAGTGTTGGGCAGTGAATTATGTACATGAGCAAAAAATGGGAGTTGCCGAGATGAAAATGCTTAGGTGGATGTGTAGACACACGAGATTGGATAAAATCAGGAATGAAAGTATCAGGGATAAGACAAGAGTAGCACCAATTGCAAAGAAGATGCGAAAAGCTCTTCTAAGATGGTTTGGACACGTACAAAGGAGACCATTAGAGTACCTGTTAGGTGTTGTGAGAGTCTAGTCACTAGGCATGTTAAACGACGGAGGGGTATACCAAAAATGACTTGGAATGAAACTGTAAGGAAAGACATGATGTACTTAGGCATTTGTGAGATTATGACAAAAGATAGGGCACAATGGCGACAAAGGATCCATATAGCCGTCCCCATTATAGTGGGATAAATGCTTGAGTGTTGTTGTTTATTAATGTGTTTTTTAATGAGATCATATATTTATCAGGAACGATCAAAAATATTTGCCCCGAACCGAAGTTTAGTGTTTGGTTTGAATTGCAAATTTTGGAGTTTTCTTCCCAAAATCCGATGAATCTCGTGGTGTCAACTCCACGAAATCTTAAGATGTTGACTCCTTGGTAGGTCCCTATTTTACCTTTGTTTACCTACTATTGCCGCCCCTTCTAACCCTCCCTCAAAACCCTAGTCTATAGCCTCCTATCAATCGCCTCCATTCATCCACCATCCACAACCCAACAACCACCAAAAAACCTAGCTACAACCCCATCACCAGTCACCCAACTTCTCCATCCACTCCCAAGCCGATCCCTTCCCCCTCTCCCCAACGGTTGCCTAAAGCCTCCACCGTCAGCCTAATGGCCTCTCATCCATAGCTTCCAACAACTATCGTTACAATAGTCACGAACCCTTCATCTATTCCTTCACTCCATAGTCACCTATCTGAAAGATTGTATAATAGATAGACCTGAATATTATTATTACACTAGATGTGAGATAAACTAATATAATAAATATGTGTATAAATCTAAATAAATCTAAATAACACAATCACAGAAGAAAAAAAAGAAAATATATCATCCAGACGACACAAGGAGTTTTATAGAGCTTCCCCAATAATGTGTGCATGTCTTCTCTTCCACAATACGTGGGCCAACACTGTCTCTTGAACGAGATGTCAAGTATTTTACACCTGGAGACTTCAACCCAATGTCGACATTTTTCTTTGGAGGCGACAAAACCCAATGGATCTTGGTTTAGGTGATCCAACCACAAAACATGATGGATCTTGGTTTGAGTGATCCAACAACAATAATCTCTTTTGAAGGGAGAGATCAAAATCCCTTGACAACAATGAGTGCTTTAGGTCAAATAGATTTATCACATAGAGAATAGTAATTCATGTATCCTATAAGAAGAAGAGAATCAGTTATAATAGAGAGATACAAAGAGAGGGGGAGGGGATACTCTATAGAGAGAAGCCTTCTTTTTTCTTAGTAATTTTTGAGAATATATATCGCTAAAGTTTTTCTTCCTCTATCATTATTCTCTTATAAACAAGTTTCAAAAAAATTGTCGATACGCCTGAAATAGATTTACGTATTATACATAAGTGCACGTGTCAGATCAAGTAATATAAAGTAAGTTAAGATTGTTCCTACAGAGAAGTGACTAATCTAGCACTTGCAAGTACTAGCTTTACATTTTCTTTAAATTTAAGCGGATTAATTAGAGTGAATTTGTTAATGGAAAATTAAAAGAAAATAATAATAAAACTAAATACACTTAGGATTATTTTTATCAAGTTGGCAAAATAGTCTTGTACGTTGATTTCCTTTGTCTATTGTGATGAGTTTTTAGAGTGTTCTTTTATGAAATGCTTAAATCATTATTCTACAATGACTTGAAATTGGACGTCATCATCTCTCGATCTCAGAAATTTGTTTACCCTAATTCCCTTGATTATCTCTAACTTAGGTAGATAAAAGAATAACATGAAACACACAAACCAATGCTGCTAACAAAAGATGAAATCTCTCTCTTTATGCTATATTGATATTCATATTGCACTTACGGTACTCCTCTCTTGAATCTTGCATCACAGTATATAGATGGAATTTGGCTAAAGATTTACACGACTCCTCTCTTGAATCTCGCCATGCAAAATAAAGGATTCAACTCTAAAATAATGTAACTCCTCTCTCGAATCTCGCCACGCAATTTAGAAGAACACTTAATCCAAAGATTCCACAAAATAAAACATAAAACCAACAAAGATAGTTCTTCAAACAATCACTAAAGAAAAATTAAAATCACATCATCACAATAAATAAAAGTACTCTCAACATACAAGACCTACGAATTTAGTTCATGATGGAGGGATGAAATCACACAGCAAGAAAGATCTTACTAGACATGATTATAGAAGTTTAAATACTGCAAGAATTTGTGTTTAGATCTTACTTCAAAGCCTTCTTCTTTCTTGTCGGCGTATCCAAACTCTAGCCTCTTTCTCCTTCTCCAAGACGATGGATCTTTAGAACTCCTCTCTCTAATGAATTTTTTTTCTGGCTTTTAGGTATGAGATTGCCCTCTTAAAAACAAGCAGCCCTCTCCCAATAGACGTCTCCTTCCATATTTGAGTTTGGCGCAAAATTCAAAATTCAAATTTTAAATCTGTCTAGAACTTGTTATAACAACTGAAACAGGTTGTTGTAACAACTGCACAGCCAAAATATAAATCTAACTTTTACTTCTTCGGTTCAATTTCCATCGCATTTCTAGTAAGAAAACATAAGTAAAATAGCTTAATTAACCTTAAATAAAATAAGTCTGAATTTATTTATATTTATACTCATTTACATCATTTCCTTTCATTTATGCTCAATATTATGTCAAAATAAAGAGCTAGATAGCTTCTTTTTGGGAAGTTATCAATTGTTGCCTTGAAATTTGTTATTACTGAATCCGCAACGACTATATTCTTTAACGACAATCAATATTCACTGAGCATTGAGCCTTGGTTCAATCTACAACTATTGATCATTGTTTCCCTAATTGCTGAGTGCATGTCTTTCATTCAACAAACCCTAGTCAACGATCGTTGATAGCTTAATCACCTTTCCACTTGGCTCTGCCTTCTCTATGTCTTCTTCTGGACTTCTTAGGGGCAAATTTCTTCTTGAATGAGTTGTCTTTACCCGTGCTTTCTTTTATTAAATAAAAGGAAATTCTCAATAATCTCCTCCTATTTAGTGAGAAGGAAGCATGTAAAAGTGGATAAAGACATCCACATTCCCTTATTGTATTGGAGGTCCTTCTTCTTTAGGAGTATGCACATTATATTTGTTCATCTCCATTGATAGGATTTCTGTGTGAGTTCATGAGAGATGAACATGACAGGGAATTCTACAATTTTCTCCCCATGAGATATAGCCTACATGTGGGAAGCAAATTAGTAACTCCACAGAGGTTTAATTCCATCTAACTCAGAGAGGTTGAGAAAGCATATTTGAGTCCGACAATTTCTGCTCTTCAACAATCATGCTCCTCCCGAGTCATGATGCCCTCCCCAGCTTGTCCTTCTGATCGACAGCGAGTAGAACCAATTATTATCTATTAAGACTCATAGATGGATTGACTGTAGTGGCTGTATTACTTGGAGGGCATCCAAGTTTTTTGGTCTTTCTTCTGTCAAGCAAGCCTCCTCTCGCAATCGTCCAAGTTTTCTTTAGCCTTCCTTGGCTCTTCGAGGAAATGTAACGTATTTCTTACTCCCTTTCTCCTTATATTCTTTTCCTATTCATGCTCCATTAGCTTAAGTCTCAACGAGCTTTGTGCAAGACTTAAACATCCTGCTTTATTAAACATAAAGAAGAGATGGTCCTGGGGAAGATATGGGACCATAAGTAGCAAAGTTCACAATTTTATTCATGCTCTAGTGATTTATATATATAACCGTTGGAATGAATACTTGTGTGGCATGGGTTAAACCAACAGTTAATGATAATGTCTCGCCTTTCCACAACAATTACAGATAAATTTATTATTTGTCCTTTTATGAAATTGGAAAACAATGACTGTAGGAATTCGATTGTTCGAATATGATGAGATTTATTTTAGTTGTCCTGTCATAACATTATGATGCCCCAAATTTTTTGGGAAAAATTGGTTAGGCCTGCTAACTTATTTTTTGGCTTTTTATAGAGGGGGAGGAACCAAATTCTTATAGGGATTCTCATAGGAAATGTATATTATAACCAAATAATTGGTCTTTGATCTGCGTTTGTTGATTGGTAATGATTAGCGATCATTGAAGGAGAGTACAACCGACGATCATAAATCATTATTTGCGGGCAGACACATCAGCTTTCTGCATATTGAAATGTTGATCAGCCGACTGGAGATCAACAATTAGCAGGATCATCACTCCCTCTAGGTTGATGCATTGCCTTTTGCTATTCCATTTTTTCAGGAATTTAGGCTCAATCTTCCGAGTTTTCCTTTAGTTGAGTCCTCCGTAGATATTAAGGGTTTTTCCGTGTACATAGTCTGAAGATCAGACTTCTTTGCTCCATGCTTTAATTGAGCTACCCTTGTCCAAGTCCAAAGTGTGAAGCTTGGAGGACTTGAACTACCTGTTACCTACATTCAAAAGGGATATGAACCATTAGTAGTATAGTTCACACAAACCCTTGATCTTCTTGGGAAGTAATTACCCTGAGAGCAAGCGTTTGTGTGGTTACACTAACAGTCAGCCATGAAATGATCAACCTTACCACATCAAAAACAACTAAACATATTATATATATTATTTATTATATGGAGGTAAGGAAAAAAAGAAAGTTGTAGGAAATCTCACAGGTTGAGTGATCTAAGATCTATAGATCCATCAGTGATCAATGTTAGTCGGCGATTGGAAAGAGAGGTGGTCAGTGTTCGCTGAGCAATATCGTGGACGACGGTCGTCGATCATTGATCGGAGGTGGACGAAGCAATCTACGATCATTAATTGAGCCATTTTTCATTGGCGGTCGGTTGATCTCCGATCATTGAACATTGCCCTTGGTAGGCTTGTTTCTACAACCTTCATTTTTTCTTTTCTCCTACTGAGAAAATGACTTCTTCTTTAAGAATAGGATAGGATAGTGATGTGGGGCACTAAAGGTAAGAGGATTAGAAGGAGCATGCTGCTTCTTTTTTCTCAAATGTTTAGATGATTTCTTCTTTTTCTAAGATGCTTTAGAGTTGTAGACATTAATCTTCTCATTCTAAGTTCCTCCAAATACAAAGATGGGTTGATATTTTCTCAAGGGAAGAGATCCTTGAGTTTCAGTCATGGATAGATCAATACTTAATACTCATTTATGAAATCTCATATGAAATTTTTGGACATGGATTTTAGTTTCCCACTCCATTAATATAATCAAACTCTTCTTGATTTCTTGAAAGTTTTGTTACTAGTCTCCTGTTTTCCTCGAGAAATTTTCCCAATTTTTCTTCCAAAATCTTTTTCTTATCTTCCTAGGAGACATAATCAGTAACTTATGTTGAATATTTTGATGCAAGCTTCTCATGCAATTCAGAGTTGCACTTTAGAGAGAAGTTGATTTTCTAGAAAGAGAGTCGTAATTCTCCTTTCAGGTTTTAAGTTGTCGAGGAAAAGACTCTCAAAAATATTCATAAAGTTAGGATAAGTGAAATCAAAAGATCTAAAATCTATTACCTTATGAAAGTTTGAGGTTTCCAATTGTTGCATTCATCATCTTCTGCTTGAGTTCTGTTGCATCCCTCCATTTCCTTGGATCTGTAGCAACTTCACTTTTCTTTTGGAGAAGTGAATCACTCTTGCTCCATGGATGTCAAGCACTGGACATCTCGCTCTCCGTTACTTTCAAAGGAGATTCCATTAGAAGAAATTTCATCCCAACTTTGCATAGGTTTGTCTTTAATTTTCATTTTTCCTCCAAGAATTTCAACATCATCGTTAGCTCTACCTTTTTAGGAATGAGGTATCGTGACAACATGAATTCAAAAATGTATGTATCTATAAAGTTTAGACTTTTAGGATACAAACATGTCAAAATTGCTCATGAGAGATCCTGAAGTTTAGGCAAACCCTCTCAATAGAAACAACATCTTGTAATTTAAGAGAAAAACTGTATTCAGATATCAAGATCTTGATTTACCAAGATTTTAACTCGTAGAGGTGAACAACCCTCAGATTGCAATTAAAATATTATGAAATAAATAGATTTGAATATTATTATTACACAAGATGTGGGATTGACAAAGTAAATAAATATATGCGTAAAAATCAAAACACAATTACAAAAGAAAGAAAACATATTATTCACTGTTAGAATAATCTTGAGCTATTAATTCATTCAAGTGTGTATAAATGTGACCCTTGGGGTCATACATATAGGAGAGGAGAAGGGGGAGAACATGTTACCTAACACCTAAACATGTTACCTAACACCATTACCTAACACCTAAACATGTTACCTAACACATAAACCTAACACCTCCCTTCAAACTCATGGTGGATCATGAACCGAGAGTTTGCTGATAAAATATCGAAATCTGACAGAAGTGAGGGATTTGGTGAGAAAGTCTGCAACTTGTTCTTCAGAGGCAATGAACGGTAGAGAAATAGTGTTGGCGAGAAACTCCTGGCGAGTGAAATGACAATCAATCTCAATGTGTTTTGTCCGTTCATGGAACACTGGATTGGAAGCAATTTGTATGGCACTGCGATTGTCACAAAATAATGGAGTGGGGCCAGATATCTGCACACCAAAGTCACAAAGTAGGCGGCGAAGCCAAATGATCTCAGCAGTGGTAGAGGCCATTGCACGATACTCGGCCTCCGTACTGGAGCGCGCAACTGAGTCCTGTTTCTTACTGCGCCAAGAGATGAGAGAGTCACCGAGGAAGATACAAAAGCCAGTAGTAGACCGTCGAGTGGCAGCATCCCCCACCCAATCAGCATCCGAGTAGGCTCGGAGGGTGAGGGGAGAAGTGGCAGAGAGAAACAGGGAGCGGCTGACGGAGGTGCGGAGATAGCGAAGAATCCGGAGGACGGCGGTATAGTGAACGGAGCGAGGAGCCTGAACAAATTGGCTGACAAAGCTGACAGCATAGACAATGTCGGGCCGTGTCATAGTGAGATAGAACAACATCCCGACAAGACGACGATAGCGAGAGACATCCGGAAGCGGATCGCCATCAGTCGGGAGGAGCTTCAGATTGAGCTCGATGGGCGTGTCAACCGATCTGGATTCAGAGATATCAGCAACAGAAAGGATGTCAGCGATGTACTTCTGCTGAGAGACAAGAATCCCACGTTTGGAACGGGAAATCTCCAAACCAAGAAATTAGCGAAGGGGACCCATATCCTTCATCTCGAACTGACGACGGAGATGCTGCTGAAGAGAAGCGATGGTGGCATGGTCATCGCCGGTGATAATCATATCATCGACGTATAGGAGAAGAATGGCGCAACCCTGAATGGAGGTGCGAGTGAACAGAGCATGATCCGTCTGGCGTTCGAAGAAGCCGGCCTTGAGAACAACAGTGCGGAAGCGCTCAAACCAGGCACGAGGAGCCTGTTTGAGACCATAGAGGGCCCGACGGAGGTGACAGACGTGGCCGGAGGGCACAGAGAGACCCGGGGGAGGAGCCATGTAGACAACTTCGGTAAGATCACCATGAAGAAAGGAATTGGTGACATCCATCTGATGGAGTGGCCATCCCCGAGCTGCAGCCACGGCGAGTAAGGTACGCACGGGAGTCATCCGAGCCACCGGTGCAAATGTCTCATCGTAGTCGATCCCATGCTCCTGCGAGAAACCACGGGCAACGAGACGGGCTTTGTGGCGCTCAATGGATCCGTCCGGGCGAGTCTTGATTTTGAAGATCCATTTGCAACTGATAGGAGTGATGCCTGGAGGGCAGGGGACGAGGTCCCAGGTATGAGTCCGCTGGAAAGCCTAAAGTTCAAGTGACATGGCCTGTTGCCATTCGGGATGTACAACCGCCTCTCGGTATGACTGGGGCTCCCGATGAGAGTGGAGAGCGGTGAGGAAGGCCTGAAAAGCAGGAGAATAGGAGGAAGTGCTGGCGAGAGCAAATGGTGGAGACCTGGCAGGGCTGTGATCGTAGCGAGCTGGCGGGTGGCAAGGACGAGCAGGGTTCCGACGAGGAGGAGCAGGATCCACCGGCGGAGAGACGGACGGAGCGTCGGACGGTGCTGCATCAGCTGGAGCAGGAGCGGGAGGGGGAGCTGCAGAAGGAGGAGGAGCGGAGGGAACAGGAGCAGGAGGAGTAGGAGGGAGGACTGGAGGGTGAGCAGGGAGTCTCGAGGGAACATGGGGTGTCTGGGGACGAGTGGGAATAGGAGGAAACAGAGGAAGGGAGAGAGGGGGGGGGGGGGGTAATGTAGGTCAGCGAGGGAGGGGAGGACGTGGTGGAGGATAAGAACATCTCATGTTCGAGGAAGGAGACGTGGCGAGAGATGCGGATGCGACGGGTGACTGGGTCGTAGCACCAATAACCTTTATGATGGGGACTGAGACCAAGGTGAACACAACGAGCTGAGCGAGCAGAGAGTTTGGTGCGTTCAGAGGCCGGAAGAAGTACAAAGCAGGTACACCCAAACGTACGGAGGGATGTGTAGATGGGTGGACGCGAGTACAAGCGTTCGTACGGGGTAACCCCGGAGAGGACCGAGGAAGGAGTGATGTTGATGAGGTGTACCGCAGTGAGGACTGCTTCAGCCCAGAAGGAAGTTAGAGCAGAGGAAGAGAGAAGAAGAGCACAAGTAGTATCGATGATATGACGATGTTTCCGTTCGGCAACCCCATTTTGTTCGTGGGTGTGCGGGCAGGACTGCTGATGGAGAGTGCCATGCGATTGGGTGATATCGCGTATGGTGGAGGAGAGGAATTCCTGGGCGCAGTCGGAACGGAAAATTTTAATCCGACGCCCAAACTGAGTGTGAAGCATGGCGGTGAACGTGTGGTAGACCGTTGGAATTTCAGAACGTTGCCGAAGGAGATAAACCCAAACACAGCGAGAGAAATCATCAATAAAACTAACATAATAAAAATATCCAGAATAAGAGGCAATGGGGGCTGGACCCCAGATGTCAGAATGCACTAAATCAAACGGAGCAGTCGTTTGGGAAGCACGGTGGGAGAATGGTAAGGCAACATGCTTTGCCAAACGACAATCGGTACAAGCAGAGAGGGGGGAAGAGGAGACACAACCCAAAGCTCCGGAGCGGATAATACCTTGGAGTCGGTCGGGAGATAAATGACCTAAGCGTTTGTGCCACAACTCGGTATCAGAAGTAACAGAAAGAGCAAAGGGCGAAGAAGACAAGGAGGAGGGGACATGAAGATACTCCAGCTGATACAAGCCGATAGTCCTACGGCCCTGTCCAATCTTCTGAGCCGTCCGTGAATCCTGCACAACACAAGCAGAGGAAGAAAATAGAACGGTGAGTCCAAGATCACAAAGAGAACTAATAGAGAGAAGGTTCATGCGAAGGCGGGAGCATGGTGGATGTTGGAGAGGGTAAGACAACCATGGGGGCAGAGGTCGGGGTAATAGAGCCAGACTGCAGGATGGGGAGAGAACCCCCATCAGTAGTGGTGACCTCGAGGTGAGAGGGGGCGGAGGTACAGTTGGTGAGGCGGCGAGAGTCGGAGGTGAGGTGGCAAGAGGCCCCAGAGTCGAAATACCAAGGCGCAGTTGGTGGAACCCGAATAACGAAAGTACCAGAAGCAGCAGAGAGACCGTGTTCTGTGGAAGAGCCAGCAGAAGCGGCATGGTGGAACATCGGAGACTGTAGGAGTAGGTCCTCCAAGCATTGCAGACGATCCGGAGCAGCAGCAGCTGCGGTGGGAGGAGGGGGACCATGACCACGGCCCCACCCAGGGTCATCACGACGACCATCAGTAAGGCGGTGCACGTCAGGGCGCGGGGGGCGAGTGGGGCAGATAGCCTTGACATGGCCCACCTTCTTGCAGTAACGACAGATAACAGGACCATGACGTGGAGGAACCGCGAGAACAACGTCGGGCCCGGGAGCAGGGGTGAGGACCAGAGGAGGACGGAGGCGGGTTTCTTCATCAAGAAAAGCAATCAAGGCGTCATCCAAGCTCGGAAGAGGGACCCGATGAAGGAGTTGTGCAGCAAGGAGGGCAAACTCGGGACGGAGAGCAGCAAGGAACTGATGGAGGTGGCCCTCGGAAAGATGGCGCTGAAATTCCAAGGAGCGCGCACAGCCGCAGGGAAGAGGAACCATGGAGTCCAATTCATGCCAGAAGGCACTCATGAGGGTAAAGAAGTCCTGAATGGAGCGTCCTTCCTGGCGCGCAGATTGAGAGTCGCAGATGAGGCGGTGTCGTCGGGCTCCGCCCCGGGGAACAAAGCGATCCCGAAGATACTCCCACATGGCGCGAGCAGAAGGTAGACGACCGATGGACGTGAGGAGGGGACGCGCAACAGACTCCAAAAGGTAAGCACGGATGGTCTGATCGCGACGCCGCCAAAGGGCGGTGTCATCCAAAGCGGTGGTGGGGGAGGGGGAGGCGCTAGAACCAGCTGCAGCGGTAGAGGTTTCAGTGAGAGAGCTTGCGGAAGTAAGAGGGCCACCGGTGATGTGATCCCACAGATTACGGGAGGAGAGGGCGGCCTCAACAGTGAGGGCCCAGTCAGGCCAGTCGCTGGCGGCGGCAAGTGGAAAGGAGGTGGCCTTCAGAGGGGGTGAAATAAGCGGGGCAGCCATGAGGGCGGTCGGCGTGACTCAATCCGGCGGAGCAAGGCTGGAGAGGAGCTCGCGCGGAGGGGCACGAGGTAGCTGGAGTCGGTGGAGGATCGCGGGGAAAAAAAATTAGGTGAAACTTACCTCTGATACCATGTTAGAATAATCTTGAGCTATTCATTCAAGTGTGTATAAAAGTGACCCTTGGGGTCATACATATAGGAGAGGAGAAGGGGGAGAACATGTTACCTAACACCTAAACATGTTACCTAACACCATTACCTAACACCTAAACATGTTACCTAACACCTAAACCTAACATTCACATAACACACTGTTTTTTAGAGATTCCCAAAAAAGTTGGCACGACCTCTCTTCCACAATACATAGGCCAACAATGTCTCTCGAATGAGGCGATGAGTCTATTCCACTTGAAGACTTCAACCCAATGTTGGCATTTTTCTATGGAGGTGACGAAACCCAGTGGATCCTGGTTTGGGTGTTCCAATTACTATAACACGATGAATCTTGGTTCAGATGGTCAAGCCACGATGATCTCTTTTAAAGGGAGAGATCAGAAACTCAGTGGATGCCCATGAAGATCGGTATTCCTCGCTTCTTTCCCAAAATTCGGTTGCGAGAGAGGGGTGGTCGTGTTGTTGCTTCATTCATCTCGATCACCCTTACGAGCAGCAAATTTCATTGCAAGGTCTTCCTATTCTTCTGCGAAGGCTTAACCTGCTCCGGTCACTGCGCCTCCTGAAGAAGCTCGGCCGGAATACCAAGGTTGACAAACTCATTTTCCCTGGCATGGGACTCCTCGGCCGGGCTATTTGAAGTTCCCTCGGTACTTCGTGGTAGGAGGTTCCTTCCAGAGGCCGCGGGAGGTGTGGCCTCGCTAGCTATGGGAAAGACAGAGGCTGGAACAATGCAAGTTCTTGAAAAGAGCTGTGAGGTATTAGTAATCAATAAATGAGTCGAGTCCTGAAAATCTAGAAACTCACCCATGCTTACCCTTGCCCGGCGAGACGTAAAGAAGTTGATCGACATGTTGGCACCAGAAAATGGCGTCGAAAGCACGTGTGGTTGTCAAAGTAGAGAACGACGACGTCCTTGGTCACGTCCAGGTAGAAGACCTTTCTGAAAACGATCATGTCAAACGAGATCTTCTCCGCAAGCGGGAAGCACAAATACCCAAAGATAATCTCTACACCATTGGTATTTATTTGTGTGGGCACAAGTCCATAGTTGTGAAGGATCTGGCAGATCTCCGGTCATAAGGGAAGTCGTTGCGCAACTTCAAAGTATTGAAGAGGGAATGCGAGTTGGTCGGCAAAGAACGTGTTTACTCGCTCATCCTTCTCAGCCAATCTCGACTTATGGCGTGTTGGGAGAAAGCGGTTGATAAAACTCTCCAACTCCTCCGGGCAAGTAATTGACTTTTTGAAGATCGCGGTAACAAAATTTTGCACATAGTTCAAATAGCGAATAGTCGCATCCTCCACGTGCGTCTTTGATAATGCGAGGAAGAAGTTGTACTGGAAACTCGCACGTCGTTACTCGCTGAAATAAAATTTATCGCACAAAGCACGCCATTTTTAGACCCCCCCCCCCCCCAATACATAGACGTCGGGGTGTGTGGTTGGGGGGGTGGGGGTCTTATCGCAAATTGCTTAGTGAGAAACTCAACAACTCGTGAAACTCCTTTCATTCGTTGAACAATCCTTG
Organism: Platanthera zijinensis; assembly: GCA_039513925.1. NCBI lineage: Eukaryota > Viridiplantae > Streptophyta > Magnoliopsida > Asparagales > Orchidaceae > Platanthera > Platanthera zijinensis. Next base: position 76,488,471 of record CM077097.1, read on the forward strand.
CAAATCGTAGTCCCTAGGTGCAAAAACGAACAACGCGTATAGTCCGAGATACAAATAAAAATATATTCACAGCAAAATATGAAACATGTGTACTCGTGATCATCATCAAAATAAGAAAAGCGTCAAGACGAGCAGTGCGCGAGGACTCAACTCGCAAATTAAAAAAATAGAAAACTATCAACCTCAAACAATTAGATAAAAAATGAGAAGAATATGTACTTCCTAGTTGGAAAACCTGGTAGCAGGTTGATGCGTCATTCACTAAGGATGATGATCCGATCAGACTAGGGGATGTAGAGGGAAAGCTTTATGGGAAGAAGGGGCGGAATGTGAACGCTATATTTATTGTTGATGATATGCTTATGTGACTTGTGGTTGTGGATGAAAAGTGAGCTGAATAAGGTTTGTCACATAAAATATATCTATGCATACCACCATTTGTTGAATATTTTGCTATGAAAATGTAATATGGTTGATGTTATATAGCATTAAATATAGTGACAAACCTAAGATTTTATCTAACTGGCACCAACTAAAATTCAAAATATTATATTCTGAGTAACCTTATCATGGGCCAGCACAATAAAAAAATGGCAGCTACGCGCTTTATCAAGTTGAAAAATTCCATCAAATTAGCGTTCGAGTGGTAGACTTTGTTCTATCAATTTTTTTGTCAAATATAGGACAAATTACATACTTGGTGACATTTGAAAATTATGCCAACAAGATATATATCTCATCCCTTACAAATTTTACATTAAGGCTTCGTAAGATCCGGTTCATACGATCGTAACCACTTGACCGGCGAATATAAGTCCTTCCAAACAGAACCTAAGTCTAAGATTAACATCCAATAATTATGTTATTAAGGTCATGCAAGATAATTAAATTTATTCTATGTAAAAAAAAAATTGGGTACATAATATATGTTACTATATGGCCATTTATGATATAGATTCATTAAAAATAAATGAGAAAAACATTATCAATATTCATGCATCAAAAAAAATTTAGATTCAATGCAATAAAAAAATTCATTCACTATAAATTGGAGACCTTGATGATAATAGCACAACCTTGAAAATGATTTTAAAAATTCTTCTGGGTACTTCTTTTATTTATTATAGATAGATGAGGTCCAGAGTGCAATCCCAACATAATTTCACAGCAAAATTATAATGTAAGTGTTGATTAAACATTAAATTTGTGCTTTTTATATTATTTTTATCATGCTTATATAACTTCAACTATTTATTAATTATTTCATTACCATCCATCTTGAGTTTCAAAAATAATTATTTTGTCATAATGAAAACAATTTCTCCAAAGAATGAAATTACATTATTCATGGTAATTTTCAACCATTGAGTTCATGATTGTCACTGCAGCCCCAAACATTCTTCACTTTTCTCATATATATATCATGCCAGTATCTAAACTGCGATATATTCGGGGACATTATCAAATATTTAATGTAACTTAAAATAAATACAATATTAATTGATAATTGTTTAATAATAGCTTTCCGAAAATACCGTTGATATGCTTAATGACAAACTTCCTCGAATAGACTACTGACATGCCAAATGACAACCTATCATAGCAGGTAATGAGGTCATCCTAAATTTATAGATAATTTGGGGTGCGAATAGACTCCTCCCCATGATCCCCCACTAATATGGTGGGATCGTGGGCTTGACCGCCAAACATAAAATTGTCACACGCGATTTGCGTGCACCGTCCGATCCACCACGACCGGCCGCCGGCCGCCGGCGCCTCCATCACCGGCGTCGGGCGGCTGTGATCGGCCGGGCGGCCCGTGATCGGCCGGCCGCGCCAGGGATGCGATGCACCACCCCTCCCGGCGGCGGCCTCCCGCGGCTGCGGGGCGCCGCCCGCAAGAGGCGGCCGCACCCGGCCACCCCACCCCGCGGCCGCCTCCCGCGGCCACAGTGCGCCACCCGCAAGTGACGGTAGTGTTCGGACGCCCCTCCCCACGGCCGCCTCCCAAGGCCGCGGGACGCCGCCCGCAAGGAGCGCCCGAGTCCAACCGCCCCACCCCAGGGGCGGAACTATGGCTGGGCACGCTAGGGCACGTGCCCGAGCGTCTTTTTCCGCCAAATCCCGCTGCTCCGTGCCCTGCCGGCCCCCCGCTGCTCCGTGCCCTAGCCCGCCACCGCTAAATCCCGCTGCTCCGTGCCTTGCCGGCCGCCCGCTGCTCCGTGCCTTGCCGGCCGCCCGCTGCTCCGTGCCCTAGTCCGCCACCGCTGCTCCGTGCCGGCGCCCGCTGCTCCGTGCCTTGCCGGCCGCCCGCTGCTCCGTGCCCTAGCCCGCCACCGCTGCTCCGTGCCCCAGGTATCTTCTTCTTCTTCTTCTTCTTCTTCTTCTTCTTCTTCTTCTTCTTCTGTCAAATTACACTAAGGATTTTGATTTTTCTTCTTTAGTAGAGGTAAGGTCTAATTACACTAATGATTTTGATTCTTCTGTCTAATTACACTAATGATTTTGATTCTTCTTCTTCTTCTGTCAAATTACACTAATGATTTTGATTTTTCTTCTTTAGTAGAGGTAAGGTCTAATTACACTAAAGATTTGATGATTTTTCTAGTTCTCACCTTTATTGTTGGTCTTCTGTCAAATTAGCCAAGGATTTTGCTAAAATTTATTTTCTTCTCATAAACATGAAAAAAAATCCAGCTAAATGAACTGTATATCTTACCTTGAGGAATGTTTGGGTTAATGTGATGAAAAAGGTTATATATAGCAAACTGAACACAGATTGGTATTACATAATGCAATTGCATATATGATTCAATTCTCATTTTGCACATTGGAGGCTCAGTATTACTTCAATTTCTTAAAGGTTTATAGCCTTAAAGCTTATTTCCTGTCATTGTGAAAGGACTGGGATGTCCTTATATTCTGTACATGGTGTTGGTTTGGATGTCCTTATATTCAGACATGAAAACAGAACCTGAACGAGGATAGAAGCGCCGTTTCCATGGCTCTAATTGAAATCTATACACACTTGTAATTCAATTGTCAAACATGTAATCTAATTGAAATCTATCTTGTTGAATCTAAATAGGATCTCTCGGTCTAACTAAGAGAATCAACAATCTAAGAGAATCCTTTAGAACCTTAGGAATTTCCCTCGCGGGTCTGGTACGGTCGCGCTTGGCCGTAGGGACATTGCCCCGTGTACCGTCAGGATTTTCCTTACATAAATATCCTTGCAAAAAAAAATTTCGGGGGCGCTGCCCCCGAACCCCCGCTCAAGGGAGCTGCCCCCCAAACCCCCCAAATTGCTAGTATTTAAATTGTGTCCGTGCGACTTCAAAATCCCAGTTCCGCCACTGCCCATGGCAGCGGGGAGCCTCCCATGAGGGACTGTCGCGCCTGACCGCCCCTCCCCGTGGTATCTCCCGCCGCGGCAGGCCACAACTCCTCTCTCCTCGTCGGGGACCGTCCGCCGGTGTGGTGGCCGTTCTTTCGTAATAGACTTTCCCCACCGTCTGATCATTTCGCCGTGATCGCCGTCATCCATTTTGTGGGTAATCACCCACTAACCGCGATGATTTTGATTATTAGCTTGTTGTGTTGTGCATGCGCTGCTCTTTCAGTTATAGGTGCATTTCATTCCCTTGTGTAAGATCGATTTTTTGTCCGATGTGTTAAACTATGGTCTTCTAGCATATATAGGTCATAGGTGCGGATCCGGATCCTTTGGAGTTCCTCCGGGAACTCCAGGGAGTGGAGTTTCGGTCTTGTCAATAAATGGAGCGGAATCAAAAAAAATGGTTAACATGAAAGTTGTAGATATTTCCGAGACGAATAACTTTCATGTTTAACATTTTTTGATTTGAAGTCGTTTAGACCCCCGATTTGAATTCCTAAAAAAATCTGTCCGAAAATTATTAATTAAATAATTTTCGGACAGATTTTTTTCGGAGTTCAAATCGAGGGTCTAAACGACTTCAAATCAAAAAATGTTCAACATGAAAGTTATTCGTCTCAGGCCTCAGGGATATCTACAACTTTCATGTTAACCATTTTTGTTGATTCCGCCTCATTTATTGGCAAAACCGAAACTCCATCCCCTGGAATTTCAGGGGATCCGGATCCGGTGCACCCATTGCCCTAGAGTGAGTTTGACTATTTGCCCTTCATCAAGTTTTATTATTTACTCGTTCTCCATTACATTTGCACATTGATCTTCTGTCATAGGAGTAGCAGCGCCGTCATGATAGGGCACTGTCCTGATTAAGGTATCATCATGGTCTGTGCCCATATACACTGACACTCATATTATTAATATTTTTTAGAGGTCATATATTATAATATTTTTTTAGAAGTGCATAAATTTTAATAATGCACAATTGTTACGGAATATAATCTTTGATAAAACTTTGGGTATATTATTTTTATTTAATATAAAGTTATTATTGAAGCATTATTGTTATGCTCATCATTCATTATCATTGTAACCCTAATTAGAGTGTTTTTCTATCTCAACCCAATATGTATTCCTTTCGCTCAATTTTAATATGTGTATGAGATTTGTGAGTGGCGGGAATGGAGTCACATCAGAGCACTTCGTGGTCAAAGTACTGTCATAGCAACACAAGAGATCCTATACATTGTCACTCATATTATAAACATTTTCTTGGAGGTGCTTTATATTATAATTATTGCTAAATATTAAATGCATGGATTTTAATAAATTATTGGGTTTTATAAATCTTTGATTATATTATTTTTATTTAATGCTTGGTATTTAGCAAACTAATCTATTCTAAATAGCATGTATTTTCTAACACCTTCTATCTAAAATAAGTAGCAAACTAATCTATTCTTTGTTTTAGAATGTGAGGGTAGACGCCCCACGAAAACGTGAAAGTAGTTCTCCCGACGGGTAGATCGATTGTATCCCCGTTTTCTTTGTATTTAGAATCCGGAATCAAAGTACGGTATAAGCATGTTGTGTGAAGTCAATTCGGACAGGTTGTTTTGAATTGGTGATGATTGTTTTGTATGCTGGAGAAGACTTCGTGGTAAGCGTGTAAATTTCGGAGTCGCAGGGTATGCAAACAGCTGCAGTGAGAGTACTGGAGTAGGTCTCCAAGAAAGCACCCATTCAGGGGAAGAAACGATAGTCTGTCCCCTACCGTGGGGCGGTAGCGCTACCGCCGACGGTAGCTCCCAGTGAGCATTTGTTTTGTGAGGCCTGTCTCGTGGAGACCTGGGGCCATTGTTTGTGAGGCCTGTCTCTTGGATACCTGGGGGCCATTGCGTGGAGCTGAGAGCCTGAGGGGTCCAGCTTAGGCGGTCGTGAGTGCTAGCCTGGGATCATAACAGGGTTATGAATAGTACGAACGCTAAAGGGGATGCTGACCCACGTCATGACTTGTTGCGCCCGACGATTTGGGCACCGAGAAAGAGTTTAATTGTACCCAACCCTATGTCGATTGACTTGGAGTGAGTAAAGTGTGTATCATTCGGATCATCATTACTTTGTCGTAGTCATAGGGTCGTTGTCTTTGGCTTCAGCCCTGAAAGACTAGAATGCTCAAACGTTGTTGATCGTCATAGAGAACGGAGGTGTGACCCTTTGAGGTCTTGTGCATCAAGAATGTGCCCTGAGAGAATGAGGCATTAGACGGCTGTGCCAACGTCTGTGGTGAATGGTGCTTAAGTTGCATGTTCTGATTACCAATATTTGTATCCGCTAATGTCTGCAGGGAAGGAGCACCCCCACCCCGAGTGTGGGGTGTGGTCGTTATAATTTGGTAAGTTAATGCTGACCGTTGCCTTGTTTGCCATCCTTTGGGTGGAATGTTTTTGTGCAGGTGCAGCTGAGCCGAGCGGGAAATAGCGAGCTAAAGCCCATGGTTGCTAATTCCCGGGCCTTGAAGGCCAAAGCGAAGTTGCCCGTCTTTATTAATCATTTCATGTGTAGTCGGGTCTACGTGCCGAAGTTTGTGAGACATTAATATTTGAGAAAACTTCGTAAGGCCTTAAGGCAATAACTATTTGTGTATTTGGTTTATCAATCCTGCTTTGCGATAGTGGACTTTCATATGGTTGGGTTCTTATTACAATCTTAAAATACTTCCACTAGAATACACTCTGAGTTAGGTTGAGCTTATGGATTATGGTTTCAATAAGTAACTCTACCAACTGTCTATAGAATATGGCATGGGGCCTCAGCCAGATCTTCTGTTATATCTTATGCGACAGATGTGGGTGTTACAATTTGGTATCAGATTCTAGTATCGGTCTTTCTTACTTGAATTCGTGGGCATATTCTTTTAAGGGGTGGTGAGCACATGTATGTGCATCACTGTTATAACACAAAAGAACTCATGAATGTCCACTTAGGAATGAAAATACAAATGTTTGAGGAACCTGCGTGTTCATATTATTGCTTTTTGACAATATGTTTGTCGCATAATTGAGTGTTTCATGATTATAGGTGACTAGGAGTGGTGCAAAACAGTCCCAACGCCAGCACTCTGCAAAGATTAGTGCACCTAATGACGTGCCTGCGACCCCTCCTTCTACTAAAACCATAAGATTGATAGCTGAAATGATGTTCACCATGATCAATGCCCAACATGGTAGGCATGTGCAGTCCCCCTGTCCCTGAGGTGGCTTCAATGTCAATTGGTGCTCTAGAGCAAACTACAATAAGAAGAGCCTCGGATTAGCAAGTGAACATGCTTATGGTGTAGGGAGCGCACTCAGCTGATGAGTATTTACGTGTGTTTGTCATGATAAGGTGCTACGAAGGGTTTGAGTTAGATGATGAGTAGATAATGGTCAATAGATTTTATAATGGTCTGTGTGATGATCTATGACTTTTATTGGTAGAACCAAAGTTACTTAGATTCCGAGCATTGGTGGAGTCAGATAGATCTTTGAAAATAGATTTGGCAAATGTCCAACGAGGGCCAGAACTCAAAGTACCGAGACCACCGAAGATTGGGTACCAAAGGTGGAACAAGAAGGCTAAGTCTTCTGGACCAACTTCCCCTTCTATTGTGTCTAAAGCAACCACTAATCAAACTTTGTGTGATTGCTACGTCTGTGGAAAGATAGGACATATTGCCTGAGAATGTCGTAGTAATATCCTAATAGCAAAGAAGGCAAGGCCCGGAGCAACCTTTGGGCGAAACCCAGTTACATGTTCTACTTATGGCAAGCCAGGACATATAGCTCGTGAGTGTTAGAGTGGTAAGACAGAGGAAAAGGCAGGAGGCCATAAGCAAAGTAATGAGGTGACATGTATGGTTTAGTTTATAGTTTTTGAATTGCCTTATATACTTGTGACCTGATTCGTTGTCGGTATACGACTTGTTTAGAGTAGGTTTTGTTCTGCTCTTGGTTATAGAGAGCATTGTTCGTTATAGGGGCTTCTCACTTCTTAATATTTAATGTTTAGGTGTTGTTCGTTATAGTGCCTTTCGTTGTGATGAATGATAGTTTGGATGTGATTGTGCCAAATGGGTGTTTGATGCGCGCAGATAGAGTCTGTTGCGTATAAGTGAGGATAGGGAGTCAAGAATTTGACTTGGAAGCGTCGCTGCTGTCGATTATAGAGTTTGGTGTGATCTTTGGCGTGGATTGGCCCTCAGAGCAATGTGCATTCATCGATTGTAGTTTGAAGATGGTCAAACTAGGGTTGAATACGGATTATGAAACTACCTTCTCCAGTATAAAGGGACCGAGCAAGACGCTGATGTCTGCTCTTCAAATAGTCAAAGTCGTTCATGAGGGTGCAGATTTATCCTTTTGTAACGCCCCCATCTGTCGTATAGCATATGACAGAAGGTCCGACCGGAGCCCAACGCCATATACTACGGACAGGTAAGGAGATTACAAATTGTTTCCAAATTCAAGTTCACAATTGAACGCACCCTAACTCAGAGCATTCTAACTGAAGCAATTTCGTTTAAGAACCCATACCAAACAAGAATGTCCACTACACAACGGGAATGATATATATATATATATATATATATATATATATATATATATAACACATGTTTTGGTCGTAGCCTTATTACAACTGTTTCCTTTTTACAACAAGTGATTTCATACATTGGCTCGCAGGACGGTCACACATGAAAACAGTAAAATGTTCGCCTTCGGGCCTTCAAGGGCCACCCAATTGCAGCACATGGGCTTCAGCCCGCTACTTCTCACTTGGCTCTCCAACACCTGCAACAAAGGGGCCCACCAAAATGTGGCAAAAAAGCAACGGTCAGCATTTTGCTGACCCGTTTATAACGATCTCACCCCTTACTCGGGGCGGCATTTCTCCATTCCTGCAAACAAGGCATCATGTATATTGGCGTTTATAAAGTGCACTTTAAGCACCATTCACCACAGACGTAGGCTGAACGGCCATACGCCCCGTGCACTTATGACACATTTTTGGTGTCCACGTCTTCCTGTGTATCACCACCGTTCATAAATACTTCATGGTTAACTTTGTTGTTCAGAGGTCCTTAAATTGACGATTATGTTGTTCAGAGGTAATTAACTTAACGACTAACTGCCCATTCAGAGGTACTTAACTTAACGACTCTATCGTTCAAAGGTACTTAACTTGACGTCACAGTACTTGGCCTTCACGACACAACTCATTCTTTTCCATTTCAGGCTAGAACCCACCATTGCTTGCAATTTAAGCTCACATCTTCGCATACAGTGACCCCCGGGTCTCTTTAAAACAGGTCACACAAATTCCAGCTCACTTGGAGTTGTCGCTTGGCGATACTCACTATCGCTCGGCGATAATAACAGTTCTCAAGACTGTGATCTTTTCTGGGTCTTTTCCTGGAAATACTTCCAGTACTTTAATGCAGCATCCTGCACACCCCTAGACCCCAGATTTCACACGTACATCACACACATATCCAAAGAGTCTTCTCCGACACGCAAATAAAACATCACTAATCCAGACCAACCTGTTCAGATGGGCTTCACACAGCATGCCTATCCGTACTCTACATTTCTGGATCTAAATGCAGGAACATATGGGGATCAATCGATCTTCCCATTGGAATCTACCCTTTTTCACCTTTTGGTGAGGAGATCCATGCAAATATGCATATTGAGAACTTCACTTGTCCGGGAAAAACTCGTTACCCTGGTCATTCTCTTTGGAGTCATGGCTAAGCTTTTCTACGTGGATGTAAAAGAACACGTTGCACTCCTCTTTGCGGATCTGGCTTCGGCCCTTGATTCCAGCCACCAGATTTTCTCCAGCAACTTCAAGCCCCACTCAAAGCCTAGCACCAGCCGAAAGTTCTGCTCCAAAATTAGGAAGCAAGGAAGAGAGAGAGAGAGAGAGAAAAAGAAATAATAATTTCCTCATTCTAATTCTCTACAGATATGGCCTCGGATTTGAGCTGACAAAGTCAACAACCGCCGAATGACCGCTCACCAGTCACCGGACACGAGTCGCCACTTTGGCGACAATTTAATTCAACATTTCGTCCATCGGGGAAATAACACCGTCCAATCTCAGCTCAACTCTCTCGGTGAGCGCAGCTCTTCGAGTGCAGCTCGTCGAACACAGCTCGCCGCAGCGCAACTTGCAGCGGCGCGTCGAGCGCGGCGCGTCGAGCGCGGCTCGTCGAGCGCGGCGCGCCGAGCGCGGCTCGACGCAGCTCGTCGAGCGCGGCGCGCCGAGCGCGGCTCGACGCAACTCGTCGAGTGCAGCTCAACGCAGCTCGTCGAGCGCAACTCGACGCAGCTCCTCGAGCGCAGCTCGTCGAGCGCAGCTCGTCATGCGCAGCTGCATCGGGCGCAGCTGCGTCGGGCGCAGCTGCGTCGGGCGCAGCTGCGTCGGGCGCAGCTGCGTCGGGCGCAGCTGCGTCGGGCGCAGCTGCGTCGGGCGCAGCTGCGTCGGGCGCAGCTCGTCGAGCCCTGCGTCACGCGCAGCTCGTTGAGCCCTGCGTCGCGCGCAGCTCGGCCCTGCGTCGTGCGCAGCTCGGCCTTGTGTCGCGCGCAGCTCGTCCCTGTGTCGCGCGCAGCTCGGCCCTGCGCTCGGCCCTACGCCGCGCGCAGCTCGGCCCTTCGCCGCGCGCAGCTCGGCCCTTCTCCGCGCGCAGCTCGGCCCTTCGCCGCGCGCAGCTCGGCCCTTCGCCGCGCGCAGCACGGCCCTTCGCCGCGCGCAGCTCGACCCTTCGCCGCGCGCAGCTCGACCCTTCGCCGCGCGCAGGGTCAGAAGGATCTCAATGTTATAAATTATTATAACATTTTTGTTGTACACAAAATATATGTTGTAACTTATTGGTTACTGGTTTCTGCATGTTGTAGTAAATTTCGGGACGAAATTTCAGTAAGGAGGGGAGGATTGTAACACCGCAAAGGAGGGGACGAAATTTACTACAGCATGCAGAACAAGTAACCAATTAGTTACAACATATATTTTGTGTACAACAAAAATGTTATAATAATTTATACAAATAACTCGGGAAATTCAGCACGCATGATTTGCTCCCGCTCCCATGTTAGCTCCTCACGTACACAATTGTCCCACCGGACCTTGACCATCCTGATTGTCTTGTTCCGCAACTGCTTATCCGCTTTATCCTTGATCTGAATGGGCCTAACCTTCGTCGTTAGCCCAGATTCGACCAGTACGCGATTATTCGCAATCACTTGGGTTGGATCGTTCACGGCTCTTCGAAGCACTGATATGTGGAACACATCATGCAATCCACTCAATTTTGCCGAAATAGCTAGCTGATAGGCAGCTTCTCCAACTCGCTTCACCACTTTAAACGGACCAAGATATCTTGGACTTAACTTTTTCAAGTGCTGAATCCTAGATACGCCTTTGAATGGCTATTTTTAAATATACCCAATCGCCCACCGCGAATTCTACGTTCTGATGCTTGGCGTTGTAGTACTTTGCTTACCTATCTTGGGCTATCAATAGCCTCTCCCGAATAGCGTGTATCGTTGAATTAGCCTCTTTGACTTCCTTACGCTTATATAATTTAGACTCGCCTGTTTTCGCACAAGCTAACGGTGTACGACATTTCCTACCATACAAAGCTTCAAAAGGCGTCATATTTATGCTAGCTTGATAGTTATTGTTGTATGCGAACTCTACGATATAGAGATGGTCTTCCCACCTCTTTCCGAAATACAAGGCGCATATCCGGAACATATCCTCCATAGTTCTGTTAGTCCTTTCGGTCTGACCATCCGTTTGCGGATGAAAGTCCGTACTGAACTTTAATTTTGTCCCCAACAACTGATGGATTAGCCTCCAATCATTCGAAGTGAAGCGCCCATCTCGATCATGAACGATGCTACGGGGCACACCGTGCAATCGTACCATTTGTTCGACATAAAGTTTAGCCAAAATTTCCACTGAATTGTCCCTCTTGTTCGAAATGAAGTGAGCCACTTTAGTCAACCGTTCCACGATCACCCAAACAGAATCATTCCCGCATTGAGATCTCGGCAAATCGTGCACGAAATCCATCGAAATGTCATCAAACTTCCATTCCGAAATAGGTAGCGACTTCAGGAAACCTCCAAGCTTCTGGCATTCAGCTTTTACCATGGCACAAGTTTGACATTTTGCCATATAATGGGCTATATCTTTCTTCAGACCTGGCCACCAGAACATCTTTTTCATGTCCTTATACATTTTTGTGCTCCCTGGGTGGATTGAATATTTCGTGAAGTGTGCCTCATACAACAACTCTTCACGTAATTTGCCCACATTCGGGCCGCAAAAATGATCACCTTTCCGCAAAAAGCCATCATCCCAGGAGAATTGGGCATTTGACCCATCCACTGCATAGCGTTGTAGACTTTCATCAAGTTCTGTTGCTCACTGAATCCTGTCCGCAAGGTCCTATTGTCCGTCCAGTTCAGGAATGCACTTGCAGTAACATTCTTGTCCACACAAGAGATGTCTAAGGCCTTCAACTCCTGGATCAGACGCTCATCGTGCATTTACAACCAATTTGCCCTTGTCGGAGTCCTACAACTCAAGGCATCTGAGACAACGTTTCCCTTCCCGGGAGTGTAATGAATATCAAAGGTATAGTCCTCGAGGAACTCCATCCACCTTCGTTGTCGCATATTGAGATCCTTCTGATCCAAAAGATACTTAAGGCTCTTATAGTCCGTGAAGATGTCAACTTTCACACTATATAAGTAGTGACACCACAATTTGAGTGCAAAGATCACCTCCGCCAACTCCAAGTCGTGGACGGGATAATTTCGCTCATGCACTTTCAATTGGCGTGAGCCATAAGCTATCACCTTACCAAACTGAAGAAGAACGCAGTCTAAGCCGCTCCCTGATGCATCACTATAAAATTCATAGCCGTCTGAACCACATGGCGTCGTCAAGATTGGCGCCATAGTCAGACGACCTTTCAGCTCCTCAAAAGCTCATACGCACTCTAGCGTACAAATGAACTTCTGATCTTTTCTCGTCAGTGTGGTGAGAGGCAAGGCTATCCGCGAGAAGTTCTCTACGAAGTGCCTATAGTATCCCGTCAGTCCAAGGAAACTCCTAACATCGGCGACAGAAGACAACACTGACCACTCCTATATCGCAACTATCTTCGCAGGATCCACTGCAATGCCCTCTCCACTAACCACATGGCCAAAAAGGCCACTGATGACAACCAGAACTCGCACTTCGAGAACTTGGCATAGAGCTTGTTTTTTCTCAGGGTGTGCAACACCATCCACAAATGGTTCGCATGATCTTCTTCAGACTGATAGTACACCAAAATGTCGTCAATATAGACGATAACAAATAAATCCAAGTACTCTCGAAACGTTCGGTACATTAGGTCCATAAATACCGATGACGCATTTGTTAGCCCAAACGGCATTACCGTGAACTCATAATGACCATAGCGTGTACCAAACGTTGTCTTGGGAATGTCACATTCCCGAATTCTCAACTGGTAATAACCAGACTTTAAATCCAGCTTTGAGTAAATAGTTGAGCCCACTAGCTGATCGAACAAGTCATCAATCCGTGGAATCGGATACTTGTTCTTTTTCGTCAGCTTATTCAGCTCTCGATAGTCAATGCATAGTCACAAGCTTCCGTCCTTCTTTTTCACAAATAGGACCGGAGCGCTCCAAGGTGACATACTTGGGCGTATAAAGCCTTGCTCCAACAACTCTTGCAATTGAACCTTTAGTTCCACCATCTCCTTTGGTGCAACACGATATGGCGAGCGGGCCACAGGTTTCGCACCTAGAACCAACTCAATAGTGAAGTCAATCTTCCGTTGGGGCGGTGACCCCGAAAGATCCTTAGGAAACACATCAGCGTACTCTGATACAATAGGAACATCACTCACACTGTGCCTCGGCTCAACAGCCTCCAATAGCGTGAAGAACAACTCCGCTCCCTTTTGAACTGCCTTGACTACTTGGATAGCAGACATCAATGTCTTTCTCGATCCTCACATACCAGCGAATTTAGTCTCTCGTTTGGTATTCTGCCCCAGTGTGACTTCCTTAGAGTTGCAATTTATATAGGCACGCTGCTCCGAGAGCCAGTCCATACCAAAGATGACATCAAACTCCGATATCGGTAGCATTATGCTTCCAATCTAAAGTCCCGACTTCCTATTCACACCTCAACACAACAGGCTCGATCTGCGCTCATCAAGCACCCATTAGGTAGCAACACATTCACTTGATCTATCGGCGTAAACGAAGGCACTCCAATACGCCCACAAAATCTTCTGACAGAAAAGAATGAGAAGCTCATGTATCGAACAGTGCTCTCGCCGGACACTCTGAAATCAGGACAAAGCCTGAAGCAAACCAATCATGCACAAGCAACGCACAAGGTATTAAGTTTGGAAAACAGTAAAAAATGTATCTTAACTCATACCTGTTACGTCATCGCTTTGTTTTATGGCCTTCTGTTGGCTAAGATTATAAACTCTGGGTTGCTCTTGGGATGCAGTCAATTCCACCACTGCCTTTCCCTTCTCAGTATAAGACGCACCCGTCTTTCTCTCCCCTTTTGGAAGGCCACTCCAGCAATCTCGAGCCATGTGCCCCACCTTGCCACATGTATAACATGTGAGTGGACCTCTCCCAGATCTTGCACCAGACGGAGGAGAAGAAGGAGCCGACGCAGAAGTTTTAGGCTTCTTTTTCCACCGTTGATACCCAAACTTTGATGAACTAGGTACCTTGAACTCTGGATTCTTCCCTGCCAAGTCATTCTTACGTTGTACGCGCTTCATGTCCAGGTCAAGGGAGCGGGCCGTATTGACCAAGGCAAAAAAAATCTGCGTCATCGGTCCTAAGAGAAGCAGTCGCAAGTCATCTCTCAGCCCTTCATAGAATCGATTTGTTTTTCGTTCCTCATCTGCAAACGTAAAGCCTACATATCTTCCCAATCTCGTAAACTCATGCAAGTAGTCATCCACCGACCTTTCACCTTGAGTTAGCCATTGAAATTGGTTCTCCATCGCAATCCGCTGTGTCGATGGAACATATCTCGCCAGAAAACACCTTGAGAACTCCTCCATTGAGATCTCGCTCAACGGCCAACCAGCAAAAAGATGTAGCTCCAACTCATCACACCAAAGTTTTGCCTCACCATCCAACAAGAAGGTAGTCACAATAACTTTTTGTCACTCTTCGGTTTCAGTTGTCGTCAGGACCCTCTTTATTCTTGAGAGTCAATCTTCGGCTTGTGTAGGGGTTCCAATACCCGTAAACACAGGGGGATTGAAACTCATCACGTGTTTCAGTTGCTTCTCCGTTGCTCGCCTTGCGGCCCCTGGCTCAACGACCACATGTCTCACCGCTACGCGTTTCACTACGCTAACTGGTTCCTGTACCATCGTAGGAATAAAAGGTTGTCCCTGACCTCCAGGTTGCGCATTCATCATTGCGAACACGGCTTCCGCAACCAACCGTATAGTTTCCGCCGAAGGAGGAGGTGTCAGCGCCTCATTAGGTGCATTGTTCTCCACCGAGCGCTGGGGTTCTTGCTGTCGCGCACCACTTCGAGTCGCCTACAATGTAAAACACACAATTAAGCAACTACAAATATTGCCAAAAGCATTCACAAGAACATCTTAGTTCCGCAAACATGTGTATTTTTATTACTAAGTGGACATTCATGGGTTAACATATGTTATCATGGTAACGCACATACACGTGCTCACCACCCCTTAAAAGAATTAGACCACGAATTCAAATAAGAAAAACCGAGAACGGACTCTGATACCAATTTTGTAACACCCCCATCTGTCGTATAGCATATGACAGAAGGTACGGCCGGGGCCCGACGCCATATACTACTGACAGGTAAAGAGATTACAAGTTGTTTCCAAATCCAAGTTCACAATTGAACGCACCCTAACTCAGAGCATTCTAGCGGAAGCAATTTTGTTTATGAACTCATACCAAACAAGAATGTCCACTACACAACAGGAATGATATATATATATATATATATATATATATATATATATATATATATATATATATAAAACACATGTTTTGGCTGTAGCCTTATTACAACTATTTTCTTTTAACAACAAGTAGTTTCATACATCGGCTCGCAGGTCGTCCACACATGAAAACAGTAAAATGTTCGTCTTTGGGCCTTCAAGGGCCAGCCAATTGCAGCACATGGGCTTCAGCCCGCTACTTCCCACTTGGCTCTCCAGCACCTGCAACAAAGGGGCCCACCAAAACGTGGCAAACAAAGCAACGGTTAGCATTTTGCTGCCCCGTTTATAACGATCTCACCCCTTACTCGGGGCGGCATTTCTCCATCCCTACAAACAAGGCATTATGTATATATTGGCGTTTACAAAGCACACTTTAAGCACCATTCACCACAGATGTAGGCTCAACAGCCACACGCTCTGTGCACTCAGGGCACATTTTCGGTGTCCACGTCTTCCTGTGTATCAACACCGTTCAGAAATACTTCACGGTTAACTTTGCCGTTCAGAAGTCCTTAACTTGACGACTATGTCGTTCAGAGGTAATTAACTTAACGACTAAATTCCCATTCAGAGGTACTTAACTTAATGACTCTGTCGTTCAGAGGTACTTAACTTGACGGCACAGTACTTGGCCTTCACGACACAACTCATTCTTTTCCATTTCAGGCTGGAACCCACCATTGCTGGGCAATTTAAGCTCACAGATTTGCAAACAGTGACCCCCAGGTCTCTTCAAGATAGGTCACACAAATTCCAGCTCACTAGGAGCTGTCACTTGGTGATACTGACTATCGCCCGGTGATAACAACAGTTCTCCAGACTGTGATCTTTTCTGGGTCTTTTCCTGGAAATACTTCCAGTACTTTAATACAACATCCTGCACACCCCTAGACCCTGGATTTCACACGTACATCACATGCATATCCACGAAGTCTTCTCCGGCACGTAAATAAAACATCACCAATCCAGACCAACCTGTCCAGATGGGCTTCACACAACATGCTTATTCCGTACTATACATTTCCAGATCTAAATACAGGAATATATGGGGATCAAACCGATCTTCCTATTGGAATCTACCCTTTTTCACCTTTTGGTGAGGGGATCCATGCAAATATGCATATTAAGGACTTCACTTGTCCGGGAGAAATTCGTTACCCTGGTCGTTCTCTTTGGAGCCATGACTAAGCTTTTCTATGCGGATGGAAAGGAACACGTTGCTCTCCTCTTCGAAGATCTAGCTTCGACCCTTAATTCTAGCCACCAGATTTTCTCCAGCAACTTCAAGCCCCACTCAAAGCCTAGCACTAGCTAAAAGTTCTGCTCCAGAACTGGGAAGCAAGGAAGAGAGAGAGAAAAGAAAATAATAATTTCCTCATTCTAATTCTCTACAGATATGGCCTCGGATTTGAGCTGACAAAATCAATCACCGTCGAATGACCGCTCACCAGTCACCAGACACGGGTCTCCACTTTAGCGACAATTTAATTCAACATTTCGTCGACCGGGGAAATAACACCGCCCAATCTCAGCTCGACGTTCTCGTCGATCTCAGCTCGACGGTCTCGCCGATCTCAGCTCGACGGTCTCGCCGATCTCAGCTCGACGGTCTCGCCGAGCTCAGCTCGACGGTCTCGCCGAGCTCAGCTTGACGGTCTTGCCGAGATCAGCTCGACCCTCTCGTCCAGCTCAGCTCGACCCTCTCGTCCAGCTCTGCTCGACCCTCTCGTCCAGCTTTGCTCGACCCTCTCGTCCAGCTATTCTCGACCCTCTCGTCCAGCTCTGCTCGACCCTCTCGTCGACTTTCTAGCCTGTGCATTTTGGGGTGTTACACCTTCGCCCTATTGGAGGCTAAGAAACCCAATCCTTGTTTGATCAGTGTTTCTGTGGTATCGGAGTTTGCCGATGTTTTTCCCGAAGGTCTCCCTGAAGCTCCACCTCAGAGAGAGATCAATTTCACCACTGAGTTGGTGTCAGGTGCCAAACCTATGTCACGGTCCCCGTGCCTCTTAGCACCGAGGGAAATGACAGAGTTGAAAGTACAGCTTCAGGGACTGTTAGAGCAAGGTTTTGTGCGTCCAAGTTCGTCACCTTGGAACGCGTCAGTGCTCTTTATGAAAAAGGACAGAAGTCTATGGTTGTGCATCGATTATCGGGAGTTGAACAAGCTAATAGAGAAGAATAAGTACCTGATTCCGAGGTTCGATGATCTGTTCGACCAGCTTGTTGGATCGACTGTGTACTCAAAGCAAGATCTGAAATCTGGGTATTATCAGTTGAGAATCAGGGAAAGTGACATTCCCAAGACGACATTCAGTACTCGATATGGGCATTATGAGTTCACCGTCATGCCGTTTGGGCTGACGAATGCGCCGTCCGTATTTATTGACTTGATGAATTCGACTTTCAGAGAGTACTTGGACTAGTTTGTGATAGTCTTAATTGACGATATCTTGGTGTACTCTCAGTCTGTGGAAGATCATGCAGATCATTTACGCATAGTGTTGGAGACCCTGAGGAGCAATCAGTTGTATGCCAAGTTCTCTAAGTGTGAGTTTTGGCTGTCTTCGGTAGCATTTCTTGGTCATATTGTTAGTGGAGAGAGAATCACGGTAGATCCGGTGAAGATTGTGGCGATGCGGAAGTGGTCTGTGTTGTCTTCTATAGCAGAAGCCCAGAGTTTTTTGGGGCTTGCCAGCTACTACAGACGCTTTGTAGAGAACTTCCCACAGATAGCGTTACCCCTCACTACCCTGATAAGGAAGGATCAGAAGTTTGTTTGGTCGCCAGCGTGCGCGCAAGCTTTTGAAGAATTGAAAAATCGTCTGACTACGACGCTTGTTCTGTGCTTGCCATGTGGTACGGAGGGCTATGATATCTATAGTGACGCATCAGGGAGCGGCTTAGGCTATGTTTTTCTCCAACATGGAAATGTGATAGCATATGGCTCACGCCAGTTGAAAGTGCACGAGAGAGACTGTCTTGTCCATGATTTGGATTTTGCGGCTGTAATATTCGCAATGAAGCTATGGATACATTACTTGTGTGGCATGAAGGTCGATATACAGATCATAAGAGCCTGAAGTATCTTTTGGATCAAAAGGACTTGAATATGCGCCAGCGGAGGTAGATGGAGTTCCTTGGGGACTACACCTTCAAGATACACTATATTCCTGGCAAGGGAAACACTGTTGCGGATGCGTTAAGTCGCAGGGTTTCGGTACATGCCAACTAGATATAGATGCATGACGAGCATCTTATTCGAGATTTGGAGGCCTTGGAGATCTCTTGTGTTTATAGGAGGTCTAGTGCTAAAGCATGTTTGAACTGGGCAGAGGTGCAGTATGACCTCGCTGACCAGATTCGGCAAGCGATGGAGTTAGATGATAGTATGAAATGCTACATGGCAGAGTCTTTGGATGGGTTAAATGCCTAGTTTACCGTTGATGATGGCTTATTATGGAAGAACAGACGATTGAGCGTCCCAAAGGTGGGTAAGTTACGAGAAGAGTTGATTTACGAGGCACATTTCACCAATTAGTCGATTCACCCGGGGAGCACAAAATTGTTTAAATTTATGAAAAAGTTGTTCTGGTGGCCAGGATTGAAGAATGACGTAGCATTATATGTGGCGAAGTGTCAGACATGTGTCTTAGTGAAGGCCGAATGTTAGAAGCCCAGTAGATTTTTGAAGTCTCTGTCAATATCGGAATGAAAGTTCAACGACATATCTATGGATTTCGTGCATGGTTTGTCGAGATCGCAGAAGGGGAACAACGTCATCTGGGTGATCATTGATTTTTTAACGAAAGTGTCGCACTTCATCCCGAATACGAAGGATGATTCAGTGGAAAAGATGGCAAAGATTTACGTGGATAATATTGTACGATTGCACGGTGTGCTCTGTAGCATCGTTAGTACCAAGATGGGCGCTTCACGTCTAATGATTTGAGGCTTATACATCAACTGTTAGGTACCAAACTGAAGTTCAGTACGGCCTTTCATCCGCAGATGGATGGTCAGACCGAGAGGGTAAACAGGACGATGGAGGATATGCTGCATATGTGCACCCTAGATTTCGGGAAGAGGTGGGAGGATCACCTGTATATGATCGAGTTCGCCTACAATAACAACTTCCAGGAAAGTATTCAAATGGTGCCATTCGAGGCCCTTTATGGTAGGAAGTGTCGTACTCCCTTGTCATGATTGGAGACAGGCGAATCAAAGCTGTTTAAGCAGAAGGAAGTCGAAGATGCCACTTTGATTATTCGTACAATCCAGGAGTGGTTGTTGATCGCTCAGGATAGGTAGGCCAAGTATTATAACGCCAAGCACAGAAATGTCGAGTTCGTCGTGGGCGATTGGGTGTATTTGAAGATCAAACCATACAAGGGTGTATCAAGGATTCAGCGCTTGAAAAAGCTAAGTCCGAGATACCTTGGGCCATTTGAGATATTGGAGCGCATTGGGGAAGCCGCCTATCGATTGAAGCTTTCAATAGAAATAAGTGATCTGCATGACGTATTCCACATATCGATATTGTCGAAGGCAATGCTAGAGCCTACGCGGGTGGTTGATGTGGATCAGGTGCCTATTGATGGTGGGTTGACAATGAAGGTCAAGCCCATTCGTATCGAAGACTCGAAAGTCAAGCAACTTTGGAATAAGTCTATTAGGATGGTCAAGGTCCGTTGGGACAACTATGACCAAGAGGAACTATCTTGGGAGCGAGTGCAAACCATGAGGGCAGAGTTACCTGAGTTATTCATTTGAGGTACACATTGTACTGTTGTTACTTCTATCATTTCCTGCGTGGTGTAATTTCGGGACAAAATTCTTAAAGTAGGGGAGATTTGTAATGCCCCAAGTTTCCTGAGGCAGGAAATGGTTTCTGTGTGATACCGTCCGGCGGTAGGGTTATCGCTGGCGGAAGCATTACCAATTTATTTGGCAAAGCTCGCAGGTAGGTACCGTGTGGCGGTAGTAATACCGCATGGCGATAGCGATACCGTGTGGCGGTAGCGCCAGACATCGAGAGCATCGATGGTGGCATGTTTACGCGACGCAGCGTCTACCGTGTGGCGGTAGGTTGTTACCGCGTGGCGGTAGCGCTAGGCATCGAGAGCGGCGTGTTGACGCGACGTATCGTCTACCGCGCGGTGGTAGGTTGTTATCGCGTGGCGGTAGCAAGGCTGATTTATTTGGCAAAGCTCTCAGTGAGCTACCGCCCAGCGGTATGGCTAGTGCTGGCGGTGGCTGTGATTTTGTCATTTCTGTGCCGGTTACGAGACGAACCAGCTATCGTCCGACGATAGTAAGTTATTGCAGAGCGGTAGCATATCAGTTATGACATGGACACGTGTTAGCGTATGATTGAAGGTTTTGGGCGGTGGCTTGCGGAATAAGCCGTCGTTTGAGGGTACCGCGCAGTAGTAGCTCGGTTTAAAAGCCTATGAAGTGGCGTTTTCACTTCATTTCTCTTTAGGGTTTGTTTTGAGCGGCTGGAGCTGAGAGTCGGACGCAGGAGATCTCGCCACTATTAGAGTTTCAGAGCTTTAATCTACGAGACGAGTCCGGAACTAAGGAGGCAAAGCCGTAACAGTTGTTTCCATCTGGCTAGATTCTCTCCCATGGCGCTGAAATGAACTCCAAGGGTAATGATCCTCTTCCTTGGACATGTAAAGTCCTTTGTTTTGGCATGTGAGGGTAGACGCTCCTTGAACATGTGGAAGTTGTTCTACCGGCGGGTAGATCGATTGTATTTCTATTGTATTTGCATTTAGAATCCGGAATCGAAGTACGGTATAGGCATGTTGTGTGAAGCACATCTGGACAGGTTGGTCTGGATTGGTGATGATTATTTTGTATGTCGGAGAAGACTCTGTGGTAAGCGTGTAAATTTCGAAGTCGGGGGGTGTGCAGACGGTTGCAGTGAGAGTATTGGAGTAGGTCTCCAGTAATACACCCATTCAGGGGAAGAAACGATAGTCTATACCCTACCGCGCGGCGGTAGCGCTACCGCCGGCAATAGCTCCCAGTGAGCATTTGTTTTGTGAGGTTTGTCTTGTGGAGACCTGGGGGCCATTGTTTGTAAGGTCTATCTCTTGGAGACTTGGGGGTCACTGCGTGGAGCTGAGAGCCTAAGGGGCCCAGCTTAGGCGGTCGTGAGTGCTAACCCTGCGGGGGACCCCTCTCCTCAAAATGTATGTCTTCCGACCATGCTTACCGAGCTGATTAAGCTACAGGCCCGCTAGTTAACGCGACATCTCGCAGAAATCCGTTCCGAGTGACGGCGCTGGGTCTTCCCCGATTCCCCTAGATTCGTCAGCCCTCCCTCCTGAGGATCGAACGAGGGTCTCTGAGACAATTCCTCCAGCCGAGACCCGGGTGATAGGTATGCTTTCCGCCACTTCTTAATACTCCAACCTTACCTTTCTTTTTTCTGAACTATCTTCTCGCAGAGCTAGCTTCCGCCGTCCCTGGTCTTGTCACCCGGGAAGATGAAGCGAGAACCGGTGAGCTGCTCCCTTCAGCGGCAAATCCCGCCCTGCAGGCGGGAGGGGTGGCCCTTTACCCTTTCACTACTAAGGATGCCAATCATCCTTTGAGAGAGGACAACTCTCTCCCTGCTTCCGGCCAGGCTGAGACCATTGTACGCAAACCCTTCCGCCCAGGACGAGGCAAGCCTCTCCACCTCCTTTATGGAGCTGACGGAGGGGTCGGGCCTTCTCACCCGACGCCAGTCAACGGCTCTCGTCGGACTGCAGGTATGCGAGACATTCTTGTCGGCTGATCGTTATGCCTTAATCAAAACCTTGGGCGCACTTTTCGCAGGGGATCCCAGCTCTCGGTCGGAAGCCAACGAGGAGAGAGAAGAAGAAGAAGAAGAAGAAGAAGAATCCCTTCCTCCTTCGCCCGGCGAGATAGAAGAAACCTTGAACGGCGCCGAGAACGCGAAGGAGCGGAGAAGGAAGGTCTCGGCCATTTTGGCCAAGCTCATCCGGCGAGACCGCGCCATGCTGCCACGGCGAAAGCATTCCGTGAATCTGTGGAACAAAGGCTGGAGGCCCTGGAGCGGGATTTCTTTTTGGGCGAGACTGATCGACCGGGAGGGCCTATTACCGAGTCTTCGCCGGGGAGATGCATCGCGCAGATCCGGGATCATGCTAGGCGGATCAACCTAGGGTGTACCACCCTGTCATCTGACTACAACCCGCTGGTGCCTCCGAGAACTAGGCGGCGAGAGCGAGGGCGATGGCGCTGGGAACCATATTAGTTCATCTAGGTCTCGCCCCTTCTCCCTTATTAGCCTTCCCTTCCGTCGTGTACCTTTATGCCTCTGTAATAATCGTTATTAACTTTATTCAGCTCTCGGCGGCGAGAGCAAATTACTATTCGTTTCTTCTTTCATTGTGCTGCGTATTTTAAGAATGTGTTGTGATTAGGATGCTTGTGCCAAAACTAAGTGGATTGCGCCGAAACTAGAGACGATCGTCGACTGCTATCACCCCCGAGGGGAAAACCGAGGCGTCGCCGACCCAGATCGTGACAGCTGTACCCCGCTGTCACTTTCTCTCTCTATCGAACGGAGCCGTAACGACCACGGTTCCCTATAAATAGAGAAATCTACCAACCACATTTACTTCTCTGATCCGGAACTTCAATTTACTTTCATTGCTCCTGCCCTCTTGCTTCCGCTTCTGCCTCTCTATTATTATCGCTATTACCCCTAAACCCAAAATGTCGGGCGAGAACGAAGGTCGCGCTCATTGCGCGGAAGCGTTCCGCAAGCACCTCTTCCCCTCCTGCACGCTCACCTTGGACGAGTTCAACCTGATCGTCAACCGCTTCATTCCCGCTGGCTTCTCGGCGCGGAACCCAAGTAATCACGACAAGGTGAATACTCCGGAAGCGGGAGAGCTCGCCATCCCCCTCGAACATTTCGAGGTGGGCTTCCGCCTCCCCCTCTGGCCGGAGATTCGGCAAGCCTTCCGCTACTATGGGGTGGTTCCCGCCCAGCTGAACCTGAACTCTGTCGCGATCCTTGTGGCATTCATCTGCTACATGCGATCCGAGAGGATCGAGTTTAGTATGTCGATCTCCGTAAGCTATTCAACTTCCGCGCCAAAGGCGGCGTGGTCTTCTTCTCCGGGCAGCTGCTCAAGACCACCGGCCTCGCCAATAAACATCACCATTGGGGCGAGAAGTTTGTCTATGTCACCGGGGACTTCGGCAACGTCCCGCTCCGACCGGTCCAGTACGAGAATGTTGCTTACAAACCGCCCACTCTGGGGTCGCGCGAGAGCGCACTCCTGGAGTTCTTCGGAACAAAGGAGTTTGACGTTCTCTTCCTCCGGCGAGACGTCGACTCCCTTCCTCCTGTCCTCCCGGGCGAAGGTACGGTTTCGCCTTAGATTTGATCCTTTGTTATGATCTTCCTGTGTTTGAATAGCACTAACTTTGTAGGAGAGCGGGAGGTCCCTCTACGCCAACCTTTCGCTGTGGCCCCGGGTGTCGAGGATCGGGTTGCGAGAGGCTCTCTCGCTCTCGCAGAGGCCAGCGCTCGCGCCTGCCGGGAAGAGCCCGTTCAGCCTTTGGTGCCCGGAGCTAAGAAGCGAAAAGGCACTGCTCCCGCCCCGCGACCGCTGAAGAGGCCAAAGCCATCCGCTGCAGACAAGGGCAAGGGCTTGGCCATCTCGCCTGCCCGACATCCCGCCTTGGGCAAGTCCTTCGAAGGGCTGCTCCAGATGGCCAGCGAGATGGGTGCTGCTGCAAGGAGGCGTACCGAGGCTACTGCCGAGAACCCTCCGGCCGCAGACGTGGCTGGAGGAGAGGGAGTCGTCGCCGAGACCTCTGCCCAGACCCCGCCCAAGGAAGTGCCGAAAGGGCACAGAAATTATGGCCTCGGTGCGAAGCACGTCGACGCGGAAGGGAATCCTCTGCTCCAATGGGATCCCTAATCCAGCGGGGTTGCGGTTTCAACGCTCCTCCCCAGCTGGTCGGAGCGAGATGAGGTTACTGGCGAGGCCTTCTCGCTGGGTTATGGCCTCTATAGCCGAGATGGCGCCAGTGTCTTCGACCAGACGCCCGCCCGGCTCCTGGCTTTTGACGCTACCCGGGCTCTGCTTCGCGGGTTCGAGCTTGCGCACATGTGCGCGCGTCGAAGTATCAACATCGACAAGAACTTCGCCGACATGTACAAGGAGAGGGAAGAAGCGGTGGCCAGAGCACGCTCTTCGGAGACAGAGCTCGCGAATGCTCGGCAAGAGTTGGCAGATGCTCAACAAGCGCTGTCCCTACGCCCTGCAGCCGAGGTAAGCGGGATCTTCCTGGACCCTAGCTCTCGCTACTCGAAGTCACGCTTGCGCCGTATTTACTAAGTTGATCTCTTCTCCACAGGATTCCGCCCAAGCCATGGCGCTCCGCGCGGAGTTGGCCGACGTACGCTGCGAGAACGTCCTGCTGAGGGACCAACTCCGGCGTGCGGAAGCAGCGAAAGGCCCGCCTCCGACGCTTGATGAGAGACTAAAGAGTCGTCACTTCTCGGTGTACGACATCGACAAGCTACTCCAGGCGAACGCTCAGGCTACCGTCAGGCTGACGGTCGAGACACTGCGAGACGCGAAGCTGCTTCGGGAGGACGGCGTAACCATCGACGCCCGCCAACTCCTCCCCTGGCTATTCGATCCAGTCCCGAAGCCTCCCGGCGCGCTCGACTCTCCTCCTTCGGATATCCCGAAGTCTTCCTCTGCTGCCGGCGAGACGTCTGGGGCGAGCTCGGGCGAGGACTCCGGCGAGGATTCGGGCGAGAGTACCAGCGGGGATTACAGCGCGTCCCCTTGAAGTTCCTTTTCTTCTTTTTCTTTTGATACACTTTTGTAGTGAGCGAGAACCTCCAAACCCCTGTAACTATTTAATATAATGCAATGTTTTATTTTTCACTGCCGGTGTTTGCTTGAACGAATAGGTTAGAGAGTCAGCGGCTTCCGCGCGAGCTTCCGCCGAGTCCCTTAGTCTCTTTAGGGTCACCTTCCCTAGAGATTGATTAGGCGGGAGCCTTGCGCCATCGATTAGGTCGTTATGCCCAGGTCTGCCAGGGGCCTTCTTCAACGAGATCCCCCCAGCCGAGGCCTTTTGGCCGAGACCCCTATTGGCCGAGACCCTGACTGGCCGAGACCTCTACAGGCTGAGACCTTTAGGGCTGTCTCTGATCTAGGCCAAGGTCATGACAAGATACCTTCCCACGAACTGGATCTACGCTCCACCGGCGAGCCTTCGAACCTGCCCGCTAGATGGGAGCCTGCGCAGCGAGTCTACCGGGGGCCGAGCCGAGCTCGGGGTGTTGATGAAGATCAAGCCAAACCTCTCCCCCACAGGCAAGCCTTCGGGCCTGCCAGCTAGATGAGAGCCTGAGCAGTGGGTCTACCTGGGGCCAAGCCGAGCTTGGGATGTTGATGAAGATCAAGCCAAACCTCTCCCCCACAGGCGAGCCTTCGGACCTGCCAGCTAGATGAGAGCCTGCGCAGCGGGTCTACCTGGGGCCGAGCCGAGCTCGGGGTGTTGATGAAGATCGAGCCAAACCTCTCCCCCACAGGCGAGCCTTCGGACCTGCCAGCTAGATGAGAGCCTGCGCAGTGGGTCTACCTGGGGCCGAGCCGAGCACGGGGTGTTGATGAAGATCTAGCCAAACCTCTCCCCCACAGGCGAGCCTTCGGACCTGCCAGCTAGATGAGAGCCTGCGCAGTGGGTTTACCTGGGGCCGAGCCGAGCTCGGGGTGTTGATGAAGATCAAGCCAAACCTCTCCCCCACAGGTGAGCCTTCGGACCTGCCAGCTAGATGAGAGCCTGCGCAGCGGGTCTACCTGGGGCCGAGCCAAGCTCGGGGTGTTGATGAAGATCAAGCCAAACCTCTCCCCCACAGGCGAGCCTTCGGACCTGCCAGCTAGATGAGAGCCTGTGCAGCGGGTCTACCTGGGGCCGAGCCGAGCTCGGGGTGTTGATGAAGATCAAGCCAAACCTCTCCCCCATATGCGAGCCTTCGGACCTGCCAGCTAGATGAGAGCATGCGCAGTGGGTCTACCTGGGGCCGAGCCGAGCTCGGGGTGTTGATGAGGATCAAGCCAAACCTCTCCCCCACAGGCGAGCCTTCGGACCTGTCAGCTAGATGAGAGCCTGCGCAGCGGGTCTACCTAGGGCCGAGCCGAGCTCGGGGTGTTGATGAAGATCAAGCCAAACCTCTCCCCCACAGGAGAGCCTTCGGACCTGCCAGCTAGATGAGAGCCTACGCAGCGGGTCTACCTGGGGCCAAGCCGAGCTCGGGGTGTTGATGAAGATCGAGCCAAATCTCTCCCCCACAGGCGAGCCTTCGGACCTGCCAGCTAGATGAGAGCCTGCGCAGCGGGTCTACCTGGGGCCGAGTCGAGCTTGGGGTGTTGATGAAGATCAAGCCAAACCTCTCCCCCACAGGCGAACCTTCGGACATGCCAGCTAGATGAGAGCCTGCGCAGCGGGTCTACCTGGTGCCGAGCCGAGCTCGGGGTGTTGATGAAGATCAAGCCAAACCTCTCCCCCACAGGCGAGCCTTCGGACCTGCCAGCTAGATGAGAGCCTGCGCAGCGGGTCTACCTGGGGCCGAGCCGAGCTCAGGGTGTTGATGAAGATCGAGCCAAACCTCTCCCCCACATGCGAGCCTTCAGACTTGCCAGCTAGATGAGAGTCTGCGCAGCGGGTCTACCTGGGGCCGAGCCGAGCTCAGGGTGTTGATGAAGATCAAGTCAAACCTCTCCCCCACAGGCGAGCCTTCGGACCTTTCAGCTAGATGAGAGTCTGCGCAGCGGGTCTACCTGGGGCCGAGCCAAGCTCGGGGTGTTGATGAAGATCGAGCCAAACCTCTCCCCCACAGGCGAGCCTTCGGACCTGCCAGCTAGATGAGAGCCTGCGCAGCGGGTCTACCTGGGGTCGAGCCGAGCTCGGGGTGTTGATGAAGATCAAGCCAAACCTTTCCCCCACAGGCGAGCCTTCGGACCTGCCAGCTAGATGAGAGCCTGCACAGCGGGTCTACCTGGGGCCGAGCCGAGCTCGGGGTGTTGATGAGGATCAAGCCAAACCTCTCCCCCACAGACGAGCCTTCGGACCTGCAAGCTAGATGAGAGCCTGCGCAGCGGGTCTACCTGGGGCCGAGCCGAGCTCGGGGTGTTGATGAAGATCGAGCCAAACCTCTCCCCCACAGGCGAGCCTTCGGACCTGCCAGCTAGATGAGAGCCTGCGCAGCGGGTCTACCTGGGGCCGAGCCGAGCTCAGGGTGTTGATGAAGATCGAGCCAAACCTCTCCCCCACAGGCGAGCCTTCGGACCAGCCAGCTAGATGAGAGCCTGCGCAGCGGGTCTACCTGGGGACGAGCCGAGCTTGGGGTGTTGATGAAGATCGAGCCAAACCTCTCCCCCACAGGCGAGCCTTCGGACCTGCCAGCTAGATGAGAGCCTGCGCAGCGGGTCTACCTGGGGCCGAGCCGAGCTCCGGGTGTTGATGAAGATCGAGCCAAACCTCTCCCCCACAGGCGAGCCTTCGGACCTGCCAGCTAGATGAGAACCTGCGCAGCGGGTCTACCTGGGGCCGAGCCGAGCTCGGGGTGTTGATGAAGATCGAGCTAAACCTCTCCCCCACAGGCGAGCCTTCGGACCTGCCAGCTAGATGAGAGCCTGCGCAGCGGGTCTACCTGGGGCCGAGCCGCGCTCGGGGTGTTGATGAAGATCAAGCCAAACCTCTCCCCCACAGGCGAGCCTTCGGACCTGCCAGCTAGATGAGAGCCTGCGCAGCGGGTCTACCTGGGGCTGAGCCGAGCTCGGGGTGTTGATGAAGATCGAGCCAAACCTCTCCCCCACAGGCGAGCCTTCGGACCTGCCAGCTAGATGAGAGCCTGCGCAGCGGGTCTACCTGGGGCCGAGCCGAGCTCGGGGTGTTGATGAAGATCAAGCCAAACCTCTCCCCACAGGTGAGCCTTCGGACCTGCCAGCTAGATGAGAGCCTGCGCAGCGGGTCTACCGGGGGCCGAGCCGAGCTCGGGGTGTTGATGAAGATCGAGCCAAACCTCTCCCCCACAGGCGAGCCTTCGGACCTGCCAGCTAGATGAGAGCCTGCGCAGCTAGTCTACCTGGGGCCGAGCCGAGCTCGGGGTGTTGATGAAGATCAAGCCAAACCTCTCCCCCACAGGCGTGCCTTCGGACCTGCCAGCTAGATGAGAGCCTGCGCAGCGGGTCTACCTGGGGCCGAGCCGAGCTCGGGGTGTTGATGAAGATTCCTTCAACCAGACCTATTCTATCATCAAGATGGGGAGACATAGTTGGTTAAAGCAAAAACATTTTAGGGTAGAAGAAACCCATTCTTATGATAGCATTCTTTTTAGAGGGTCAACATTCTGAAAAGGCTACTTTGAAATGATAATATTTATTCACCATATTACAATCCTTCTCTCCCTTTAAGGGTAGAAACGTTTTAAGTCATCACCGTTTCAGGTGTGGCTCAAGGTCCTTCCTTCCACATCCTGGAGGTAGTAACCCCCATTAGCCAGAGCCTTCTCTACTATGTAAGGCCCTTCCCAGTTGGGGTTGAGCTTGCCCACAAGGGCTGACCTTCCTGCTGCGTCGACCTTTTTTAGCACTAGGTCCCCCTCGGCAAATTGCTTAACCCTAATGTGTTTATCGAAGTACCTGGCCATTCGTCTTTTTATCTCTTCTTGTCTGATGGCAGCAACATTCCGTAGTTCTTCCACCATATCCAACGAGAGGCGCAATCCCTCCTCGTTCTCCAACCTCCAAGCTTCGCTTCCCTCACCCGCGGTTGCGACCCGTGGAGACCGAACCTCGAATTCCACTGGAAGGACCGCCTCACATCCATGAGAGAGTTTGAAGGGGGTCTCCCCTGTGGCTGTGTTCGGAGTTGTTCGCAAGGCCCACAGGACGGAAGGGAGTTGCTCCACCCAGTTGCCCTTCAGGTTCTCCACCTTCTTCTTGAGCAAGTTCACGATGATCTTATTCGCCGCTTCCACCTGGTCGTTGCTCCGGGGGTGATGGATAGAGGCAAACCTGAGGTCAATCCCCAGTTGGGCGCAGAAGCTGATGAACTCTTCACTGGCAAACTGAGGACCGTTATCCGTCACTATCGCTTGGGGTAGCCCATGCCTGCATATGATTTCCCCCCAGACGAAGTTCCTGATGACCTGGAGGAAACCTTGGCTAGGGCCTTGATTTCCAGCCACTTTGAGAAGTAGTCGATCATGACTAGGAGGAACCTTCTCTGCCCGCTGGCTGGAGGAAAGGGTCCAACTAGATCCATTCCCCAAATGGCGAAGGGCCATGGGGCCATGATGCTTCGAAGCCTTTGTGCGGGTAAGAGCTGGAGGGGGCGTGTACTTGACATTTCAGACATCTCTTTGCAAACTCGACTGTATCCTTCCTCAAGGTCTGCCAGAAGTATCCTTGTCTTATCACCCTTGCCTCCAATGTTCTTCCTCCCGAATGATTGCTGCACTCTCCCGAATGCACCTCCTCCAGGATTCTCGGGACCTCCTCCTCGGTCACACATCTCGCGAGGAGCCCCGATAACATCTTCCGGTGCAAGCCCCCTTCTAACATCAGGTAGTGGGCTGCCTTTCGCCTAAAGCTTTTTGCCTCCTTAACCCCCTCTGACAGCTTGCCTGTGGTAAGGAAGGTCACCAATGGGTCCACCCATGAGGATCGTCGTCCCACCTCCATCAACTCCCCCTCTTCAATCGCTGGCCGGAAAAGTTCAGTTAAGGTTCCTCCTCCTCGAGGCCCGAACTTCGCCAACCGATCAGCTGCTGTGCTTTCCTCCCTGGGAACGTGTTGAATAGAAAAGGAACGGAACCCTCCGATGATTGCCCTCACTTTGGATAGATACCTCACGAGGGTAGGCTCCTGAGCCTCAAACTCCCCTCTGATTTGCGACGCTACCACCATCGAGTCAGTGAAGGTCTCCACATCCTGGATCTCCAACTCCCTTGCCAATCGAAGGCCGGCTATCACAGCCTCATACTCCGCCTGATTATTGGTAACTGGGAAGTGGAAAGCTACCGCCTGTTCTATGGTAACCCCTTGAGGACTTACCAACACTACACCCCCTCCCAGGGAGTGCCTTCCCGAGGCCCCATCGACCATCATCTTCCACGCTTCGTAGGGCTTCGGCTCCTTACTCTTCGCTTCAGCAACATAGTCTGCCAGGAAGTCTGACACGGCCTGAGCTTTGATGGAGAGTCTTGGGATGAACGAGATGTCGAACTCGCTCAGTTCGATAGACCACTTTGCCAGCCTTCCCGAATGCTCTACCCCCTCGAAGATCTTGCGAAGAGGATGGTCGGTGACTACCCTAATCGAGTGCGCTTGAAAGTATGGACGAAGCTTCCTTGCCAAAACGACCAAGGCATAAGCCAGCTTCTCTAGGATGGGGTAGCGGAGCTCCGCCTTTTTCAGGATTCGGCTTATATAATAGACGGGTAGCTGTTTCTTCCCTTCTTCCCTAACCAAGACGGAGCTCACAGCTTCCACCCCCACCCTAGATACAAGGCTAGGTCTTCCACTTCCTTGGGGCTTTGGAGCAGCGGCGCCTGGGAGAGTTGCCTCTTGAGCCCCTAGAAGGCCTCTTCGCATTCGACCGTCCATTCGAACACCTGATTACCGCGAAGTACTTTAAAGAAAGAAGAGCACCTATCCCCAGACCGAGAGAGGAACCTGCTTAGCCCGGCCAACTTTCCCGCCAGGCGCTGGACTTCCTTGGCGTTGCGAGGCGACTCCAAGTCCAATATAGCCTTCACCTTGTCCGGGTTAGGTTCTACCCCTGCCGGAGTCAAGAGGTGTGTTGGTACCCTAGTTTGATTTGAGTTTAGTCTTGTCTTTTTAGTCCCTTGACCCAAGAAATATCTATGGTCAATGGCTAGTAGTCTAGCTGTAGAGTCCTCACTTTTCCAGATTGAGAATTTGGTTAAGTAGTTTGTTCGTTCGACTATCATCGAACGCTGCTCGACTATCGTCGACTAACTGTTCGACGATCATCTATCAGTTGTTCGACTTTCAGTCTGCGAGGATAGTTCGACTATCGGCTGATAGTTCGACTATCTGTCTGTTTTGATAGTTCGACTATCTGCTTAGATAGGTCGACTATCTGATAGCTCGACTATCTGTTGATAGTTCGACTATCTGTTCTGTGTTGATAGTTCGACTACCTGCTTGGATATGTCGACTATCTGATAGCTCGACTATCTGTTGATAGTTCGACTATCTGTTCTGCGTTGATAGTTCGACTATCTGTTGATAGGTCGACTATCTGTTCTCGCTTGGTAGTTCGACTATCTGCTTTGATAGTTCGACTATCTGATAGTTCGACTATCTGTTGATAGGTCGACTATCTGTTTGTTTTTGATAGTTCGACTATCTGTTGATAGTTCGACTATCTGTTTTGCCTTGATAGTTCGACTATCTGTTGATAGGTCGACTATCTGATAGTTCGACTATCTTCTGATAGTTCGACTATCTGCTGTGATAGTTCGACTATCTCCTATGATAGTTCGACTATCTGGATCGTTCGACTATCTGTCCGATAGTTCGACGATCTCCGTGCGTCGGTCAACGATCTCCGAAGGTCGTTCGACGTTTTCTGTCTGCCTTTATATTTTGTATTTATTTATTATATTTAATTCATTAATACATTATCTGGCATATCTTTTCAGTTGATTTATGATAATATTTCCAGGCATATATGCTCCATCCTTTTTGCCTGAGTCAAATCTTTTCAGATAAAGTTGTTTGTCTTATTAGCTGACTTCGTATTTTACTTTATCTGCTGACAGTCCTTTATAGCCGTTAGACTGAAAAGTCTTTCTTCTGCTATAAAGAGTATTTCTCTGATGTGACTTTATTTAGTCCTTCTGTTATTTGATTTGATCCTGCAGCTTCTTAGAAAGAGGTTTATTCCTTTTATAGGATGTCTTGCTGCAGAGTTTGTTTTGCTGTGTGTTATTTGCAGCCCAGGTCTCAAGTTTCAGAAGAAGACAAATAGTTCAAATTGAAGAGAGCCGTTGCTTGCTGTTGATATAAAAAGGACCCTTTGTAGAAGGATTCAAGCTAGCTAATAGCTAACCAGTTGTTCACTTAAGCATTCAAGCATTCATCAAGATCAAGTTTTCTGCTCTCAGCAATACTCATCCAACTGAGAAGTGTTAAGATCTTCTACTCTTCTTCAACCTGAGTTCTCCTGCTTTCAGGAAGTTCAAACTCAGAGTTCTTTTGAAGAAGAAGAAGAAGATAGCTGCTTGAAGATCTTTAATTTTATTATTTATTATCTTCTTGTAGTCTTTCCTTTAGAGCTTTCTGAAGAGTTTTCTGCACTGAAGCAAGACTTCACCTGGACATCTTTGAGCCAGGGAGAGCCTTGATTCTTTAGAGCTTTCTAGCTCAGTGCAAGTTTTTGTGCTTCTCTAATCTATTGTAAAATAGAGAAGACATCTTAACCTTCTTCCCCCTCCTGTACAGGGTTATTACTCCCTTCAAAAGTATCCCTTGGTGGCAGGGCACCTGATCAAAAACCTGTGCTTGGTTTTTAGACACCTGATCAAAAGTCTAAAGGGTTTCTGGATCTACCTGAAGCAGATCCTGTTGGTGGCAGGGCACCTGATCAAAAACCTGAGTGGATTCCTACCTTGTTGGTAGAAGAGTGGATGTACCCAAGTTGTTTGGGGAACCACTATAAATTCCTTGTGTCGTCTGGCTTGCTTATTTTAATTCCTGCATTGTGGCTGTGAATAGATATAACTAGGTTGCTAGTTGCTGATTAGGTTTTCCAAGCCTTAACTGTAATTACAGTTAGCTTGTGTTTGTGCATAACACTTGTGTTAGGCTTTAGGGTTAATTTTATATCTATAATCTTTTAATTCCGCAATTCACTCCAAGGGAGTTGGGTAGACCTTCAAGTTTTGTCTAGTGCAAAATTTGATAACTCTATTCACCCCCCCTCTAGAGTAGTATCTATCCCTTCTCTTTCAATTGGTATCAGAGGGAGGTTAACTGACTGAATAGGCTAACACATAAGTCACAAGATCCTGATAGATACCAAAGCTTATAGATATTCACTATCATGGCCCAGTCCAAGGATTATTCCAGCACCAGACCTCCAGCATGCAACTTAGCTAAGTTTGGCATCTGGAAGGCAAGGATAAAATTATATATGAATTCTATTGATGAAAGCATCTTTGCTTCTATTTTGTCAGGTCCCCCAAGAGCACCTGCTGCTGCCACTGCCTCATCATCAACTGATATGAGTGCAGTGCCTCCTCCAGATTACAATGATGAGTACAAGAAGGCCAAGATAGCAGATGCCAAGGCAATGAATATACTGGCTCAGACAATGTCTGATGAGGTATTCCAGAAGGTAGCTGACTGCTCTTCAGCAAAGGCCATGTGGGATACACTGAACCAGATTGTAGCTGGTTCAGCTGATGAAAGGAAGGACAGGAGGTCCAACCTTATCTCACAATATAAGAACTTCAAGAAAACTGATGCTGAATCAGTTGAAGCCATGTACACCAGGCTCAGCTCAATCATCAATGAGCTGAGGACCCTTGACAAGGACATATCATTGACAGAGGTCAATGATAAGATTCTTATGTGCTTCCCTAGCACATGGGATCTAAGGATCTGGCCCATCAAGGAAGCCAGAAGTACAAATGAGATCTCCACTGAAGCTCTTCTCGGCAAGCTCAAGTCTTTTGAGCAAGTGCTGAAGACAAGGGAAGCAGAAGCTGAAGCAAAGACCCCTACTCCAACAAGAAAAGAGCAATCTCTAGCTCTTAAGGCTGCTGATGCATCTGAAGGCAGCCAATCAAATGAGGAGCTAATGGCATTGTTTGCCAAAAGGTTTCTCAAGATGGGGAGAAAAGAGTTCAGAAAGAAGTCTTCACGCTATGAAGACAAACCAAGGTATGATCGTTCTCCTGCTAAAGAAATTATTTGTTATGGTTGCAGGAAGCCTGGACATATCTTGCCAGAGTGTCCAGAGGAGAAAAATAAAGACAAGAGGAAAGAAAAGGAACACCACAGGAAGCACTCCAAGCCATCCTCCTACAAGAACAAGAAGAAGGAGAGAGGTTTCATTGCTGAAACCTGGAGTGATACAGAAGAGGAATCTTCCTCCTCAAGCTCCAGTGAGGATGAGGAAGAGAAGAAGGCAAAAGAAGTTTGCCTTATGGCAATAGATGCCTGCAGCAACCACTCAGCTGCAGAGAGTTCAGATTCAGATGAAGAGATGCCAACAGAAGATGAGGTACTATCTTCTTATGACTTTACTTCTGAAGAATTTAAATTAGAATTTAAATCTTTATGCTTAGATTTGATTAGCTCAGAAAATGAGATAAAAGAACTTAGAAATAAGTTAGCTGACTCAGAATCAATTGCTACAGAAAATATTAGGTTAAAGGAAGATCTCACTACTTGTAGTGAAGAAATTAAATTTCTTAAAATGGAGTTAGCTAAGACTAAGAGATTAGAAGAATCTCTTAATGGTAGAAGCCTTAAGTTGTTAGAAATTACCAGCATGACTAACACTAGGTCAGCTAATAACAAACTAGGCTTAGGAGCTTCTCCCAGTGAACCCCCAGTTTTTCTTAAAAATAATCTTTCAACTCCAGTGAACTTCATTTCAGCTAGTGGAATGAAGAATACTGAGCAAGTAAACCTAGTTAACAAAACTTTAAATAAGGCTAAGAGAGAGAAAAAAAAGAAATTTTTTAAAGAAATGCAAAGAGCGTCGAACGCCGCTCGACGATCGGATGCTCAATGGTCGAACGAAGCTCGACGATCTGAGCGCCCATCGTCGAACGTCGATCGACGTTTTCAACATGATTTTTAAAATCATAATCAGTTCCATAGAAACCTAAATGAAAATAGAAACCCTAGGTTTGTTGACCCATCATCTGCATGGAGAATCCCACCTAGGAGATCTCACCCATTAGGTTATCACCCTCAGCCTGCATTTTCATATATTTCCAGTTTTTCTTATGTGAAAAACAAGGGACCCAAGGTTACCTGGGTCCACTCTGTCTAAATAAATGTCTTGTAGGTGAAGGCCTATCCAATCACTCAAAATAAGTGGTATTTGGATAGTGGATGTTTCAAGCATATGACAGGAAATAAAGATCATCTGTCAAAATTCAAAGCTAAGCTCGGCCCAAAGGTTATCTTTGGAGATTCCAGCTGTGGTCAGACAGAAGGCTATGGCAGGATTACTATTGGAGATGTTACTTTCAAGAGAGTTGCATATGTGACAGGACTGAAGCACAATTTGATTTCAGTCAGCCAGCTGTGTGATGCTGGCTACCAGGTTTCATTTTCTAACTCTTCTTGCAATATTACTTTAAATAATAATGTTGTTTTAGTAGGCATTAGAATAGGTAATATTTATTTAGTAGATTTCAATTCATCTCACTCTGAAATCTGTTTGTTTAATGAAGTAACTCTTAATAATAATTCTTTATGGCATAAGAGGCTTAGTCATGTTAACCTTAAAAATATATCTAGGTTATCTAAACACAACCTTGTTAGAGGTTTACCTTCTTGCCCCTACAAGAAGGAGAGCCTATGCAAGGCTTGTCAGCTAGGCAAGCAAACCAAGAATTCTTTTAAATCTGTAAATAAAAGTGATTCTCCTAGAATCCTGTATCTATTACACTTGGACTTTTTTGGCCCAATAAATGTACAGAGTTTAGGAGGGAAGTATTACACCTTAGTAATTGTAGATGACTTCTCTAGGTTCAGTTGAGTTTTCTTTTTGAGAACTAAGTCTGATAACTTCAAAGCCCTTACAGACTTTCTACTATGTGTGCAGACTGAGTACTCTACTCATGTGGCCTTGATCAGAAGTGATCATGGTACTGAGTTTGACTCTCTTCTCATGCAAGAATTCTGTGAGAGAGAAGGTATCAAGCATAGCTTCTCAGCTCCTAGAACTCCCCAACAAAATGGGGTAGTTGAAAGGAAGAACAGAACACTCATTGAAGCTGCTAGCACATTGTTGGCAGATGCTAACATGCCTCTCTCCTATTGGGCAGAAGCTGTTAGTACAGCCAATTATGTCTTAAATAGAAGTTTGATACACAAGCTTAAGTGTAAAACTCCTTATGAGTTGCTTAAAGGAAAGAAACCTAAAATTAATTATTTTAGAATATTTGGTTGTGTTGTTTATATTCATAATAATAATAAAGAATATATTAGAAAGTTTGAAGCAAAGGCTTCAATGGGAATTTTTCTAGGATATTCCCAAGTAAGCAAAGCTTATAGGGTTTATAACAAATCAACCTGTAAGATTGAAGAATCTGTACATGTATCTTTTGATGAGTCTCAGATGTTTTATAAGGAGAAGGAAAATTCTCCTTCCTCTAGTTCATTGCAGGTACCTGATGCTCCTCAAGAAATTCTTCAACTATCAACTCTTCAGATCACTGAATCAGACAGTGATGAAGACATTGCTGAAGCTGTTGTTGTTCCACCAACAGTAGATCAAATTCCTCCTGAGGAATTAATCCCAACTATTGCTGAAGATCACATCCCACCTACTGATATTGTCACACTTAGAGATCACCCCACATCTCAAGTGATTGGAGACATATCAGCTGGTGTGCAAACAAGACACCAATTAAGACAGGATGTGATGCATGCTTGTTTCCTCTCACAGGTTGAGCCCCTCACCTTTAAAGATGCAGAGCTAGATCCCCACTGGATCATTGCAATGCAAGAGGAACTCAATCAGTTTGAGAGATGTAAAGTTTGGACTTTGGTTCCAAGACCTAAAGGCCAACTGATCATAGACACCAAGTGGGTGTATAGAAACAAGTTGGATGCAAATGGAATTATTGTAAGGAATAAAGCAAGGCTTGTAGCTCAGGGCTACAGACAGGAGGAAGGTATAGATTATGACCAAACCTTTGCTCCTGTTGCAAGGCTAGAAGCAATAAGGATCTTCTTGGCCTATGCAGCCTACATGAAGTTTAAGGTCTTCCAAATGGATGTCAAAAGTGCATTCCTGAACGGTGAGCTTAAGGAAGAGGTGTTTGTTGAACAACCACCAGGGTTTGTTTCTTCAACTCAGCCCTCACACGTGTTTAAGTTACAGAAAGCTCTTTATGGACTAAAACAAGCTCCCAGAGCCTGGTATGAGACTCTAGCCAGTTTCCTTTTAGAGCACAACTTCACTAGGGGAGTAGTTGATAGAACCCTTTTCGTCAAGCATCACAAGGACACAATCCTGTTAGTTCAGGTGTATGTAGATGATATTATATTTGGCTCCACTGATCCCAAACTTTGCAAAAGGTTCTCTGACCTGATGCACTCTAAGTTTGAGATGAGTAGTATGGGTGTGCTGTCTTACTTTCTTGGTCTCCAAGTTAAGCAAGATGCTGATGGTATCTTCATCTCCCAATCCAAATATGCCAAGGAATTGGTAAAGAAATTTGGGATGGCTGATGCTTCAGCAATGCCTACACCTATGGCTACTAATGTAGTTATTGATTCTGATGATCACGGCAAGCCAGTTGATCAAAAGAATTATAGGGCCATTGTTGGTTCCCTATTATATCTAACTGCAAGTAGGCCTGATATAATGTTTGCTACATGCCTTTGTGCTAGATTCCAGGTCAACCCCAAGGAATCTCATCTGATTCTTCTAAAGAGAATCCTGAGATATCTGAAGGGATGTCCAGATCTAGGACTTTGGTACCCAGCTGAGTCAGAATTTGAATTAATTGGATATTCTAATTCTGATTATGCTGGTTGCAGAGTTGACAGGAAGAGCACCTCAGGAACTTGCCAGTTCCTGGGAGAGAGATTGGTCTCTTGGTTCTGTAAGAAGCAGGCTTCTGTCTCAACTTCAACTGCAGAGGCTGAATATATAGCAGCTGCTAGTTGTTGTTCACAGATCCTGTGGATTTAAAACCAGCTTGTGGATTATGGTTACTCACACAAGAACACCAAAATCATGTGTGATAGTACCAGTGCTATTTCAATTGCACAAAATCCAGTGCACCACTCTAGAACGAAGCACATTGAGATTCAGCACCATTTCCTGAGAGATTGTGTGGAAAAGAACAAGATCTGTCTTGAGTTCATATCCACTGAGTTTTAGAGAGGTGATATATTCACCAAGCCTTTAGATGAACAGAAGCATCTGTTCTTCTTAGTTCAACTTGGCATGATCAATGGACGAGACTAAGTGTGACTATATCTGCCTATGTTGAAACCTGCTTGAAGATCGTCGAACGATGATCGAAGATCGTCGAACGGATTAAGCCTATCGTCGACCTCTAGTTAATGATAGCTTATCTGTTTGAAGATCGTCGACCGGCGTTCGAAGATCGTCGAACAGGTCGAGCTTATCGTCGATCTCTGAACGACGACAACTTATTGTTTGAGAAGCCAGAAATAGTCGAACGATGGCTCGACTACTCTGCTTCTGGGCCGATCGTCGAACGGCCGTTCGACTATCGGGTCTAGTATCTTTTTAATAGATCGACTATCTCCGGTCTAATATAAAGCCGATAGTCGACCTAGGTTAAAAGATCTTTTGTTTTATCGTCGACGGAGCGTGACTTTTCGCATTCTGTCTTCCCGCTTGCGATTTTCTGCCGCTTCGTCTCCTTCGTCTTCTCCATCCTTCTCGCGCTTTCTCCAGCAATCCAATGGCAATTTCTCCCGCAGTGTTAGCAGTGGTAAAGTTCGATGCAGGCTTCAGCGTTGATTTTGACGCGTTCAGTTGCTGCGAAGCAGGAATAGTAGAAGTTCTTCAGTTGTGCCGGGATCAAGGACTAGAAAGGTTAATGTCGACAAGGATAAAGTTGAATATTCCCGAGATCAAGGAATGGGCTTTCACGTCGTCCTCCACTGACGATTCGATGACTGGCACCATCGGCGGAGAAGAGGTAATTTTAACTCTGGCCGTTCTGACTGATGTTTTTGGATTAATAAATGGTGAAGAAGATTATGAGCAAGATGCTCAAGATTTTGGAAGAATGTTAGTTGAGCTGGGACATGCAGAGGGAATTCCCACGAAGCTGCTCAAGGTCAATTTCCCTTTCAAGATTAAGTTTCTTGTTGAGTTGGTCGGAAAAGTGCTCCTCGGTAAGCACTCTGCTCATGACAATATAACAAAGCAACAATTTGCACTGATGTGTGCAATTGTTAATCAGAAAAAGATTGATTGGGCAGGAGTAATGTTTGATTTGATAAGGAAAAAGAATAGTAAGAAGGAAGTTACCCTCGGAAGGGTTATTGGAATTTTCCTAAAGGAAAAGTATCCCCAGCTGCTGAGTTCAACCGCAACAACCATAAATGCAAGCAAGAAGATGGACCCAAACCTGTTCTCCAAATGGAAGAGGACCTTTGTGAAACCCGCTCTCACAGGGGTTGCTCCAGCGACATCAGAGAGCACCAGGACTGATTCGGTCGCTCCTCACCCTGTAGAAGCTGGCTCAGCTCTTTCCCTTCCCTCATCTTCTGCTATGCAGTCTTGAAGTTCCATCAACTTCAGCTGAAGTACGACTTTCCCCTTATCCTGTTAGAGAAACAACCACGGTTGTTCTTCCTTCCCCTCCAGCATCTCCTCTTCCTTCTCATCAGGCTAGGATATCTGCTCCTAGTTTTGATTTGTTAGGATCTGAGAGGATTCCAACACCTCCTCAGTCTCCTATTCATTCTCCAGTTAACACTCCTGTTAACTCTCCAGCTCCATCTCCAATTCAATCTCCAGTCCACACCTCTTCTCATCCCAACACTACAACCATCTCTACTGCATCTCCATCCACTACACTTCCATCATCTTTTGAGATCACCCTAGCCTTCATTTCTAGCATTATGGAGTTGATCACCCCTTCAATCAAAACCATGATTGAAGAGGCAATCGCTCCTCTTGCCTCCTCCATTGATATCTTAACTGCTACCATCCAATCACTTTCCAAATCTGCTGAGCCCTCTTCCTCAAGGGGCCTGGTTTCAGTTTCCACTGAAATCAGGCAGGGGGAGATGTTCTGTGAAGATGCCTCAGAGCCTCCTGCCTCCCTTCCAGCAGTAACAGATACTGTGATGACAGTTCAAGTAGTGTCTGCTCCAGCTGAAAAAGAATCAGTTTCTGTGTTATCGGAAAAAGAAATATCTGATGCTATTATGTTATCTGAATTCGCTGTGAAAGTCTGCTTAGAAGATCTCACCACTCCCGTGGTCGCTCGATTTCCTAGAAGGGATTATTACATCATACCTAGATGAATCTTGGGAGTTGGTCAAATATGAAGGTAATTCACTTATTCGTTTTATTGACGAGTCAATTGATTTAATAGTTTGTGAATACCTAGAAGGAATGATTTTAGCTTATTTAGCAGATCTGTATTCATAAATCTACAGATTTTATTAAAGAAGATTTAGCTGCTCAGATTATAGCAGTTGTTTCTAAAGCTGCTCCAGATGTTTCTGAGGTTCAAGAAGATCCAGAATTGGATTCCTTTCTAGATGATAGAGAAGATGAGTCTGAAAATCAAGATGAAATCAAAGATGACACTCCTGTTCTGAGTGTGGAAGAAGAAAAAGCAAGAGTTGCTTGGAACCAAAGAGTTCAATCTTTGTTAGAGGCAAAAGAAAAAGAGTTGCAAGTTGAAAAGTCAAATGTTTGGGATGATTCCCCGGGACTGGATTTGGATTTCCTTCTGGCTCAGGATGCCATAGAAGAGGAAAGAGAGAAATCTGATCTGAAGTTAAAGGAAAAGGCTATTTCTGAAGCCTATGATCCTTATGATAATCCTCCATCATCTCACTCTGATGATGAAGATGATTCTGATTTATCTGAGAATGCTAAGAAAAAGAAAGCTGCTCAAAAGAAAAGGAAAGCAATTGCTCCCCCCCTCCCAGCCGAGATAATGATACTCCATACTATATTCTTAAAGGAATTGACCCAAAATCAAAAGAATTTCAACATTGGATGTGGTTCTCCAAGAACCAGCAGAAAGAGAGAAAAAGATCTAAGAGGTATGATAGTCCTGTTTCAAGATGGACTCCCAGAGGTCCTCCTCCTCCACCTCCCAGTGCAGGAGCCTCTAGGAACCTTTTTGCTAATCCATCTGCATCTTCTGGAAAATCTGCACCTTCTCAGCCTCAGCCAAGGAAAAGCTCTCAAAGTTCCCAAGGCAGATCTTATTCTGGTTCTCAAAGACATGTTACTGAAGTAAGAGAGCAAGTGAAGGAGGTTGTGTTTCAAAGACCAACCTTTTCCCCTCCTCCTTCTCCAAAGAAAAGAGTCTCTTCTGCAATACCAGTGCAGTCTGAAAAAATTATTTCAAAAGGTAAGTAGTTTATTTTGTTTTAAAATTCTAGCAAGAACTTTGCTAAGTTTGCTCCCATGTCTTATCTAGTTAATCAAGATAAAGATTCAGATGCTACTCCTCCTGAGTCTGTTTATGAAAGTCCTGAGCTTGATCCTAACTTTAGGATGGCTCGTTTTCACGAATTAGTTGGAGCAGCCCAGATCAGAAAAGCAAAAGCTGAAGGAAAAGATACTACTGGGTTAACCACGATGTCTACTTTCAGAAAGAAGGAATTAGAAAAGTTCCAGGTTAACCCTGAGGTTTTTGACCCTTCTAAATATATGGAAAAGCACCCGGAAGCTGTTGTGCCAAGGACTACAGAATTAAAGATCATTGGCTTGCAAGATTTAAAGATGTCTAAGTTAGAGGCCATTGATCCTCTGCGAAAAATTTCTTTTGTTTCTAGCTCTTCTGTATCTAAGCCTGACTCTGTTGATCCTTAGTTTTGTTGATCCTTAGTTTTGTTTGACTGTTATTTATCTATCTGTTTGATAATTGCTAGTTAATTGCTATCTATTTTCTGTATTGATTATAGTGTTCTATAGCTAGCTCTGTGTTTTAGTTTTTAAGAGACTTAACTCAAATAGGGGGAGATTGTTGGTACCCTAGTTTGATTTGAGTTTAGACTTGTCTTTTTAGTCCCCTGACCCAAGAAATATCTATGGTCAATGGCTAGTAGTCTAGCTGTAGAGTCCTCACTTTTCCAGATTGAGAATTTGGTTAAGTAATTTGTTCGTTCGACTATCGTCGAACGCCGCTCGACTATCGTCGACTAACTGTTCGACGATCGTCTATCAGTTGTTCGACTTTCAGTCTGCGAGGATAGTTCGACTATCGGCTGATAGTTCGACTATCTATCTGTTTTGATAGTTCGACTATCTGCTTAGATAGGTCGACTATCTGATAGCTCGACTATCTGTTGATAGTTCGACTATCTGTTCTGCGTTGATAGTTCTACTACCTGCTTGGATAGGTCGACTATCTGATAGCT
Source organism: Platanthera zijinensis (assembly GCA_039513925.1). Taxonomy (NCBI): domain Eukaryota; kingdom Viridiplantae; phylum Streptophyta; class Magnoliopsida; order Asparagales; family Orchidaceae; genus Platanthera; species Platanthera zijinensis. The sequence goes on from CM077097.1 coordinate 76,531,354, forward strand.
CGACTATCTGTTGATAGTTCGACTATCTGTTCTGCGTTGATAGTTCGACTATCTGTTGATAGGTCGACTATCTGTTCTCGCTTGGTAGTTCGACTATCTGCTTTGATAGTTCGACTATCTGATAGTTCGACTATCTGTTGATAGGTCGACTATCTGTTTGTTTTTGATAGTTTGACTATCTGTTGATAGTTCGACTATCTTTTTTGCCTTGATAGTTCGACTATCTGTTGATAGGTCGACTATCTGATAGTTCGACTATCTTCTGATAGTTCGACTATCTGCTGTGATAGTTCGACTATCTCCTATGATAGTTCGACTATCTGGATCGTTCGACTATCTGTCCGATAGTTCGACGATCTCCGTGCGTCGGTCGACGATCTCCGAAGGTCGTTCGACGTTTTTTGTCTGCCTTTATATTTTGTATTTATTTATTATATTTAATTCATTAATACATTATCTGGCATATCTTTTCAGTTGATTTATGATAATATTTCCAGGCATATATGCTCCATCCTTTTTGCCTGAGTCAAATCTTTTCAGATAAAGTTGTTTGTCTTATTAGCTGACTTCGTATTTTACTTTATCTGCTGACAGTCCTTTATAGCCGTTAGACTGAAAAGTCTTCCTTCTGCTATAAAGAGTATTTCTCTGATGTGACTTTATTTAGTCCTTCTGTTATTTGATTTGATCCTGCAGCTTCTTAGAAAGAGGTTTATTCCTTTTATAGGATGTCTTGCTGCAGAGTTTGTTTTGCTGTGTGTTATTTGCAGCCCAGGTCTCAAGTTTCAGAAGAAGACAAATAGTTCAAATTGAAGAGAGCCGTTGCTTGCTGTTGATATAAAAAGGACCCTTTGTAGAAGGATTCAAGCTAGCTAATAGCTAACCAGTTGTTCACTTAAGCATTCAAGCCTTCATCAAGATCAAGTTTTCTGCTCTCAGCAATACTCATCCAACTGAGAAGTGTTAAGATCTTCTACTCTTCTTCAACCTGAGTTCTCCTGCTTTCAGGAAGTTCAAACTCAGAGTTCTTTTGAAGAAGAAGAAGAAGATAGCTGCTTGAAGATCTTTAATTTTATTATTTATTATCTTCTTGTAGTCTTTCCTTCAGAGCTTTCTGAAGAGTTTTCTGCACTGAAGCAAGACTTCACCTGGACATCTTTGAGCCAGGGGGAGCCTTGATTCTTTAGAGCTTTCTAGCTCAGTGCAAGTTTTTGTGCTTCTCTAATCTATTGTAAAATAGAGAAGACATCTTAACCTTCTTCCCCCTCCTGTACAGGGTTATTACTCCCTTCAAAAGTATCCCTTGGTGGCAGGGCACCTGATCAAAAACCTGTGCTTGGTTTTTAGACACCTGATCAAAAGTCTAAAGGGTTTCTGGATCTACCTGAAGCAGATCCTGTTGGTGGCAGGGCACCTGATCAAAAACCTGAGTGGATTCCTACCTTGTTGGTAGAAGAGTGGACGTACCCAAGTTGTTTGGGGAACCACTATAAATTCCTTGTGTCGTCTGGCTTGCTTATTTTAATTCCTGCATTGTGGCTGTGAATAGATATAACTAGGTTGCTAGTTGCTGATTAGGTTTTCCAAGCCTTAACTGTAATTACAGTTAGCTTGTGTTTGTGCACAACACTTGTGTTAGGCTTTAGGGTTAATTTTATATCTATAATCTTTTAATTCCGCAATTCACTACAAGGGAGTTGGGTAGACCTTCAAGTTTTGTCTAGTGCAAAATTTGATAACTCTATTCACCCCCCCTCTAGAGTAGTATCTATCCCTTCACTTTCAAGGTGTCCGAGAAACTTCCCGCGACTGGCCCCGAAGACACACTTCGAGGGGTTCAGCCTCATCTTGAACCTCCGCAGGGTGGCGAATGTTTATTCCAAGTCCCGCAAATGGGAATCCACGCATTTGCTTTTGACTAGTAGGTCATCGACGTAGACCTCTAGATTCTTCCCCCTTTGGTCTCGAAAGACTCGATCCATCATGCGTTGGTATGTTGCCCCTGCGTTTTTCAATCCAAAGGGCATCATCTTATAGCTGAAGCATCCCTCTCTCGTGATGAAGGAGACATCCTTGATATCGGGAGGGTGCATCCGGATCTGGTGGTAACCTGAAAAAGCATCCAAAAAACTCATAACAGAAAAATCAACAGCTGAATCAACTAGCGCGTCGATTCGAGGCAGGGGATAGCAATCCTTGGGGCATGATTTATTTAATAGGGAAAAATCGATACACATACGCCACTTTCCTCCCCCTTTCTTTACCATTACCACATTGGAGATCCAGCCTAGATACTGGATCTCCGAGATGAAGCCTGCCTCCAGAAGCTTCCTGACCTCCTCTCGGATGGGCTCCTCCAGCTTGGTGGCGATGACCCTCATCTTCTGGCGTACGGGGCGAGTCCTCGGGTCCAGGTTCAGGCGATGAAAAGCTACGTCCGCATCGATGCCCGGCATGTCTGCCGCGCTCCAAGCGAAGATGTCGATGTTGCTCTGGATGCAGGCTAGCATCCGCCCCTGGTCCTCGAGGCGTAAGCCTCCGCTGACCCGTACCTTCTGTACTTGCCCCGCTCTGGTGAGTACCTCCATCCCCACCACTTCCTCAGTCGGCTCCAGCCTCGGCCGCTCCCAACCTGCCCCTGCTTCCTCCTGCTCAACCTCTTCTCCTCCGACCTCATCAACCCCCATCGCTTCCACCAGGCCTTCTCCTTGCCTCTGCTCTCCTTCCCTTGCCTCTCCCAGGCTCCTCTCTTCTATCTCTACTACCTCCTCCATCATCAAGTCCCCTGCCTCCTGCGGGCTTGCCTCCTCCACTTCTATACTTCCTTCCTGCCCAGCCATCTCTTTCTCCAGCTCCTCCGCCTCAGCCATCTACGACACGGTGTTTACCGCCGTCACATAGCACTGCCTCACCACCTTCGGATCCCCCCTGATCCTGACCTGCACCCCTCCATTGTTGAACTTGAGGCATTGATGAAATGAGGAGGGGACACAGCGAAAGGCGTTGATGAGAGGACGCCCAAAGATGGCGTTGTAGCTACTTGGGGCGTCTACGATCACGAACCTACAGTTCCGTGAGACGCCCCAAGCTTCACGTGCAGGCCCACTCCCCCTTCTACCTCCTTCCTCTCTCCAGAGAAACCAAAAAGCGGTCCATCGGAAGCCAGGACCCTTTTTCCTTCCACCCTCATCTCATCGAAGGCCTTCTTGAAGATCACGTTCACGGAGCTCCCGTTATCCACCAGTATCCGGGAGACTGTGAAGTTCTCCACCGCTGTCTGGATCACTAGTGCGTCGCAGAACGGGTCTTCGTAGTCTGGTATATCCGCGGATGAGAAGGTGATTTTTTCTTCTGGGGGGGAGCTAGGGAGGTCGAGGAGACCCTTCTGCGGAACATGGTTTGAAGGCTCCCCTTGCGGGTTGCCTCGATCCCTACTCCCCCATGGATCACTCCGATCCCCCCTCGGGTTCCCACATCGACCCTATCTTCACATCTATCCTCAGCCTCTCCGTGCTGCATCTCGACGATCCTTGTAGGTGGGTCTTGCCTTCCCGCTCCTCTGGCCTCCCTCACCTCTAGAAATTCTGGGCAGGTGGCCGTTGCGTGACCTTCCTCCTGATGGAAGTCACAGTAGGGCAACGCCACCCTGCCCCCTCTTCCTTCTCCTCCTCCTCTTCTCCCTGCTCCTCGAATTCTTCTCCCTCTTCCTCTCCCCACCTCCATGGCCTCCTGCGGTGGTGGGTGGTGACCTCTCGGTCCCTGCCTCCATCCTCCCTGCTCGAGTCTTCTCGGCTCCCGGAAGTTGTCTCTTCCTTGAAAACCCCCTTGGCCCTGGGGGCGGCCTTCCTGAGGCCTCCAACCCAATCGGTTGTTCAGCTCCCTGGGTCCCCCGTGCTGCTGTCCCGGCCCTCGGGGTTCTTCCCTCCTCCTATCTTCCCTTGGCTCCCTCTGCTCTCTCACTTCTCTCTGCCTCCCTGTTGTCGGTTCCTTCACATCATCCTCCGCCAACCTGGCCAGCTTCCTCGCAAATGCAGGGTTTGCACTCTCGAAGTCTATCTCCTTTGCCGCCCTCTCCTTGAGCTCCTCAAAAGAGAGAGGGGGCACTCTCTTCAGTTCCATGCTAAAAAACCCCAGCCTCAGCCCCAGGGTGAAGGCAAGCATCAGTGCATACCCCGGGACCTCCTGGACCAGGAGAATCTCTTCTTGGAACCAGTCAACATAATGCCCCAACGTATCCTCCGGCTTCTGCCTCACTACAAACAGGCACTCAGCCTCCTTCTTCCGCTTCTTCGAAGTCGAGAACCTCAACAGAAAACCCCTGCGTAGATCCTCAAAACTATAGATCGAGCTCGCCGGCAACTGGTGGAACCAGTCCCTGGCCTTTTCTTTCAGTGTGATGGCAAAAAGCCTACACTTGAAGGCATCCGACATCTGCCTTATCGACACCACATCCTCAAACCATTGCACGTGCTGAACCGGGTCATCCTTCCCGGTGTAGTAGGTCATATCCGGCTCCCTGAACCCCTCCGGCACTGGAGCCGAGACGATGAGCTCACTAAAAGGGGTCTCGCCCCCTGCCTGGCGAGAGGGCCCGTCCCGCGACCTCGGCTGGCTAGACCGATCCGCGAGACCGTGCCCGGGGAAGAGCTCCCGCATAGTCGCCTCCCTCTCACCCAGATCCACCGGAACCTCCTTTCCGGGACGCTGGCCTGGGAAAATCTCCCGCGCAGCCACATCCCTCTCGCCTGCCTCCACCGGGACTTCCTTCCCGGGGCGCTGTCCTGGGGCGTTCTCGCCTAACAGCGGAACCGCCTCCACAGGAGCCTGCGGCGTCTCCCACTCATTCCTTGCCGAGAAGGCCAAGCTGATCGTTTGCATGACCTCTCGCCTGAAATCCTCTAACATCTTCCTTGTCTCCTCTTCTCCCTGGGTGGGGGATCCTCCTGCGCCAGATCCTTCACCTTCACCTCCTGCCATGGGACTCAACTCAAGATTTTCTTGCACAGACCGCTTCCACGCTCACCGCACCAGAACTGTTGAAGCCAAAATTGACCTCAACGACTGTTCACAAACCAAAGTGCAGCCGACGCCTACTTCTCTCAAATCTCGACCCCTGACTAGCTGCTAAGGTCCTAAGACTGACCCAAAGCCTCAGCTGGGAGGTCTCACCTCACACCCGGAAGATCTCTGAGAGCTTTCCCTCCAAAACCAATAGCTGGACTGGGAGCTCTTCAGAAAGCACTGGAGTTAGAGAGTAAAAATGAGAACCTGCTTTCCAAAGAGCCCCTATGGGTCCTTTTATAGTCTTCTCCTGACCTGAAAATACTGAAATGCCCCTGATGGGTCTGCCAATATCCAAATCCCGCTGCCATCCCAGGGTCATATATGTAATTTAACCCGAGGATAATGAAATAATAATAAAATAATCCTCTTTCCTGTGCGCCAGCCTCCACCTCATGGACCTGCTTGGCGAGAACCCCGGGCGAGAAGGCTCTCGCTGAGCCTTAGCTGGGCTCACCTTGGCGAGATCTCCCGCCAAGAGGGTTCTCGCTCTCAGTGGTCTCTACGTCACTGTTGCCTGCCCCCAGGGAGAGTCCCTTCTGGGCGGGAGCTTTCCTGTCTCGAAGCCTAAAGCTGACCTGAAGACCTGCGTCCTGGCGCAAACGATCCCGGTTACCAGTAGGCGGGAGCACCTTAAGGGCGAGAACTCTGCCGGTCCGACCTAGGGCTAACCCGGGACTAGCCCAATGTTGACCACTGAAGTCTTAGTCTTCCTGGTCCTCCCCAGCGAATATGGGGTTATACAATAAGTTCCTATGCTTGTAAGATATGTATCAGTCTATGTTATAAATCAGTATAACTGTATAAGTTCTTATGTTAAGATTTCATCTTTTACATTAAGTAAAGTTAAGGGTAACTGTAACGGTATCAGTTTTAGTATTTCAGTATGACCCCTCAGGATATATAGTGTCCAAATCAGTACGTTCAACATGTGTATGGGCCTTTTAGCCAACTGATTTGGTAAATCATCATTATCATTCATGCACATTCCATTTCAGTCATACCCTCAACATTATCATGCATCGATGCATTTTCATTTTTATTCGTTGTATGTCGTTTTTTAATATACATAAGGTTGGTTTATTTATTAGTCCTCTCAGAATAATAATCACTTGTTTACCTTCGTACAAGGTCATACATAATAGCGATAATAATTATCAGTGATATAAAATGAATCCATGTTTTCACAGGTAATATTTAAAGTAATAGTGCACATAAAAAATAAAGTATAAATTAAACAGGTAGCTCTAACCATCAGTCGTTCTTTCTTTTTTCGCAACTCATGTCATTGTCGCGTATATTTAAAGATGTCATCCTTTGCGATATATGTGATTAACTATCATTTCATTTGACACTTTTCTATTGGGGTTGCACCTCTTTATAATTACGGTGTTGACAATTCTATTAACATCATTTAGAAGCTACGCAACCAACCCTCTATTTTGTATAACCATTAAAGGGACATAAGTTTAAATCAATCTTAACAACCAATTACACCGTCATCAAGAGTCCAAACAACAACCCAATTCTCAGACAATAAGGCAGCCAAAAAGAATAAATAATAGCCCAATACGTGGGATCAAAAGCAACCCATCAACATCATAATTTACTACTAAGAACAGCTCCAAGAGCTGTTGGAACAACATCACCAAGGGCTGTCAATATCAGCTTCAATTTTAAGGCAAATCCCCTCACAAACAGCCCGATAGCAAAGGGGGAAAACAAACAGTTTTCCCCAAAATCCCATGCAAAATCAAGGTCGAATCAACCAATCAGCATATCAGGGCATCCAACTGAAGTTACCCCATAAGGACTTTTTAACCAAGAAATAAAACCCTAACAAATCAATATCTCTATCCCAAAGAAAGGGCCTAAAAATTCATCAATTTCCCTTTTTCTGAGAACCTGGCCGGCCAATGTAGGCATTAAATCCAAAAAAACCCCCCAACTTAGGAGCCAAGGCAAAATTCAAGAGGAATGGAGATTCATAAGCTCACAATTCATGAAAATCCCCCAAATCAGGAACCGATAAAGCCATAACCAGCCACTAGAAATCTGTAATTAAAAATAAGAAGAGAGAGAGGAAGGAGTGACTCGCAGTGAAGATGCTCGGTCAAAAGCTAGTAGTCAAACACATCAGAACCGCATGAGAACAGCAGACACAAGCTAAATCTAGAGCTGTCACTTAAAACCGAAAACCGCAAACCGAATCAGAACCGAACCGGAACCGCAAAGAACCGGACCGAACCGTTCGCAAATTATTCTAGTTCCGGTTTGAATTTTGGAACCGTGAACAACATTGGTCCGGGTGTGGTTCTTATATTTTATTATCCGGACCGGAACCGGAACCGGAACCGCAACATACAAGTCTCAAGCGGTTTCAAGATTTTTAGACCCGATCAGAACCGGACCGAAGTAGAACCGAACCGCAACCCGTTTATTATTATTATTATTAAAATTATTATTATTATATTGTTATTATTTTATAATTTATCTATAATATTTATACTTACTATCACGAGTGAAGCTGGTGCAGTTTGAACTCAAACCGTAATCGCACTAAAAGGAGTCGATTTTGGATCGAACAAAACTTCACCGCATAAAAACCGTATGGTATGGTTTGACATTGGTACGGTTTGAAGTCAATTTTTGCAGTGCATTTTTTATTTTTATACAGTTATATTATATATTTTCAATTTTACTTACATATTTTTTTGAAATATTTTATTTAAAAAATATAGAAGATATACAACTACTATTTATTAATAATCATAAAAGACAGCTAATTGTAGGCGGTTATTACGGTTGACCATGCCAACGAGACGTGCACATATCAACTAGAATTTGTGACAAATCTACACGCGTAGAAAGACAATTGATACTATCCCGTCAATCGTGGAAAAGACCGTCGAAAAGTGCGCAATATAATTATTTTTATTTCAATGTTGTTTTGAGTTTTACTATTTGCAGTCTGCTTTTATTTAATTCCGCCAAGTTTGATTTTAGTTTTAGTTGGAACCGATTGGAACTGGACCGAACCGCATGGAACCGGACCGAACCGATAGTAGCCGGTTTGGTTTTGGTTCTTATTGAACCGTAACCGGAACCGTTGACGCGACGGTTCCAAAAATTAAGATGGAACCGAAACCAGAACCGGAACCGGTCAAACCAAATAAGGTTTTGGTTCTAATTTGAAGAACTGTTACCTTAGCGGTTCGGTTCTTGGTTTTAGTAGAACCGGAACCGAACCGGAACCGTGACAGCTCTAGCTAAATCTAGCAGCAAGTCCTCCAACAACGACGACAAGAGGAGAAGGAAGGATCGTCGACGAGGAAGAGGAGTCGCAACTATCCCTAGCTTCCAGCCCGATATCGCACAATATTGAGAGGGGGAGAAGGTGAAATCCCTAGCTGTGACGTGAACGAGAGCGAGAGGGAGAGTCGGCAACGGTACCCAATAAGGAAAAGAAAATAATGACGCACAATTCTTATTTCTCCTCTCCCCACCGCCTCCAATAAATACATTATTACCCCAAAGCTATACTACACTAACCCCATAATATAGCAGTTTTAAAACCTCTTAGCCGGACAACATATTTCAACTCAAAGTAACCGGTCTAGTATACTTAACAACCAAATAAAACCAATCACAAACCTTGTCTTGCCAAATTAACATGTGTCAATATGCTAGTGGATGTTACCATGTAACTATTCAAACAAAATCAAATAAATTATCTTGTATTTTAAAGACACTCGAAATTAGTAAATAAACTGTGATAGCCAAAACCGTCACTGATTTTATATTTTCATCATAGGGGATCTTTAATATCAAATTATATTATCTGTTTGGGTCACTTCACGTTTTGGGCTATTACAAATTCTTCCCCTCTTATAAAGATTTTCATCCTCGAAAATAGGGCACGATATCAATTTGAAAATGGATTCCTAAATATTTATTATATTACTTACTTTTCCATTAATTCAAGCTTTCACTCGCTTTCCTTCATTTCGAACTCCTAATTTATAGCGATCGACAAATCGCCACAATCAACAATAAAATAATATCAGTGTTCCATAAAGCATTTAGCATATTTCAGTATATTATTCATAAAGCACTTTCATATTTATTTCTTAATTCACTGTTTGGATTTTTATATTTATAAGTATATCATAATATCTCATTTTTCACTTTAAAGGAACATTGATAGTTTATCTTAATATTTGTAACCGCTAGTAGATAATATTGTACCATAAACATTATATGCAAAGTGCGATCTCTCACATTTTTATTTTACCAACGCACATGTCATCACTCATCATACTTCTCGTTCCTTGCATCATTTTGGATTTTAATTTAAAATTTACTTCAACATTACATATTGTATATGTTGAGTATTGTATTCGCAATAACCTAAATTTGTATGAAGTCATCCTTAAACTAAGATGAATTAAGTTGTATTTGATGTCTTGTTTGAGTTATGTGTTTGCAGGACTTAATTGCCAAAGTGTAGACCAATGTCAGTCTACAATGAGTCATCAAACACAAGACCATACAATGTAATCCCACATTGTGTGATCCATGGTGTTGACTCATGTGTAGCCTCTCTATTGGGATACACTTCACTTTCAAACACTAAACCTGTAGGAGAAAGACTAGTTGCAGATTTCCTTGAAGAAAGAAAATTTTCAGAAAGCAAAAGTTTTCTAAGTATTTTACTCGAGAAACAACTTTAGTACTCGAGTAGATTTATAGTTAATTAGTTCTCGAGTAAGCTAAGTCCAGCACTCGAGTAACTGAAGTAGTTCTCGAGATGATTTAAAGTTAGTTCTCGAGAAGCTGTGTAGTACTCGAGTACATCTTTGCTTGTTCTCGAGTTAACAGAAAAGTCTAGTTCAGAATTTTTTCTAAGTGTAGTACTCGAGTAGCTAAGGCCATTACTCAAGTAGTACAAGACTTTGTCTCGAGTAACAGAAGTCGAGTACTCGAGAAGTATATCTAGTTCTCGAGAAATTTATCCTTGTCTCGGGTAATAGAAGTAGAGTACTCAAGATGTAACGTCCCGATTCACGCTAGGCCCCTTGTGCATGTTTTTGGTCTCAAGAGAGCTGGTGTAGGCTCAAGGGGGTGCAGGTGATCAGGTGCGCACTCGAGGGGAAAAAGAAAACAAGGCAGAAAACATGTGTTGAGCCTGACATGGGTAGGGACATGGGTGTGTCCCTACTCGTGTTTAGTAGCGTTGAGTGACTATGGTGCTGGGTGATTTCAGAATGGCTTTGAGTGAATTGTCCCGAGAAGGACACGGGTAGGGACACGGGTGTGTCCCTACCCGTGTTCCGTGGCTTTGAGTGCCACGGCATTGAGTGGTGTGTCCCGAGAAGGACACGGGTAGGGACACAAGCGTGTCCCTATCCGTGTTCAGTGGCTTTGAGTTTGTCCAGAGAAGGACACGGGTAGAGACACGCCCGTGTCTCTACCCATGTGCTCTAAGGCAAACTAAACGAGTAGTGCCCCGAGAAGGACACGGGTGTCGACACGGCCAGAACCACGACCATGTAACTTAGACACAGGTACAGACACGGGCGTATCAGCACCCGTGTAGGAGCACGGAACGGCAGTTGAGCCGTTTAACCAGAGCAGGACACGAGTAAGGACACAGTCGTGTCCCTACCCGTGTCACTTCTGTATAAAAAGGAAAAGTTAAACCCTAGCATCCTCATTCTCTCCCCAAGCCCTATTTTCTAGAGGGAAAGTTCTGGAGCAAGTGGAACTTCTGGAGCAAGCTTTGGAGGAGGAGAAACGCCACCGTCGTCAAGGAAAAAGTGATGTCGCGGAGGAGGATGACAAGATCCATGGTGGAGGATGGTGTTACCGCTGGAAATGAGGTGAGCTTCCTACCCTCTCCCTTGGTGCTAGATCCTTAGATATTCTTAGGCAAGACATCGACTCAAATGAGTCTTTATGCGTGAGGAGAAGCTTTCTAGAGATGCCTATCTAGAACCTTGTTCTAATGACTAGTAATCTTCAACCTCTCCTTCTTCAAAGTGATGATGGGGGTGGATTCGTGAAGAGGAATGGCCTTGAGAGGGAGAATAAGGGTGGAAGAACTTCTGGTTGCGATTTGGGGGAAATTGCCTTGAGAAGGAAGATGAACCGATGTCGTTCATTCCGCTTCAAGATGCGTGCAGAATCTGTATTCTGCACGCAGCGACCTTCTTGGCTATTTTCAGGCAAGAAATGGTTCGATCTGGGCTTTCTACTAAACACAAAAGTTGTAGCTCTTGAAATTACCTTTCCAACGAGTTATTACATGCCTTCAGGTGAATCCTGCAGCCACGGGTGTCTGGTCAAAGTAAGGGCGGTAGGCTAAGTGCACAGAATTGTATTCTGTACGCCACAGGCTTGGGAGCCACTTTCAGATGGGATATAGTTTGATCTGGGTTGCAGGTTGAACATAAAAGTTGTAGCCGATGGAAAGACCTTTCCATCGAGGGGTTACACGCACTCACCGGATTCCTGTAGCCACGGGAATAATCGGTTGAAGTTTCTGTCCAGATTATTGCTGCACCTAAATTTCTGGGTAGTGTATAACATGGATTTAGATTCGGTGGAATTAATGTTGCAATCTAACTCGAGGTTCAGGTGAACTCTTTTGCGGTAATAATCATAGTGATATAAAGTTTGAAGTCTATTAATTTGAATTCGAACAACGAGTTGTGAAGCAAGCTTAAATTGAATGAAATGGTTTGATATAAATTGGTAGATTATCATTATGCGCATTTTGTTATATGATGTTGAAATCATTTGGTATGACATATAGATGAATAAACTATGGTCATGATATATGTTGAATTGATTGAATGAAACTTAGTAGTCCAATGCTTAGAGTGTCGTCTCCCTACGGGTAGCATTGTGGAAGTTAATAAGTGCGGTGTTGGCTGTCACTAGTCGGGATGTGTCGAAGTGAGTAAAGTGGATGGTTGGGCGTGATCCTCGTGCTTTCTCCGAGGCTCCTTCCATACCACGATGTTGTGGAATTGCATGACGCGTGAGTCAACACGCGGTGTCGTAATCCTGGGTTAAGGATAGTGTAGCAAGTCTACGGGCTCGCCAATCGTCACACTGATGGGAGTTGACAGATAGACTTTGGGCTGTTGGGCTTGTCCCTCGGTGTTCATGTCCCGAGGCTCCTTCCGTGCCAAGTGAACGGTTGGGTTTGATACTCGTGCTCATTTTCGAGGCTCCCTCCGTGTCACGCATAGGCCAGTTCAGGGCTAGGATCTTGGTGCACATCTACCCAAGTGAACCCACTGGGCTGTAGTATACTTGGGCTCCGTTGTTGTGTTCTTAGCATTGAGGCGTACGAAGGCCTAAGTGAAGTAGTGTGGATACCCACTTAGTAGTAGAAATGCCTGTTCTACTATCACCGTCTGGCCATGACACCCCTGAGAGGTTAGCTACATGCTCGAAATGTGAGAACTACCAGCCTGTGTCGACATAGCAACTGCATGTGCGTGATAATGGGTGTGTCATTGCATCGCATACATAACATTGCACCTCATTACATACACAAGACCCTCATCGTATAAGTTTGTATGGGAACACCTATACGATGAGTTACTTACTGCTGAACGATCCTCAACATATATGCTTGTATGAGCATCCATATAAGTTGAGTTACCTTTTGTTATAACTCTATATTCATATGTTGTGATAGTTGGTAGAAAAGCTAGAATAACTTATTACTTGATTATACTCTGCTTCATATACGTAGTGATACCGTACCTATACCACTTGTTTGTTTATACTCCTGCTTTATATAGATATATTGTACCATGTCCCTTTCTCCGCTCGGTGCTGAGGAGTCGCCGAGGGAGCAGATGTGAAGCCACTTAGTCTTTATGACTAACGGTTGTTACGTCTTCCTTTTTAGGAGGAAACCCCGCAGGTGGAGCAGCAGGTGATGGAGCCGGTCATCTAGGCCAGGACGACAAGGCCTGAAGGGACGGTGTCATCGTTACCGTCAGTTATCGACGTGAGTATATGAGAGTTTTGTTGTAGCCCTTTGGGGCAACTTTATAGCTGTACTCTGATTTTGTAGAAGCATGTGTAGCTTCTCTTTTGTTATACTTTTGGACTTATAGCTTGTGTGGATTTGACTTCTTCATATTATTTTTGGTTGGGTTGACATATATATATATATATATTGATATTGATTGTAGCTGGCAGAATAGGCATCTTGTGGTACAGGCTAGCCCGAGTGTTAGTGCTACCCCAAGGCGGCTGTTCTGGGCATAAGACCCCTCTCGTGCCGTATTTTGTGTTCTGAGAGGGGGGTCTTACAAATGGTATCAGTTTGCCACGATCCTCAACTAAAGAAGTCATTCAACAATGGACCACTCCTGTTCGACTAGTCAGTTTGGGAACAAACTGACTTAGCGGAAGCAGTGGTGTGCCCATATGTAATTCACACTAAGTTTGTCCAACTCTGAACTTAAGATTAGCCAACCTGACCGTAAGTTTGCATTCCACGTATAGATTCCAGTGCATGTTAAGCCGTTGGGGGGCACTCCTGCCCCTCCCATACCCACTCAGTTCCAATAGTCCGAGTTGGGGCAGACGCTCACCGCAATCTTGGATGCTTTTAGGGCACAACAGCCTCTGGTGCTACAACAGGCACCGGGCTCTAACTGGCTGAGCGCCTTCTGGGCTCTCTCCCCTCCCACTTACCTTGGGATGGAGTCAACCGTGTGCACAGAAGAATTTCTTGACACAGTACAAGAGTTATTGGCTGGTATCTGTTGTCCATCCAACATGGTTGTGTCACTAGCGGTGTCCACCTTGGAGCTACATGCTAAGAGGTGGTGGAAGTCACTCATGGGCTCCACCTTCCAAGGCCGAGTCTATACAGAGATAAGTTGGAGTGAATTCTCGGATGTTTTCTTGGAGCACTTCATTCCTTCATCCGCTCGAGATGAACTTGAGGAGAGGTTCCTTCTGCTGAAACAAGGATCAAAGACGGTTACGGAATACCAGCGAGAGTTCCAACATCTCGCAAGGTTCGCGAACTCATACGAGTTAAATGATAGAGGTTATGCCAAGCGTTTCTACAAAGGGCTGCGAGATCCCGTATGGTAGGCCCTTTTGTTTATAGCGGATGCTAGCTTGGCGGAGATCATCGATATGGCAAAAAGATTGGAGGCAGGCCACTTGGGTAGTGGTAAGAGACCTGCAGAGGGCGTTATGGAAGTTGGCCCGAGCAATAGAAGGAGACAGGACTTTAGAAGAAGGAGAGGATATCAAGGAGATGGAGGGCGTGTCCACCGAAACTATAGTGTGGAGCATCCGGTTCCGCAACTTCCCTATTGCCTCCACTGCCACAGCCTCAGCAATTTCAGCAACTTGAGAGGAATCCTGGGCGGGTGTGTTTTGAATGCAACCAATTGGGTCACATTCAACGTTTCTGCCCTCAATTGTTTGGGAACGCCCCTCCCGCTCTCCCTCCGGCAGCCCCTCGAGGGCGGGGTTACATGCGTGGTCGAGGACGAGGACCGCGAGGAGTTAATCTCGGCCCTTCCCGTGATCAAGTGTACGCGCTAGACATGGCGCAAGAACGGAATCCCCAGAATATTATTGCAGGTATGTGCAGTAACCTTTCATGTTTTCAGTATTAAACTTAAGTTGCTTACGACATACTAGCTATAAAGCAAAACGTTTTGATTATTGGCACTTAGGCACTGTGATGATTGGCGGGAAGATGGCGTATGCGCTGTTCGATACCGGTGCCTCACACTCCTTTGTGTCTGAGGATTTCATTAAGGACATGGGGGTGTGCAATATTTTGCTGGAATAGCCCGACTAGTGCACCTTCCAGACGGTTCGGATATGGTTGCAACCGTTAAGTGCGAGCTTGAGGTACTTATCGAGGGAAGGGCTTTCGATACGCCTGCCACTGTCTTGAAAATGCTGGAATTTGACATCATTCTAGGCATGGCATGGTTGGACTGGCACTTTGTGAGGATCGACTGCGCGGAGAAGCGGATCTATTTGAGACATGGAGACTCCGATGTCATCTTCCAAGGTATTAACTTCGCACCTCGTCTGACGTTATCGTCCGTTCAAGTTGTAAAGGCCCACATGAAGGGGGGACGAAGTTTTCATGTTCTGGTTCGAGTTGAAGGAAGTAGCGTTGGACGTAAAAGACATACGGGTAATGCGGGACTTCCCCGAGGTATTTCCTGAGAGGCTACCAGGATTACCCCTGCATAGAGAGGTTGACTTCCAAATTAATCTCGTGCCGGGTGCCAAGCCTGTATCCAAGTCCCCTTACCGAATGGCCCCGAAAGAACTCGCGGAGTTTAGAGTTCAACTACAAGAACTGGTGGAGTAAGGGTTTGTTTGCCCCAGTTCGTCACTCTGGGGAGCCCCTGTATTGTTTGTGAAGAAGAAGGACGGAACCGTGCGCATGTGTATAGATTATCGGGAACTTAATCGGCTGACGGTGCATAACACTTACCCGCTACCTTGGATCGACAAGTTGTTCGATCAACTAGTGGGAGCACATTGGTTTTCTAAGCTAGACTTGCGCTCAGGGTATTACCAGTTGAGAATTCAAGAAGGGGACATCCAGAAAACAGCCTTTAGTTCAAGATATGGGTTGTACGAGTTAACTGTAATGCCGTTTGGGCTCACAAATGCCCTTCGGCTTTCATGAGCCTGATGAACAAGGTATTTGAGCCCTATTTGGACATCTTTGTCATTGTTTTCATCTATGATATCCTAGTCTACTCAAGGACGGAGGAGGAGCATGGCGAGCACCTGACCTTGGTGTTGAAGAAATTGAAGGAGCACGCCTTGTATGCCAAATTTAGCAAATGTGAATTCTGGCTTAAGGAGGTTGCCTTCTTGGGTCATGTGATCAGTGGGGCTGGGCTTGTTGTGGATCCGGCCAAAGTGCGTGCCGTAAAGGAGTGGTCGCCTTTGAAGTCAGCGGCTGACGTGCGGAGTTTTCTTGGACATGTCGGGTACTACCGCGAGTTCGTAAAAGGATTCTCACAGATTGCCCTCCCGCTTACTTCTTTGACAAAGAAAGGAGCGTCATTTGAGTGGACACCCCAATATGAAGCTGCGTTTCAAGAATTGAAGGATAGACTTACCTCCGCCCCTATCCTTGTCCTTCCGTCTGGGAAGGAAGGGTTTTAAGTTTATACGGACGCGTCATATCAAGGGATGGGAGCGGTATTGATGCAGTGTGGGCATGTGATTGCTTATGCTTCAAGACAATTGAAGAAGCACGAAATAAATTACCCGGTTCATGATTTGGAGCTAGGAGCAATGGTGTTCGCCTTGAAATTTTGGAGGCATTATTTATACGGCGTCCACTGAGAGATCTTTTCAGACCACAAAAACTTGAAGTACGTTCATACTCAGAAGGAGTTGAACTTAAGACAACGGCGGTGGTTAGAATTTCTATGCGACTACGAGTTCACCTTGAACTACCACCCCGGAAAAGCGAACTCGGTAGCCGATGCGTTGAGTAGAAAAATACCAGGATCGAGCCCAGAGTCTCGGTTGATGAGTATGGAGTTGGCTCAGATGATTGAGGAGATGGATATTACTTTGATATTTAAGGCCCCTTCGGCAGAATATACGGAGTACTTGGCCAGCATGAGCATAGTTTGTAATATCCAGGATCGGATCCATGTGGAGCAAGGAGTGGATGCGGCTCTGGACCCGGCAATCAAGTCAATCGAAGACGGGACTACCGACGAATACACCCTAAAATACGGCCTCGTTTATTTTCGCGGCCTGCACTACATTCCCAAGGGCGGTAAAATCTGGGATGATATCTTGAGAGAGGCACATTGTGTACAACCCCGTATACGGGCGAGCGGGATCCTCCCCAAGTGAAGGACTCGGGACATGCTACGAGCGACGTTTTAGCGCAACCCCATTCGAAGACGCGCGGGAGCTCGTGCGAGCGCGCGGGTGTTTACGGGCGTACGGTTTCTATTTTATACCTATAATATATATATACTTATTATATAATATATATAATATTATATATTATATAATATATATAATAGGTATAAGAGATTGGACAAGAGGAAAAAAAACAAAAAAGGGGCAGGTGGGGGAGCAGGCGGGGCAGTAGGAAAAAACAAACAAAAGAAAAAAGAAAAAGCAACAAAGGAGGGAGGAGAAAGGGCAGCCATCGGGGGGGGGGGGAAGGAGGAAAAAAGGCAGAGGAAAAGCCTCTAGGGTTTTCTCCCGATCCAGACGCCGGCCAAGCCTGGAGCGGCCTCCTCCTCTCCCGCCGCCGGCTACAGCAGCCCAACGCCGGGCCGAGCCCCGCAGCCCCTTCTTCCCGTCCAGACCGGGCTCCGCCCCCTCCAGTTCTTCCCGTCCAGCACCGGCCTCCTCCTCCTCTCCCGTCGCCGGCAAGCCCGAGCCAAAGCTCGGCCCCCTCTTCTCTCTCTGCCATGGCCGCCGCCGGCCAGCCCGAGCCAAAGCTCGGCCCCCCTTTCTTTTCTCTCTTTGCCATGGCCGCCGCCGGCAAGCCTGGAGCCAACCTGCTCGGCCTCCTCCTCTCCCGTCGCCGGCCAGGGCCGAGCTCCTCTCGGCCCCTCACTGCCCATCTAGGCCGCCTCCAGCGGGGCCGAGCTCCTCTCGACCCCTCTTCCCGTCGCCGCCTCCAGCGGGGCCGAGCTCCTCTCGACCCCTCTTCCCGTCGCCGCCTCCAGCGGGGTCGAGCTCCTCTCGACCCCTCTTCCCGTCGCCGCCTCCAGCGGGGCCGAGCTCCTCTCGACCCCTCTTCCCGTCGCCGCCTCCAGCGGGGTCGAGCTCCTCTCGACCCCTTTTCCCGTCGCCGCTAAGGCATGGCCCAAGCTCGACCCTCTTCCTCGACTCCGCCTGCGACAAGGTCGAGCTCGGCCACCTCCTCGAAGCCGGCTGCATCTAGGCCAGACCGGCCGCCGTCATCGCCACCTCAAGCAAGGGCTCGGTCTGGAGTGGAGATCGGCCACCGCCGCAGCTCCTAGCACCGCCGCCGCAAGGAGGACGTCGCCTCCAGGCTCCAGCAAGGGTTGCCCGAGCCTCTCATGATGAGGGCTATTGCTACCAAGATCCACAACAACAAAAAAGATCAGAGTTCATGCTGCGACGTCCGGATCCGTGCTTGTACGGTCGATACGCGGTGGCGGCTTCGTCAAATCACGCGTCAAGGGTAACGATGTTTCTTCTCGGGCAGGTGAAGCCCTCAATTTGCATATTTGCATGGAAGCCCCTCTCCACCAACGGGTGGGGGAAGGGAGCTCTCCGACGGGTTGACGTGTACGTCCCCGCTATTAATTGCATCTAGTATCCGGAAGCGGGAATACGGATTTAGGCATGCTGTGTGAAGCCCATTCGGACGTACGAGCCGAATTGGTGATGTGCTGTGTGAAGCCCATTCGGACATATGAGCCGAATTGGTGATGTTCTGTGTGAAGCCCGTCCGGACGTATGAGCCGGATCGGTGATGTTCTGGGATTCCCGGAGAAGACTCCGTGGAGGTTGGATATTATCTGCTTGCAGGGAATGCGCACCGTAGCCCCGAAAAAGGGGTGTACGAAATATGTTTGGCCCGCTTATGTTAGCCGACTGTCGTTCAGCTGGCAGTCGTTCGTCGAGACGTAGGCGTACAGGTGTTGCAGTACCAAGCGGGGAATAGCGGGCTTAAGCCCAAGCTTGTGCCGGCCCTCGAAGGCCTATTTTTATTTATATTGCCGGCCTGCGTGCCGATGTACGGAATTCATATTTTTGTAATAATTTATAATCTGTGATGCTCTGTGAATGCGCGTTTTACTCTTTTTTGCTTTGGGCGAGCGGTGTGCTCGTGAACCGCTCGTCCCGTGGGAGCCCCGAGGTTTATGCCGGGAAGCCCCTGTTGACCTGTTGATAGCCTTTTAAGGCAGCGGAGTCGCGCTGTTTGCAGCACAGTTGGGCAGCGTGTTATAGACTGGCTCGACGATGTTGCGCCTTTAGTAGCGCGTTTGAGGAGCATTTTGTATAGACCCAAGGAGATACATCTGGATAGGAGAGAGTTGGTCTTGAGACCCTCCTTAGATGTTCCGGTCGGCCAAGAGCGCCCTCCGAAGGTGTCTTAGCTCAGCTTTTGGCTTGGGGGGGGGGGGAAGAGTTCGTTAGTCTTCCGGGTATGCGGTGGGTCCACCACGCTGAGACCTTGGGTCTGTCCCTTATGTTCCTAGTCTAGAGCCTAGATCGTTCATTTGAGTGTAGTAGGTGTGCGGTCACCCCTCTTTTGGGACCCCGAACTCCACGGAAGTCAATTTTGACTTCGGTCAATTTTGGCTTCAACACATTGCTCTCAGTATTCAGTGCACCCGAGAATTGCAAAGATGTACGCCGGCTTACGGAAGACCATGTGTTGGCAGGGAATGAAGAAGGATGTCCGATATTTTGTTACACATTGTGAAGCTTGTCAAAGGGTGAAGGCGGAGTGCAGGAGTCCTGACGGCTTGTTACAGTCATTGCCCATCCCCGAGTGGAAGTTCGAGGATATTTCCATGGACTTCGTACATGGGTTACCTCGCTCACGCTCAGGGAATGATTCAGTGTGGGTGATCGTTGATCGACTGACGAAAGTATCCCGATTTATCCCTATGAAGAAGGAGGCTCACGTGGATGTCTTGGTACGCCTCTTTATGGAGCAGTTCGTACGATATCATGGCGTGCCTAAAACGATAGTTTCTGACCGTGATGGTCGCTTTACCTCAAAGTAGTGGAAGGCGGTACAGGCATATTTGGGCTCGCGCCTTACCTTCAGCACAGCGTTCCATCCTCAGACGGACGGGCAGTCTGAGCGGACCATCCGGACATTAGAAGATCTGTTGAGATTATGTGTGTTGGATAGGGGAGAGTCGTGGGAAAGGCTCTTACCCCTGGTGGAATTCTCCTACAACAACAGCCATCAGGCGAGCATCGGCATGGCGCCCCATGATGCCCTTTATGGAAGAAGGTGTAGAACCCCCTTGTCTTGGGTACAAGATGAAGACCCGAAGACTTTGGGAGTTGAGTATATAGATGACACTGATGCGGTGGTTAGGCTAATATGGGATCACATGTTAGAGGCTCAAAGTTGGCAGGCAAAGTATTATAATACAAAGCACCGTCTGGTGGAGTTTCAAGTGGGTGATAAAGTATTTTTGAAAATCCGGCCGATGCATGGAGTGTCACGGATGCGTGGTGTGAAGAAGCTCATCACAAGGTATGTAGGGCCCTATGTCATATTGGAAAGGATTGGCCCTTTGACCTATCGGTTGGAGTTACCGATGGAGCTGGAGAATCTCCACGATGTGTTCCATGTGTCGTCGCTTCGGAAGGCGTTGTTGCGGCCCGATCAATACATCCCCACAACTGATGGTGTGGTGGCGTCTGATAGATCTGTGTGACTGAAGCCGGTGCGGATCGTAGACAACGAGATAAGAACCTTGCGCCGCAAAAGTGTTCCCTTGGTGAAGGTGCTATGGTCGAATCATGGGAAGGAGGAATTCACATGGGAACCAATGGATTTGATGCACAGACGCTATCCGGAGTTGTTTACTCCAGGTAATTTTATTTAAAAGTATATTCTATTTTCTGTATGCTTCACTCCCCATAGCCTTAGCCTGATTTCGGAGACGAAATCTTTTATTCTGTTTATAGGATATGTAACGTCCTGATTCGCGCTGGGCCCCTTGTGCGTGTTTTTGGTGTCAGGAGAGCTGGTGTAGGCTCAGGGGGTGTAGTTGATCAGGTGCGCACTCGAGGGGAAAAAGGAAAAAAGGCACAAAACTTGTGTTGAGCCTGACACGGGTAGGGACACGGGCGTGTCCCTACCCGTGTTTAGTAGCGTTGAGTGACTATGGTGCTGGGTGATTTCAGAATGGCTTTGCGTGAATTGTCCCGAGAAGGACACGGGTGGGGACACGGGTAGGGACACGGGCGTGTCCCTACCCGTGTTCAGTGGCTTTGAGTCTGTCTAGAGAAAGACACGGGTAGAGACACGCCCGTGTGCTCCAAGGCAAACTAAACGAGCAGTGCCCCGAGCAGGACATGGGTGTCGATACGGCTAGAACCACGGCCGTGTAACTTGGACACGGTTATAGATACGGGCGTGTTAGTACCCGTGTAGGAGCACGGAACGGCAGTCGAGCCGTTTCGCCAGAGCAGGACATGGGTAAGGACACAGTCGTGTCCCTACCTGTATCACTTCTGTATAAAAAAGGAAAAGTTAAACCCTAGCATCCTAATTCTCTCCCCAAGCCCTATTTTCTGGAGGGAAAGTTCTGGAGCAAGAGTAACTTATGGATCAAGCTTTGGAGGAGGAGAAACGCCACCGCCATCAAGGAAAAAGTGATGTCACTGAGGAGGATGACAATATCCATGTAGGAGGATGGTGTTACCGCTGGAAATGAGGTGAGCTTCCTACCCTCTCCCTTGGTGCTAGATCCTTAGATATTCTTAGGCAATACATCGACTCAAATGAGTCTTGATGCGTGAGGAGAAGCTTTCTAGGGTGGCCTATCTAGAACCTTGTTCTAATGACTAGTCATCTTCAACCTCCCCTTCTTCAAAGTGATGATGGGGGTGGATTCGTGAAGAGGAATGGCCTTGAGAGGGAGAATAAGGGTGGAGGAACTTCTGGTTGCGATTTGGGGGAAATCGCCTTGAGGAGGAAGATGAACCGATGTCGTTCATTCCGCTTCAAGATGCGTGCAGAACCGATGTGGTTACATGCCTTCGGGTTAATCGTGCAGCCACGGGAATGTCTGGTGAAGTAAGGGCGGTAGGCTAAGTGCACAGAATTGTATTCTGTACGTCGCAAGATTGGGAGCCAATTTCAGATGGGATATAGTCGGATATGGGTTGTAGGCTGAACACGAAAGTTGTAGCCGATTGAAAGACCTTTCCATCGAGTGGTTACACACACTCACCGGATTTATGTAGCCACAGGAATCTTCAGTTGAAGTTGCTGTCCAGATTATTGTTGCACCTAAATTTCTGGGTAGTGTATAACATGGATTTAGATTATGTGGAATTAATGTTGCAATCTAACTCGAGGTTCAGGTGAACTCTTTTGCGGTAATCATCATAGTGATATAAAGGTTGAAGTTTATTAATTTGAATTCGAACAACGATTTGTGAAGCAAGCTTGAATTGAACGAAATGGTTTGATATAAATTGGTAGATTATCATTTATGCGCATTTTATTATATGATGTTGAAATCATTCGATATGACATATAGATGAATAAATTATGGCCATGATGTATGTTGAATTGATTGAATGAAACTTAGTAGTCTAATGCTTAGAGTGTCGTCTCCCTACGGGTAGCATTGTGGAAGTTAATAAGTGTTGTGTTGGCCGTCACTAGTCGGGATGTGTCGAAGTGAGTAAAGTGGATGGTTGGGCGTGATCCTCGTGCTTTCTCCGAGGCTCCTTCCATACCACGGTGTTGTGGAATTGCATGCGGTGTAAGTCGACACGCGGTGTCGTAATCATGAGTTAAGTATAGTGTGGCAAGTCTACGGGCTCGCCAATCATCACACTGATGGGAGTTGACAAATAGACTTTGGGCAGTTGGGATTGTCCCTCGGTGTTCATGTCCCGAGGCTCCTTCCGTGCCAAGTGAACAGTTGGGTTTGATCATCGTGCTCATTTTTGAGGCTCCCTCCGTGTCACGCATAGGCCAGTTCGGGGCTAGGATCTTGGTGCGCATCTACCCAAGTGAACCCGCTGGGCCGTAGTACGCATGGGCTCCGCTATTGTGTTCTTAGCGTTGAGGCGTACGAAGGCCTAAGTGAAGTAGTGTGGATACCCACTTAGTAGTAGAAATGCCCGTTCTACTGTCACCGTCTGGCCACGACGGTTGGCGCCTGAGAGGTTAGCTACCTGCTCGAAAAGTGGGAACTACCAGTCTGTGTCGACATAGCAACTGCTTGTGCGTGATCATGGGTGTGTCATTGCATCGCATACATAACATTGCACCTAATTACATACACAAGACCCTCATCGTATTAGTTTGTATGAGCACTCATATACGATGAGTTACTTACTGCTGAACGATCCTCAACATATATGCTTGTATGGGAATCCATATAAGTTGAGTTACCTTTTGTAATAACTCTATATTCATATGTTGTGATAGTTGGTAGAAAAGCTAGAATAACTTATTACTCGATTATACTTTGCTTCATATACGTAGTGATACCGTACCTATACCACTTGCTTGTTTATACTCCTGCTTTATATAGATATATTATACCATGTCCCTTTCTCCGCCTGGTGCCGAGGTGTCGTTGGGGGAGCGGATGTGAAGCCACTTAGTCTTTATGACTAACAGTTGCTATGTCTTTCTTTTATGAGGAAACCCCGCAGGTGGAGCAGCAGGTGATGGAGCCGGTCAGCCAGGCCAGGACGACAGCGTATGAAGGGACGGTGCCATCGTTACCGTCAGTTACCGACGTGAGTATATGAGATTATTTTTGTATCCCTTTGGGGCAACTTTATAGTTGTACTCTGATTTTGTAGAAGCATGTGTAGCTTCTCTTTTGTTGTACTTTTGGACTTATAGCTTGTGTGGATTTGACTTCTTCATATTATTTTTGGTTGGGTTGGCATATATATATATATTGATATTGGTTGTAGCCGGCAGAATAGGCGTCTTGTGGTACAGGCTAGCCCGAGTGTTAGTGTTATCCCAAGGCGGCTGTTCTGGGCATAAGACTCCTCTCGTGCCGTGTTTTGTGTTCCGGGAGGGGGGTCTTACACGAGAAGTATATCTAGTTTTCGAGTAGTAAAGCATTAGTACTCGAGAAGTCCAGCTACTTCTCGAAAAGTCAATTCTATTACTCGAGTAGCCATAAGTTATTTCCAGATTTTTCTATAAGGATTGTTCTCGAGAACTTTACATCCTTTTCTCGAGAAGTCAAAGTGATTACTCGAGTAGTCATATTCCACTCGAGTAACGCAGGCAATTTTTCTCTGAAAATTCGTTAAGTTTGACGGGACCAGATTTCAAAATAAATCTCCATGATTATTGGTCCACGTGTTTTGTCTTTATGATTATGACCGTTAGACTATTCCTATTAAAGGTCTAATCATTTCGACTAACCCTAAGAAGAGTATTAGAAGAAAAATCCGAGAAATACAAAGTTTTTTGAATCGTCTAATATTCTAAATCGGGAAGTCGCCGCCGCTCTTCATCGACGATCTCACTGCCACTCCTCCAATTCCAGAGATTCGGAGCAAGATTAGATCAACAGATCAAGGCAGTCTTATTCTCACAGATCCTCATCTTGATCGTGCTGATCTAGGTTTTCAGATTCAGAACAGTTTTCGGTTTGTCTTCTTCAACCTATTTCTGAGAAAGCTTCAAAGATTCAAGAAAGAAGAAATATTGAAGATTCAGATCTGAGATATTCTGTTTGTATAATTTTATTTACAAAATCTTTATCTTGTAGGAGATTTTGTCTCCGAGTGTTGTAGGAAGTATTTCTTCCGAGTGTAGATCCGTGTTGTGGATCGAGTTGTAGGGTCATTGCTCCGAGTTGTAGGATTGGTTTTCAATCCGAGGTAATAGTGAAGTAGCCGAGTCTAGCACGTTGCTAGATCGGTGAGGTGGAGAGTAGACATACCCAAGATTGGGGAACCACTATAGATTTGGTGTTCTCTGTGTTGTGTGTGCTTATTTTCTGCGTTTCGTTCGTTAAATTTTTATTCCGCAAAAAGACGCAGACCTCACTTATTCACCCCCATCTAGGTGATTTGGGTAGACAACTAAAAATATCAATTGGTATCAGAGGGAGGTTGTTCATCAAAAAGGTTAACACCTTGAAAAAATCTCCTCCTAGTTGTCTTTAGAGGATTCAAGCATGGACAGAGTTAAGGATTTTGCAAATCATTTTGGATTTTAAAATTTACTTCAACATTACATATTGTATATCCGTGTAATTATTTAGAAGGTTCATGTACTTCCTATGACTTTTGTTAATCACTCTAAGCATAATTATGACTTTTGTTATTCACGGCAATATCCTGTGGTCAAATTCCTAGATTGTTGATTCATATTATCGTCGTCACACATCACATTATATGTCCTTTCATTATTTTAAATTTCATTTCTCATACACAGGAACTAATGTATAACCTTACAATTTTATAACATAGTATTCTTAGTCTTTTGTAATAACTCTTTCAAATTTATTATCTTTTTGTAGTCGCGTAGGTTGATTATTATACTTCATTTTCTTTTAACTGTTTCATTTAATTTTCATATCTTCTTTTCTTCTCATCACTCTAATCACCGATATGAATTTTGGATCAGTTTTGCCACTAATCTTGTGCAAGATAATTGCATGTTACTTTGTTTTTTTATTGTCTTTCTGCTTTATGGGCTCGTCTCATTACAATTCTTTGCACTACTTTCAATATTCAATCTTTGTCATTACAATCGATTATTTTTGTCATCACATTTACTTAAGGATTTTGTTATTCAAGGCAATAGTCGGCGTTCAAAGTCCATTTTCATTTATCTCACTAACTTACTATTCCTAATATTTAGACTTTACTCGATTTTCTTCATTTATATTCATACTCATTTGTCATAATTTAGTCATTCATCATTCCTTTAAGCATTTTCAAATTTTTCTATCTTAATCCGTCATTCATTCGTGACCTTTAGTCATTGTATTTAATCTGGTACCTTTACATTGACACCCTCTAGTGAAATATATTGCACAATTGAAGTAATCTGTTAGTTTAGAAATATCAATTTCTTATTGAATTTCCTTTTATTCATCTCGCTCTATAGTCGTTTAAAATTCATTTAGCTTGTTACATATTATCGTACTCGACATTTTACTTTTTGTGAACTCCTTTTAAACCCTTATTTGTTTTGTTCTCTCAACGTCATATCATGTGTACTTATTCAGTACTCTCTATTGCCAAACTTCTTGAAAACTTGACTCTTATACCAAATTGTGAGGCCTCATTTTGACATCACAAGATTTATGTATCTAATCTACTTTCAAGACATTCGTCTCAAACTGAAGTAAGGCTAGTGAGTAAAAAATAAAACACATAATAAAAACGTACCTCATACCTTGAATCATTTATCTCTACGTCATATCATGTCTACTTATTCAGTACTCACTGTTGCCAAACTTCTTAAAAACTTGGCTCTTATACCAAATTGTGAGGCCCCATTTTGACATCACAAGATTTATGTATCTAAGCTACTTTCAAGACATTCGTCCCAAACTGAAGTAAGGCTAGTGAGTACAAAATAAAACACATAATAAAAACGTAACTCATACCTTGAATCATTTAGCGAGTCTTTTTTGTTTTTTCACGATCAACCTCATTTTACTTTACGTATTCAGGACCACATCAAGTACCTAACTAAAATTGATGACGGGCTTAGTCATAAAAATATGATTAAGTGAGGATATACCTCTTTAATTACTGTATATATAAATATAAAGGATTAAGCAAAGCAATAAGCATATGTCTATACTAACCTACTTCTGTACCGGTAATAAAACTGTGAAGTAACATTATAACTATACGAACATGTTTGTAATAATAAAATAGTATAAGCAATAGTATCTATCATAGTGATAGTGTAAGTAAGAACACTCTGCAACAGTGTATCCTTATAATAGTACGAGTGAGCAAACTGTAAAACAGTGTATCTATATAACACATTTATTATATCAGCTTAGTAGAGAAAAGAATAAAAATAAAGATACATTTGTAGTAATGTATCAATTAACAGTATAAGTTAAGTTATGTATCAGTGTAACAGTATCACAATATAAGTTCCAATATTTGTTAGATATGTATCAGTGTATGCTATAAATCAATATAACTGTATAAGTTTTTATGTTAATATTTCATCTTTTACATTAGCTAATGTTATGGGTAACAGTAAAAGTATCAACATCGGAATTTCAGTATTTCAGTCTGACTTCTTAGGATCTACAGTGTTCAAATCAATACGTTCAACACGCATCTATGCCTTTCAGCCGTCTGATTTGATAAATCATAATTATCATTCATGTACATTTCATTTAAGTCATACCTTTAACATTACTATGCATCGATGCATTTTCATTTTTGTTCGTTGTATGTAATTTTTTAATATACATAAGGTTTTTTTTGTTTATTCATCCTCTCAGAATAGTAATCGCTTGTTTGTCTTCATATAAGGCTATACATAATAGCGATAATAATTATCAGCTATTGTTGCGGACTAACTCGACGTCCCGATCGGGTCGGAATTCTTGGACCGTCTTAGCTCTCGGAACGGTCGAGCGTGCATACAACTAATGAAAATAGAAAGTTGACAAGGTAATTTTTTTGACATGGAAAACCCCGAAAAGAGGTGAAAAACCATGTGGCCGGATCTGTGCCGACAAAACCTCCACTAGATCTGAGTGCTGTTACATGGCTTTTTCAAGAACTCGATGGCGACAGGTCGTCTCTCGTTACAATTATTGGGGGGAGAGAGAGAACCTGGAGGGTGACAAGCCACCACTCACAGGTCTCGTTGTATTCTGGAGTCTTCTAATAATTTTTTGAGGCGGGAGTAGCTTGTTGTACACATTCTGATGTCTGGAGCTTTGAGGCTCAGAGGCATGCATAGCACGTCTTACCCTCTGCTTCTTGTCTTTGATTGTCTTTTGGAGAAGCGTAGTTTGGTTGTCTTATCGGTAAATGAAGTGCTTGTCCTGGAGCGCGTGGTGTGCTTGTTGGCAAAGAGTGCACTGGGAGTTTGCTGGAGGAGAGCACATTAGGCGCTTATCAGAGGAGGGTGCGCTGAGCGGTTGCGGGTAAATAGAAAGAGCGCAGCGCGCTTGTAGAAGGAGAGTGCGTGGAGCATGGGGGAAAGAGACCCGCGTAAGGGAGCGACGTGTGTGAGAGAATGCGGGAGCATGCACGGGAGAGACGCGCGCGGGAAAGTGCAAGGAAGAGAAATGGAGGAGCGTGCAAGGAGGCGATGCACGCAGGAGCGTGCAAGTAAGAGAAATGGAGGAGTGCGCAAGGAAGCGAACGCACGCGGGAGTGTGGAAGGAAGTGAACGCGCGTGGGAGCGCGCAAGGAAGGCAACACGTGCATGAGCGTGCAAGGAAGAGAGCGCGCGGGGGGGGGGGGGGGGGGGCGCGAGGAATGCAACGCGCGCAAGGAAGAGAATGTGCGCGGGAGCGCGCAAGGAAGGCAACACGTGCATGAGCGTGCAAGGAACAGAATGTGCACGGGAGCACGCAAGGAAGGAAACACGCGCAGGAGCGCGTAGGGAAGAGAACGCGCACGGGAGTGCGCAAGGAAGACAACGCGCGCAGGAGCGTGCAGGGAGGCGATGTGCGCGGGAGCGCGCAGGGAGGCGATGTGTGTGGGAACGCGCAAGGAAGAGAAAAGGAGGAGGGATAAAATCCGTAGGGGGATTTCCCAGACGAAGAAGATGAAGATCTTCGAAGGAGGCGTCAAAAACGAAGGAGATCTTCAAGGAGCGCTTGAAGATCTTTATGGAAGGAGGAGATGAAGGAGGAAGGAGAAAAAAATCCGTAGGAGGATTTCCCGAGGAAGGAGAGAATTCGCATTAAAGGGGGTCTGGGGCCCTATTTATAGGCTTCATGGGTGGTTATGGAGGTTACACGGTTATCTGCAGCCCATAACCACCATGATTGTTATCAATAGACCAAAATATTATGTTTATTTTTACGGGACTATGGTTTAATATGCATATTAATCTAGTTATATGCAAACCGTTCTATTTTTGGCAACGTATTATCTCCATTTCAGGAGATCATGTGGGCGGTTAACCATGTAACCGACGGCGGCGATCGCGGGAGCGTGATCGGACAGTGGAGACGGGCTCCCTCAGACGGCCAGCGAACATGCTGGCAAACTTGCCGGCAAGGAGGGAGATCGCCGCCAATGGTCGGAGAGCGGGAAGCGGCCATGCCGCTGGCAAAAAGTGGGGAGCGTCCGGCAGTGGCGACGTTCGAGGAAGAGAGGAGTGACGGCAGCGACAGCTGGAGAAATGAGCGGCCACGACATTGGGAGACGGCGGCAGCGGCGCCCGCAGGAGAAACGAACGACGACGACGGCGGTCGTGGAGTCGGGAAATAACGGCGGCAACGGCCGCGGCGTTGGGAGATGGCGGCGGCGGCCGCCGCGGGAGAAACAGACGATGACAGTCGTGGAGTTGGGAAATAACGACGGCGGCGGCCGCGACGCTGGCAGACAACGGCGGTCGCGGCCGCGGGAGAAACAGACGATGGCTGCGGCGGTCGTGGAGTTTGGAAATAATGGTGGCGGTGGCGGTGGCGGCGGCGTTGGGAGACGGCGGCAGCGGCGGCCGCGGGAGAAACGGACGACGATGGCGGCATCCGCGAAAGGGAGGGGGACATGCGGCTATTCCTTGGTCGGCGTCCCCCTCTGGCGACAGCCGCACCACCCCATTTGGGGGAGGGGTGGCGGTTAGCTGCTACATCTCCCTGATTGGGAGTGCACAACACTCCCAATTAGGGAGA
Source organism: Platanthera zijinensis (assembly GCA_039513925.1). Lineage (NCBI taxonomy): Eukaryota > Viridiplantae > Streptophyta > Magnoliopsida > Asparagales > Orchidaceae > Platanthera > Platanthera zijinensis. The sequence continues at coordinate 76,560,993 of CM077097.1, forward strand.
ACGTGCATGAAGTTGACCGATCAGCGCCCAAAGGGGCGCTGACTCGGTCAACGTCCCTGCCATCCAATGGGGAAAATCCCCATTGGCTGGCATTTAATCCCGCGCGCGCCGCGCGGGATGATGAATCCCGCGCGCGCCGCGCGGGATGATGAATCCCGCGCGCGCCGCGCGGGATGATGAATCCCGCGCGCGCCGCGCGGGATGATGAATCCCGCGCGCGCCGCGCGAGATGATGAATCCCGCACGCGCCGCGCGGGATGATGAATCCCGCACGCGCCGCGCGGGATGATGAATCCCGCACGCGCCGCGCGGGATGATGAATCCCGCACGCGCCGCGCGGGATGATGAATCCCGCACGTCGTGCAGTGCGGGATGATGAATCCCGCACGCATAGTGCGGGATCATTCCCACGCGCGTAGCACGAGATAATTCCCGCTCGTGCGCGCCGTGTGGGAGGATTTCCCAGCACGGGTCTTGTGCACGATGGTTTGTTTGCACCCTTGGCAGTTGCGTTGGTCAGGGTAGGGCGGTCTTCAGGATTGATTGAACAATTCTTAGGGGGAAACCTCATCAGATGCCCCCCAAGTCCTCAGACTCTATGGTCGGTGCGGAAGGAGTGCGGGGACTTAATTGCTAATTCACATGCATGAGTATGGTGTAGATGATTGGTGCAACAGAGGTGTGGAAGGTGTACTGAATACCGAGCGAGGCGGTCGTTTGTTCGTGCACATAGTGTGATATGTACAATAATGTTTTGTGTGTGCGCGCAAGGTGCAAGGTGTGTGACATATACACGAGGTATGATGTGCGTAGCGCAGAATGTGCATGCTGTGTAATGGGTGTCGCATGTGCAATGCAGGCTGCGTACACGATATGTGCAAGGTGTAATATGTAAGGTGCGTTGAGCACTTATCTGTGGAAGGGAAGAGGTCACTGAGATGCGGAGTTTCTGGTGCCCTCGAGTGTATCACCGTGTACCTATTGTACAAGGTCGGAAGGAGAAACTTGTTGCGGTGAGGTGCATGGATGCAGACACGGTGCATCCAGAATGATACCTCAGTTGGCGAGGTTCAAGTTGTTCTGCGTAAGTTTGGCGTGCAACTTCGTTTTGCGAGAGACTAGCTCGTGAATTTTGCTCGCACGAGACTAGCTCGTGACTTTTGCTCGCACGAGACTGGCTCGCGACTTTTGCTCGCACGATACTAGCTCGTGACTTTTGCTCGCACGATACTGGCTCGCGACTTTTGCTCGCACGAGACTGACTCGTGACTTTTGCACGGGTTTTCATTGCGGCTTAGGGCGCATGAAGCTGGCTCGCGGTGGAGATTGCACGAGACTGGCTTGCGGCTTGGCGCACAAAATGCTGGCTTGCGGCAAAGTTTGCATGAGTCTGGCTCGCGGCTTTAGCGCGCACAAGGCTGGCTTGCGGGGAATTTTGCAAGAGTCTGGCTCGCGGCTTTAACGCGCACAAGGCTGGCTTACGGTGAAGTTTGCACGAGCCTGACTCGTGGCTTTAGCACGCACAAGGCTGGCTTGCGGGGAAGTTTGCACGAGTCTGGCTTGCGGCTTTAGAGCGCACAAGGCTGGATAGCGGGGAAGTTTGCACGAGTCTGGCTCGCGGCTTTAGCGCGCACAAGGCTGGCTTGCGGGGAAGTTTGCACAAGTCTGGCTCGCGGCTTTAGCGCGCACAAGGCTGGCTTACGGGGAAGTTTGCACAAGTCTTGTTCGCGGCTTTAGTGCGCACACGGCTAGCTTGCGGGGAAGTTTGCACGAGACTGACTCGCGGCTTAGTTTGCACGGTTCCAGCCCGTGACTTAGTTTGTACGGTTCCATCCCGCGGCTCTATTTGCGTGGGTTATAATCGCGGCTTTGCCGTGAGGGGGGCAGGCCCCTACAGGGAGTTCTCACGAGTCGGGCTCGCGGCTTAGTTTGCACGGGTTGTAATTGCGGCTTAGCCGTGAGGGGGGCAGGTCCCCACTGGGAGTTTGCACGAGTCAGGCTCGCAGCTTATTTTGCGCGGGTTGTAATCGCGGCTTAGCCGTGAGGGTAGCAGGCCCCCACGAGGAGTTTGCACGAGTCGGGCTCGCGACTTAGTTTGCGCGGGTTGTAATCGCGGCTTAGCCGTGAGGGGGGTAGGCCCCTACGGGGAGTTTACACGAGTCGGGCTTGCGGCTTAGTTTGCGTGGGTTGTAATCGCTACTTAGCCGTGAGGGGGACATGCCCCCACGGGGAGTTTGCATGAGTCTGGCTCGCGGCTTAGAGCTAAAGAGGCCAGGATCCTTTTTGCGGCAATCTGAACAATCTGTAAGGGGAGATGCTGGAGTCCCTTGTTAGGAATACCAAACACTCTGTAAGAGGAGAGTCCAGTGTCCCTTATTGGGAATACCGAACACTCTGTGTGAGGAGAGGCAAGAGTCCCTTGTTGGGAATATTGAACACTTAGTAAGAGGAGAGTCCAGAGTCCCTTGTTGGGAATACTGAACACTCTGTAAGAGGAGAGACCAGAGTCCCTTGTTGGGAACACTGAACACTATATAATGCAGTCATCAATAAGATTGGAAATAACACTTGTTTGTCTCGCGAATGTTAAAAATACAAGCAGTGTTGATGGAGCTTTGGATTCTCATTTAGCAGAAAGCAAACTCTTCTTTGAGATGTTCATCCTAGGGATCGTCTCAGTGCCAGATCATTCTTGACATGTTGATTCAGAGCCTTTGATTTAGAGAGAATTCTCGAGGTACCCAAGACGAACGATTCGTTCGATTTCTGTCTTCAACCTTGAACAATCTTCTATCTTATGCCCGTGACCTTGATGGAAGTTGCAATACTTAGATTAGTCCCCTGAATTTGGATTAATAGCCCTTGGCCTTTGGAGCGGATGGTTGCGTATGGCGAGCAACACTTCCGCTCGCGAAGTGTTGAGGGGAGTGAAAACTTGATGTTGGTGATGCCCCCCAGCCCGTCTAGAATTGACGCAGCGCGAGTTGCTCTTTTTGGGAATCGACAGTGGTGTCAAACCCTACTCTCGCTGTCTCTTTGAATTGCCGTTAAATTGTTGGCAGTGTGCTTCGATTGCATCGTCAACGGCGATCTGTGCATTGATCCGCTAAAAAAGATCAGAATAGTTGGATATAATTTCTTATACTAGTACGGAGTGGAAGCCACCAGGGCGGAGCCCTCTAAGAAGAAATCTGCGTAGGAGTTTCGCTTTTATTCCAGGGATTCGTTGTGCTTCAGTGGTGAAACGACGGAAGAAATCTTTAAGGGTTTCCCCTTCACTTTGACGGATACCGGACAAATGGGAAGGATCGTTGAATATCCGGCGGCTGGCGATGAACTGATCCATGAATTGTTGTGTTAGTTCCTGCAAAATCCTTGATTTCTCCTTCCTTCAGGGACATGAACCATGTGCGAGCTTGCCCTTTCAAAGTTGTTGGGAAAGTTTGGCACAATAGTTGATCTGGGATATTGCAAAGTTGCATCATAATTGTGAAGTGTATGACATGCTCTGACGGGTCACTTGTACCATCGTATGCCTCGATCTTTGGGAGATTGAAACCGTGAGGGATTGGGTGTGCCCGAACCTTGGGTGCAAATGGCGAGTAATGATGGAGAGGGCGGCTGGCGGGAGTGGCACATTGCTTGGCCCGCTTGCGTTCTTCTGCGATTAAGTTGAGAACTTATTCGCGTGTGAGCCTTTAAACTTCTGTTGGCCTGATGTCTATTACTTTTAGGTGATTGTAGTGATGCTGAACTTCAGATCCTTTGTCTAAACAGGCTCTACGGCCGTGGACATCCACACTGGGGAGTTCTCCTTCTGGTATGACGACACGCCGGTGAGGGGGATCCAGACTAACCTGCCCCCCGAGTATTGTCCCTTCTGTCGTGCGAGCAGCTTCTCCCACCATAGCTTTAGTCATGAGTACCGTTGTGTTGAGGGTACTGTCTTTTGAGGATACTGAGAAATCGCTTCCCACAGACGACGTCAAACTATTACGGACTAACTCGACATCCCGGTCGGGCCGGAATTCTTGGACCGTCTTAGCTCTCGCAACGGTTGAACTCGCACACAGCCAATGAAAATAGAAAGTTGAAAAGGTAATTTTTTTGATGTGAAAAACCCCGGAAAGTGGTGAAAAACAACATGGCCGGATCTATGCCGACCAAACCTCCACTAAATCTGAGTGCTTTTACAAGGCCTTTTCAAGAACTCGAGGGCGACAGGACGCCTCTCGTTACAATTATTGGGGAGAGCGAGAGAGAACCTGGAGGGTGACAGGCCACCACTCATATGACTCGTTGTATTCTGGAGTCTTCTAATAATACTTAGAGGCGGGAGTAGCTTGTTGTACACATTCTGATGTCTGGAGATTTGAGGCTCGGAGGCGCGCATAACACGTCTTACACTCCGCTTCTTGTCTCTGATTGTCTTTTGGAGAAGCGTAGTTTGGTTGTCTTATCGGTAGATGAAGTGCTTGTTCTAGAGCACGTGGTGCGCTTGTTGGCAAAGAGCGTGCTAGGAGTTTGCTGGAGGAGAGCGCGTTAGACGCTTGCCGGAGGAGGGCGTGCTGAGCAGTTGTGGGTAAATAGAGAGCACAGGGCGCTTGCAGAAGGAGAGTGCGTGGAGCGTGGGGGAAAGAGACCCGCGTAAGGGAGCGACGTGTGTGAGAGCGCGCGGGAGCATGCACGGGAGAGACGCGCACAAGAGCACGCAAGGAGGCGATGCGCGCGGGAGCGTGCAAGGAAGAGAAATGGAGGAGCGTGCAAGAAGGCGATGTGCGCAGGAGCGTGCAAGTAAGAGAAGTGGAGGAGTGCGCAAGGAAGCAAATGCGCGCGAGAGTGCGCAAGGAAGCGAATGCGCGCGGGAGCGCGCAAGGAAGGCAACGCGCGCAAGGAAGAGAACGCGCGTGGGGGGCATGACAAGAAGGCAATGCGCGCAAGGAAGAGAACACACACAGGAGCGCGCAAGGAAGGCAACGCGCGCAGGAGCGCGCAAGGAAGAGAATGCGTGCAGGAGCGCGCAAGGAAGAGAACGCGTGCGGGAGTGCTCAAGGAAGACAACGCTCGTAGGAGCGCGCAGGGAGGCGATGCGCGCGAGAGCGCGTAAGGAAGAGAAAAGGAGGGGGGATAAAATCCGTAGGGGGATTTCCAGAAAAAAGAAGATAAAGATCTTCGAAGGAGACATCGAAAACGAAGGAGATGTTTAAGGAGCGCTTGAAGATCTTCGAGGAAGGAGGAGATGAAGGAGGAAGGAGAGAAAATCCGTAAGAGGATTTCCCGAGAAAGGAGAGAATTAGCATTAAAGGGGGGGTCTGAGGCCCTATTTATAGGCTTCATGAGTGGTTATGGAGGTTACGCGGTTATCCGCAGCCCATAACCACCATGATTGTTAACAATAGACCAAAATATTATATTTATTTTTACGGGACTATGGTTTAATATGCATATTAATCTCGTTATATGCAGACCGTTCTATTTTTGACAACACATTATCTCCATTTCGGGAGATCATGCGGGCGATTACGTGGGTAGTTAAATCTCGTAACCGACTACGGTGATCGCCGGAGCGTGATCAGACGGTGGAGACGAGCTCCCTCGGACGGCAGGCAACTTGTCGGCGAGGAGGGAGATCGCCGCCAACGGCCGGGAGAGCGGGTGGCGGCCATGCCGGCGATGGAAAGTGGGGAGCGGCCGGCGGTGACGACGTTCAAAGAAGAGAGGAGTGACGGCGGTGGCGGCCGCTGGAGAAATGATCGGTCGCGGCATTGGGAGACGGCGGCGGCGGCCGCAGGAGAAACGGACGACAACGACGACAGTCGTGGAGTCGGGAAATAACGGCGACGACGACCGTGACGTTGGGAGACGGTGGCGGCCGCGGGAGAAACTGACTACGACGGTCGTGGAGTCGAAAAATAACGGCCTCAGTGTTGGGATACGGCGGCGGCGGCGGCCGTGGGAGAAACAAACGACGGCTGCGGCGGTCTTGGAGTTGGGAAATAATGGCGGCGACGGCCGCAGCGTTGGGAGACGGCGGCAGAGGCGGCCGCAGGAGAAACGGACGACGATGACGACATCCGTGGAAGGGGGGCATGCGGCTGTTCCTTGGTCGGCGTCCCCCTCCGGCGACAGCCCCACCACCGGAGGGGTGGCGGTTAGCTGCCACGTCTCCCCAATGGGGAGTGCACAGCAGCACTCCCCATCAGGGAGAACGTGCATGGCATTGACTGGTCAGCGCCCAAAGGGGCGCTGACTCGGTCAACGACCCTGCCAGCCAATGGGGAAAATCCCCATTAGCTTGCATTAATCACGAGCACGCGCGGGATGATTAATCCAGCGCGGGATGATTTATCCCGCGCGCGTAGTGCATGATGATTTATCCCGCGCGCGCAGCGCGGGATCATTCCCGTGCGCGCAGCGCGGGATCATTCCCGCACGCGCAGCGCTGGATCATTCCCGCGCGCAGCGCTGGATCATTCCCGCGCGCGCAGCGCGGGATCATTCCCGCTCGTGCGCGCCATGCGGGAGGATTTCCAAGCACAGGTCTTGTGCACAGTGGTTTGTTTGCGCCCTTGGCGGTTGCGCTGATCGGGGCAGGCGGTCCTCGGGCTTGATTGAACAATTCTTAGGGGAAACCCCATCAACTATATAAAATGAATCCATGCTTTCACATGTAATATTTAAAGTAACATTGCACATAAAAAAATAAAGCATAAATTAAACAGGTAGCTCTCACCAATAGTTGATCGTAACTCATGTCATCGTCATGTATATTTGGAGATGTCATCTTTCGCGATATTTGTGATTATCAATCATTTCATTAGACACTTTTCTATCAAGGTTACACCTCTTTATAGTTACGGCGTTGACAATTATGTTAACATCATTTGGAAGCTACGCAACCAATCCTCTATTTTTTCATAAGCATAAAAGGGGCATAAGTTCAAATCAATTATAAAACACAGTTTTAACCATCCATTCTTAACAACTAATTACACTACCATCAAGAGTCCAATCAACAACCCAATTCCCAGGCAATAAGGAAGCCAAAAAGAATAAATGACAACCCAATGCATGGGATCAAAAGCAGCCCATCAACATCACCATTTACTGCTAAGAACAGTTCCAAGAGCTACTGCAACAACATACCAAGGGATGCCAATAACAACTTCAATTTCAAGGCCAATCCCCTCACAAAAAATTACACAACAAAGGGGGCAGGAAACAACTTTCTCCAAAATCCCAAGCAAAATCAAAGTCGAATCAACCAATTAGCATATCAAGGCATCCAACTGAAGTTATCCCATAAGGATTTTCTAACCAAGAAATAAAACCTTAACAAATCAATACCGCCATTCAAAAAGAAGGGCCAAAATAAAAATTCATCAAATTCCCTTTTTCTGAGACCCTGACCGATCAACATAGGCATTAAATCCAGAAAAACGACCAAACCAGGAACCCATAAAGCCATAACCAGCCACTAGAAAACAAAATAAAAATAAGAAGAGAGAGAGAAAGGAGGAAATTAGAGTGAAGATTTCTCGGTCAAAAGTTGTCGGTTACACACATTAGAACCGCATGAGAACAGCAACAGAGACACAAGATAAAATGTAACAACAAGTCCTCCAACACTGGCGACAAGAGAAGGAAGGATCGTCGATGAGAAAGAGGAGTCGCAGTCAGCCCTAACTTCCAGCCCGATATCGCACAATATTAAAAGAGAGAGAAGGTGAAATCCCTAGCTGCGACATGAGCGAGAGCGAGAGAGCAGGGAGAGTCGACAACGGTACCCAATAAGAAAAAGAAAATAATGATACATAATTCTTATTTCTCCTCTCCCCACCACCTCCAATAAATACATTATTACCCCAAAACCACACTACACTAATCCCATAATACAGCAGTTTCAAAACCTTTTAGCTGGACAACATATTCCCGCTCAAAGTAGCCGGTCCAGTATACTTAATAACCCAATAAAACCAATCACAAACCTTTCCTTGCCAAATTAACATATGTCAATATACTAGTAGATGTTACTATGTAACTATTCAAATGAAATCAAATAAATTATCATATCCTTTTAAAGACACTCAAAATTAATAAATAAACTGCGATAGCCAAAACCATCACTGATTTTATATTTTCATCACATGAGATCTTTATTATCGAATATATTATCCGTTTGGGTCACTTCATGTTTTGGGCCGTTACACATCGGGCCCCGACGAACCCGCCGGTGGGCGCCGGACAGACCACCGGCTGCTCCGCTACTGGCAGTAACCCTAACTATTTATTGTAGGGACTGTATAACACAGATCTTTATGTCCCACTCTTTGTTGAGTGATTTCAGAAATTTATCATTTAGCTCATAATTAGAGAACGGTTTGCCATATGTGATTAGACTGTTCACTATCTTGAAAACTTCTTATAGCAGTCTGCTATAGAATCTTTCTTGTCTTATTTGAAGGCCTCATACTGCTGGTTGAGGAGAGATTTTTTTTATCCCTCACTTCTTTTGTCCTCTCCATGTAGACTATTAGTGAGTCTCACATCTCCTTAGCTATCTTGCAGTGGACTAGATTTTGAAAAGTTGAATCATCTGTGACACTAACTATTATGTTCTAGGTCCTCTTATCCATGGTGGCTAATACCACCTCACCTTTGGTCATCTCTAAGTATTTCTTAAGAACCCTGATGTTGGCATTAATGACAGAGACGATCATAGGGACAAGGGTCCCTCTTCCACTGCGATGAATATTCTAAGGTCTAAGGCTTCCATGAACAGTCTTACCATTTCCTTCCATATTCCAAAAATTTTTTGTTTCCATACAGGTAACTTCATTGAACTGAGCTCCTTATGGTTCTCACCAGAAGCCATAATGTTATACTTCTTCTACCCTTGGAGATCTAGTTCAGACTGTTAAGTCCTTTTTGAACAACTTCGCTTTGATACCACTTGAAAATCTTTATAAGGATATATGAATACCTAGATGGGGTGAATAGGTTTTTTTGGAAGTTTTAACTCCTTTTGAATTATGTACTTGATGTGTGTTGATGTTAGTTTGTTAGCTTTCAAGATCACAAAAAAACACACAAAGTTTGTAGTGGTTCTACTATGTAGGATACATCTATTTTCTCCTTCACCTATCTAGCAATGTGCTAGATTTGGCCAACTCCTCATTTACTCAAATAAAATTGATCTTACACCTCAGATCCCTCGGGATCTTACAACTCGAAGTGCACTTCACACCTACAGCTCATACTGATTACATTTCTACCTCAGAGACAACATAGGTCTCCTACCTCAGGCAAAACAGTCCTACAACTCAGAGTCTTCCAACTCCTATAACTCAGAGACCCAGCTAATCTCATACCTCAGATCTATACAGAGATCCTATTTTAGGCACAAGCCATACCTCAGATCCTATACAGGATCTTACAACTCAGAGTGCTTCACACTCCTACCTTAGACTGCTCATAGTCCTACAACTCGGCCATTATAAAATAGACATACAAATCTGATCTCAGTGAGATCCTACAAGAAGTAATAAGAGTTTGAGTAAAAATGACTCCAGAGAAAATTCCAGAGTCTCCTTCCTTAACTGTACAACAGATAGTCTTCCATCTTCACAGCAACAGGAATAAGTTCCTTCAGCTTTGATCCAGCATGTGTTGTGTTGAACGTTTGCAGAGCTCTGTTTCTTCTTCAAGTTGGAGAAAGATTGTTGTTCTATATTGCAGGCTTGAAGATATCCAGAAAATACTTTAGCTCTGCTATCCGACTTTTGCGAGAATTAGGGTTTGAGAAATTGGCAAAAAATTCCTCGTAAAAGAATCGTCTTCCCTTTTATATCTCAGCAACTGTAACAACTATATCCTCCTTTGGTAAGGGGCATGTTCGGCTTTAATGGCAGATTCATTTCAGGATATCACTGTCCGAATAATACGGCGGCCTTTGTCTTTTAGCGCGAGATTTGCGTCGATTTGAATTTAAGGATGACGTCATCAAATTTGACACGGTGCCAAAAGGACTTAGAATAATTCTGATTATGTACAGGCGATGAGTGATATTATATGGATCGACAAATCTGAGTTTTGTCAGTTAACTCCAGAAGCGTTCGGTGAATAGTTTTCACTCGATGCATTTATACTTAATCAAATTATGTCTGATGTATAGGCGTCGAGTGAAGGCTCTTCACTCGACGCATTAGTACTTAGTCAAATTTTTGTTTGATGCATAGACGTTGAGTGAAGGTCCTTCATTCGACCCATTAGTACTTAGTCAAATTTTTGTCTGTCTCTGATGCGTTGAGTGAAGGTTTTTCACTCAATGCATTTGCGCTTTAACACATAAACTGAAAAGGCGTTGAGTGTAAGTATTTCACTCAACGCATTTATCTTAGTCAGTTTTTCCTTGAGTAGCCGTCAAGTATATGTCCTTCACTCTACGCATTTCTACTTAGACAAATTTCAAACTTTCTCCACTGAGACTTTGAGTGATAGTCCAACTATCAACGCTTCCTGATATCAGGCGTTGAGTGAAGTGTAGTCACTCAACGTATGTGGACTTAGTCATTTTCCAGACTTCCTTAATCATGTTGACTTCCCATCAGCCATACTTCTGTCACTCTTAACCTGTCTAATAACATAATTATAGACATCCTGCACATATGAACTCAAACATATATCAAATAAATGTTTGTGTATATTATTGACTTATGGACTTTTTCAAATCTGGAACATTGTTGTCAAAATCCCCAACACTGTCATAGTAGGTTTAGGAGCTCTAATAAAAATAAAAAATGGATAGATTTGATTTCAGTGAGTTCAGACGATTATGATTGCTTTGATGATCCTTCACGATTATACCATGGTCCACCCAAAGTATTTTTTGTATATATTTATACTATATACAAAGAAATTCTTTAGCATACCGCGCAATCTTGGAGTATCATCGAAGCAATCCTAGTCGTACATCACATTAAATTTAGTTTAAACAAATTATAATTATTCTCACACAATTATAACAAAAATAAATGATGCAGAGATATGAACCCTTAATTTACGACATTAATGCAATATCATTAACCAACCAAACCAAATAGCTTTTTATGACAAACGCAATTTTATAATATATATAGATATACGAATATATATGCTAAAATTTTATGTTGTAATTAATACAATTTTATAATATTACGAGTGACATTACACTGGGGACATCATGCCGCCAAGATAGTACCGCAACCACGACAATGTCGCATGGCGGCTAAGCTCGCACCCCTAGAGCTTAGTACTCCGGCTGTCGGTCAATCTTCTAATGCGCTCTAGGGGTGTGCGTGGTAGGAGCGTCATCGCACCACGACACCGTCATAATTTGAGTACATTTCTATCGGCATGGGGGTTTCCCGTGCATTATCACTCATATATAAATTAGCAACTCCATACGGGCTTCGCTTGTGCGCGCAAGCGGGCTACGCCCGCGCTTGCTAGCGGACTGTGCTTGCATTCGAGCGGGTTGTGTTTGCATTCGAGCGGCCCGGGGTACTATACTTTTCTGCAACAATACAATTGTATTATAATGCAATTATAATTTTACAAATTTTCAAAACATATACATATGAGTACTTAAAATGACTGTAAAAAATATGAATCAATATTCTTATTTTTATTTTGTAAAAAATGTACCATTTTTAACTAAAAAATCAATTTATCTCTCTCTTCTCCCCTCTCTCTCCCTCTCTTATGTGGGGACAACAGAGCTATACAAATTCTCTCTTCCTCTCTTCCCATCTCATCACTCTTTCTTTCTCTCTCCATTTAAAGACTAAGATTCAAGGTTTGATACACATTAGATTGCTAAGATTAACTCTCTACTCAAAACTACTTCTTTAATATGATTATATATAGAGATATAAACACATACATAGACATATACACACACACAGACAGACACACACGCACACACATACACAAACACACACACACACACACATACGCAAACACACACACATATAGACAGATAGACATAGAGACACAGACACAGACAAAACACAGACACATGAACATACACAGACACAGTCACACACACACGCGCGCGCGCACACCCACACCCACATACACATACAAATAGAAGGGCTATAAAGATTTCTTCTTTCTCCCTCCCCCTCTCTCTTCACTCTTTCTTTCTCTCTCCATTTAAAGACTGAGATTAAAAGTTTGACACACATTGAATTACTAAGATTAACTCCTCTACTAAAAATTACTTTTTTATTATAATTATATATATAAACATACAAACACACATACACACACACATACACATACATACACACATAGACAAACATACAAACACACAGACAGACACGTAGACAGACATACATACACACAGACAAACAAGCACACACACACACAGAGACACACAGTCAGGCACATAGACAAACACACAGACAGACAGACAGACATATATACAGACACAGAGATAGACACACACTCATACACAGACAGACACACACACACACACACAGACATACAAACACACAGATAAACAAACAGACACACAGACCAAAAAACAGACACACACAGAGACAAACACACAGACCGACAAAGAGACAGACACACAAATACACACACATAATATTAAAAGGTGGGGTGGGGGTAAACCCCATTTGATGAAATATTCAACTTTTCAATTTTATTGTTCTTGTTAAGAAATTTTCAAAATTATTATTTTTAAATTTTTTCTTTTATTTAAAAATTGAAATTAATACATATATATATATATATATATATATATATATATATATATATATATATTGTTGGAGTCAAAATTGACCTCAACGAATGTTCAAAACAGGGGTGCAGCCAACACCTACTTCTCTCAAGTCCCGCCCCTTGACTGGTTGCTAACGACCTAGGACTGACCCAAAGCCTCAGCAGGGAGGTCCCACCTCACACTTGGAAGATCTCTGAGAGCTTCCTCTCCAAAGCCAAAAGCTGGGCTAGGAGCTCCTCAGAAAGCACTAGAGATTCAGAGAAGATTGAGAGTCTACTTTCTAAGGAGATCATGTGGGTCTATTTATAGTCTTTTGCTGACCTGAAATTACTGGAATACTCCTGGTTGGTCTGCCAATAGCTAAATCCCGATGTTTGTAAAGTACTAAAAGGAGCCCCTGGGGGTATAAGGGTAATTTCACCCGAGGGCAATTAAGTAATTTTACCCCTGGGCCCCACTCGGCGAGAACTCTATGCCGGGAACCCTCTCGCCTTCATTTGGCGGGAGCTAAAAAGGAGTGTCGAAAGCCTCAAGCTGAGCCGGCCCCGCCTTCTGCGAGATGCAATCCTTCTCGTCGACTCTGCCGGAAGCGGGTCCCGGCTGCCTGATGGTGAACGCTCTCGCCCTTTTCCAGGCGGGAGCTCCTCTAATCTTGTCACTGCTGAACGCGACGTTGAGTGAGTGGAGCTCATTCAGCGCGGCGTTGAGACCACTCAGCGCCTTTTCGCCTGCTTTTGGTCACGGGCGGGATCTCGCCTGCTCCTGGGCGAGAGCCCCTCCGGTGCGAGAGCTCTTCTGGTCTTCAGGCCCAAGCTAGCCCGAGGCTGGTCCAACCCCGGCCCTTGATGCCTCCGGGTCCTACCCAATGAATATGGGTTGTACACAATCCTCTCTCTTTTGAAGCTAGCTCTGCGCTCGAAAAGACACATCCAACCCATAAATATTTGTTGGGCACGTGTCACTTCCTGCAAAGAGAATCTATTGGTGGGCCCTGCCGCGGTTATATATATGCGTTGATAGACGACCGTAAATCTGCCCCTGATCGTTGGTGCTCTCCTGGGATTTCGCGCGACCTCGTGATGTGCCCTAAACAAGTTGGCAAGTCACTCTCACAGGACCTTTAGGACCGCATAAATGTGGTGCAGGCGCGAGCCCTCGCCAATAGCGCCCTAGTGGCTCCTTGGATGGCGAGAGAAGCACCCACAGTGGAGCCTCCGCCGCCGTCAAAAGAGAAGAAGAAGAAGAAGAAGAAGAAGAAGGCGAAGAAGACCCATCGGGACCCCTCGCGAGAACACCGAGCCTCTCCCACTCCATCCCCAAGCCGTGCGACCGATCCTCTTCTGCTGTAGAGGGTATGTCTCGCGGACTAGCGGACTGCTGTACTTAAGAGTTGGTCACTGATCCTTTCTTGGCAGGTGGTCTCGGAAGGTGGTGCTGGGCTCCCGCCGTTGCCACTGAACCCATCAACGTCTTGCCTACCTGAGGATCAGCCACAGGATCCGGAAGGGGCTCCTGCCGATGGTTCAGGACCTCCAGGTAGCCCCTCCTCTTTTTCCCGTTTTTTGGTCACTCTAACCCTTGGGTGGGACTCTCACAACGCCTGCTTCCGCCCGCCCGGTTCTTAACTTGCAGGGAACTGACGTATGGGTTGCCCCCCATGATGATCCAGCAGCCAATCCCCACTCATCCGTAGGGGAGGCGCCTGTCGACCCATCCTTGACGCCGGAGGCCGATCATTCCGTGAGGGAGCGCGACCCTCCCCAGACTTCGGGCCCGGCGGAGGTTACGGAGCGTGAGATCTTCCGTCCGGGCCGTGGAAAGCCACTCCATCTCCTATTCGGGAGGGACGCTGAGGGAGAGCCCAGGCATTCCCGCCTTCCCCCGGCCGACGGCTCTCGCCATGCTGTTGGTATGCCACACACCGCTACTACCTTTACCCTGTTCTCGCACTGACCACCAGATTGTCTTCTCAGGAGATCTGGACCTGCGAACGGGATCTGACGAGGATGAGGATGATGAAGGAGATCGGGAGGAGGAGGACGGCGACAGCTCCCCCTTCCCCTCTTCTGACGAAATGAAAGGAATCCTGATTGGCGCGGGAAGCGCGAGAAGGCGGGGTAAAAGGGTCGCGGCCATCCTTTCCAAACTCGTGCGGCGGGAACAGGCCCAGGCCTACACGGTGAGAGAGTTTTGCAGGTCGGTGGAGCAAAGGTTGGAGGCCCTGGAGCGAGATTACTTCCTAAGCGAGACGGAGCGGCCAGGCGGCCCTACTGCGGGATCTTCTCCTGGGAGGTGCCTTGTGCGGATACGTGACCAAGCTCACCGGATCAATCTAGGGTGCACCATACTCTCCTCCTACTTCAACCCATTGGCGCCTCCAAGGACCCGACAGCGAGAGCAAGGACGCTGGCGCTGGGAGCCTTATTGATTCCTGATATCTCGCTCCTTCTTACCTCTGGCCTTCCCTTCCCGCCATGTACCCTGTCTTTTTAATTTTATTCTGAACCTTGGACTGATTGCCATCTTGTGAACTGCTTTTATTAGTTAACTGTTATTGTCACTTCTATTATCGTTGGTCTCGCCAGGCGCGAACGTTCTTTGCTTCAGCATTTGTCATGCCATGTGATTCTGACAGCTAGTTTGCGCGAACTAGGGTTGTCGATCTGTCACTGTCAATTCGGGCGGGGAACCGAGGCGCCTTTGACCTAGGGCGTGACAGTTGTGCCTCAGCCGCCCTTTCTTGGAAAATCATCATTTATCACGGCTTCCTATAAATAGGTGGATCCACCCACCACATTTATTTCCCTGGTCCGGAACCTTCACCTTTCTTCTTTTTGCTTTTGCGCTCTGCCGAGAACATCTTGCTTTCGCCTCCCTTCCCTTGCTTCTCAGTTGGTCTCTCCCTCTCGCCTCCTCTCTTGCGAATTCGCCTTCGAATACTTTAGACAAAATGATGGGCAAGAATGAGGGACGCTCTAATTGTGCGGAAGCTTTCCGAAAGCACCGATTTCCGTCGTGTCGTCTGACCCTGGAGGAGTATCAGCTGATTACCTCCTGATACGTTCCTACCAGCTTCGCCGCGAGAAACCCAGGCAATAACAACAGGGTGAACACCACGCGAGAGGGGGAGCTCGTGATCCCCCTCGAACACTTCGAGGTGGTCTTTCGCCTCACTCTTTGGTCGGAGATGCGCCTGGCCCTCCGCTACTACAGAGTCGTTCCCGCACAGCTGAATCCAAATTTGGTCGCCATCCTTGTAGCGTTCATCTGCTACATGCAATCCGAGAGGATATAGTTCAACCTTTCGATCTTCCGGAAGTTATTTGTCTTCCACGCGAAGGGAGGAGTCGTCTTCTTCTCCAGGCAGCTGCTCAAGACAACCGGTCTCGCCAACAAGCATCATCACTAGGGCGAGAAGTTTGTCTTCATCTCTGGTGACTTTGGGAATGTTTCGCTTGCGCCGATCAAGTATGAGGATGTCGCTTACAAGCCACCAGCCCTGGGGTCCCGCGAGGGCGCGTTCCTCGAATTCTTTGGGACCAAGGAGTTTGACGTCTCCTTCCTTAGGCGGGACGTCGACTATCTTCCCCCCGTTCTTCCTGGCGAAGGTGAGATCTCGTCTTTTCTTTCTTTTGTCCGGTATTTACACGCCCTACCTCAATGTTGAGTGTTGTCGTTTTGCCTTTGCAGGAGAGCGGGAGATCCCTTTGCGCCAGCCCTTCCCCGAGACGCAAGCTGTCGAGTGCCAGACTACGAGAGATCTGTTGGATCTCGCGAAGTCTGCGGCCCGCGCTTGCCGGGACGAGCCAGCTCTGCCTCCGCCGTCTGGTGCCGAGAAGCAGAAACCCAGTGACTTTTCGTCTCAGCGGATGAAGAGGCCGAAACCGTCCGCTGCCGAGAAGGGGAAGTCTAAAGCGTCTTCGCCAAAGCGACCTCTCCCGTCGGGCCGGTCCTTCGCCGAGATTTTAGCGGCGGTCAGCGAGATGAAAGTGAAGGGATAGATACTACTCTAGAGGGGGGGTGAATAGAGTAATCAAATTTTGCACAATACAAAACTTAACTATCTACCCAACTCCCTTGGAGTGAAGTGCGGAATGAAGAGATTATAGATATTGGTTTAACCTTAAAGCCTAACACAAGTGTTGTGTACAAACACAAGCTAACTGTAATTACAGTTAAGCTTGGAAAAACCTAAACAGCAACTAGCAGCCTAGTTATATCTATTCACAGCCACAGTACAAGAAAAATAATAAACAAGCCAGACGACACAAGGAATTTTATAGTGGTTCCCCAAACAACTTGGGTACGTCCACTCTTCTACCCAAACGGTAGGAATCCACTACAGGTTTTTGATCAGGTGCCCTGCCACCAACAGGATCTTCTTCAGGTAGATCCAGAGACCCTTTAGACTTTTGATCAGGTGTCTAAAAACCAAGCACAGGTTTTTGATCAGGTGCCCTGCCACCAAGGGATACTTTTGAAGGGAGTAATAACCCTGTACAGGAGGGGGAAGAAGGTTAAGATGTCTTCTCTATTTTACAATAGATTAGAGAAGCACAAAAGGCTTGCACTGAGCTAGAATGCTCTAAAGAATCAAGGCTCCCCCTGGCTCAAAGATGTCCAGGTGAAGTCTTGCTTCAGTGCAGAAACTCTTCAGAAAATTCTGAAGGAAAGAGCTACAGGAAGAAAATAAATAACAAAAAGAAATCTCTTCAAGCAGCTATTCTTCTTCTTCTTCTTCTTCAAAGAAACTCTGAGTTGAACTTCCTGAAAGCAGGAGAACTCAGGTGAAGAAGAGATGAAGATCTTAACACTTCTCAGTTAGATGGAGTTTGCTGAGAGCAGGAAGCTTGAGCTTGATGAAGGCTTGAGTGATTTTGAATATGTGTGTAACACTAGCTTCAATCCTTCTACAAAGGGTTCTTTTTATATCATCATCAAGCAACGGCTCTCTTCCATTTTGAATTGTTTGTCTTCTTCTAAGCCTTGAGACCTGGGCTGTAAATATCAAGAAGACAGAAATATTTCTGCAGCAAAACATTCCATAAAAAGGAATAAACCTCTTTCTAAGAAGCTGCAGGCTTAAATCAAATAAACAGATAGACTAAATAAAGTCACATCAGAAACTATCTCTTTATAGCAAAAGAAGACTTTTCAGTCTAACGGCTATAAAGGGGCTGACAGCAGATAAAGTAATTTAAATAGACAGCTAATAAGACAAACAACTTTATCTTAAAAGATTTTAACTCAGGCAATAAGAATAGAGCAAATAATGCCTGGAAACTTTATCATACAGCTTAAAATACTGTGCCAGAAAATGTATTAAATAATTAAATATAATAAATAAATACAAAATCCAAAGGCAGACAGAAAACGTCGAACGACCTTCGAAGATCGTCGAACGACGCCAGGAGATCGTCGAACTATCGGGCAGATAGTCGAACGATCCAGATAGTCGAGCTATCAAATGGATAGTCGAGCTACCTCAGCAGATAGTCGAACTATCAGGGCAGATAGTCGAACTATCAGATAGTCGATCTATCTATGACAGATAGTCGAGCTATCAAGCGCACAGAGATAGTCGAACTATCAAGCAGATAGTCGACCTACCTCAGAAAACAGATAGTCGATCTATCAAAAGATAGTCGAACTATCAAAACAAACTAGATAGTCGAACTATCAACAGATAGTCGAACTACCAGCGCAGAACAGATAGTCGAACTATCAACAGATAGTCGAACTATCAGCGCAGAACAGATAGTCGAACTATCAACAGATAGTCGAACTATCAGCGCAGAACAGATAGTCGAACTATCAACAGATAGTCGAACTATCAGCGCAGAACAGATAGTCGAACTATCAACAGATAGTCGAACTATCAACGCAGACCAAGGCGTCGACCAACTGATAGACGATCGTCGATCAGTCGATAGACGATAGTCGAACGGCGTTCGACTATAGTCGAACGAAAAACTACTTAACCAAATTCTCAATTTGGAAAAGCGAGGACTCTACAGCTAGACTCCTAACCATTGACCATAGATATTTCTTGGGTCAAAGGGGCACAAAGGAGAGGACTGAACTCAAATCAAACTAGGGTACCAACAATCTCCCCCTATTTGAGTTAAGTCTCTCAGAATCTAAAACAGCTAGCAATAGAATATTAAAAATAAATTTCAGCAGATAGTTAATTAATAAACTGGCAGATTATCAATCAGATAAACAAATAATCAAATATCACAGCAGTTAATCAAACTATTAAGAATCTTTGGGATCAGGTAATGGATCAGAAGAACTAGAGACAAAGGAAATTTTTCGAAGAGGATCATCTGATTCCTTCTTTGACATCTTCAGATCCTGCATTCCAAGAATCTTCAGCTCTGTAGCTCTGGGGACAACAGCTTCTGGATGTTTTTCCATATACTTTGCTGGATCAAATATCTCAGGATTGACTTGGAATTTTTCAAATTCTTTCTTTCTATATGCTGACATCGTAGTAAAGCCAGTTGTATCTTTGCCTTCAGCTCTTGCTTTTCTTATTTGGGCTGCTCCTACAAGCTCTTGAAAGCGAGCCATCCTAAAATTAGGATCGAGCTCAGGATTTTCATATACGGGCTCTGGAGAAGCAGCATCAGCTATTTTATCTAGATAAGACATTAGATTAATCTTAGCAAAAGCGACTTGCTAGAAGGTTTTAAAACACTGTAAACTATTTACCTTTCGAAACACTTTTCTCAGATTGAACTGGAGAAGGAGGTGGGGAAAAAGTTGGTCTTTGGGCCACAACCTCCTTCATTGGTCTTTGAGATCCATAAGATGATCTGCTTTGAGAACTTTGATGACCTTGTCTTGATTGGTGTTGAGCAGACGCAGATTTTCCATAAGCTGCAGATTGATTAGCAGGTAGATTCCCAGAGGCTCCTGCACCAGGAGGTGGAGGAGGACCTTTGGGAGTCCATCTGGAGACTGGACTGTCATACCTCTTTGTTCTCTTCCTTTCTTTTTGCTGGTTTTTCGAAAACCTCATCCAATGCTGAAAATCTTTAGATTTGGGGTCAATGCCCTTCAAAATATAATAGGGAATGTCATTGTCCTTATTTGGAGGAGGAGGAGGAGCAGCTTTTCTTTTCTTAGCAGCAGTTTTCTTTTTCTTTGAATTTTCAGAAACATCTGAATCATCATCATCATCAGAATGGGATGATGGAGGGTTCTCATAGGGATCATAGGCTTCTGAGACAGCCTTTTCTTTAAGCTTTGAACCAGATTTCTCCCTTTCTTCTTCCAGGGCATCCATAGCCAGAAGGGAGTCTAAATCTAAACCAGGAGAATCATCCCAGATGGATGACTTCTCAAATTGCAACTCTTTCTCTTTTTCTTGTAAAGATTTTACTCTTAAGTCCCAAGCAGCCCTTGCTTGAATTTCTTCCAAATTTAAAACAGGAGAATCAACTTTGATTTCCTCTTGATTTTCATTCTCTTTATCATTTAAAAACACATCCAATTCTGGATCTAATTTAGTATCAGAATCACTTGGAGCAGCCTTAGAAACAACTGCTATTTTCTTGGCAGTTAAATCTTCTTTAATAAAATCTGTAGAATCAAGAACACAGATCTGCTAAATAAGCTTGAATCATCCCTTCAAGGTATACACCAGCAAGCAAATAAATTGACTCATCAATAAACCGGATTAGGGAATTACCTTCATATTTAACCATCTCCCAGCAGTCATTCAGATATTTAGTTATGATTCCTTCCAGGAATCTGGCAATCGTAGGAGAGGTTATATCTTCTAAGCATACTTTCACTGCAATTTCCGATAGCAGGATTCCATCTGATATTTCCTTCTCAGTCAAGACTGGAGCTAAAACTTTCTTAGCAGGAGCACTCTCTTCCTCAGCTGGAACAATTTCTTCCTCAGCTGGAACAATTTCTTCCTCAGCTGGAGTTGCCACTTTCTCAGCTGGAACAGTCTCTTCCTCAGCAGGAGCTGTTTCTTCCTGATCAGTCATAGCAACATCTTGAACTTCTTCTGGCTCAACTGGAGCAGATTCTGGCTGGACAGATACGACAACATCTGGAGCTATCTCTATTTCAGCTGGAGTAGAGGCAGGAAGGTCTGAGACATCTTCATTGGACATCTCCCCCTGCCTGATTTCAGTAACAACTGAAACCAGGCCCCTAGAGGTAGATGGCTCAGCAGATTTAGAAATGGATTGGATGGAGGCAGTGAGACGGTCAATGGAGGCAGCAAGGGGAGCGATTGCCTCGTCAATCATGGTTTTGATTGACGGGGTAATCAGCTCCACGATGCGGATGATAATCTCGGGAGAGATATCAAAAGAAGATGGATGAGAGGTGGATGGATCAGCAGCAGAGATGGTAGATGTGCTGGGATGGAGGATGGTGTGAGCAGGGGATCGAACTGGAGATGCAGCAGGAGAGGGAGCAGGGGATGGGGAATGAACTGGGGAATTAACGGGAGATGCATGAGGAGTAAGAATTCTCTCTGAACCTAACAAATCGAAGCTAGGAGCAGATATCCTAGCCAGATATGCAGGTAGAGGAGAGGCTGGAGGAGACAGAGGAACAACCACGGTTGTTTCAGGTGCAGCAGAAGAGGAGGGTCGTACCTCAGCAGAAGTTGATGGTACTTCAACTGAGGTAGACGGCAAAACAGAGGAGGAGGAAGGGATAGCTGAGCCAGCTTCACTAGGTTGAGGAGCGACTGAAGCAGTCCTTGTGTCCTCAGATTGCGCTGGAGCAGACTTCACGAACGTCCTCTTCCATTTTGAAAACAGATGGGGATCCATCTTCTTGCTGGCATTGATGGTAGTTGCGGCAGAACTCAGCAACTGGGGGAATTTCTCCTTCAGGAAAATACCTATAACCCTTCCCAGGGTAACTTCCTTCTTTCCTGTCTTCTTTCTGATCAAATCAAACAGAACAGCAGCCCAATCGATCCTTTTCTTATTAACAATTGCACACATCAGTGCGAATTGCTGCCTTGTTATGTTATCATGGGCAGAGTGCTTGCCCAGAAGCACTTTTCCGACGACCTCAGCGAGGAACTTTATCTTGAAAGGGAAATTTACCTTAAGCAACTTGGAGGGAATGCCTTCAGCATGTCCCAGCTCGACGAGCATCCTTCCAAACTCCTGAGCGTCTTGCTCATAATCTTCGTCACCGATAACTAGACCAAAAACATCAGAAAGGACGGCCGGAGTTAGGATAGCTTCTACTCCGCCGATGGTACCGATCATCGACTCGTCTGTGGAAGACGACGTGAACGCCCATTCTTTTATCTCTGGAATATTAATCTTGATCCTTTCAGACATCAGCTTCTCTAGGCCTTGATCTCTGCAGAGCTGGAGAACTTCCACTATGCCGGCATCGCAACTGCTGAAAGCTTCAAAATCTACACTGAATCCTGCATCGAACTTGACGACGGCTAGAACAGCTGGAGAAATCGCCATTGAATCGCTGGAGAAACGCGAGAGGGAGGAGGAAGACGAAGGGGACAGAGCGGCAGAAAATCGCAAGCGGGAAAGCAGAATGCGAAAGGGCACGTTCCGTCGACGATAAAGCAACAGATCTTTTAACCTAGGTCGACTATCGGCTTTATATTGAACCGGATATAGTCGGTCTATTTAAAAAAAAATCTTGAACCGATAGTCGAACGGCCGTTCGACGATCGGCTCAGAAGCAGAATAGTTGAACAAACGTTCGACTATTTCTGGCTTCTCAAACAAAAGGCTGTCGTCGTCCGGAGATCGACGATGAGCTCAGCCTGTTCGACGATGGTCGAACGTCGATCGACGATCTTCAAACAGAAGCTATCATTAACCAGAGGTCGACGATAGGCTCAATCCGTTCGACGATCTTCGATCATCGTTCGACGATCTTCAAGCAGACCTCAACATAGGCAGATATCGTCATACTTAGTCTCGTCCATTGATCATGCCTAGTTGGACTAAAAAGAACAGATGCTTCTGTTCATCTAAAGGCTTGGTGAATATATCACCTCTCTGAAACTCAGTGGATATGAACTCAAGACAGATCTTGTTCTTTTCCACACAATCTCTCAGGAAATGGTGCCTAATCTCAATGTGCTTGGTTCTAGAGTGGTGCACTGGATTTTGTGCAATAGAAATAGCACTGGTACTATCACACATGATCTTGGTGTTCTTGTGTGAGTAACCATAATCCACAAGCTGGTTTTGAATCCACAGGATCTGTGAACAACAACTGGCAGCTGCTATATATTCAGCCTCTGCAGTTGAAGTTGAGACAGAAGCCTGCTTCTTACAGAACCAAGAGACCAATCTCTCTCCCAGGAACTGGCAAGTTCCTGAGGTGCTCTTCCTGTCAACTCTGCAACCAGCATAGTCAGAATCAGAATATCCAATTAATTCAAACTCTGACTCAGCTGGGTACCAAAGTCCTAGATTTGGACATCCTTTCAGGTATCTCAGGATTCTCTTTAGAAGAATCAGATGAGATTCCTTGGGGTTGACCTGGAATCTAGCACAAAGGCATGTAGCAAACATTATATCTGGCCTACTTGCAGTTAGATATAATAGGGAACCAACAATGGCCCTATAATTCTTTTGATCAACTGGCTTGCCGTGATCATCAGAATCAATAACTACATTAGTAGCCATGGGTGTAGGCATTGCTGAAGCATCAGCCATCCCAAATTTCTTTACCAATTCCTTGGCATATTTGGATTGGGAGATGAAGATACCATCAGCATCTTGCTTAACTTGGAGACCAAGAAAGTAAGACAGCACACCCATGCTACTCATCTCAAACTTAGAGTGCATCAAGTTGGAAAACTTTTTGCAAAGTTTGGGATCAGTGGAGCCAAAGATAATATCGTCTACATACACCTGAACTAACAGGATTGTGTCCTTGTGATGCTTAACGAAAAGGGTTCTATCAACTACTCCCCTAGTGAAGTTGTGCTCTAACAGGAAACTAGCTAGAGTCTCATACCAGGCCCTAGGAGCTTGCTTTAGTCCATAAAGAGCTTTCTGCAACTTAAAAACATGAGAAGGCTGAGTTGAAGAAACAAACCCTGGTGGTTGTTCAACAAACACCTCTTCCTTAAGCTCACCGTTCAGGAATGCACTTTTGACATCCATTTGGAACACCTTAAACTTCATGTAGGCTGCATAGGCCAAGAAGATCCTTATTGCTTCTAGCCTTGCAACAGGAGCAAAAGTTTGGTCATAGTCTATACCTTCCTCCTGTCTGTAGCCCTGAGCTACAAGCCTAGCTTTATTCCTTACTATTATTCCATTTGCATCTAACTTGTTTCTATACACCCACTTGGTGCCTATGATCAGTTGGCCTTTAGGTCTTGGAACCAAAGTCCAAACTTTACATCTCTCAAACTGATTGAGCTCCTCTTGCATTGCAATGATCCAGTGAGGATCTAGCTCTGCATCTTTAAAGGTGAGGGGCTCAACCTGTGAGAGGAAACAAGCGTGCATCACATCCTGTCTTAATTGATGTCTTGTTTGCACACCAGCTGATATGTCTCCAATCACTTGAGATGTGGGATGATCTCTAAGTGTGACAATATCAGCAGGTGGGATGTGATCTTCAGCAACAGTTGGGATTAATTCCTCAGGAGGAATTTGATCTACTGTTGGTGGAACAACAACAGCTTCAACAGCTTCAGCAATGTCTTCATCACTGTCTGATTCAGTGATCTGAAGAGTTGAAAGTTGAAGGATTTCTTGAGGGGCATCATGTACCTGCAAAGAACTGGAGGAAGGAGAATTTTCTTTCTCCTTGTAAAACATCTGAGACTCATCAAAAGTCACATGCACAGATTCCTCTATCTTACAGGTTGATTTGTTATAAACCCTATAAGCTTTGCTTACTTGGGAATATCCAAGCATGATTCCCATTGAAGCTTTTGCTTCAAATTTTCTAATATATTCTTTATTATTGTTATGAATATAAACAGTACAGCCAAAAATTCTAAAGTAATTAATTTTTGGTTTCTTTCCTTTAAGCAACTCATAAGGAGTTTTACACTTAAGTTTGTGTATCAAACTTCTATTCAAGACATAGTTAGCTGTACTAACAGCTTCTGCCCAATAGGATAGAGGCATGTTAGCATCTGCCAACAATGTGCTAGCAGCTTCAATTAGTGTTCTATTCTTCCTCTCAACTACCCCATTTTGTTGGGGAGTTCTAGGAGCTGAGAAGCTATGTTTGATACCTTCTCTCTCACAGAATTCTTGCATGAGAAGAGAGTCAAACTCAGTACCATGATCACTTCTGATCAAGGCCACATGAGTAGAGTACTCAGTCTGCACACAAAGTAGAAAGTCTGTAAGGGCTTTGAAGTTATCAGACTTAGTTCTCAAAAAGAAAACCCAACTGAACCTAGAGAAGTCATCTACAATTACTAATGTGTAATACTTCCCTCCTAGACTCTGTACATTTATTGGGCCAAAAAGGTCCAAGTGTAATAAATACAGGATTCTAGGTGAATCACTTTTATTAACAGATTTAAATGAATTTTTGGTTTGCTTGCCTAGCTGACAAGCCTTGCATAGGCTCTCCTTCTTGTAGGGGCAAGAAGGTAAACCTCTAACAAGGTTGTGCTTAGATAACCTAGATATGTTCTTGAGGTTTACATGACTAAGCCTTTTATGCCATAAAGAATTATTATTAAGGGTTAATTCATTAAACAGGCAGATTTCAGAGCGAGATGAATTAAAATCTACTAAATATATATTGCCTATTCTATTACCTATCAAGACAACATTATTATTTAAAGTAATATTGCAAGAGGAGTTAGAAAAAGAAACCTGGTAGCCAGCATCACATAGCTGGCTAACTGAAATCAGGTTGTGCTTCAGTCCACTGACATAAGCAACTCTCTTGAATGTAACAGCTCCAATTGTGATCTTGCCATATCCTTCTGTCTGACCACAGCTGGAGTCTCCAAAGATAACCTTTGGGCCGAGCTTAGCTTTGTACTTTGACAGTAGCTCTTTGTTTCCTGTCATATGCTTAGAGCATCCACTATCCAAATACCACTTATTTTGAGTGATTGGATAGGCCTTCACCTGCAAAACAACTATTTAGACAGAGTGGACCCAGGTAACCTTGGGTCCCTTGTTTTTCACATAAGAAAAACTGGAGATATAAGAAAATGCAGGCTGAGGGTGATAACCTAGAGGGTGAGATCTCCTAGGTGGGATTCTCCATGCAGATGATGGGTCAACAAACCTAGGGTTTCTATTTTCATTTAGGTTTCTATGGAATGAATTATGATTTTGAAAATCATGTTGAAATCGTCGATCGACGTTCGACGATGGGCGCTCAGATCGTCGAGCTTCGTTCGACCATGTAGCATCCGATCGTCGAGCTGCGTTCGACGCTTTTTGCATTTCTTTGAAAAACTTCTTTCTCTTTTCTCTCTTAGCCTTATTCAATGTTTTATTTACAAGGTTTACTTGCTCAGTGTTCTTCTTTCCACTAGCTGAAATGAAGTTCACTGGAGTTGAAAGATTATTTTTAAGCAAGACTGGGGGTTCACTGGGAGAAGCTCCTAAGCCTAATTTATCATTTCCTGTCCTAGTGTTAGCCATGCTGGTAATTTCTAACAGCTTAAGGCTTCTACCATTAAGTGACTCTTCTAGTCTCTTAGACTTAGCTAATTCCATTTTAAGAAATTTGATTTCTTCACTACAAGTAGTGAGTTCTTCCTTTAACCTAACATTTTCAGAGGCTATTGATTCAGAGTCAGCTAGCCTATTTCTAAGTTCTTTTATCTCTTTTTCTGAACTAATTAAATCTAAACATAGAGATTTAAAATCTAACTTAAACTCTTCTGAAGTAAAATCATAAGATGAAAGTACCTCATCTTCAGTAGGCATTTCTTCATCTGAGTCAGAACTCTCTGCAGCAGAGTGGTTGCTGCAGGCATCTATTGCCATGAGGCAAACTTCTTTTGCCTTCTTTTCTTCTTCATCCTCACTAGAGCTTGAGGATGAGGATTCTTCATCAGAATCACTCCAGGTTTCAGCAATGAAACCTCTCTCCTTCTTCTTGTTTTTGTAGGAGGATGGCTTGGAGTGCTTCCTGTGTTGTTCTTTATCTTTTCTCTTTTCCTTGTTCTTCTCCTCTGGACACTCTGGCAAAATGTGTCCAGGCTTCCTGCACCCATAACAAATAATTTCTTTAGTTGGAGTACGATCATACCTTGGCTTTTCTTCATACTTTGAAGATTTTCTTCTGAACTCTTTTCTCCCCATTTTGAGAAATCTCTTGGCAAACAATGCCATGAGCTCCTCATTTGATTGGCTGCCTTCTGAGGCTTCAGCAGCTTTAAGAGCTAGAGATTGCTCTTTTCTTGTTGGAGTGGGGGTCTTGGCTTCTGCTTCAGCTTCCCTTGTCTTCAGCTTTAAGAGCTAGAGATATCTCATTGACAGAGGTTCAGTTGATATCTCGTTGGTGCTTCTGGCTTCCTTGATTGGCCAGATCCTCAAATCCCATGTGCTAGGAAAGCACATAAGGATCTTATCATTGACCTCTGTCAATGAGATATCCTTGTCAAGGGTCCTCAGCTCATTGATGATTGAGCTGAGCCTGGTGTACATCGCTTCAACTGATTCAGCATCAGTCTTCTTGAAGTTCTCATACTGTGAGATAAGGTTGGACCTCCTGTCCTTCCTTTCATCAGCTGAACCAGCTACAATCTGGTTCAGTGTGTCCCACATGGCCTTTGCTGAGGAGCAGTCGGCCACCTTCTGGAACACCTCATCAGACATAGTCTGAGCCAGTATATTCATTGCTTTGGCATCAGCAATTTTGGCCTTCTTGTACTCATCATTATAGTCTGGAGGAGGCACTGCACTCAAATCAGATGATGAGGCAGTGGCAGCAGCAGGTGCTCTTGGGGGACCTGACAAAATAGAAGCAAAAATACTCTCATCAATAGAGTTCATATAAAGTTTGATCCTTGCCTTCCAGATGCCAAACTTTGCTAAGTTGCATGCTGGAGGTCTGGTGCTAGAATAATCCTTAGACTGGGCCATGATAGTGAATTTTTATAAACTCTTGGTATCTATCAGGATCTTGTGACTTAGGTGTTAGCCTATACAGTCAGTCAACCTGGCTCTGATACCAATTGAAAGTGAAGGGATAGATACTACTCTAGAGGGGGGGTGAATAGAGTAATCAAATTTTGCACAATACAAAACTTAACTATCTACCCAACTCCCTTGGAGTGAAGTGCGGAATGAAGAGATTATAGATATTGGTTTAACCTTAAAGCCTAACACAAGTGTTGTGTACAAACACAAGCTAACTGTAATTACAGTTAAGCTTGGAAAAACCTAAACAGCAACTAGCAGCCTAGTTATATCTATTCACAGCCACAGTACAAGAAAAATAATAAACAAGCCAGACGACACAAGGAATTTTATAGTGGTTCCCCAAACAACTTGGGTACGTCCACTCTTCTACCCAAACGGTAGGAATCCACTACAGGTTTTTGATCAGGTGCCCTGCCACCAACAGGATCTTCTTCAGGTAGATCCAGAGACCCTTTAGACTTTTGATCAGGTGTCTAAAAACCAAGCACAAGTTTTTGATCAGGTGCCCTGCCACCAAGGGATACTTTTGAAGGGAGTAATAACCCTGTACAGGAGGGGGAAGAAGGTTAAGATGTCTTCTCTATTTTACAATAGATTAGAGAAGCACAAAAGGCTTGCACTGAGCTAGAATGCTCTAAAGAATCAAGGCTCCCCCTGGCTCAAAGATGTCCAGGTGAAGTCTTGCTTCAGTGCAGAAACTCTTCAGAAAATTCTGAAGGAAAGAGCTACAGGAAGAAAATAAATAACAAAAAGAAATCTCTTCAAGCAGCTATTCTTCTTCTTCTTCTTCTTCAAAGAAACTCTGAGTTGAACTTCCTGAAAGCAGGAGAACTCAGGTGAAGAAGAGATGAAGATCTTAACACTTCTCAGTTAGATGGAGTTTGCTGAGAGCAGGAAGCTTGAGCTTGATGAAGGCTTGAGTGCTTTTGAATATGTGTGTAACACTAGCTTCAATCCTTCTGCAAAGGGTTCTTTTTATATCATCATCAAGCAACGGCTCTCTTCCATTTTGAATTGTTTGTCTTCTTCTAAGCCTTGAGACCTGGGCTGTAAATATCAAGAAGACAGAAATATTTCTGCAGCAAAACATTCCATAAAAAGGAATAAACCTCTTTCTAAGAAGCTGCAGGCTTAAATCAAATAAACAGATAGACTAAATAAAGTCACATCAGAAACTATCTCTTTATAGCAAAAGAAGACTTTTCAGTCTAACGGCTATAAAGGGGCTGACAGCAGATAAAGTAATTTAAATAGACAGCTAATAAGACAAACAACTTTATCTTAAAAGATTTTAACTCAGGCAATAAGAATAGAGCAAATAATGCCTGGAAACTTTATCATACAGCTTAAAATACTGTGCCAGAAAATGTATTAAATAATTAAATATAATAAATAAATACAAAATCCAAAGGCAGACAGAAAACGTCGAACGACCTTCGAAGATCGTCGAACGACGCCAGGAGATCGTCGAACTATCGGGCAGATAGTCGAACGATCCAGATAGTCGAGCTATCAAATGGATAGTCGAGCTACTTCAGCAGATAGTCGAACTATCAGGGCAGATAGTCGAACTATCAGATAGTCGATCTATCTATGACAGATAGTCGAGCTATCAAGCGCACAGAGATAGTCGAACTATCAAGCAGATAGTCGACCTACCTCAGAAAACAGATAGTCGATCTATCAAAAGATAGTCGAACTATCAAAACAAACTAGATAGTCGAACTATCAACAGATAGTCGAACTACCAGCGCAGAACAGATAGTCGAACTATCAACAGATAGTCGAACTATCAGCGCAGAACAGATAGTCGAACTATCAACAGATAGTCGAACTATCAGCGCAGAACAGATAGTCGAACTATCAACAGATAGTCGAACTATCAGCGCAGAACAGATAGTCGAACTATCAACAGATAGTCGAACTATCAGCGCAGACCAAGGCGTCGACCAACTGATAGACGATCGTCGATCAGTCGATAGACGATAGTCGAACGGCGTTCGACTATAGTCGAACGAAAAACTACTTAACCAAATTCTCAATTTGGAAAAGCGAGGACTCTACAGCTAGACTCCTAACCATTGACCATAGATATTTCTTGGGTCAAAGGGGCACAAAGGAGAGGACTGAACTCAAATCAAACTAGGGTACCAACACGAGATAAGGGACGTCTCCAGGAGCAGTGCTGGGGTCCCTGCCGAGAATCTTCTGGCCGCGATCCAGGCGAGTAGAGAGGCGGGCGTTGAGCCAGTGGCTGCCGAGAGCTCTGCCAAGCTCCCGCCCAAGCCTGTGCCGAAGGGGCACATGAACTTTGGTTTAGGCGTGAAGAGCCTTGATGCTGAAGGAAACCCCTTGCTACAACGGGACTCGGAGGCCAACCAAATATCCCTCTCGACGCTGCTCCCAAGCTGGGCAGAGCGTGATGAGGTCACCGGCGAGGCCTTCGCGCTGGGCTATTGCCTCTACAGCCGGGAGTTCGTGGGCCTGTACGACCAACTGCCCACTCGCCTCCTTGCTTTTGACTTCACCCGGGCTCTGATGCGTGGGTTCGAGCTTGCGCACATGTGTGCTCGCCAAAGCATCACCATCGACCGGAACTTCCTCAATATGTACAAGGCGAGAGAGGAAGTGGTGGCACGGGCGGCGGCCCTGAATACTGAGCTAGAGGACACCCAGCGTCTGCTGTCCCTGCGCCCGGCGGAGGAGGTAAGCGAGACCCTTTCTAACATTCGTTCTCGCCTATGAGATCCATACCCTCGTTCTCGCTGCTGATCGTATGCTTTTATGCAGGACTCTCCGCAGGTCATGGTACTCCGTGCGCGGCTGGCCGGGGTGGAGTGCAAGAACGCTCTGCTGAAGTACCAAGTCAAGCGCCTGGAGACGGCGGCAGCTGCGGTCCCGCCCCCTCCCCCGCTCGATGAAAGACTAAAGAGCCGGAGTTATTCTAAGTAAGATATCGACAAGCTCTTACAGGTCAATGCCCAGGCGACGGCCAGATTGATGATCGAGACGCTGCGGGATGTGGGATGCCTGGACGAGGGTGGCGAGACCCTGACCGCTCCCCAGCTCGTTCCCTGGCTCTTCGAGCCTATCCCGAAGCCCCCAGGTGCGCCCGACTCTCCGCCCCCGGACGTCTCGAGATCCCCCACGACTGTTGGCGAGACATCTGGGGAAAGCTCGTGTGAGAGCTCTCGCCGAAGCTCAAGCGGGAGCTCGAGCGGGTATAGCGCTTCTCCCTGAGGGGTTTCCTTTTCTTCTCCTTTTTCTTTTGTAATGAGCGAGACGCTCTGATTTTTGCAATCATTTGTAACCATATTTGCATATATAAATTGTTAGTGTTTGTACTCCTCTTTTTTTTTGTTGATAATAAACGCTGCTCAAGCGATCTTCCGCCGAGGCCCCTGGCCTCCTCTAGGATAGTCTCTCTTAGCGGTCGATAGGTGGGAATCTGCCGAGAGCTCAAGGCTTAAACACGTCGTTCCCGCGTTCTGCCGAGAGCCATTTGTCATGAGTATCATTCATAGGCTAAGGGAAGACCATCCCTCCTTGCCTTGCGCGATCGATCGGGTCTCCTTGCCTAGACCTGCTGGGAAATTCGTTTGGCGAGATCCCCCAGCAAGGATCTCCTGGTCGAGACCTCTCCTGGCCGATACCTCTCCTGGCCGAGACCTCTCCTGGCCGGGACCTCTCTTAGTCGAGACCCTTTTGGGTCTGTCTTTAAGGTGTGTCTTTTGTCTAGCCTAGAACATCCGCGTCGAAACATTTCTAAAAACTAAATTTGTCCCCCCACAGGCCGGCGAGCCTTCGGACCTGCTAGCTACATGAGAGCCTGCGCAGCGGGTCTACCTGGGGCCGAGCCGAGATCAGAGTAGTGTGGAAGTAGACAAAGATCAAGAACCAAGAACCAAAGGACCAAGGACC
This sequence comes from Platanthera zijinensis, assembly GCA_039513925.1. Taxonomy (NCBI): domain Eukaryota; kingdom Viridiplantae; phylum Streptophyta; class Magnoliopsida; order Asparagales; family Orchidaceae; genus Platanthera; species Platanthera zijinensis. The sequence goes on from CM077097.1 coordinate 76,592,811, forward strand.
AAGAACCAAGGACCAACAACCGAGCCTATCCCCCACAGGCGAGCCTTAAAACCTGCCAGCTAGATGAGAGCCTGCGCAGCGGGTCTACCTGGGGCCGAGCCAAGCTCGGAGTGTTGATGAAGATTTCATAACCAAACCTCTCCCCCACAGGCGAGCCTTCGGACCTGCCAGCTGGATGAGAGCCTGCGCAGCGGGTCTACCTGGGGCCGAGCCGAGCTCGGGGTATTGATGAAGATTTCACATCCAAGCCTCTCCCCCACAGGCGAGCCTTCGGACCTGCCAGAAAGATGAGAGCCTGCGCAGCGGGTCTACCTGGGGCCGAGCCGAGCTCGGGGTGTTGATAAATATTTCACATCCAAACCTCTCCCCCATAGGCGAGCCTTCGGACCTGCCAGCTAGATGAGAGCCTGCACAGCGGGTCTACCTGGGGCCGAGCCGAGCTCGGGGTGTTGATGAAGATTTCACAACCGAACCTCTCCCCCACAGGCGAGCCTTCGGACCTGCCAGCTAGATGAGAGCCTGCATAGTGGGTCTACCTGGGGTCGAGCCGAGCTCGAGGTGTTGATGAAGATTTCACAACCAAACCTCTCCCCCACAGGCGAGCCTTCGGACCTGCCAGCTAGATGGGAGCCTGCGCAACGGGTCTACCTGGGGCCGAGCCGAGCTCGGGGTGTTGATGAAGATTTCACAACCAAACCTCTCCCCCACAGGCGAGCCTTCGGACCTGCCAGCTAGATGAGAGCTTGCGTAGCGGGTCTACCTGGGGCCGAGCCGAGCTCGGTATGTTAACGAAGAATTCATATCCAAACCTCTCCCCCACAGGCGTGTCTTCAGACCTGCCAGCTAGATGATAACCTGCGCAGCGGGTCTACCTGGGCCCGAGCCGAGCTCGGGGTGTTGATGAAGATTTCACATCCAAACCTCTCTCCCACAGGCGAGCCTTCGGACCTGCCAGCTAGATGAGAGCCTGCGCAGCAGGTCTACCTGGGGCCGAGCCGAGCTCGGGGTGTTGATGAAGATTCCACAACCAAACCTCACCCCCCACAGGCGAGCCTTCATACCTGCCAGCTAGATGAAAGCCTGCGCAGCGGGTCTACTTGGGTCTGAGCCGAGCTCGGGGTGTTGATAAAGATTTCACAGCTAAACCTCTCCCCCACAGGCGAGCCTTCAGACCTGCCAGCTAGATGGGAGCCTGCACAGCGGGTTTACCTGGGGCCGAGCCGAGCTCGGGGTGTTGATGAATATTTCACAACCAAACCTCTCCCCCACAGGCGAGCCTTCGGACCTGCAAGCTAGATGAGAGCCTGCGCAACGGGTCTACCTGGGTCTGAACTGAGCTCGGGGTGTTGATGAAGATTTCACATCCAAACCTCTCCCCCACAGGCGAGCCTTCGGACCTGCCAGCTAGATGAGACCCTGCGCAGCGGGTCTACCTGGGGCCGAGCCGAGCTCGGAGAGTTGATTAAGATTTCATAACTAAGACATGTTCTTATCCTAACCTTTAAAATGAAAGGAGTTGGCAGCGGATCAAAGTATGAGATGTATTATGATAATACATGATAACATTTGGAAACAAAATTACAATCACCTCCTCCCCCTCACGGGTAGAAGCGCCTTAGATCATCACCGCTCCAAGTGTGGCTCAAGGTCCTCCCTTCCACATCCTGGAGGTAGTAACTTCCCATTCTAAGGACCTCTTTTACTATGTAAGGCCCTTCCCAGTTTGGGTTGAGCTTGCCCACAAGGGCTGACCTTTCCGTCGCATCAACTTTTTTCAACACCAGATCCCCTTCGACGAACTGCCTGATCCTGACATGCTTGTCGAAGTATCTTGCCATGCGTTGTTTGATCTATTCATGCATGATGGTTGCGACATCCTGCGCTTCTTCCATCATGTCCAGCGAGAGGTGCAACCCCTCCTCATTTTACAACCTCCAAGTCTCGTCTCCTTCCCCTGCCGCTGCGACCCGAGGGGACCGAACTTCGAATTCCACTGGCAGGACCGACTCGCACCCGAGAGAGAGCTTGAAGGGGGTCTCGTCGGTGGCCGTGTTCGGAGTCGTTCTCAATGCCCATAGAACCGAGGGGAGCTGTTCCACCCAATTTCCCCTCAGGTTCTCCACTTTTTTCTTGAGCAGGTTTATGATAATTTTATTTGCTGCTTCCACCTAGCCGTTGCTCCGGGGGTGGTGGACAGAGGCAAATCTGAGATCTACCCCCAGCTGGGCGCAGACGCTGATGATCTCTTCACTGTCGAACTGAGGACCGTTGTCTGTTACTATCGCTTGAGGCAGCCCGTGCCTGCATATGATCTCCCCCCAGACGAAGTTCCTTATGACATGCGAGGTGACTTTAGCCAAGGCATTAACCTCCAACCACTTTGAGAAGTAATCAATCATGACCAGGAGGAACCTCCTCTATCCACTAGCCGGAGGAAAAGGCCCGACCAAGTTCATTCCCCAAATGGAGAAAGGCCATGGTGATGTTATGCTCCTTAGTCTTTGAGCGGGCAAGAGCTAGAGGGGGGCGTACAGCTGGCACTTTTTACATCTCCTTGCGAATTTTGTCGCATCCTTCCTCAGGGTCTGCCAGAAGTACCCTTGCCTGACCACCGTTGCCTCTAAAGTCCTTCCCCCCGAGTGACTGCCGCACTCGCCTGAGTGTACCTCCCCAAGTATCTTCGGGATTTCCTCCTCAGTCACACACCTGGCTAGGAATCCCAACGACATCTTACGATGTAACCCCCTTCCAACATCAGGTAGTGAGCTGCCTTGCGCCTGAAACTCCTTGCATCCTTTACCTCTTCTGTCAGTTCGCTGGTTGATAGGAAGGTTACCAGTGGGTCCACCCACGAGGGTCGTCAACCTATCTCCATCATCTCCCCTTCCTCGATCGCTGGTCGAAATAGTTCGGTTAGGGTCCCTCCTCCTCGAGGTCCGAACATCGCCAATCGGTCAGCAACCACACTCTCCTCCCGGGGGATATGCTGGATTGAGAATGATCGGAAGTCTCCGATGATTGCCCTTACCTTGGATAGGTACTTTATGAGGGTAGTCTCCTGAGCTTCAAACTCTCCTCGAATCTGCGATGCCACCACCATCGAGTACGTGAAGACCTCCACATCCTGGATCTCAAGCTCCTTTGCCAAACGAAGACCAGCTATCACGGCTTCGTACTCTTCCTGATTATTGGTCACCGGAAAATGATAGGCCACCGGCTGTTCTATAGCTACCCCCTGGGGCTTACCAATACCACTCCTCCCCCCATGGAATTCTTTCCCGAGGCCCCATCAACCATAACCTTCTACGCCCCTGCTGCCGCGACTACTCTTCCCTGACTTCAACAACATAGTCTGCCAGGAAGTCCGCCACTGCTTGCGCCTTAATGGAGAGCCTTGGGACAAAAGAGATGTTGAACTCGCTCAGCTCAATGTACCACTTGGCCAGTCTCCCCGAGTGCTCCACCTCTTCAAAGATCTTGCGAAGAGGATGGTCGGTTACCACCCTAATCGTGTGTGCTTGGAAATATGGCCGAAGCTTCCTTGCCGAAACGATCAGAGCATACGCTAGCTTTTCGAGGATGGGGTAACGGAGCTCCGCCTTCCTAAAGATCCGGCTTACGTAGTAGATGGGTAGCTGCTTCTTCCCTTCTTCCCTGACTAGAATAGAGCTCACGGCTTCCGCTCCCACCCCGAGATACAGGGCTAGGTCCTCCCCTTCTTTTGGGCTCTGAAGTAGGGGAGCCTAGGAGAGTTGTCTCTTCAGCCCTTGAAAGGCTTCCTCACACTCAGCTGTCCACTCAAATCTCTGGTTACCCCTCAACACCTTGAAGAATGATGAACACTTGTCTCCAGACCGAGAAAGGAACCTGCTTAGTCCAGCCAGCTTGCCTGCCAAGCGCTGGACCTCCTTAGCATTGCGAGGTGATTCCAGGTCTAGGATGTCTTTCACTTTATCCGGGTTAGGCTCCACCCCTGCCGGAGTCAAGAGATGTCCAAGGAACTTTCCATGGCTGGCCCAGAAGACACATTTCAAGGGATTCAGCCTCATCTTGAACCTCCAGAGGGTGGCAAAGGTCTAACAGAAAAACCAACGGCTGATCAACCAGCGCATCGATTCGAGGCAGAGGGTAGCAATCCTTGGGACACGATTTATTTAATAAAGAGAAATCAATACACATGCGCCACTTCCCACCCCTTTCTTAACCATTACCGCATTAGAGATCCAGCCCGGGTACTGAACCTCCGAGATGAAGCCTGCCTCTAGGAGCTTTCTGACCTCCTCGCGGATGGGCTCCTCCAGCTTGGTGGCGATGATCCTCATCTTTTGGCGTATGGGGCAAGTCTTGGGATCTAGGTTCAGACGGTGGTTAGCTACGTCCGCGTCAACGCCCGACATGTCTGTTGCGGTCCAGGCGAAGATATCGACGTTGCTCTGGATGCACGCTCCCACCCGCTCCTGATCCTCGGGACCTAAGCCCCCGCTGACCCGCACCCTCTGCACCTGCCCTGCTCTGGTGGAGACCTCCATCTCCACCACTTCTTCGGCCGGCTCCAATCGCGATTGCTCCCAGCCGACCCTCCCTTCCTCCTCAAACTCCAACTCATCCCCTCCTTCAACCTCCATTGCCTCCTCCGGCTTCTCCTCCTGCTGTTGCTCAACCTCTACACCCCTCGGGGCCTCCTGCTCAACTCTCGTTACTTGACCTTCCTCTTCATCCATCCCTTCCTCTAGGCCCTCTTACTCGACTTCAGCCGCTAGCTTCTCTTCTACCCCCATCGCCTCCTCCAGTCTCTCCTCCTCTTGCTCTGCTAGCTCCCTTTCCAGCTCTTCTGCCTCCGTCATCCAAGACACAGTGTTAATTATCGTCACATAGCATTGTCTTGCCACCTTTGGATCCCCCCTAATCCTGACCTGCACCCCTTCGTTATTGAACTTGAGACATTGATGAAACGAGGAGGGGATGCAGCGAAAGGCGCTGATGAGGGGACGCCCAAAGATGGCATTGTAACTACTTAGGGCGTCCACTATCATGAACCTACAGTTCAGTGTCACGCCCCCCAGCTTTACATGCAGTCCTACTCCTCCCTCTACCTCTTTCCTTTCTCTAGAAAACCCGAACAACGGTCCATCTGAGGCTAGGACCCTCTTCCCCTCAACCTTCATCTCATCGAAGGCTCTCTTGAAGATGACGTTCACCGAGCTCCCATTGTCAACCAGTATCCTGGAGACTATAAAGTTCTCCACCGCTGTCTGAATCACCAGGGTGTCACAGAAAGGATCCTTGTAGTCCAGCATATCCGCGGATGAAAAGATGATTTTTTTTTCTTCCGGAAGGGGAGATAAGGAGGTCGAGGAGACCCCTCTGCGGAATATGGTCTGGAAGCTCCCCTTGCGAGTTGCCTCAATCCCGACCCCTTCGTGGATCAATCTGATCCCTCCTCGGGTCCCCACGTCTACCAGGTCCTCGCATCTATCTTCCTCCCGTCCCTGTTGTACTTCTATGATCCTTACCGGCGGATCCTGTCTCGTCATTCCCCTGGCTTCCCGCATCTCCAAGAACTCCGGGCAGGTGGCCGTCGCGTGACCCTTTTCCTGGTGGAAGTCGCAGAAGTGAAATGCCACCCTGCCTCCTCTTCCTTCTCCACCTCCTCTTCTTCCAGCCCCTCGAACTCCTCTTCTTCCTCCTCTTCCTCTACCAACCTCCATCGCTTCTTGCGGCGGGGGGACGTGGTCTCTCGTCCCTACCTCCACGCCTGCTGATCGAACCTCCTCGGCTCCCGAAGGTTATCCCTTCCCTGCAGGCCTCCTCCTTGACCCTGGGGGCGACCCTCCTGAGGCCTCAAACCCAACCGGTTGTGTGGCTCCCGAGCCCCCCAACCTTAGTTCTGGCCCTGCCTCCGGGGTTCTTCTCTTCTCCTTTCCTCCCTCTGCTCCCTCTGCTCCCTCTACTCCCTCTGCTTCCCTGATACTGGTTCCTTCACATCGTCCTCCGCCAACCGGGCCAACTTCCTAGAGAAAGCCGGGTTGGCTCTTTCAAAATCGGTCTCTTTTGCCGCCCTCTCCATTAGCTCTTCAAAGGAGAGAGGGGGAACTCTCTTCAGCTTCATGTTAAAGAAACCTGGTCTCAGCCCCAGGGTAAAGACGAGCATCAGCGCATACCCCGGGACTTCCTGGACTAGGAGGATTTCTTCCTGGAACCGGTCAACGTAATGACCCAGCGTCTCATCCTACTTCTGTCTTACCGCAAACAGACACTTTGCCTCCTTCTTCCGCTTCTTCGATGTCGAGAATCTCAACAGGAACCCTCTGCGCAGATCTTCAAAGCTGTATATGGAGCTTGTTGGCAACTTGTGGAACCAGTCCCGGGCCTTTTCCTTCAACGTGATGGCAAACAGCCGACACTTGAAGGCATCCATCATTTGCCTGATTGAGACTACATCCTCGAACCACTGAACATGCTGCACCGGATCATCCTTCCCTGAGTAGTAAGACATATCGGGCTCGCGGAACCCTTCCGGCACCGGAGCAGAGATGATAAGCTCTCTAAAGGGACTCTCGCCTCCCGCCTGGCGAGAGGGCATGTCTCGCAGCCTCGGCTGGCTTGCCCGATCCGCGATACCGTGCCTAGGGAAGAGATCTCACACTGCCGCCTCCCTCTCGCCAACTTCTGTCGGAACCTCCTTTCCGTGGTGCTGGCCTGGGAAGAGTTCCCGCGCGGCCACGTCCCTCTTGCCAACTTCTGCAGGGACCTCCTTCCCGGGGCGCTGCCTAGGGGCGTTCTAGCCCAGAAGATGGACCGCCTCCAGCGAAACCTGAGGCGTCTCCCACTCACTCCTTGCCGAGAAGGCCAGGTTGATGGTCTGTAGGACCTCTCGCCGAAAGTCCTCCAACATCTTCCTTGTCGCTTCATCCCCCGGGGTGGGGATACCCCCTGAGCCAGACGCTTCACTATCACCCCCAGTCATGAGACCAAACTCAAGGCTTTCTTGTACCGGCTGCCTTCCATGCTCACCGCACCAGAACTATTGGAGCCAAAATTGACCTCAACGAATGTTCAAAACAGGGGTGCAGCCAACACTTACTTCTCTCAAGTCCAGCCCCTTGACTGGTTGCGGTTGCTAACGACCTAGGACTGACCCAAAGCCTCAACAGGGAGGTCCAACCTCACACCCGGAAGATCTCTGAGAGCTTCCCCTCCAAAGCCAAAAGCTGGGCTAGGAGCTCCTCAGAAAGCACTAGAGATTCAGATAAGAATGAGAGTCTGCTTTCTAAGGAGACCCTGTGGGTCTATTTATAGTCTTTTGCTGACCTGAAGTTACTGGAATACCCCTGGCTGGTCCGTCAATAGCCAAATTCCGCTGTTTGTAAAGTACTAAAAGCAGCCCCAGGGGGTATAAGACTAATTTCACCTGAGGGCAATTAAGTAATTTTACCCTGAAACCTGGGCCCCACTCGGCGAGAACTCTATGCCGGGAACCCTCTCACCTTCATTTGGCGGGAGCTAAAAAGGAGTTTCGAAAGCCTCAAGCTGAGCCGGTCCCGCCTTCTGCGAGACGCAATCCTTCTCGCCGACTCTACCGGAAGCGGGTCCCGGCTGCATGATGGTGAACGCTCTCGTCCTTTTCTAGGCGGGAGCTCCTCTAATCTTGTCGATGCTGGACGCGATGTCGAGTGAGTGGAGCTCATTCAGCGCGGCGTTGAGACCACTCAGCGCCTTCTCGCCCGCTTCTGGTCACGGGCGGCATCTTGCCTTCTCCTGGGCGGGAGCTCCTCCGGCGCGAGAGCTCTTCTGGTCTTCAGGCCCAAGCTAGCCCGAGGCTGGTCAAACCCCGACCCTTGATGCCTCCGGGTCCTACCCAGCGAATATGGGTTGTACATATATATATATATATATAATTTCAAAAAACCTGCTCTCATAGGGTCAGAGTCCTGTCATGATCGCAATTAGGGATAGGGTCGAAGCCCTGTTACAATCACAGTTAAGATAAGGGCGAAGTCTCGTATTTGCCACTGGTATGCGTGTTTGTGTATATATATATACAAGTGACAGGCATGAGCCTTCGGCCCTGGGGGCATTCGGCGGGGGTGCGACAATCGTCAGGGTGCGACATTTGGCGGGGTGCGATATTCGCCGGGATGCGACATTCGCCGGTAGTGCGACATTTTTCGTGGGGACAACATTTGTCGTGGGCAGCGACATTTGTCGTGGGCGGCGACATTTGCCGTGGGCGGCGACATTTGTCGTAGATAGTGAAAGTGGAAAGTTGTTGACCTAAATCACCTAGAGGGGGTTAATAGGTGAATCGTGCGTTTGTTTGCGGAATAAAAATTTAGAGATCTAGTGCACGCAATCAAGCAATCACAGAAGGACACAAAAGATTTATAGTGGTTCCCCGTCCTTGGGTACGTCCACTTTACCTCACCGTTCTAGCAAATCACTAGATCCGGCTACACCACTATCTCGGATTGCAAACCAATCCTACGTCTCGGAACAACGTTTCTACAAACTCGATCCACAAGGGATCTACACCCGGAAGATAAAACTTCCTACCACTCGGAGATAAATCTCCTACAAAGAAAGTTGTTTGAATAAAAGTTACAAACAAAAATATCTCAGATATGGATCTTGGTCTTCGTCTTCTTCGTTGAGAACATTAGGCTTGATCAGGAAAGGTAGAAGAATGCTGGACTGTTTTCAAGAAACTGAGATCTGAAATCACCACGATCAACGAGAAATCCACAAGTCGTTGAAGCACGATCGGATCGGATGATTGTTCTTGATCTTGGATCGATCTAGGTAGCACCGCTTGAGAGAACGTCGATCCAAAGCTTTCTTCCAGAAAACGCTAATGGCGGCGGCGGCCGGACGATCGAGAGATTAGGTTTTCAGGAATTCTTTCTTAACAAGGATGGACGAGATTATCGTATTTTCTCTGTAATAACTTGTGTAATTAGTCAAATCTGAAAGGACCTATTTATAGGCGATCTCCAACGGTCATAATCATAATTAAGGATGACACGCGGACCAATCAAAAAAGATTAATTCGAAATCTTCGTCAAAACTGGACTTAGAGAATTTTCTGGAAAAGGAAGTACTTAGTTCTCGAGAGGTCGAAATAGTTCTCGAGAACTATGTACTGACCTTTCGAAAACTATGGTAAGTTCTCGATCACTGAACTTTTGGAAAGTGCCTTGGACTTCTCGAGAACTTGGAATTATAGTTCTCGAGAACTATGATGGCTTTTCGAGAACTAAAACACTTCTCGAAAACTGATATAGGACTTCTCGAGAACTTAACAGAACTTTTCGAGAGCTTAAAGGAAACTTCTCGAAAACTTGGTTAGCACTTCTCGAGAACTTAGTCAGAACTTTTCGAGAACTTTACTTAGAGTCAATTACTAAAGAAAAATTCTGAACTGAAAACTTCTCGAGAACTTCTAGTCTAGTTCTCGAGAACTTAGCTAGAGTCCAATTCCTGAAGAGAAGGGCAGAACTTTTCGAGAGCTAAGGAGTACTTCTCGAGAACTTCTATAGTAGTTCTCGAGAACTTTGTTAACCTCTCGAAAATTTCTACTTAGAGGAATTCTAGCTGTCCTGACTTCTCGAGAAGTAAAGTCTGAGCCTCTCGAGAACTATGTACTACTTATCGAGAACTTTGAAGGAACTTCTCGAGAGATGGACTTAGAAAAATTTTCTTAAGAATTCCCTGTAAGATCTCCTTCTGGTCTTGTGATCTTGTGTTCCAAAGTTTGAATATGAAGTGTATCCCAATTGAGAGGCTACACATGAGTCAACACTTTGGATCACCCAGTGAGGGATTACACTGAGTGGTCCTGTATTCCTGACCCACTGTAGACTGACATTGGTCTACATTAGAACTGAGAATCCACAAACACACAACTAGAATACACATGTCAAATACACCTTAATTCATCTTAGTGCAAAAGGTGACTTCATGCAAATCTGGGTTATTGTGGAGACAATACCCAACAATCTCCCCCTATTTGTAGAAGTCAGAACCCTTTATACTAAGGTGATTTTTTATAACAAAAATAGAGCAAGAATAATGGAAAGTAAAAGTAGTAAAACACAGAAAGAAAATTAGAACTTATAATTAGGCAAAACTAGGAAATTGTATATATATCAAAAATCTTTTAGAGTTTTAATCAACATTCATTTCATAGTTCTTAACACCATAATCATCAAGAATCATTTCTGGTCTCGTGTTGCTTGTCCAGCTTAGACTGTTGTCTCCTCTAGTAGCTGAATGGTTTGGGATAGTACCTTGGAGGCTTTGGAGGAGTTTTGGGATTGTTTTTAACATATTCTCTATCATATAGTCTCCTCTTAGTCAATGAATTCTCATATAATTCCCATTCTGTATAGCTGTAGTGCAGGCTTCTTTCCTCATTCAGATCCATTACAAGCTTCAAAGTATCAAGAATTAAAGATTTTGATGTAGGGCTCCATACTTCTGCAAACTCTTGGGCTTTTCTCTTCTCTGCTCCAGGTTGAGGAACTGATTTACTGGCAGAAGGTCCCTCCCCATACTTCCTTTTCTTTGGGATATGAATTTCTGGAAGATCTTCAGGTATTACATCATCCCAGACATGAGAGTATGAAGATGGAGGAGGTTCCTGATCTTCAGGCCTAGGAGAGAAGGTTGGATACTAAGGTTGAGGCATTTGGGGTTGAGCCACTTGGCTAGAAGTGCCTTCAGCAAGAGGATTGAGGTGGTGAGGAATCACATTTGGATCTGCTTGAAAGTCTGGGAATATCTTATTATGCATCCATACTGCTGTATCATAAGTGTGGAATTTTACAGATTGAACTGTTCAAGAACACCTTTATTGATTTCAATAATTTTTGCAGTCCACAGAGTTTTTGCTTCATCATTAAGCTTTTCAACTTATTGTTTGACAATATCCTCCCCCTTTCTGACTTCTACAGTTAGTTTGGCTATGACATCCTCCTTGAAGGTGTCAACCTCATTGTATACCTTCATAACATTTTCCTCTGCTCTTTTGTCCAGTTGAATCTGATTGTTTGCAAGAGTAACTGACTGGTCCATAACTTGTCCAATACTTGTGATAGTATGATCTAGAGCCTTTCCTCCTATTCTGAATAGTTCTTTAAGCTGATTAGTGTTTACCTGAACTTCTGTGAAGCCTCTGCTAATCTCTTGTGCCAAGGTAGTGACTTGCTTCTGAATGTCCTTAAGAGATTCATCAAAATGTTTTCTTTGTTCAGAGAGCATTTCTTCGATCTTGGAAAGAATATCTGTATTCACCATCACAGCAGCAACAACAGTAGTAGCTTGAGGAATGGAAGCAATTTGAGCTGGGGGGCATCTGATAAGGTGGTGGAGGGAGAAGCATGGGTAGGAGAAGCTGGAGGAGGAGGGGCATGCCATGGAGGCAGTTCTTCTAGAATAACAGAGCTCTTAGCTCTTACAGAGCGAGAGACTGGATCACCCTCCTCATCAATGAATGTTGGAAGGTTGAAGTCTAGTTTCCTGAGAGGAGGTTCTACCTCCTCAGGAGTTTGCTCATCCTCTTCAGATAGCAAAATGGTTTCTAGAGGAGTGGATACTTGTATAGGGGATTGTGGAGGAGAAGGAGTACCTTTAGGTGAAGAGTGGGGGATGGAGTATCTTTTGGTAGATTAGTAGTGATATCCTTTGGATGAGGAGGAAGAGGGTCTTCAGCTGAGAGTTCCTCGATCATTCTGTCTATTGCTTCATCTGTATCTTTCAGTACCTCTTGAGCTGGTAGTTCTTAGTTGGTAGATATTGGAGAGGCCTCGCTGGGACTCTCTGGTGGAGTAGGTATCCTTAGGACTGAGGTAGAAGGTGTAAGCTCCCCCTCTGTTGCTGTACCAGATGGTTCAACAACATGATGTTGAGGTGGAGATGGAGTCCTGACCTCTGTGACAGTAGCATCAACTTCCTTGGCTAGCTGTCTAGGGTTCTTCAACTTGAGTTCCCATCTTTGGATTGCGGTGACAAAGATTTTCTTCAGATGATGGACTGGTGTACCTTTGGAGATTTTGAAAGTTACTGGATCAATCTCACTCAACAGCAATGAGATTATCCTTGCAAACTTTGGTTCATGAATGTTATCCCTTATCATTTCAAAGATCATCATTCCAAACTGAAAACTCTTCCTGCAGATTACAGCTGTCATAACTCTAAACAAATCGTGTGAGATGAAACTTACAGAACCTGTGATGCACCATAGTATTTTCCCAATGATATCAGCGAGGAGTTTGCCCACATCATTTAGCAAATTTCTCCTGAGGGAGTTGTATTCCAATGGAATTCCACAGAAGGAATAGGCCCTGTCATAATCCTCTGGAGTGAGGTCATCTTCCTCATCCACAATAGGTAATTTCAGAAGTTGAGAAACCTTATGCTTGTCAAGCTTTATCTTAATTCCCTTGACCTTAGTCTTCAAAATCTTCCCATTCCTCCTTATCTTGGCAATTTTGAAGAACTCCTCTACCTCCAGAATTACTATCTTCACTGGCTCTGTTAGAACGAACTTGAGACCTGCTTTCTCGAGAAGTATCAGCAAATTCTTGAAGTCGTCAGAGATGTCGGCCATGCCTGCAACCACGAGTTCACTCCCAATCCCTATCTTAGAACTGTAAGCCATTTGCGATGAAGAAGGCGATGAACTGAGCGGAGAGACAGCGGCAGAGACGGAGGTTTCGGTCGGCGGAAGATGAAGAGGTGCGAAAGGAATTTTGAAATGACGGTTGATTTCCAATTCTAAAGGGATTTAGATATATATAGTATTCTAGTTAAGTTAATTATAAGTCTAATTAACCGTAAATTAGGGCAAAAATCATGAAATTTACGAAATTACAGAGTTCAGAAATTTTGGCGGAAGGTCGGTCCACCTCTCGAGAAGTAGGGTTAACTTTTCGAGAAGTGGCCGAGAAGTTTTCGAGAACTTTAGAAAGTTTTCGAGAACTGGGGTCCAGCATTTTCGAGACAGAAGGTGACTTTTCGAAGACTGGCCTCCAGAGTTCTCGAAGGACTGATGGACTTCTCGAGAACTAGTTCTCGAGAACTTACAATGAACTTTTCGAGAAGTTAAAGGACTTTTAGAGAACTTAAGACACTTTTCGAGAGCAATTTTCTGCCTCTCGAGAAGTTGACTTAGTTTTTCGAGAAGTGACTTCAACTTTTCGAGAAATTTAAGTGAGTTTTCGAGAACTCCCGTCTACTTAGTAAAATATGACATTTAAGGTGAATCCTTGATTCTTGAGCCTTTGAGCTGACTACTTTGGCTTAATTCTCCTTATTCAGCAACCCAAGTTCAGTTTTGAAGAAATTGAACTTGGTCTCGTCCAGCGGCTTGGTGAAGATATCTGCAACCTGCCGGTCTGTAGGCACATACCTCAGATCTACATCCCCTTGCTCCACATACTCCCGGATGAAGTGGATCGCAGCTCGATGTGTTTAGTCCGGCTGTGTGAGACTGGGTTGTTTGCGATTGCGATGGCGCTGGAGGAGTCACAGAACAAGGGAATATCCTTGATCTTCATGTTGTAATCTTCCAGTTGGTGCTTCAGCCAAAGCAACTGTGCACAACAACTACCGGCAGAAATGTATTCTGACTCGGCCGTTGAGATTGCGACACAGTTTTGCTTCTTGCTGCTCCATGAAATGAGTCTTCTTCCTAGGAACTGACACGTCCCTGATGTGCTTTTCCTGTCATCTTTGCTTCCTGCAAAGTCAGCATCTGAAAAACCAATTAGTTCACTGTCATTGCTTCTTGGGTACCATAAGCCAAGATTTGGTGTACCTTTAAGGTATCTCAAGATCCGCTTTGCAGCAGCATAATGAGATTCCTTACAGTTCACTTGGAATCTAGCACAGACACATGTGGAGAACATTATATCTGTTCTACTAGCAGTAAGGTAGAGCAAGGATCCAACTATGCTTCTATACTTGGTTTCATCGAAAGGTTTCCCTTTCTCATCCTTGTCCAGAGACATAGCTGAGGCCATTGGAGTCTTCATAGAGGTTGCACTCTCCATTCCGAATTTCTTAAGTAACTCCTTGGTGAACTTGGTCTGAGAGATGAAGATCCCATCTTCAGATTGTTTCACCTGAAGTCCTAAGAAATACTTCAGCTCTCCCATACTGCTCATTTCGAACTTCCCTTGCATAAGTTTGGAAAATTTTTTGCAGAGGTTGTCGTCAGTAGAGCCAAATATGATGTCATCGACATAGATTTGCACTAGCAAAATATTGCCTTTAATTTCCCTGAGAAACAATGTCTTATCTATCTTTCCCCTCATGAATTTATTCTCGAGGATAAAGCTAGACAGCGTTTCGTACCAAGCCCGAGGGGCTTGTTTCAAACCGTACAGTGCCTTCGATAAAAAATAAACATAATCAGGATGGTTAGGATCAACGAAACCTGGGGGCTGTTCCACATACACTTCTTCCTTTATGTTACCATTCAGGAAGGCGGACTTCACGTCCATTTGGTAGACGGTGAAGCCCTTCAGTGCAGCGTATGCTAGAAACAGTCTGATGGCCTCCAGCCTTGCCACTGGAGCGTAGGTCTGGTCAAAATCGATCCCTTCTTCTTGACGATATCCTTTAGCAACGAGTTTGGTCTTGTTCTTTATGATCGTCTCATCCTCGTCCATCTTGTTCATATAGACCCATTTTATTCCGATGACGTTTTTATTTTTGGGTTTGGGAACAAGTGTACACACCTTGCAGTGCTTGAACTGATTCAGTTCTTATTCCATGGCCAAGATCCATGATGCGTCTATGTTTGCTTCTTCAAACTTCTTTGGTTTAACCTGCGAGAGGAAGCTTAGATAAAGATTTTCGTTAGCTGTACCTCGACGAGTTCTGACACCGACTCGGGGGTCTCCTATGATTTGGTCCATAGGATGATCCTTTAGGTGTCTGAGCTCAGGATCTCTGGTATCTGGAAGTTCTTCAGCCATTGGTGTGACTTCATCATCTTGGACAATCTCCTCATCTTGATCAGCTGCCTCTTCAATGGGGTTTGGAGAGGTGATCTCGATGAACTGTTCATTTCTATCTTTGGTGGGTTCATCCAAGTTGATTTCCTTAATTCTTGTACCTGCAGCATCAACACGCACACTAGACGATTCGCTTTGCAGCAAGCTCGTCTCATCAAATACAACATGTATCGATTCTTCAACGACCAGGGTTTTTCTATTAAAAATCCTATATGTCTTACTATGGCTGCTATATCCTACAAAAATACCTTAAAAACTCTTTTCACTGAACTTGGTAGTATGATACTTGCCGTTGTTAAGCACGAAGCATTTACAGCCAAAAATTCTATAATATGAAACTGTTCGTTTCCTGCCTTTTAGAAGTTCATAAGGTGTCTTATCATGGTTCTTGTTTATGAGGGCTCGGTTTTGCACGTGGCATGCAGTATTGACCGCTTCAGCCCAGAAGTACTCTGGTAGTGAAGCATCACTTAGCATGGTCCTGCAGGCCTCTATGAGTGTTCTGTTCCTTCTCTCGGCTACTCCATTTTGCTGTGGAGTACGGGGAGAAAAAAACTCATGAAAGATACCTAGGCTTTCACAGAATTCTGTCATGGCCCCGGATTTGAACTCCGTTCCATTGTCACTTCTGATTTTGACTACGGAACAGTTGTATTCATTCTGGATTTGCTTGACAAAATTAGTAAAGATATCGAAGGTATCTGACTTGTGTTTCAGAAAGAACACCCATGCAAAGCGCGAGTAGTCATCAACAATAACCAACATATAATCCTTACCTCCTAAGCTTCTAACTTGCAGTGGACCGAACAAGTCCATATGTAGCAGGTGTAAACAACTGTTAGAGTTTTTGCCTATAGTGCTTTTGAAGGTAGCCCTTGTTTGCTTGCCTTTTACGCATGCATGACAAGGTCTCTCTTTGACTTGCTTGACATTCGGGGCATCACGCACTAAGTTCTGGGAGAATAATTTATTAATAGTTTTAAAATTAATATGTGCTAGTCTCTTGTGCCATTGGTCAACAAGAGACACACTATCTTTAGCCAAAAGACACACTAGTGTGGAAGAATCTATACAAATAAAATTTAAGCAAAACACATTCCTGCTTCGAGTGCCTGATAGAATTGTTTCCATATTATCAACAGATTTTATCAAGCACTTGTCAGCGTGGAATTCAACTACGTATCCTTTGTCGCATAGTTGACTTATGCTGATGAGATTGTGTTCCAATCCTTCAACATAGGCTACATCAGAAAAGGATACGCTATCGTTAGTAATCATACCATAGCCTTTGGTAATTCCTCGGTCTGAACCTCCAAAGATGACCTTTGGTCCGTTCAACACCGGTGAAAAATTCTGGAGTAGGCTCCTTGTCCCGGTCATATGCCGAGAGCATCCACTGTCCAAGTACCAGATTGACATTTTGGTGGCCTTTGGACATACCTGCAATTACAATCACTTAGCCTTAGGAACCCAAACATATTTGGGTCCTTGGTCTCGGGTTAGATTGCTCCCCCTACGAGTATTAGCCTCACGAGTGGGCATTCTCATGTTGCCAACTTGAGGAGTTACAACATTTCTAGGATTAAACCAACAATCTGTGGCAAAGTGACCAACTCTACCACAGCACCAACAGTCGAATCTATTGTATCTTTGCCTTCCAAACTCCTACTTGACCTTCTTGGGTGGAGGTCCAGCCGGGGTAGCATTGTTGGAGGAAGAAGCTTCATGATGATGACAGCTACATGAAGTCTTGTCCTTCATAGGCTTTTCCACAACAGGTTTTACTTTTGGTGGTTTCTGGAAGTTGTGACCATGAACATAAGGACCATAGCCCTAAAGAATCACTTCTTCATAAGGTGCCTTAAAGACACTTTCGCCAAAGTTACGGGGGCGGGTCCAACCTTGGTACCTTGACTTGGGCTTCTCTGGGATCGGCCTAGAGAAGTGTCCATAGGTGGACTCATAGTCGAATTCGTTCGTAGGAAAGATAACTTTCTTGAATGATACTGGCTCCAAATGAGCTTTCCCTTTTTCCTCGGCTAAGGCCTTCTTGGCATTCTTATTCTTTCTCTTGGCCTTGTTTCTCCTAGAAGATTTACTAAGAGCGGCAATATGGCCTAGTCTAGCTCCTTTGGCCTTAGCTAAGAATTCAGCAACGAGTGGAAGAACTATCTTAGGCTTAGAGAAACTTTCAACAAGTTTCTTCTCAGCCTCGAGTTATTTTTCCAGCTCCTTGATGATTTCATCTTTAAGGTCGAGGTGCTTGAGAGCCTGATTGTATTCCTCAATAGCAAGATTGAAGTTCTCCTGAAGAGTGTTAGTCTTAGCGACTTCTTCTCTCAGGCTGCTCTCAGAAGCCTTTAGAGACTTAATCTCTTTGCCCTGAGTTTTAACAACTCGACGACACTTGTCGTAAGTCATGGTTAACTCCTTGTACTGGGCCATAAGTTCAGACTCATCGTTAGAAGAGCTGTCCTCATGTTCATGTTTAGAACTTTCAGATTCAGAGAGAGGAGTATGATAATTTACCTCCCCAGTAAATTGGGGCTCTTGTTCATCATCTGATTGGGCCATGAGGCCAAAGTAGGCTTCCTCTTCTTCACCTGACTCAGATGAGTCGGAGTCACTGAGAGTTTTGCCCTTCTTGGCCACCAGGCTCTTCTCAGTTCTCTTCTTATGGTATGAGGATTTCTTTTCCTCTCTTCTGCCACCTTCCTTCTTTTTGTGGGGACAGTCAGCTATGACGTGACCTGACTTGTTATAACAGTAGCAAACGATGTCAGTAGAAATCTGTTTGTTTGTTTAGAATTATACCTTCATGGCTACCCGAGCCTTTTCTTTCTTTTATCATTGTCGTGTCGTGATCTTCGGTATGAGGCATCCTTGCCTCCCCATTGCTTCTTCTTATTCAAGAATTTCTTGAACTGTCGTGAAAGTAGTGAGAACTCTCCATCAAATAGTTCTTATCCTGAGGAGCTTGGCTCAGAGCTTTCTTCTTCACTGACTTCTTGAGCTGGTGCTGGTTGGGTAGCTTTGCCCTTCCTTGAACTGTCAGCCTTTAATGCAGTAGGCTTCTCTTTCAACGAGAAGCGACTTTTCTCTTCTTCAGCTTTCCTGGAGTTTATTTGCAGTTCATAGGACATCAACTTCCCAAACAGATTTTGTGGATCTATCTCTGCTAGTCTCCCAAACTCCCGAATGACACAGACTTTGTTGTCCCATTCCTTGGTGAGAGATCTCAGAAATTTATCGTTCAGCTCTCCATTTGTGAAGACTCTGCCATACACTCTTAGACCATTCACTATCTTGAAGAAATTTTCAAAGGTGTCAGCAATGGTCTCCTTTGGTCCTTGTCTGAAGGCTTCATATTTCTGGTTCAGAAGGGACCTTCTATCATCCCTCACTTCTTCAGTGCCTTCCATAAGAGTAACTAGAGATTGCCACATCTCTTTAGCCGATTGGCAGTGAATCAGGTTTTGCAACATTGAGTCATCGACTGTACTTGCTATAATGTTTTTAGCCTTTTTGTCCAAAGAGACAAGTGCAATCTTGTCCTTGTCCAGATCCATCAATTTCTTGGGAACCTTTTTGGTTGGATCTATGGTGGAGGCAGTCATAGGAACATGGAGACCTTCTTCAACAATCATGAAGATCCGGGGGTCCATAACTTCCATGAAGAATTTAATTCTTTCTTTCCACATGGGAAAATTGTTCTTTGTGCACAGGGGAAGCTTGGCGAAATCTTTGACTTTGTCCATTGCTAGATTGAATAACAACTTTCAGAAACAGGAACTTGATCAATGTGTTAACCTTTTTAACGATCAACCTCCCTCTGATACCAATTGAAAGTGGAAAGTTGTTGACCTAAATCACCTAGAGGGGTGAATAGGTGAATCGTGCGTTTGTTTGCGGAATAAAAATTTAGAGATCTAGCGCACGCAATCAAGCAATCACAGAAGGACACAAACGATTTATAGTGGTTCCCCGTCCTTGGGTACGTCCACTTTACCTCATCGTTCTAGCAAATCACTAGATCCGGCTACTCCACTATCTCGGATTGCAAACCAATCCTACGCCTCGGAACAACGTTCCTACAAACTCGATCCACAAGGGATCTACACTCGGAAGATAAAACTTCCTACCACTCGGAGATAAATCTCCTACAAAGAAAGTTATTTGAATAAAAGTTACAAACAAAAATATCTCAAATCTGGATCTTGGTCTTCGTCTTCTTCGTTGAGAACTTTAGGCTTGATCAGGAAAGGTAGAAGAAGGCTGGACTGTTTTCAAGAAACTGAGATCTGAAATCACCACGATCAACGAGAAATCCACAAGTCGTTGAAGCACGATCGGATCGGATGATTGTTCTTGATCTTGGATCGATCTAGGTAGCACCGCTTGAGAGAACGTCGATCCAAAGCTTTCTTCAAGAAAATGCTAATGGCGGCGGCGGCCGGACGATCGGGAGATTAGGTTTTCAGGAATTCTTTCTTAATAAGGACGGACGAGATTATCGTATTTTCTCTGTAATAACTTGTGTAATTAGTCAAATCTGAAAGGACCTATTTATAGGCGATCTCCAACGGTCATAATCATAATTAAGGATGACACGTGGATCAATCAGAAAAGATTAATTCGAAATCTCCGTCAAAACTGGACTTAGAGAATTTTCTGGAAAAGGAAGTACTTAGTTCTCGAGAGGTCGAAATAGTTCTCGAGAACTATGTACTGACCTTTCGAAAACTATGGCAGGATCTCGATCACTGAACTTCTGGAAATGGCCTTGGACTTCTCGAGAACTTGGAATTATAGTTCTCGAGAACTATGCTGGCTTTTCGAGAACTAAAACACTTCTCGAAAACTGATATAGGACTTCTCGAGAACTTAACAGAACTTTTCGAGAGCTTAAAGGAAACTTCTCGAAAACTTGGTTAGCACTTCTCGAGAACTTAGTCAGAACTTTTTGAGAACTTTACTTAGAGTCAATTGCTAAAGAAAAATTCTGAACTGAAAACTTCTCGAGAACTTTGTCAAGCAGTTCTCGAGAACTCTATCGACTTCTCGAGAACTTCTAGTCTAGTTCTCGAGAACTTAGCTAGAGTCCAATTCCTGAAGAGAAGGGCAGAACTTTTCGAGAGCTAAGGAGTACTTCTCGAGAACTTCTATAGTAGTTCTCGAGAACTTTGTTAACCTCTCAAAAATTTCTATTTAGAGGAATTCTAGCTATCCCGACTTCTCGAGAAGTAAAGTCTGAGCCTTTCGAGAACTATGTACTACTCTCGAGAACTTTGAAGGAACTTCTCGAGAGATGGACTTAGAAAATTTTTCTTAAGAATTTCATGTAAGATCTCCTTCTGGTCTTGTCTCCATCTTGTGTTCCAAAGTTTGAATATGAAGTGTATCCCAATTGAGAGGCTACACATGAGTCAACACTTTGGATCACACAGTGATGAATTACACTGGGTGGTCCTGTGTTCCAGACCCACTGTAGACTGACATTGGTCTACACTTAGAACTGAGAATCTGCAAACACACAACTAGAATACACATGTCAAATACACCTTAATTCATCTTAGTGCAAAGGGTGACTTCATGCAAATCTGGGTTATTGTGGAGACAATACCCAACAGATAGTACCCGCCCCGATGGCCTCGTGCGACAGTACCCGACCGACGACGGCGGGCTTCGCCCTCTCCCGGCGGGCTTCGCCCGCCCCGGGCGGGCTTCGCCGTTCCGCAGCTGGCTCCGCCCGACCCACAACATATATATATGAGTACTCAAAATGACCGTAAGAAAATATAAATCAAGAATACAATTTTTATTTTGTAAAACAAATTATATTTTAACGTTAAAACATTAATTTTTCTCTTGTCATTCCTAGCTAGAGACAATAAGTTTAGGGTATCTAATGTTTTTATTTTTTTTACTTTAATATTGTAAAGTTGTGTAATTACCTAAAAGAATATTGTCTTTATAATATACGAATATAAAATTTGGTATAATTGTGTAATTATGAATACAACTATAATGACAATATAGGGACATGAGACAATGTTTCATCAAAGAATAGTTTTTGTATAATAGTATATATATACACACACGAGTGACAGGCACGGGCCTCCGGCCCGATGACCACGCGCCACAGTACCCAGCCAGCGACGGCGAGCGGAGCCCGCCGCCTAATAAGCTCCTGTTTTATTTGGAGAATGTAATAAATATATTTTGCACCATAAATTTACGGAAAAGTTTCCGTGGCGTAACAATTAAGGCTCCTATTTTACTAAAGCAGGTCGGCTGTTCGATTCTCAACAACTCCCAGTTTTCTATTTTTTAAGTATGACACATGTTTAGTCCCACACCGCCCACAAACATTAAATCTTGTTGTTTATAAGTTAATTCGCGGATTGAAAGAAAAATTACGGTGTCAAAGATAAATTGCGGGTCAAAGACGGCTGACTGGGCGCGGTGTGTATATTTAGAACGGGCGGGGCGCGTGAGTTTGGTTTTTAATTTTTAACAGTTTTAATGATTAAATATTATTTTAAAAAAAACACCGCCTTCTTTTTAGTCCCACACAGCCTGCTACAACTTCAATTTCGGGTTTATATTTCACATTCCGCGATTAATGTTTGAAAATAGCCGGCCTGTCAGGCTGGCGGGCTTGTAGCCTGGCGGGCGGATTGCGCGGGCTTGCCGCTTTGCGGGCTGATTGCGCTCGGTTTTAGCGGCTGATTAAGCCTGTTTTGAAGTTATTTACATAACTTTTAGGACTTCCTAGTAGTAGGTTTAGGACACCCGACCCTAATAAGTTTAGGAAACCTACGAAAATTTGGAGAGAAAAGATGAGTTAGATCAGATGATGCTGAATAATGAAGCAATATCGGACGTTTGATATTTGTCCAACAACTTTTAAAAGCATGGTTTAAAAAGCCATATCATATATCTTTATATAATGGTAAAGATCATACGGTCTATATTATATTAAAAGGGAAAATATCATCCGGTTAAACATTGAGTTTTAGATTTAATCATCTTTATTAAAAAATTTCAGTTTTTTAAATCTAAGTTTTTCTTTATTTTTAAAAATTGTGATTTTACATAGACAAAATCTCTACCTACAATAAAAATGGATTCTTCCCACCACTCACGAATCCCGTGCACATCATAAAAATGAGTGATGAGCAGAGTATAATACTAAGAAATTTTTCAGTGGCTGGAGCGCCATCACGCAAGGACAATGAGGTGACAGGATACTGTCGCGAGGGCATGTGCCACCATGCACTGTCCCAATTGAGAAAAATTTTTTGGTCCGCCCGAGCGAACCTAAAGGATGGTCCGCTCGGACAATGAAAACACACGAATTGGTGGGGCCACGGTGCACAAATTTACTGTGTACCGTGGATCCGACAAAATTACAGACTTCTAGTGTATTTGATTGGTGAGGATCTAAAGGAAGGTCCGATTGGGGAAAATTTTTTAGGTGAACGTTGATTTTTCGCAGAAATAACATGATTGATCAAAATACTGATCAACGATCAGTATTTAATAACGTAAAGGCCGTAAGATATAAATCAACGGTCAGATGAGAGTAACCTTATTTTTACTCCCCTGTTAGCCGTCGGGTGCGCCTCTCACTTGTAAAATAAAATAAAAAAAAAGACTACTCAAGCAAATAGATCTTCTTAATTGCTTGCCGCCAGTTGCAAGATCGCAAAATATTGCTTTTGGTCTCCCCCAATTGCTTTTCGAAGTCGTCTCAGTTCGAAGGGCGTCTCTGTCCATCCTGCAGACGTGGAGGAGTTGGGAATGCTTGCTCCTTTGAAAATTATCTACCTGTTGCCTTCCTGCCCCCTCCACCGGAGCTCACCGTAGAGGCTTTTCTCAACGACTTTTTTTTGGTACTTGTAAGCAATACAGCCGGAAATATACGCATTCCTTCGCCCCCCTCTCTTCTGCCATGATTTATGCTCTCGGGAAACTAGAAAAGTGCAAAAAAACTATATTTTTTGTACTTCTCTGCTTCCTTGGATTTGTTTACGGTGTTTTCTGTAAGATTCCGAGCATAAAAGTACTTCCTTGTTGGTTTATTGGATCATTTTACCTTGAGATATGGAGCTGTTTGTCACCTTCAACGCCTCAATTAATGATTCCTCTCTTTTCTCTCCGTGCGCCCATTGTTGATTTCGTGTTTTGGTTTGCTAGGTTAATAGTATATTGTTTTGGTGAGTTTGGTTTGAATGTTGATTGAAGACTGATTCAAGATCTCTCTAAATAGATTAGCAGATGATCCGTTTGGTTTGTTGAGGTAGATTTGATAGAATGGTTTAGTGATTTTTCTCTTTTGTCTCATTATCTTTATTTATTGTTGATTTCTTAAGAGGATTTGAACTTCATCATGGGATAGGTATTAATACTTTTGTTGAGTTAAATTCTATATCCTTTTAAATTCAGATGGCTTAGCTTAGAAGGCCATGGTTATAGTCTAAATGCATAGTTTAGTACTTAAATATATCTCTGAACAAGGTAAGTTCAAAAGAACATGCCCATTTTTTGGTTAAAATGTGGGTATTATCTGCTTCGTTTAGAATTTCTTCGAGACATCTTTTCTCAATTATACTTCTCCGAGAGGTTGGGTTATTACTGTTTGAGCATATTTTCTTAAAAAAGCTTTTGATATCTTGTAATGTTGCTTGTGGTTTTGATCTGGTACAAAATCCCGCTTCTTTCCTATTATTTGCTCAATCAATTGCGGTCTTTGTCAGAGGCTCGTCACTTATCATGCTTGGTCTTACATATTCACATTCTTTTTAACATATAGGATTATTTTTTCTCTATGGGAGGAGGTGGTTCAAAGTCACGTAGGTTACGCCCAAGATCATATGATTACACCTGTACACCATCATACACTGCCCCTAGGTGCACTTCCTATCCTGTAAACAATGTACCGCTTGGAACAACGGGCAGACTGCAGAAGAAGTATTCCAAGATTGGTGATGACTATAGTTCACTTACTCAAGTGAGTCATTAATGTTTGAAGATTGTGTAGTAATTTTCAAATTGCAGATTAATTATTAGATATCAGAACTCATATTATGAGTTTGCAATTAGTTATATGTTTGGTATGTTTTGTGTATATTATTCTATTGTGTTCCAAGAATAAACTCTGCCATGGTTCTGTGTTCCAAGAATAAACTCTGCCATGGTTCTCAAGTTTCTTATTGTTAACTATTTTTCTTTAATGTAAAGAAATGGGATAGATTTTCCTTAATCACAGAAAATCTTCTTCAACATAGTCAATTCTTTCACAATAGGATCTGGAGTTAGAACTACAATTCTATAAAAAATTAATAATCCTGGTAGCAACGGGCTCACATCATCATTGTCACCTCTATTTGCATTATCTGAACTATTTTGGGTAGATTTTACCAATTTTAATTCATGCCTCAATTCAGCAAGATAAGATTCATCATTGATTATTGTAACAATACCAAAATTAACTTGTAATAAAACTCGAGAAATTGGATACACTCACGAGGGATACTCTTGCCTAAGCCCAGGTGGTTGGCTCCTCCTTGTAGTTTGTCTCACAAGGAGAGATCTCAAACCCAAAATATAAAAGATAACTAAAACTTTCAAACCCCCTCCTTATATAGGGAGGAGACTCACATACATTTTATCATAGTGCCATTACAAATTAAAAACACAAAATACAAAATAAGATGCTGCGCGCGTGCGCGTAACTCTTACTAAGTTTTATAATTAAATTCATCACAGATCTCTATTTATAGTATATGATCATCAATAATGAATTAATAAATATAATGGCCAAGGACATATAAAATCGTTCTCAGCACAACCATTAGCCTTTTCCTATTTACTGTGGGTTAGCTTTGCGAACCTAATTTTCATGTCTCCAATCACCCCCAAAAGATACATAATTAGGTTTGTTTCATTTCAAAGGACTAAAGTGGACAATTCAAAAATAAACTAAGCTTGTGGTTTGAAAGCATAAATGAGCTTAAGTAATCTAGCATAACAACAACAACACTCAAGCCTTTATCCCACTATAGTGGGGTCGGCTATATGGATCCTTTACCACTATTGTGCCCTATCTATTGTCATAATCTCACTAATTCCCAAGTACATCATGTCTTTCCTTATAGTTTCATTCCAAGTCTTTATTAGTCTACCCCTCCCTCGTTTAACATGCCTAGTGACTAAACTCTCAGAACGCCTAACAGATGCCTCTAATGGTCTCCTTTGCACATGTCCAAACCATCTTAGTCAAGCTTCTCGCATCTTATATGCAATTGGTGCTACTCATATCTTATCCTTGATACATTCATTCCTAATTTTATCCAGTCTCGTGTGTCCACACATCCACCTAAGCATTTTCATCTCCGCAACTCCCATTTTTTGCTTAAATAATCTAACATAAATAAAAATAATCATTAAGGTGATGAGCTAAACTCCAATAGTGACAAAGGATCCACCTCTACTGAGAACGGGTAGAGACATGGGTTAAGGTGTGCCACAATACAGGGCATGGTACGACACCCGCTAGGCCGATGGGAAACCTGCCCCCAGTTCCATGTGGGGGCCCTTTGTGGAGGGAGGTGGGCCGTATAAAAAAATGATGGTTAAAATGTGTTATCATTTAAGAAAACTGGTTAATTTGGCTCAAAGTTTGAAAGAGGTTATGTAGATGCGTGATATTGATATTGGATGAGGAATCATCAAATACACTAGAGATGTAGTGGTGTATGGCAAAATATGGATATCAAGTCATTCATTGAGAAATTTGATTATTTTGTGATTTTTAAATTATTCTGGAGATGTTCTTTTCCTTTTTTGTCAAATATCGGTTGTTCCTTTTACTTAGTTTAAGACTTCCTATGGTTGTTTTTTTCCTTATTGACTTGCATTTAAACTTGTTAGAAAAGCCCATGTAAAAGGCCCATTATTGGACCCCTTGCTTTATTGTTTTTCCTTCTTTTCTTATTAGTCCCACATCTTGTATAGGATTTCTTCTCTCCTTCTCTCTCCTATATATTTGTATTCTCTCATTGTATTTATATACACACGCAATGCATACAAGTTTTGTGCTCTCACAACATGGTATCAAAGGGAGGTTCCCGGTTCCTGCGGTCTCCCATTTTCTAACCGCCCAGGCCGCCTTCCTTCCCTGTCCGCGGACTGTTCTGCGGCCTCTCCTTTCCTACCCGCTTCTCTCCGCAGGTTCTTCTTCTCGCCTGCTTTCCTGCGGCCTGCCTGTTTTCTAACCGCTTCCTTGCCCTCTCCCTCCCATGGTTCCACCCCCTCTCTCCCTTTTATAGCCTATTCTCTACCTGACCCGTGGGCCCCACTCCCGGTTCGACCTATTTTTGTCTGATGCGGCCTCTCCCTTGCCGCGCGGTCTCTTTGTCGCGCGAGTCCGGCTATTCTTATCGCGTGAAGGTCGCCCCTCTCTTGCCGCTCGAGTTCTTCAACTCGCTGCCTCTCCTTGCGACTTCTCCTTGCCGCTCGAGTTCTTCTACTCGCGGCCTCTCCTTGCGGCTTCTCCTATCCGCTTCCTTCTCCTTGCCGCCCGAGTTCTCCTTCTCGCGGTCTCTTCTCGCGGCCTCCCCTACCCGCTGCCTTCTATTTGCCGCTCAGGTTCTCTCCTTCTCGCGGATTCCCTTTCCCTTTATCTTCCCGCGCTGTCTCTATTTAACCGCTGCGGTCTTTCTCCTTGTCTGTTTGACCCGACCTCTCTAGTCGCCCCTTCTCTGGCCGCTAGTGTGATCACTGTGACCGTGCGGTTTGCTTTTTCGCACTTAGGTCGCGACCTCTCTCTCTCTCTCTCCGCTGCTCTTGTCGCTTTGACTACCCGCTGCGGCCTCTCTTGTAACCGCGTGGGCTTGTCGTGCAAGAGTATTCAACCTGCGACACCCTCTTCTAACCGCAATGACCTCCTCGGGCTCCATGGGTTCTTCTGTTGATTTCACCGGCCAGGCGGCTGACACCTCTGCAGTCCGCCTGACTCCTCTTCTTGAAATCCGCGATGAGCTGCGGATCACCACCATCTCCCTTTCTGGAAAGAAGAACTTTATCCCATGGGTGCACGGTTCGTCGTGTTCTTCAGGCCAAAGATCTTGTTCATCATCTTACTCATCGACCTCCTTCTCCTACTACCGACGACTGGTTGCGCAACGACGGTCGTGTTCAGACGTGGCTCCTCAATTCCCTGGAGGGTGAGCCCTACCAAATGGTCATGTATCATGAGACGACCAACGATATGCGGGATGAGCTCCACTCCTTATACTCCGGCAAGGACAGCCTCCGGCACCTCTATGACATTATTATCGATCTTCAGGCTCTCGATGCTGGCGGGGCTGCCGACATGACATCTTTTGTTGCTCGTGCTAAGACTCTTGCGGAGGCCTGGATTCAACATCAACCTTCTACCATTGATCTTGCTGCTCAGCGCGTACAAAAGGAGGACGTTTGCATTGCAATGATGATGGCTCGTGTCCCGACACACCTTCAGAGTATCCGTACTCAGGTTCTGGCTTCGGCAGCTACTCCTTCCTTATCTGATGTTTGCTCTATGCTCCTTCGAGTGACACCGCCCCCGGATACTCCTGCACCCTCCTCTCCGGCCCTTCTCCAGCAGACCCTTCCCCCCTTACTTCCCCCACCATCTTCTGTTCGTGGTGGACGTTCGGGCTCCTGCAGATGGGGGCGTGGTGGTCGGGGCCGCCCAAAATGTTCCTATTGCGGCCGGGACGGCCACACTGAGGCTGTTTACTACAAAAAACATGACTACCCTCCTCGTTCGACTGCTGCTGTTGCAGCTGGCGGCTCTTCTGCCACAGGTACCGACCTTGAGGCCATCCGCCTCCAGCTCCAGCAAATCCATGGCCTGCTCAGCCCTCCACCCGCTTCTGTTGCCTCCACCTCCACTGCAAGTATGGTTTGTTTCTCCTCCAGTCCGCGCTGGATCTTGGACTCGGGTGCCACTCATCACATCACCTCGCTGTGGCCGCCCAAGTTCTCGGATGCTCCTCATCCGAAGTGTATCACCGTGGATAATGGGGAGATTGTTTCGGTCTCCGGCTGCGCTAACCTCTCCCTCACCCCCTCCATCTCTCTTCGCTTGACCCTTTATGTTCCGGGCTCCCCATTTAATTTACTTTCTGTTGGCCGTCTTACTAATGATTCGGATGCTCCTCTGCTCTTTTGATACAGGATCGGTGGACGCGGATTATCATTGGTAATGGTCAACTGCAAAATGGGCTCTACCTTCTCGATGCATCTCCAACCATCCTTTCCTCCGTCTCCCCCGTCTTATCCGTCAATTGGCATCACCGTCTTGGGCATGCCCCTCTGCCAGTCCTCTAGAAGGCGCTTCCTGATGTATCTCTTCCTCTTTTTCAATGTGATTCTTGTATTTTCGGCAAGCAGCCGCGTTCTTCTTTTCCCGCACATTGTACTCGGAGCTCGACTCTTTTTGATTTAGTTCATTCCGATGTTTGGGGTCCTTTCAAAATTACTAGTATTTCCGATTATCGCTACTTTATCACCTTTATTGATGATTACTCTCGCATGACGTGACTTTACTTACTATGTGATCGCTCCGAGCTTCCTCACATGTTCCGGGCCTTTGTGTTAGAAACTCGTACGCAATTCTACACTACGATAAAACGTTGCACACTGATAATGGTCGCGAATACACTAGCCATGACTTTGCCAATCTATGTGTGGAGTTCAATATTATCCATCTGACATCCTGTGCCTACACCCCTCAGCAAAACGACATTGGCGAATGAAAGAACAGACACCTGCTTGACGTTGCCCGCTCCCTCATGCTTCACATGCATGTTCCCAAAGTTTACTGGAACTTTGCGGTCTCCAATGCTTGCTTCCTAATCAATCGCCTCCCTTCCTCGGTTCTCCACCATGCCACTCCGTTCAGCCTCCTCTTTCCCTCCGCTCTGGCTTTCCCTATTACACCCATGGTCTTTGGCTGCACCTGCTGCGTCCATCTTCTAGGTCCGTCCACGGACAAGTTGGATCCCCAGACGGCTAAACAAATTTTCGTCGGCTATTCCCGTACTCAGAAAAGCTATGTGTGTTATTCCCCGGCTACCTGGAAAGTCTCCGTATCTGTTGATGTTACCTTCCGGGAGGATCAACTTTCTTCTCTCCTCCTCTACCCACACCTCTACCACCAACAACTCTACAACCATCCCTCCCACAACCTGTCATTCCCGTTACTGCGCCTCCTCCACAGGTTCTTCCTGACCCAGCTCCTGCTCCGTCCAAGCCGTCTGTTATCCGTGTCTACACTCGCCGCCTTCCTCATTCCGTTGCTCCTATGCAGTCGGCCTCGACCTCGACTTCTCCGTGCCCTGCTGATCCGGTGCCTGCCTCTACTTCTCATCCGCTGACGAACTTTGTCTACCTACATCGCCTCTCTCCCCACCTTCGGACATTTGCTACTTCACTGTCCTCGGTTTCTGTTCCTACCTCTGTGCAGGAGACGCTCCAACATCCTGACTGGCGGGCCGCCATGGAGGAGGAAATGACTGCTCTTTGGGCCAACTAAACATGGACTCTTGGCCCCCTTCCTCCGGGTCAGAAACTGGTTGGGTGTAAGTGGGTCTTTGTCGTCAAACATGCTGCTGATGGGACAATTGACAGACTGAAAGCTCGCCTGGTGGCTCGTGGCTTCACCCAACAATAGGGGCTTGAGTATGAAGAAACCTTTTCTCCTGTGGCCAAACTGAATACCGTTCGGGTCCTCATCTCCGTGGCTGTCCATCGCCGGTGGCCCTATCTCCAACTGGATGTTAAGAATGCCTTTCTGAATGACGATCTCCAGGAAACAGTGTATATGCAGCAACCTCCAGGGTTTGAGACCACGGGGGAGTCTCAGGTCTGTCGCCTTAGGAAAGCTTTGTATGGTCTCAAACAATCTCCACGAGCGTGGTTTGACAAGTTTAGTAAGGCCCTTCAGGAGGTTGGGTTTACTCGGAGCTCGGCAGACTTCTCATTGTTCACTCGTCACCGAACAACGAGAACGGTTCTTCTGTTAGTTTACGTTGATGATATCATAATTACTGGAGACGACTCGAAAGGAATACAGGAGGTCAAACTACATCTGAGCACAACTTTTCAAACAAAAGATCTGGGGCCCCTTCGGTACTTCTTGGGTCTTGAGATTGCCATACGGCCGGATGGTCTCGTTCTCTCTCAGGGGAAGTATTGCCTCGACCTCCTCCATGATGCTGGTTATTCAGGTTGTAAGCCGATTGACACCCCAGTGGATGCAAATCACAAGTTATGCACTCAGGCTTTTGACTCAGATCTCCTACTCCAGAATCCTGAATACTATCGTCGTCATTCTCAGATACCTTAAAACGACTCCTGGTCAAGGATTGGTATACAAACCTCATCTTCAGCTCCAACATTGGTAGCATATTCTAATGCTGATTATGCTGGTTCCCTTGATGATCGACGGTCAACCAGTGGTTTTTGCACATATTTTGGAGGACATTTGATTACCTGGCGAAGCAAGAAACAAGCTGTCATTGCTCGATCATCAACTTTGGCAGAATACCGGGCAATGACTTCGATGGTTTCTGAACCAACTTGGCTTGAAAGTCTTCTTACCTATCTGGGTGTAAAGCTCCCTTCCCCAGCTCTCCTCCTCTGTGACAGCCAAGATGCTATATATATAGCCAAGAACTCGGTCTTCCACGAAAGAACAAAACATATTGAAGTCGACTGTCACTTCATCCGGGAAAAGGTTCAAATGAAGAAGCTCGACCTGAAAATCCAGGGATTGAACAAGTTGCGGATGTCCTCACTAAGGCTCTTTCCAGCACCCTCTTCTATCAGTGCTTGTCCAAGCTTGGCGCATACGATTTGTACGCTCCAGCTTGCGGGGGAGTGTTAGAAAAGCCCATGTAAAAGGCCCATTATTGGACCCCTTTCTTTATTGTTTTTCCTTCTTCTCTTATTAGTCCCACATCTTGTATAGGATTTCTTCTCTCCTTCTCTCTCCTATATATTTGTATTCTCTCATTGTATTTATATACACAAGCAATACATACAAGTTTTATGCTCTCACAACAAAACTCTTGATTTATTTAATTTGAGGTCTTGGTTTGCGATTGGTCCGCTCAGTTAGTTGAAGGGCCTGATGGTAGTTGTTTTGACCCAATCTTTGGGCAACTATTATTCGGAATTAAGTACTATATCTAGGTTTTGAGTCAGTAATTCACACATGGTGTATAAAACCACAACCAATTTTTTTTCCATAGAGCTGAAAATTTTAATTTTCGACCCTATTGAGCTGTGACTGTTGCTAAGTCCTGTAAGAAATTTTCTTCTTCTAATTCCTCCCCCTTTTCCTTCTAGTACTTTTAACCCTTCTTTCTTATTCATGGTTCTTCTCCTTACCATCTGTATGCTTCGTCTCTGATACACACTACTTTTGCTTTGTGTGTTGATTTGGCTATTGTTTGAGTGGTTTCTTGAGGTTGTTTAAACTGTATCTTTGCGCTGATTTGGGGACATTGTTTGAGGAGTTCTTTGATTTCCATTGGAAATTTAGGGTGTTCATAGTTTCAAATGTTCAGTCTCGAGTGAGATCCTTCCTTGTTTAGTCAGTACCTCCATTTAATTTTATATAGGAATTATGGTCCAAAAGTTAAGGGGCTTCACTTTCTTTATCAATATTACTCTATTAGAGTTGTATTCTTTTCTCCATCGCATTAATTTATCGTTGGCTTAATTTACTAATTTGATGTTTTTCATTGCTTAAGTTGTTTGACACTATTTATTTTGTTTTATTAAGTTATATATCCTTTAATATTTTCCAAATTGATAATGACACCTAGGATCACATCTATCTGGTATCAAAGCTATTTGGTATCAGTGCTAGTTAACAATTTTGTATGTACTTTGGGAGTTGGAACCTGCCAAACTTACTTTTTTTCATACTTCTTTTGGATATGACATCTAATTTTCTATTTCATGAAGTTTAAATTTCCCCTTTTCATTTTTAATATTATATTACTGCCTTTTCTGGCAGCTGATTTTGTAAGGATGCATATGATACTCTGTGTTATTTTTTGAACAAATACATATTGCTGGATTAAAATTCTAAAATGTAATTTAGATTTTAAGAAGAATGAGATTTCAGTTTTTGCGAGTCTACTATATTGCCTTAATTTTGGGTTCCAAATGCATGTTTGTCACCTTATTGAGTTTCTTAGTAAAATGATCTACCTTTTCTCTATTTTATAAACATATTCTACTTCCTCAGGTAACAGAGGCTTTAGCTCATGCTGGCCTTGAGTCTTCAAATTTGATTGTGGGGATAGATTTCACAAAAAGCAATGAATGGACAGGTTATCTCAGCAACAATCATATCTTTTGCTTCTTCTTTTTCTCCCAGATGCTACCAGCCTGCCACAATATCTATTTTCATTTGCTCAAGTTGAATTACCGGACATCCATTTTTCATTTTAAAGTTACGGTTCATAAACATATTTATTTTAAGGTGGAAGGGGAAATTTGTTTGTATGGGATCCTCATGCATTTGTATGATCTGGAGAGATTAACTTATTTTATAATCTTATTTTATAATTTAGGCATTTTATTTGTCTTGCGCTAAAATGTTTCTTTTTTCGTCTAGTTCAATAATACCTCTTATTTTAGACAGCATTTATTTTTTTACTTAGAAGCAGACGTCTTGGGGAATATGTGGGACCCGCCTAAAGGTTTAGGTAAATATCTATTGTGATGGGATCCACCAAATCATGCACCTAGAGGGGTTCGCCGCAAGGAGGGACTCACGTTCATTAATTCACGCAGGAAGGCTTGATCGGATCGCCGATCCGACTTCGCGGTTGCGTCTGACACGTCACTGCGAGTCAAAAACATATATTAGTTTATTTTTTTGGTTTTATTTTCATGTATTTTGTGACCGACCCCACCGACCAATCATAGCCGTTGATGGGGATGCCCTAGTTGCTATTTTCTTATAAATAGATGTGTGGGGGCTGAAAAGAGGCTCATTGCAGAATTTGGAGAACTTCATTCCCGGATTCCAGCGATCACCCCTCGGTGCCGACGCCGTGGAACCCTAGGTGATGACTCCTAGGTGCTTGTTCTTCCCCCCAAGGTAACCCCTAACCCTAGCCCTCATTTTCAACCCCTCACACCTCTCATCCAACCACCGGCAGCCCCCAAAACCCCCTCCCAAACCGGCAGCCTGCTGCTCGCAGGCCCCTACAGCCGCCGGCTCCCAAAACCCCACCGCCGGCCTTCCCCCACCCTCCAGCCAACCGTCAACCGCTTCCCCCCTTCAAGCTGACCACCTACCTTCAGCCCTCCATCCAGCCGACCACTCTTCTTCCCTCCACACCACCCGGAAGCCATCTCAAGCCCTAGCCGGCCACTCCTTAAAACCCTTTCATGTGGATCTACCTTCCTCTAGTCCGAATTCACAAGATCAATTCAGATCTTGGAATTTCAGCCCCGTTCCGTTATTTCCACCACCCGTACTTTCCATTTTTGCCCGGATCCAACCCTAAATAGCGGATCCACTCCTCCCCGGCCCGGATCTACTCGTACGTGGCCGGATCCTCCCTTTTCTCACCCAATCTCATCATATACCACCGGGGACAGCCACCACCTTCATTTTCACGTCACCGGTTCCACCTCCGATCGCCGATCTACATATCCGGACCCTAATTCTTCAGTGCCTCGGTTCAGCCCGCTACTTCGTGAGTTTATTTCGTGGTATTGGATTATTTGATTTGACATTTTCATTGGTGAGTAAATGTATGTGCTGTGATTCTTGCTCGTAGAAATTGTTTCGGTACGCTAATAATTGCAGGAGGAGGGATTCGCCGCGCGCTTTGCTTTGCCCTCCGAGCGGAGGAAGCCATTCTAAATTTCCAAAATTAATTAACTGTTTTCAATTTTAAATATTTGCGTGGAGTTAGAATTATCATTGCTCAAATTTATTTGTCGAGATTTCGACGTTTGCATTGTATTTAGGTTCAAATTAGCGTGTCATCCATGCACTATCACCTTGCGTCGTAGGATATGTGCACCCGTGGCCTACCCCTACATCATATTGGTATCAGAGGTCAAGGTTAGGCCATTTGCATGCTCCGTAGTGGTAGGACCTTTAGAGGAAGCATGGTAGAGCCGCAAGTCACCGATGTCCGAACGGGGAGTTTGAATTCAGGCGCCTCTTTTGCTGAGTTTCAGCGCCTTATCCTAGATCGTTTTGACGCTTTAGGTGCCGAGTCACTTGAGGACGACTTTGATGCTCCTCCACGTCATGAACAGCGTCCGAGAGATTGTCATCCTCCGACAGATCGCCACCGTCGTGATATTCCTCATCGATCCCCAATTCCGCCGGTAAGGAGAAATCCTGATTTATGATAGATCATAGACAAGCTCCGACGCGGGATAGGCCTCCCCATCAGCGTGATGAGTACCGTATGCCACGTCAGCCTCAACCTGATCCCAGAGATCGTGTGCCCCCACACGGTCTCCGTGACCATCACCACGATGAATATTATCCCCCGGGTCGGAGAGAGCGTGGCCCCCCACTCGCTCGATATGACTACGCCCATGATGATTATCCCGACCCACGGAGGGGAGGCCACCGCCATGACATCACTCGTCATATTCGACTCGACTCCCCTTCGTTCGATTGTCGCCTAGATCCGAAAGGCTTCAACGATTGGCTCTTGGACATGGACCACTATTTCGAGTGGTATGACATGAGTGACGAGCGTTGTGTTCGGTTCGCGAAAATGAAGCTGATTGGATAGACTAAGGTATTTTGGATTAGCGTCGAGAGAGCGTTGGAGAGAGGTGGGTATTACCCCATCGCCAGGAGGGATGAGATGAAGCAGAGATTGAGCGAGAAGTACCTCCCCGCTTCCTACCGAGACCAGTTATTTGAGCAGTTACAGAACTTACGGCAGGGTCACTTACTGTCGCTGAGTCTATGACTCGCTTAGACGAGCTAGTCGTTAGGAGTGACGTCTCAGAGGAGCCTATCGCCACTGCCTCCCGTTTTAATGTGGGCCTTCCTTTTGAGATTCAGAGAGAGTTGATTCCACACCGTTGAGAGACGGCGATCAAATATTTCAGCTCGCTCTCGAGTACGAGAAGTACCTCCGATATTCTAGCACGAGGCAGTTCACTTCTTGGACCGAGTCCTCGACTTTTAGGAATCCCGCTCTGCCCCAGACCACCACGGCTGCACCCTCACATATTTCCGCGGGTGCGAAGGGCAAAGCCATAGCCACTGATGGCCCGCGGTTTGGGGGTATTGTGTGTTATCGATGTTCTTGCAGGGGACACATGGCAACGCAATGCCCCACGCGGAACCTGCTAGTTGAGGGTGAGGAGCAGGATTTGGAGGAAGATGAGGAGGGTACGGAAGAAGTTAAGGCCACTGCCGACTAAGGCTGGGAAAGTGACGTCGAGAGATCATTAAAGGTGGGAGTGATTAGACGCCTCCTACACACCCCTCGTGTAGATGAGGATTGACGACGTACTACCATCTTTTACACATACTTTCCTAGCGCAGGCGGTCCCTGCGAGCTGGCTAACGACAACGGGAGTTGTGTGAACATTGTGGCCCAGAAGGGGCTTGACCGTATGCAGGTGAAGGCTGAGCCTCACCCCCAAACATATCGTGTCGTCTGGGTAGATAAGACGGCGATTCAGGTCACCCAGCGTTGCCTCATCCCGATCACTATTGCTTAATTTCAGGACAAGGTCTGGTGTGATGTTATTCCCATGGACGTCGCTCATGTGTTACTTGGCCGCCCCTGGCTTTTTGATCGTGACGTCATGTGTTTCGGTTGCTCGAACACGCGTGTCTTTTACAACAAGGGGCGGAATATTACTTTGACGCCCACCCAACCCTGAGACAGATCCAAGGGTGTGGTAGAGCCATCTGTGAGCACGAGCGCTTCGAGGCCTCTGCATATCTTGGGGCGAGGTGAGTTTTTGAGGGATAGTATTAAGTCGGATATTATTTACGTGGTTGCCGCTAGTCAGGCAACTGAGGACACCCCTGTCGACCACCCACTAGCGGTGCGTCCCCTTCTAGGTGAGTTTGCGGACATCATGCCTGACGAGCTCCCCGATGAGCTGCCTCCCCCACGGGACATTCAACATGCTATTGACTTAGTTCCCGAGGCTTCTCTCCCGAACCTTCCCCATTATCGTATGCATCCAGATGAGCACGCTGAGCTCAAGAGGCAGGTTGATGAGCTTCTTCGGAAGCAGTTTATTCGTGAGAGTATGAGTCCGTGTGCGGTCCCCTCCCTTCTTACTCCTAAGAAGGACGGTAGTTGGCATATGTGCATCGATAGCTGCGCCATTAATAAGATCACGGTCAAATATCGCTTCCCGATCCCGCGACTCGACGATCTGCTGGATAGTATGTCCGGTGCCCAGATCTTTTCCAAGATTGATCTCCGTAGTGGGTACCATCAGATACGAGTGCTTGAGGGTGATGAGTGGAAGACCGCATTCAAGACTAAAGACGGTCTCTATGAGTGGCTAGTCATGCCATTTGGGGTATCCAACGCCCGAGCACGTTCATGAGAGTTATGACGTAGATGTTGCGACCCTACATGGGCAAGTTTCTGGTCGTGTATTTCGATGACATACTGATCTATAACCAGACTCAGGCTGCCCACCTCGATCATTTGAGGCTTCTCTTTGACACCCTTCGCCAAGAGAAACTTTATGTCAATCTGAAGAAGTGCTCATTCCTCTCTGAGTCCGTTCACTTCCTAGGATTTATTATATCCTCGACTGGAGTATCTGTTGACCCTGAGAATGCCAAATCCATTCGCGACTAGCCCGTGCCGGCAAACATCCACGAGGCTCGCTGTTTTCCCGGACTTGTCACCTTCTATATGAGGTTTGTCCAGGGGTTTAGCACGATCATGACCCCATTCACGAGTTGTCTCAAGAAGGGAGAGTTCCAGTGGATCCCCGCCGCCACTGGAGCGTTCGAGGAGATTAAGGAGAGACTGACGACGACTCCTGTTCTGAGATTGCTGGACTTTAGCCGTGCTTTTGAGGTCGCGTGAGATGCGTCTGGTGTAGGTATCGAAGACGTTTTGAGCCAGAAGGGACACCCAGTTTTTTATTTTAGTGAGAAGCTGAACGAGGCCAAAACAGAGATTACTCGAACTATGATCGGGAATTTTATGCTATTGTTCAGTCTCTGCGCTACTGGAGACACTATCTCCTTCCCTGGGAGTTTGTGTTGTATTCCGACCACCAGGCCTTACGTTATCTCGATTCACAGCGCAAGCTGGGACACCGACATGCCAAGTGGGTCGAGTACCTGTAGGACTTTCATTATGTTCTCAAACACCGAGCTGGTGTTGAGAACAAACCGGCTGATGCGTTGAGTCGCCGCGTTTCCTTATTGCAGACGATGACCGCTAGCGTAGATGGGCTTGAGAGATTGATTCTAGATTATCCGACATGCCCAGACTTTGGTGAGATTTATACTGCCCTGTCTCGAGACCCACCCGACCCTGTTGAGGGATATCAGATCTTTGAGGGATACTTGTACCGGGGCTCCAGCTTGTGCGTTCCCCAGACATCATACCGTGATTATTTGATTTGGGAGTTGCACGCGGGCGGAGCTGCATGGCACTTCGGGCGAGATAAGTCCATAGCCATTGTCGAGGATCGTCTTTATTGGCCCAGCCTTAAGAAGGACGTGGTCCGCGTTGTCCGCCACTACCGTATCTGCCAAACAGCGAAGGGTACCAAACAGAACACGGGTCTGTACACCCCTTTATCTGTTCCCCACCGCCCTTGGGAGGACATTAACATGGATTTTGTTCTCGGTCTTTCCCGCACTCTACGAAAACACGACTCCATCTTCGTGATGGTCGATCGTTTTTCGAAGATGACACTTTATCGCTTACCGTAAGACGGCAGATGCGACCCACGTTGCATCTATCTTCATGAGGGATGTTTTTCGTTTGCATGACCTACCCGAGTCGATCGTGTCAGACCGCGATGTGAGGTTTATGAGTTACTTCTGGAAGATCCTGTGACATAAGACTGACACCCTTCTTAGGTTCTCCTCGACATATCATCCCCAGATGGACGGACAGACTGAAGTAGTGAACAAGAGCTTAGGAAACCTTTTGCGGTGTCTAGTTGGAGAGCATCTGGGTAGCTGAGAATTAGATCTTCCGATTGCAGAGTTCGCCTACAATAGCTCAGTCAATAGGTCCACCGG
Organism: Platanthera zijinensis; assembly: GCA_039513925.1. Taxonomy (NCBI): domain Eukaryota; kingdom Viridiplantae; phylum Streptophyta; class Magnoliopsida; order Asparagales; family Orchidaceae; genus Platanthera; species Platanthera zijinensis. Next base: position 76,631,142 of record CM077097.1, read on the forward strand.
GTTGAGTCCATTTCATGTAGTATCAGGATACGACCCTAGGAAGCCCATCGACCTCGTCCCGAGTCCTTTAGAGTCGCGCCCTAGTGAGTCTGCTGAGTCATTTGCACAACATTTGCATGAGTTGCATGAGTCGGTTCACCAACGAATAATAATGAGCAATGAAAATTATAAAACCCATGCAGATAAGAGAAGGCGAGAACATTCATTTAATGAAGGCGAGAAAGTAATGGTGCGAGTCCGCCCAAAGAGGCTCCCCTCGGGGCTTGCCAAAAAGTTAAGCGTCAGGCGAATGGGTCCGTACTCTTTTATTAGTCGTATTTGGATAAATGCCTACCGGCTCGATATCCGGCTAGTATGAGAATTTACCCGGTGTTTAATGTCGAGGATCTGACGCCGTACTATGAGCCTCACGAGTATGTGGACCCGAGCAGTGGAGATGCCCAGCCGCCACCACCCCCTCTTTCGTTGCCTTACCACTCTTTGACCCCACCTACGTCTGTCGGCCACCACAACCCACCCCGTATTACCACCCACCCACCTGGGGACTCGTCTTCTCTAGTTTCACCACCAGCACCACTGATCGCACCGGGATTCACCTTTCGAGAGATGAGTGCATCACAAAGATCAGATCACATCAGTTTGTTCCCACCACGGACGGGCCGCGATGCCGCTACTTGGTACATTGGCAGGGCCGCCCCGACGCATACGACACGTGGATATTACCGACAGAGCTTGATCGACTCGCCCGTGGACTTCGACCTCAGTACGATCATCTCCATTCATCGGAGATGAAGACTTTTCAGTTGGGGGGAGTTGATGGGGATCCACCAAATCATGCACCTGGAGGGGTTCGCCGCAAGGCGGGGACCACATTCATTTATTCGCATAGGAAGGCTTGATCGGATCGCCGATCCGACTCCGCGGTTGTGTCCGACACATCGTCGTGAGTCAAAAACATATATTAGTTTTTTTGGTTTTATTTTCATGTATTTTGTGGCCGACCCCACCGACCAATCATAGCTGTTGATGGGGATGCCCTAGTTGCTCTTTTCTTATAAATAGATGTGTAGGGGCTCAAAAGAGGCTTATTGCAGAATTTGGAGAACTTCATTCCCGGATTCCAGCGATCACCCCTCGGTGCCAACGCCGTTGAACCCTAGGTGACGACTCCTAGGTTCCCGTTCTTCCTCCCAAGGTAACCCCTAACCCTAGCCCTCATTTTCCACCCCTCACACCTCTCATCCAACTGCCGGCAGCCCCCAAAACCCCCTCCCAAACCGGCAGCCTGCTGCTCCCAGGCCCCTACAACCGCTGGCTCCCAAAAACCCCACCGCCGGCCTTCCCCACCCTCCAGCCAGCCGTCAACCGCTTCCCCCCTTCAAGCCGACCATTTACCTTCATCCCTCCATCCAGCCGACCACCCTCCTCCCCTCCACACCACCCGGAAGCCATCTCAAGCCCTAGCCGGCCACTCCTTTAAACCCTTTCACGTGGATCCACCTTCCTCTAGTCTGAATTCACAAGATCAATTCAGATTTTTGAATTTCAGCCCCGTTCAATTATTTCCACCACTCGTACTTTCCATTTTTCCCGGATCTAACCCTAAATAGCGGATCCACTCCTCCCCGGCCCAAATCTACTCGTACGTGGCATGATCCACCCTTTTCTCACCCGATCTCATCATTTACCGCCGAGGACAGCCGCCACCTTCATTTTCATGTCGTCGGTTCCACCTCCGATCGCCGATCTACACATCCGGACCCTAATTCTTTAGTGCCTTGGTTTAGCCCGCTACTTCGTGACTTTATTTCGTGATATTGGATAATTTGATTTGACATTTTCATTGGTGAGTAAATGTATGTGCTGTGATTCTTGCTCGTAGAAATTCTTTCGGTACGCTAATAATTTGCAGGAGGGATTCGCCGCGCGCTTTGCTTTGGCCCTCCGAGCGGAGGAAGCCATTCTAAATTGCCAAAATTAATTAACTGTTTTCAATTTTAAATATTTGCGTGGAGTTAGAATTATCATTGCTCAAATTTATTTGTCGAGATTTCGACGTTTGCATTGCATCTAGGTTCAGATTAGCGTGTCACCCCTGCACTATCACCTAGCGTCGTAGGTTTTGTGCACCCGTGGCCAACCCCTACATCATATTGCGTTCTGAGATCTGAGAGTATATCTTGGGCGAGGAACTATGCCTTTTGAGATCATTGTGCTTCTTGGAAATTCAATTTGTTTCATTTGTCCAATTATCAATTAGAAGATTTAGCTTTTATGAATCAATAGAAAAAGGTGAAAAATTATTAAATTCACTATATAGCCTGGTACCATAGAGCCAGTATTTTTAGAATTTGTGCCTGTGGGTGTGCTTATTTGTTTCCATAGACATGTTATTCTTCGATCATGAAGAATAATGTATTTTTTATGTAATGATAAGTTAGGTAAACTAGTTTTTAGTTGTTACAAGATCTGTTCTGCACTATCAATTGTAAACGCCCATATAATTTAATTTTCTATGCAATTGGCTTGATGAGGTACTCACATTCCTAATCATCTCCTGATTATGTACCTATTGAGCAACAAATCACCGACATTTCATAAAATTCCTTGATGAGATGAAGATGACCTATTTCAAAATGAGTTGCTGATGTTTAGACATAACATTTTAAATTGTTATTGATTTTGTTGAATCAATTGATTTGATGTTAGCACTTGGATTTATTTGTAATACTTTTCTGTATTTTTGCTGAGTTTTTGTGCTGACCGCCAAGTACTGTTCCACAACCTCAATTATGTGATGGTTGACCTCTGGTTCCCAATGATAAACCATTTGTCAAATGCCAACCATCAATTTAAGCTCACTTGATCATGGAACATCTGTCGCCTCAGTTTTCAAGCTTCAACCCATTACTTCTTAAATTTCTTATGTTTAAATTGTATATTTAGATTACTGGAGCAAAATTATGTTGCAATTTACTACATTGCTAACATATTTGCAATTTAATAGTTGCCACCTTATTTTGCTCAACTCTTACCCCCTTAATCTTCAAATTCTTTATTATCTTCCCTTTATAATAGGTAAAATTTCTTTCAACCGCAAGAGTCTGCATGACATTGGAAACACTCCAAACCCATATGAACAGGCTATATCTATTATTGGAAGAACACTCTCTGCTTTTGATGAGGATAATCTTATTCCATGCTTTGGATTTGGAGATGGTTCGATGCTCTGTTGTCTGTTTAAATCATCTATAAAGAATTGTTTTATTTAATATTGTTGGTTTTATTGCAGCATCCACTCACGATCAGGAAGTATTCAGTTTCCATCCTGATGGAAAGCCTTGTGATGGGTTTGAGGAAGCCCTGGGGCGTTATCGAGAATTAGTTCCAAATCTCCGACTTGCGGGTTAAAACTATTCTTATTCTTTTTATTGCAGTGCATTTTTTCTTTATTATTAAATCTCACTTTGTTGTTATTATAGGGCCGACGTCATTTGCGCCTATTATTGAAACCGCAATAGGCATTGTTGATAGCAGTGGAGGACAATATCATGTTCTTTTAATAATCGCGGATGGACAAGTTCGTCTTTATCCTTTTTTATATATATCTGCTTGTTAGAATGCAATACTCCAACCTAAAATGAATTTATTGTAAGTAGATGTGCTCATTATCTATATTAAGAGCAGACTACTATTTGATCTCCCTGTTGCGTACTGAGACTCTATTTGAGAGAGGAGTCATTTTCCCAAAATGCTACCACAGTTATCTCGTGTGGTCCAGTGTTAGGGGTCGCGAATGCCTCGATCATAAAGATAGAGTTTAGGCAATAAATGCTGCTTGTAAGTTCCAAAATGCAGGTAAAATGCAGTTGCTCCATGCTCTATTTACTACATAATTTCACACAATCGCTGCTCAAACACAACAATTGTTCCAAATAGAGTTTGAACTGTCAACATTGCCCTCACTTATAGGCTCCGTTCGGCCCCTTGGAAATGAAATTCTGGAATTGGAATTGGGACATTTGAATTCATTTCTGGTGTTCAGCATCTTGGAAATGGCTTGGAATTGGAATTCCGCGAAAACCGTAGGTTTTAAAAATACACTAGGCTCAATTCTTTGGGTTCACGATGGTTTTTCGTTGTTTCGGCGAGGAGATCAAGCCCGATTGACAACCCTATCGCGAGAAGCCTCTGCTGCCGCCAGTCGCGATCCTACTCGCAGCCGCTGGTAAACACTTCCTCTCCCCCTCCTCTTTCTTCTTCTTCGCCAGACGTCCTCGCCAGTCGCAATTCCTAAACCATAGATTCTTGTTTTCGTTGTTCGTCCAGCCGACAGCCCCCTCCGACATATTCTTTCTGCCCCCTTGTTTCTCCTCTTCTTCTTCCTCCTCTTTTTCTTCCTCCTTTTTTTCTTCTTCCTCCACCTTTCCTCCATATATCCCATCCCCTTCTTCCAATTTTCTTCCTCTTCTCTGGTTATAGCTACAGCCCGACCCATCCTCCCCTCTTTTGTCGGCCCCTTCATTCTCCTAAAATTCCTCTCCTTCCCTCATATCAGGAACCTTCCCAGTTTCCACAATCGTGGCCCCCCAATTTTTCTTCCTCTTCTCTGTCCAATTCCAATACCTGATGCCCAATTATATACAACAGCCGAACAACAAAACTGGAATTCAACTAATTCCAATTTCTACGGGTTTTGGAATTGGCTGAATTCCAATTCCAGAATTTCATTCCCAGGGGGTTGAACGGAGCCGTTGGGTTTTTAGATTTTAGCAGATTATTTTTTTATTGAGTGATGTGAGAGTGGGCATTGGGCTTAGCCCACTCTGACGCCATGTTAGAATCTGTAGTGAAAACAAGCAGAGGAAGAGTCCCAATCTCAAGATGTGAGACTATTACAAGTAGAGGAAGAAGACATAAGATGGGCCCTTAAATGGTCCATTACATGTTCTTTTCTAACACTCCCCCGCAAGCTGGAGCGTACAAGTCGTAGGCACTCAGCTTGTACAAGAACTGATAAAAAGAGCACTTGGCAAAGCCTTAGTGAGAAGATCGGCAACTTGGTCAGTAGCCGGAACATGTTTCAGTTCTAACTTCTTCATTTGAACCTTTTGCCTAATGAAGTGGCAGTCAACTTCAATGTGTTTCGTTCTTTCATGAAAGACAAGATTCTTGGCTATGTGAATCGTAGCTTGTCTGTCACAGAGTAAGGTGGCTGGTGAGGAAAGTTTTACTCACATATCACTCAGGAGACTCTCAAGCCATGTGAGCTTATATACAACAGACGCCATTGAACGGTACTCAGCGTCGACCGAAGATCTAGCAACTACAGCCTGTTTCTTACTGCGCCAGGTAACAAGATGAACTCCGAAGTAAGTTCAAAAACCGCTGGTGGAACGCCGATCATGCAAGGAACCAATACAATCGACATCTGAATATGCAAGCAATGTTGGAGTAGAGGAGAAAGTTCTGTATACCGGCCCTTGACCAGGAGCATTCTTCAGGTATCACAGAATGCGTTTGATAGCCTGTAGATGTGACACCAGAGGAGAATGCATAAACCTGCTAACAACCCCAACAACAAAGGATATGTCTGATCTTGTGACAGTTAGATACATCCGTTTTCCCACCAACTGTCGATAGTATTCTGGGTTTGGAAGAACATCTACATCAGAGACATGAGCACACAACTTGTGATTGACATCTATAGGGGTGTTAACTGGTTTACGTCCAGAATATCCAGCTTCTTGAAGAAGGTCGAGATAATACTTCCGTTGAGATAAGACATGACCATCAGGACGTCTTGCGATTTCAAGGCCAAGAAAGTATTGAAGGTTCCCTAGATCTTTCGTTTGAAAAACAGAGCCGAGGTGCTGTTTGACAATTTGGATTCCTTTTGAATCATTCATGTGATTAGTATGTCATCGACATACACCAAAAGAAGAATTGTTCCTATTTTGCTATGTCGAGTGAACAGAGAAAAATCCTGTTAAACTTATCGAACCATTCCCAAGGAGATTGTTTGAGACTATAAATTGACTTCTTAAGGAGACAAACTTGGGACTACCTCGTGGTCTCAAATCCGGGAGGCTGTCGCATGTAGACAGTTTCTTGGAGATCGCCATTGAGAAATACATTCTTGATATCAAGTTGATGTAAGGGCCAATGACGGTTTACAACTACGGAGAGGAAAACACAAACTGTGTTGAGCTTGGCCACTGGAGAGAATGTTTTTTCATAATCTAGACCCTGTTGTTGAGTACCACGCGCCACCAGACGGGCCTTAAGTCGATCAATCGTCCCATCAGATGTATGCTTGATAACAAAGACTCATTTACATCCAACAGTAGTCTGTCCTGAAAAAACAAAAACCAGATCCCAAGTTTGATTAGCCCAGAGGGTCGTCATTTCTTCATCCATGGCCGCCCGCCAGCCCGGATGTTGAAGAGCCTCTTGCATATAGTTAGGTACAGGAATAGAGGATAATGAGGTAGCAAAGATTTGAAGCAACGGGTTCAGGAGATGTAAGGAGACATAATTTGCCAAGGGATGGCAGTAGAGGTAGAAGCCGGGCCGACAAGTCGCAAAGTGCCAGAGGTTGAAGCCGATTGCAGCGGAGCGACAAAGCGGAGAGGTCATCAAGTATAGACACGAATAAGGGGGGGGGGGTTGGTGGAGACCCGCAGATGGGAAGGGAACGAGAGGAGATGGTGGAGGAGACGGAGCTGGTGGTGGTGGAGACGTAACTGGAATGACATGTCGTGGTAAGGGTGGTGATGGTGGAGAGGATGGCGAAGTGATGAAAAATGTTTGATCTTCCATAAAGGTAACTGTTGACGCCAGGAAAATCCCGACCTCAGAAATCGGACTAGGCGGCCTAAAGCTACTGGTCGAGCGGTCAATGAGACAGTCCACTGGGACGGGAACGGAAATGAGTTGTAGAAATAGGACCTCAGGATGCTGCGGCAGGAAGGTCCCACCACGTACCCAGTTGCTTGGAAGAAGCAACCCCTTCTCAACCAAAATGGCCGAGCTAGGTACGGAGGCAAGTGAGCTGGAGTTCGCGAGTAACTCTCCGAGAATTTCCGGTCCTCTCCTTCGTACCCCCGGGGTCCTATTTATAGGGAAATCCAAAGAGGGGGGGGGGGGTCTTACTTATACCCCCACCCTGGCGATTGGGCGACTTTCTGGGGAGCTCGCACGGGACAGGCGAGTATCTCGCCTTAGTCGCCACCTGACGAGTAGGCCTGGGGAGCTCGCCATACTCGCTCGAGTCTTCTGCGGCCTGGGGCGCTGATCTTGACCCCCTTTCTTGACTTGCTGACCTTGACTTCTGATGACCTGGCGGTGGTAGGGCCTACCCTCGTCGACTACGGGTTGTACACAATCCCCGCTCTTTTTGGGCGACGCAGGAGCCCTGAAAGAAACATCCAACTCTTATTCGGCGAGCACACCTGCCGAGTATCCGGATTGTTCGCCTTGCCGCGGGCTTGGCGGAGTCTATAAATAGGGGGGGTTGATTTCCGAGACGGATTTTGAAGCTCGCCGAAAATGTCGGAGGCCAACGCGAAGATGCTTCAGGACAGCCTCGCCGCCTTGTCTGATCTCCTTGGTATCGTAAGACCAAAAAGGCCGCGCGAGGAGGATGCCGGCTCCGAGGTTCCGCCGTCGAAAAGAAAAAAGGCTAAGAAGTCCAAACAGCCCGCCACCACGGTGGTCAACTCGCCTCCACCCTCTGAGCCAACCGCGACTGGGAATCCCACGCCTTCTGCTGGTACCCAAAAACTTCTGAGCGACCTCGGGCTCGACGACATTCTTGAGTCGGTGGTGAACAGTCCGCCGGAGAATCCCGAAGCGGCCAAGGAGCTCGCGGCGTCCCGGATCGAAGTCGTCACCGTGGCAAGTTGCCGTTCTTCAAAGCTCCACACAAAGCTCCACTCCTGCTAACTCGTCGCCGCATGCTTCTCGCTAATTTTCTTCGCTGTGCAGATTCTCCTCCGAATGCCGCAGATACGCCTCTTGACGTCGCCCCCTTGAGCTCGGCCCCCTTGCTCGCGTTGGCAGCCGACAGGCCGTTCCGGACCGCTCACACGGTTCGGTTGAATCTCGGCTCGAGGAGGGCATCGGGGGCTTCCTCAGCGAAAGACGTCCCCCCGACGAGCAAAGAATTGCTGACGAAGGGCCTCCCCGCCAGGGAAGTCGCACCAGTAAGCAAGGACCCCCCGGCGAGTAAAGTCGCTCCCGCTGCCGTAGGCGACGCGACGCTGCCCGCGACTAGCGTCTCTTTTCCTCCACCACCGCCCTTGGTCGCTGCTCCTAGCCAGGCGCCGGGTATCGTTTTGCCTCCGCCGCCGCCTTTGTCCGCTCAACAGAGAGCGGATCTTCCGCGACATCCTCCGCCTCCTGCATCGAAGACCCCACATCAACCGACGAGTTCGTCTCAGGCTCCTCCGCCGTTGAAGAAGTCGGATAGGCCGCGATCGGCTTACTTCCCTCCGCGAGTTGGGGATTCCGATTATGGCGGTCACGGATCGGGAGGACGCGGGCAGGGCAGATCTTCCGACAACCCTGACGGCTCGTCTTCGGGGAGGCGAGATGCTCCGGGTCGTGCTCTTTCGCCGCGCCGGTCCCGATCTCCTCGTCGTGGTGAGTTTTTTCATCTCTGATCATGTCCTCTGCCTTCGTCCTGACGACTTGTTCTTCCTGTTTTCCAGATCGCCCGGCGACCCCTGGGGCAGCCTTTATAGATGCCATCGGTCTGTCGGGGAGCGAGTATCGCCATGCAGCAGCCCGCGCCTACATGGAGCTGGAGAGCAAGTTCGATCAGCTCGCCATCTGCGACCCTCATCGACGAATCTCGGCTCTGGAGGCGAGGATGGCCAAGATGGAAGGGTTGCAGGCGACTTTGGAGAGCTACGGGGCTCGCTTTCACATGGTGAAAGAGAACGATCGACAGCTGGAGCTGAACAACCATCGCCTGCAGCTTGTCCTTGACGAGCTAGCCGGCATCCGGGCGAGTATGGGTTCCGCAATGCGAATGGCTAGGATGGAGGAGCAGCTGAGGCTTGACGATGACGCGATGGCGCTGGCGACGGATCACTACCGGATAGCGCGCGAGATGGGCTGGGCCTGGCGACATCCCCATCCTCCGGAGCGTCCACCTCGGACATAGTTTTGTTTTTGTTTCTTTTCTTTTCTGAGTTGGGCTCGCCATTGGCGACTTTGTAGTTACTCGGATATTGGCGACCATGCTCCTCCTTTTCATCATGCGCGATTCTCATTTCTTCGATGTGTCGATTTAGCTTTATGCATGTTTTGGCGGATATCGCAGCGCCTTTGCTACATTGCGCGACCTTCGTTGCCACTCGCCGAGACGGGCAGACCCCCCTGTCTTTGCCTTTGTCTATAAATAGGAGGGGTTGGTGGGTCATAAGTGTTCTGTGATTAGCTCTTCCTCCCGGCGAGTGGCCTATCTTCTCGCACCTCTTTCTCTTTTCTTTGCGTGCAACTCGCGGACATGGTTGGTGACGATGCTAGCGCTCGCCGACAGGCTCACGCCATCAACTTCGCCGACGCGGCGTTTAGGAAGTCAATCACCACAGAAAGGGATCTGGCGACTTTCAGAGAGCGCCTATTGCCGGAGGGATACTCGGCGAGACTCCCTGCTCGCGGCGAGCGACTCAACACGTATGTTGAGGGCGCGCTCGTCTTGTCGCTGCGTCATTTTGACGCCGGCTTGCGACTTCCCTTCTGGCCTGAGTTTTGCGAGATCCTCCGATATTTTGGGATCGTCCCTGCGCAGATTAATCCCAACGGCATGGCGATAATCATGGGATTCCTCTGCTTCCTTCGGGAGGAGAGGATTGCCTTTGACCTCTCCGTATTTCGCCGAGTATTCGCCTTCGCTGCGACTTCGGAGGGGGTCGTCTTTTTCAGCAGCCATGTCTGCACTTTGGTGGGGACCGCGAACAAAGTCCACCGCTGGAGCGAGCAGCTGGTGATTGTTCACGGCGACTTCGGAGATACCCTTGGGAGGCCGCACCAACCCGCCGACGTCGCCTTCCTCCCGCCGATCTTAGAGGGTGCTCGCGAGCAGCTCTTTGAATCTTTCCGGGGTCGTCGGTTCGACGTGATCTTCTGGCTACTCAACGTCAACTCGCTGGAGGCGGTCCATTCCCACGAGGGTAAGGCGAGAACGAGCTGCGACCTGCTTACTTGCTCGTGCTCTTTACTGAAGCTCGCGCTAACTTTTTTTTTTTTGGTGTGCCTTTCGCAGTCCCCAACGAGCTTCCGGAGAAGCCTCTCCCTTTAGCGAAGGAAGTCGCCATCTCACACCTCGAAGCTCGCCTTTCGGCCGACGTTGGGGAGAAGAAGAGAACGACCAAGGGAAAGACGAGGGCCGGGTCGCCGGGGCTTGCGAGCAAGAAAGCGAAGGTGTCGTCGCCTCAATCTGACGATCGTGAATCGCCGATGGATGCTCAGGCACCTCGCTTCCACCCCAATTATAATCTTGGGCACGGGGTGGTGGACTCCATGGTCGCCCGCTGGTGACCTGGTCGGCGGAGGAGAATTTGGTGTCGCTGAGCACCAACCTACCGTCCTGGTCGACGGACTGGGAGGACAAGGGGGAGGCGTTCGCCGTTCTCCACTCTTTGTACGGGCGAGTGGACGCGGAGTCGATGCTGGAGCTTACTCCGTCGGAACTCGCCCACCAATCCGCCTGTACGCTCGCGCGATCCGCCGAGCTAGGGCATTACTCAGCGAGAAAATTGCTGGAGACGACGGAGGCTCTGAAGGTCGTCTCCAAGAAGGCCATAGATCTTGGCATGCAGTCGGCCCGCTGGAGGGACTTTGAGGTTAGTCGTCTTTGCGTAATATCTGATTCGTCTAGTCGGTAGGTCCTGACGTCTGATATCTCGCAGACTGCCGAGATCGAGGCCGCAAAGAAACTGTCCGAGTGTGAGGAGAAGCTCTCCACCTCGCAAGCTGAGCTAGATGCGGCTCAAGTTCGTGCGACCGAGATGGAGACGCGGCTGATCGCCGCCGAGGGACGTGCGAGCTCTTCTGCTGTGCTGCCGGAGGCGTCGCGGCCAGAAGACGATCCGGCGTGGGCGGTAAAACGGTCCCGCCTTCTCTGGAAGGAGAGATCGTCCGTTCGCCGCGAGATTGCACAGGCGGCGGGGAACGTGATACTCGCGCGGCTCAGGCTCAGTGGTCAGCTCGTTGAAGGGGAGAAGCCACTCACCATTGACGAGCTCATCCCAGAGCTGCTTGCCGAGGGGACAATCTCGCCCGATCGCGTCCCATCGCCGTCGTCTGGCTCCAGCGACTCCAGCAGCAGTGGTGGTGGAAGCGGCAGCAGCGAGAGCGGGGATGATGATGAGGAGCAGGTGGATATCGGGGATGAGGAATATCGGCCAGATACTGGCGACGATGAGTCCTAGTTGCTCGCCGATATTCATCTGTGTACTGATTTTTTGATGCTTTGTAATTCATCTCATATAAATTTATACAAGCATTCTATTCTTCACTGGTCTGATATTGCTCTCTAGGCTCATAGGCTCGGGGAGGAGTGCTCGCTAGACGACTGCTTATCTCGCGTGTATGCTGCTCCGAACACCAATCGCACGCTCGCCGTGACGTGCTCGCCCGTACGCCTAAGGAACGTTCGCCCGCCTGCCTGAGTGAAACTCGCCTACACGCTCGGGGCATACTCACCTACTCGCCCGAGGCATACTCGCTCCTCGATACGAATCCGGGCTTGGCAGGCGTCGAGTAGAGGAGATCGGCCGGTTCCCGAGGAGAGGAGCTCGTGGGGATACCGGTCTTACGACGCTGCTCAACTCGAAGTCTTGATCCAATCGAGGAGATCGGCCGATTCCCGTGGAGAGGAGCTCGTGGGGATACCGGTCTTACGACGCTGCTCAACTCGAAGTCTTGATCCAATCGAGGAGATCGACCGATTCCCGAGGAGAGGAGCTCGTGGGGGTACCGGTCTTACGACGCTGCTCAACTCAAAGTCTTGATCCAATCGAGGAGATCGACCGATTCCCGAGGAGAGGAGCTCGTGGGGATACCGGTCTTACGACGCTGCTCAACTCGAAGTCTTGATCCAATCGAGGAGATCGGCCGATTCCCGAGGAGAAGAGCTCGTGGGGGTACCGGTCTTACGACGCTGCTCAACTCGAAATCTTGATCCAATCGAGGAGATCGGCTGATTCCCGAAGAGAGAAGCTCGTGGGGGTACCGGTCTTACGACGCTGCTCAACTCGAAGTCTTGATCCAATCAAGGAAATCGGCCGATTCCCGAGGAGAGGAGCTCGTGGGGATACCGGTCTTACGACGCTGCTCAACTCGAAGTCTTGATCCAATCGAGGAGATCGGCGATTCCCGAGGAGAGGAGCTCGTGGGGATACCGGTCTTACGACGCTGCTCAACTCGAAGTCTTGATCCAATCGAGGAGATCGGCCGATTCCCGAGGAGAGGAGCTCGTGGGGATACCGGTCTTACGGCGCTGCTCAACTCGAAGTCTTGATCCAATCGAGGAGATCGGCCGATTCCCGAGGAGAGGAGCTCGTGGGGGTACCGGTCTTACGACGCTGCTCAACTCGAAGTATTGATCCAATCGAGGAGATCGACCGATTCCCGAGGAGAGGAGCTCGTGGGGGTACCGGTCTTACGACGCTGCTCAACTCGAAGTCTTGATCCAATCGAGGAGATCGGCCGATTCCCGAGGAGAGGAGCTCGTGGGGGTACCGGTCTTACGACGCTGCTCAACTCGAAGTCTTGATCCTATCGAGGAGATCGGCCGATTCCCGAGGAGAGGAACTCGTGGGGGTACCGGTCTTACGACGCTGCTCAACTCGAAGTCTTGATCCAATCGAGGAGATCGGCCGATTCCCGAGGAGAGGAGCTCGTGGGGATACCGGTCTTACGACGCTGCTCAACTCGAAGTCTTGATCCAATCGAGGAGATCGGCCGATTCCCGAGGAGAGGAGCTCGTGGGGATACCGGTCTTACGACGCTGCTCAACTCGAAGTCTTGATCCAATCGAGGAGATTGGCCGATTCCCGAGGAGAGGAGCTCGTGAGGATACCGGTCTTACGACGCTGCTCAACTCGAAGTCTTGATCCAATCGAGGAGATCGGCCGATTCCCGAGGAGAGGAGCTCGTGGGGATACGGGTCTTACGACACTGCTCAACTCGAAGTCTTGATCCAATCGAGGAGATCGGCCGATTCCCGAGGAGAGGAGCTCGTGGGGATACCGGTCTTACGACGCTGCTCAACTCGAAGTCTTGATCTCAATCGAGGAGATCCTGTCACTCGGGAGACGTCGATAGTTAATCGTACGGACATCTCGGTGGGAATGCAATCTTCTAGTTTCGGAGAGACACTCGAACCTGCCAAATTGGGGGGGGGGGGGCGGCGTCCAGACCCGTTCCTAAGAATTCCTCCAGTCGGAAGAGAGATGCACTCGGGGAGACATAGGCCGACATGCAAGGGGGGGGGGGAGCTGATCTCGTCCGACAGTGCAGAGGCTCGGTCTTACAAGAGCGTTTAAAGTCCCGAAGCATCATCCTATCATCCGTACTGGGCTATTCAGTAAGAACGGGTTGAAGGCACGTCTCTCGATTCGGTAGTGAAGATCGCTTCCAGCTACGCTTGATGGCCGCGAGTGCCAGCGTCCGGACGGGGGGTGATGTACATCGAGGGTCCTTTTCGGACGCACTCGGAACCAACACACCGCCCTGGGCTCGTCCCTGCCCTTTCCTTGGCAGGTTATCCAGCCTTGCCAATCACTTGAGATCCTCTTCTGGGTGCTTGACGAAGTCGGCCTCCCCTTGAGTCCGGGTGATTTGGGGCGCACATTTGTTCCTCGTAGTTCCTCCAGTTGGAAGAGAGATGCACTCAGGGAGACATAGGCCGACATGCAAGGGGGGAGCTGATCTCGGCCGACAAAGCAGAGGCTCGGTCTTACAAGAGCGCTTAAGATCCCGAAGCATCGTCCTATCATCCATACTGGGCTACATACAAGGAACAAACCGACCACTTGTTCCCGGAGTCGACGACGAGGCGGATCCTGGATGCACTCAGACGCCTCGAGGCATTTTTTAACACGAAAGAGGAGAACAATCCAGCCATCACTGTATATTAAGTAACATATTTACAAAATAGATACAAGGGTTACTACTAGGGGTAGAATCTTTTCAGATCGTCCCCACTCCAGGTTCCGTTTAGCTGCTCCTCTGCTTGATCTTGTAGGCAATAGCCTCCCGTGGCCAGGGCTTCTTGGACAATGAAGGGTCCTTCCCAGTTGGGATGCAGCTTGCCCACGACGACTCCCCGCCCAGCGGCGTCTACCTTCTTCATGACCAGATCTCCTGCGAGGAAATTTTTTAGGCGGACATTTTTGTCGAAGTTTCTCGCCATGCGCCTCTTGATTTCCTCTTGGCGTATGGAGGCCAAGTCTCGAAGCTCTTCCACGTAATCCAGGGAGAGCCTCTGGGCATCCTCGTTCTCCAGTCTCCACTCCTCGCTCCCGCCTTCGGCCGCAACTACTCTTGGACTTCGCACCTCGAACTCCACTGGGATGAGTGCCTCAGACCCGTGGGATAACTTGAAAGGCGTTTCCCCCGTGGCCGAGTTCGGGGTCGTTCTTAGAGCCCATAGGACCGAGGGGAGCTGTTCGGCCCAGTTTCCTTTTAGATTGGTGACCTTCTTCTTCAGTAGGTTGACGATGAGCTTGTTGGCAGCTTCTACTTTCCCATTGCTCCGAGGATAGTGCACTGAAGCGAACCGAAGGTCTGATCCCAACTGCTTGCAGAAGTCCTCCAGCTCCAAGCTGGCGAACTGCGGCCCATTGTCGGTGACGATGGCCAGCGGGATCCCAAACCTGCACGCGATTTCCCCCCAGATAAAATTCTTGACGATCTGGGAGGTGGTCTTGGCCAAGGCTTTGGCCTCGATCCACTTGGAGAAGTAGTCGATCATCACCAGTATGAACTTCCTCTGTCCACTAGCTTGAGGGAACGGGCCGACCAGGTCCATCCCCCAGATGGAGAAGGGCCACGGAGCGGTGATCGAGCGGAGGTGTTGAGCCGGTTGAAGCTGGAGGGGCGCGAAGAGCTGACACTGGGAGCACTTTTTGGAGAAAGCCTCCGCGTCCTTTCGGATGGTGGGCCAGAAGTAGCCATGCCTCAGGATTCTCTGCTCCAGAGTACGAGTCCCGGAATGGCTGCTGCACTCCCCCGAGTGAATCTCCTCGAGAACTCGGGGGACCTCGACTTCCGACAAGCATCTGGCCAGGGGGCCCTAGATGGTCTTGCGATAAAGCTCGGAGTCTTGTAACAGGTAGTTCGCGGCCTTCTATCGGAATTTCCTTCGGTCCTGCCCGTCCGAGGGCAGCTGACCCGTTGTTAAGAACGCAACAAACAGATCATTCCACGAGGGCCGCAGCTCGATCTCCATCATTTCTCCTTCCTCGATGGACGGTCGAAACAGTACGGTGACCGTTCCCCCGACCCGAGGACCGTATTTGGCAAGGTAGTCAGCTTCGGCATTGTCTTCTCGGGGCACATGCTCGACGAAGAAAGACTGGAACTCTCCCCGAATCTGGGAAGCGACTACCATCGAATCGGTGAAAGCTCGGATGTCCTCGATTGACAGCTCCTTGGCGAGACGTAAGCCGACCACCATGGCTTCGTACTCCGCCTGATTATTCGTAACTGGGAAGAGGATCTCGACGGCCTGTTCGATCCTGGTTCCCCGGGGGCTAACCAACACGACTCCGGCTCCCACGGAATATCTGCCGGAGGCCCCGTCCACAAACATCTTCCAAGAGACCGGGCGGGAAGCGCCCACGTCTCTTTCCATCTCGGCCGAGAAGTCGGCCAGGAAATCTGCTACCGCCTGGGCCTTGATTGCTACCCTTGGAGAGAAAGAGATGTCGAACTCGCTTAGCTCCACCGCCCACTTGGCCAACCTGCCAGAATGTTCCACCCCATCCAAGATACTCCTTAAGGGATGACCGGAGACCACCTTGATGGAGCGAGTCTGAAAATATGGGCGAAGCCGCCGAGCCGAGACTACCAGAGCGAAAACTAGCTTCTCCAGGATAGGATACCTTGTCTCTGCTTGCCGTAACACCCGGCTCACGTAATAGATGGGGAGCTGCCTCCTTCCTTCTTCTCGAACCAACACCGAACTAACCGCCTCAGCTCCTACTCCCAGATAAAGTAAGAGATCCTCGCCGCCCTGCGGACCTTGGAGGAGGGGAGCTCGGGTTAGCTGTTGCTTAAGCTTTTCGAAAGCCTCCTCGCACTCCGCGGTCCACTCGAATTTCTGGTTACCCCGAAGGGCTTTGAAGAATGGGGAGCACTTCTCTCCGGCCTTGGAGAGAAAACGGCTAAGGCCTGCCAGCCTTCCAGTCAGCCTCTGGACCTCCTTGGAATCTCTTGGGGAGGCCATCTCCATGATGACTTCACCTTGTCGGGGTTAGGCTCCACCCCTCGGGGAGTAAGGAGGTGACCCGGGAACTTTCCCCTTTCCGCGCCGAAGACACATTTGGCCGGGTTAAGCCGCATTTTGTACTTCCTCAGGGTGGCGAAGGTCTCCGCCAGATCCGCTACGTGCTCTGTGATGCTCTTGCTTTTGACGTGAATGTCATCCACGTAAACCTCCAAATTCCGCCCCTTTTGCTCTTTGAACACCTGGTCCATCATTCTTTGATAAGTCGCGCCGACGTTTTTGAGCCCGAAGGGCATCATCTTGTAGCTGTAACAGCCGTCGCTGGTGATGAAGGAAACATTGCTGCAATCGGGTGGATGCATCCGGATCTGGTGATACCCTGAAAAAGCATCAAGGAAACTCATCACAGGAAACCCGATGACGGAATCAACCAGCTCGTCGATTTGAGGCAAGGGATAACAATCCTTCGGGCAAGCTTTATTCAACATAGAAAAATCGATACACAACCTCCAGCCCCCTCCGGACTTCTTTACCATTACAACATTGGAGACCCAGCCTGGATACTGGATCTCCGAGACAAACCCTGCCTCCAACAGCTTCCCCACTTCCTCTCGGACCGGCCCTGCCAGTGCGGTGGCGCTTTTCCTCTGCTTCTGACGGACAGGGGCTACCGCGGGATCCAGATTTAGGCGATGACAGGCAACATCGGCGTCAATTCCTGGCATCTCGGCGGCACTCCACGCGAAGATGTCAGCATTCTCCTGCAGGCAAGCAGCTATCTCCGCCTTCCCTTCCTGGGGCAAGGCTCCTCCGACCTTCAGCAGCTCAGGCCCTCCTCTCGGGGAGATCACCTCCACTTCCTCTAGCTCCTCGACAACTTGCAGGCCCTCCTCCTGCTCCATCATCCTCTCCAGCCTTTCCGCGTCACCCATCCAGCTGATGGTGCTGACAACGTTCAGATAACACTCCCTGGAGGCCTTCGGATCCCCCCTGATCCGGACTTGGACGTCATCCCGGCAGTACTTCAGACACTGATGGTACGACGACGGGACGGCCTTGAAGTAGTTGTTGAGACGCCTTCCGAAAATGGCGTTGTAGTCGCTGGGTGCGTCGACGATGACAATTCGGCACCGGATTGAAGTACCCCCGAGGGTGACCAGCAGCTCCACTCCCCCTTCCACCTCTTTCTTCTCTCCCGAGAAGCCAAAGAGAGGCCCGTCCGCGGCCTGGACCCTGGATGCTTCCACCTGGAGCCCCACAAAGGTTCTTTTGAAAATGACATTCACCGAGCTCCCGTTGTCCGCGAGGATTCAGTCAACGGTGAAGTCTTCGATGGCCGCTTGTATCACCAATGCGTCGTGGAAGGGGTTCTCGTTCCACAACATATCCTCTTCCGAGAAGGTTATCTCGTTCAGCAGCGGAGGAGTCTGCGACGTCGAGGCGACACTCCTTTTGTAGATCTGGTGGAGACTACCCTTGCGGGAAGCTCCAAGCCCTGCACCCCCATTGATCACCCCGACGTGTCCGCCTCCCGGACCGAGAATAACGTTTCCTCGACCTCCCTGGTCAACCATGTCCTCATTCCTCCTCCTCTGCGGAGCTTGGAAGGCCACCTGCCCGACTGGGGCCTCCTGTCTTTGCTGCTCTCTCTACCTCCGTCGCCTCCAACCTCCTCTTTGCCCCCCAAAACTCGTGGCAGGCCAAGGTCCCATGCCCCTTTACTCGATGGATATCGCAGTAGAGGGGAATTGCCGCTTCCTGCTGCCTCTCCTGCCGTTTCTCCTTTCGCCGGCGTTTAACGGCCCGTTGTGTTATGGTCATCGTCTCCCTTCTTCCTCCCTGCTCCCTGGGGTTGTTGTTTCTCCTCTCCTCCTGGCGGATCGGTCGCCTCCACTGGGGACGATCCCTCGGGTACTGGAATCTCCCTTCTTCCCTTCTCGCTTCTCGAGCCTCAACGGGCCTCCTTCCTTCTTGCCTTCGAGGCCTCTCCGGCCTCCTCTCCTCCACTCTCCTGAGCTCCCCTCTCCTCTCCCTTTTTTCTTCTTCCTTCCTCTGCGGACTCTCCCGCTTTCCGCCATCACGCTTTCTCTGGATGCCTCCCCTTCTCCAGCAGTCTACCCCTGTTCTCCCCGAGTGGCCTATCCCCGTCCAGCCTTGTCAGGAACTCCTTGTTCCTCTCCTCCCCCTCAATGAAGACATTCGCCCTCTCCACCATTTCTTCAAACGACCTCGGCGGCCTATGCCCCAGCTCCATGTTGAAAAGTCTCTGCTTCAGGCCAAACTTGAGGGCAACCATCAAGGTAAACCCATCCACCTCCTCTACCTCCAAAACCTCCTTCTGGAATCGGTCGATGTAACGACCCAAACTTTCGTGCTGCCCCTGCACGATCTTGAAGAGGGCAGTCGCTTCCTTCTTCCTCCTCTTGGATATTGCGAACCTTTCCACAAGGCCCCGTCGGAGATCGGAGAAGCAGTAGACGGATCCTGCCGGTAACTGATGAAACCAGTCCCTCGCGCTACCCTTGAAGGTGATGGAGAAGAGCCGGCACTTGAAGGCGTCAGACATGTTGCAGATGGACACCACATCTTCAAACCACTGAAGATGCCTCACCGGGTCATCCTTGCCGGAGTAGTAGGTGAGGGCAGGTTCTCTGAAGTTGTCCGGGACGGGGGCCGCGAGGATTTCGTCGCAGAAGGGGCTCCTCCCTTCCTGGCGGCGGCGAGTATCCTCCCCACTCGAGTAATCATACTCGCTCCATCGGCGAGTATCCCCATACCTCGCCGAGAGTTCTGGATCTCGAAACCGGATCCCCTGGCTGCTCGCAGGGTGTTGACGCGACGGGATCATCCGTTCTCCTTTCGCCCAAGCGGGCTCCTTTCCTGCTCGCCGGGTCGGCGCCTCCTCGCCCGGTGGTGTCAGGCGGCGGGGGGAAGTCGCCGTCACCTCAGTGGGGTTGGAGAACCCGACGAGAATTGCCCTCTCCATCCTCTTCGCGAACTCCTCGAAAGCTGCTACCGTCACAAACCCGCCACCTCGCTCCGGGATTCCAGCTCCTGCCGAGTTGTCCGCCAACTCGTCCCGATCGCCACCATTGGCCATCTTTCAACTACCCAACTTTCTTCCTCGGTCTCTATCCACGCTCACCGCACCAAGTGTTGACGCCAGGAAAATCCCGACCTCAGAAATCGGACTAGGCGACCTAAAGCTACTGGTCGAGCGGTCAATGAGACAGTCCACTGGGACGGGAACGGAAATGAGTTGTAGAAACAGGACCTCAGGATGCTGCGGCAGGAAGGTCCTACCACGTACCCAGTTGCTTGGAAGAAGCAACCCCTTCTCAACCAAAATGGCCGAGCTAGGTACGAAGTAGGCAAGTGAGCTGGAGTTCGCGAGTAACTCTCCGAGAATTTCCGGTCCTCTCCTTCGTACCCCTGGGGTCCTATTTATAGGGAAATCCAAAGAGGGGGGGGGGGGGGGGTCTTACTTATATCCCCACCCCGGCGATTGAGCGACTTTCTGGGGAGCTCGCACGGGACAGACGAGTATCTCGCCTTAGTCGCCACCTGGCGAGTAGGCCTGGGGAGCTCGCCATACTCGCTCGAGTCTTCTGCGGCCTGGGGCGCTGATCTTGACCCCCTTTCTTGACTTGCTGACCTTGACTTCTGATGACCTGGCGGTGGTAGGGCCTACCCTCGTCGAATACGGGTTGTACAGTAACATCAGCCGAAACCGTCACCTTGTGGGTAGTGATAGAGTAGCAAACATACCCTTTTTGAGTAAGGGGATAACCAACGAATATATGTTTGGCTACCCGAGGATCGAGCTTGTCGGTGGAAGGATCAAGTAAGTGAACATAGCAGGTACAACCAAATATTCGAGGTGCTAGGGGAAATGGAGGTGTGAAGGGAAATAGGAGGCTGAACGGGGTGGCGTTGTCGAGGAGGGAGGATGACAATCAGTTAATGAGATAACACGCCATCGAAACCGCAAAATTCCAATACGTCTTGGGAACATGCATTTAAATCATGAGTGAGCGAGCAACATCAAGAAGATGTATGTTTTTACGCTCAGCCACACCATTTTGTTGGGCAGTATAAGCACATGACGTTTGATGAATAATTCCGAACTCAGAGCAGAGATTATCAAACTCATGGCTCGTGTATTCGCGGGCATTATTTGTCCGAAGTGTTTCTATTTGGCCAGAGAATTGAGTACGATTTTCAAAAACAAAAGCCCAAAAAATATGAGGGAGTTCGGAGCGATCATGAAGTAAATATAACCAAGTCATGCGAGAATAATCATCAATAAAGGTGAGAAAGTAACGATAACCAGAAATACTTGTTACTTTACACGGGCCCCAAATATCAGAATGTACTAACATAAAAGGAGCAGAGCTCCGGGTACAATGCGGAGGATAAGAGGAACAATGTTGTTTTCCCAAAATACATGAATCACAAGTAAAAGTAGGAAGATGAACATCTGGAAGAGCCTTCTTGAGAACATGAAGTGGAGCATGCCCAAGACGCCAATGTCAGTCAACAGAGGAGACAGAAGAGAGAACGGTGGGGAAGACATCGAGAAGGTAGAGCCCGTTGTGCAGTCGTCCTTTACCAATGATACTCTGCGTCCGTCGGTCCTGTATCAAAAAAGAAAAAGAGGTGAATGTGACAGAGCAATCCAAATCATTAGTTAGACGACTAACAAAAAGTAAATTAAACGGAGAGCTCGGTACATGGAGGGCCGAGCGAAGAGAAATAGACGGATTTAGAGGTATATCATCAGAGCCAGAGATAGGAACGGTGTTGTCATTGACTACAGTGATGAACTTGGGATGCAGAGAATCTAAGTATTGAGGTGGCTTCAAGGAGCTGATATGATGAGTAATACCTGAGTCCACTATCAAACGCGGGCTAGTAGAGAGACAAGCGATACCTTCATGAGAGACGGAGACAACGAATGCAAATGAGTTGTGGAGCAACCCTTGAAATTGTTGGAGCTGGAGGCGAACTTCATCAAGATCAGCCCGTGTGGCAGAAGGGCTGAAGCCGGCAACAGAGGCAGTTGGACAAGGAGGCAAACCATGCTTTCGATAACAGGTTGCCTCAAGGTGTCCATCCTTTCCACAAAACGAGCACTTAGGCCTTGACTGGCTATTTCGGCCCCTCCTCCGAGAGCCAGTACGACCCCCACGAGTAGCGGGAGGGAGATGAAGTAATGACGTAGAAGATTGCTGGAGAAGAGCCGATGTCGGAGGACCGATAATATCAGGAGGCGGTAAAACCTTGAGCAACATGGAGCACACATCAGAGAATGATGGAATAGTAGCAGATGAGAGGATCTGAGCCCGGACACTATGAAGATGAGGCTGAACTCATGCCATCATCATGACAATACCAACAGCCTCGTTTTGAGCACGTTGGGCAGCAAGATTTATAGTCGGGGGCTGATGCTGAATTCAGGCCTCGACCAACGACTTGGACCGAACGACAAAAGATGTTAGGTCAGCAACACTTCCTGAGTCAAAGGATTGTAGACCAGTGATGATGTCGTACAAATGTTGGAGACTATCTGATGCAGGATAAGAGTCCACCTGCCTGCCATCCTGGGGCCAAGAGTCCACCTGCCCAGGAAGGCCCACCTGGAGTCCACCAGGCGGCTTTATCAGGCCCGCGGGCCGTACACCCCAACCCATCCCCGACACTTTTATGATGCAGGACAGGAGTCCACCTGCCTGCCATCCTGGGGCCAGGAGTCCACCTACCCAGGAAGGCCCACCTGGAGTCCACCAGATGGCTTTATCAGGCCCGCGGGCCGTACACCCCAACCCATCCCCGGCCCCACAACAGAGCCGATAGGTTGTTGAGGCCGAGATTCGATCTCGAGACCTCCTTGATAAAGCTTTTTCATGCGAAAGCTCAGATCAGTTGGTGATGAGCTTTCACATGAGAAAGCTTTATCAAGGAGGTCTCGAGATCGAATCTCGGCCTCAACAACCTATCGGCTCTGTTGTGGGGCCGGGGATGGGTTGGAGTGTACGGCCTGCGGGCCTGATAAAGCCGCCTGGTGGACTCCAGGTGGGCCTTCCCGGGCAGGTGGACTCCTGGCCCCAGGATGGCAGGCAGGTGGACTCCTGTCCTGCATCACTATCCTTGCCAGAGTATAGAGAATGATGCTCATCCCACGTCGCCTTGACTCTTTCATGATACATGACCATGTGGTATGGTTCGCCATTAAGGGAGTTGAGAAACCAAGTCTGAACACGACCATCGTCACGCAGCCAATCATCAGTAGGTGCAGAAGGAGTATCCCTAGTGAGATGATGCAAAAGTCCCTTGGACTGAAGTACCCGGCGGACAGAGTGCACCCATTCAACAAAATTCTTCTTCCCAGTTAGGGAGATGGTGGTGTTCCTTAACTCTTCACGCAGTTCAGGAGCAGGAACCAAGCGGGCTGAAAGGGAGGAATCAGTAGAGGAATCCATGACAACACTGTTTGACGGTTAGAAGAGGCGGATAGGAGAGAGACCGCGGAGTAGAGCAAAAACAATAGTAAAGAGAGCAACCCGCAATAGCAAGAACAGGTCGGCAGTGGCTAAGAGCAGAAGAGGCCGACAAACAACAAGGTAAGTCCGACAACGGCTTAAAGGAGAAACCGACGAACAATAAGGCAAGGCCGGTAGCCGCTTAGAGAGAGAGAGAGGCCAGCGGACAACAAATGAAGACCGGTAGCGGCTAGGGAATAACCTGCAGCGAGTATAGAAGAAGAATCCAACATCGATTATGAGAGAAGGTCGCGGCGGGCTGAAGCGTTTCGAGATGGAAGGAAACAGTGATAAACACCACGACGAGCTGAGGAGCAGTGAGCTGAGATAAAGACCGCTAACTGAGAAGCAGGAAACACCACGACGAGTTGAGGCGCAGCGAGCTGAGAAATAGGCCGCGACGGGCTGAGGAGCAGCGAGTTGAGACAGACCGCGGCAGGCTGAGGAGCAGTGAGTTGAGATAAAGACCGCGGCGTGCTGGGAAGAGACCGCTGAAGAGAAAAGGAGAAGCGGTAAAGCAGAGACCGGCTAGCGAAAATGCGGCGGGTCGCTGCGGGCATGGAAGGACAAACCACTGCGGCTAATAGAAGCGAACCGTCGCGTCAAGAAAACAACGGACAGGATGAGGCGAACCAAGCGGACCGTGGCGGACACAGGACAAGCCACACGGTGGGTCCCAGCGTCGAAGTCTATAAAAGAGAGGAGAGACGAGTCCAAAAGAGGAGGGACCAACACAAGGTGACCCGTGCGGACAGAAGAAGTCTATCCGCAGAGGGATGCGGATAGGAAGCCGCACAAAGTTGCGGGTAGAAGATTCCTATCTGCCGAGGAGGTGCGGTTAGCCAACCGCACAGAGGGCTGCGACTATAAAGTTAGAGACCACCCGGAGAGATCGTTCCCTCTGATACTATGTAGAGAAAAATAGCACAAGGATTTGGGAAAAAATAAACCTTTGCATATACTTCTTGTGTTTGTAAATACAAGTATGAATACATATATATAGGGAGAGAAGAGAGGGAAGAGTCTCAATCTCAAGATGTGGGACTATTACAAGTAGAGGAAGAAGGCCTAAGATGAGCCGTTAAATGGGCCATTACATGTTCTTTTCTAACAGAATCTAACACGAGTTTTAGATTGGATGCTTAGGTTCTAAAACATGTTCATTGTGGTCACTTAAAATATCTCGCCTGATCCTTTTTTTTGAAAAATTATGTTTATTAGGTGACACGAAGTGTTGATACCCAACATGGCCACTTAAGTCCACAAGAGCGCGCAACAATAGATGCTATAGTTAAAGCGAGGTAAATGAGTTATTTATATATTTGACTTGCTGTACTTCTTTATATCAGTCAAGTAAATATGCTAATCACTTCATCCTTGGTAGTGAATATCCTCTGTCAATTGTTTTGGTCGGAGTCGGTGACGGACCGTGGGACATGATGCGGAAGTTTGATGATAACATTCCTTCGCGAGCATTTGACAATTTTCAGGTATTTTTAGTTTAATCTGCATATATTAAGTTAAATATAAAAGGGATTGAACTTTTTTGTATTTAAATTGTGCCTAATCTCTGTGCCATCCAGTTTGTCAATTTCACAGAGATCATGTCAAAAAATGTCGCTATCAATAGAAAGGAAACAGATTTTGCCCTTTCAGCTCTTATGGAAATTCCTTCACAGTACAGAGCAACACTGGAACTTCAACTTTTAGGGTATTATGGAAATGCTTTCAGTTACTTAGATTCTATGTTTGTTTGTGTTATAGCCAAGTACATGAATTTTATGGCTGTTTGATTTTCATTTTCAGTTGTAGGAGAGGGACTCCTCTGCGAGTTTGTCTTCCACCGCCAACTAGGAATCATGATTCTGCGTATAGCAGTCCGAGATACTCTAGAGAAAACAGCTTTGACCAGGGTGCGGGGTATCATGGTTCGGCTTATAGCGGTCCGAGATACCCGAGAACGAACAACTTTGAACAAGGTGGCGGTGATAATAGGGGCACTTCTGCTACCCCATCTGAAAGCTTTCTTGAAGATAAATTGGTATTCTCAAGAGTCCGAGCATTATTACTCGTTTATAACTTTAGAATTTCCATTTGTTTAATTAATTAGTGTTCTTACACTTCTTATAAATGATTGATATATTACATAATTTGGGTACCATGCAGATGTTAAAAATGTTTATTTTTAAAGAAAAAAATACAAATCAAGTTTAACCGTATTAACTTGTTACATTCACTTTTGAGAGGGAAATGTGTGGTGCTAAAATTTCTTGAGGCGGCATTGAAATCTTATGAGGCAAAGACAGATTTACTG
Organism: Platanthera zijinensis; assembly: GCA_039513925.1. Taxonomy (NCBI): domain Eukaryota; kingdom Viridiplantae; phylum Streptophyta; class Magnoliopsida; order Asparagales; family Orchidaceae; genus Platanthera; species Platanthera zijinensis. Next base: position 76,656,466 of record CM077097.1, read on the forward strand.
AATTTACTATGTATAGGAAAAGTGGCTTTGATGAAAGGGAGGGTCTTGTATGCAAATTTTTATCGAGGAACTTTAAAGATTCAAAGAGGTGACATTGGTTTGAGGAGAGAGGAGACATGAATAATTTACATTGACTATATCCACTACTAGTAATTTAAAGGGAGGTAATGCAGTATTTTGCCTACTACCTCCTTAGACGTATGTTTCAAATGGCCTAATGGATTTTTACCCATGTTATATTTAATCATCTTAATTTCTCCCTAAGCATGCAAATAGAGCTTGCTGCTTAATAAACTAATAATTGCACCATATATGAAATTTTGGCTAGTGCAAGGAAGGGAACTAGGTAGCTATATTTATCCATTGATTTGTTTGCTTGGGTAAGAAAACGCATTCGAGATGATGGACTCTAGTGTAGTCTTACTTGAGATACATGAAATATGTTCTTTACCAGATTTCTCATGATTGTTGGACCAATGTTTATTTAGATCTTACTTTGAGGCCGCAAGCTCAAATGAAAGCCTCTTGAAAAAATGCAGGGTAAGGTTTGCCTACATTTCACCCTTGTGGTGGCACCTGTTGGGTATTGTATCCACAATCACCGGGATTTGAGGAAGCCTCCTATCAAGCTAAGATGAATTTACTATGTATTTGATGAATTTCTTTAAGTTGTGCTTGCAGTTATTCCACGCTAAGTACACACCAATGTCAGGGTGCAGTGGGTCAATATACACGGGTCTGTGCAACGTAATCCCTCGTTGAGCAGATCAGTGTGTTGGCCTACGTGTACTCTCTCTATTGGGGTGTACTTAAGTTCAAGTACAGGGCTATGATAAAGCAAGAGCAGACAAGAAGCAAGGATGGGCCAAAGACCAGCTCATGGGTGGAAAGACGAGAATTCGTCTAAGTATAATTCGTCGAGAATCACTAAGTGAGTCTCGCCGATTCGTCGAGAATCACTAGTGATTCTCGACGAGTCGACGAGAATCACTAGTTGATTCTTGCCGGGTTGGGCCGGCTGTCTCGACGCAGTCAGAAAAATCATCTAAGGCAGAATCGTCGAGAATCACCAAGTGATTCTCGCCGATTCGTCGAGAATGACTTTGCATTCTCGACGAGTCGGCGAGAATCCAAGGTGATTCCCACCGATTCTCCCCGGCCTCTATAACCTGTGCAGCCTGAATTCTCTAAGTAGAATTCGGCGAGAATCGTAAGTGATTCTCGCCGATTCGTCGAGAATCACTCACGATTCTCGCCGAATTTGACTTGGGCATTTTTCCAACTCTGTCTGGACCGGTCCACGTTATCTGCGGGATTTTGAACCGGACTTTGGTCTTACTGCTGGTGGGGCCCACAACGGTCATCTCTTGACCTAATGTATAAGTACTCTGTATTTGTGAACAGTAAAAACACGGATTACAGATCAAAGAAAAAGAAGCCGCCGTCAAGCCTTAGATCGGAAGCGAGCTCGGCCGACCTGCTCCGCCTCTCGCTAATTGCTCGCCACCGTTGATCGAGGTGTTCGTTACCTCTCCCGGCGACAGAAGCCTAGTCGGGCACAGCGTCTCACACGTCTATCCAGAGATCTTTTGTCTCTTGATTTGTGATCGGGAAACCTTCCCCATCCGAATCGATCGAGACGATCGATCATAGTGTGACCGTTGGAAGACCTTGCCGACTTTGCTAAGAAGATTGGATCTACATAGCATCACCGCCTCTCTTGTTGAAGCCGTCGATCTAGAGAAGATTCTCTCCAAGTGAGATCTAGAGTTGTGGACTCTTCGTTGACTTCAAGAACACGCCGTCGAACGAAGAGGGACACCTTAGTCTCCATACGTTGTTTGTATTTCGTACAAGCTATTTTCATTTCTTTGTAAAGGACCGTTTGGTCTCTAGTTGTAGGGTTGGGTGCAACCCGTGTTGTGGGAGTGTTGACTCCTACGTGTGGAAGGGTTCCTTCCGTTAGTGCGAGGATTGGATTTCAATCCTGTTGGTGAAGTGACCGAGTCGTCCCTGGTTGGGAGATAGGTCGAAGGGGGAAAGTGGACGTACCCAAATCGGGGAACCACTATAAATTGCTTGTGTAGTTTTTGTGTTGTGTTGTTTTGTTTTCTTGTGCAGGTAAAACATTAATTCCGCAAATTCGCTGCAAATATACCTATCCCCCCATAGGTGTAAGTAGTTGACACTAGGTGGACTTTCAAGTGGTATCAGAGCGAGGTTACTCAGCAATAAGGTTAACACCTTGAGTAAGATCCTGCCTCCTGTGTCAACTAGAAGACGAGACTCAAGCATGGAGCTGGAATTTGATGTCCCTCCTCTGAGACTCCCTGCGTGCACAACAGAGTATTACCCTATCTGGAAGATGAGAGTTATGTTTCATCTGGAGGCCATCGACCCTCGGGTGTCAATCATCTTGGAAGAGGGTCCCTTCATTCCCATGAAGGCTTCTGATTCTGGAGAGGATATCCAAATCCCCAAGAGTCCCGAAGAGATGTCTGAGACCGAGCTCTCACTGTACAACTTGGACAAGTTAATACGTCAGATCATCACTGACGTCTGGTCTGGTGTATCTCGTTCAAGAGTGGACAAGTGTAGGACGGCCAAGTCCATGTGGCAAACCATCTCTGACCTCTTGGAGGGATCAGAGAAAGCTGGGACCGGTTGTCAGCAAGAGGATGAAGCCTATGTAGGGGTCCTTATTTCTGAAGATGAAGGGCATGATCAATATGTCAATATCAGGGCTCCTGTGTCCTTGTCAGAGACTGAAGAAGAAGCTGAGGAAAACAGTTCTGATGAAGCTAACTCAACAGTCTCTGCCGATCTGGATGGTAACCATGAACAACAAAGCCTGAAGCAGGTAACTTCTTCCTCATGTCCCTCTCCTCTTGAAGTTCCTGAAGACAGGAATAGTTTTGAGAGTAGTCCTTCCAATGATGCAAGGGATACACATAGCCTCAATCAAAAGATTGATAATCTTGATTCCCTTGAGAGTGCCCTTCAGACGAGCAACTTGTTGAGGAACAAGCTAAGGAGATTGCTCAGCTGAAGATCTTGATGAATCTCCAATTGGAATCCATCAAAGTAAAGGACTCACAGATCTCGGATCTAGAAAGTCGTCTAGAGACCGAGAAGAGGATAGTTTCTAATTTTTCCAAGATTGATGCTATCAAGAGAAAAACAGAAAATGGGTGGATCTCCCAAATTATTAAGTCATGGAGAAATGGGAAAACTGTGTTCAGACCCCCCACCCCGAGTAGGAAGGACACTCATCATGCTTTCAGGTATGACCATAGGAATAACCATGGTCACTGCAAGAATGATCAGTCCTCTTGTGGAAGCACCCAGAATGCCAGGGCTATCATGGCTACCCAGAAGAGGATACCTCAGGCTTCCACCAAGCCTTTTGTATTCTCGGCCACTGCCTCTACTAATCATGAGTCTGCCAGCATCAGCACACAATGCGCCTCTCACCTCCCTAGGACTCAGGAAAGGGGGGTTAGAAATCATGTTGTTGGCACACATGGGGACCTTGGAAGGGGGCTGACTGAAAGGAAGGCACCTCCTCCCAGGCCTCATGACGCCTACCATATGCACTCTTTCCACCCATCCATGAGTCAAGGTGGAAGAGACAAGTCTGTTAGCAGATTCGGCCCCATCCCGTATAGACCTAGGACTTTGACTACCTCAGTCACCAGGTCAGGTCACAAACGGCGGTACAACATTCATAAATGTTGGTGTTGTGGCAAAGTGGGTCATTTTGCCATAGATTGTTGGCACAACCCTTCTGTGTCAAAGGCAAGGGGACTTCCATATCCTCGAGGCAATGTTAGTCCTCTCTCCAGGATCCCTGAGGGGAGGCATCCCAATTATTATACTGACAGGAACCTAGGATCCAATACTTATTGGGTTCCTAAGGCAAGATAACTCTTTTGCAGGGTAGTCTAGGTTCCCGTAAACCTAATGGGAACCAGACAGGAGATGTTCCAAAAATGACGTGGAACAAGTATCTGGAAAAGGAGCAGTGCCATCAACACGGGCACGTGCAAGTTGACCACCTGGTGTTCCTTGAGCAGAAGTTCTAAATGATACATCCTTTAATCTCAGGTAATTGCAATCAGCTTCAATATATGAGCTATAGCGCATCGATTTTTACATATATGTATATAAGTATGTCTGCATATCCACATTAAGTCATGAATTCCCTCTCTCGAAAGTAAATGGTCATGTATAGACTTACACTTATATGCTTGTTCACCTAAAGAAAGATTAAGATTGCAAAAATAACCTTTAGATACATTGTTAAAGATTTATCTGTAAATACACTAGTAGATTCGAGAATAAACCTCAACAAGCCTAAGTCAGCCCACTGAAAATTAATGAAGATACGCCATTGGAAGTCACTAAAACTTACAACTGACATAAAGAAGATTATGCATATCTCGATCGAGAAATAACCCATTGAAATTGATTGCCACGGTTATTGTCTTGGGTATATTTAGAAGATTTCTAAATCCGGTATGTACTCCCGCCGACTCTTCGATTTAGAAAGCTGCCGACTCTTCATCTCCCGCCTTTCGCAGAGAATCCCGCCGACCCTTCCTCAGAAACCCGTCGATATTCCTTCCCTCCTCCCGGCGACTTCCCGCATCTTGGCTCCCTATCTCGTCGACCTCGTTCCGGATTCCGTAGACTCCTCTCCTCGCGTCCAGGGCGCTCGTCCTAGTTTCCATTCTCCGCGGTTTCGATCAAACAAGGGCACGAGCTCCTCCAGGCTTTCCGTCGTCTCCGTCAACTCTCGCTCCCTCCGCATTTGGGTAACCATTTCCTCTCCCCTACAGTGACTCACTGTTCGTATAGCTTCCTTTTTGAGCTCTGATTAGGCGTAAACTTGGGATTCCCTTCCTAGGTTTGCTATGGCTCCAAGGACCACTGCCGGGCTGGTCACTGGCTGTGAGTTGGTTCGAACCGGGTTCTCACATGCCTCGGATGAGTTCAGAAACATCATCATCATGCTGGAGGAGGCTGGACTCACGTTTGTACTGGAGCACCCCTGCAAAATTCTGGATAAAGAAGTGATGGAGTTCTTCGCAACCGCCAAACTTCGGAATGAAGACTCTATCATCAAGAGTAAGGTTGCAGGTGCAAGGATCAAGATGTCTGCCAGGAAACTGACTCAATGCTTGCAGCTCTCCAGTTCTGAGCACGAGGATTATCTGGAGGAACATGATAGAGCCAGGACCCTATTATTCTGTGGGCTAGCTAGGGGCACCAGATCGATAAAGAGAAAAGAAATGAATGAGGAGGGGAAACTCTTGTCCGACATCATTGGGAAAGTACTGATATGCAAACCAGGCTCACACGACCACATCTCAGCCGACATGTTCAAGATTCTTGTGGTGATAGTCTGCCGAAAGAGATTCAACTGCGGGGCCATGCTTTTTGAGAAGATTAAGGACACCCTCAGATCTCCAAGTTTTGGACGAATCATCAGCCTATTTCTCAATCAGTTGAACGGAGATAGGTTCGACATGAGCAAAGGAGTTCCTTTGCATTATTTGAAGAAAATGGACTCCAGCGTCTTTGACAGATGGGAACGACTCATAGGGCAAGCTGCAGTGGTAGTTGAACAAGAAGAATCTCCTGCCGAGGACAACAGAACTTCAGCAGATTTCGTGGCAACACCCAGTGAAGTTCCTGACGCCCTGATTGCAGGAACTGAGGGGGAGCCTGTAACCGGTTCTGCAAACATCTTATCTGATATTTCTCTGATAGCTAAAGAAGCTATGGAGATGGTGGCAGATGAAGTAGCAAATGATGAGGAGGTTGAGAACGATGAGGAAGCTCTTATCGACGATGATCTGGGAGATGAGGTGGCTGATGAGGAGGAGGAGGAAGAAGTAGAAGAAGATGTGCACAGCTCTGCCGATAAGCATGATCACTTGGAGACTGAGATAGAAGAAGAAGTACCAGAGAATGAGAAAGCAACAGAGTCTCAGGAGGATGCTGAGGTTCCATCTGTGGAACAAGCTCCTAAGCAGTTAGATGCAAGGATGGAGGGGGAGCAATCCTTTGTTCCCCCTGTGGACTCCATACTACTATCCAGCTCTCCCAGTACTTCTGCGGGGGAGCCTGACCAGGGTCTGCCTGCAGCTCCTCCACTACAAGAAAGCATAGCAAATCTCACTGTCAATTTTGTCCAAGGTATGCTTGATGAGCTCAAGGATATGGTTGAGAAATCGCACAACAAAGTGCTAAACAGACTGCGGGAGTCTGATGATCTCATGCTTAAGAATGTGGTTCAGATCAACCACAAACTGGATTTGATGGAAAAGAAATTTGATGAAAAATACACAGAGGCAGACACAACAGTATCTCTTCTCATGCAGGGACTGAAGAAGAATACTGACGATCTGGCTGTCGTCAATAAAAATGCACATATTGTGGCAGACAACATACAAAAATTCGATGCCAACATGGTAACGCTAAACGCAAATCAGAAATCTCTGTTGGACGAATTCAGTAAAACCGTGAAGCACATTGATGCCTCTTTGCATTCCTATACAAACTCTGTAGCCGTCGAAGCCAAAAAGGGGGAGGAAGCGTATAATGCTAAGATGGCGGGGCTTCAAGAGTTGGTACTTCTAAATTTCGACCAGACCAATAGGTATGCCTTTCAAATGCCTTTCAAAACTGCACCTTTACTCAACTTAATAAATAATAATTGACCAGAACAATAGGTATGCCTTTCAAATGCCTTTCAAAACTGCACCTTTACTCAACTTAATAAATAATAATTGACAAATACAAATTCGATAATTCGAATAGGTACGTGTTTGAAACGGCCCACTGGCTGGTAAAAGAAGCATCGGGAATACATGTCCCTGTTGCCCCACCTGAGGATGAGGGCCGTGCTGGTACTACTGAGGGTGATATAAGGGCTGAAGAAGTACAACTGAGCGAAGTCGAGTTGAAGAAAGCTGCGGAGAGGGCTGAAAGAAGAAGTTGGTTTGACCAAGATGCCTTAGCAAAAGCCAAAGGCAAAAGGCAAATCAAAGAAGGAACTTCGAAGGAAACACCAGCTGAAAAGAAGATTAGATTGAAGGAGGATGATGTGAGGAATGAAAAGTGGAGTCCCGTATCAAAGAATATCATCTTGGACACCTTTGCATTACTACAAGAAGGGCAAGTCAAAAGGAGTGACGTATATAGCCAATACGAGTGGGAGCAGCACAAGTTGTATGAAGCCAAAAGAAACTTGTTCTTCAGAAGCAACACTGGGGCAAACAAAGCTGCAAACATAGCTCCTCCTCTGAGATACTATCCTAAGCCCAAGGAGTATTTTGAGCGACAAAGCAAAAGATTCTTAGCTCAGCAACTCAAAGAAGACTTAGCTAAGGACAAAGATCTGTAGGATGTTAGCTCTTGTGATTATCTCATTTAAACTTTTTTATTAAGTAAACCATGAACATTTGTGTGTGGACATTAATATTTATATATATATGTGTGTGGTTTATTATTTGAATCTCACATTGATCTAATTACGCTTATTGCTCACTCTATTGATTAATGCATATTTTATCTGGAATGTTGAAATTCATCTCAGCTTAGTAGGATTTTGGCTTCGTCAAATAGGGGGAGATTGTTGGGTATTGTATCCACAATCACCGGGATTTGAGGAAGCCTCCTATCAAGCTAAGATGAATTTACTATGTATTTGATGAATTTCTTTAAGTTGTGCTTGCAGTTATTCCACGCTAAGTACACACCAATGTCAGGGTGCAGTGGGTCAATATACACGGGTCTGTGCAACGTAATCCCTCGTTGAGCAGATCAGTGTGTTGGCCTACGTATACTCTCTCTATTGGGGTGTACTTAAGTTCAAGTACAGGGCTATGATAAAGCAAGAGCAGACAAGAAGCAAGGATGGGCCAAAAACCAGCTCATGGGTGGAAAGACGAGAATTCGTCTAAGTATAATTCGTCGAGAATCACTAAGTGATTCTCGCCGATTCGTCGAGAATCACTAGTGATTCTCGACGAGTCGACGAGAATCACTAGTTGATTCTTGCCGGGTTGGGCCGGCTGTCTCGACGAAGTCAGAAAAATCATCTAAGGCAGAATCGTCGAGAATCACCAAGTGATTCTCGCCGATTCGTCGAGAATGACTTTGCATTCTCGACGAGTCGGCGAGAATCCAAGGTGATTTCCACCGATTCTCCCCGGCCTCTATAACCTGTGCAGCCTGAATTCTCTAAGTAGAATTCGGCGAGAATCGTAAGTGATTCTCGCCGATTCGTCGAGAATCACTCACGATTCTCGCCGAATTTGACTTGGGCATTTTTCCAACTCTGTCTGGACCGGTCCACGTTATCTGCGGGATTTTGAACCGGACTTTGGTCTTACTGCTGGTGGGGCCCACAACGGTCATCTCTTGACCTAATGTATAAATACTCTGTATTTGTGAACAGTAAAAACACGGATTACAGATCAAAGAAAAAGAAGCCGCCGTCAAGCCCTAGATCGGAAGCGAGCTCGGCCGACCTGCTCCGCCTCTCGCTAATTGCTCGCCACCGTTGATCGAGGTGTTCGTTACCTCTCCCGGCGACAGAAGCCTAGTCGGGCACAGCGTCTCACGCGTCTATCCAGAGATCTTTTGTCTCTTGATTTGTGATCGGGAAACCTTCCCCATCCGAATCGATCGAGACGATCGATCCTAGTGTGACCGTTGGAAGACCTTGCCGACTTTGCTAAGAAGATTGGATCTACATAGCATCACCGCTTCTCTTGTTGAAGCCGTCGATCTAGAGAAGATTCTCTCCAAGTGAGATCTAGAGTTGTGGACTCTTCGTTGACTTCAAGAACACGTCGTCGAACGAAGAGGGACACCTTAGTCTCCATACGTTGTTTGTATTTCGTACAAGCTATTTTCATTTCTTTGTAAAGGACCGTTTGGTCTCTAGTTGTAGGGTTGGGTGCAACCCGTGTTGTGGGAGTGTTGACTCCTACGTGTGGAAGGGTTCCTTCCGTTAGTGCGAGGATTGGATTTCAATCCTGTTGGTGAAGTGACCGAGTCGTCCCTGGTTGGGAGATAGGTCGAAGGGGGAAAGTGGACGTACCCAAATCGGGGAACCACTATAAATTGCTTGTGTATTTTTTGTGCTGTGTTGTTTTGTTTTCTTGTGCAGGTAAAACATTAATTCCGCAAATTCACTGCAAATACACCTATCCCCCCCATAGGTGTAAGTAGTTGACACTAGGTGGACTTTCAGCACCCTTATCCAGACACTCACTGCGCGGGGCTCCTTTGTGCACCGGGCTGCCCTTTTTTGTACAAGTGGACTAAATATACCAAAGTTAGAGGGTGTGATGCATACCATCTAGGGAATCTGACAAGCAACCATTACTATATGATCTCATATATTCGAGCAGAAAGTATTGAAGGTTGAAGATGTTCTTTCGATCTATTTCAACTTTTTGTGCTGGAAGATAGCTTACTTTACCTATTTTGATTGACTGGTTTAGAGATACTAAGCATGATCACTAATAGTTTCTAATTACTGGATATGATTTAAATAGCTCATTGTAATGACATGATGGATAGGACCTCAAAGGCATGCCATGAGTTTTAGTTTAGTTTGGAGAAGCATGTCTAAGTTACTTGAGCGTTTTGGTTTGTTTGGTGGATTAATCTAAACTAATTTAAGGTTTTGACAATGTGATGAGCCTTGATGCACAACAAGAGTACCAACCACAAGTATTAAAGTGTGAGTTTGCACTTGGGAGTTTTATTGTATTCACATGAAGCACAAAATGGTAGTATCCATCGATGTAGGTGTCATTGGCAAGTCAAGATGATTTGATCAGATGAGGGTGCTTTCAATATCTATTTTTCAACTAAGTATCATGGTTATTCTCATTATTATTATATGGTCACGTGATTTCATGCTTGCTTGGATCTATAGTATCATGGTTGTTGTTTTGGATTATTCTCGTGATTTGCAGGATCTACTCTCCGTACACTCTTGCTTTGGCTCTCCACGTAGATGAAAGCCTTAGCCTACTCGTTTAAAGGAATAATTTTGCCTTGCTAATATTATCTGTGCTCCATTTGCATGCTATATATAATATTTAAGAATAGGAGAGCTACCTACCTGCACCTTACATAGGGTTCCTTGTTAGTCGCACACCCATGTAACCTACTCTACATAAGTGGGTATTTTAGTCATTGGATTTCGTGCATGCTTTCACGTCGTGCATAAGATTGGTTGTGGCTTCATTTGCATATGTCGTTTGCTCTCTCGCATCGCCTGTAGGGTTAGGGAATCATTTGTCTGCCATCTATAGATTTGTCCTGCGTCACCGAGCCTGAAGTAGGACGTTGCTTGTGTGATTCTTCTTTGTCGCAGGCCCGCATCTTCCAGTCGACCAAGCGGTCAAAACAAAATATTGGATTTTACACTCCCCCGTTGGTCCCTCACTACTTATGCGTCGATATCAACATGAATTCCATTCTCGGGGCTCCCTCACACCCTGAGGAAGCACAAATTCATATATATCATTGTTGCCCCCTTTTCTAAGATGACCCAATTCATTATGTGTAAAAATATTGCATACGCGACCAATGTTGTTTCACTATTTATGAGTGACATCTTTAAATTACATGGTTTGCCCAAGATCATAATGTCAGATTGAGACGTAAAATTTTTGAGCTATTTTTGGAATATGATGCCACACAAGACATGTATAACACTAATGATTCATCCGCATACCAACCTTAGGTTGAGGTGCTTAATCCGAGTCTTGAAAATTTATTGCGGTGTCTAGTTGGTGAGCATACGACTAGTTGAGACTCGGTTCTCCTTATTGCAGTTTACGCATAATAATTTAGTTAATAAGTCTATTGAGTTGAGTCCATTTCATGCAATATTAGGATATGAGCCTAGGAAGGCTTTTGACCTCATTCAGGTCCCCTTAGATTCACACCCTAGTGAGTCTACCCGAGTCTTGTATCTGCCATTGTGTGAGTTACATGAGTTGATTCGAAGTAATGAAACACATAAATCTTGTGTAGATTGCTATAGACGGGAGCAGATTTTTCGCGAATGTGAGCAGGTGATGGTCTGAATCCACGCCGAGAGGCTTTGTAAGGGGCTGCTAAAATGCTAAATGCCAAGCAATTGAGTCCTTACATAGTCATTAGAAGGATCATAACGTATTCCTATGAGCTTGACATTTCTAAGAGTATGTGTCCACCTTATATTCAATATTGAAAACTGAAACCGTAATACAAATATATCGGGTATGTGGATTCGTACCGTGAACCCCCCTCTGAGCCTCACCCACCACAAAATCATCCCCATGCCCACTCTACATTTGAGTCTCACCCATCTCTGAGTCGGGCACTTATGGTTTTACCGACACCACCAACGGTCTCTCTGGGACCACCAACACTTGAATTGACTTCTGAGAATTTTACTATCACCGTGATTCATGAGTTTGTAGCTACTCTCGGATGATAGACTCATTGACACAAAGATACCTTGTTCCCTAGAGAGGACGCCCTTTCATCGACGACTCCTGGATGAACACAGCTTGATTGACTCACCCTGGAGCTATGAAAACATTATTATCATCTCCATTCGGCAGAGATGAATGCTTTTGAGTTGAGGGGAGTTGATCGGGATCACACTTCGAAGTCGGCCGTCGCACAATGGGGTCTTCACGTGTTTATTCTCGTAGGAGGCATTGATCGGATCGTCATCTGGACTATCCGAGTCTGAGTTCTTGTCTGGAGCGCCGTTTGGATATTTCTATGTATTTTTTATGTATTTTAGTACATTATTGATGAGATAGAACATTTATTGTGTACGACCTGTCGTAGCATTCCATGATGTATGCCAAGTGGATTAGTATAAATAAGAGGGAGGAGGGCTGGTTTCAGTTTTCATTGTAGATTTTTGATTCTTCTTCATGGAATCTGGTGATCTCTTGTAATGCCGACTCCATGAAACTCATTGTGTAGACTCCTTTGTTTTCATCCTTATTTCCCCTTGAAGGTGTAGACTCTTTTGTTTTTATCCTTATTTCCCCTTGTGTTTCAGCCATGCCACCCACTCCTTCAAAGCCCAACACCCCAGCGGTAGCTCCTAATCTGCTCACTGCTGCAGCCGACCACCCGTAACTGCACCTCCCTCCCACCACCATACTCCCCCAAACTGTCATCTCCCCTGCTGCCCATTACAACCGTCCATCCTATTAACCTCCAGGTGGCTGCCACCTCCTCGAGCTCCACCCCCCCCCCCCCCCCCCCCCCCCCCCCCCCCACACACACACAGCCAGCCCATCCCATGGCCCAGATCCACCAACCACAACCTAACACGTCCCACCACTCCTTCCAGCATCCCTTTCCCACTGCATCTACTCCATGAACAGCCTCCACCAGTCCCTACAACCACCGTCCAGCATCCCTCCTCTCTCTGGATAGTCTCCACCACATCTACGACCACCGGATCTGCGCGCCATCGCTTATGACCCCTAATTTGTGGGTGTTTATTGTGCGGTTTCATTGTTTTTCTTTAATGTTGTACGGATTTGGATTCCTAAATGATTATATGGATGCCTTGTTGTGCTAGTATTTTGTTTTGTGACTAATCATTATTTGCATGACCTTTATTGCTTGCACATATTAATTTTTGGCATTTCCAACGGAGGAAAGCTCAATTTGCATTCCTTACAAAATTATCGGAGTACCATTTATAAAATGTGCTTAATCTTTATGCATTAATTATTATTTACTAAATGCTGTCGGATGACTCTTTGCACGCATCCATCATCTTAGGGTTAGATATGATTTATTTTCCAGGCGCTACACCTAAGATTTCCATTGTTTAGATTCGAGTTACTATCTTCCCATGTCACTTTACTACTTCATGCCACATGTCTTCTTGTAGCGTTTACAGACTCTAAGCTATTATTGGATCTCTGGTTAAGTTTAAGCTAGTTCTACCTTATTTTCCTCACATAAACTCAAGACTGCAAGAAAAGACTATTCAGATTAACCAAATGTCTTGTTTTTAACAGGTTTGTCCCATCTGCCTGTACCAACATAAGGATCTTGCGTTTGGATGTGGTCACCAGGTAATAATAGCATGAACAAAAAAAAGGAGAGTTTTAGATGGGGCAAGCATTTGTGCGCCGGATGCACGTAAAATATATATTTGTTATCCGTTCATTTGGATGGAATTGAGCTTTCAGAATTGGAATTGGAGAGAGCATTTCCAGATTCATTGTTAGGCGATAAAACAAAGGAATTGAAAATCATACAAATTGCATCGAATTCATTTTATTGTATTCTCAATTCTTTTCTAACAATGCCTGGCTGCCCAATTTCCAATTCCATTCAAATGAATGGAGACTTCGGGTTCGCGAATAGAAAATTCTAATTTTGAGTTGGACTGATTACGTGTTTTTTTTTTGTTTGAGCATGTAAATGAGTCGAAATTTTTACCTTCAAGCCTGTATGTAGCTCCAAATGATTTTTAAATAATTTTTTAAAATTTATTGCTAAACTTGAAGGGGAGCCTTGGTGCACTAGTTGAGGTGTTGCCATGTGACCTTGAGGTCACGGGTTCGAGTTCTGGAAGCAACCTCTTGTAAAAATGCATGGTAAAGTTTGCCTACATTTCACCCTTGTGGTGGGACCCTTCCCTGGACCCTCGGGGATGCCTTTATGCACCTGGCTGCCCTTTTTATTGCTAAACTTATTGTCAACCATTAAAAGAAACTAATTTAAAACGTCAAAATTAGTCATTTTTGATAAATCAAGGGCACCTATGGCCTATCTCAGGCAGTCTGGCGTACCTAAAATTATCGGTAAAAAAGGAAAAAAAAAAGGACTTTCTCTCGATCCTTCTTCTTTCTTAACCAAAACTGAGCACTTGTACATATAATTTGCAGACTTGCTACAGTTGTGGGAAGGATTTGCAGCTTTGTCCCCTCTGTAAAAGTATTATATCCACCCGAATTCGTCTCTATTGACGATTTGATGTCCATAAGGTAAAGAAGATAAATGCTCCGGTTTTCTTTCTTCTTCCTGAAAGTACTTAGGCCTACATTCTAAAAGTGCAGCAGTTTTTCATTATGGACATCCAGTTCTTCCCCCGAAAGGCGAAAACATTTTGTATATAATGCATTTGTGTACAAACATTGCATCTTGCTCGTCATTTTAGTTTGCGCTTTTTTCTTTGTTCCCTGTAAATAACTTTTCTAATATGAGTGAGGCTTTGCTCTAGTTTTTGTGGGAGGCAATCTTGCTAGCTTCAGTGCATATTGTTGCCTAGTTTGATGTGGATTTGTTGGATCTGTATAATGTTTAGCTGATAACTTCTATGCTGAGCTTTAATAGCATGGTTTGGTTCGAAGCACCGAAAGTTTTTTTTTTGAAGAATAATATTTGCCAAGAAGCAATTTGAAGATTTGTAGTTCTTGATGGAAACCCTTTTTTGTTTTTGTTTTTGAAAACATACTTTCCTCAGTGTTGTAGTATGTAAATTCCTTCTTCTGTGTAATTGCTCAAACCAGTTAAGTCTGTTTTATATTAATTTTTATTTGTTGGAAATCACTTTCCATATTCTTTTAATATAATATTATTTAGTTTATCTTGTCTAATTTTTTCATGCTTCCCTCTTAGCATTCTCAACATAGTTATTAATTAGTGTTTTACTGCTCAACTTTCAAATCCATACATCATTGGCCTAATTTAGGTAATGTTGTACTCCATTATGTTAAATTTTGTTTTCATTTGTTCCTGTTGATTGCTGTGTAATGGTTCGTTCAGCACGGCGGTGACGGTTGTGAATGGGGTAGTTATGAACTGCCGTTCTTATGCCCGACCTCACCTAAAGAACTCCATCCATTTTTATGTTCAAAATTGATTTTTTTTCATTGTGACGGTCATAACCACTATCATGTCAAACACATTTTATGACCGTGATGTTTTTGTCCAAATTCACTGAAGCAAAAATATCGCGCCAAACAGGCTTAAGTTGTTGAATCTAGACCACACAAATCTATCTTAAACAACTTTTGTTCATGCTTTTTGTATGTCAACCCCTTCTCCTTCCTAAATTTTCACACCAATTCTATATATTCTTGTAATTGATGCATTTTTTTTCTTTTGGCCCTACAAAACCATTGAAGTATACATATTATATATATATGCATGTATAATTATACAATTTCTCATTTTTCTTATTGTTCTCAATTTTTTGCAAGCCACCTTAGGTATCATTCTTTTTAATATACATCAATCAGATCCATACAACAACATTGTCCTAGTCTTAGGCTCCATTTGGTTCGGCGGTGGCGGGTCGATCTGGCGGGTGGAAACGGAGTGTTCGAACCGGAGGGGGGAGGTGGCTGTTCCAAACAAAGCTTTTTGGGGCGTTTCTCAAGGCGGGCGGGTGGAAACAAAGCAAACGCCGCCGGAGGTTCATTTGTTTACCCTCCTTCCGACGGCGTTTGGCCAAAACGAAGCAGCGAAACGCCAAAACAAATGGTCCATTAGGCTCTATTTGACATGACTTTTTTGCTCCAGTATGTTTGGCATGACAACAGTTAAGACTGCCATAAAAAGAAAGCTAGTTTTGAACATAAAATTGATGAAAATCCTTGAGTGAGGCCGGACATTCATGAATGACGGTTCATTACCACCTTGTTCGTGTGCCACGCCAAACGGAGCCTTATGTAATATTCCATGTTATTCTCTCATCACTTGGTCCTCTAAAGTGTATCCATTTTAATCACTCAATCTTAACTCCAAAAGCGTGTATCCATTTTAATCACTCAATCTCAACTCCAAAGGCATGTATCCATTTTAATCACTCAATCTCAACGGTGAAAGTTATATCATCCTAGATAAATTTTTTTATAATGAATCAAAAATATTTAAATCTTTCATCTAGATATATCTTTATCATCTAGTAAGATAGATTGAAAATATTTGCATCTTCACTAAAATAAGCATCATGTGAGATTTTAGGCTCCGCTTTGGGGGACTTCTTTTCACAGGTCAAGTGGTTACGACCGCATGAACCAGATCTTAATTAAGATCCGGTTCATGCGATCGTAACTGCTTGACAGGTGAAAATAAGTTCAAAGTTTCAAGAAAATAAGTTCTCCCAAACGAAACCTTAATCTTCTCGTAAGGTAGATTGATAATTGTTATTATCACTTTTACAGTTTTACTAAAATTATGTCAAATAATGTTAAGATCTTTATTTTCCAATAATATTTTCAATTTTGTAATGTTTCACTTATTTATGTAGATGTCTTACCAATTAATACTACATTGCTTACAAAAGCATATATTTTGGTGCCTCATGTTGAATATCTTCCATAAATATCCTTTGTATAACTAATAAGAAAGAGATGAAGTCAATGCTGATTTGCTACTATATGAACATCAAATTAGTAAAGTATTTTTTTTGGATGTTTGATATATATTTATGCGGGTGTATTTTAGAATACCTTAGTCATTCCCCTACTATATATAAATGGAATAAAAAAAAAGAGTTGTCTCCTATACATTGATCAACCATTCATCCTAACCCTAATTACTTCCCTTTTGCGCCTCATAATAACACTGCTATATATGTTTTGACATATATAATAACATGCTCTATTCTGTTGATTCTTGATGGGGTTCCCCCTAGAGATTATTGAGTCAAACCGGTAGCACTTCAAACGAAACACGCAAAAAAGCCGACCCGATAGAGCGAGCCGCGCGTAGGGATCACGCTTGCTCGAAGGAGTCCAAAATCCCCCTCAAGGCACGCACACACTAGCACATTACCCAAGCACACGCGGCACCCGAGCACACGCGGCACCCGAGCACACACACTTCACACAAAGCGCATGCCCTACACACAAACACGCACATCGCTGCGCGCGCGCAAGGCGCACACGCGCAGCACAGCGCACGCCTCCTTGCGTGCGCGTCGGCGGCCGCCTCCGGCCACCGCCTCCGTTGGGCAACCTGCCCGGGCCGCCCGAGCCGCTCGGGGGTACGTCTGTCATTTTGTGAAAAATGGTGATCCAAGTGATCAAAACGGAGCAACGCCATTCGCTAGCTCATGGAATATTATTGATGACACACCTAATTATTTTGATATTTTTACAGCTAGCTCATACATTTTAGATGTTATCCTCTTACTAAAAATCATAATTATTATAACTTTTGTTTAGTTTTATATTTTTCAAGTTCTCAGCTCATGGAATTTTATTGATGAGACGGCCGAGACATTTTTTTGTCTCTGTATTCACTATTATTCTGCATAGTCAAATCATTATTTTGATCATTCTGCTTAGTCATCATACATGGGATTTTGTTATTTCAAACTTTGGGATTAAGGGTGTGTTTGACGCGCCTTGTTTGCTCCGGTGAGGTTGGACAAAAATGTCATTGTCTTATCATAATCTTATGCTCCAAATTAGTTTCTTTTTTTTGGTAACAGTAGTAGCATTTGTCATACCAAACATACATTTTATGACAATGACGCTTTTGTCAACCCTCACCGGAGCAAATAAGCTGCGGTAAGTCATGCCAAACACAGCCTAAATCAATTGCTCATTTATGGATGTTCACTTCAAAATTTCATCTAGATGCCTCGATCAATCATTTGAAAGCTCAGTTAGCTATCAGAGTTTACACATTTGTTTTGGGGCTTATTGTTTTGACTCCATCTCCTTGAATGTGAATCTTTGCACTATTTGGTATCTTCTACCCATGACCATCAATTGATAATATGTAAATATATGTTAATAATGTTCTAAGACGATCTTATTGAGATAATTTATTTGAAGAAACCACCTATGCATATATCTATGAGCTTAAGGCTCCGTTTGACATGGTGGTAGCGGTCATGAACATGTGGGGTTAAATTGTCATTCATTAATACTCACCTAAGGAAATTCATCCACTTTTATGTTGAAACGGATGATGTTTGTTAGGTAATCCTTAACAAATGACGGTTTAACTGTTTAACCCATATGTTTACGACCGCCACCACTTTCCCAAACAGAGTCTAAATAAATGCATTGAGTTTGGTTTGGAAATTATGCTAATTTCTAGGTGAAGTTGTCTTTCTTTGTAGTGCCACATTTTAGTTCATATTTCTCATGCATGCACCATTAGCTTAGTTGTACTGATTAGTTATGTTGATGACGACATATCCAATAAAAGTGATAAAATTATCTCTAATATAAAACATTGTTTAGAAATTTGTGTTATTACTAACGATTTATGAAATTCTAAATATGTTTAGGCATTGATTTGCCAATTAAAATACTGCCTTTATTTTAGAGATAATGTGATAATTTTTTCAAAGAGACTAATCTTCTAAGTTATTATCCAATTGATATCAATAAGCTAGTCATACTACTTATAATAGAACCTTTTTAATTATCCATTTTGATATTGTAGGTTAGGAAAATTCATTTATCTGACGGCTGGCGAGATATTTCATTCAGTTTAGGAATTGCTAGACATCGACATGTGCAAATACGCAAACTCCTAATAAAAGTATTTTGAGGTTATTTTGTAAATTTTCAAGTCTATACAAAATTATGAAAAGTAATTAGTATATATTAAGACTGGGTATTTGATGCAAGGGGATTCTCAAATTATGATTATGTTGCTTAATAAATGATGGCTAGTCAATTTCTATACATCAATTTATATGGTTAGAAATAGTTTTTTAACACATTCTTCATATAAAATTACATGACTAGAGTCTCTTAGCAGCACATAGTTTCCTTCTTACATAACTTATGACTGAATAATGCGAGAACCATGTCGCCATTTTCATTGCAGCAACTCTCTGTTCCTATTGAGAGTTCAAGGATATTGATGTTAAATATCGTTTGATTCAAAATTTTATGGTATTTAGGAAGTTTTTCACTTTTTTGACTCTAGTTTAGAACAAATAGTTGATGATTCTACAAAAACATTTGGTTCTTTTCCTTTTCCTTGAGAATCTAATAAGCTGAAACAAGCTGATATATCTCCTTCAAAGAGGAGAGAATAGGGTGGAAAGTATCAAAATAAAAAGATTTTTATATTTGATGTGGTTGTACCTTAAAAAATTGAACTCCCCCCCCCCCCCTCAATTTAAATAGAGGGCCACTCTAGTAAAGAAGACAATATACGAAAGCTTACCTCCTATACAAAGCATTGCTATACACCATAAACACAATAAAAAAATCAATCTAATTTTCAAAGTTGTTAAGATAATAATAATAATTGTTGAAAGTGACCCACCGACCATAGAAAGGTCAAGACTCGGGCCCACAACCCGACCGCAGTCGGTGCACCCCAACCCGCCCAGTTGGGTATGAGAGAAGTTAAAATCCTCTTATAAAGGAGGTCCTGAGATCAATTCCCGGCCTCAACAACACACCACACGGTTTATATCCAAGGCAGAGAGCGGGTTGGGGTGCACCGACTGCAGTCGGGTTGTGGGCCCAACTCTTGACCTTTCTATGGTTGGCCTTGACAACCTTTCTTTGGTCGGTGGGCCCACTTTCAACAACAATAAAAATAATAATATGATATTTAAAGAGTGATTACATAAGCTATCTTGGAAAAATTTAAACAAAATACAACAAGAACTGAAATGAGCTAGGTTAGCTTTGGCTTTTTTCAAGCCCTGCCAATCTCCTCAAAGTACAGTCATCCTTTGGAGACACGCTTCCTCCCACATCAGCAAGAGCACTCAGGTACTAATCCATCAACTGATTTCCAGACAATTATTCAATGCTTTTAATTCTTCTTTAGTCCAATCATGGGATTTGAAACATTGCTTGTTTCTATGGCTAAATGTATTTTAAAGTAAAGGCAATGTTATAAGCAAATCACTTCTCAATTAATAGACCTTTCTATTAGCAAACATGTCATTTTACAAATGACTATTAACAAACAATTTTATTATTAGCAAACAATTTAGATATAATATTTTCTCAGCAATTATAAAAAAAGTGTGGAAAAGTAACGAAATTGAAATTTTGCTTTGCGGTTTAGGGAAAAAATTCAAACGTTTCCTTTCCCCATTATTTGACATGATGTCTTGAAGTAATGATGCTTGTATGCAAACCGGGTATTACTGCGACACCATAACATGTGTATGAGTTTAAGAAACCAGCAAACACAATCATATCACACACAAATCATCTATTCGTGTGGATTCACAATTCATAGCAAGCAATGGGTATGTTGGTAGCATCTTTTATCAATTCCCTCGACCAATACCCCTATAACACTAAATAGCTGGAGCATATGCGTAGGCATCATGACTAACGTCTTCTGGCCTATATGATAGAATTACCTAAGAATTCTCTTCACGCTTCTTATTAAATCATGTTTGGCAAAATCACATGTAACGTCTTTTGGCCTTAATGGTGGCATTACATACAAATTCCATACGTCTCAGAGATAAATACCCAATTCATATACGGTAAGATTATGAGTAAAGTTTCTTGGCCTTCTTTGGCGACATTACTCAAAAATTCACTCACTAATACATTTTAACAATAATTTAAGTGTGAGAACATATGAATTCGATCACAACGCCTTTCCTAGGGCGGCATCATACACAATCTCTGAAAGTCATGACATTTCCAATGACATGTTCACTAGCATATGCTATCACGACATCACATTTAATTACTAGGATTCTCTTGTGCTCTCCTTACCCTAATCTCGATATCAACTATTCTTACAAAAATGGGCATCATAACGACACTATGAATGTAACTGTACCAAAACCTTAGATGCAACTTTAAACAATCATCATTAAATTGGGGCACAAGCCACGATTTTGGCACCACTCACAATGCCTAATCCACTAATCGATTCTTGATTTCTCATGCAATGATGTAGAGGACACAATCCCATACCTTGATGGTTCACAATGAACTGTGGCTACTCCAAGCCCTCTAATTAAAAGTACCGGGTACCACAAATCAAAAAATCAAAGCATTAAAGTAAAGAAAGTAAAACACGTATCATATAATCGGGAAGAGAGATGCCATTGCCTTAGTGGATTTTTCCCTCCATGGAAAAGTTGAATCGCACTACTGAAGATGAGTGACCTCAAATCTTCTCCGCAAATCCGGTCTCGGCTCATCGATCAGAGCGCATGATCATCTTTACTGCTAGCCTCCCCCTTCTTCTTTTTCCTCCTTTTCCTCTATTTCCTCTCTAACCCAAGAGAGGGACAGAATAGCGGCTTAAATGACAAAATAGCCTCATCCAAAGATCCCCACCTTCAGATTAATTAGAAACACCATCAAACGGTTCAGAATTGGGTTTTAAATGAGTTCATGGTGATGCACAAACGACAAGTACACCGGTCGCTCAAGTAATATAAAATGGGAATGTGTCCCCAAATATTGATCTTGAAGGAATGCAGATTAGAGCTTGTGATTCGATTGTTTAGAAAATTAATTATAAAGATTTGAAAACAAAGATTTGAGGTTCATTTGTTGGCATTGATTAGTGCAAGAAAGAAATAAGACAAAACTATGCGGTTCACAATCACCGCTTTGCAAGGCATGGGGATTATTCAGGCCATGAGTACCGTCTGACTTGGCAAATGGAAGAGTAGGCTTGCAGATGAAATGACCACGATGATAGATTTGAGGGTTGAATTTACCTTCTCACACGCCACACAACTATCAATTGCTAGTGTGGCAAACTATTCAACACGGGTATGGAACGGAGGGGGGAGGCGCACCTCAAACACAAAACCACAAATACTTTCATAAACATGAAATAAACATTAAATCAAGATTAAAGTGTGTACATCATCAAAATAATAGAGAGTAGCAACAAATGTCAACAAGAAAAGAGAGAGAGAGAGAGACAAGAAAAGAGAGAGAGAGAGAGAGAGAGAGAGAGAGAGAGAGAGAGAGAGAGAGAGAGAGAGAGAGACAACCAAATCCGGAGACTCATGGAAGATTCACGGGAGGAATCGTCGGGTCATCACTCCGCGTATTCGCTCTGTCTTCTACTACCGTCTGGGGTATGAGAGGGCTGTCACCCCCTCCTATATTACCCATCTTCTCCGGTTGAACTACAATCCTGTCACGTCCTTTGCAAGTGTTTCCTTTCTTGGTGATGATAATGAAGCCAATATCTCTTCTTTGAAGTCCTTGGATGATGGAGGCGGCCTAGGGAGAAGCCCTAGTGGATGGAGGAAGAAAGAACGAAGTCGGAGCACCTCCATACGACGAGCAGAAAAATTGGGTGGACTGGAGCGGAAAAATAACATAGTGAAATCAGAATCACGATTAGGGCGAAAAACTGCTCTTAAATAGTAAACTAGTCAAAAATTGGGTACACATGGTCGAACACAAGACCACGCGAGCGTAACCGTGCAATATTAATACGTATATTTTTCAATCAAGCCACAATTCATCCTTGCGGTTTTTACTCACGCACGGTTGAAACAATCATGCGTGAACAAAAATGCACGGGCCGAGATAGAACACATATATTCCGGCCAAGGAGCAACTCATGCGATTTTCTTCTCGTGCAGTTGTAATCAACCGTGTGCGAAACAAATGCACGAGTAACATATATCATAAAAATTTTAGACAAAACGGGCAGCTAGTGCAATTTAATCTCATACGGTTTGTTAGAGTTCGGCGGTTTGATGGTCTAGTCTCAGTGACTTGTAGTTCGGGTGGTCAGGTGGTTGTCCAGGCGGTCTGATTATGTGGCGGTTTGATTAGTGGCATCGGTTTTGTCTGGCGACTATCTTGGCAGGATTGGCGGTCTGACTGTTTAGAAGTGTTGCGGTTTGGTAGTCGGCTTTCCGCAGGGCTTTCCAGTCTTGGAGGTCTTCTCGAAGTTGTGGTTTGGAGGCGAGCCACAACTGCGGTTTGAAGGTTAGCCGCAACAGTGGCCTGGAGACTTACCGCAGCAGTGGCCTGATAGTTAGCCGCAGCAACTGCTTGGAGACTTGTCGCAGCATCGGCCTGGTGGTTAGCCGCAACAGCGGCCTTGAGGCTTACCGCAGCAGCAGTGGTGGGAGTCCGCAACTGCGGTCTTGTGGGAGTCCACAACTGCGGTCTGGTGGGAGTCCGCAACTGCGGTCTAGTGGCAAACCGCAGTTGCGGTCTGACGGCTAACAACGGCGGTCTAGCGGTCTTCAGTGGCGGCTTACCTCTGTTGCCGCTAGTGATCAGTAGCTTTGTACAGTGTTGCGGTTTGACAGTGTCAAACCGCATAAGCCCCGCGGATTGTATTTAGTCCCACATCTCTTGTTTATCTTTTTGGATTAATAAAATTTGCCTTTATTTAGCTCTTTTTCACATGGTGTCAGAGCTAATCGGTCCTTTGCTCCAATTTGCTCGCGGTTTATTTTTCAAACCATTTTCAGTCTTCTTTCGATTTTTGTCCCGCCTTGCCCTCCCTTGCTTGTCGCTTTTCCTGCAACTTTTCCCTTTGCTTTTTTTTTTCTGTTCGTGCGGCTTCGCTGGTGTTCTCGTGACTTCTTTCCTCTGTGTTTTTTGCGAGTTATTTTCTCTACTAGTGCGGACTCTTATCTGTTTGTTTATTTTTGGAGGCAGGCCCTCCTTTTGAGATCTTTTTTGGCTTCTCCTCAACCGTACGGTTTGAGTCTCTGTCGGTCTTCTATTCTTGGTCATGATCTTTCTGCGACGTGTTAGCTGATCAGTTTGCCGGTCTGTTCTTTCAACGACCTGTTCTCTTTCGGCTTGCGCCCTTCGTGGCATCTTTTGCAGTTTCTTCTCTTAGCTTCTTGGTCGCACAGTTTATTTGTTCGCGCGATCTCTTGGCCTCTTTTGCTGGCTTGTGTCTAACCGTGCGGTTAGTCTTTTCTCTATCTAGTTTCTTTCTCCATGAGTCCGGTTTCTCTTATTTCCTCTATAGCTCGTGCTCTTTTGGCTTATTGACTCTGGTTCCACTTTTCACATGACTGGAAATTCTCATTTGTTCTCCTGCTTGAACAACCAGAAATGGGTTTCTCTTGTCATTATTGCCGATGAGACTTCTACTCTTGTGCATGGTGTAGGCACTGTACACATCACTTCATCTTTGCAGGTTGAGGACACTCTCTATGTTCCTACTTTTCCATACAATTTGCTGTCTATTCATGATCTCTTCACATAGTTGCACTGCACTGTTACTTTTACTTCCACTACTTGTTCTTTCTGAGATTCTATCAACAAGGTTACGGTTGATACTGGGACTGCGAGTGGTGGCCTCTTCTTTCTTGATAATGTCATTGCTCTTTCTGCTTCTTCTGCACTTCAGCAATGACATCGTCATCTTGGCCATCTTCCTTCTCGCCTCATGTACCAACTTCTCCCATATCATCCTCAAGATGATTTTCCTTTTAATTGTGAGGCATGTCAGCTTGGTAAACATCATTGCTCTTCTTTTCGAGCATAAACGAGATATAGTTCTTCGCATCTTTTTGAACTAGTTCACTCTGACATCTGGAGTCCCGCTCCTACTGTCACTGTTGGTAGAGGTTGCTTGTACTTTGTAACTTTCATTGATGATTTCTACAGGTATACTTGGCTGTATCTCTTGAAAGATCATTTTGAACTTTACACTGTATTTATCACCTTTTGTAATGAGATCTTGACACAGTTTAATGTACCTATTACAAGTTCTTCATACTGATAATGCGAAGGAATATGTCAGCCATCAATTTTTTGATTTTTGTGTGAGCCATGGTTTGATTCATCAAACTTCTTGACTCTATACCTCTCAATAGAATAGCATTGTTGAACGCAAAAATCGTCATCTTTTAGATTTTGCTTATAGCCTTATGTTACAAATGAATGCTTCTCTGTCTTATTAGGGTCATGCTGTCCTTCTATTCTGCTATCTCATTAATCGAATTCCCTCATCTACTCTTCAGGGAAAGACTACATTTTCCATTTTATATCCCATGTCTGAGCTGTTTCCTTTACCTCTTCGGATTTTTGGATGTACGGCGTTTGTTCACATACCTTCTCCTAGTCGTGACAAATTGTCCTTATCCTCTTCTCAGCAAACAATACGTCTTTGCTGATATCACCTTCTTTGAGGATATACCGTATTTTTCTCCTACTTCTTCTCTCTTGCCCTCTAATACTTCCTCTTCAGTTAGTATTTTCTCAGCACCTACACTAGACCCAGTTCTTTCCACCACTATTCCTGTTAGACTGTCTCCTTCTCTAGAGATTGAATCTTTTGTAACACCCCAAAGTCTCATTGACGAGTGGGCTGCGTAGGATAAGGTAACACGGCCAGGGACACGAACGTGTCCAAGGCCGTGTCCTACGCTGTGTACTCGAGTGGGTCTCAAGTGGGTCTCAAATGGGGCACACGGCCTGTGACACGGGCGTGTATAGAGTCGTGTCCCATGAGTTTGACGAAATACACTCGATAAAATGCACTCGACGATCCTTGAGAGGCACCTCGAGTTGGGCACACGACCTGTGATACGGGCGTGTCAATGTCCGTGTCCTTCTCTGTTTGTGGCCAGGGCTATGAGGAGTGCTGAACATGGGTTGCACACGAGCGTGTCCGAAGCCGTGTCTAGCACACGACCTGTGACACACACATCGTGTCCTATTTTTGCAGAGTCAGTTTCTTTGCCGCTTAAGGAATACGGCCTGTGACACGGGCGTATCACAAGCCGTATCAGCTCCAAGAAATTGAGTTTCAGGGCGATTCGTGTCCGTTCATTTCCTTTAAATTGGATCTAATAGTCCAGGACTTTCCCTACTGTATTAAGGCAAGGAATTGATCATTCATCTTTGGCCATTCTCTTTCTAAAGAGATAGAGAGAGGGGAGAGCAAGGAAGGAAGGAGGAGAAGGAATCCGACTGCCGGAGGAGCTTCAACATTGTGAATCAAGAGCCGAGTTCAGATTTGTGGAGGCAAGGCCATTGTATTGATTTCCATCCGGCTAGATTTCCATGGCTCCAAAGCGATCGTCAAGGGTAACGATCTCCTTCTTGGACAAGTGAGTCCTCCTTTATGCATGAGCATGGAATCCTCCACTAAGAGGTGGAAAGCATAAGTGATTCCAGTGGGATGATAGTTTATATCCCCAGTTGAGTGTGTATCTAGATCCGAAAATATGTAGTACGGAATATGCATGTTGTGTGAAGCCCATCCGAACGGTTGGTCTGGATTAGTGATGTTTATGTTGTGAACCGAAGAAGACTCCGTGTATAAAACGAGTAATTTACGAAGTTTGTGAGGGTGCCTGTGAATTGTGTGTGCCTGTGAATTGTGAGTACTTCCAAAATACCTAGGAAGCTCTGTGTGAGCTCCTTGTGTCGTGTGTGCTGCATGTGATGTATGCTCTACGTGATCTGTGTGCTGAACAGGAATAGGAAAGTCGACCTGTGTCAAGATGTGCATTATTGATGAGTTGAGCAACAGGA
Source organism: Platanthera zijinensis (assembly GCA_039513925.1). Classification (NCBI taxonomy): domain Eukaryota; kingdom Viridiplantae; phylum Streptophyta; class Magnoliopsida; order Asparagales; family Orchidaceae; genus Platanthera; species Platanthera zijinensis. The sequence continues at coordinate 76,682,940 of CM077097.1, forward strand.
AAGTGCTGACCTGTACCTGCGTTATGAGAGATCGATTGGTGACAATGTAATGGGGGTTGCGGGCCAATCCCAGGTTTTTACACTACAATGGTGGGTCGATCTAAAATGCTCAATTGTTGCAGTGAGGTTGACACCTCTGAGTGGGATGGGCGAGGGAGTCTCCAACATGCGTGTTGTAGTAGACAAATGTCATAGCCAACAAGTTAAGAACCTCTAATCGGTGGTGGTACCATAGATAATTTGGTACACCATAAACGTTCATTGAGTGCACGGAGCGTCTGGCACTGAGGCCGTCGTTTGTGATGATGTTGTGCTTGAGAGCACTTGTTGTGATATATAAATATAAATATATATATATATATATATATATATATATATATATATATATATATATATATATATATATATATATATATATGTTGTGATTGCGATGCATGTAGGGAAGGAACCATGCCCTGGGTAAGGGGTAGGGTCGTTATAATTGGTCAGCTGAATGCTAACCGTTGCTTTGTTTATCACCCTTGGGGTGGATGTCCATCTATAGGTGCTGACGGGCTGAATTGGATTGAGCGGGATGATGCCCTTGCTGTTTGGAGGCCCTTGAAGGCTGTGCGAAGTATTATATTTCCATGTGTGGTTGACCTGTATGTCGATGTATAAAACTACATCTGTTAAGAGAAACATGTAAAGCCTTAAGGACTTGAACGTTTGTGTTTGTATACATTCCTGGTGAGATATATAAATGTGTTGTTTATATATTTAGTAGACATTTAATATGATGAGTTTTTGCAAGTTAAAATCTTCCGCTAGAATGCTCTGAGTTAAGATGCGAGTAGAATGTAATTTTGATATTCATACGTGATTCTGTCGTTTGTCTACAAAATATGGCATGAGGTCCCGGCCGGACCCTCTATTATATTCCATGTGACGGATGGGGGCATTACAAATTGGTATCATAGGATAGGGTTTGGTAGGGATAACATATTTGAACTCAAGAATGTCCACTAGGAATGCAATACATGTGTTTGAGGAGCGTGAGCGTGTATACTAGATATGTTTGCCATTATGGACTGGAAGTTAATGGTGTTTTGTACACTTATAGGTGACGAGGAGTGGTGATGGGCACTCTGAGCCCCAGCGTTCTGATGAGAGTGCGACACCAGATGAGGTGCCTACACCTCCTCCCTCGGCGGAGACCATACGTTTACTTATTGAGGCGGTGTTCGTAGTACTAAATGCACAACCCATTGGGCAGGCAAGGCCTGTAGTGGTGCCAGTACGGTTTGGTGCGAGGCAAGAGCGTGTTGAGGCTCTTATTGATGAGCAAGCAGCTGACGAGCAACTGAAATGGTTTATGGATTTTAATCCACCTACGTTTGAAGGGGTGGGTTCCCCAACGCAGGCCGAGGATTGGCTCGCAAGAGTGAAGAGGATCTCGACATCAATCCGGACTGAGGAGGGGCAGAAAGTTACCTTAGCCACTTTTCTGCTGGAAGGAGAGGCGAGGATTTGGTGGGATGAAGTGGAATTGCACCACTTGGCAGGCAGAGGACTAGGGGAGATATCGATAGAGGAATTCTTATGGTTCTTTTGGGCAAAGTATTTGTCAGTGTCATAGCGAATTGTAATGGAAAATGAGTTACAATGTCTGGTGCAGGGTGAGAGTAGTGGTTATACTTACCTGCATGAGTTTACCAGGCTGGGGCGCTATGCGGGGTCTACTTTCGCTGAGGAGGAGCGGAAAACTAATAGGTTCTATGAGGGCCTTCGTGATGAGCTAAGGTTGGCGCTCCCGAGTTCGGTGAACCAAGGCTTCCAAGCATTAGTAGATACAGCCCATACAATGGAGAAGGATTTGAAACGAGTGCAGGACAAGAAGAACTTGGCGGTGACGCAGCCAGAGTTCAAAGTGTCACAGTCGGAACAATCATAGTTTAGGAAACGAGACAAGAAGATGTTTAGGCCTGCTGAACAAACTCCTTCGAATGTTGCTTCAGGAGCAACATATGGGCAAGGACATGTTGAGACACGTACATGTTTTAATTATGGGAAGCAGGGACATTTAGCCCATGCTTGTTGGAGTAGCCCTCCAAAGGGTGAGAAAAAGACATGTGCATCTTATGAGGAAAAGGGCAAGGTAGTGACAGAGTCATCTGCATCCCGGGCACAACCTCGAGTGTACAATCTCGAATTACAAGAGCCGCAAATATCAAATTGTGAATTACAACAGCCTCGCGTGTATAATCTAGAATTACAGGAGTCCATAAAGCAGATTATGAGGATGCGGATGAGCAGAAATAAAATAAAGAGTGCACTTTGCTATATTCGTGATGTAATAAAGTAGCTATTGTATGTATGTCTGACAATATGTTTGTTAAAGACTTGTTTTGTGCGATGCCATGGGGTGAGACAAGCTTCGGCCTCATGAGCTCTAAACCCGGGTAATTTTTTAAAAGTGCAACAAAGGCATGGTTGTGTTGGTGTCTACAGTTGAGCTAAATTTTGGGACGAAATTTCTTTAAGTGGGGGAGGATTGTAACACTCCAAAATCTCATTGATGAGTGGGCTGTGTAGGCTGAGGCAACACGACCAGGGATATAAGCGTGTCCAAGGCCGTGTCCTACGCAGTGTACTTGAGTGGTATCGAGTGGGTCTCGAGTGGGCCTCGAGTGGGGCACACGACCAGTGATACGGGCGTGTCCAGAGCCATGCCCCATGAGTTCGACAAAATGCACTCGATGAAATGCACTCGATGATCCTCGAGAGGCAAGTCGAGTTGGGCACACGACCTGTGACATGGGTAGGTTAATGGACGTGTCCTTCTCTGTTTGTGGCTAGGGATATGAGGAGTGTTGAACACGAGTTGGACACGGGTGTGTCCGAAGCCATGTCTGGCATACGTCCTGTGACATAGGCATGTAATATGGCCGTATCCTGTTCTGGCAGAGTCAGTTTCTTTGCTGCTTAAGGAATACGGCCTGTGACACGGGCGTTTCACAGGCCCTATCAGCCCAAGAAATTGAGTTTTAGGGTAATTCATGGCCGTTCATTTCCTTCAAATTGGATCCAATGGTCCAGGACTTTCCCTGCTGTAGTAAGGCCAGGAATTGAGAGATAACTCTCATTCATCTTTGACCATTCTCTTTCTAAAGAGATAGAGAGAGGGGAGAGCAAGGAAGGAAGGAGGAGAAGGAATCCGGCTGCCGGAGGAGCTTCAGCGTTCCGATTCGAGAGCCGAGTTTAGATTTGTGGAGGCAAGGCCGTTGCGGTGATTTCCATATGGCTATATTTCTATGGCTCCAAAGCGATCGTCAAGGGTAACGATCTCCTTCTTGGACAAGTGAAGTCCTCCTTTATGCATGAGCATGGAATCCTCCACCAAGAGGTGGAAAGAGTAAGTGATTCCAGTAGGTTGATAGTTGATATCCCCGGTTGAGTCTGCATCTAGATCCGAAAATATATAGTACAGAATAGGCATGCTGTATAAAGCCCATCTAGACGGTTGGTCTGGATTGGTGATGTTTATGTTGTGAACTGGAGAAGACTCTGTGTATAAAACGAGTAGTTTACAGAGTTTATGAGGATGCCTGTGAATTGTGTGTGCTTGTGAATTGTGAGGACTTCCAAAATACCTAGGAAGCTCTGTGTGAGCTCCTTGTGTCATGTGCGCTGCATGCGTTGTATGCTATCCGTGATCTGTGTGCTGAACAGGAACAGGAAAGCCGACCTGCGTCAAAATGTGCGTTATTGATGAGTTGAGTAACAGGAAAGTGCTGACCTGTACCCGCATTATGAGATATTGATTGGTGACAATGTAATGGGGGCTGCAGGCCAATCCCGAGTTTTTACACTACAATGGTGGGTCGATCTAAAATGCTCAATTATTGCTGTGAGGTTGACACCTCTAAGTGGGATGGGAGAGGGAGTCTCCAGCATACATGTTGTAGTAGACTAATACCGATAGCCAACAAGTTAAGAACCTCTAATCGGTGGTGGTACCAAGGATAATTCGGTATACCGTAAACGTGCCCTGAGTGCACGGAGCATCTGACACTGAGGCCGACATTTGTGATGATGTTGTGTATGAGAGCACTTATTGTGATGTATAAATATATATGTTGTGATTGTGATGAATGCAGGGAAGGAACCACTGCCCCGTGTAAGGGGTAGGGTCGTTATAATAAGTCAGCTGAATGCTAACCGTTGCTTTGTTTATCACCCTTGGGGTGGATGTCCAACTGTAGGTGCTGATAGGTTGAATTTGATTGAGCGGGCTGAAGCCCTTGCTGCTTGGAGGCCCTTGAAGGCCTTGCGAAGTATTATATTTTCATGTGTGGCCGGCCTGCATGACGATGTATGAAACCACATCTGTTAAGAGAAACATGTAAAGCCTTAAGGCCTTGAGCATTTGTGTTTGTATATATTCCTGGTGAGATATATAAATGTAAGACCCCCTTTTTTTTTTCTTTTTCAACCACCGGGGTCTTAGGCCCAGAACCGCCGCTTTGCGGTGACACCTTCACGTCCTGAAGGGTCATCACCACAAGGCGCCGATTCTACCGGCCAAATTCGATCACAGAAGAGTAGCACAAAAACTGAAGTAAGAACAATGCAGTCCACAATAAATAAATTACACATATATATAATGAAATCTCCACGAAGGGAGTGTCCACAGAAAACATCAGAGTACGATGATACTAGAAATAAAAGGGCTCACGCCCGGTACATCAAGTCCTCACTACAAAATCTCTCATGCGGAAGCGAAAACAAAATCTACTCAAGATCGGGACTCACGGTCCCGGCTGTATGAACTCCGGAGCTAGACTGCCCCATCTCCAGGCGCACCGATCTCTGGGGCTGCTCCTCCATGCTGGGCTCCACGATCCCCTAAATGATGCGGTTCGAAAACCGTTAGTCATAAAGACTAAGCCCTATCATCCCCTACCCCTTCCCCCATGGCTCCTAGGTACCGAGCGGAGGGGAAGAAAGGGAAGGACATGGAGGTAGAGATTAAACATGAAACAGATGGCAGCGGAAACTAATCTAGCAAGTTGTATTCGGTGAGCAGTTATATGAAGGTTATAATAGGTCTATCAGTAAGAAAAGCAATTATATGAATTTAAACCTTCACTTATGCGAGAACACATAAGCTAAAGGGGTCTTTTGCAAGGCTCCCATCGTATAGAGTGTCCCATACCACTTATACGTTGGGGTGTCGGTTATCAAACAGCAATGGTTGTTATATATTGAAATTAACCTTTGATTTATAAACTTGCCCACACAAGCTTATAGACCAAGGGGTCGTTTTGCAGGTCCTAATGTATAAGCGTCCCATACCACTTATACTTTAGGTGTCAAGGTTTCATGAATCGATTATGCTATGACATGCTAGTGGGTATGATGAAACATGCAAGTGCAACTCACACACCCGACTCTGTGCACACAGACCTTTAGTTCCCCCTTTCGGAGCCGTTACCTCCCAGGATACCTCCGTAGTGGCAGACGGAAGCGGTGGGTTGGGCCTCGCCCACCTCAAAACCAGTAAAAGCACCACTGGTCTGACCTATCGTACGCCTCAACGCTTGGTGCACTAAGCGGACGCCTGTGTACTCTTGCCGGCTGGCGCACCGGACTTCTGTTGGCGGAGTGCTAATCGCCCCGCCGAGTCAACGATATCGGTGTCGGTGCAATCGAACTCCCCGATATCGAAAGACCCACCACCTTAACTTTTCCTATCTTATGCACATGCAAGTTTAATCGCAAACACAGAACCGAGCCGAAGCTCCCCGGACCAAACGTCCGTCTCCAACCAACTGAGCCGAAGCTCCCCGGACCATCCCGTCCGTCTCCAGAACCACCGAGCCGAAGCTCCCCGGACCCAAACGTCCGTTTCCAAATCACCCGAGCCGAAGCTCACCTCAATCTTCCTGTGCCAATAGTGTTTGTGAAAAGTGCAAACCTAATTACTAAGTTACTCTTGCTAGTTTATTATTACAGTTTACGTTAGCCCAGGACTGCCCCCGGTATACCCCGTGAAGGGCTCTCAAGGGGCACTAGGAACCAAGATGGTGCATTACGGCCCGAAGTTCCCTTTCGCAAGGCACTTATTGTTATTGGTTGTTTTCCCTTAGCCCGATTTCCTTCTCATATTACGATAGACTATCCTAGGGTGATTTTTAAACCTTCCACTCTTCGGGAAAAGCGATCTTTCGCCAAACCCGAGCACCTCTTAACTCTAACTATCACCACTACTCACTACTCTTTATATCTTCCTCAGATCATATCCTATTGCATTTCACAATTTACTAAATGTAGACCTACCTAGGCTACATGTCGAACCGGTTATGAAATGATCCATTACTCATCCAAATGTCCTAAATTATTTACTGGAGACTTACCATGACATAAATGACCTAAGTCCAGAAAATGGAAATTTTCCTAATTTATTTGGCATTTAATTAAATTCCTCGAAAATCCAAGGACTACCGGTTTGAACATGAACTACCCTAAGTTCTCATGCAAGATGTCCAGCAATTTTATGATAAATACTAGGTTATCTCAATAGGTTAAATTGTAAATATCATAATTTTTCTATCATTAGAAGGGCATGAAAATTATTTTAGAAATAATCTCTAACTTCTATTGTTTATGAAGCAAGTACAGAAAATATTCTTCCAAAAATTATAAATAATTCATGACATGCAGATAAAAGCCTAAAATTAGCACTGGCCAAGTTTCATAATTTTCCAGCAAGTATTTTATCCATAATTAATTTTTAAACATAAAGGCCCCTTTCTATCATCTGTGAATAAGGTACTAGATTTACTCAACATAAAATTCTATAAAAATCCAGGGGTCATTGTGCTACTAACAAAGATCTAAATCCAGAATTTCAACTGATTATAAATAATTTTAAAGCTCCTAATAATTGAAATAATAATTCCGGCAATTAATCCTTTAACACATGAAGTATAATATTTAATAATCATAAAATTCCAGAAGATTTACTATAAGTCTAAAACATCCTAAAACCCCCTCCTCCCGAGTTTCATAATTCTTGGATTAGATTTAGTGCTTAAAACAACTAAATTACATTTCTAACCTATTCCGACATCTCAACTTTCGAGGTACCTAACTACCTCCAATTCCTTCACTATTTCAACCAGAGGGTTTTCATTATATCATCCCCCTCTCCTCCAAATTTCAAGGGCATACAAGAGCTTTTGCTCCTATGTCCTTCACAAACCTCAAACTCCCACCCGTTGGATTTGAGCCAATCTCTTAGGGTAAAATCCACCCTAAGCACACCATGTTACCCAAGAGGGTAGACATAGACTCCACAAATCAGTGGCCAACAACTTCAGCCTCTTTTGAGGAGATTTGTCCACTCCAACTCCAATCGTACTTTTCCCCAAAGTACCCCTCACCAAGACCTATCTAGGACTTGATACTTCCCTATTCAAAACTCGACCAATCGAGTTGAAATTTTGTACAGATCTTAATATTGATGCCAGGAACCACCACCCAAAATTTGGGGGAGTTTGGACTTAATTTCATCTCCTAATTAATTTTATATTGATTATTAAATTTTTACAAAAACTTTAGGCAAAAGTTCTCCAAAAATTCTCATTTTTGGACAGCCTCTCGATATACATATTATAGACCTCCAGTCCAAATTTCAAATCATTTGGACATATTATGAACCGTGGGCAACCATTTTAATTTCTGGTTAGCCTAGGTCTTGATCCCACCAAAATGAGTGCTGTGTTCAAACCACTCACCCAAATTGAATAAAATCAATTTTAAATTAAAGTAGACCCAGAGGGCTACAACTTTTGTGACTGGTCATTTTTCCTAAATCGGCCTCTAAGTACTTCGTTTTGCAGCCTCAAAATACATTCAAATAACCTATTTTTCCATTATGCACTATATAATAATCTAGGTATTATATATTAAATCCACTGTTCATCTTCTTCATGAACCCGAACAGACACAGGAAAACATTTTTCCTGTAAGCATTCCGTGGTCCGTCGCCGGCCGTTCGGTCACTTCCCTGGCCAGCCACCACCACCACCACCTCCGTTGAGGCGACGGCTATCGGTCGGCGGTGGTTTGGCCGCCGGAGGTGGCGGTTTCCGGCGAACTCAAAAATACCATTTTCATGGTTTTCCCATGAAAACGAGAGACGGGTCCGGCTCCGTTGAGCGCGAACTTATTTTCTAAGAATCCTAAGATCTACCCATGAAAAGAAGGAGCAGAGGAGGACCTTGTTCGCGGTTTGAAGGCGAGAAGAACGTCGGGGTGCCATGGCGCGGTGGTGGCGTTTGCTGAACTTCTCTTACAGCAAGAACAGAGGTCTGATCCGACTACTTGAGCGTGTAACCTTCTCCTCTTGCCCAGGTGGGCTTTTTATAAATCAGGAAGTGGGAAGGTGAATGGGTAAAACCATTATGGCCATGAAGGCTCCTCCCTTAACGTTTCGGTTACGGTGAAGGGATAAGAAACAGCGGAAACTGAACAGGTGTGTCCAGCTGGCGGTTTTCTATTGGACCACCTTTTCCTCATTTATTATATAATTATAGAAGGAAAACGGCCGGTAGTTACTCCTGCTGTAACTTCCCACACCAGCATTTATTATCACGCGTGTTAGAATAATTTCGTGCCTGAACCGTCGTTTCGGCCAATGTCACGGGCGTGACATATAGGTCACGGGCGTGACAGGCCCGAATAGCCAATTCTGGGTTCGACGATCGTCGAACTGAGATCGACGATCGTCGATGATGGTCACGGGCGTGACACCTTGGGTCACGGGCGTGACAGGCCCGAATGACAGATTTTGGGTCGACGATCGTCGAATTGAGATCGACGATCGTCGAAGGCTGGTCACGCCCTAGGTCACGGGCGTGACCTCTAGGCCACGGGCGTGACATGCCCGAACGGCAAATTTCGAGGTCGACGATCGTCGAACTGAGATCGACGATCGTCGAAGGCTGGTCACGCCCTAGGTCACGGGCGTGACACTTATGTCACGGGCGTGACATGCCGGGCCGCAAGATCGACGATCGTCTTACGGCGATCGACGATCGTCGATGGGGTCACGCCCATAGTCACGGGCGTGACACCTTGGTAACGGGCGTGACATGCCCAGACAGCACGTTCGGCGATCGTCTCGTGGAGATCAACGATCGTCGAAGTAGTCACGCCCAGGTCACGGGCGTGACGGGTCGGTCACGGGCGTGACCAACCCGTGACCCGAAAAATTGATCGCTTTGTTTCCACTTTTTGTGCTCCCTGGGGTTCTGACTCGACCAACCGACTCCTAGGGGTCTAGCCGGAAATGGGATGTTACAAATCCCAATAAACAAAACAAAAATTTCGTCCCCGAAATTGAGGTTGAGCCTATGGGGATTTCTATCGGAATAAATTAAACTTGTAACATCCCATACGATCTTTCTATTGGGTTCAGGCGACTGTTCGTCTGATAACGAAGACAATCTCCCCAATAAACAAAAGATTAGCCCCTACCTTTCTGATTAAGTGCGCATACCTAGGTCCTGGATATTCCGTATCTAGTCTTAACATTCCAAAACAAGAAGGCAATCTATAGTATACCGAGAGGTGGTGAGATGTACCTGACTGAACAACTCCGGGTATCTTTGCCTCATCAGATCCTGCGGTTCCCAGGTGTGCTCCTCCTGACCGTGATTTCTCCACAGAACCTTGACTAAGGGGATCTTTTTGCGGCGCAAGATCCGCACTCCTTTGTCGTCGATCCGAACCGGCTCCAAGTGAACAGATCGGTCTGAAGCTACCGGCCCTTCGGTGGTCAAAATCCGCTGCTCCGGGCGTAGTAGAGCCCTTCTCAGCGAAGAGATATGGAAGACGTCGTGTAGAGCTGCCAGCTCCGGTGGCAACTCTAGCCTGTAGGCTAGGGGTCCGATCCGCTCCAGGATCCGGTAAGGGCCCATATACCTAGGGCTGAGTTTCTTCCTCCGACCGCGCACCCGTGAGACTCCGTGCATGGGCCGAATCTTCAAGAACACTCGATCCCCTACCCGAAACTCCACCTGACGATGCCGGGCGTCATAGTATTTAGCCTGTCTGCTCTGCGCCTCCAACATCCTATCTCTGATCAGTCTCACCTGAGCCTCGGTGTCTTCAACGAAATCCGATCCCAGCAGCTTCGGATCCTCGTCCTGAACCCAAGAAAGCGGGGTCCTACATTTTCGTCCATACAAGGCTTCATAAGGCGCCATCCTGATGCTGGACTGGTAGCTGTTATTATAGGAGAACTCGACCAATGGTAACATCTTCTCCCACGGCTCCCCTCGATCCAGTATACACAGTCGTAGTAGATCCTCCAAGGTCCTGTTGGTGCGTTCTGTCTGCCCGTCCGTCTGAGGGTGGAAGGCCGTGCTAAAAGTCAACCGGGTGCCCAAATATGCCTGTACTGACCGCCACTCCCTGGATGTAAACCGTCCATCGCGGTCCGATACTATCGTCCGGGGCACGCCATGATATCGGACATACTGCTCCACAAACTTCCGTACCAGCGCTCCCACCGAGTCATCCTTCCTGATCGGTACAAAGCGGGCCACCTTCGTCAACCGATCGACAATCACCCAAATCGAGTCGTTCCCTGTCCGAGACTGGGGAAGACCATGTATAAAGTCCATCGCTATATCGTCAAACTTCCACTCCGGCACCGGGAGTGGCTGTAACAATCCTGCGGGGTTCCTGCACTCCGCCTTCACCAACTGACACGCCTCGCAATGGGTCACGAAGTACGTAATGTCCTTCTTCATGCCCGGCCAAAACATCGTCCTCTTCAAATCGGCGGTCATCTTTGTGATCCCCGGGTGCACCGAGTACCGGCTGCAATGCGCCTCCATCATAATATCCTCTCGGATCTGGCCTCCTGCGGGTATATATACTCTGCCTCTGAAGTGGAGCAAACCATCTCTCAGGGAATAATCTCCTGTCGAACCTGCCTCCAAAGCTCGAAACATCGGCTCCGCCCACGCATCTGTCCTCTGTCCGTCCCGAATGCGACCCCGAATATCGTCAATGGCCACTATCGATGCCAGATACTCCCTATACAGATCTGGGTCATCTTCGGACACTAGGCATATCTGCATATCTCTGAATGACTGGACTAGCTCCATGGACATAACCTGGGGCCCAGCTTCGGAAGTGGCAGCTCTCCGGCTCAACGCGTCGGCCACCACGTTTGCCTTCCCTGGGTGGTAGTGCATCTCATACTGATAATCGGCTAAGAACTCCACCCAACGCCTCTGTCTGATATTCAGCTCCTTCTGCGTGTCCACGTATTTCAGGTTCTTGTGATCGGAGAAGATATCGCAGTGGACTCCATAAAGATAATGACGCCAGACCTTCAGAGCAAAAACGACCGCTCCCATCTCGAGGTCGTGCACCGGGTAGTTCCTCTCATGGATCTTCAGCTGGCGGGAGGCATATGCTATGACATGTCCGTTCTGCATCAGCACCGCTCCCATCCCTTGGTATGATGCGTCGGTATACACCTGGAATCCCTCCCTTCCGGATGGAAGGGCCAGGATAGGGGCCGAGATGAGTCGGTCCTTCAGCTCCTGGAAAGCCGCCTGGCACTGCGGGGTCCAAACAAAAGGTGCCTCCTTCTTTGTCAAAGATGTGAGGGGGAGGGCAATCCGAGAGAACCCCTCCACGAACTTCCGGTAGTAACCGGCAAGTCCCAAGAAACTGCGTATATCGGTGGCTGTCCTCAGCTGCGGCCAATCGCGAACCGCCCGAATCTTTGCTGGGTCTACTGATAACCCGGCTCCGCTGATGATGTGGCCTAGGAAGGCCACCTCCTTCAACCAGAACTGACACTTGCTGAATTTTGCATAAAGGCGATGCTCCCGCAACCTCTCCAAGGTCAGTGCCAGATGCCGAGTATGCTCCTCCTCCGTCCTAGAGTAGATCAGGATGTCGTCTATGAATACTATGACGAACACATCCAAGTAGGCCTCAAAAACCCTGTTCATGAGACTCATGAACGCCGACGGAGCATTCGTGATCCCAAAGGGCATCACGGTGAACTCATACAGGCCATATCTGCTACTAAAGGCCGTCTTCGGGATATCCTCCTCCTGGATCCGCAGCTGGTAGTATCCTGATCTCAAGTCCAGCTTCGAGAAATAATGGGCCCCCCTCCAGCTGGTCGAATAATTCGTCTATCCGTGGGAGCGGATAGGTATTCCGGACGGTCAGCCTGTTCAGTGCTCGATAATCGATGCACAGGCGTAGTGTCCCATCCTTCTTCTTCACGAACAGGACCGGTGCTCCCCATGGCGAGGAACTCGGTCTAACAAAACCTGCCTCAACTAATTCCTGCAACTGAGTCCGAAACTCTGCCAACTCCTTTGGGGCCATCCGATAAGGGGCCCTAGACGCCGGCTTGGCTCCCGGCACAAGCTGTATCTGAAAATCCTGCTCTCGGTGTGGAGGTAGTCCTGGCAGTTTCTCCGGAAAGATGTCAGCGAAATCTCGTACCACCGGGATGTCTGTCACTGACTCCTTAACCTCCGCCATCCCAAAAAGAATCTGATAGACCTCCTCTCCCTGCAGATGGGCCTTAACGGCCTGTACCGAAGATAAGAGTATACGAGAGACAGGTCTTATACCTTCGATGGTAATGAAAGAGTCCCCGTGTCTCACGGTGATCCTCTTTGCCTGGCAGTCAATCTGGGCATAGTTCCAGTGCAGCCATACCATGCCCAGGATCAGGTCGTAGTCCGTCAGCTTCAAAATCGTCGCTGGAGCCTCGAACGCTTTTCCACCAATTTCTGCCTCCATATTGCAGTGATCCGTGGTAAGGAGCTCAGATCCATCTGGCAGTCGCACCCTCATCCTCGAGCCTGTGAACCGCTCCACACCCTCCAGTCCTTCTACGAACGACTCCGATACAAAGGAGTGAGTGGCTCCAGTATCGAACAGCGTGCGGGCAGGCTTGCCGCTGATGAACACTATACCTGGGGTGATTAAATATCTTAGGGTTCTATAAAGAATTTTCTTTCCTTGTTAATCTATCTAGTGCGGTTCTGATTTTTAACAACTTAAAGGGAGATTCTATGAAAATAAAGAAATATTGCAGCGTACTTGCGATGACCTGCTCCGGATTTCGAGGCTGCGCAAGGTCCAAAGCGTATACCTGCTCTCTTCCTTGTCTACGATCTTCCCCCTGGTATCCTCGACCGCGGCCGCGTCCTCGGCCTCCATAATACTGAGCTGGTGGGCCGCCCTGATGTGCTGGAGGTGGTGCCCCCCTCATGGGGCAGTTCCTCCGAATGTGCCCAATCTGATGACAAAGAAAACACTCTGGTGGGGGATACGCCATTCCCCCAGGTCTCGACATCTCCTGCATCCGAAGAGGGGGAGGGGCTAATACCACCTGTTCCCTCGGCTCCTGCCTCACGTCCTGACGAGGCTGGTCCTCCGTCCTCCTCCCCTCTGGTACAGCACCCCGCCGCTGGTCATTCCTACCTCTCCGTCCCTGATCCTCTGCTGGCCGCTTCCGGCCCCGGGTGGCGTGCCAATCTGCCTCAATCCTTTTGGCCATCTCCAAGATCCGGGAGATGGGCCCGTCAGATACGAACAGCAGAGCCTCCCTCAAGTCCTCCCGCAGGCCCTTATAGAACCTCCTGATATACCCTGCCTCGTCCAGCTGGTAGGAATCTGCGTATCGAGCCAGATGGTCAAACTCTCGATGGTACTCCACCACGGTCCGAGTACCCTGCTTCAGCTGTAAGAACCGCTCCTCCAAGTCATCCCTAGCCGACTGCAGAACGAAATGCTCCAGCAGTGCGGCCCTGAACTCCTCCCAAGTAATCTCCGCAACCTCCCTATCAGCAAAGGTCGTGTCCAACAGCGTCTTCCACCACCTCTTTGCATGAGACTCCAGGCAGGAGACAACCAGGGCCACCTTCTCCTCCCATGGACACCGAATCCCGGTCAGCATCTCATACATGATATCTAGCCACTCTTCCGTCCGAACAGCCGACTCTGTCCCCAAATAGGACGGGGGAGCCAGTCCTCGGAAGATGCTTAGCCAGTTGGCCCCCGGATTTGGCTGCGGGGCCGGAGCCTGCTGGGCCCTGAAGGCCTCCAGAATGGCAGTCAGGGTCTGTCCCATGTCTGACTGAAGGAAAGGAGTGGGGGCCGGTGGGGGTGGTGCAACATCCTGAGCCTGTTGAACTCCACCTTGAGGCGTAGTCCGTGCTGGAGGCTGCGTAACAAAAACACACGCTGAGAAAACATTCAAATACTACATAAAGGTGGACAAATTATATGTGATCCCCATATGGGCACACCACTGCTTCCGCTGCTTAGTTTGTCCCCAAACTAAACTCGAGCGGGGGTGACCTAGGGTTTGTGGACTGCTACTTCCTTCTGATCGATGTTTCCTCTGATACCACTTGTAAGACCCCCCTTTTTTTTTTCTTTTTCAACCACCGGGGTCTTAGGCCCAGAACCGCCGCTTTGCGGTGACACCTTCACGTCCTGAAGGGTCATCACCACAAGGCGCCGATTCTGCCGGCCAAATTCGATCACAGAAGAGTAGCACAAAAACTGAAGTAAGAACAATGCAGTCCACAATAAATAAATCACACATATATATAATGAAATCTCCACGAAGGGAGTGTCCACAGAAAACATCAGAGTACGATGATACTAGAAATAAAAGGGCTCACGCCCGGTACATCAAGTCCTCACTACAAAATCTCTCATGCGGAAGCGAAAACAGAATCTACTCAAGATCGGGACTCACGGTCCCGGCTGTATGAACTCCGGAGCTAGACTGCCCCATCTCCAGGCGCACCGATCTCTGGGGCTGCTCCTCCATGCTGGGCTCCACGATCCCCTAAATGATGAGGTTCGAAAACCGTTAGTCATAAAGACTAAGCCCTATCATCCCCTACCCCTTCCCCCATGGCTCCTAGGTACCGAGCGGAGGGGAAGAAAGGGAAGGACATGGAGGTAGAGATTAAACATGAAACAGATGGCAGCGGAAACTAATCTAGCAAGTTGTATTCGGTGAGCAGTTATATGAAGGTTATAATAGGTCTATCAGTAAGAAAAGCAATTATATGAATTTAAACCTTCACTTATGCGAGAACACATAAGCTAAAGGGGTCTTTTGCAAGGCTCCCATCGTATAGAGTGTCCCATACCACTTATACGTTGGGGTGTCGGTTATCAAACAGCAATGGTTGTTATATATTGAAATTAACCTTTGATTTATAAACTTGCCCACACAAGCTTATAGACCAAGGGGTCGTTTTGCAGGTCCTAATGTATAAGCGTCCCATACCACTTATACTTTAGGTGTCAAGGTTTCATGAATCGATTATGCTATGACATGCTAGTGGGTATGATGAAACATGTAAGTGCAACTCACACACCCGACTCTGTGCACACAGACCTTTAGTTCCCCCTTTCGGAGCCGTTACCTCCCAGGATACCTCCGTAGTGGCAGACGGAAGCGGTGGGTTGGGCCTCGCCCACCTCAAAACCAGTAAAAGCACCACTGGTCTGACCTATCGTACGCCTCAACGCTTGGTGCACTAAGCGGACGCCTGCGTACTCTTGCCGGCTGGCGCACCGGACTTCTGTTGGCGGAGTGCTAATCGCCCCGCCGAGTCAACGATATCGGTGTCGGTGCAATCGAACTCCCCGATATCGAAAGACCCACCACCTTAACTTTTCCTATCTTATGCACATGCAAGTTTAATCGCAAACACAGAACCGAGCCGAAGCTCCCCGGACCAAACGTCCGTCTCCAACCAACTGAGCCGAAGCTCCCCGGACCATCCCGTCCGTCTCCAGAACCACCGAGCCGAAGCTCCCCGGACCCAAACGTCCGTTTCCAAATCACCCGAGCCGAAGCTCACCTCAATCTTCCTGTGCCAATAGTGTTTGTGAAAAGTGCAAACCTAATTACTAAGTTACTCTTGCTAGTTTATTATTACAGTTTACGTTAGCCCAGGACTGCCCCCGGTATACCCCGTGAAGGGCTCTCAAGGGGCACTAGGAACCAAGACGGTGCATTACGGCCCGAAGTTCCCTTTCGCAAGGCACTTATTGTTATTGGTTGTTTTCCCTTAGCCCGATTTCCTTCTCATATTACGATAGACTATCCTAGGGTGATTTTTAAACCTTCCACTCTTCGGGAAAAGCGATCTTTCGCCAAACCCGAGCACCTCTTAACTCTAACTATCACCACTACTCACTACTCTTTATATCTTCCTCAGATCATATCCTATTGCATTTCACAATTTACTAAATGCAGACCTACCTAGGCTACATGTCGAACCGGTTATGAAATGATCCATTACTCATCCAAATGCCCTAAATTATTTACTGGAGACTTACCATGACATAAATGACCTAAGTCCAGAAAATGGAAATTTTCCTAATTTATTTGGCATTTAATTAAATTCCTCGAAAATCCAAGGACTACAGGTTTGAACATGAACTACCCTAAGTTCTCATGCAAGATGTCCAGCAATTTTATGATAAATACTAGGTTATCTCAATAGGTTAAATTGTAAATATCATAATTTTTCTAACATTAGAAGGTCATGAAAATTATTTTAGAAATAATCTCTAACTTCTATTGTTTATGAAGCAAGTACAGAAAATATTCTTCCAAAAATTATAAATAATTCATGACATGCAGATAAAGGCCTAAAATTAGCACTGGCCAAGTTTCATAATTTTCCAGCAAGTATTTTATCCATAATTAATTTTTAAACATAAAGGCCCCTTTCTATCATCTGTGAATAAGGTACTAGATTTACTCAACATAAAATTCTATAAAAATCCAGGGGTCATTGTGCTACTAACAAAGATCTAAATCCAGAATTTCAACTGATTATAAATAATTTTAAAGCTCCTAATAATTGAAATAATAATTCCGGCAATTAATCCTTTAACACATGAAGTATAATATTTAATAATCATAAAATTCCAGAAGATTTACTATAAGTCTAAAACATCCTAAAACCCCCTCCTCCCGAGTTTCATAATTCTTGGATTAGATTTAGTGCTTAAAACAACTAAATTACATTTCTAACCTATTCCGACATCTCAACTTTCGAGGTACCTAACTACCTCCAATTCCTTCACTATTTCAACCAGAGGGTTTTCATTATATCATCCCCCTCTCCTCCAAATTTCAAGGGCATACAAGAGCTTTTGCTCCTATGTCCTTCACAAACCTCAAACTCCCACCCGTTGGATTTGAGCCAATCTCTTAGGGTAAAATCCACCCTAAGCACACCATGTTACCCAAGAGGGTAGACATAGACTCCACAAATCAGTGGCCAACAACTTCAGCCTCTTTTGAGGAGATTTGTCCACTCCAACTCCAATCGTACTTTTCCCCAAAGTACCCCTCACCAAGACCTATCTAGGACTTGATACTTCCCTATTCAAAACTCGACCAATCGAGTTGAAATTTTGTACAGATCTTAATATTGATGCTAGGGACCACCACCCAAAATTTGGGGGAGTTTGGACTTAATTTCATCTCCTAATTAATTTTATATTGATTATTAAATTTTTACAAAAACTTTAGGCAAAAGTTCTCCAAAAATTCTCATTTTTGGACAGCCTCTCGATATACATATTATAGACCTCCAGTCCAAATTTCAAATCATTTGGACATATTATGAACCGTGGGCAACCATTTTAATTTCTGGTTAGCCTAGGTCTTGATCCCACCAAAATGAGTGCTGTGTTCAAACCACTCACCCAAATTGAATAAAATCAATTTTAAATTAAAGTAGACCCAGAGGGCTACAACTTTTGTGACTGGTCATTTTTCCTAAATCGGCCTCTAAGTGCTTCGTTTTGCAGCCTCAAAATACATTCAAATAACCTATTTTTCCATTATGCACTATATAATAATCTAGGTATTATATATTAAATCCACTGTTCATCTTCTTCATGAACCCGAACAGACACAGGAAAACATTTTTCCTGTAAGCATTCCGTGGTCCGTCGCCGGCCGTTCGGTCACTTCCCTGGCCAGCCACCACCACCACCACCTCCGTTGAGGCGACGGCTATCGGTCGGCGGTGGTTTGGCCGCCGGAGGTGGCGGTTTCCGGCGAACTCAAAAATACCATTTTCATGGTTTTCCCATGAAAACGAGAGACGGGTCCGGCTCCGTTGAGTGCGAACTTATTTTCTAAGAATCCTAAGATCTACCCATGAAAAGAAGGAGCAGAGGAGGACCTTGTTCGCGGTTTGAAGGCGAGAAGAACGTCGGGGTGCCATGGCGCGGTGGTGGCGTTTGCTGAACTTCTCTTACAGCAAGAACAGAGGTCTGATCCGACTACTTGAGCGTGTAACCTTCTCCTCTTGCCCAGGTGGGCTTTTTATAAATCAGGAAGTGGGAAGGTGAATGGGTAAAACCATTATGGCCATGAAGGCTCCTCCCTTAACGTTTCGGTTACGGTGAAGGGATAAGAAACGGCGGAAACTGAACAGGTGTGTCCAGCTGGCGGTTTTCTATTGGACCACCTTTTCCTCATTTATTATATAATTATAGAAGGAAAACGGCCGGTAGTTACTCCTGCTGTAACTTCCCACACCAGCATTTATTATCACGCGTGTTAGAATAATTTCGTGCCTGAACCGTCGTTTCGGCCAATGTCACGGGCGTGACACATAGGTCACGGGCGTGATAGGCCCAAATAGCCAATTCTGGGTTCGACGATCGTCGAACTGAGATCGACGATCGTCGATGATGGTCACGGGCGTGACACCTTGGGTCACGGGCGTGACAGGCCCGAATGGCAGATTTTGGGTCGACGATCGTCGAATTGAGATCGACGATCGTCGAAGGCTGGTCACGCCCTAGGTCACGGGCGTGACCTCTAGGCCACGGGCGTGACATGCCCGAACGGCAAATTTCGAGGTCGACGATCGTCGAAGGCTGGTCACGCCCTAGGTCACGGGCGTGACACTTATGTCACGGGCGTGACATGCCGGGCCGCAAGATCGACGATCGTCTTACGACGATCGACGATCGTCGATGGGGTCACGCCCATAGTCACGGGTGTGACACCTTGGTAACGGGCGTGACATGCCCAGACAGCACGTTCGGCGATCGTCTCGTGGAGATCGACGATCGTCGAAGTAGTCACGCCCAGGTCACGGGCGTGACGGGTCGGTCACGGGCGTGACCAACCCGTGACCCGAAAAATTGATCGCTTTGTTTCCACTTTTTTTGCTCCCTAGGGTTCTGACTCGACCAACCGACTCCTAGGGGTCTAGCCGGAAATGGGATGTTACAATAAATGTGTTGTTTATATATGTAGTGGACATTCAATATGATGAGTTCTTGCAAGTTAAAATCTTCCGCTAGAATGCTCTGAGTTAAGATGCGAGTAGAACGTAATTTTGATATTCATACGCGATTCCGCCATTTGTTTGTGAAATATGGCATGGGGCCCAGGCCGGACCCTCTGTTATATTCCATGTGATGGATAGAGGCGTTACATCTTTTCCCTTGGAGCCTTCTGTGCCTGTTACGAGCGCTTATGCTTAACTTGGGAGAGTCTATGATCATCGACTCCGTATATTTTGTGATAACAAATCCCGTATTTATATATTGAAGAATCCCATCTTCTATGAGAGAACAAAGAACATTGAAGGAGATTGCCATTTCATTAGAGAAGAGGTGTTGAAGAACCAGATCTGCACTCCGTTTGTCACTTCTGATAAAGAACTGACAGACATCTTCACGTAACTCATTTCCGTTTCTCTTTGAGATATTTATGGCAAGCTAGACATGGTTGATATATATATGCTCTATCTTAAGGGGGAGTGCTAGAGTTCGTTGGTTTGATGGTCTAGTCTCAGCGGCTTGTAGTTTGGGCGGCCAGGCGGTTTGTCCAGGCGTTCTGATTATGTGACAGCTTGGTTAGTGGCAGTGGTTTTGTCTGACGGCTATCTTAGCAGGATTGACGGTCTGACTATTTACCAGTGTTGCGATTTGGTAGTCGGATTCCCACATGGCTTTCCAGTCTTGGAGGTCTTCCCGTAGCTGTGGTCTGGAGGCTAGCCGTAGTTACGGTCTGAAGGTTAGCCGCAGTAGCGGTCTGGAGACTTGCTTCATTAGCAGCCTGATAGGTAGCCGTAGCAGCGTCCTAGAGACTTGTCGTAGCAGCGTCCTAGAGACTTGTCGTAGCAGCGGCCTGGTGGTTACCAACAGTAGCGGCCTGGTGGTTAGCCGCAGTAGTGGTCTGGTTAGCCGCAGTAGCGGCCTGGAGGCTTACAACAGTAGCAGTGGTGAGAGTCTGCAACTATGGTCTTGTGGGAGTCCGCAACTATGGTCTGGTGGTAACCCAAAATTGCGGTCTGACGGCTAGTCGCGGCAGTATAACGGTCTTTAGTGGCGGTTGGCGGCTTACCTCTGTTGCCGTTAATGATCAGCAGCTTTGTACAGTGTTGTTGTTTGATAGTGTCAAACCGCATAAGCCGCGTGGATTGTATTTAGTCCCACATCTCTTGTTATATTCTCTCATCTCCCCCATTTTCTATAAATAAGGGGGCATACCTATGTATTGCTTATCAACGATAAAATTTGTCTTTATTTAGCTCTTTTTCGCACGGTCGATATCGATTGTGCGTGAACAAAACGTATGATCGGTGGGAGAAACCCATATTTCAGCAAAGTGACTGTGCACGGTAAAAAGTCCCGTATGCGAAGAAAATTCACATGGTCGTGCAATTATGAAGATTAGACATCTCAACCAGGTCGAGGAATTGCATGAGCAAAACACCCATGTATGAATGGAAAATGCACGACCATGCGATATGTGCAGAATTCATCCAACAGATTAGGCTCTGCCCTTATGTGTCCAAAACCACAACACCGGGGCCACATGCCACCAACAAGCTCAGGTACATACCACACGAAGGAATAAAGTAATGGGGAGCACCATGCAGACTTAAAAAACATAAGCTGACACAGTAACTAAAAAGGCATAGTAGCGAAGTTGCATACTCACGTGCATAGAAATTTTAGTAGAAAAAGCTTTTAAACATGCGAAATAGATTATAAATTTGTAATTTGTATTTCTACTTATTATCTCTACTCATAATTAAAATCTTAGTGAATCCTCAGGTCATGCACAAGAAGAAAGTAGCTCGACCACTTAGAAGAGTATTGCATAAGAACTGGGATCAGGACAACCTCCAAAGAAATCCATCAATAATGATGCCATAAGCTCGCCCGTTCACACTCTCTCCATGAAAATTGTTCGATTCAAAGTGCGAATCAATATGACTTTAGGTTCAGAATTAAGCTTGGGTTTCGGTGGGGTAAACAATGGTAAATGCAGAGGTTTAACACACCTAACACAAATGAGCTTTCAATCAAATTATTATCCAAGCACAAATGGCAAATGAGTGCACCACACCCCCAGAATTATACATGAAACTATGGGTGTGCACACCTGCTATTCCCAAATAAACTTCTTTACTTTTTATTTTTTAGTTGAGAATTTCATTTCACAAATTTTTTTCTCAATTTTTTTTTTCTTTTTATCAACAACCAATTTCAGCTATATTTTCAAGATGGCTTTGCCACAACTTTCATAGCAATACACCACATAAACACCCAACTTTTAAATGCAAATATATCTTAAGCTCAGAATTTGGTGTGTGATTAGGATGATCATTTTAGCTTTGGTGAATTAATAGTGGAGCTGAATTAAACAGCAAGGATAGAGATAAAGGGGCTAAGAATGGATAGAAGGTTTAGGATCTGTGTAAAGGCTCAACCGGGCCATTGAATGACCAACATCACATTTGCACTAATGAGCTAACCTATACCCATGCTTCGAGAGTCGCTAGGGGCAAGTTCTTAGCCACCGAGAAAGATTATCCTTCCTCCCGACTCGAGCAATATGATTCTAGTAATCGTCTATACTCATCACTTACGCTACCATCAGATTATACAAGATTCACCAATTACAAGTAGAATAAATCGTATTTACGCAAATAGAAAATTATAAAACTAGGTGCATAAGAAAAAACTAATTCTACACAAATTTTTATACGAGGCGTCAGCACTTGATTAGGAGCACTGCAGGAGTTACAATTTCACGTCACCTCTCAATCTTATAACAACATCATGATTTTCTAATCACACACAAAAAATAGAAAAATACCAGAGACGCATCAAAAAATAAGCACGTGCTCAAATGGGTGATGTTGTGCGTGTGGTTAATGCAAACTATAAATAAATAAAACCGAACTTAAATGTACTTCTGGTATGATCATGACTATGTGCACGTGGAGTGGGTAACGAACATGTTATCTCTCCCCCAGACTTGAACTAAACAATACTAAACATGATATACAATTTGTTAGAACTTTTCTAGCCTTGGCGGTCTGCCCTTTGCGGTCTGGTGGTAAGAAGTGGCGGTCTGACCTTAGTGGTCTGACAGTCAGCAATAATGGTCTGCCCTTAACGACTTGGCGGTCAGCAGTGATGGTCTGCCCTTAGTGGGCTGGCGGTATATAGTAGTGGTCTGCAGTGGTAGTTTACAGTAGTGGTCTGCCCTTAGTAGCCTGACGGTCAGCAATAACGGTCTGGCCTTAGCGGCTTGGCGGTCCGCCCTTAGCGGTCTGGTAGTCTGCTGTAGCAGTCTTCTCTTGGCAGAATGATGAACTGTAGTAGCGATCTTGTCCTGGCGGTCTGGTTTCAGCTGTCAAGCTGTATTGAGGAGGATAAGTGAGACCACTTCTCTTATGGAGCAAAGGAAAGCCTAACAAATAGGTTTATGCTATTGCAGTCTGAGGTTTCAATGGGCAGTTAGCCTGTCTAACCACATTACTTGCTGCGGTATGTATTTTTATATCCACCCAGTCCGCCTGTTGTGTATTAGTCCCATGTCATCTATTGTATTATCTTTCTCTCTCTTCTCCTCTATAAATTGGGGGTCATACCCATGTAATAAAAAAAGTTTTTGAGCAATAAAATTCAGTTATTTAGCTCTTTTCTCACATGGTATTAGAGGACAACTTGACCCTTGCGGTCTCCTTTTTCCTAACCGCCTATAGAGATCTTCAATGGTCTCTACGGAGTTTAGTTTTCTAATCACCCATTGAGCCCTTTGACCTCTATTGTGTGCAGTTTGTCTCCTTGCGAACTCGCTCTATTTGCCTCCTGCGAACTCACACTATTTGCCTATGACGGACTCTTTCTGTTTGCATCATGTGAAATCTCGCAATTTCTTCTTCTATCTGCGCGATTTCTTGCTTTATTCACGTGTTTTCCTTCTCTATCCCTGCAGTTTGCTTTTCCGTGCACGCGATTTTTCCTATATCCATGCTTTTTTTTGATGTATTGTGTCTCAGCGGTCTGGCAGTCTACCCCAGGAGGCTTGGAGACTGGGCGGTCTGCCCCTAGCGACTTGAAGACCGCACGGTTTGGCGGTTTCTCTCCAGCGGTTAACTAGCTGGTTGTTGCTGATTGGTGACCGGGCGATCTGGCAGCTTGAAACAGGCGAGTTGAAGACAATGATGGCTTGTCTTCTCTTCATTGTGGTTGCCAGGCGGTTAGTCTAACTGCGCGGCTTGTGCAACTTGTATAGTTTCTTTTTTCTATAATTATTAGTCCTACAATGCTTATTTGTAATCTCTCCTCTCTCCTCCATTCTATAAAAGGGAGGTCATACCTTTGTAAACATTACAATTTTTGGATAATAAAATTATGTTAGTCCAAATTTTCGGTCTTTTTTTTCTTATTCACACATGGTATCAGAGGACTCGATCTTTTCCTCTTGGTTCTATGAGCTTCCTCTGACCGCGCGACCTGTCTTCTCGCGACCTGTTCTCGCAACCTGTTCCTTCTTCTCACGACCTATCTTCGCAACTTGCTTCTCCCTCTTATTTGTGCTCTATTTGCGCGGCTTCTTTCTCATCCTGGTTAGTGCCCTATGTGTACGTGACCTCTCCGTTTGCCTGTTTTTCTCGCCGCGACCTACTCATTAGTCACCGCGACCTATTCCTAGTCGCCGCGTCCTCTTCTTCTCGCTGCGACTTGTTCTTCTCGCCACGACTTGTTCTTCTTGCTGTGACTTGTTCTTCTCACCATGACTTGTTCTTCTCGCCATGACCTGTTTTTCTAGCTGCGCCCTGCTCTTAGTTGCTGTGACCTTGTCTCTTCTCTCTGTTTGTGCGACCTGTCTCTTTTATTCACGCAGTATCCTCTATTTTCTGCTCTCTTCTCTTCTATGGCCCTCTCCAATAACTCTACCACTACTACTCCCATGGACCACCCTCCTCCTCCTCCTCCTACTCCTTCGGGCAACCTTGACACCGTTTCCAAACTCACCGGTCTTAACTACCCAGACTGGAGTTTCTCCTTCAACTTTATTCTCCGTTCACAACGCAAACGCCATCATATCACCGATGACCCTCCTACTCGAGACTACGCTCTCTTTGATGATTGATACGCTAGCGACGCCCTTGTTCGTACCTGGATGGCTAGCAACCTTTCTGATGAGTGCTTCTCTATCATCCGTCATGATGAAATAGTCAAGTCTGCTTGGCTTCATCTTGCCGCTCTCTACTCAAAGGGGGCTCAGAAGTCTCGTATTTATACTCTGTATGCGGACCTCTTTGCTCGTCCTTCCATGTCTCCTGCCGCTGCTTACCAACAGGTTCAGGCTCTCGGAGCCGAGATTCTCCAGAATCGTCCCTTCTCTGTGTATCTAGCTGAGCAACACAAACACTTCCAGGAGCTTCTTGTTGTGTGCTATCTTCTACGACTTCCTAAGTCTTATGACATGATCCTTTAACAGATCCTTGGTAAGGCGGATTCTCCCACATTGGATGCCACTACTGCCCGCATCTCCAAAGTTACCTCTTTGCTACAACATCCGTTGTTATCCTCCCCTCCTCAACCGGACCACTATGCTCAGCAGACTCAATAGAGTGGTTCTGGTGGCCGCAACCACCAATCCTACGAGCGCGGCCCTTCCCATTTTCTCTGCTCTCACCGTGGCTGCATCGGCCATATGGTTGATCGCTGCTAGAAAAGCATCCTTATCTTCGACCCATTGGGGACGCTTCCACCTCCTCTTCAAAGCAATCTGCCTTGGTGGTCATGTCTTCAGGTAGTTCCCATGTAGTAACTCAAGGTAAATGGATGATCGACTCTGGTGCTACAAATCATATGACCGACAATCCTTAGTGTTTTTCTCTCTTAGAAACACATGATCAGTTGCCCCCAGTCTTTATTGTGGACGGTTTACCCTCACCGGTCAATGGGACGGGAGTGGTTTAGGTCACTCCATCTCTTTTCTTGGAGAATACTCTCTACGTGCCCAAGTTCCCTTGCAATTTATTATCTATTACTTCTATGTACAAGAAATTACAGTGTTCCATCACATTCACTCCTACTTCTTATTCTTTTCAGAATCCGGGCTCTCAACGGATGATTGCTACTAGGACTGAGAGTGGCGCCCTCTACTTCATCGACAATGTGTCTGCTATGTCTGCCTTCTCCTCTTCTTCTACTGATCTTATCTAGTGGCACCTTTGCCTTGGTCATTCTCCTCCATGACTTATTCATCAGCTTCTACCCCAGCTTCCTCCGCAGAGTCCTCCTCTCAACTATGATGCATGTCAGCTTGGCAAGAATCACCGCTCCTCCTTCCCACTGAAGCAAGGTCGTGGATCTTCCCATCCTTTTGATCTAGTTCACTCCGATATCTGGGGTCCTGCTCCTACCCTCACCATAGGTTGGGGTAGTTCATATTTTGTAACCTTCATTGACGATTTCTCCCGCTGTACTTGGGTGTATCTTTTAAAAGATTGTTCTGAATTATTCTCTATATGGACATCCTTTTATTTAATGATTAATACACAATTTTATATTTCTATTAAAATCTTTCACTCTGATAATGCAAGGGAATATCTTAGTCATGATTTTTCTTCTTTTTGTATGCAAAATGGAATTGTTCATCAAACTAACTGCGTCTATACCTCACATCAAAATGGTGTGGCGGAACATAAAAACCATCACCTCCTTGATGCCGCTCGCACTCTGATGACAAAAATTCAGGTTCCTCGCTCCTATTTGGGCTATGTCGCTCTCATCTCATGCTATCTCATCAATCATATTCCCTCCACGATTCTCAACGGTCAAACCCCCTTCTCCATTCTCTATCCGGACAAGGATCCATTTCCTCTCCCTCTATATATCTTTGGGTGCACGACTTTTGTGCACGCTCCCTCTGCCACCCGTGAAAAACTCTCCCCACGTGCGACCAAATGTGTCTTTCTGGGTTACTCTACCACTCAGAAAGGTTATTGTTGTTTTGACCCTGTTCTTCGCAAGCAATTCATCACCATAAACATAACCTTCTTCGAAAATGCATCCTACTTCTCTCACAATTACTCTTTTCTTCATGATGTTCCTGCTCCTATCATCCCCTCCGTCCCGTCTACACCTACCGAGATATCTCCTCCTCTGCTGTGTCCTCCATCTCCTCCTCTCTCTGCCTCCTCTATCTTCATCTTATCCGTAGCCGTCTCTCTACTCTCGGGCCAGCTCTCTCTGACACGGATGCACCGAAAATTGAGGAACATGCCAACCTGGATCTTCCCATTGCTCTTTGCAAAGGGGTACAAACATGTACCCAGCACTCGCTAGCTGCTATTATTTCCTATGCTCGTCTTACTCCTTCTCGCAGGAATTTTGTATTGGCGATCTCTGCCACTGCCACTCCCCGCACTTACCAGGAAGCCCTTGCTATTCCTCATTAGAAGGTAGCTATGGATGAGAAAATTGCCACACTCACTAAGTGGGGTATATGGACCCTTGTTACTCCTCAAATGGGTACCGATGTTGTTGGTTGTCGGTGGGTCTTTATTGTGAAGTTCAGTCCATACGACAGTGTGGATTGTTATAAGGCATGTCTTATCACCAAAGGCTTCACTCAGACTGATGGTATTGATTATTTTGACACCTTCGCTCCCATTGTTCATCTCAACACTATTCAGGTTCTCCTCTCTGTGGTCGTCAACAAGGATTGACCAATTTCCCAACTAGATGTCAAAAATACTTTTCTCTACGGTGATCTTCAGGAAGATGTCTAAATGGAACAACCTCCTGGGTATGTTGCTCAGAGGGAGACACAGGTATATCAGCCGAAGAAAGCCATCTATGACCTAAAGCAAAGCCCTTAGGCTTGGTTTGACAAGTTTAGTGGCATTGTGGTGGCTGTGGGTTTTACCAGGAGTTCTGCCGATCACTCATTATTCATTTGGAAAACCTCCCTAGGTCTGGTAGTTCTTACAGTATATGTGGATGATATTCTTCTCACTGGAGATGACCAGGCTGGGATAGCCTTGACAAAGAAACATCTCCGCCAACACCTAGTCACAAAGGATATGGGTTCCCCAAAATACTTTCTGGGGATAGAAATCTCTCGAAATCCCAACTCCTTGGTCCTCTCCCAACGTAAGTATGCTCTTGATCTTCTTAAAGATATATGACTGGGGCTAAACCTGCCCGATTCCGCATGACTACTAGAGAAGATAAAACCTGGATAGATGATTCACCTCCCCTATCTGATGTTACAAGGTACAGACATCTGGTTGAAAAACTCATTTATCTCACGGTAACTAGACCCGACATCTCCTACGCTGTAGGAAAGGTTAGCCAATTCATGCAAGCTTCTAGGGAGTGCCATCTGCAGTCTGCTCTGAGGATATTGGAATATGTTAAAGCGGCACTAGGTAAAGGACTACTGTTTCAAAAGAATGGTCATTTGAAGGTTGAAGCATACTCGGATTCTAGCTATGCTGATGACAAAGGAGATCGCAAGTCAACATCGAGCTTTTGCACATTTGTAGGGGAAACCTTGTGAGCTGGAAGAGTAAGAAACAGTCGGTCGTCTCCAGGTCTAGTGCAAAAGCAGAATATTGAAGTATGGCGTCGACCACATGTGAATTAAAGTGGTTGCGGGCTCTCATGCTTGACTTAGGAGAGGTTTAAACCATCCTCTACCTATGTTTTGCGACAACAAAGCCGCTATATATATCTCTAAAAATTCGGTTTTCCATGAGATGACAAAGCACATTGAAGTCGACTACCATTTTATTTCGGAAGTGATTTTGAAGAAACAGATCTGTACTCCCTTCGTTACCTCCGAAAATGAGTTAGCAGATATCCTCACCAAGCCTGTGTCTGCTTCCTTTTTTCATATTTGCAACAAGCCGGGCATGATTGATATATATGCTCCAGCTTGAGGGGGAGTGTTGATGTATGGTGTCTGGGTGGTCTGGTAGTCTTCCCAAGGCAGCTTGGAGACCGGGCGGTCTGCCCCTAGTGACTTGAAGACCACACAGTTTGGCAGTTTCTCTCCAGCGGGTAGCTAGCTGGTTGTTGCTGATTGGTGACCGGGCGGTATGGAGGCTTGACACAGGCAACTTGAAGACAGTGTCGGCTTGTCTTCTCTTTATTGTGGTTGCTGGGCGGTTAGTCTAACCGCGCGGCTTGTGCGGCTTGTATAGTTTCTTGTTCCTGTAATTATTAGTCCCACATTGCTTATTTGTAATCTCTCCTCTCACCTCCATTTTAGAAAAGGGAGGTCATACCTTTGTAAACATTATATTTTTTGGATAATAAAATTCTGTTTGTCCAAATTTTTGATCTTCTTTTTCTTATTCGCACACTATTTTCTTCTATCCGTGATTTCTTACTCTATTTGTGCGGTTTACTTCTCTATTCGCATGGTTTTCTTTTCTGTCAGTTTTTTTGTATGGAGACTCCACCTCTCTCTTCTTCTATCATGTTCGTGCCCTATCTTCAGACCACAATCTCTCCAAACACTTCTTCTGATAATCTTGGGACTGCTTCCAAGCTGACTGCCCCAAATTATCCTGATTGAAGCATTTCTTTTATATTCTTATTGCACTCTCAACGCAAGCATCGTCATCTTACTGATGACCCTCCTGCTCGTTGTTTTTGATGACTGGGACGTCAGTGATGCTTTAGTCAGAACTTGGCTTCCAAATAGTCTTTTAGATGAATACCTTCCCGTCATTCATCATGATGAGACTGTTGAGGCGATATGGACTCATCTCGCTGCTTTATACTCTAAAGGAGGTCAGACTTCATGCATATACATGTTGTATGCTGATCTCTTTGCCCGTCCCATCTTAGCTCCTATGGATGCTTACTAGGAGGTGTAGGCTCTTGGTGCCAAGATTTTTTAGCATCGCCCTTTCTCCACTGATCTTATTGAACAACACAAACACTTCCAGGAACTCCTGATTGTGTGATATCTTCTCCGCCTACTAGAGTCTTATGATATGATTTGACAACAAATTTTTGGAGAAGCAGAGTCTCTTACTCTAGATGCTACTACTGCACGCATTATGGCTGTTACTACTCTTCTTCAAGGTCTTCTACTTGCCTATCCACCCCATCCGGACACCATTGCTCATCCGGCTAGTTCCAATAAATCTAGTGGTTGTGGGAGTTACTCTGGTGGGCATGCTCAATCTCGCCATCTCTGTTCTCACTACGACAAGATAGGACATCTTGTGGATCAGTGTTGGGTAAAGTATCATACTCTTTGCCCTTCTGCGAGTACCGACACAACAAAGTTCACGTCCCTTGCTTCCTCTTCAGGAAGTGCCAATATAGTTACTTAGGGTAAGTGGTTTATTGACATTGGAGCTACTAATCACATGTCAAGAAATCCTTGGTTGTTCTATTTTTTGGACATGCATAACCGGCTGCCTCCGATTTTTGTTGCAGATGGTATCCCGCCTCTTGTGTATGGGACTCGTACAGTCCATATCACTTCATTTTCACAGCTTTAGGACACTCATTATGTCCCTGCTTTTTCGTGCAATTTCTTCTCTATTCCTGCTTTATGCAAACAACTAAACTACACGGTTATCTTTACATCTACTAATTCCTTTCAGGATCCTCACTTCTAAGAGATGATTGCTACTGAGACTGAAAACGACGATCTCTTCTTCCTCGACAATGCTGTTACTTTCATCTCTTCTGCTCCTCTTCACCAGTTGCATCTTTGCCTTGGTCATCCTCCTCCCTGCCTCATCTACCATCTCATACATGTTCTTCCTTAAGGGTACTTTTCTCTAAACTGTGAAGCTTGTCAACTTGACAAACACCATCGCTCATCCTATCTAGCAATACAAGGACGTATCTCTTCTCATCCTTTTGATCTTGTTCACTCTAATGTCTGGGGACCTTCTCCTACTAAGTCTGTTGGTATGGATAGTTTGTATTTTGTTACTTTTATTGATAACTATTTAAGATGTACTTGGCTGTATCTCTTGCAAGATCATTCAGAACTTTTTTCTGTATTCACTACATTTTATAATGAAATACATACTCAGTTTGGTGTGTAAATTAAAATTCTTCATACTAATAATGCTAAAAAATATGTTAGTCATCAATTCTTGGATTTTTGCATGCATCATTACATTGCCCATCAAACAAGTTATCCTTACACTTCTCAACAAAATAGTGTTGCTGAACGCAAAAATCGAGATCTCTTAGATGTAACGCCCCTGTTTTTTTAGTATTTATTTGTATTTCAGTATTTATTTGGCGTTAGTGCATTACATTAGGGCGTGTTTGGCATGTGCCGTTGCTAGAGCATGATTTTTTTTGCTCTACAAGTTTTTAGTGTGGCTGGGTTTAGCATGTTTGCAAGATTCCCTTGCGAGCCGGGTCTGTTTTGGTAACTCGGTGTAGATTTTTTGGGAATGCTTGTGTTTTGGCTTCGGTAGGTGTTTACTCGAGTTTTATTTGCCGTATTCGAGTTTCGACTTCGCCGTTAGATTCGTTGCATCAGTAATTAACTACGGTACGATTTTCGTAAAATTCCCAGGTCATTTGGATTTCAGGTCGCTTTGGATTAATTGATATTAATTGAAATGTAATAATGTATTATAATTATATATATATATATATACATACATATAAGATCGGCATTAGGTCGCGTGGTTACTGTTCATCTTTTTCCTAAAACCGAGCGGTGGGAGCTTTTCGCGAAAGAGGAGATCAGCGGATGGGGCGTGCCTTCGGCCGATGGTTGTGGGTGCTTCGGTGGTCGGTTTCGACGAAAGAGTATATATTTGGAAAGTTCTCGGCGAGGGCTACGCGATTGTGGTAAGTTTTCCCTGATTCCTTGATTTTTATACGTTAATGTTAGTGAGTTTGACCCCTTTTCCCCTCCAAAAGTTTCAGAAAATGTTGCTAGGGCTTTTCTACGGCCGATCCTTATTGCGGTGCAAGCGAGCAGTGTTTCTTCGAAGGTTCAAGGCAAGTGGATCTTTCCCCCCTTGTATGACCATCTTTTGCTTACTTTTCTTCTCTCCCTTCTCATCCCATAGAAAATAGGAGTAGCATAGTTGAATCATGAAAGAATCCCCCTAAGTTAGGGCATGATTTTCGGCCAAGCCATAGGAACTATGTTTAGTGTCTAAGGGATTTTCAGCGAGTATAGTGGTTTATCCCAAGTAGAAATCGGCGGGTATCAGGTAGAAATTCTGCGAGTATTGCCGAATTTGGATAAGTAAAATTCGGCGGAATTAGGTAGGTAAATTTCATTGAGTATCGGTAGTAGAATTCGTCGATTATCAGTTAGGATCCGACGAGTAAGATTAGAAATTTGTTATGTCATATTCGTCGATTATCATGGGCTGTCCTAAGGAAAATTCGTCGATTATCGATAGTAATTTGTCGAGAATCGTCGATTGTCCCAAGTCATTTTCGCTGAGTATAGAAGGATTTGTCGAGTATCATCTTTCTATTCATCGAGTATCGTTGAGGTCCGTCGGGTATACTTGCCGAATTTGGCCAGGACTTAGAATTTTTTGCTTTTTTTCGCCCGATTCATCGTGTATGGTCTTTAGAGTGGTTTTAGGACTTGTTTAAGTTTTCTTTAGGTTTAAACTTGAGATTTGGTTAGGTTGATGTTTCTTCGTCCGCAAAGGATGACAGTAGATAAAGGACCGCCAACTGGCTGTCGGTTTGTGGAGCATTACACTTGGTGGTTGTTTGGTCTCTATTTTGAGGACTATTGGTTGGGTTGGGACAAATGGTCACCACCACATGGCCTTATTTTTTTTGAGCCATTTGGGTCTAGGAGCCTGGTATGAGACAATTGGTCACCAACTCCAGCCTGGTTGATTTTACCAAGTGTTAATGATTCATGTTTTCGAGTTGTTTTATACTCAGTTTGCTTCTTAGATCAGTCTATGTTTTTTATGCTAATCCTTGCAGATATTGTCGAAGTATGGCTTCATTCCGCACTTGGTGCATTAATCCAATTTATTCCTTTATTGCAGACTTTTACTATACTTGTATTTATTTGGTTAATCAGCTGTGGTCTTCAGTATTTCTTATACTTAGGTTTGGTAAACACTTTCTTGTCTTTGTACTCATTACATGATTATTTTCCATTGCCACTTGTATTTTCTTACTGAGGTGTTCTTCTTTGAATGCCTCAAGTTCAGGGCAGTAGCCGGTTGAGTGGCCAGGTTGGTGTTGCTAGTGGACTGTTGTGTTATAGAGGTTTTCCTCACCCTTGTGAGGTAGTGTTTGGTTATTTATTGTTAGTACAGACATACATACTCTCCAGTGGATTCATTTCAGGTTCTTGATGCCCACTAATGGTATTCTTCTAAAATGCTAATTACTTTGCTAAGCTGTAAGTTTGCCTATTTTGTGGTTGTTTTTTACTTGCTCTTTGGGAAAGCTTTATGCTAGATTGCATGTTAGTTATTTTAACTTATAAAAGCATTACTACTAGTACCTCATACATATCATCTGTCTAAAACCAAAGTCACTAATTTCTAAGCTAACGTAAAGACTATTTCTTTACTTATAATAAATCTAGAGTCTTGCATACCATGAGTCATCCTTTGGGGATGTTTATACTCATGTAGGGCGTTAAATAAATCTAATCAAAGTATTTTCGTAGCGTATAACTATATTTTTCTCGTGGACTAGTTGATCCACCATGCCAAGGGATACGGCCATCTAAACCTAATTGGTTTTTCTCTTAACAAACATATGAATTTCATATAAATAGTAGAGGTTGGAGTCTTGCTTGAGCGTTTGCAGTTATCCCCTGTATGGTGTAGCTTCACAACACGTATTTTTCCCTTACTCTGATATAACTTTAATACGGGGAAAATGCGGGTTGTGACAGTTAGTATTAGAGGTATAGGTTGTTTGACAATTGGTCGAGCAACTATCTCAGGTTTGTGTTAGTCGTCTAGTTTTATTGCATACACATACCGATGTGTCATCAGTATGTCTTGGCTGAAGCATGAACACTATATTCATAAGCATGATAAGAAGTATACATGGCATATTATGTAGTATGAGATGCATAATATGTGTTTGTATATGAATCCACATAAGGTGACAATATGTGACGGTTATGTAGTATGGGATGCATAACCACCCATCAGATGGATGCCCATTAGCACGTTTTATTTTTCATTGCATGCAATGTTATGTAGTATGAGATGCATAACATTTCATGTGTATGCCTCTCATAACATGTATTAAGGCCTTTTTAGATTGTATAGCACAACCTACATGACATAACATTACATCAGCACACATGCCAAGCTAAAGACTTACATGATGACATATGTACACACATGGTTTTGAGTCAAAAAGAATAAGAATTCATGCATTCATGGTCTAGGCACTTGAGTTTGTAAGATACTATCCTAAGTCTATGCATGACATTATAATTAGAATCCCAGGGCAAGTTAGCAGCATGAGCAAGTACTTAAGTATGTTTTATTTAGAGTATGTTGTTTAGTACTAGCGGTTGGGCTAGGTTTTGATTAGATGTTCATTGCTTTTATTAGAATGACGCCTAAGCATGTGGTGACTAGGTCGACTCCCTAGTCAGAGGGCGAGTCTTCAGGTGCATAGAGAGAAGCGATGATTAAAAGTCTGCGATAGAGTAATGAGGCTTTGTCTAGACAGTTGGTGGAGATGCAATCGTAGATCCAAGTGTTGTTATCAGTTGTGTCAGGACAACTATCGCGAGTGCAGGACCCATTTGTGAGTCAGGCTGTTCCTATTCCCTCTGCCACTTTGGTGCACCTGGTGTTGTTACCACCAGAAATGACTTTTATTTCGCATTTCCAGAGACTAGGACCCCCCTACTTATGACGATAGAGCAGATTTTATGGCTTTGGATGATTGGATAATAGCCATCGAGGAGATGTTTGCTTACTCAGGAGTTTCAACGGACTAGAGGGTGATGGTCGTTGCGTATCAACTCAAGGGACTTTTTAAGAGTTGGTGGTTGAGAGAGAAGGAGAACCTTAAGGATGGGTGTTCCTAGGAATCCTTCAAGGAGTTGCCGCTGAAGAAGTTTCTGCCTTCGGTTGAGAGAACCATCTGATGAACAATTTTCTACATCTAAAGCAAAAGCAGCTTACTATTACTGAGTACGAGGTGGAGTTTAGCAAACTGAGCCAATTTTCCCCAGACATGGTATCTTCAGAGCCTAACCGAGTTAAACAATTTCTTGGTGGTCTTAGGAATGACATCCAGCAGCTAACTAGTGCTTATGGATCTTAAAGCTATGCTGAAGTTGTGGAGGCTGCTCTGAAGATTGAGGCGATTGACAATGCCAAGAATCGAGGTCAACAAATGATAAAGGATAATATGAATACTGGTAAGGGTAAGAGTTCCCAAGAATCCGACACTGCTTTAGGGAAAAGAAGCAAGGAGATATACAGTTTCTGTGGTCGGCCAGACCATCCATTTGAAAGATGTTACCAGATATTAGGAGCTCAGAAGAAGGAGCAGGTTCATGCGATTCAGGGTGCTCCTAAAGGAGATTTGGTTTGTTCTATATGTAAGCGGAGGGGGACACGACGCTGCCCATTGTTGGCTTAAGGACAAGAGCTGCTTCTAGTGCGGTCAGAAAGGGCATGTTAAGTCGAAGTGCCCGCAGGCTTAACCCCTATTGCAACCAGTTCCACTTCAGGCCTTGCCGCCGCCATAGCTATTGGACAAGGGGAAGAGTAAGCTGAACGTGATATATTTGGAGGAAGATCATCCATCTTCTCAAGTTATCTCAGGTTAGATCCTAACCTAGTTCCAGCTTTTAGTTTGTAGCCGTAGTTTCGACGTACATTTCCTTAGTTGCGCATACGATTTTATAGGAAAGTTTAAGGTCAAGAATTACTGGGCACGTATTCTTTTCGATTCTAGTGCTACCCACTCGTTCGTGGCTAGAACCTTCGTAGAGCGTCATGGTTTGACCCACGATCTTGTTTGCGATGCGTTCTGTGTCAACTTTCCCTCTAGCGAATCAGTGGTATCAGACCAAGGCATTCAGAGTTGTCACATTCAGTTAGGAGATTTTCTTACCGCTGCTAATCTGAAAGTGATAGACTTGGAAGATTTTGACGTGATTCTGGGCATGGACTGGTTGTCCAAGTATGATGCGGTCATTCGGTACAAGGTTAAGTGCTTGGACTTCAAGATGGACAACGGTCAACCCAGGAGCGTTTATGGTTGTCCGCGCCAAGTGTCTCTGATTATTTCTACGGTACATGCTCAGAAGCTGGTAAATTTCGAATGTTTTGCTTTTTTGGTGTTAGTGTTGGTGACTGATTGTAGTTTGCCGTGAGTTGAGGAGATTGCCATTGTACATGAGTTTCCTGATATTTTCCCTGATAATCTTCCTGGTCTTCCACCTGAGAGAGACGTGGAGTTTGTCATAGATTTTGAGCCGGGTACCCATTCTATTGCTAAGGCGATGTACCGTATGGCCCTGCGTGAGCTAGAGGAACTACGTACCCAATTAGATGAGTTACTACAGAATGGTTTTATTAGGCCGAGTTCTTCTCTGTGGGGTGCTCCTGTGCTATTTGTAAAGAAAAAGGATGGATTGATGAGGATTTGCATCGACTATGGAGAGCTGAATAAGGTGACCATCAAGAATAGATATCCTCTACCAAGGATTGAAGATCTGTTTGATCAGTTGCATGGTAGCCCCGTGTTTTCAAAGATTGATCTTCGTTCAGGCTACCATCATTTGAGGATTCGTGAGACAAATATTCCACAGACTGCTTTTTGTTCATGGCATGGACATTTTGAGTTTTTGGTAATGTCTTTTGGATTTACTAATGCGCCCTCTGCCTTCATGGACATGATGAACAGAGTATTTAAGGATTTCTTAGACCGTTTCGTGGTTTTTTATATAGATGATGTCCTGGAAATTTCCCACAGTGTTGATGAGCATGCCCAACACTTGCGCTTAGTTTTGTCTACCTTGAGGGAGCATAAGTTGTATGCCAAGCTAAGTAAGTGTGAATTTTGGCTTCCTTAGGTTTATTTTCTGGGTCATGTGATTAATAAGGATGGAATTTCTGTTGACCCAGAGAAGATAGCTGTTGTGAGGGATTGGGATAGACTTACCACACCCAAAGAGATAAGGAGCTTCCTAGGATTGACAGGATATTATTGAAGATTTGTGGAAGGTTTTTCTACGTTATCTATGCCATTGACTAAGCTTACGCAGAATAATACAACTTTTGTTTGGACCGATAAGTGCGAAGAGGTTTTTCAGGAACGAAAGAGGAGATTGTGCACTGCTCCAATTTTGGCCTTACCTACCAAAGGGATAGAGTATGGTGTGTATGTGGACGCATCGCATGTTGGACTTTGGTGCGTGTTAATGCAAGAAGGCAAAGTGATAGCATATGGGTCGAGGCAGTTAAAGACTCATGAAAGAAATTACCCTATGTTTGATTTAGAATTTGCAGCTGTGATCTACGCCTTGAAGCTATGGAGACACCTGTTATATGGTGCTTTGTGCAAAATTTACACGAATCATAAAAGTTTGAAGTATATGTTCACTCAAAAGGAGTCGTATTTGCACCAGTAGAGATGGTTGGAGTATGTTGCAGACTATGATGTTGAGATTCAGTACCATCTGGGCAAAGCTAATGTAGTAGCCGATGCCTTGAGTAAAAAGACAGCTAAAATCTTTAATCTTTCTGTTGATTCCCTGGTTGAAGAATTTCTGATGATAAATATTTCTGTTGGGAGTTATAACTCGCCAAGTAGTTTGGAGGTAGCTGAGCCTTCATGGATTACACTCACAAGACTGGATCAGAAGGAAGATCCTGATTTATTGCACCTTTATAATAGAACTGCGAAAGGGGAATTGCCAGACTTCTCGATTGATGATGCAGATACTTTGAAGTACCGTGATAGATTTTGTATCCCCAATGTTGAAGATATTCGAGTTAAGTTATGCAGTGAGGCTCATGGTTCCAGCATTACCTATCACTCTGGTTCTACCAAAATGTATTGGGATCTCAAGCAGATTGCTTGGTGGTATGGAATGAAGGGAAATATAGCTAAGTATATATAAGAATGTTTTACTTGCAATCGAGTTAAGTATGATCATGGTAGGCCTGGGGGGAAGTTGACGCCCTTAGAATTTCCAAGTTGGAAGTGGGAGAGCATTTCGATGGATTTCATTACTGGATTGGCGAGATCTCCCCGAGGACACGATTCAGTTTGGGTTATAGTGGACAGATTGACATAGTGTGCCCACTTTGTGCCGTTCAAGATCGACTACTCCATGAAGAAAATAGCTGAATTATATTTAGACGAGGTCATCAGGTTACATGGAGTGCCTGTTTGTATTGTATCGGATTCAGACTCCAGGTTTAGTCTCATTTTTGGAAGAGCCTACATGAAGTTTTAGGTACCGATTTGAGGTATTCTATAGCTTATCATCCGCAGACTAATGGTTAAACAAAAAGAGTAAATCAGATCATGTAAGATATGATCAGATGTTATATTTTAGACCACGAAGGAGCGTGGGATGAGTGTTTGAGATTGATGGAATTTGCATATAATAACAGTTACCAAGAGAGTTTACAGATGGCCCCGTTTGAGGCTTTATAGGGGAGGCATTGCGGAACTCCCTTATTTTGGGCCGAGGTTGGTGGGAGACTGTTGTTGGGTCCCGAAGCGTTAGAAGAAATGGATGTTTTAGTGAATCACATTTAATAGAAGCTCTGGATAGCTCAAGAGCGATATGAAAAGAATGCCAATCAGCGTAGGTCTGATTTGGAGTTTGTTGTTGGGGACATGGTGTTTCTTAAAGTTTCTCCGATGTCTGGTGTTAAAAGGTTTGGTAAGAACCATAAGTTGGACCCGAGGTATGTGGGACCGTTTGGAGTTGTTGAGAGGATTGGTGTGTCAGCTTATAGGCTTGATTTGCCAGCAAATTTTCCTTGTGTGCATGATGTTTTCCACGTGAGTCAATTACGGAAATGTGTGCTAAGCAACATGAAAGTTCTTGATTCTGTGCCCCAGTTGGAGCCTAACCTTTCTTATGTGAAAGTTCCTGTTCACATTTTGGATTCTCGTGATCGAGTATTGCGAAGGAAGACAATACCCATGGTTAAAGTTTTGTGGAAGAACCAAGGTGTGTAGAGTGCGACTTGGGAGTTGGAGTCAGCAATAAGGGAGGTTCACCCTCAACTATTCTCCTGATTGTTTTTGGTAAGTGTTTTCCTCGTTATCCTATGATTACTTTTATTCTGTATGGGATTTGATCTTATTTATGCTAAGTTTTGGGACAAAATTTCTTTTTAGGTGGGGTGGCTGTAACACCCCTGATTTTTTGGTATTTATTTTTATTTCCGTAGTGACGTAATTTTGGCATCAGGGCGTTACATTAGCGCGTGTTTGGCATGTGCCATTGTTAGAGCATTGTTTTTTCTCTTTAAGTTTTCAGTGTGGCTGGGTTTGCAAGATTCCCTTATGAGCCGGGTCTGTTTTGGTGACTCGGTGGAGCCTTTTTGGGAATGCTTGTGTTTTGGATTCAGGAGGTGTTTTCCCAAGTTTGGTTTGTCGGATTTGAGTTTAAACTTCGCCGTTAGATTCGTAGCATCGATATTTAGCTACGGTGCGATTTTTGTAAAATTTCCAGGTCATTTGGATTTCGGATCGCTTTGGATTAATTGATATTAATTGAAATGTAATATTGTGTTATTATAATTAATTATAAATATAAATATATATACATATAAGATCGGCATTAGGTCACGCGGATACTGTTCATCTTTTTCCTAAAACTGAGCAGCAGGAGCTTTTCGTGAAAGAGGAGATCGGCGAACGGGGCGTGCCATTGGCCGACGGTGGTGGGTGCTTCGGTGGTCAGTTTTGACGAAGGAGTATAAATTTGGAAAGCTCTCGACGAGTGCTACGTGATCATGGTAAGTTCCCCCGATTCCTCGATTTTTATACGTTAGGGTTAGTTAGTTTGACCCCTTTTCCTCTCCAAATGTTTCAGGAAATGTTGCTAGGGCTTTTCTACGGTCGATCCTTGTTGTGGTGCGAGCAGGCGATGTTTCTTCGAAGGTTCAAGGCAAGTGGATCTTTACCCCCTTGCTTGACCAACTTTTGCTTACTTTTCTTCTATCCCTTCTCCTCCCATAGAAAATAGGATTAGCATAGTTGAATCATGAAATAATCCCCCTAGGTTAGGGAATGATTTTCGTCCAATCCATAGGAACTAGGTTTAATGTCTAAGGGATTTTCGGCGAGTATAGTGGTTTAGCCTAAGTAGAAATCGGCGGGTATCAGGTAGAAATTTGGCGAGTATCTCCGAATTTGGATAAGTAAAATTCGGCGAAATTAGGTAGGTAAATTTTGTCGAGTATCGGTAGTAGAATTCGTCTAGTATCAGTTATGATCCGATGAGTAAGATTTGAAATTCTTTATGTCATATTTGTCGATTATCATGGGTTGGCCTAAGGAAAATTCGTCGAGTATCGATATGAATTCGTCAAGAATTGTCGATTGTCGTAAGTCATTTTCACCGAGTATAGAAGGATTCGTCGAGTATCATCTTCCAATTCGTCGAGTATCGTTGAGGTCCGTCGGGTATACTCACTGAATTTGTCCAGGACTTAGAATTTTTCGCTGTTTTTGGCCCGATTCACCGTGTATGGTCCTTAGAGTGGTTTTAGGACTTGTTTCAGTTTCTCTTTGGGTTTAGACTTGGGATTTGGTTAGGTTTATGTTTCTTCGACCGCGAAGGGTTGCGGTGGATAAAGGACCGCCAACTGGATGTCGGTTTGTGGAGCATTACACTTGGTGGTTGTTTGATCTCTGTTTTGAGGACTGTTGGTTAGGTTAGGAAAAATGGTCACCACCGTAGGGCCTTCTTTTTTTTTGAGACATTTGGGTCTAGGAGCCTGGTATGTGACAATTGGTCACTGACTACGACCAGGTTGATTTTACCAAGTGTTAATGATTCACGTTTCGAGCTGTTTTATACTCAGTTTGCTTCTTAGAGCAGTCTATGCGTTTTATGCTAATCCTTGCAGATATTGTCGAAGCATGGCTTCATTCCGCACTTGTTGCATTTATCCAATTAATTCCTTTATTACAGACTTTTACTGTACTTCTATTTATTTGGTTAATCAGTTGTGGTCTTCAGTATTTCTTATACTCAGGTTTGGTAAACCCTTCATTGTCTTTGTACTTATTACCTGATTATTTTCCTTTGCCACTTGTATTTTCTTGCTCAGGTGTTCTTCTTTTGAATGCCTCAGGTTCAGGGCAATAGCCGGTTGAGCGGCTAGGTTGGTGTTGCTAGTGGACTATTGTGTTACAGAGGTTTTCCTCACCATCGTGAGGTAGTGTTTGATTGTTTCTTGTTAGTATAGATATACATGCTCTCCAATGAGTTCGTGTCAAGTTATTGACGCCCACTGACGGTATTCTTCTAAAATGCTAATTACTTTGCGAAGCTGCAAGTTTGCCTATTTTTGTGGTTGTTTTTACTTGTTATCTAGAAAGGCATTATGCTAAGTTGCATGTTAGTTATTTTAACTTATAAAAAGCATTACTACTAGTACCTCATACATGTCATTTGTCTAAAACAAAAGTCACTAATTTCTAAGCTAATGTAAAGACTATTTCTTTACTTATAATAAATCTAGAGTTTTGCATACCATGAGTCATCCTTCGGGGATGTTTAAACTCATGTAGGGCATTAAATAAATCTAATCAAAGTATTTCCGCAGCGTATAACTATATTTTTCTCATGGACTAGTTTATCCACCGTGCCGAGGGATACGACCGTCTAAACCTAACTGGTTTTTTATCTTAACAAACATATGAATTTCATATAAATAGTCGAGGTTGGAGTCTTGCCTAAGTGTCTGCAATTATCCCCTGTATGGCGTGGCATCATGCCATGTATTTTTCCCTTACTCTGATATAACTTTAATACGCGGAAAATGCGGGTTGTGATACTAGATGTCTCTTATACCCTTCTGTTGGGGTTTGTCTCCACAACACCTCAGATTTGTAGGAAGTCAGACCTTGAACTAAGATGAATTAAGATGTATTTGATGTGGTGTTTGAGTTGTATGTGTGCAGGTTCTAATTGCCAAGTGTAGACCAATGTCAGTCTATAATGGGTCACCAAACACAGGACCATGCAATGTAATCCCTCATTATGTGATCCAAAGTGTTGGCCCATGTATAACCTCTCTATTGGGATACA
Organism: Platanthera zijinensis; assembly: GCA_039513925.1. Taxonomy (NCBI): domain Eukaryota; kingdom Viridiplantae; phylum Streptophyta; class Magnoliopsida; order Asparagales; family Orchidaceae; genus Platanthera; species Platanthera zijinensis. The sequence continues at coordinate 76,724,593 of CM077097.1, forward strand.
CTTCTCATTCATGTACTTGGATTGATGGACAGAAGCATTGGAGCTAATTTCCTCAGAAAAATATTTCTAAGTCCAAAATACTCGAGTAACCCCTTTTTATACTCGAGTATCAGACTTAATACTCGAGTAGCTAGTTAGACATACTCGAGTAGTTAGTTAGACATACTCGAGTAATCAGTTAGACTTACTCGAGTAGGCTCTGAATACTCGTGTAGATAAATCTATACTCGAGTAGTTAGTTAGTCACTCGAGTAAGTTCTTTTCATACTCGAGTAAGTAACTTAATCACTCGAGTAAATCATGTATCATACTCGAGTAGATCCATTTCTTCTCTTCTCTGCAAGTTCAAGTAGTCATACTCGAGTAGTTTCTTTTCATACTCGAGTAAGTGTTTCTATACTCGAGTAATTGATTTTCATACTCGAGTAAATTATTCGATACTCGAGTAGTTGATTTTAATACTCGAGTAAGTATTTCTATACTCGAGTAATTGACTTTCATAACTCGAGTAAGTGAATGTTTCCCGGATACATATTCTGATACTCGAGTAATTGACTTTCATAACTCGAGTAAGTGAATGTTTCCCGGATACATATTCTGATACTCGAGTAATTCCCCTTTCACTCGAGTATATCTTGCTGATACTCGAGTATATCTTTTCTGATACTCGAGTATATCTCTTCTGATACTCGAGTAGTTTATTTTTCACTCAAGTAAATTTCTCTTCTCATACTCGAGTATACTCCTCTTTGTCACTCGAGTATCTAACTTTCCATACTCGAGTATATCTTCTCTTACTCGAGTATAGCAGTTCTCTATTCCAGAATTTTTCTAAGTTCGAATTCGCCATAAGTATTTTGAATCCGTCATTTCTGATTGGTCCACGTGTCTTCCTTAATTAAGATTATGACCGTTGGAATCCACCTATAAATAGGTCATTTCAGAATTGACTAATTAACAATATATTACAGAGATATTCTTTTTAAGAAAGAGAAATTTTCCGTGAACCCTAATTCTCACGCCGCCGCCATCGTTGTTCACGGAAGGAACTTTGGATCGCCGATCTCCGTCTTCAACGACTATTTCTCCAGCGATCCAGACAAAAGTGAATCACTCGATCTCGCCGAGCCTCAAAGATTTCAGATCTATCTTCTCGATCGAGGTGGTTTTAGTTTTCAGATTCGTGGATCTCTCTCAAGTCATCTTCAACCTTTTCTGATCAAGCCGAAGTTCCTAAAGAAGAAGACCGTCAAAGATCCAGATCTGAGATTGTTGTTTTGATTTTTTATTCTCAAACCAAAATTTCCTTGTAGGAGTTTTTTTTCTCCGAGATTTGTAGGAAGATCTTTCTTCCGAGTTTTTGTAGATCCGATTTGGATCGAGATTTGTAGGAACGTGGTTCCGAGGTGTAGGATTGTTTTCAATCCGAGATAGTGGAGTAGCCGAGTCTAGTGATTTGCTAGATCGGTGAGGAAAGTGGACGTACCCAAGATTGGGGAACCACTATAAATCTCTTGTCTTCTGTGATTGCTTGATGTGCGCTGTGTTAAATTTTTAATTCCGCTTTTGACACGCATTTCACCTATTCACCCCCCTCTAGGTGATATAGGCTACCAACTTAGCACTTTTAATTGGTATCAGAGGGAGGTTGATCGTTAAAAGGTTAACACCTTGATCGTATCCTTCTAAGTTGAGTATCAAGCATGAGTAAGACTAAGGATTTTGCCAAGCTCCCTATCTGCACCAAGAACAACTTTCCTATGTGGAAGGAAAGGGTCAAATTCTTCATGGAAGCTGTAGACCTTCGGATCTTCATGATTGTTGAAGAAGGTCCTCATGTTCCTATGACCGCATCAACAATAGATCCAACCAAAAAGGTACCAAAGAAATTGATGGATCTAGACAAGGATGAGATTGCACTTGTCTCTCTGGACAAGAAAGCAAAGAATATCATAGCAAGTGCAGTCGATGACTCAATGCTGCAAAATCTGATTCATTGCCAATCTGCCAAGGAGATGTGGCAATCCCTAGTGACTCTAATGGAAGGTACAGAGGAAGTGAGGGATGATCGTAGATCCCTACTGAACCAGAAATATGAAGCCTTCAGGCAGGGTCATAAGGAAGCCATAGCTGACACTTTTGAGAACTTCTTCAAGATAGTGAATGGCCTAAGAGTTTATGGACGTGTCTTTACCAACGGGGAACTCAATGACAAATTCTTAAGATCCCTAACCAAGGAATGGGACAATAAGGTATGTGCCATTCGGGAGTTTGGAAGGTTAGCTGAGACGGACCCGCAGAATCTGTTCGGAAAGCTTATGTATTACGAGCTGCAAATCAACTCAAGAAAAGCTGAAGAAGAGACAAGCAGGTCTGCATCCAAGGAGAAATCTGTCGCTCTAAAGGCAGACAGCTCAAGGAAGATAAAGGCTAGCTCTCCTGCCCCAGTTCATGAGGCTGATGAAGAAGAATCATCTGAGCCCAGCTCATCTGGCTCAGAACTATCTGATGGAGAGTTCTCCCTACTCTCAAGGCAGTTCAAGAAGTTCTTGAATAAGAAGAAGCAATGGAGAGGCAAGGATGCCTCATATAGAAGATCACGACATGACGGTGATCATCGGAAGAAAGGCTCAAGCAGCCATGACAGGTATAATTCTAAACAGAACAAACAGATCTCAACTGACATCATTTGTTATTGTTGCAATAAGCCAGGTCACGTCATCGCCGATTGCCCTCACAAAAAGAAAGAGGGTGGAAGAAGAGAGGAAAAGAAATCCTCACACCATAAGAACAGGAAAGAGAAAAGCTTAGTAGCCAAGAAGAGCAAAACTCTCAGCGACTCTGACTCATCTAAGTCGAGTGAAGAAGAGGAAGCTTACTTTGGGCTCATGGCTCATTCAGATGATGAACAAGTCCCCCAGTTTACTGGGGAGGTAAAATCTCACACTCCTCTCTCTGATTCTGATGATGACAATGAGCAAGAGGGATATTCCTCTGAAGATGAATCTGAACTCATGGGTCAGTATAAGGAGTTACTCACCGCTTACGAAAAATGTCGTAGATTAATGAAAACTCAAGCCAAAGAGATAAATACTCTACGAGCTAGTGAGAGCAGCTTGAGAGAAGAAGTCGATAAGACTAACTCTCTTCAAGAGAACCTCAATGTAGCTATGGAGGAATACAATAAAGCTCTCAAGCACATCGACCTTAAAGAGGAAATCATCAAAGAATTGGAACGACAACTCGAGGCTGAAAAGAAGCTTGTTGAGAGTTTTTCTAAGCCTAAGACAGTTCTTCCAATCATTGCTGAATTCTCTGCTAAGGCCAAGGGTGCTGGTTTAGGCCACATTGTCTCTTCTAGTAAATCCTCTAGGAGAAACAAGGCCAAGAGAAAGAATAAGGCTGCCCGGAAGGCTCTAGCTGAAGAAAAAGGGAAAGCTCCCTTGGAACCTGTTGTGTTCAAGAAAGTTATCTTTCCCACGAACGAACTCGATTATGAGTCCACCTACGGACACTTTTCTAGGCCGATCCCTGAGAAGCCTAAGTCAAGATACCAAGGTTGGACTCGTCCTCGTAACTTTGGCGAGAGTGTCTTCAAGGCACCTTATGAGGAGATTCAGCTTCAAAGCTATGGACCTTATGCTCATGGTCATAATTTCAAAAAGACACCAAAAGTAAAACCCATTGTAGAAAAGCCTATGAAGGAGAAGACCTCATGTAACTGCCATCATCATGAAGCCTCTTCCTCCAAGAGTAAAGCTCCTGCTAGACCTTCATTCCAGAAAGTCAAGCAGGACCACACAAGGCAAAGATACAACAGGTTCAACTGTTGGTGCTGTGGCAGAATTGGTCATTTTGCCAGTGATTGTTGGTTCAATCCTGAAAATGCTGCAACCCCTAAAGTTAGCAACGTGAGAGTGACCACTCATAAGGCTAATACTCGTAGGGGGAGTATTCTAACTCGAGACCAAGGACCCAAACGTGTTTGGGTTCCTAAGGCTAAATGATTGTAATTGCAGGTACGTCCAAAGGCCACCAAAACGCCAATCTGGTACTTGGACAGTGGATGCTCTCGGCACATGACCGGGACAAGAAGCCTACTTCAAAACTTCACCCCAGTCTGCAATGGACCAAAGGTCATCTTTGGAGGTTCAGACCGTGGGACAACTAAAGGCTATGGTATGATTTCTAATGGTAGCGTATCCTTTTCGAATGTAGCATATGTTGAAGGATTGGAACACAATCTCATCAGCATAAGCCAACTATGCGACAAAGGATACGTAGTTGAATTTCATGCTGACAAGTGTTTGATAAAATCGGTTGACAATATGTAAACTATTTTATCTGGCACTCGAAGCAGAAATATTTTCTGTTTAAACTTCATCTGTATAGACTCTTCGACACCAGTGTGTTTGTTAGCAAAAAATAGTGCATCTCTTGCTGACCAATGGCACAAGAGACTAGCACATATTAATTTCAAAACTATTAATAAATTATTCTCTCAAAACTTAGTACGTGATGCGCCTAATGTCAAGTGCGTTACGGACAGCCCTTGTCACGCTTGTATCAAAGGCAAGCAAACAAGAAGTACGTTTAAAAGCATAATAGGCAAAGATTCCAATAGAAGCTTACAGCTTCTCCATATGGACTTGTTTGGTCCACTGCAGGTTAGAAGTTTGGGAGGTAAGGAATATACGTTGGTTATTGTGGATGATTACTCGCGCTTTGCGTGGGTGTTCTTTCTGAAACACAAGTCAGATACCTTCGGTATTTTCACTAATTTTGTGAGGCAGATCCAGAATGAATACAACTGTTCCGTAGTCAAAATCAGAAGTGACAATGGAACGGAATTCAAATCTGGAGCCATGACAGAATTTTGTGAAAGTCAAGGTATCTTTCATGAGTTTTCCTCTCCTCGCACTCCACAGCAAAATGGAGTAGCTGAGAGATGGAACAGAACACTCATAGAGGCTTGTCGGACCATGTTGAGTGATGCCTCACTTCCGGAGTATTTCTGGGCTGAAGCCGTCAACACCGCTTGTCACGTGCAAAATCGAGCACTCATCAACAAGAACCATGATAAGACTCCTTACGAACTTCTAAAAGGCAGGCAACCAACCATTTCATACTTTAGAATCTTTGGCTGTAAGTGCTTCGTACTTAACAATGGCAAGTATCACACTACAAAGTTTAGCGAGAAAAGCTCTGAAGGTATTTTTGTAGGATATAGTAGCCATAGTAAGGCGTATAGAGTATTCAATAGAAAAACTCTGGTGGTGGAAGAGTCGATACATCTTGTATTTGATGAGACGAGTCTGTTGCAAAGCAACTCGTCTAGTGTGCCTATTGTAGATGCAGGTACAAAGTTGAAAGAACTTAGCTTGGATGAACCTAGTGAAGATAAAGATGAGACATTCATCAAGGTCCCCTCTACAACCACCATTGGAGAGGTGGATGATCAAGATGAAGAAGACATCCCAGCTGAAGATGCAACTCCAGTGGCTGAAGAGATCCCAGATGCAAGGACTTTAGAGTTCAGACACTTGAAAGATCATCCTGTTGACCAAATAATAGGAGATCCTCGGGATGGCGTCAGAACTCGTCGAGGTACAACTAACGAGAATTTACACTTAAGTTTTCTCTCACAGGTTGAACCAAAGAAATTTGAGGAAGCCAACTCCGACGCATCCTGGATTCTAGCCATGGAAGAAGAATTGAATCAGTTCAAACGATGCAAAGTCTAGACACTTGTTCCTAGACCCAAGCACAAGAACGTCATCGGGACAAAATGGGTCTACCGGAACAAGATGGACGAAGATGGAACAATTATAAAGAATAAAGCCAGACTTGTCGCCAAGGGATATCGTCAAGAAGAAGGAATCGACTTCGACCAGACTTATGCTCCAATAGCAAGACTGGAGGCGATCAGGTTATTTCTTGCCTACGCTGCACTTAAGGGCTTTACCGTCTATCAGATGGACGTAAAGTCCGCCTTCCTGAATGGTGACATAAAGGAAGAAGTGTACGTAGAGCAACCGCCAGGTTTTGTTGATTCAACCCATCCTAATTATGTATACTTATTGCAAAAAGAACTATATGGTCTTAAACAAGCTCCTCGAGCTTGGTATGAGACTCTGTCTAGCTTCCTTCTTGAGAACAAGTTCACAAGAGGAAAGATAGACAAAACATTATTTCTTAGGGAAATAAAAGGCAAGATTTTGCTAGTGCAGATCTATGTCGACGATATTATTTTCGGCTCTACGGATAACAACCTCTGCAAGAAGTTTTCTAAACTTTTGCAAGGGAAGTTTGAAATGAGCAGTATGGGAGAGCTAAAGTATTTCTTAGGGCTTCAAGTGAAACAATCTGAGGATGGAATTTTCATCTCACAGACCAAGTTCACCAAAGAGCTACTTAAGAAATTCGGAATGGAGAATGCAACCTCCATGAGGACTCCAATGGCCTCAGCTATGTCTCTGGACAAGGATGAGAAAGGGAAACCTTTTGATGAAACCAAGTACAGAAGCATAATTGGGTCCTTGCTCTACCTCACTGCAAGTAGACCAGATATAATGTTCTCAACATGTGTATGTGCTAGATTTCAGGTGAACTCTAAGGAATCTCACTACATCGCTGCAAAGCGAATCTTGAGATACCTCAAAGGTACACCAAATCTTGGCTTATGGTACCCAAGAAGTAATGATAGTGAACTAATTGGATTTTCAGATGCAGATTTTGCAGGTAGCAAAGACGACAGGAAAAGTACCTCGGGACTTGCCAATTCCTCGGAAGGAGACTCATTTCCTGGAGCAGTAAGAAACAGAACTGTGTAGCCATCTCAACGGCTGAATCAGAGTACATCTCTGCAGGCAGCTGTTGTGCACAGCTATTATGGATCAAGAATCAGTTTGAAGACTACAACATGAAGTTCCAGAACATTCCCTTGTTCTGTGACTCTTCCAGCGCCATAGCAATAGCCAACAACCCAGTCTCCCACAGCAGGACCAAGCACATATAGCTTCGCTATCATTTCATCCGGGAGCATGTGGAAAATGGAGATATAGATCTACAGTATGTCTCCACAGACAGGCAAGTTGCAGATATTTTCACCAAGCCGCTGGACGAGTCCAAGTTCTCGTTCTTCAAAACTGAGCTTGGACTGCTCAACAAAGAAGACCAGTGATGGACTCTCAAATTAAGAAGACATCAGTAATGTTGGCTGCTCAGAGGTACAGTTTTTCAGTGGAAATAGACATCTACCAGGGAAATTCCTTCAAGTATTAGAGACTCGAGCATCGTTACACTTACACGAGTAAACGGCTAATACTCAAGTAAAAAGTTTCATATACTCGAGTAATTCAAAAGATACTCGTGTATGAACTTCTTATACTCGAGTATGAAAATTCGTCAAGGACTTAATACTCGTGTATGCTAATTACATACTCGAGTATGAATTATTGATTACTCGTGTATGTTGTGACCTACTCGAGTATACTAAACCTCATACTCGTGTATGCTGTCATCTTCTACTCGAGTACTCGGATTTTTTTTGGATTTTCAAAATCTCTACTCGCACCTAGCAAATTGCCGCCTCGTTCAGGTATGTCATTATACTTAATCCTTTTTAAACCTAATTAGGATTATTTATATATATATTCAAAACGAAAAAGTCCTTTCCACTCCTCATTCACTCGAGTAGCCGCCGACTTCTCGTATTCCCGAACCCTGTTCTTCATCTTCCGTCGCCGTAAGATTCCTGTCTCCTCGTCTCCCAGAACAGTTGCAGAGCTTTGTCTTCCTCGTTTTTGTTTCCTTCGCTCTACAGAATCGCTGATGGCTCCCTCCTCCTCCAAGATTGGAATCGGCTCCGAGCTAGTGACAGATGGTATTGAAGATATTTCTGATGACTTCAAGAATTTACTGATTCTCTTGGACACGGCCGGATTGTCCTTCGTTCTTCAAGAACCCTGCCGTCTCCTGCTTCCTGATGTTGAAGAATTCTACAGAAATCTGAAGGTTAGACGAAATGGCTCAGTTCTGAAATCCAAGGTAAAAGGAGTTGAGATTCGGTTGGATAAAACTTCAGTCGCCACTCTGCTTCGGATGCCCGTGGTTGATGAAGAAGATGACCTAGAAAAGGAAGATGCCGACCGTACCTCTCTATTCTGTGGTCGAGATCCTGAAGGTGGAGGTGAAACCCTGAATCGGTCTTTGTTCAATTCAGAAGGCAAGTTTCTAGTCGATGTCATCGCCAAAATCCTATGGTGCAAGACATACTCCATAAGAGATGTATCCCAAAATCTATTCGATGTTATGCAAGCCATAGTCTGCAGGAAGAAATTCCAGTTCGGAATGATGATACTGGATAAGATCCGAGAGAGCATGAAACATCCAAGTTATGCTAGGATTATCTCACTCCTTCTCCATGAGATTAACCCTACAGTGTTTGACTTCTCCAAAGGGACTCCTCTTCACCACATGAAGAAAGTTTCCATCTCTTCCATACAGAGGTATGACATCAAGATCCTGAATTCTGCCCAAACTTCAAAAGCTGATGCCATCTCAAAAACTCACCAAGAAACCAGTTTACCTGAAGACAGGATTCCATCTCCTCCTCTACATCAAACTACTGCTACCTCTGGTGCATTAGTTGAGGGGGAGCCTGCCTCTTCTCTTCCTCAGCATCAAGTTTCTTCAGAATCAGTGATTCCAGAACAAGAAGAAGTCAGAATTTCTACCCCTCCAGTTTCTCCTACTCCAGCAGCTTTACTGTCTACAGCTGAAGATATTAACAGCCTTATTGATGAGCTCAGCTCAGATGCTCCTCTTTTTCAGAATGATTCAGCTGCCAAGTCTCCTGCCAAGTCTCCTGATAGTGAGCCCAGCAAATCAGATCATATTCTCTTGTCTGATGATGAGGAAATGTCTCCAGATCCTGTGGAGGCACCTCTGAAGACTTTGGATTTCTCCATGCCATCTTTCCTAAATACAGAAGAAACTGTTGAAATAGAACCCTTCAAAAGAGCTGTTAGCTCAGTGGTCATTACAGAAATCCCTACTTGGACTACTACTACTCCTGCTCCCTCAGTCCCTGCATCAACCTCAGCCCCTTCTTCTTCTTCCTCTTCAGATCTAGTTAGCAAGATTGAGCTTATGCTCAAAGAACAGAGAGATTACTTTGATGCCTCTCTACAGTCAGTCACCTCCAAGGTCTCTGCTCTTGAAAAGGAGATGAGTAGAGGCTTTGCTGAAATTCAAGTAAACACTGACACACTCAAGCAGCTGTTCAATATTGGAGGCAAAGCCATAGATCACACCATCACAAGCATAGGTGAGCTAAGAAACCAGGCAGAGACAGTAGCTCACAATCAGCTCAAGCTAGATGAGAGAGCTGAAACTAATGTTGTGAAAGTATGTAATGAAGTGAGCACCTTCAGAGATGAAGCAATTGCCCAGCTATCCATAGATATCAGCAAGGGGGAGAAGATTGTAAAAGAACAAGTTGAAAAGCTTTCTGAACAAGCTGAAGCCCAGGTTAAACAACTAGCTACCCAATCTCAAGATGCTGTAAGTGAACTAGTAAAAGGATTGAAAGAATCCATTCTTTCCCAGCTCCAGTCTGTCAATTTCTATACCTATGACACTGCTGTCTGGCTGCATAATCAAAACTTTCCTGAGTTTCAACTGGACCCTACCATTATACCTCAGCACCTAGATCCTCTTGCAGAACAGCCTCCAGCAGATGTCTCAGCTCAAGCAACCTTTCAAGGAGGTGTGCCAGTCTTCTCACCCAGACCTAAGGGTGATGTGACTGAGCCTCCCCTATCCTATACTGAAGCATGGCAAGATGATTTTCCTTCCAGTTCTCAAGGTCCTTCTAAGAAGAAAAGAAAATATGGTGACGATGCTTCTGCCATCCGTTCTGCACCCAGGAAAGAGCCAACTTCTGAAGGTAGACCACCTGTTGTTCATGCTGAAGTGTGGAGTCCTACCTCCAAGTCTCTGATTCTTGATACTTTGAGGTTAGTGACTGATCTTGGGGAGAACAGAGATAATTACTACAGTTATTCAGAGTGGAAAGCCTATGAAGCATCTCAGATAAAGATCAGGCTGCATGACAGAAATTGGGGGCACAACAACCCAACTGCTCCTCCTAGGCCCAGGACTTACTTTCCAAAGCCTTTCAGCTACCTAGAGAGGCAAGAGCTGAAAAGAGAAAGGATGCACAAGGATGCCCCATCTTGAGTTGAACTGAGAATGTGGAATTGGACTTTTGTTTCTGTGCTTAAAACAATATATATATATATATATATATTTAATTCTGATTATGGCAATGTTTTGTTTACCCTGCTTTAGTCTAGTTTATTCTCCTGTTATATGCATGTTGTTCGTTTACTCTTAAGTAATTCACCTTAGTATAGAGAGTGCTGACATCTACAAATAGGGGGAGATTGTTGGGGTTTGTCTCCACAACACCTCAGATTTGTAGGAAGTCAGACCTTGAACTAAGATGAATTAAGATGTATTTGATGTGGTGTTTGAGTTGTATGTGTGCAGGTTCTAATTGCCAAGTGTAGACCAATGTCAGTCTATAATGGGTCACCAAACACAGGACCATGCAATGTAATCCCTCATTGTGTGATCCAAAGTGTTGGCCCATGTATAGCCTCTCTATTGGGATACACTTCTCATTCATGCACTTGGATTGATGGACAGAAGCATTGGAGCTAATTTCCTCAGAAAAATATTTCTAAGTCCAAAATACTCGAGTAACCCCTTTTTATACTCGAGTATCAGACTTAATACTCGAGTAGCTAGTTAGACATACTCGAGTAGTTAGTTAGACATACTCGAGTAATCAGTTAGACTTACTCGAGTAGGCTCTGAATACTCGTGTAGATAAATCTATACTCGAGTAGTTAGTTAGTCACTCGAGTAAGTTCTTTTCATACTCGAGTAAGTAACTTAATCACTCGAGTAAATCATGTATCATACTCGAGTAGATCCATTTCTTCTCTTCTCTGCAAGTTCAAGTAGTCATACTCGAGTAGTTTCTTTTCATACTCGAGTAAGTGTTTCTATACTCGAGTAATTGATTTTCATACTCGAGTAAATTATTCGATACTCGAGTAGTTGATTTTAATACTCGAGTAAGTATTTCTATACTCGAGTAATTGACTTTCATAACTCGAGTAAGTGAATGTTTCCCGGATACATATTCTGATACTCGAGTAATTCCCCTTTCACTCGAGTATATCTTGCTGATACTCGAGTATATCTTTTCTGATACTCGAGTATATCTCTTCTGATACTCGAGTAGTTTATTTTTCACTCAAGTAAATTTCTCTTCTCATACTCGAGTATACTCCTCTTTGTCACTCGAGTATCTAACTTTCCATACTCGAGTATATCTTCTCTTACTCGAGTATAGCAGTTCTCTATTCCAGAATTTTTCTAAGTTCGAATTCGCCATAAGTATTTTGAATCCGTCATTTCTGATTGGTCCACGTGTCTTCCTTAATTAAGATTATGACCGTTGGAATCCACCTATAAATAGGTCATTTCAGAATTGACTAATTAACAATATATTACAGAGATATTCTTTTTAAGAAAGAGAAATTTTCCGTGAACCCTAATTCTCACGCCGCCGCCATCGTTATTCACGGAAGGAACTTTGGATCGCCGATCTCCGTCTTCAACGACTATTTCTCCAGCGATCCAGACAAAAGTGAATCACTCGATCTCGCCGAGCCTCAAAGATTTCAGATCTATCTTCTCGATCGAGGTGGTTCTAGTTTTCAGATTCGTGGATCTCTCTCAAGTCATCTTCAACCTTTTCTGATCAAGCCGAAGTTCCTAAAGAAGAAGACCGTCAAAGATCCAGATCTGAGATTGTTGTTTTGATTTTTTATTCTCAAACCAAAATTTCCTTGTAGGAGTTTTTTTTTCTCCGAGATTTGTAGGAAGATCTTTCTTCCGAGTTTTTGTAGATCCGATTTGGATCGAGATTTGTAGGAACGTGGTTCCGAGGTGTAGGATTGTTTTCAATCCGAGATAGTGGAGTAGCCGAGTCTAGTGATTTGCTAGATCGGTGAGGAAAGTGGACGTACCCAAGATTGGGGAACCACTATAAATCTCTTGTCTTCTGTGATTGCTTGATGTGCGCTGTGTTAAATTTTTAATTCCGCTTTTGACACGCATTTCACCTATTCACCCCCCTCTAGGTGATATAGGCTACCAACTTAGCACTTTCACCTTCTCACATAGATGAATGTTCCCCGATCATATTGGGGTCATGTCATTCTTCTATCTTGTTATCTCATCAACTGCATTCCCTCTTCAGGTCTTCATGGCAAAACTCCGTTCTCAATCCTGTATCCAGGAGCCGTGCTATTTCCCTTACCTCTATATGTCTTTGGCTGTATGACATTTGTCCACTCTCCCTTCTCCTGGTTGAAACAAACTTTCTCCTCACTCTATTAAGTGTATCTTTCTTGGTTATTGTCCGACTCAAAAGTGGTATCGGTGTTTTGATCCTTTTCTCTAGAAATAATATGTTTCTACTGATGTCACTTTCTTTGAAGATATACCTTACTTTCCTCACTCTTGTACTCTCTCATCAACTGGTGAATCACATTCTATACTTGTACCATCTCTTCCCGCTCTTCCCAGTCTTCCCACACATGTTCTATATACTCCTCTATTTGTACTATTTCTTCCTTCTCTTACTGCACAAGTTCCTATTTCACCATGTCTTTCTCCTAATACTACTTCTATACATTTGGAGCCATCGATGATAGTTCCTGGGCCAGTATTATCTCTGATGGATGGATTCGGTACGAAAGATAAGATAGATCTTTATCTTCCAATTGCTCTGCAAAAGGGAGTTCAGACGTGCACCAAGCATTATATTGATGATTTTGTCTCGTATGCTTATCTTTCCCTAGCTGGACAACACTTTGCTTTTGTTCTCTCGGCAACTATTATTCTGTCTACCTACCATGAAGCTCTTGCTCTTCCTTATTGGAAAGTTATTATGGATGAAGAAATAAAGACATTGACCAAAAGAAGTACTTGGATTCTTGTCCCTACTCTTCAAGCGATGGATGTGGTTGGTTGTCGATGGGTCTTTGTCATTAAGGATCATTCTGATGGTACTATAGATCGTTATAAGGCTAGGCTTATTGCCAAAGGCTTTACATAGGCTTATGGCGTGCACTTCTTTGACACCTCCCCAGTTACTCGAATTAGCACGATTCGTGTCCTTTTCTCTGTGGTTGTTAACAAGGACTGGGAGTTTTTTTAGTTATATGTCAAAAATGCCTTCCTTTATGGTGATCTGCAAGAAGTGATATATATGGAACAATCTCCTAGGTATGTTGCTCAGGGGGAGTCTCAGGAATGTAAGTTAAGGAAGGCAATATATGGCCTAATGCAAAGTCCATGTGACTGGTTTAACAAGTTCAACACAGTTATATCTATTATTAGTTTTGCTCGAAGTTCTACAGGTCATTCTCTTTTCAAATGTAAAACTTTTAAAGGGCTAATTGTTCTTACTGTCAATATGGATGACATCCTTATTACAGGTGATGATAAGGAGGGAATTGATCTAGCAAAGAAACATCTTCGACAACATTTTGTTACTAAAGATATAGGGTCTCCAAAGTACTATCCGGGGATAGAAATCTTGCAAAGATAGGGCTCTGTAGTTCTATCACAACAGAAGTATGCATTGGAACTTTTGAATGGTTTCCTTGGGACGAGACCTATTTAATGTCCAATATAAGTTGGTGATGACAAGTGTTGGACTAAGGATTCTCCTCTTCTTCTAGATAGTACCAGGTACAAACGACTGGTGGGAAAACTAATCTATTTGACTATTACAAGACCAGATATCTGATATGCAGTATGAAGGGTGAGCCTTTTTATGTAAGCACTCAGTGAATATCATCTTCGTTCAGCTTTACAAATCCTAGAATATGTTAAAGGGTCTCCAGGAAAGGAGTTACTATTTAAAAAATGTAACCATCTAAGGATTAAAGCCAACTCTGATGCCAACTATGCTGATAATAAAGAAGATAGAAATCTATATATATTTTTGCACCTTTGCAGAAAGAAATCATGTTAGCTGGAAAAGCAAGAAGAAGTCTGTTATTTTTAGGTCAAGTACTGAAGCTGAGTACAGAAGCATGGATTCAACAACTTGCAAGTTGAAATGGTTATGATCACTTATGCTTGACTTGGGGGAAGTCTATGATAATCATCTTCCTATGTTTTGTGAAAACAAAGTCGTTATTTATATATCCAAGAATCAAGTCTTTCATGAGAGGATGGAGCACATTAAATTTGATTGCCACTTTATCAAAAAAGAATATCGAAGAATCAAATCTGCACTCCATTTGTCACTTTCGACAAAGAACTAACAGATATCTTCACAAAACTAGTGTCTGCTTCTCTTTCAGACAACTGTGACAAGCTAAGCATGGTTGACATATATGCTCTAGCTTGAGGGTGAAGTGTTAGAACTCTTTTATACTTTACGGTCTGCCCTTTGCGGTCTGGCGATAAGAAGTGGCGGTCTGCCCTTAGTGGCCTGACAGTCAGTAGTGGCTGTCTTCCCTTAGTTGCCTGACAGTCAACAGTGGCAGTCTTCCCTTAGCAGCCTGGTGGTCTGTAGTGGCATTTGTCTTTAGTGACCTGGAAGTTAGCAATGATGGTCAGCCCTTAGCAGCCCGGTGGTCTCTAGTAGTAGTCTGCCCTTACCGACCTGGTAGTCTGCCATGGTGGTGTACTCTTGGAGGGCTGGCAAAATGCAATAGCGATCTTGTCCTGGCAGTCTGGTTTCAGCTGACAAGCAACATTGAGGAGGAAAAGTGAGACCACAACTCTTGTGGAGCAAAAGAAACCCTAACAAATAGGTTTATGCTATTGTGGTCTGAGGTTTCAATGGACGGTTAGCCTGTCTAACCACATTTCTTGTCGTGGTCTGTATTTTTGTATTCACCCAGTTCGTCTATTGTGTATTAGTCTCACATCATCTATTGTATTCTCTTTCTCTCTTTTCTCCTCTATAAATAGGGGCATACCCATGTAATAAAAAAGTTTTTGAGCAATAAAATTATGTTATTTAGCTCTTTTCTCACATAATTAAAATCAAAATAAGTACTAGGGAAAAGATTGCCAAATGCTCAAAAATTGAGCATACGAGGAGACGCAAGAACAACAATAAAATAACAGCATCCAAATATAATCACCCACACATGCAGGAAGAAAATAACTCCAAGAAAAAACAAATTAATAAACTAAACTATTAACGGATTAGAGAAACTAAAACAACTAAATCTGAGTTGTTTTCTAGCAGCGCTTTGTTTGTCATCCTTAAGCTGTACTGAATACCTGTATTAACAATTAAAAATAAAGTTCAAATTGTTCAAAATAAACTAAGAATGAAAAGAAAACACACGGAACAAACACATCACATCAAACAAATCATAATGCAGTAGGAAGAAGAGCAGTTCAGAGAATCGCCCACGGATCAGCTATACGCTGTCTTGTGGTGATTCTTCCCAGTCACACAAGAGGGACCAGAGGTGAGCTTTATAGCCCAAGGAATTTTTACCTTCCTTACCTCTAGCCTCCTCCTTCTCACACCGAAGGGCAGCAAATCACAAGGCGCGACATAAATTTTCCTACTTCTTTCTCTCCACCGTGGGAGAGTGCCAACGATCACCAAAAACTCACTCGGATTCAACATCAGCATTTTGAATTTGTGGGGAGCTTCATTTCCATACACGTAGTGGGTAACAGATCGTCCCAACACACATTCTTCGATTATTTAAGCATAGAGTTTGATCTATCAACATTAATTAAAGTCTTTGAGGGATCGCCCACCGATTCGACTCACAAATACACACACGAGCTTGTCGCCTTCCTTCTCAACTTCCTCAGCTAGCTCAACCTTAAAAATATTAGGATCAACAAAAATCTCCACCACCGGCACATCAACTTTATTCATGTCTTCACCTTCATCCACCTCCTCCTACACTTCACCCTCATTCAGATTACTCATGCCTGGAATGCATACTACAAGATTAAAAACTTTATAAGAAACCACAATAGGATAAATAGTTTTTGTGTTCTCCATAATGAGGGTCTCAGCCATAGTGCATGGGTAAAAAGGGCGTGTCTCCTTGAGTGGCAAGGACACAATCGTATGAAACATTAAGGGTGACACCACTTTCCTTCAAGAATGAGATGCCTAGAATAGGTATGGAGTCATTATCCATAGGATACAATACTTGAAAGTTGGTGATGACTTACTCGCCATCCAATACAACCTTCACCTCACGCACTTTGCCTTTCATCTTAACCCCACAACCATTGGCTAAGACGAGTGATGTTCGTTCATCTACATCAATCTTGAGCTTAAACTTCTCAATGTCTTGCAGGACGATGATGCTGTGTGATGAACCAATATCACACAAGGTGGTGGTTTCAACAATGTTAGTTTCACAGTTAACCACCAGTTCTTCATCATAACCATCTATAGGCTCAGATAAGATTTTCCCATGCTCCTTTGGGTTTTTTTTTTCAGTTGTGCTTGGAAGTGCATCTTGCATCATTTAAAGTAAAACTTGAGCCAATTGGCACATTTGCACTTCCAGATTTCACATCGATACAGTCTGATTGGTCATGTTTTCTTGGACCATATCTGTTGGATCTGGTGGCAAACCTTAGATGAGGGGTGAATAAGGTTTGCAGAGAATGCTAGAGATTAAAAATATATTCAGAGGCAAGAAACAATTTTTCTGGAGCTATTATTGGGCGATATTGAGATATCACTGGCGATATCGACAGAAACTTTGTTCCTTATTTCTGAAGATAGTATAAACGTATGCACACACAAGAAATTAAACTTTCAATAGTAAGAATGTATGATTAAAGATGAAACACGAATACATGATTTTATTTCATAAAAATAGAGTTTACAAAGTTCAAAACTAGATCTCCATGACGCCAGAGATCAGAGGAAGTGAATCAAATATTTCTTATGGTTTCTATACCAAACATACCAAAGCAATAGTTATCTCTTTCACTTCTTGGAATCACTTCTTCCCAAGAAGTTCGTCGAACCTACTAGATCTCCAAGGTATAGACGTCCTCCCAGGACGATTTCCACACATTTCTCCTAGAAATCTGATGATCTCCCAGACAGATTTCCTATGAACTTCTCCCAAGAATTCGACATCCACACCGGACTATTTCTCCGCACACAATAAAATAATCGATGAAAAATAAGGAGAAATAGAACAAAGGAAATTAGTGCTCCCTTAAAAAAATATCTTTAGAGGTGGTAGATGATTAGTGCTTTTGATTTTTGTAGCTTGGCACGCGATTGTCTTCTGAATCTTGTTCTTGCATTCTGTCTCCAAAGATTTCCTTTGTTTTTGTAAGAGGGAAAGACTTCTCCTTCTTAGATTGTGACTCTCAGCAATAGGGACAATAAGAACAACCTTTGGACATTCTAGGGTTAGAGCTCTCGCCAAAAGGAGAAAAATATCGTGCTTATATTAATTTTAGTGCAATCGTCGGACGATAGTGGGCTGTCTCCTGAAGATATCCAAATTTTGTACCGCCACTGCCAGCTGTACCGCACCAAAAAGGAAAAAAGAGTCGTTTCCAAATCTACGTACGCTATGCCAGGCGATAGTCGCTATCGCCAAACGATATCCTAATTTAGCACTTTTTTCCTTTTCTGGTTTCAGGGCGATCGCCAGTGATAGTGTAAAAAATCGCCAATCCTGAAAATCTTCATACCTATAAACATGCACACTAACCCAAAAGTGTATGATCAAATACAGCTTGGGATTTGATATTATCAAACCTGAGAGATGCAGAATGAATGTTCCGACAAACTCTCTCTTTTGATAATAGAAAATCTCATTCATCAGTTATAAAATACAAAGATTATGAAATAGCTTGGTATAGTGTAAACAATTGCAATCAATACAAAATATATAGGTCTTTATGTCATAATAACATAAAGAATTGTCATGCAACACTAATCGATGTGATCGTGCACACGTGGTATGACTCCCCCTACATGTGTACTCCCCCTATCTATATGAATGATAGCCGCATAACCCCCTTACATGAGATCTCCCCTAGGTGACTAGCATAGGACTAGATCATGAACATTCAAATCTCCCCCTTTGATATTATCGAAAGGGCTGAGCATGATTGAAAATGGTTTGTGTTTAAAAAGAGAGATGCAATGTTTATAAGAATGAAAACTTGAACAATGTATGAGATAAATATAAGCATGAAAGATATAGGAGTAACCAAATCATATCTGAGAATTAAAAACTCAGGTCATAAGTATGAGCGGGGCAAAGGGACTACAAAATGAGACATCTTAAGAAAATCATTTGACTCTTAAATTGGCAGAGCATTTGAATTTTGGACAGAAGGATACTAAACTAAATACACTAGATTTTTTGTACAATGCTAGGTGATTTATAGAGTTAATATAATATAATATTGTAAGCATCATGAATAGCAATCGTGTACTAGTACAATCGTGCAATAAATAGGAAGTGATGTTTAACTTCAATTCTTATGCATGGAAGTGTTAGATAGAACAATGATAGGTATATGTGTAACATCAATGAAAAGCATCTGGTAAAAATAATCATTTGCACATGCTATATCTCAGTAAATCAATATGCTAACACAAGAGTGATGAAGTAAAATCATGTCACATTTTCTATCTATATAATACCAAGAATAGAACAAAGGACACTAACTCATTTGATCGTCTTTGCACAAGAATGAAATAATTCAATAGAATAAAGTGCTCATCTTCATAATGCTCATAGAGGCTTATCAGAAGAAATGAGTAGCTTTTGGGGGTTATCCTTGACACATATTTTGATAGCATATATATAAGCACACTTTTTTATAATCAATTTTATACTGATTTTTTTATTTGT
Source organism: Platanthera zijinensis (assembly GCA_039513925.1). Taxonomy (NCBI): domain Eukaryota; kingdom Viridiplantae; phylum Streptophyta; class Magnoliopsida; order Asparagales; family Orchidaceae; genus Platanthera; species Platanthera zijinensis. The sequence continues at coordinate 76,743,585 of CM077097.1, forward strand.
ATCCAAGGTCCCCATAAAAGTTAATCCTATGGGTAGTTAATAACCTGGGGGGGGGGGGCTGAATAGGTGTCTTTTTAAATTTCTTTGTCACTTAGGTTAACTGTTTAGAAGATATTATGTTCAGTAGATAATATACTTGAGAAATAAGCTTCACATCAACTCAACACAATTAATCCACTGAACACAGCACATGCAAATCTCAGATCACAACACATGCACACGCAAATTACAACACACAAAGAATTTATTGTGGTTCCCCTATCTAGGGTACATCCACTTTCCCCCTTCTTCCTCACTAGCAATATGCTAGATAAGGTTATAGCTCCTCCACTTTAACTCAGATCCAAAGATCTTACTGGCTCAGTTACTGTTAAGAAACCTACACTTAGACCCACTGGTCTTACCTAAGAGATTCACCCAATCTCCTACCTCAGGTTCCTTAAGAACCCTACCTAAGCCTTTATAATGTAGGCTTACACCTCAGTGATCCACTCAAATCACCTACCTCATGTACTTTATGAACCTTACCTCAGCCTTTATAAATTAGGCTTACAACTCAGAGAATAACTCTCCTACCAACTCTGATCTCAAAGAGATCTTACAAAAATTAAGAGAAAAATATAATCATAAACACCAAATTTGTGATCTAACTTATCTAAAAGAATTCATATTCTTCAATTCAGCTGCACTTGATTGATTCGTGAAAAGCAGGCTGGCTGAAAAGATACTTTTTTGGATCTGCTATTTTCTTGATGATTGGCTTGATTTCCTTAAAGTAATTGTGTTAACCCAGAAATCGGCGATCCCTCCCAAGTTAGCTAGCTTGCAAGTCGCGACTTACTCCAGGTTCCCCCTAGAAGTCACGACATGTCAACCCCCCTTTTTCTAAGGATGGGCGGACAGACTTCTCTGTCCATTCAGGCCATGCAGCTAGGGTGGTCTCCCCGTCCTAACCGCCCAGGTCACGCAGCAATCGCTTATTCTACAGGGGCTGCAGACTGCTTCCTTGGTCCGCCCCTGCAGGCTGTGTAGTTAGGTCAGCTAACTGCTCAATAGTTCTTTCTTCTCCAACAGGCGAACTACCAAATTAAGCGGCAGACTCGCATTGCAATCCGCCTAGACCGCCAAGTAGCCGCATGCTCGACAGGAGTTATGTTTCTTCAGTCCACTCCTGCAGGTCGCACAACAAGTAAGGTAAACCACCTCATCGACAGACGAACTACCTCCAGGTCGCCCCACACAACACAGATTCAATGCCATCCCACCAGAAGGTTGCGGACTAAACCTCTGTCTGCCAAAGGGAGGTGGACACTTCACTCACCAACTAACGAACTCGTCCCAGTCCACCAGCAGCAGATCAATTCAAGCAAGCAAGTGCCGAACCTCACAACTTGGTGCAGACTCGGCAGACTCCTCATCTACTCACACAACTCACCAGCATACCGGAGGTTACGTTACCAAGACCTTTACCTCCTCGGGCCTATAAATAGAACCCCATAGCTCTTAGTTGGGAGGAGGAGAACGGACGATAAGGTCAAGGAATCGAGACCTGCAGACATAATTTCCCAGTCTGCGCGACCTCAGCTGTCTCTCTAGCTGATCGTACAGTCCGCTCGGCCTTATTTAGCGAGCTGCGTGATCCGCTGTCCACGTGGTCTGCCGACCTCTCTGCTCAGTCAGCGCGGACTCTGGTAACTTCTTTCCTTTGCCGCCAGCTTCCCCTTGTACCCTTTATTTGCTCATGTAAAGGACTAGACTCAAGCTGTGATGTTGATTCTTAATCAAAGGAAAGCCCGTCGCAATAATGGCATTTAAGCTGCGGCGGGCGAAGTCTGCTGTTGCTGCTACAAGTGGCCCCCTCTTCTTCTCAACTCCTCTCCTCTCTCGGCATCAACATCAACCACTAATCGTAACAATCAAAGTAACCGTCTGCTTGACAGTTCCTCATCAACCTCCCATTATCCCCACAACCCCTGATCAAACGCGCGCTTCACTCTCGAGTGTGTAGAGGCAGCCCTCGTCAAACTTCTACTCTAACCCTGCAGCCTACCTCACCCGTGAGACCGAACACCCGTTATCTACTGGTGCCCGTGGCCCTTCCATTTCCGTGCATCAATAATTAACACGCGACCTTCAGATCTCGAATAGACAGTGAAAATCAACAGTTATTCATGTCAGATCATCAACCAGCCGAGAACCTTTCTTCTTCAAGTCCTAGTGAAGATCCTCTCTGGGAAGCCTTACAGCAATCGCGTAGATAAACTACCCAATAGTTTCAGGCAATCAACCGTGCTCTAGCTGCTATCAGGCAGTGATTAGAGGTGCAATCCACAGCAACACCAGTTCCTCCAGTTAATCCAACACCACCATTAGAGAATCCACAAACTTATCCACCGGCTTGTCCGCCGATCTATCCTCCTGTTTACACACAAACCTTTGCACAAGGGCCTGCAGCCCCTTTGCGAATTCAAAATGATGAGTTCATGGCTCGTCAAAACTTCTTCTGGGAAGCTGCTCGAGGAAGTCCAATAAGATTTCTAAACTTTCAGGGAAGTCATCCTTACTCTTCAGCTCCAGCCTTTGCTCCTCCCACAACAGCTTTTCCCTTCTATCCTCCTGCTCCTTTTACAGCTATAGCTTATTCTCCCTTTTTTCCTTATGTTCCAGGAGAGCAGGAACAACCGTCTCCATTTACAGAGAACGTTCGGCATGAACCAACTCCAGTTAACTTTGGAGAGCCACAGTTGCCAATTTACACTGGAGAAACTGATCCAATGAAGCACCTACAAGCTTTTGAATCAGCCGTAGCTCTCAAGACCCTTTCAGATGCTACCAAATGCACACTCTTTGTAACAACCTTTTATGGACAAGTGAGGGATTGGTTCTATGGACTACGTCCTCAGTCCATCACTTTCTTTGCTGATTTGCGAAGAGAGTTTATGCTCAGGTTTTCTACCTCTACAAAGAGAAAGGGTGGTCCAGAAGCCCTCTTTGAGATCAGGCAGTGAGAGAACAAGACTTGGTCTCATTTTGTGGATCAATTCCAGAAAGAGATTTTAGACATTGAGATCGTCGATCAAGGAATATATCGAGTGGTGCTAATACATGGACTTTGTGAAGGACCACTTAAGTTTGAGGCTAATGTCCGATCACCAAGAACATATCAAGAGTTGATTGGCTTAGCCAACTCTTACATTCACGGTGAGAAAAGCAATCTTTGCTTCGTCTGTAGCCTTATAGCAGAGAAAGATTCTTCTTCTTCTTACAAACAACCTCCAAGGTCTCCTCAGAAAGATTTTCCATCCCACTCAAGGAAGGGAAGAAGATTTCAACGTCATCGACACCCTTTCCCGGGCCAAGATCATGCCCGAGATCAATTGTTACTATTGCCAGCCCCAACTCCGCAAACAGCTTCGATTCATCAGCAACAATATGATGACTTGCTAGAGTCTGAATTAGATGAGGTCGTGCAATAGGTAAGCCAAGTCATGAAGGGTAGGGCTAATTTCAAAAGGCCTTACCAGCCGGCAGCTCAAAGATCAAAAGATTCAGATCCGTTCTGTGAGTTTCGCAAAGAAAGTGGGCATTTAATTGAAAACTGCCGAGCGCTTTGTCAACTAGTACAATGAATGCTGTGGCAGGGCAATTTCGTGACTTACTCTAAAAGAATGATCACTCTGATCCGTCTACTTCAAAGGGCAAAGAAGTAGCAGACATTCCTTGCTGCTCGAAGGGAGTGAGTCAAATCAACCATTGCCCTAACCTCATTATTGACGAGACCTTCGATGCCAATGACGAGGGTAGCCTTTGAAGACTATTCTGAAGTAAAAAAGGACACCACAATTCCAAAAGCTCCTTGCAATCATTTCCGGTTATTTTTTACTTTACATACTTCAAACATTTTCTTTATAAAAACACTCCCAAGTGTTTCTTCCTTTCATTTCAATAAATTTTACATCAGAGATCCCATACTGACACTTTTTCCTTTATGGAGTGTTTCCTCCTCTATTTTCTCTTTGCCAAAGAGATCACTAAACCACCGAGACATCGTCGAGTCTTGCTTAGGGCCCCCTTAAGGTTGGACTCTGGTACAAGACCACAAAGACCACATATAGTGGGGAGTGTTCGCATATGTGTAGTGATGTCCATCCAACTCTCGTGAAGAGGATTATGGGACTTCGGATCCTAGCCAACATCTAACAAACAATGTGCATCAAGGGAGGTCCCATGTGTTAGCTATGCTATGCTTCGCTAAGGATACATTACAGTTATGATGATCTTTATCGGGCAAGCAATGACGATCAAGTGTAGTCTTGCCTCCTCTATTATATCTTGAATGTAATAGTCGAATACTCATGATACTCTAAATATGTGCTTTTGCGGGGCCCATAACTCCGCTGATCACTCCAAAGACAAGCAATAGGCCACTTGACGCATCTAGTCTAATTGATCAGCGATGTTTATAACCCGAGGCATGAGAGCAGTGTATCTATTATTTCCTTCTCAGGATTCTGTGCATGTTTCACTTTTGCTCCCTTCTAATTAAGGGAATTCGGCTAGTCCGCTCTAGGTAGAACTACACCCTAGATGATTTTTCTTAGGCAAGCGATGCTTAAGGCCCCGGGGAACACCTGTGGCAGTATCCAGACTTTTTTGGATCATCTTTGGGTGTAGCCCTCCTTTTTCATTCTACCTTCTTATAGGTTAACAGGTTAAGTCCAACCTATCAAAAGGATTTGCAACATCTTTTTGCTTATACTCTCTTTATATATTCGGCTTTCATGAAGCTCTATCTGCTTACGATTGATTATGCTTATTCTTGGCATCTATTACTCAATCAAGGAATCTATTTCTATTTATTGACAAGCCATGCTATTGAAGTCTAATCAAGATGGTTTCATCTGGCTGATCTGAATTTCATATTAAAGATATCATATCTGATCACGCGAAAAGATTATTATCGCAGTTTAATCTTTATTCGGTTAATAGCAGAGTTTGTCAGGCATTACCTCTGCTATCCAATTATATCTTCCTTATCATATCAACAATCAATATTTGCAAGTTCCCTTAAAGTACTTGCATCTTACCTTTCTTTCATATCTGCTTCTAACTCCTCTTTTGCAGAAATTTGCAGATATTTGCAAGTTCCCTTCAGGTACATGCGGCTTACCTTTCTTTCATATCTACTTCTAACTCCTCTTTTGTAGAAATTAGCAGATATTTGTAAGTTCCCTTCAGGTACTTGCAGCTTACCTTTCTTTCATATCAGCTTCTAACTCCTCTTTTGCAGAAATTAACAGATATTTGCAAGTTCCCTTCAGGTACTTGCAGTTTATTTTTCTATCATATCTGATTCTAACTCTTCTCTTGTAGAGATTATCAGATATTTGCAAGCTCTCTTCAGGTACTTACAATTCAGTTTTCTTTCATATCTACTACTTACTATTCCATTTGTAGAGGTTAACAGGTGCTTGCAAGGCTCTTTCAGGTATTTGCAAGCTATTATTCTTCTGCACTTTCCTCTCATCTTTATTTTGCAGAGCTCAATGGAAGACATTCACGTCTTCCTCATTTTGCAAAAGCAACTCAGGTACACACAAGTTGTACCTCTTTTCGCCTGCATTAACTTTTCCTTTGCTGGAAAAAGATAGACATTAACAAACCTTTTTTTAAGGAGAGACATCAGGTTCTATCTCTCCTCGCCTCTTATTTTTCCGAGGGATGAATCACGATCTTCGTGGGTCTCCTTCTTTTTCGAAGTTCCCTTCGGGACTTAAAAAAGTGCGGGGATTATGTTAACCAAGAAATCGGCGATCCCTCCCAAGGTAGCTAGCTTGCAAATCACGACCTGCTCCAGGTTCCCCCTGGAGGTTGCGGCCTGTCAACCCCAATTTTTCTAAGGATGGTCAGACATACTTCTTTGTCCGCTCAGGCCGTGCAGCTAGGGCGGTCTCCCCATCCTTACCGCCCATGTCGCGCAGCAGCCGCATGTTCTGTAGGGGCTACAGACTGCTTCCTCAGTCTGCCCCTATAGGCCGTGTGGTTAGGTCAGCTAACTGCGCAATAGTTCTTTCTTCTCCAACAGGCGAACTATAGAATTAAGCGGCGGACTCGCATTGTAATCCACCCAGACCGCCAAGTATCTGCATGCCCGACAGGAGTTATGTTTCTTCTGTCCACTCCTGTAGGTCGCACATCAAGCAAGGTAAATCGCCTCATCGCCAGACGACCTACCTCCAGGTCACCCCACACAACGCAGATTCAACTCCAGCCTGCTAGATGGTGGCAGACTAAACCCCTATCCGCCAAAGGTAGGTGGACGCTCCATTCACTAGTTGATGAACCCGTCCCAGTCCGCCAGCAGCATATATATTCAAGCAAGCAATTTGCTAACCGCACAACATGGTGCAGACTCGGAGGACTCCTCATCTACTTGCACAACTCACCAGCATACCAGGGGTGACGTTACCAAGACCGTTACCTCCTTGGGCTTATAAATAGACCCCCATACCTCTTAGTTGGGAGGAGGAGAATAGACGATAAGGTCAAGGCATCGAGACCTGCGGACATAATTTCCCAGTCTGCGCGACCTCAGCAGTCTCTCTTCCTGATCACACAGTCCGATCGGCCTTGTTTAGCGAGCTGCGTGATCCGCTGCCCGCGCTGTCTACCGACCTGTCTACTCAGTCCGCGCGGCCTCTAATAACTTCTTTCCTTAGCCGCCAGCTTCCCCTTGTACCCTTTATTTTCTCATGTAAAGGACTAGACTCGAGCTATGATATTGATACTTAATCAAAGGAAAGCCCGTTGCAAGAGTGGCATTTAAACTGTGGTGGGTGAAGTCTACTGTTGCCGCTGCAAGCGGTCCCCTCTTCTTCTCAATTCCTCTCCTCTCTCGATATCAACATCAACCACTAATCCTAACCGTCAAAGTAACTGTCTGCTCGATAGTTCCTCATGTAACACCCCTATCCATCACATAGCATATTACAGTAGGTTCGGTCGGGGCCCGACGCCATATACCACAGAAAGACCGGTGGATTACTAAATGAAACTATCCAACCAATAATACACGTCCTACACAGAGCACATTCTAGCTAAAGCATTTTAAAAGTTGCAAAGAAAGAACCCAAGCCAATATAATGAATGTCCACTAACAACTCAAAATAGGAATGAACGTACAGATACACAAAGTACTTAGCCTTATGGCCTTACAAGAGTTTACTTAATTAAACCGTGTCTTCCAAACTTTGGCATGCAGGCCGGTCACACATGAATATATCAAGTAAACATTTGCATGGCCTTTGAGGGCCGGCTCAGCAATCAGGGCTTCAGCCCGCTACTTACCACTAGGCTCCGCATCACCTTTAAGCAATAATCCACCGCAACGGTGGCAAACAAAAGCAACTATCAGCCAAAGTTGACAAAATTATAATGACCCCACCCCTTTCCTGGGGTGGTGGTGCTCCTTCCCTGATTTGCATTAGTATAATCCAACGATTTAAGTGAAACTATAACATTTGCACAATACACTACAAGTGTAGGCTCGCACGAGCACATACCCCGTGCTCTCAGGGAACTTACTCGGTGAAGCCGGTAAAATCCGTGGTCTCACCACCGCCTCAAGGACGGCAAATCTCGTGAGAATTATAGTCTTTCCAGCCTAAGCCTAAGACCCTTCATCTATGCCAGCGACAAGTACCACGTACATTAGGTCGCTTGTACCGAACCGCATAGAGCGGGTATGGTTCCACCTAACCCGTTGCTCACACTGCAACATCAATTTAAGCCATATGCGCGGGTCAAGCTCCCCGAGTCCCAAATCGATTACACAAATCTTACATAACCTAGTTATGTGCAAGTTGGCTCCCAGGCCACCAAGTTTGCAGAATCACGCTTCAGCCCAATATTTCGGGTGCACCTTGGAGTTAATCCCCAAGACTCCCTGTTGCAATCTACCGCGTAGAAAACTCGAAAAAATCCATCGGCACGGAGTCTTCTCCGACCATTTATGCACAATGAAACATCACCGTTCCAGACCAACTTGTCCAGGTAGGCTTCACACACCATGCCTATGTCCGTACTTCGATTCCAGATTCTATATGTAAAACAACGTGGACTATTCATGTCTACCCGAAGGAATACCTCACACTCACCGCATACTCGTGAGAGCGGGCTTCCTATGCAAAAAGGAAAGAGGACTTCACATGTCCAAGAAGAGAATAATTACTCTTGTGGTTCTCTTTGGCGCCATGAAGATCTAGTCGGATGGAAAGTACCGCAACGGCCTCGTCTTCACGGATCTGGGCTTGGATCGAGAATCGAGGCTCTGAAGCTTCTCTAGCGGCCGCATTTCTCCTTCCTCTCTTCCTTTCTCTCCCCTCTCTCTAAAGTTTTAGAAAGAGATAACTTGAAGTGGAATGAGGGTTCAACCCTGAACTCCCGACCATATACCAGTAGGGGAAAGGATGAGCCGTAAGATCCTATTTGAAGGAAACGAACGATCATGATTCACCTTGAAAATACATTTTCTGGGCTGAACATGGCTTGTGACACGCCCGTGTCTAAGGCCATGTTCCACACTCGCCGTAAACCAGAAAATACAGAACAGGACACGGCCTCTAACACGTCTTGGGACACGCCCGTGTCAAGCATGGACACGCCCGTGTAAAGCATGGACATGCCCGTGTAATGGGCTGTGTGCCCCCAATTGATGTTGAAACTATCGCATCCTGAATAGGACACAGGCTTAGACACGCCTGTGTCAACCTTGACACGCCCGTGTCAATCATTAAATGCCCATGTTCTGGGTCATATTCCTCAATCGACACAGGACCAAAGCTTCCCAAATAGGAAACGGCCATGTGACACGCCCGTGTCACATGCCGTGTGCCAGACACGCCCTAGGACACGCCCGTGTCCCAGGCCGTGTAACTCACTCGACATAACCCGACAAACAGCCCGAGCAGGACATGGCCCTGGACATGCCCGTGTGTCAGGCCGTGTTCTTAACCTTCTACGATCGTCAACTTAATCTCGTCGACCACACGAAAAATAACGCAATCCTGAGCACAACACGTCCTTGGACACGCCCGTGTCCCAGGCCATGTGGCCCTTACCAGGACCCGAACTTGGCTCAAACGCTGCCCGTTCCTTTTTGAGTTTTGGGGCGTTACAATTCTCTCCCTCTTAAAAGAATTTCGTCCCAAAATTAAGGAAAAGAAGGTACTCAAACTTAAACGGTACCTGAGGAGAAGAGTTCGGGATACTCCTCAAGCATGGTCTGCTCTTGCTCCCACGAAAGCTCCTCGCGACTGCAGTTATCCCACCGGACTTTGACCATCCTGATGTCTTTGTTACACAGTCGCTTGACTTCCGAGTCCTCAATGCAAACGGGCTTGACCTTCGTCGTCAACCCATTTTCAACCGGTACTTGATCGACCGCGATCACTTGCGAAGGCTCTTGTGTTGATGCGCGAAATGCGACACCGACCAGTTAACGGGTGTTCGATCTCACAAGCTAAGGATGAAGGAAGAAGGGTTGCGAGGATGGAGGAGAAGCTTGCTTGAGCAGAGGAGAAGCTTGCTCAAGCAGAGAGGGAGCTTGATCAGGTACTGTCGAGCAAACATCTACTTGAATGGTTAGCTTTGCAGGTTGATGCCGAGAGAGGAGAGAAGAAGAGAGGAGGCCGCTAGCATCAGCAACAGCAGACTTCACCCGCCGCGGCTTGAATGCCACTCTTGCGACGGGCTTTTCCTTTATTCAAGAAGAGTTACAACTTGCTATTGCACCATTACCTATAAGAGAAGTAGAGGGTACAATGGGGGAAGCTGGCGGCTGAAGAAAGAGATGCCAGAAACTAAGTAAAAGAAGCTGTAGAGGACTGGAGAACTGAAGCTGCAAATGCTGCCCAAGCTGCCTGCTGAGGGCAGAAAAAACTAAGTCCACAACTCTTGACGACCTGGAAGAACTGGAAATCGGAGGCTGCGGAGGCTGCGCAAGCTGCTGCTGCTGACAGAAAAACTAAGTCCACAGCCCTTGACGACCTGGGCGGACTGGAGATTTGAGGCCGCAGACCTTGCTTGATCAACTCTGACGACCTGGAAAACTGAGTCCGCAGGCTTTGATCAAGGTGGCAGTTCTCCTCCCACGCGTCTAGAATGGGAGGTCTTGGGGGGTATTTATAGGCCCGGGGAGAATCTTCTTGAAGCGGGGCCCAGTGATGTCACCTTGACGACCTCGGCGGACTGAGAAAGATAAGGTTGACGATCTCGGCAGACTCGGCGGTCTGACCTTTTCTCTGCTGGGGCAGACTTCCGATTGGCAGCTAGATGAGGGCAGGCAGGCTGAGTGACCTGAGGAGCAAGCAGGAGGAACAGCCTGAGCAGGCAGACTGAGCGGAGGATGCCCCTAGCGGGTGGCCTGGGCGGACTTCAGGGGGTGTCCGCCCAGCCGGGGAGGCCGCCCCCTAGCGGGCGGCCTGGGCGGACTCCGGGGGAGTCCACCCGGCAAGAGGAGGCCGCCCCCTAGTGGGCGGCCTGGGCGGACTCCAGGGGGAGTCCGCCCGGCCGGGGAGGCCGCCCCCTAGCGGGCGGCCTGGGCGGACTCTGGGGGAGTCCGCCCGGCAAGCTGAGGCCACCCCCTAGCGGGCGGCCTGGGCAGACTCCAGGGGGAGTCCGCCCTGCCGGGGAGGCCGCCCCCTAGCGGGCAGCCTGGGCGGACTCCGGGGGAGTCCGCCCGGCAAGAGGAGGTCGCCCTCTAGCGGGCGGCCTGGGCGGACTCCAGGGGGAGTCTGCCCGGCCGGGGAGGCTGCCCCCTAGTGGGCGGCCTGGGCGGACTCCAGGGGGAGTCCGCCCAGCCGGGGAGGCCGCCCCCTAGCGGGCGGCCTGGGCAGACTCTGGGGGAGTCCGCCCGGCAAGCGGAGGCCGCCCCCTAGCGGGCGGCCTGGGCGGACTCCAGGGGGAGTCCGCCCAGCCGGGGAGGCCGCCCCCTAGCGGGCGGCCTGGGCGGACTCTGGGGGAGTCCGCCCGGCAAGCGCAGGCCGCCCCCTAGTGGGCGGCCTGGGCGGACTCCAGGGGGAGTCCGCCCGGCCGGGGAGGCTGCCCCCTTGCGGGCGGCCTGGGCGGACTCTGGGGGAGTCCGCCCGGCAATCTGAGGCCGCCCCCTAGCGGGCGGCCTGGGCGCAGTCTGGGGGAGTCCGCCAGGCAAGCGGAGGCCGCCCCCTAGCAGGCGGCCTGGGCGGACTCCAGGGGGAGTCCGCCCGGCAGCAGGCGGAGGTCGCCCCCTAGCGGGCGACCTGGGCGGACTCCGGGGGGAGTCCGCCCAGCAAGCGGAGGCCTCCCCTAGCGGGCGGCTGGCGGAGCATCTGTCCTTGGGCAACTTCAAACCCGGCAGTCTGCCTTGCGCGGACACGATGGACATCAGGGTTTGCCTGCTCCTTACGGGTGGGAACCTGTAAGAGAAAAGCAGAAAAAATAGGCTCCTTGGAGAGGATTGCCGATTTTGGGTTTAACATAATCCTCGCACTTTTTTAAGTTCGGAAGGGAACTTCGAAAAAGTTGGAGACCCACAAAAATTGTGATCCTCCCCTCAAAAACCAGGAGAGAAAAAATTAGAGATTAGGAGAGATAGAACCTGATGTCTCTCCTTGAAAAGATCTGTCAGTGCCCATATTTTACCTGCGAAGAAAAAGTCAATACAGGTAAAATGAGGTACATCTTGTGTGTACCTGAGTTGAAAAGGACTTGCTGGTATCTGTTGATCTCTGTAAAAGAAAGGTAAGCAACAGATATGATAGGAGAGTAAGGTGCAAGTACTTGAAAGGAACTTGCTAATATCTGTTGATCTCTGCAAAAGAAAGGTGAGCGAGCAGGTAGAAAAAGAAAATAAACTGCAAGTACTTGAGAGGAACTTGATACTATCTGCTAGTCTCTGCAAAAGAAGAGTAAGCAAGAAGATAGAAGAATAAAGTAAGCTGCAAGTACCTGAGAGGAACTTGCTACTATCTGCTAGTCTCTGCAAAAGGAGAGTAAGCAAGCAGATAAAAGAAGAAAATAAGCTGCAAGTACCTGAGAGGAACTTGCTACTATCTGCTAGTCTCTGTAAAAGAAGAGTAAGCAAGCAGATAGAAGAAGAAAGTAAGCTGTAAGTACCTGAGAGGAACTTGCTACTATCTGCTAGTCTTTGCAAAAAGAGAGTAAGCAAGCAGATAGAAGAAGAAAATAAGCTGCAAGTACCTGAGAGGAACTTGCTACTATCTGCTAGTCTCTGCAAAAGGAGAGTAAGCAAGCAGATAGAAGAAGAAAATAAGCTGTAAGTACCTGAGAGGAACTTGCTACTATCTGCTAGTCTCTGCAAAAGGAGAGTAAGCAAGCAGATAGAAGAAGAAAATAAGCTGCAAATACCTGAGAGGAACTTGCTACTATCTGCTAGTCTCAGCAAAAGGAGAGTAAGCAAGCAGATAGAAGAAGAAAATAAGCTGCAAGTACCTGAGAGGAACTTGATACTATCTGCTAGTCTCTGCAAAAGGAGAGTAAGTAGACAGATAGAAGAAGAAAGTAAGCTGCAAGTACCTGAGAGGAACTTGCTACTATTGATTATTTACATGATAGGACATAACCGGATAGCAGAAGAGACATTTGGCAAACTCTGCTATCACCTGATTAAAGTCAAACTATGATAACGATTGCCTCGCATGATCAAGATACAATGTCGACATGAAAACCCAGATCAGCGAGATAAGAAAGTCCGAAATTAGATTCATGATGACTGATGATCATTTTCACAAAGCCTAACCTTGATGTGGAGTCATTCTATATTTTATCATAACTATGTAGATGGGCATAAGCTAGATTGAATTATCTTTCAGGCAAGTGCACCTATCAATCATAGTATAAGAGAAGCTTACATCTCGTATCGTATTCCACAGGGTCCTTTCAACTACTTGTACTCACTCTCACTCTGTTATCATACCTACATTTAAAATTTCGTTCTAACATAGATTAATCCTAACTATGACTACTTGGATAAAAATTATATTGGAGAGTTACAAAAATAATTTCAAACCGAAAGTTAAAGGCGTTCAATGAACATCATCATTTTATGTAATCATGAAATAACAAAACTATCAAATTCACTGTATTGTAAAGGGTTAAACTAATTATCAAATTCTCTCTCGAGCAATTTGAAGTTTAAATCTAAGTTAAGTAAATCTTCTCTCGAACAATTTACAATACTCAAATTTGCATTGAATGAAATACCCTATCTACTACATAGATTCATGGAACTTTATCTCTAAAATACCATAATTCCATCATTTCGTATTCTAATTTTCCAAGAAACATATCTCTCGATCATGAATTTTAGATTACAAAGAGAAATAACACAAAAATATGAAGATCTAACCATCATCCAAAGAATCCAATTTCTCAATCTAGACATTTGAAATTCATGTAAATGTAAATAATCATTCATAACAAGGATAATTCTCAATGTTTGCAAACCCATATACGAACAAAATACAATGAAATTGATTAAAACAAGAAGATACATGATTACTAATTTGTTCAAACACATTGTTCATGAAAATTAAAAGATAAATAAAGTTGGATTACCAAGAGAGATACAAGATTAAATGAGATAAATTGAAGAATAAATGCATACGAATATCTCCTTCAAGCCTTCCTTCTCTTGGGTTCTCCACTTTCGTTCTCCAGAAAATCTCCAAATAAAATTGATCCAAAAGTCCAGAATACAATTTTTCTCCAGGTTTTTATAGTCTCATAGCAAACATGGTCGAACACGGGTTCCGAGACGGCTGTGTTGCAGGCCGTGTCGGCAGTTCCAAGGCAGTTCCACACGAGCAGACGTGTTTGGTCATGGGCCGTGTTGGATGACACGGGTACTGACACGGCCGTGTTGGAGAACACGGCCGTGTTGTTCTTCATGTTCTTCGGACACGGGTAGGCCGGATTTAATTCTTCACTTTGTCCCGAGAAGGACACGGTCTGGACACACGGGCGTGTTCAGACCCGTGTGAACAAATAGTTCCAGCTAGGATAGAACACGGGTAGGCACACGGGCGTGTTCCTACCCGTGTTCGACCAATTCTTCTACTTTGATCAGCCCTCCTGGTCCCGTCAACTCCCCTGTTTGCTCCAAGACTTTTAGTTCCACTGATTAGTCATACCTGCATTAGAAAAATGACGTATTAAGTGGGGAGTTCAATACATAAAATAGTAAAGAATCTAACCTATGCTCTACTATTCATGATAATACCAATTCTCAACTATTTTGCACAATTACTTGAGTAAAGAGATAGAAAACAGTGGACATGATTACAATTATGATAGTCAGAATCTATCATAATTGTACTCATCAATGACATGGCTTGTTAATCAAGAAGAATCATACGCCTTGAATAAATGATGTGTGGATAACATCTGATGAGAGAACTTGTTGATTATCATCTGATAAAAGCTTATGCAGGCAGCGCATATAAGATGATCATAAGCAAAGAAAGATATTGCAGATCCTTAGAATAGGTTGAATTTAACCTGCTAACCTGTAAGAAGGTAAAAAGAGGAAAAGAGGGGCTACATCCCGAGGATGAACTAAAAAGGTTGAATGCTGCCACAGGTGTTCCCCGTGGGCCTTATGCATCACTTGCCAAAGTCATCCTGGGTGTAGTCCTAACCAAAGCGGCTGGCCGCGCATCCTTTAGAAGGGCACAAATAAACAAGAAATAATCATAAGAAGGATCGACAGATGCACTGCTCTCTTGCCTCGGGTTACAAGCATCGCTGATCAATTAGACTAGTTGCGCCAAGTGGCCTATTTCTTGTCTGCGGATTGATCAGCGGAGTTATGAGTCCCGCGAAGGCACGGATCGAGAGTACCATAGAGTGTTCGGCCGTCACAGTTGTGAGATGATCGAGGAGACAAGGTTACACTTGATCGCCATTGCTTGTCAAGCAAAGATCATTGTAACTATAACGTATCCCTAACGGAGCACGATAGAACTATCAAAGGAGGCCTCCCCTAAGCACTCACACTGCGCTAGACATCGGCCGGGATTCGAAGCCCCGTCATCCTCCGCACGAGAGTTGAACGGCCCCCACTACACATATGAGAAAACTCCTCATCATATGTGGTCATTGTGGTTTTACGCCTGAGGACAATCTCGAGGGGGCACTGAGCAAGACTTGGCGATATCTCGGTGGTTCAGTGATCTCTTTGGTAAAGAGAAAAAATATGGATAAGAAGCATCACAAAAAGGGAACTGTGTCAGTATGTGTTCTCTGACGTAAGCTCTATTGAATGAAAGAATGAAACACTTAGAAGTGCTGAAAAATAGAATGTTTGAAAGGTAAAGCAAAAGCAACCAATCACGATCGCAAGGGGCTTTGAGGAACTACGATTGTTCATAGCTGATGAAGCAAGAAATGTGTCCTCTTTGCTTCAGAATAGCCTTCCAAGTTCACCTTCGTCAACGACATCGATGCACTCACTTGCAAAATCAATGGACCCCAGACAGCCCTTGTCATGTATCTCTATGCACTCCAGCTGACCCTCAGCCACCTCCTTGCCCTTGGAGGTGGAAGGTTTTGAAGAATCAATCTTCTTGACCAGGTCGTTGATCTTGCCCTCGATGAGCAATCTTTCAACCAATCAACGAAGGGCCTTGCAATCTTTAGTTAAATGACCTTTCTCTCTGTGGAATTCACAAAACGGATCTGAATTTCTTGATCTCTGATTCGCCGGTTGGTAGGGCCTTTTGGGATATGCCTTATCCTTCATGATTTGGCTAACTTCTTGCTTGACCTCATCTAGCTCAAACTCTGGCAGGTCACCTTCTTGCTGCTGATGAACTGCAGCTGCTAGCGGAGATGATGTTGACAATGGTAGAAGCCGTTCTTGGGCACGATCATGGCCTTGGGAGGGGTATTGATGATGATGCTGAAATCTTCTTGCTTTCCTAGAGAGAGATGGAAAGTCTTTCCGAGGAGACCTCGGAGGTTGCTTGTAAGAAGAAGAATTTTTCTCTGACACCAGCCTGGAGACGAAGCTGGGGTTGCTCTTTTCACCGCGGATATACGAGTTGGCTAAGCCGATCAACTCTTGATAAGTTCTTGGTGCTCGGACGTTAGCTTCAAACTTTAGTGGACCTTCACGCAGGCCGTGGATGAGAGCCACTCGGTACATTTCTTGATCAACGATCTCAATGTCCAAGATTTCTTTCTGAAAATGATCCACATAATGAGACCAAGTCTCATTCTCTCGCTGCCTGATCTCAAAGAGGGCTTCTGGACCGCCCTTCCTCTTTGAAGATGTAGAAAATCTGAGCAGGAACTCTCTTCGCAAGTCAATAATGGAAGAGATTGACTGAGGTCGCAGTCCATAGAACCAGTCTCTCACTTGACCATCAAAGGTCGTTACGAGGAGCTTGATCTTGGTAGCATCTGAGAGGGTCTTGAGAGCAACGACTGATTCAAAGGCTTGAAGATGCTTGACAGGATCAGTCTCCCTAGTGTAAATGGGCAACCGTGGCTCTCAGAAGTTGACTGGAGTTGGTTCATACCGAACGCTCTCCGTAAACGGTGATGGCTCTTCTGGTTCTACTATATAAGGAAAGTAAGGAGCATGAGCAGTAGTTGCAAAAGGAGCAGGAGGATAGGAGTAAAAGGTTGCTGTAGGAGGAGCAAATGCAGGAGCTGAAGAGAAGGGATGACTTCCGTGAAAGTTCAAAAATCTAGCTGGACTTTCCCGGGCAGCCTCCCGGAAGAAGTTTTGACGAGCTGCAAACTCATCATCTTGAGATCGCAAGGGAGCTGCTGGCCCCTGCGGAAAGGTTGGAGTATAAAGAGGAGGATAGACCGGCGGATAAGCCGGTGGATAGACTTGAGGAGTCTCTGATGTTTGTGCTGGATTTATTGGAGGAGCTGGCGCTGCTGAAGATTGAGCGGCCAATTGCTGCGTGAGAGCTGCTAGAGTACGGTTGATGGCTTGAAACTGTTGGGCAGTTTCTCTGCGGGATTGCTCTAAGGCCTCCCAAAGAGGATCATCACTTGGACTTGGAGCAAGATTCTCGGCTAGTTGATGGTCTGACATGAGTAACCACTGCTTTCACTGTTTAATCGAGATCTGAAGGTCGCGTGTTAACTGTTGATACGCGAAATGCGACACCGACTAGTTAACGGGTGTTCGATCTCACAAGCTAAGGATGAAGGAAGAAGGGTTGCGGGGATGGAGGAGAAGCTTGCTTGAGCAGAGGAGAAGCTTGCTCAAGCAGAGAGGGAGCTTGATCAGGTACTGTCGAGCAGACATCTACTTGAATGGTTAGCTTTGTAGGTTGATGCCGAGAGAGGAGAAAAGAAGAGAGGAGGTCGATAACAGCGGCAACAACAGATTTCGCCCGCCGCGGCTTGAATGCCACTCTTGCGATGGGCTTTTCCTTTATTCAAGAAGAGTTACAAGTTGCTATTGCACCATTACCTATAAGAGTAGTAGAGGGTACAATGGGGGAAGCTGGCGGCCGAGGAAAGAGATGCTAGAAACTAAGTAAAAGAAGCTGCAGAGGACTGGAGAACTGAAGCTGCAGATGCTGCCCAAGCTACCTGCCGAGGCCAGAAAAAACTAAGTCCACAACTCTTGACGACCTGGGAGAACTGGAAATCGGAGGCTGCGGAGGCTGCGCAAGCTGCTGCTGCTGACAGAAAAACTAAGTCCACAGCCCTTGACGACCTGGGCGGACTGGAGATTTGAGGCCGCAGACCTTGCTTGATCAACTCTGACGACCTAGAAAACTGAGTCTGCAGGCTTTGATCAAGGTGGCAGTTCTCCTCCCACGCGTCCAGAATGAGAGGTCTTGGGGGGTATTTATAGGCTCGGGGAGAATCTTCTTGAAGCGGGGCCCAGTGACGTCACCTTGACGACCTCGGCGGACTGAGAAAGATAAGGTTGACGATCTCGGCGGACTCGGCGGACTGACCTTTTCTCTACTGGGGCAGACTTCCGATTGGCAGCTAGAAGAGGGCAGGCAGGCTGAGTGACCTGAGGAGCAAGCAGGCGGAACAGCCTGAGCAGGCAGACTGAGCGGAGGCCACCCCCTAGCGGGCGGCCTGGGCGGACTTCAGAGGGAGTCCGCCCAGCCGGGGAGGCTGCCCCCTAGCGGTCGGCCTGGGTGGACTCCGGGGGAGTCCGCCCGGCAAGCGGAGGCCGCCCCCTAGCGGGCAGCCTGGGCGGACTCCAGGGGGAGTCCGCCCGGCCGGGGAGGCCGCCCCCTAGCGGGCGGCCTAGGCGGACTCTGGGGGAGTCCGCCCGGCAAGCTGAGGCCGTCCCCTAGCGGGCGGCCTGGGCGGACTCCAGGGGGAGTCCGCCCAGCCGGGGAGGCCGCCCCCTAGCGGACGGCCTGGGCGGACTCCGGGGGAGTCCGCCCGGCAAGCGGAGGCCGCCCCCTAGCAGGCGGCCTGGGCGGACTCCAGGGGGAGTCCGCCCGGCCGGGGAGACCACCCCCTAGCGGGCGGCCTGGGCGGACTCTGGGGGAGTCCGCCCGGCAAGCTGAGGCCGCCCCTTAGCGGGCGGCCTAGACGGACTCCAGGGGGAGTCCGCCCAGCCGGGGAGGCCGCCCCCTAGCGGGCGGCCTGGGCGGACTCTGGGGGAGTCCCCCCGGCAAGCGGAGGCCGCCTCCTAGCAGGCGGCCTAGGCGGACTCCAGGGGGAGTTCGCC
Organism: Platanthera zijinensis; assembly: GCA_039513925.1. Lineage (NCBI taxonomy): Eukaryota > Viridiplantae > Streptophyta > Magnoliopsida > Asparagales > Orchidaceae > Platanthera > Platanthera zijinensis. Next base: position 76,762,312 of record CM077097.1, read on the forward strand.
CAGCCGGGGAGGCCGCCCCCTAGCGGGCGGCCTGGGTGGACTCCGGGGGAGTCCGCCCGGCAAGCGGAGGCCGCCCCCTAGCGGGCGGCCTGGGAGGACTCCGGGGGGAGTCCGCCCGGCCGGGGAGGCCGCCCCCTTGCGGGCGGCCTGGGCGGACTCTGGGGGAGTCCGCCCGGCAAGCTGAGGCCGCCCCCTAGCGGGCGGCCTGGGCGGACTCCGGGGGAGTCCGCTCGGCAAGCGGAGGCCGCCCCCTAGCGGGCGGCCTGGGCGGACTCTAGGGGGAGTCCGCCCGGCAGCAGGCAGAGGTCGCCCCCTAGCGGGCGACCTGGGCGGACTCCGCCCAGCAGGCGGAGGCCGCCCCTGGCGGGCGGCTGGCGGAGCATCTGTCCTTGGGCGACTTCAGACCCGGCAGTTCGCCTTACGCGGACACGATGGACATCAGGGTTAGCCTGCTCCTTACGGGTGGGAACCTGTAAGAGAAAAGCAGAAAAAATAGGCTCCTTGGAGAGGATTGCCGATTTTGGGTTTAACATCTTGCACTGCCTTCTGCAACACCGATATGTGGAATACATCGTGTAGGCCACTCAGTTCCGCTGATAACCTTAGTCAATAAGCTGCTTCACCTATTCGCTCCAAGATCTCAAATGGCCCAAGGTACCTCGGGCTCAGCTTCTTCAAGCGTCGTACCAGTGAGACACCCTTGCATGGCTTAATCTTCAAATACACCCAGTCGCCAACAGCAAACTCAACATTTCGATGCTTGACATTATAGTATTTAGCATGTCTGTCCTGAGCGATCAACATTCATTCTCGAATAGTTCATACCAATCAAGTTGCATCTTCCACCTCTTGCCATTTCTATAACTTCGACTCACCCATTTCCAACCACGACAATGACGGGCGACATTTCCTACCATAAAGGGTCTCGAAGGGCGCCATTTGAATGCTCGCTTGGTAGCTATTGTTATAAGAAAATTCCACCAAGTACATGTGATCTTCCCACTATTTCTTGAATTCTAGGACGCATATGCGAAGCATGTCCTCTATCATCCTGTTAACTCTCTTGGTCTGACCATCCGTCTGCGGATGAAAGGCCGTGCTGAAACTCAGCTTGGTTCCCAACATTTGTTGCAGCAACCTATATTCATTGGACGTGAACCGCCCATCTTGGTCACTGAAGATGCTGCGGGGCACACCCTGTAGTCGAACAATGTTATCCACATATAGTTTTGCCAGTTTATCCACCGAATCATCCTTCTTATTCGGAATGAAGTGCGACACCTTTGTCAATCGATCTACAATCACCCAGATGGCGTCGTTCCCCTTCTGCGATCTTGGAAAACCATGCATAAAATCCATAGAAATATCGTCGAACTTCCACTCCGAGATAGGCAAGTACTTTAAGAAACCTCCAGGCTTCTGGCACTCCACCTTTACCAAAGCGCACGTTTGACACTTCGCCACACAAAGTGCCACTTCCTTCTTAAGTCCTGGCCACCAGAACATCTTCTTCAAATCACGATACATCTTCGTGCTCCCTGGGTGAATCGAGTACTTGGTATGATGAGCCTCGTACATCAATTCCTCCTGTAGTTTACCCACATTTGGGATACACAGATGACTATCCTTCCATAACAGTCCATCAACAACATCAAATTGGGAATTTGACCCATCCAAAGCCTCATCCATGATTTGCTTCTTGTCGCTATCAAACTCCAGAGCCTGTCGAATCCGATGAGCCAGGTCATAATGAACTTCTGTCCAGTTCAATTGCGCTTCAGCACTAGTCTTCTTGTCAACACAAGATATATCTAGTGTCTCTAACTCCCAAATCAAATGCTCACCATGAACCGACAACCAATTGGCCAGAGCAGGGGCCCTACGACTCAATGTGTCCGCAACTGCATTGCCTTTCCTAGGCACATAGTGAATCTTGAATGTGTAGTCCCCCAAGAACTCTATCCATCTCTGCTGCCGCATGTTTAGATCTTTTTGATCCAATAAGTACTTTAGGCTTTTGTGGTCGGTATAAATATCGACCTTCACCCCGTACAGGTAATATCTCTGCAGCTTAAGAGCAAATATCACGACCGCTAACTCCAAGTCATGGAACGAAATTTCTCTCATGCACCTTCAGCTGGCGTTAGCCATAAGCTATCACTCTCCCGTGCTATAGTAGAACACAACCCAAACCACTACCTGAAGAATTACTGTAGATCTCAAAACCTTCTGTCCCAACTGGCAAATATAGAATAGGCACCGTGGTCAACCGACTCTTCAGTTCCTTGAAAGCTTGCACGCACTCTGGCGACCACACAAACTTTTGATCTTTCCTCGTCAAAGTTGTGAGGGGTAACACTATCTGCGAGAAGTTCTCAACGAAGCGCCTGTAGTAGTTGGCAAGTCCCAGAAAACTCTGAACTTATGCTACTGAACACAACACAGGCCACTCCCGTATCGTAACTATCTTCGCCGGATCCACTGCAATCCCTTCTCCACTGACTATATGACTGAGGAATGCCACCGAAGACAACCAAAACTCGCATTTGGAGAACTTGGCATACAATTTGTTCCTCCTCAGCATCTCCATCACCAAATGCAAATGCTTGAAGTGATCCTCTTCGCACTGCGAGTACACCAATATGTCATCGATAAAGACTATCACAAAGTGGTCCAGGTACTCTCTGAATGTTCTGTTCATCAGATCCATGAACACGGTTTGTGCATTCGTCAGCCCAAACGACATGATAGTAAACTCGTAATGCCCATACCTCGTGCTGAAAGATGTCTTGGGGATATCACTTTCTCTTATCCACAACTGATAATACCCGGACTTAAGATCCAATTTCGAGTACACCAATAACCCGACTAACTGATTGAACAGATCATCAATCCTTGGGATCAGGTACTTGTTCTTTTCCGTTAACTTATTCAGCTCTCGATAATCGATACAGAATCGCAAGCTTCCGTCCTTCATCTTAACAAAAAGGACCGGTGCGCTCCAAGGCGACGAACTTGGACGTACATAACCTTGTTCCAACAGCTCTTCAAGTTGAACCTTCAACTCTGCCATCTCCTTAGGCACTAACCGATACAGAGAGCGTGACACAGGTTTTGTAACACCCCTTCCCAGTATTTCAGAAATAAGCCGTCCGGCTGGGTCAGCAATATAAAGAAAACTTGGAAACAATATTAAAACTAGTTTGGAGCAGGTAAAAAGAAACATTTACTAAGAATTTAAAACTTACAACGGAAGCTAAGAAAATAAGCTAAGGGTAAACACATACCTCAAATCTAGATTCACAAAGCCACTAAACATGAATGGAATCGAAATAACAGAAAATCTGTATAACATTAATAGTCTAATACAAATTATATAATACATTAACCAGGTACATTGTCCACATCTACAAGTACATGCTGAAAAAGAGTAAACTGAAAGTGGAAGTAACTACTAACTGACTCCACTTAATGCTCATCCTAGGCATAGTTTCCCACCTGGGTCACCTAAAAAACATTGCCCACGAGGGGTCAGAGTAAAGAAAAATAACTCCTCCTAATGACACTAAAAACAGTTTTTATATGATGAATGCATGTCTTTAGAAAATAGTTTTGTGCATTAAAAACATTTATGTTATATGTTATGCATGACTTTGCACTACTTCCTGATAAAAACATCTATTTGTTCTATGTACGTGACTTTTAGTTTACTAACCTAAGTCCTGTCATTCACAAACTAGTGTACTGACTCGCGACAGGTCTATACTTGAGTTCTAAGTGGCTTCTAACCTGCACATCTACTTGGAAGGCTCTAGGAAGAGAAGCTCCTAACGCGTATCTGAAACTGACAACCCGAGACCATCTTATGAACTCAATTGTTCTAGTGTCCCGCGGACACGGTCTCGAATCTACTAACAGTCTCAAAGGGAAGTAAACTCCCAAGACTATACTGCTCACAAGATACCATATGCCTTATGAGAAAGGTAGTGTGCCTCTACCGAGCACGAAAAGACTTGTGTGCTCATTGACCTTTAGGTCTGATGCTACTCTGCTTGGGATAACTCTTTTGGCATACTACTGAGCGACCCTAGACTTTCTCGTGGTCGACTTGAAGGGAAATTCACTCCCTTGGTTGGACAACCTCCAAGCTTACGTATGTAGGTAAAGTTTTGTACCTAAAATAACTGTTCATAATTTGACTAAACTGGGTCATGGAAAAAGGGCGTCATCCTACACGTTTTCCGCGACCATTTTCCTACCGCCACACTTTCCTATGCATGTTTATGATGCTTGTACGAAACTTACTCATGCATATACTGAATATAATTTTTGCTACGTCTAACTAACCCGAATTAAATGTCCCTACAGCGGTGCTATGGCGCTCGTAGACTTGGCGCGGCGATATTAGCTTTTTCGAAGGCAATCCTACTGCTGGGGATCTTCAGAAAACTACCTCGACCCCTCCAAAGTCATTTACGTGGAGTGATTGAGGCTCTCAATGTGTCCTACACAAAATCCGCGGTGGACCACGAACACCAAAACCTAAAATAGGGCATTAGGAACAAAAATTAGTGTAGCCTAACCTCCAAATAAAAGGATCTCCATGAGGGAATAAAGATAAGGGAGGAATCGACTCACCGGAACCAAAACGGACCCCACTACCACCGGCTAGGGTTGAAACCCGACACTTTCGCGGCCAAGGAATAAAGAGGAACACTCACTGACGCCTGCAGAGGAGGGAGGTGAATTCGGATTTGCTTTCTGGAGAGGAATCCGGCGGCGGAAAGGGAAGCAGAAGGCGCGTCGGCTCGGTGCTAGCGGGAATTGGAGTCGATGGCCTGGCGGAGTGGGAGAAACTGTCGAGCACGGGTTACGACTTTTCTCCTGTGAGAAAGAGAGGGATGCGGGCTATAAAAACCGTGCCTTGCAGTTTTCTAATTAACCGCACGAGGAGAGGGGGGGGGGGGTAAACTACTATTGGCACCCCAAAATTATCAATTCTTGCTAAACGCAACTCATGCTCTACTAATGCCTTAAAACTTAAACGATTTCGCCCAGCAACTTTACTAAAATTAAAAATGCATCAAAACTATGGATTTTACAAATCTCCCCTCCTAACAAAGATTTTTGTCCTCGAAAATTGAAACCATACCTAAATCGAAGAGAAAAGAATAGTCTGTATTTCTCTTAAGCTCATCCTTTCGCTCCCAAGTATACTCTGGACGGCCAGAGTTCATTCAAAGGACTTTTACCATGCGAATCTCTCTGTTCTTGAGCTACTGTATCCTTGAATACACTATTCTGACTGGTCTAACCCCAATACTAAGATTTGTCTCGATTGGTGCTTCCTCGGTACTGATGATCTGACTGGGATCTCTGACTTCTCTCCTCAGATAGGAGATGTGGAATACATCATGTATACCACTCATTTCCTCAGGTAAGGCCAACATATATGCAACCTCACCAACTCTTTCCAGCACCTCAAAAGGACCAACAAATCTGGGGCTCAGTTTCTTCATCCGCTTTATTCTAGAGACTCCTCTGACTTGTCTGACCTTCAGATAAATATAGTCTCCAACACTGAACTCTACTGATCTGTGCTTCTGATCATGATACTTGGCCTGAAAATCCTGAGCTGTCTTCATACGCTCCTGAATAAGCTTGATCCTGTCAGTGGTCTTATCAATCCATAAATCCATGATAGTAGATCTTTCCTCACTTTCAGCCCAACATAATGGTGTATGACAATGTCTACCATAGAGGGCTTCAAACGGTGTCATCCCAATACTCATCTGAAAATTATTGTTGTAGGAGAACTCCAGAAGACTATCATACTTCTCCCATTTTCCTCCAAAGTCTAATATGCACATCCGTAGTAGATCCTCCAAAGTCCTATTTGTGCGCTCAGTCTGTCCATCGGTCTGGGGATGGAATGCGGTGCTGAAATGTAACCTGGTGCCCAACCGCTCCCGTACATATCTCCACTCCTTGGAGGTAAACCTGTCATCTCGGTCTGAAACTATAGTCTTGGGAACACCGTGAAGTCGAACTATCCCGTCGATATATAACTGTGTCAGCTTCGGACCTTGATCCGTCTTCCTAAGAGGAATGAAATAGGCGACCTTAGAAATTTGATCAACTATAACCCATAAGGAATCATTCCCACTCTGCGATCTCGGTAAACCATGAATGAAGTCTATGGATATATCCCCAAAAGTCCACTCGGGAATGGGAAGTGGCTGCAACTTGCTGAAAGACTTGATTTAAAGAGCCTAGACACCTAGAGGGGGGGGGAGGTGAATAGGTTCTAATTTCCTTTAATAAATTTAGGCAAGTAACTAGATCTATCACAATATAAAATATACTATCCACAACATAACATACACAACACAGCACAGTACACCAGATTTATAGTGGTTCCCCAAGTTATGGGTACATCCACTTTCCCCCTTCGCCTATCCAGTAGAGAACTGGATTCATCCCAACTTTCTTCCACTAACTCAGATCCACAGATCTTACAACTCAGAACCTGATAGGTTCCTATAGCTCAGACTTATACAAGTCCTACCTCAGATTCTTCCCCAAGAACCTTACCTCAGGCAACAACCTTATCTCAGACTTTCACAAGTCCTACACCTCAGTATCTCAGCCCTACCTCAGCCTTTATAAACACAAGCTTACAACTCAGATCTATAAAAGATCTTACAAGGAAAAAGAAGATTTAATTGTACAGAAATTTCACCCAGAAATAACTCTCAATTGGTGTGAGCTTCTTGATCAGTTCTTTAATAAACTGTATACTTCAGATCCAACCTGGCTTAGCTTTTTTAAAGCTTCTTGATTGAACAAAATGAGGTTTATCTTCACTTGGTGTAGAAATTGATCTTCAGATAGCTCCCTTCTTAGATTCAGACTTAGATCTGAATCTTTCTTGTAGACTCTTCAGGATCTGCCTTCTTAAGGGTTCCCCCCTTTCTTGTTGTTGAATTCTCTCTCTGGTTCTGTGTTGGTTTGTTCCCTCGTAATTGCTTAAAAATTACTTTTGTTGTCATGGATAAGTCCTTTATATAGAGTTTCTCAATGATTACCGGCTGATCCGGTTTGTAACAACCTACTAACAGTTCTGACACAGGTGTCAGACTTGTTGTTTATGACAGCTGTCAAGTCTACAGCCGTGACAGTTGATTCTGCAATGACTTTATATCTTAGCAGGAAACACTTACCAAACTACTTCACATGTGTCGACACAAATAGACTAAGTGTCGACACAAGTCTTGATGATGTCGACACAGTAATCAATGTGTCGACACAGTCGTTCTTCTGCTTCTCGACACAGCTTCTGTTGTATGTGTCGACACAAGTCCTGTGTGTCGACATAACTGCTCCTGGTCTCGACATAGCTGATGCAGACAGATGGCGTTGAGTGTATGTCCAGATGTCATTGAATGTGTGTCGACACAAGTCCTGTGTGTCGACACAACTGCTCCTGGTCTCGACATAACTGATGCTGACAGACGGCGTTGAGTGTATGTCCAAACGTCGTTGAGTGTGTGTCGATACAAGCCTTTCAGACTCAGTACAACAATTGATGATAGATGGCATTGAGTGTGTGTCGACATAAGTCCTGTGTATCGAGACAAGCCTTCTTTAGGTGTCGACACAATTCCTGGGTGTTGACACATGCTCCTGCTTCAGGTGTCGACACAATTCCTTACAAGTGTCGACACTTGTACTTAGAAATTTTCCTACATTTCTTAACCTGCACATTATAACTTAAACATCCCATCAAATACAAATTGATGTATATTATTGAGTAAGAGGTGGCTTCTCCAAATCTGGTACATAGTTTCCAGTGTACCCAATAATCTCCCCGTATTTGGAGAAGTCATAACCCTTAGTCAAAGATATACACCACATATAATAAATCAAAAGAAAAATAGATGTTCATATATTTCACTACAGGATAGCATATAAGAAAGATAATAGCTAAACTCAATACTGAAAATGATGTCATTCATTAATCAAAAAATTTTTTAGGTTTACATGTTTTTTAAAGAACAAAAAATCAAAAGATTACATTGTTCTACATATTAGCCTATTTATCCTAAGACTAGGCTCCTTGATTACAATTCCTTTTCCAGATCTTATCTTAGCCTGCACATTAGGTTCAGTATCATCAGCTGGTTTCTTTCCTTTCAGGTCTTTCTTCTTCAGTTCTTCAGCCTTGATCCTTTGCCTTTCAAAATAGTGAAAAGGCTTTTGAAAGTACTTGCTAGGCTCCACAGAGTCAGTAAGTAACTTCCCAGCTTTAGCACTCCTCCTATACTGAAGAATAGCCTCTTTCCTTACCTGATACTTATTCTACTCTTGCTCAGAGTACCATTTGCCTCTATCATATGTCTTGTCCTTCACAACTTTCCAGGCAGTTAAAATAATGTTCCTGGAGGTAGGACTCCACTGCTCAAAATCAGGCTTCAGTTCTGCCTGTTCTATAAACCTTTTCTTGGAAAGTTGTGCCTCCCTCTGAGCTTCCTTTGCAGCCTCTGACATTTCTACCTTTTCAATAATAATATTCTGTGCCTCCTGTGGAGGGCTATACATTTACTAAACTTCTTGCTAGACAATGTCAAAATCTGCTAGAGGAAAAATGACCTGTGTAACCTCTGGCTTATCCCCTTCAATATAGGCAAGTTGAACACCAGACTCAGTAGGATTATCATCCTCGCATAGGGGTGGAAATCCAAGTGTGGCTCTGATGGTGTTAGATACCCATTTTGCATGATCAGAGTTGGCTTTGACTAACATTCTCTCCCCCTTTATGACTTCTCTAGCTATATGATCTCTCAGATCATTCTTTTGAAACCATACTTAATCAGCTAGATATTTTGTACCTTCTTGGTAGTAGGCTTTGAATTTAGTCAGGTAATCAGAATTAGTCTTTTGAGAGGCTTCAATGGCTGTTTGGACAGCAGCTAGATCTTCTTGTATTTGCTTGGATACTTTAGTTTTCAAATCAGTAGAAATACTTCTCAGTTTTTTGAGAATTTCTTCATGGGAGTCTTTGAGATTTTCATTTGACCTGAATTGATTTTATAATATATATCCTTGCTTGACTGTGATGTCTTCAACTTCAGTCTTTATTAGCTGTCGTTTCTCAGCCAAATATACTACAGCATTACCTCCCTTATGGAAGCAATCTGTCATCTCTTTCTTATTCAGGTTGACTTCAAATCTGATGGATTTAATGTCTTGAGCCAGATGGAACTATAGTTCTTTATTTGACTCATCCACATATTTATCCAAAGATTGCCTTTTCTTATTCAACATTACTTGCAATTGGACTAGTAGTGAATTGAAATCCATGCTTGGAGCAGGTGGTGGTGTGACTGTTTGCAAGGCTTTCTTGTAGCCTGAGCTCCTTTTCCTGATTGCAACCATCTTCCTCTTCTTAGCCATAGAGGCTTCCTCATCATTAGAAGATTGTGATGAGCTTTCTATATAAATTGTTTCCTTATTAGAAGGGGCATTCAATAGCTCCTCCCCCTCAATTCCTGGCAGTTCCTTTTCTTCTATTTGCTGCTCCCCCTCAGTCCATGCTGCAGGTAAATCAGGAAACAGCTATTCCATAGTTATCTCCTGCTGCATCTGAACAGGAGGAACAAGATTAGTTTGGGAAACAAAAGGTTCTCCCTGAACATCCAGATCTTTGTCCAGGGTCCTCTCTTTAAAGGAGATACTTACTTGCTCATCTTGAGCTGTGTCTTTCATGTGCACATCTTGTGCTTCCTTCTCAGCAATGATCAGTACTTATTTGTTTATATATAATACAATGTCCATCACTGTATCAGCAGCATACTCACTCTCCATGGTAGCTACAGCAATGCCTCCCCCTTGGGCAGACAGCTCAGATAGTTCAGTGTATTGTACTGCTGATTCAGAGTGTTCTCCCCCTGGAGTGGAGTCTATCTGTTGCTTTAGGTACTGACTGCTCTCTACTTGATCTTGAGCTTCTTTTTGTTGTTGGTCTTCATCTGAAATGAAGACTACCTCTTCTTCAGAATCACTGGAGGGTTCTGTTTGTTGAACAATTTCTTTCTTCTTATTATCCTTCTTGACCTGTTTTTGTGGAGTAAAAACCTCTTTAGTCAGTACTCTATCCCATCTAGATAGAATTCTCATGTCCATCCTCCTCGTATGGTTGATCTTGGATCCTGGCAGGTGGTTCAAAACATCTGGTATTATAGAAGCTAGACATAAGCTTAGTATCCTTCCCAGATTTGGCTTCTTTATTCCTTCTAGAATCTTGTCAAACACCACTGATGACCAGTCTGTTTTTACACTAAATATGACTCTAGTCATTAGGTTGAACATGTAGGCAGATATTCTATCATGTCCACCAGTCGTGCACAGAATTACCTTGCCTATGATTTCAGAAAGAAACTTACCTTGGGAATTCATCCCCTTTCTGGTAATTGATGATCCAACTTTGGTATTAGGGTTCAGCCCGTACCAACTTAGTGCATCTTTTGTCATGGATGGAACTATTTCATCATCATCCTTAACTTTGGGAAGTTGAAGCGATTTCCTGATCATCTTAAGTGTGAGTTTTACTCTTGAATCCTGAACTGTGGCTTTCATCTTTTTTACGTCATAATCCACATTTATAGATGAGTAGAATTCAAGGACTTCCTTCTTCCAAATTCTTGTAGGTTCAGAGACCAAAAACTCCAAACCACTTTCAAAAATTAGGGTAATCACACCCTTGATGTCCTGAGAAGCTATCTCGAATCCCCCGCGAACCAGCTTGTATCCCTCATTCACTTTGTCGTCCTGGTGCGGCGCCATTGACGAGAGAGAGAAAAAAGAGAAAAGAAGAGTATATCTATGTCGACACAAGGTCTAGAGTCGAGAATTCTGAAGGCGTAGTCGACCAGATTTTGTCGTCTTCTATTTATTGTGTACTGGTATAGGGTAGGTCAAAAGACACGCTTTACTTATAATACTAGTTGACAAAATTTTACATGTGTCGACATAAAAGACTTGGATCTCAACAAAACCTACTTTTAGTTGACACGTCTATGTGTCGACATACTAGTGTCAGTGTCGACATGGGCTAGGTAAGTCTTGACAGAGTGTGTCGACACCAATTCTTGTGTCGACACAAATACTATTTTTGTGTTGACACAACATACTGAGAGTGCCGACACAATTTGCTTGTGTCGACACAAATTTTCTTACTTACCCAAATTTCCTGAGAAATTTAGTGCTTACATATTCTACTTAGGAAAGCTTGTGCTGGCCTAGTCTAGGTTCAACATACCTAATTCAATTTTAAAATAATTGAATTTAATTTCATCCAAAGGTTTTGTAAAAATATCAGTAATTTTATTATTTGTGTTCACAAATTCTAGACTAATATCTTCCTTCTCCATATATTCTCTGATGAAATGAAACTTAATTTCTATGTGCTTAGTTCTATTGTGTGAAACAGGGTTATTAGTAATAGAAATAGCACTAGTAGAATCACAAAATAGTGGAATTCTACTTACCTTGATGTCATAGTCTTCAAGTTGATGCTTTATCCACATCAACTGTCCACAGCAGCTGCCTGCAGCTATATATTCTGATTCAGCAGTTGAGATAGCTACACTTGTTTGCTTCTTGCTGCTCCATGACACCAGCCTTCCACCTAGGAATTGACAAGTTCCTGTGGTACTTTTCCTGTCTTCTTTGCATCCTGCAAAGTCTGCATCTGAGAAGCCTGTTAGTAAGAAATATCTATTCTTAGGGTACCAAAGACCTAGATTAGTTGTGCCCTTAAGATATCTCAAAATTCTCTTGACAGCTGTGTAATGAGATTCCTTTGGGCATGCTTGGTACCTAGCACAAACACATGTTGCATACATGTTGTCAGGTCTACTAGCAGTCATGTAGAGTAGAGAGCCATTTATCCCTCTATATAAAGACTCATCAACAGGTTTCCCTGCTTCATCTTTTCCTATAGGAATACTTGTCCCCATTGGAGTTTTCATGGTGGAGGCTAAGTCCATTCCATATTTATTAATCAACTCTTTGGTGAACTTAGACTGAGATATGGACAATCCATCATCAGTTTGTCTAACTTGAAGTCCCAAGAAGAGCTTCAGCTCACCCATACTGCTCATTTCAAACTTCTCTTGCATAAGTTTGGCAAACTTTCTACAAAGGTTGTTTTTAGTAGATCCAAAGATAATGTCATCAACATATATCTGGACGAGGATGATCATGCCTTTAGATTCCCTAAAGAATAGAGTTTTGTCTATCTTTCCTTTAGAGAATTTATTCTCAATAAGAAAAGTAGACAAGGTTTCATACTAAGCCCTAGGGTATTGTTTCAAACCATATAGGGCATTCCTAAGCCTATATACATAGTTAGGATAGTGAGAGTCTACAAAACCTGAGGGTTATTCAACATAGACTTCCTCTTTTAAGTCACCATTTAGAAATGCTAACTTTACATCCATCTGATATACCTTGAAACCTTGATAGGCAGCATAGGACAAGAACAACCTTATAGCTTCCAGCCTTGTCACTGGGGAAAAGGTTTGATCAAAGTCAATCCCTTCTTCTTGCCTGTAGCATTTTTCTACCAACCTGGCCTCATTCTTGATTATGGTTCCATTCTCATCAAGTTTATTTTTGTAGATCCACTTGGTTCCTATAACATTGTGATCCTTTGGGTTAGGAACAAGTTCCTAGACTTTACATCTTTTGAATTGATTCAGCTCTTCCTGCATGGCATCAATCCAGTTTGTGTCTAGCATGGCCTCTTCAAACTTCTTAGGTTCTATCTGTGATAGAAAACTTAAACATAGAACTGTGTTCATGCTCTTGCTCCTGGTTAGTACACCTTGACTTGCATCACCAATGATTTGATAAGCTGGATGATCCTTCAGGTGTCTTCTTGCTGGAGGAAATCTGCCAACCTCTTGGCCTTCTTCATTTTCCTCATCCTGATGCACCTCACTATTTTCTTCTTCATCCAGTGAATCTTATTCTCCCCTGGATAACATGCATCCTTTTCTTCATCCAACCGAGCAGGCGCTTCTTCAATAATAGTCAGCTTGTCCAGGCTATCCTTTAAACCTGTAGAACTACCTGAAGAGCTAGACAATTTACTGTTAATCAACTTAGACTCATCAAATACTACATGGACAGATTCTTCTATAATTTGTGTAGTCAAGTTATAGATCATGTATGCCCTACTATTATTGTTGTACCCAATAAATATCACTTCTAGGGATTTGGCAACAAATTTAGTTTGGTAGTGCTTACCATTAACTAGGATATAACACTTGCTACCAAAGATTCTAAAGTAGGAAATGTTTGGTTTTCTGACTTTAAAAATCTCATAGGGAGTCATCTTATGTTTCTTATTGATGGAAGCTCTATTGAGTACATGACATGCAATATTTACTGCCTCGCCCAGAAGTACTCAGGGAGAGTAGTGTCACTAAGTAGTGTTCTACATGCCTCAATAAGAGTCCTATTCTTCCTTTCAGCAACTCCATTTTGCTGGGGAGTTCTAGGTGAGGAGAACTCCTAATGAATCCCAAGTTCTTCACAAAACTTTGTCATACACTCAGACTGAAATTCAGTTCCATGGTCACTTCTGATTTTGACCACTGAATTGTTAAATTCATTCTAAATTTGTCTAACAAAAGTCTGGAAGACAGTAGTGGTTTCAGATTTCTGCCTCAAGAAGAAAACCAATGTGAATCTAGAATAGTCATCCACAATAACTAATGTGTATACTTTCCTACCTAGACTATGAACTGGCATAGGACCAAATAAATCCATATACAAGAGATATAAACATCTCATAGAATCTTTGGTATCAAGTACTTGGAAAGAGGACTTAGTCTGTTTTCTCTTTTGGCAAGGTGAACAAACAACCTCTTTAATGCACTTGACTTGAGGACCATTCCTCACTAACCCCATACTAAATTGCTGTCCTATTGACTTATAGTTCAGATGAGCCAGCCTCTTGTGCATTGGACACACTGTGATGCTTTCTCACCTGCAACTAGATAAATGGGTGAGATGTTATACTCATAATCAAGGTTAAGACAATATACATTCCCTTTCCTAGTGCCAGCCAGAATGATCTCTTGATCACTTGACCTCCTTATTTGGCACTCCGCTTTGAGGAAAGAGATGTCATAACCTAGATCACTAAGCTGACTTATGCTAATCAGGTTATGTTTCAGACCCTTCACAAAAGCCACTTGAGTGATAGTAATAGAATTACTAGAAATGTTACCAAATTCTTTGATGATTCCTTTTTCAGATCCACCAAAGATTACTTTGGGTCCATTCTCTATGGGTGCATAGTCCCTCAACGTTCTTCTTGTTCCAGTCATGTTCCTGGAACATCCACTATCCAAGTACCATATAGGGGTTTGGCCACTTGGATTCACCTGCATCAAATAAATATTTACCTATCCTCAGAACCCAAATTGTTTTTGGTTCCTAGGTTCTTGTTAGTTTGAAATCTATCATGCTTTCCTGTAGATTTTCTGATAGGTAAGCTGTTCTTGTTTTTAAACACTTGTGTTGAACCAATAATCCATGGCAAAGTGGCCCATCTTGCCATAACACCAACACTCAAATCTGTTGTACCTTCTCTTAGGTACAGACTTTATAACTTTGTTGCCAGCAGTCCTTTTAAGTGTAGGTGTTGGAGCAGCAAACCCCAAGGATTCCTTAAGAACCTGATGAGTTTGCTTATAGAATGGCCTATTGGCATATACACCCTTGCCAATGAGATCTCCATACTCACAGCGACCATGAGTAATATCATGATAACACCTATTTGTAGGTTGCATCACTTTCCTGAAGAAGATAAGGGGCTTTGAGGCTAGTGGCTGAACTGGGGCTTTGCCTTTTCTATGAGAATTGGTGGCCCTTGTTCTTTCCTTAAAGCCTAGACCTGTCTTTCCATTTTGAGAAATGAAATTGTCCATTAAGGGTAAGAATGACTTTGGCTTAGAGAATTTAGCCACTAAATCCTTTTCTTTCAGAAGTTTTGCCTCCAGATTCTTGATGTGATTTTTCTTGAAGGAGATTGTGCCCATCTGAATAATAGTTATGTTTTTCAGTTTGGCAACCTCATTAAATTTCAAATCCAACAACTTTGTTGAATCTGAAGCAGCCAACTTAAGAGATTCAATTTCCTTGGCATGCTTCTTGACAAGGAACTTTCTCCTCTTCAGAGCTTGCAACAAACCACCATACTCATCAATGAGTTGATGTACATCCCCCTCAGATTCAGAACCATCCACACCTCTTGATGCAGATGCTTCTGATTTTGATCCAGTATAGTAATCAGAAGCTGAGGGAGAACTATATACCTTAGTTGGACCGGGCTGATCCTGACACTGATCATCTTCTGCTAGAGCCATCATCCCTTTATATCAATAGTCTTCAACTCTATTTATGGAGTCCAGCATTTGTAGGAATTCTAATTCCCTAGAATCTTCTTCTGTAGAGAACATCCCAATATATGCTTCTGCATCATCTTCTTCTCCTGATTTTGATGATGAAGAGTCTATCCAACTCTTCTGCTTCTGAGCAACAAAGGATTTATCCTTCTTGCCTTTTACTTGATGCTTCTTCTTGTCCTTAAACTCCTTCCTCTTGTCATGATAGTCAGCTATGACATGTCTAGACCTGTTGCAACAATAACAAACAATCTTAGAAATAGTTTGTTTACTAGGTTTTTAGGCATACCTGTCCTCCTTGGAAGTCTTCTTTTTCTTGTAATAATCAACCTTGGAGAAGGATGTTGATGGTCTAGTTCTCCATTTCTTCTTTTTCATAAACCTTTGAAAATGCCTTGTAAAGGCAGCAAAGTCCATATCAAAGGTGTGGCTATCTGATGTGTTGTTGTCATGATTTTCTTCTTCTGCCTCAGCACTCCTTCTGGGTGGAGAAGGAGACTTTCTCCTACACTTTCTTATGCCTTTAGCCTTGAAGGCTACTTACTTCTCTTTGTACTCAGACCTACTTCTTTTCTCCTCCTCTTTTCTAGCAGTGAGCTGCATTTTATAGGATAACAACTTTCCAAATAGTGTGGGTGGAGGTGTATCAACAAGCCTGGCCACCTCTCTGATGGCACATATCTTTGTGTCTCAGTCCTTTGTTAGTGATCTGAGAAACTTGTCATTCAATTTATATGTGCTGAAGACTCTTCCATAGGTCATCAACTCATTTACTATCCTTAAGAACTTCTTGTAACATTCAGCTATGCTGTCAGACTTGGCTTGTCTAAAGCTCTCATATTCTTGATTCAACATAGATTTCCTGTCTTCTCTAACTTCTTCAGTTCCCTCCATGTAGACAATCAAGGTGTCCCACATCTCCTTAGAGGTTTTGTAATGCACCAGATTATGAAATGTGTCATCATCTATAACACTTACAATAATGTTTTGTGCTCTTTTGTCTAATGTTGCAAGGATGATCTCATCCTTGGTCATTTCAGAATAACTCTTTGAGGTTTTAACATTTGCATCAAGAGCTAATATCTTCATTGTAATGAAGGGACCTTCTTATACTGTGATGTAGTTTCATGGATCAGATGCTTCCAGAAACAACCTGACCCTTTCCTTCCATATACCAAAGCATTCTTTCCCGCAGATAGGCAGTTTCATAGATCCAAATTCCTTCTGATTCTTATTTGAACCCATTCTTGAAATCTGTTAATTGCCTTAGAGATTCACTCAGACTGTTAGGTCTATCTTTGAGCAACCTCCCTCTGATACCACTTGAAAGACTTGATTTCAAGAGCCTAGACACCAAGAGGGGGGGGGGGTTAATAAGTTCTAATTTCCTTTAATAAATTTAGGAAAGTAACTAGATCTATCACAACACAGAATATACTATCCACAACATAACATACACAACACAACACAGTACACCAGATTTAAAGTGGTTCCCCAAGTTATGGGTACATCCACTTTCCCCCTTCGCCTATCCAGTAGAGAACTGGATTCAGCCCAACTTCCTTCCACTAACTCAGATCCACAGATCTTACAACTCAGAACCTGATAAGTTCCTACAGCTCAGACTTATACAAGTCCTACCTCAGATTCTTCCCCAAGAACCCTACCTTAGGCAATAGCCCTACCTCAGCCTTTATCACCAGACTTATAACTCAAACTTTCACATTCCCTACACCTTAGGCTCTCAGCCCTACCTCAGCCTTTATAAACACATGCATACAACTCAGATCTATAAAAGATCTTACAAGGAAAAAGAAGATTTAGTTGTACAGAAATTTCACCCAAAAATAACTCTCAATTAGTGTGAGCTTCTTGATAAGTTCTTGAATAAACTGTATACTTCAGATCTAACCTGACTTAGCTTTTTCAAAGCTTCTTGATTGAAAAAAATGAGGTTATTCTTCACTTGGTGTAGAAGTTGATCTTCAGACAGCTCCCTTCTTAGATTCAGAATTAGATCTGAATCTTTCTCATAGAATCTTCAGGATCTGCCTTCTTAAGGGTTCCCCCCTTTCTTGTTGTTGAATTCTCTCTTTAGTTCTATGTTGGTTTGTTCCCCCATAATTGCTTAAAAATTACTTTGGTTGTCATAGATCAGTCCGTTATATAGAGTTTATCAATGATTATCGGCTGATCCGGTTTGTAACAACCTTCTGACAGTTCTGATACAGGTGTCAGACTTGTTGTTTATGACAGCTGTCAAGTCTATAGCCGTGACAGTTGATTCTGCAATGACTTTATATCTCAGCAGGAAAAACTCAGCAAAATACTTCACATGTGTCGGCACAAATAGACTAAGTGTCGACACAAGTCTTGATGATATCGACACAACACTCAATGTGTCGACACAGTCATTCTTTTGTTTCTCGACACAGCTTCTATTGTATGTGTCGACACAAATCCTTTATGTCAACACAACTGCTCCTAGTCTCGACATAGCTGATGTAGACAGATGGCGTTGAGTGTATGTCCAGCCATCAGTGAGTGTGTGTCGACACAAGTCCTGTGTGTCGACACAACTGCTCCTTGTCTCGACATAGCTGATGCTTATAGACGACGTTGAGTGTATGTCCAGACGTCATTGAGTATGTGTCGACACAAGTCCTGTGTGTCAACACAAGCCTTTCAGACTCAGTACAAAAGTTGATGATAGATGGCGTTGAGTGTGTGTCGACACAAGTCCTGTGTGTCGACACAAGCCTTCTTCAGGTTTCGACACAATTCCAAGGTATTGACACAAGCTCCTACTTCAGGTGTCGACACAATTCCTTACAAGTGTCGACACTTGTACTTAGAAATTTTCCTGCATTTCTTAACCTGCACATTGGAACTTAAACATCCCATCAAATACAAATTGATGTATATTATTGAGTAAGGGAAGGCTTCTCCAAATCTGGTACATAGTTTCCAGTGTACCCAACACTTGCCTCTAGGCCTTTGGGACTCGGCCTTAACCAACTTTGATGTCTCACACTTCCCTACATAATTTGCAACATCACTCTTTAAACCTGGCCACCAGACTACCTTCTTGAGATCTGCATACATCTTCGTGCTACCAGGATGTATAGAATATCTAGAATTGTGTGCCTCAAAAAGAATGTCCTCACGAAGGTGACTAACATCGGGGATACACACCCTGCCATCATGCAATAGTAACTCATTCTGAATAGAGAATCTCTTTTTCTGACCGGACTGCACTGAGATCCAAATCTCTGCCATCTTTGGATCCAAAGGTAGAGCTATCCTTATTCTATCTTTAATGTCGCAAGTAATCTCCCTCCAACATAACCTTGCAGAACAAAAACTACAATGGGGCACAACGAGGATGTCCAGTCTCTCCAGCTCTCGTGCCAACTCCTTCTGCTGAGTGAGAAGGGAAAAACACGAGCCTCTTCGGCTAAGAGCATCAGCTACCACGTTCGCCTTTCCTGGGTGGTACTGAATGTCTACGTCGTAGTCTGAAACAAACTCTAACCATCTGCGCTGCCTCAAATTAATCTCTCGCTGATCAAAGATATACTTGACGTTCTAATGATCAGTAAAGATCTCGCAATGCACTCTATAGAGATAGTTCCTCCATATCTTCAGAGTGTGTATGACTGCTGCAAGCTCCAAGTCATACCCGAGATAGTTCCTTTCATGAACCTTTAACTGTATGGAGGCATAGGCTACGACCTTTCCATGCTGCATGAGAGCACAACCCAAAACCTGACCTAATGCATCGCTATATATTTAAAACCTGTCAGGCCCTAAAGGTAAACTCAAAATCGGTGCGGTCATCAACCTGTCCTTCAAGTCCTCAAAATCCAACTCGCATTCAACTATCCATACCAAGCCCTTACCCTTCCTAGTGAGGGAAGTCAGTGGTAAGTCTATCTTTGAGAAATCCCTTATGAATCTCCTGTAGTATCCAACATGACCCAAAAAGCTACGAACTTCTGAAACTGTCGTCGGTCTTGGCCAATTCTTAATAGCCTCTATCTTCTTCGGATCAACACTAACCCCTTTCTAACTGATGATGTGGCCTAAGAATGTAATCTCTAAAAGCCAAAACTCACACTTTGAAAACTTGGAATATAAATGGTTCTTCCTGAGTGTGCTCAAAACCATCCTGAGGTGTGCGACATGATCTTCTGCACTCTTAGAGAACACCAAGATATCATCTATGAAGACGATAACAAAACAAACCAAGTACTCCCGAAATACCCTATTCATCAGATCCATAAATACTAAAGGGGCGTTGGTCAGCCCAAACGGCATGACCACGAACTCGAAGTGTCCATATCTGGTACTGAATGTCGTCTTCTGAATATCCACATCTCAAATCTTCAGCTGATGATAGCCCGACCTCAGATCTAACTTTGAAAAGGTTCCCTCTCCCACCAACTGGTCGAATAAATCATCAATCCTGGGAATCAGGTACTTGTTCTTTATTGTCAGCTTGATCAATTCACGGTAATCTATGCACAGTCTCAGAATACCATCCTTCTTCTTCACAAACAGTACTTGAGCACTCCAAGGTGAAGTACTGGGGCGTATAAAACCCAAATCAAGCAACTCCTGCAACTGGCTCTTCAATTCTGCTAGTTTCCTTGGAGCCATCCGATAGAGATATTTGGCTACCGGTGTAGCCCCAGGCTACAAGTTTATCGGGAACTCAATCTATCTATCTGGAGGGGTACCAGGGAGCTCTTCCGGGAAAACATCGGGAAACTCCTGCACCACTGGTACCTTTGTCAAGTCAGTCTTAGACTTCACGCTCATCAATACTACGAAGGTTGCACAACCCTTACTAATGCACCTTCTTTCTTGGAATGCGGAGATGATCATCTTCACTACTCCCTTCAAGCCCTAAAAAGAAAAAGATGTTTGGTTGGGGCCCTCAAACTATATCTGCTTTGCCCTACATTCAATCCTGGCATTGACTGCCGAAAGCGAGTCCATACCAAAAATCAAGTCGAATCCTGCTATAGGTAGCTGCAAAGCTTCCACGATAATCTTGGTATCACCAAACTGCATAAGAACCCTGCACTTATCTCTGGTCTGTAGAAGGGATCCATTCGACATCATGACTTCCAGCGGTACTGTCTCTGGAAAGACTTCTAAATTCATCTTACACACTAGAGATTCCACGATAAACGAGTGCAAGGCACCCGTATCAAACAGAATTGTTGGTACCCTAGTTTGATTTGAGTTTAGTCCTCTCCTTTGTGCTCCTTGACCCAAGAATTATCTATGGTCAATGGTTAGTAGTCTAGCTGTAGAGTCCTCACTTTTCCAGATTGCGAATTTGGTTAAGTAGTTTTTCGTTCGACTATAGTCGAACGCCGCTCGACTATCGTCTATCGGCTGATCGACGATCATCTTTCAGTTGATCGACGCTCTGTCTGCGTTGATAGGTCGACTATCTGTTGATAGGTCGACTATCTGCTTGGCGTGGTAGTTCGACTATCTGATAGTTCGACTATCTGTTGATAGGTCGACTATCTGTTCCGCTTTGATAGGTCGACTATCTGTTGATAGGTCGACTATCTGTCGTCTTTGATAGTTCGACTATCTGTCCTGATAGTTCAACTATCTGATAGTTCGACTATCTGTTGATAGATCGACTATCTGGTCTGTTTTGATAGTTCGACTATCTGTTGATAGGTCGACTATCTGTTTTCTGAGGTAGGTCGACTATCTGCTTGATAGGTCGACTATCTGTTTGCGCTTGATAGTTCGACTATCTGTCCTGATAGATCGACTATCTGATAGTTCGACTATCTGTTCTGATAGGTCGACTATCTGCCGAGGTAGTTCGACTATCTTCTTCGATAGGTCGACTATCTGGATCGTTCGACTATCTGCCCGATAGTTCGACGATCTCCGTGCGTCGGTCGACGATCTCCGAAGGTCGTTCGACGCTTTCTGTCTGCCTTTATATTTTGTATTTATTTATTATATTTAATTAATTAATACATTTTCTGGCAAGTTGTTTCAGTTGTTTTATGATAATATTTCCAGGCATATCTGCTCTATTCTTTTTGCCTGAGTCAAATCTTTTTTAGATAAAGTTGTTTGTCTTATTAGCTGTCTTTGTATTTTACTTTATCTGCTGACAGCCCTTTATAGCCGTTAGACCAAAAGTCTTCTCTTTGCTATAAAGAGTATTTCTTTGATGTGACTTTATTTAGTCCTTCTGTTATTTGATTTGATCCTGCAGCTTCTTAGAAAGAGGTTCATTCCTTTTATAGAATATCCTGCTGCAGAGTTTGTTTTGCTGTGTGTTATTTGCAGCCCCGGTCTCAAGTTTCAGAAGAAGACAAGTAATTCAAACTGAAGAGAGCCATTGCTTGTATCTGCTATATAAAGGACCCTTTGAAGAAGGATTGAAGCTAGCTAACTAGTTAAATATTTTCAAGCATTCAAGCCTTCATCAAGATCAAGCTTTCTGCTCTCAGCAATTTCCATCTAACTGAGAAGTGTTAAGATCTTTACTCTTCTTCAACCTGAGTTCTCCTGCTTTCAGGAAGTTCAGACTCAGAGTTCTCTTGAAGAAGAAGAAGAAGATAGCTGCTTGAAGATCTTTAATTTTATTATTCTTTATCTTCTTGTAGTTTTTCCTTCAGAGCTTCTGAAGAGTTTTTCTGACTGAGCAAGACTTCACCTGGACATCTTTGAGCCAGGGGGAGCCTTGATTCTTTAGAGCTTTCTAGCTCAGTGCAAGTTTTTGTGCTTCTCTAATCTATTGTAAAATAGAGAAGACATCTTAACCTTTTTCCCCTCCTGTACAGGGTTATTACTCCCTTCAAAAGTATCCCTTGGTGGCAGGGCACCTGATCAAAAACCTGTGCTTGGTTTTTAGACACCTGATCAAAAGTCTAAAGGGTTTCTGGATCTACCTGAAGCAGATCCTGTTGGTGGCAGGGCACCTGATCAAAAACCTGAGTGGATTCCTACCGTGTGGGTAGAAGAGTGGACGTACCCAAGTTGTTTGGGGAACCACTATAAATTTCCTTGTGTCGTCTGGATTCACTTGTTTAATTCCTGCATTGTGGCTGTGAGTAGATATAACTAGGTTGCTAGTTGCTGATTAGGTTTTCCAAGCCTTAACTATAATTACAGTTAGCTTGAGTTTGTGCACATCACTTGTGTTAGGCTATAGGGTTAAATCTATATCTATAATCTTTCATTCCGCACTTCACTCCAAGGGAGTTGGGTAGACCATTAAGTTTTTTCTTGTGCAAAATTTGATAACTCTATTCACCCCCCCTCTAGAGTAGTATCTATCCCTTCACTTTCAAGAATCTTTGAGGGTAAATTATGAATCATAAGGATGCCTACATGAATGATTTACAAAGGATGAAAAAGAGTGTCACTATGGAGGATCTAAATAACTTGTTAAGTAAATTAAACACTTACCAGTCACTACATCCTCCTGATCCTTTGCCTCCTGCTGACCAAGCCCATAAGCTCTGGGCTGCACTAAGTCTCGACCTTGCTGCGGTCTCCCATCAGTGATCATCAATGCTTTGCCCTTATCTACCCTGCTATAGCCACCAATCTCGTACTTCGACTGCAGGAACAAATTATATTTAATATCCACTGAAATTACATAAATGTAATGAATACAACCAGACTTTGATTACCTGATTTGCACAAACTTCTTGACAAAAGCGAGCTATGTGTCCAGGTTGTTGGTACTTGTAACACATGCCAGCGCTGGCCAAACAATCTCCTAGATGGCGACGATAACACTTGGGACAAGTGGGGTAGTCCTTACTCCTGTCATCAGACTGACCACTCTTATTAGCCTCAAGATTTGGCTTCTTGTTCAAGTTCTTCCCTTGGTCAATCCTGCTCTACTGCGGCTGGTGCGAATCTTGAGATCGCTTCGCACGGAAACTACTTCTCTTCTAAACCTTGTACTGGTCAGCTTCCA
This sequence comes from Platanthera zijinensis, assembly GCA_039513925.1. Lineage (NCBI taxonomy): Eukaryota > Viridiplantae > Streptophyta > Magnoliopsida > Asparagales > Orchidaceae > Platanthera > Platanthera zijinensis. The sequence continues at coordinate 76,785,778 of CM077097.1, forward strand.
GCCTATGAGTCGTATCGACTAAGCTCCTGTAATCAGCATTGACCATAGTCATCCACGGCTGCCTCAACGAGTCACGTAAGACATCCATAAAGCGGCTGCACTTCTCAGCCTGATCTCCCTGCATCACGCCCGCATATCGAGCCAGATGAGTAAGCTCTCACTCGTACTCAGTAACTGTCCTGTCCCCCTGAAAAATCCTGAGATATCTCTCCCGGAGACCTCGTCGTGCGGAAGGAGGCATGAACTAACTTGCAACGGCTCTAGAGAACTCTCCCCAAGTAAACATGTCTGAACGTACGACCTAGGCCAAAAGTACGATCATACCATTTAAAAGTGAAAGTATCACTTCCTAAAATAAGGGGAATTTCATAACACTCTACCTGCAGGATCATCTGCCCAGTATTTGTCCCACCAGACCTTTGCCTCACCTCGGAGGAGGAAAACTGCCAAGGGCACCTTCTTATTCTCCGGGCATTCCAAAACGTTCACCAAGGTCTCTGGTGTTTGCTATACAATCATCTATGTCCATCGGGGTCTCATCCCCACTGTAGTTCGAGGGTTGAAGCTCTCTAAAATTCCTCAAATAGCATTCTAGGGTCATCTCCACGGGTGCTAGGGGTCTGGAGCTGGTGAAGGGGATGGTACTTGTACTGGAGTTGGAAACCCTGCATCCAGTCCTCTCTGAAACTCCATCAAGGCAACAGTGACCGCTCTGGCAATCTGAGACGCTATGCCAGTGCCCTCTAGAGCTGCTGGAACTGGTGGTACCTGTGGTATGGCAGCGTCTCCCATGGTCGCGTTAGGAACAAGGTCCTGACGTGAAGATTCACCCGGTTCACTAACTTGTGCTGCTTGATAGAACATATAAAAGAAATTTGATTATTTATCAAGCATCTGATAAATCTGGCTTAGCAAATTTATTTCGTACTCTTGCGAAAACTAGGGCTTAAACGCCACTCAAAAATACTCTACTAACAAGAGTTTACTCTTACGTACTCCTATGGCTCTATGAATCTTTCTTGGGTCCAGGGATCCTAAACTTGCCTCTGATACCAATTTGTAACACCCCTTCCTAGTATTTCAGAAATCAGTTGTCCGGCCGGGTCAACGATATAAAGAAAACTTGGAAACAGTATTAAAACTAGTATGCACCAGGTAAAAAGAAACTTTTATTAAGAATTTAAAACTTACAACGGAAGCTAAGAAAATAAGCTAAGGGTAAACACATACCTCAAATCTGGATTCACAGAGCCACTAAACATGAATGGAATCGAAATAACTGAAAATCTGTATAACATTAATAGTCTAATACAAATTATATAATACATTTACCATGTACATTGTCCACATCTACAAGTACATGCTGAAAAAGAGTAAACTGAAAGTGGAAGTAACTACTAACTGACTCCACTTAACGCTCATCCTAGGTGTAGTTTCCCACCTGGGTCACCTGAAAAACATTGCCCATGAGGGGTCAGAGTAAAGAAAAATAACTCCTCCTAGTGACACTAAAAACAGTTTTCATATGATGAATGCATGTCTTTAGAAAAAAGTTTTGTGTATTGAAAAACATTTATGCTATATGTTATGCATGCCTACGCACTACTTCCTGGTCAAAACATCTATTTGTTCTATGTACGTGACTTTTAGTTCACTAACCCAAGTCCTGGCATTCACTAATTAGTGTACTGACTCGCGATAGGTTTATACTTGAGTTCTAAGTGGCTTCTAACCTGCACATCTACTTGGAAGGCTCTAGGCAGAGTAGCTCTTAACGCGCATCTGAAACTGACGACCCGAGACCATCTTACAAATTCAATTGTTCTAGTGTTGCCCGGACACGGTCTCGAATCTACTAACTGTCTCAAAGGAAAGTAAACTCCCAAGACTATACTGCTCACAAGATACCATATGCCTTATGAGAAAGGTAGAGTGCACCTCTACCGAGCACGAAAAGACTTGTGTGCTCATTGACCTTTCGGTCTGATGCTACTCTGCTTAGGATATCTCTTTTGGCGTACTACTGAGCGACCCTTGACTTTTTTGTGGTCGACTTGAAGGGAAATTCACGCCCTTGGTTGGACAACCTCCAAGCTTATGTATGCGGGTAAAGTTTCGTACCTAAATTAACTGTTCATAATTTGACTAAACTTGGTCATGGAAAAAGGGCGTCTGCTGGGTATATTGAAAAATGTGTACCAGATTTGAAGAAGTCTCATCTTAGTCAATGATATGCATCATTTTGTATTTGATAGATGTTTGAGTTACATTGTGCAGGTTTAAGAATTTAAAGAAATTTTCTAAGTACAAGTGTCGACACTTGTGAAGAAGATGTGTCGACACCAAGGCGACTGTGTCGACACTTATGAAGGACTTGTGTCGACATCTAGAACTTGTGTCGACCTTTTGAAGAAGTTGTGTCGACACCCAGAAGTTGTGTCGACACTAATGAAGAAAGTTGTGTCGACACTCAAAGCTAAGTCGACACCTAAAGAAGGACCTGTGTCGACACCCAGAATTGTGTCGACACCTGAAGCAGAAGTTGTGTCGACATTTAAAGCAGAAGCCGTGTCGACATTCAAGGAGATATGTCGACACTTGAAGCAGTTATGTCAACACATAGGACTTGTGTCGACACATACTCAACGCCGTTTGACAAACACTCAACGCCATCTGTCTGCAACTGATATGTCGAGGCAAACAGTTGCTGTGTCGACACACATGGACTTGTGTCGACACATACAACATAAGAAGTGTCGAGAATCAAAAATATGACTGTGTCGACACTTGGAGTATTGTGTCGACACCATGAAGACTTGTGTCGACACTTAGCCTATATATGTCGACACATATAAAGCAGTCTGCTGAGTGATTTGTGCTGAGTTGGAATAACTTTGAAGAATCTACTGATATGTCTGGTGACTCGACAGCCGTCATATCCAACCGGTCTGACACCTCTATCAGAACTATCGAAAAGTTTGTTATAAACATGATCAGCCGGTAACCGTGGAGAAATCTCTATATAAGAGTAAGATCTGTAACAACCAAATAATGATCGATTAAGAAAAAGGAAAAATGAGAGAATTTCTTCAATAAGAACAGGGGAAACCCTTATGAAGGCAGATCCAGAGTTGGCTGCAAGTAAGATTCAGATTTCATTCTGAATTTAAGGAAGAAGCTGACTGCAGATCAATTTTGGTTCTATCAAGAAGCTTTGAAAAGCTAAGTTAGGTTGGATCAGAAGGGTCAGTTCATTCAAGAACTGATCAAGAAGGGTACACCAACAGAGAAATCTAGCTGGTGAATGTTTCTATTTCTTAATACATTCAATTTCTTGTATGATCTATTATTAGATCTGAGTTGTAAGCCTGAAATTATAAAGGCTGAGGTAGGGCTGATAGCCTGAGGTGTAGGACTTGTGATAAGTCTGAGTTGTAAGCCTAGTTATAAAGGCTGAGGTAGGGCTAAGGCCTGAGGTAGGATTCTGGGGAAGAATCTGAGGTAGGACTTGGCTAAGTCTGAGCTGTAGGAATCATTTTGGTTCTGAGATTGTAAGATCTGCGGATCCGAGCCAGTGGAAGGAAGTTAGGCTGAATCAAGTTATCTACTGGATAGGCGAAGGGGAAAGTGGATATACCCATATCTTGGGGAACCACTATAGATCTAGTGTATGCTGTGATGTGTTTTATATTCTGTGTATTGAATAATCTGTGCTGAAGATTCATCTAACTGTTTGCCTAAAAAGAATTTTACAAAAAAGATTAGAACCTATTCATCCTCCCTCTAGGGGTTTAGTCTCTTGAAATAAAGTCTTTCAAGTGGTATCAGAGGGAGGTTGCTCAAAGATTGACTTAACAGTCAAAGTTATTCTCCAAGGCAAATAACAGATATCAAGAATGGGTTCAAATGAGAATCAAAAGGAATTTGGATCCATGAAATTACTTATCTACATGAAAGAATCCTTTGGCATTTTGAAGGAAAGGGTCATGGTTGTTTATGGAAGAATCTGATCCAAGAATTTATATCACAGTACAAGGAAGGCCTCTTCATTCCAATGAAGGTATCAGTTCTTGATGGAAACATTCAAACTCCAAAGAGTTATTCTGAAATGACCAAGGATGAAATCATCCTGGCAATGCGAGACAAAAGAGCATAGAACATTATTGTAAGTGCCATAGATGATGCCACATTTTAGAATCTAGTCCACTATAAAACCTCCAAAGAAATGTGGGACACATTGATTGTCTATATGGAGGGCATAGAAGAAGTCAGAGAGGACAGGAAGTCTATGCTGAATCAGGAGTATGAGAGCTTTAGACAAGCTAAATCTGACAGCATAACTGAATGATATAAGAAGTTCTTTAGAATAGTGAATGAGCTGATGACCTATGGGAGGGTCTTCATCACTTATGAACTGAATGATAAGTTTCTTAGGTCCCTAACAAAGGATTTGGACACTAAGATATGTGTCATTAGAGAAGTGGCCAGGCTGGCTAATACACCTCCACCCATACTATTTGGAAAGCTGCTATCATATGAAATGCATCTTACTGCCAGGAAAGAAGAGGAGAAGGGCAACAGATCTGAGTTTAAAGAAAAGTCAGTAGCCTTCAAGGCTGAAGGCTCTAGAAAGGGTAGGAGAAAATCTCCTTCTCCACCCAGAAGGAGTGCTGAGACAGAAGAAGGAATTTCTGACAACAACACATCAGATAGTCATACTTCTGATGAGGACTTTGCTGCATTTACAAGACAATTCCAAAGGTTCATGAAGAAAAAGAAGTGGAAAAAAGGCCATCATCTACATCCTACTCCAAGGATGAATATTACAGGAAGAAGAAGACTCCCAAGGAGGATAGGTATGCCTCTAAAACTGGTAAACACTCTAATACTAAGATTGTGTGTTATTGCTGCAACAGGCCTGGACATGTCATAGTTGACTGTCCTGATAAAAGAAAGGAGTCAAAGGATAAGAATAAACAACAAGTCAAAGGAAAGAAGGAGAAGTCTCTAGTTGCTCAAAAGGAGAAGAGTTTGACAGACTCTTCATCTTCAGAATCTGGAGAAGAAGAAGCAGACGCATATGTTGGGTTATTCTCAACAGAAGAGGATTCTAGGGAACTAGAATTCCTACAGATGCTGGACTCTATAAATAGAGTTGAATAACACTGCTATAAAGGGATGATGGCTCAATTTGAAGATCATCAGTGTCAGGATCAGCCTGGACCAAGTAAGGTATACAATTCTTCTTTAGCTTCAGATTACTTTACTGGATCAGAATCAAAAGTATCTGCTTCAAGAGAGGTGGATGGATCTAAGTATGAGGGGATGTAAACCAACTCATTGATGAGTATGGTGGGTTGTTGCAAGCTCTGAAGAAGAGCAAGTTTCTTGTTAAAGAGCAGGCCAAGGAAATTGAGTCCCTTAAGTTGGCTACAACAGATTCAGCAAAGCTGTTGGATCTAAAACTGAATGAGGTTGCCAAACTGAAGAACATTACAGTTATTTAGATGGGCACAATCTCTTTCAAAGAGAATCATATCAAGAAACTGGAGGCAAAACTTCAGCAAGAGAGAGAGAGCTAGTGGCTAAATTCTCCAAGCCAAAATCTGTCTTACCCTTGATAGATAATTTTATTCCACATAAAGGGAAGACTGGTCTAGGCTTTAAGGGAAGAACTAGGGCTACCAATTCTCATAGAAAAGGTAAGGCCCCAGTTCAGCCTCTAGCTGCTAAGCCTCCTATTTTCTTTAAGAAGTTGGTGAATCCTACTAACAGGTATGATCATGACACTAAACATGGTCACTGTGAGTATGAAAATCACATAGGCAAGGGTGCAAATGCCAATAGGCCACTCTATAGGCATGCCCATCGTATTCAAGAGGAATTCTTGAAGTTTGCTGCTCCAGCACCAACACCTAACAAGACTATTAGAAACAAAGCAATAATGTTTGTACCTAAGAATAGGTATAATAGGTTTGAGTGTTGGTGTTGTGGCAAGGTGGGCCATTTTGCCATGGATTGCTGGTTTAACACAAGTGTTAAAACCAAGAGTTATTTTCCTGTTAGAATATCTGGAGGATTTCAAACTAACAAGGACCTAGGACCCACTAGCAAGTTGGGTTCTAAGGGTAAGTAATTCTTTATTTATTGCAGGTGAATCCAAGTAACCAAACCCCTATATGGTACTTGGATAGTGGCTGTTCCAGACACATGACTGGAACAAGAAGAATGTTGAAGGACTATGTACCAATAGAGAATGGACCCAAAGTAATCTTTGGTGGATCTGAAAAAGGAATCATCAAAGGATTTGGTAACATCTCTAGTGATTCAATTACAATCACTAAAGTGGCTTATGTGAAGGGTCTAAAAAATAACCTGATTAGCATAAGTAAGCTTAGTGATCTAGGTTATGCCATCTCTTTTCTCAAAGGGGAGTGCAAAATAAGAAGGTCAAGTGATCAAAAGATCATTTTGACTTGGCACTAGGCAAGGAAATTTGTATTGCCTTAACCTAGATTGTGAGTTTAACAACTCAAATATTTGTCTGGTTGTAGGAGAGAAAGCTTCTCTATATGTCAAATAACACAAGAGGCTAGCACATCTAAACTATAAGTCTATAGGACTGTTGTTCAGCATGGGATTAGTGAGGAATGGTCCTCAAGTTAAGTGCATCAAAGAGGGTGTGTGTTCAACTTGCCAAAAGAGCAAGCAGACTAAGTCCTCTTTCCAAGCACTTGACATCAAAGATTCAATGAGATGTTTGTATCTCATGCATATGAATATTTTTGGTCCTATGCCAGTTCACAGTCTTGGTAGGAAAGTATACACACTAGTTGTTGTGGATGACTATTCTAGATATACATGGGTTTTCTTCTTGAAGCAAAAATCTGAAACCCCAACTATTTTTCAGATTTTTATTAGACAAATACAGAATGAATACAATAGTTCAGTGGTCAAAATCAGAAGTGACCATGGAAATGAATTTCAGTCTGAATGTATGACAAAATTCTGTGAAGAACTTGGGATTCATTAGGAATTCTCTTCACCTAGAACTCCTCAACAAAATGGTGTTGCTGAAAGAAAGAATAGGACTCTAATTGAGGTTAGTAGAACACTACTAAATGACACAACTTCTCCCTGAATACTTCTGGGCTGAGGCAGTTAATACTGCATATCATATGCTCAATAGATTCTCCATCAACAAGGAACACAAGATGACTCCCTATAAGATTTTGAAAGGCAGAAAACCAAACATATCTTACTTCAGAATATTTGGTAGCAAGTGTTTTGTACTAGTCAATGGTAAGCACTACCAAACAAAGTTTACTGCCAAATCCCTAGAAGGGATATTTGTTGGGTACAACAACCAAAGTAGAGCATACATAATCTACAACTTCACTACCCAAGTTGTAGAAGAATCTGTGCATGTTGTATTTGATGAGTCAAAGTTTATTAACAGTGAATTGTCTAGTTCTTCAGTTAGTTCTACAGGTCTAACAGATAGGCTGGACAATCTGACCATCAATAAAGATGTTTCTGCTAGGCTGGATGAAGATAAAGATACCAGCTATCCAGGGGGAGAACAAGTCCCACTGTATGAAGAAGATAGTGTGGAGCATCAAGTTGAGGAAACTAAAGAAAGCCATAATGCTGACAAATTTTCTCCAGTAAGAAGACACCCGAAGGATCATCCAGTTCACAAAATCATTCGTGATGCAAAGTCAAGGTGTTCTGACAAGGAGCAGAAGCATGAACACAGTTCTTTGTTCTAGCTTCCTGTCTCAGATAGAACCCAGGAAGATTGAAGAAGCAATGCAAGTACTCCAACTAGGATTGATGCAATGCAAGAAGAGCTCAGTCAGTTCAAAAGGTATAAAGTCTGGGAACTGGTGTCTAAAACTAAGGATCACAACATAATAGGAACTAAGTGGATCTACAGGAACAAGCTTGATGAGAATGACACTATAGTCAAGAACAAGGCAAGACTGGTAGCAAAAGGCTACAAATAAGAGGAAGGTATTGACTTTGATCAAACCTTTTCTCCAGTGGCAAGGCTGGAGGCTATAAGGCTATTCTTTACCTATGCTGTCTATCAAGGGTTCAAGGTATACCAGGTGGATGTGAAATCAGCATTTCTGAATAGGGGATCTAAAAGAGGAAGTCTATGTTGAACAACCCTCAGGTTTTGTAGATTCTCATTTTCCTGATTATGTATATAGGCTTAGGAAAGCTCTATATGGTTTGAAACAAGCTCCAAGGGCTTGGTATGAGACCTTGTCTACTTTCCTTATAGAGAATAAATTCTCTAGAGGAAAAAAAGACAAAACTATATTCTTTAGGGACTCTAAAGGCAAGATAATACTAGTCCAGATATATGTGGATGACATTATCTTTGATTCTACTGAAAATAACCTTTGTAGAAAGTTTGCAAAACTCATGCAAGGGAAGTTTGAGATGAGCAGTATGGGTGAGCTGAAGTTCTTCTTAGGACTTCAAGTTAGACAGACTGATAGTGGATTGTCCATATCTCAGTCTAAGTTCACCAAGGACTTGATTAAGAAGTATGGTATGGACTCAGCTTCTACCATGAAAACTCTAATGGGAACAAGTATGCCTATAGGCAAAGATGAGGCAGGGAAACCTGTTGACGAGTCTTTGTATAGAGGGATAATTGGCTCCCTACTCTATTTGACTGCTAGTAGACCTGACATCATATATTCAACATGTGTCTGTGCTAGGTACCAAGCTTGCCCAAAGGAATCTCATTACACTGCAGTTAAGAGAATATTGAGATATCTTAAGGGCACACCTAATCTAGGCCTTTGGTACCCTAAGAATAGAGATTTCCTACTAACTTGTTTCTCAGATACAGACTTTGCTGGATGCAAAGAAGACAGGAAGAGTGCCACAGGAACTTGTCAATTTCTTGGTGGGAGGCTGGTGTCATGGAGCAGCAAGAAGCAAACCAGTGTAGCTATATCAACAGCTGAATCAGAGTATATAGCTGCAGGTAGCTGCTGTGATCAATTGATGTGGATAAAACATCAACTTGAAGACTATGACATCCAGGTAAGTAGAATTCCACTATTTTGTGATTCTATAAGTGCTATTTCTATTGCTAAGAATCATGTATCACACAGTAGGACCAAGCATATAGAAATTAAGTTTCATTTTATTAGAGAACATGTAGAGAAGGAAAATATTAGCCTAAAATTTGTGAAAACAAATAATCAAATAGCTGATATTTTTACAAAACCTCTGGATGAAACTAAATTCAATTATTTTAAAATTGAATTAGGTATGTTGAACCTAGAATAGGTCAGCACAAGCTTCCCTAAGGAGAATATGTAAGCACCAAATTTCTTTGGAAATTTGTCTTAGTATAAAGTTTGTGTCGACACAAGCAAGTTGTGTCGACACACTCAGTATATTGTGTTGACTCAATAAAAGGATGTGTCGACAAAGAAACAGTATCTATGTCGACAGAAGAAATAGTGTTGACACAACCTTGTCGAGACCTTATGCATAGACAATTTTTATGTCGACACATAAGAATTGGTGTTGACACAACTCTATCGAGACTTTAGTAGCCTGTGTCGACACAGACACAAGTGTGTCGAGACTAACAAAAGTATGTCGACACATAAATGTGTCGACTTAAAACAAGTATGGTCGACTCAGGCATTAGGATGTCGACACATAGCTGTGTCGACTTAACCTAAGTTGTGTCGAGACCTAGGTCATTTCTGTCGACACGTGTGAAAACTTGTCGACTTAGGCACGTCTTTTGACCTGCCCTTACACTTATACTATAAATAAGGTGAAGCCAAAAATTGGTCGACTACGCTTTCAAAATTATTGTCTCTACACCTTCTGACGACAAAAATCTTCTATTCTCTTCTCTTCCAACTCTTACGTCAATGGCGCCTCATCAAGAAGATAAAGTCAATGAAGGATATGAGCTGGTTCGTGAAGGGTTCACGACGTCTTTAGATGAAATTCAGGGTGTTATTGCCCTAATTTCAGAAAATGGTTTGGAGTACTTGGTCTCAGAACCAACCAAGATTTTGAAAAAGGAGGTTTTGGAGTTCTGCTTGTCAGCTACCATGGATTCTGAAGGAAAGACAATCAAAGCTACTGCTCAAGAATCTCGAGTGAAGCTTACATTGAAGACAATCAGGAAATCTCTTCAGCTTCCTTTGGAGAAGGATACTGATGAAATAACTCCATCCCTAACTACAGAAGCATTAAGCTGGTGCGGACTGAGCCCCCATTTCAAGTTTGGATCATCCATAAATAGGAAAGGGATGAAGTCCCAAGGAAAATTCTTATCAGAAATAGTTGGGAAGGTCATACTATGTAAGACAGGTGGACATGACCGAATTTCAGTCCATATGTTTAACCTGATGATAAGGATTATTTTCAAAGTGAAAACTGACTGGGAAGCAGTAGTGTTTGACAAAATTCAAGAAGGAATTAAGAAACCAAACCTGGGAAGGATTCTGAGTTTATGTTTATCTTCTATAATACCAGATGTTCCGAAACAAGTAGCTGGATCTAAAATCAATCATATGAGGAGAATGGATGTAAGAATTCTTTCAAGGTGGGATAAGGTTTTGACCAAGGAAGTAACTACTCCTCAGGAGCAAATTAAGAAAGATAAAAAGAAGAAGAAAGTAGTTCAACAAGATGAATCCTCCAGTGATTCAGAGGAGGAAGTGGTATTCAGCACTGATGAAGACCAGCAACCAATAGAAGCTCGAGAACAAGTGAAGGGCAGTGAGCCCCAAGAACAATAGATGGACTCCACTCCAGGGGGAGAAAACATTGACGTAACTGAGTTGCCTGCCCAACAGGGAGGCATTACTGATGCTGCCTTAACAAGTGACTTGGCTGAAAATACTGTAATGAATATAATATCTGAAATAAATAATACAGCTCATGAAACTATTGAGACAGAAGCTCAACATGAGCCAATAAGTATCTCCTCAATAGTCTAGTGGTATCTGGTAGTATTCTCCTCAGCAATGTTCAGGGAGAAAGTTTTATTTTAAATGCTAATCTTGTTCCTTCTGAACAGATACAACATGAATTCACCATGGAATAACTATTCCCAAATCTTCCTCCAGCAAGGACTAAGGGGGAGCAAGATTGTAGTAGAAAAAGATATTCCAAGGACTGAGGGGGAGTTGTCTAAGGATGCCCCAGTTGGTAAGGATACAGTTGATATTCAAAGTAAAACTGATTCTTCTGAAGATGAAGAAGCCTCAATGGCTAAGAAAAGAAAACTGGTTGCCTTGAGAAAAAAGAGTTCTGGATACAAAAAGCAATTGCGAATTGGCACAGCACCATTAGCTCCAAGTATGGACTTCAGCTCCCTACTGGTTCAAATGCAAGTGAAACTTGATGAGCAAAGGCAAGCTTTAGAAAAGTATGTAGATGAAACTCATAAAGAGTTACAATTTCAATTGGCCCAGGACATCAAGTCAATTAGATTTGAAGTTAATCAAAATAAGAAGGAGATGACAGATTTCTTCCATAAAGGAGGTAATGTTGTGGTATTCCTATCCAAGCAACAACAAGATATCAAAGTTAAAGTGGATGAAATTGAGGTAAAACAAGGATATGTACTTGAAAACCAGATAAGAATGAATGACAATCTTTAAGAGTCACACTCTGCTATATTGACAAAGATTAATGATTTAACAACTGCTGTGAAAGATGAAGTTTCAAAGCAATTCAAGGAAGATATAGCAGCTGTTCAGGCCACCTTTCAAGCCTCTCAAAAGAATATATCTGATTTCTTGACAAAATTCAGAGATTACTTTAAGGAAGGAACTGACTATGTGGTTAATCAAGTCAGGTTTCAAAAAGATGATTTGAGAGATCATATTGCCATAGAAGTCATAAAGGGGGAGAGATTAATAGTCAAAGCTAGCTCTGACCATTCTAAATGGATTTCAAATAGCATCAGAGCCACTCTTGGATATCCTCCGTTATGTGATGATGATAATGTCTTAGAATCTGGGATACAACCTGCCTATCTTGAAGGAGATCATCCTGAAGTTGCTCAGGTGATCTACCCCCAGCAGACTTTGAAATGATTCAAGAGGAAGTGCAAAAAATGTATAGTCCTCCACAAGAGGCACAAAATGTGATTCTGGAAAGTGTAGAAATGTCAGAAGCTGCCTTGGAAGCTCAAAAGGAAGCTCAGCTATCTAAGAAGAGGTTCAGAGAGCAGGCTGAGTTAAAGCCAGACTTTGAGCAATGGAGCCCTATATCCAAGAATATCATATTGATTGCATGGAAGGCTGTAAAGGATAAGACCCATGATAGGGATAAGTGGTATTCAGAGCAAGAATGGAAAAAGTACCAAGCTGGACAAGAAGCCATTCTTAAACATAGAAGAAGTGCTAAGGCTGGGAAGCTACCTGCTAACGCTCAGGAGCCAAGCAAATACTTTCCAAAACCATTCCACTATTTTAAAAGGAAGAAAATTAAGGCTGAAGAACAAAAGAAGAAAGCTCTGAAAGGGAAGAAGCCTGCTGAGGATACTGAACCTTTGTGCAGGCAAAGATCAAGTCAGGCAAAGGAATTGTAATTAAGGAACCTAGCCAGTGATAGGATAGCTAGGCTTATGAAAAAGAACAATGTAATATTTTGTTTGTTTGTTCTATAAGAAAATCTTGTAAACTTATCATTTTTTATTCTGAATTAAATAAAATCAGTTCAGTATTAATGTTTGTTGTTTACAATGATTATGTGTTAACCTACTCTGAAATGATTGTACATCTATTTCAAATTTTTTTTATGAGAGATGTATATCTTTGAATAAGGGTTATGACTTCTTCAAATAGGAGGAGATTGTTGGGTACATTGAAAAATGTGTACCAGATTTTAAGAAGTCTCATCTTAGTCAATGATATGCATCATTTTGTATTTGATAGATGTTTGAGTTACATTGTGTAGGTTTAAGAATTTGAAGAAATTTTCTAAGTACAAGTGTCGACACTTGTGAAGAAGATGTGTCGACAACCAGGCGACTGTGTCGACACTTATGAAGGACTTGCGTCGACACCCAGAACTTGTGTTGACACTTATGAAGAAGTTGTGTCGACACCCAGAAGCTGTGTCGACACTAATGAAGAAAGTTGTGTCGACACTCAAAGCTAAGTCGACACCTAAAGAAGGACCTGTGTCGACACCCAGAATCGTGTCGACACCTGAAGTAGAAGTTGTGTCAACATTTAATGCAGAAGCTGTGTCGACACTCAGGAGCTATGTCGACACTTGAAGCAGTTGTGTCGACACACAAGACTTGTGTCGACACACACTCAATGCCGTTTGACAAACACTCAACGCCATCTGTCTGCAACAGATATGTCGAGACAAGCAATTGCTTGTGTCGACACACAAGACTTGTGTTGACACATACAACAGAAGAAGTGTCGAGAATCAGAAATATGACTGTGTCGACACTTGGAGTATTGTGTCGACACCATGAAGACTTGTGTCAACACTTAGCCTATATGTGTCGACACATATGAAGCAGTCTGCTGAGTGATTTGTGCTGAGTTGGAATAACTTTGAAGAATCTACTGACATGTCTTGTAACTTGATAGCTGTCATATCCAACCAGTCTGACACCTCTGTCAGAACTGTCAGAAGTTTGTTATAAATCTGATTAGTCGGTAACCGTGGAGAAATCTCTATATAAGAGTCATATATATAACAACCAAATATTGATCGATTAAGAAAAAGTAAAAATGAGAGAATTTCTTCAATAAGAACAGGGGAAACCCTTATGAAGGCAGATCCAGAGTTGTCTACAAGTAAGATTCAGATTTCAATCTGAATTTAAGGAAGAAGCTGTCTGCAGATCAATTTTGGTTCTATCAAGAAGCTTTGAAAAGCCAAGTCAGGTTGGATCAGAAGGGTCAGTTCATTCAAGAACTGATCAAGAAGGGTACACCAACAGAGAAATCTAGCTGGTGAATGTTTCTATTTCTTAATACATTCAATTTCTTGTAAGATCTATTATTAGATCTGAGTTATAAGCCTGAAATTATAAAGGCTGAGGTAGGGCTGATAGCCTGAGGTGTAGGACATGTGATAAGTCTTTGTTGTAAGCCTAGTTATAAAGGCTGAGGTAGGGCTAAGGCCTGAGGTAGGATTCTAGGGGAAGAATCTGAGGTAGGACTTGGTTAAGTCTGAGCTGTAGGAATCATTTTGGTTCTGAGATTGTAAGATTTGCAGGATCCGAGCCAGTGGAAGGAAGTTAGGCTGAATCCAGTTATCTACTAGATAGGCGAAGGGGGAAAGTGGATGTACCCATATCTTGGGGAACCACTATAGATCTGGTGTATGCTTGTGATGTGTTTTATATTCTGTGTATTGAATAATCTGTGCTGAAGATTCATCTAACTATTTGCCTAAAAAGAATTTAAAAAAAAGATTAGAACCTATTAACCCCCCCCCTCTAGGTGTTTAGGCTCTTGAAATAAAATCTTTCAGCGTCATCCTACACGTTTTTCGCGACCATTTTCCTACCGCCACACTTTCCTATGCATGTTTATGATGCTTATACGAAACTTACTCATGCGTATACAAAATATAATTTTTACTACATCTAACTAATAGGAATTAAATTTCCTTACAGCGGTGCTGCAACGCTCGCAGACTCGGCGCGGCGACATTAGCTTTTCCGAAGGCAATCCTACTGCTGGGGATCTTCAGAAAACTTCCTCGACCCCTCCAAAGTCATTTACGTGGAGTGATTGAGGCTCTCAATGCATCCTACACAAAATCCGCGGTGGACCACGAACACCAAAACCTAAAAAAGGGCATTAGTAAAAAAAATTAGTTTAGCCTAACCTCCAAATCGAAGGATCTCCATGAGGGAATAGAGATAAGGGAGGAATTGACTCACCGGAACCAAAACGGACCCCACTACCAACCGGCTAGGGTTGAAACCCGGCACTTCTGCACATCCAAGGAAGTAAGAGGAACACTCACTTACGCTGTAAAGGAGGGAGGGGAAGTCGGATTTGCTTTCTGGAGAGGAATCAGGCGGCGGAAAGGGCAGCGGGAGGCACGTCGGCTCGATGCTAGTAGGAATCAGATTCGACGGCCTGTCGGAATGGGAGAAACCGTCGGGCGCGGGTTACAGGCTTTTCTCCCGTGAGAAAGAGAGGGATGCGGGTTATAAAAACCGTGCCTTACAGTTTTCTAATTAACCGCATGAGGAGAGGGGGGGGGGGGAAAACTACTATTGGCACCCCAAAATTATCAATTCTTGCTAAACGCAACTCATGCTCTACTAACGCCTTAAAACTTAAACGATTTTGCCGAGTAAATTTACTAAAATAAAAAATGCGTCAAAACTATGGATGTTACAGGTTTGACACTTAGCACTAGCATAAATATGAAGTCAATCACTCGCTGCGGTGGGCTCCAGGGAGATCGTCAGGGTACTCGGATACTACTTAGATACTGTCCAAAATAGGCTTAGGCTTCGAAGCCTCCACTAGTGTGAAGAACAACTCAGCACCAGCACGAACTGCCTTAACCACGTGAAGGGCAAACATCAACGTCTTGCTCGACCCTTTCAAACTGGCAAATGTCATCTCACGACTAGTTCCCAACTTGACCTCCTTGCGATTGCAAATCAATGTATGCTTGCTGCTCTGAGAGCAAGTCCATACCAAATATCACGTCGAACTCCACCAGCAGGTATTAACGACACTGGTAAGTCGAACTCCTGACTCCAATCCATATCTTTACGCAACAGACTCTATTCACGCACATTGAACACCCGTTTGGCAACAACACATCTAGTTTGTCCTTCACTATCGAAGAAAGTACTCCGATGCACGATATAAATCCTTCGGACAAAAAGGAGTGCGAAGCTCTTCTATCGAACAATGCTCTCGCCGGATTATCGTAAATCAAAACGAAGCCTAATACAAGCAATAATAAGCTTATCATGCGTAAGGTACCAAGTATTTAAAGCTAAATTGCTACAAATTTAAATCATACCTGTCACCACATTAGCTTTCTTGATGGCCTCCAGCTGGCCAAGGTTATAGATCCTAGGCTGGGTTGGAGCGTAGTGCGATGCAGTTGACTCCACCGCTTTTCCCTTCTCTTCATAGGTGGCTCAAGGCTTCCTTTCGGACTTTTGGCATCCGCTCCAGCCATCACGGGCAAAATGGCCCGGCTTCCCACAATTGTAGCATACGTTCAGGGGTTCAGCCTGTATTTTCCCACGAAGCACCCGAAGAAGGGGTTGGACCTGAAGTCCTAGCCTTCTTATTGAACTTATGATAACCAGACTTTGAGGTAGTCGACACCTTGAACTCTGTCCTCTTTGTACTAGAGTCCTTCTTCGCCTGCACATTCCTCAGATCCTTCTCCAATGACCAAGCCGTGTTGACCAAGGTTAGAAATGTAAGACCCCCCCTTTTTTTTTCAAACCACTGGGGTCTTAGCCCAGAATTGCCGCTTTGCGGTGGCACCGACACACGGGAAGGACGCCACTACAAAACGCCAATTCTGCCGGCCCTTTTCGATCACAAGAGAGAGAAGTAATTTTACATAAAATATAAACAAGTCCACATAAACGTATAAATAAAAGTGAAATCATATCCAGTCCATCAGTAGATAAAAACAGGAAAAAGATAAATGGGCTCGAGCCCGGTACATCAGAGTCCTCACTACAAATCACTCATCGCAGAAGCTATAAAAAAATACTAATCACTCACGGAGCTGGTCGCAGGTGCACCGGTGCTAGACTGACTCACCTCCATGTGCACCGTACTCTGCTGGTGCTGGTCCTTGGACTGCTGGTCCCTGTCTCCCATCCGGAGCTCCTGTAATATTGTGGTTCGAAAACCATTAGTCATAAAGACTAAGCCCTATCATCCCCTACCCCTCCCCCACGGCTCCTAAGCACCGGGCGGAGAGGAGGAAAGGGAAGCTTCAAAAGTGGAGAATAATCAAGCAGATGACAAGGGAGCTAATCTAACAATTATTTAGAATAAAGTAAAACTAGAAATCCTATGGTAGTAAATGGTAAAGAAGAGAAGTAATAAGTAGCAATTGTATAAAAAGGCAGCTAGAGAACAGTAAGTAAACAAGCAAGTAAATAAATAAGTAACCTTAACTTATATGAATGCCCATACAAACTTATAAGTTAAGGGGTCTTCTGCAAGGCTCCCATCGTATAAAAATTCCCATACCGATTTATACATTGGGGTGTCGGTTGTATGCAAATATGAGTGTAGTGATATGCTATGTCATGATTCATGCAGGTGCAACTCACGCACACGACTCTATGCGCACAGACCTTTAGTTCCCCCTATTCGGGCAGCTAGCTTCACTCCCAGGAACCTCTATAGTGGCAAACGGAGACAGTGGGTTGGGCCCCCCACTCCTAGGCGGGTATCCACACTACCAGGCCTAGCCCTTCCGTACGCCCCTAGAAGAACACAACCTAGAGTATCTGCATAGTACTGCTGGCTGTACCCACCAGACTTTCTTTGGCTAAGTGTCCCACACCGCCGAGTCAACATATCGATGCCGGTGTGAACGACAATCAGATATCGAAGACCCACCACCTTTATTCTGTACTCCAACCCTCGAGCCCTCGGCCCCCCGGACTGTCCCGTCTGTGCATCTACCTTCAGAGCTACCGTCTGAATGGCAACCAAACCAATTATTCTACCTTCCTAGCTATCGGGGAGTGTGTATGTGCAACCCTAGTTATACTAGTTGCTCTTTTAATTTATTATTCCTTTGGTTTACGTTAGTCCAGGACTGCCCCCGGCATACCTCGTGAAGGGCTCTCAAGGGGCACTAGGAACCAAGACGGCGGCATTACGACCCGAAGTTCCCTTTCACAAGGCACTTATTGTTATTGGTTGATCTCCCTTAACCCGATCCCCTTTTAGTTACTTTAGATCTAACCCTAGAGTATTAAGACTCTTCCATTCCTACCCAGGGTGGACGATCTTTCGTCGTTCCCGTGCGCCACTTAACTTAAACCAGTCTCACACTCTACTTATCTTGAACTCCAACAATGAGCTCAATCTTAGCTTGCCCTAACCAACCAGCAACTACCAAAATTCCATTTCCCAAGTCCATTATTACTCTAGTTCAGTTTCTGTGGTTTTACTATATGCAGACCATCCTAAGATACATGAGGAGTATAAGGGGAGGTATCCCAATTTGTCTTCCGAATCTCCTATAATATTTACTGGAGGTATACCATGACATAATTAGTCTAAATCCAAGATTTCCAAATTTTCCCTATTTATCGAGCATTTAATTTATTTATTCTAAGATTTCAAATGCCCTAGTATGAACATGAAGTGTACTAATGAGTCAACAATAAATCATCATAAAATCAGTAAAAATCATATGAGACATTTAAACAGCAATTCCAAGTTTTGAGAAACTTCAGAGGTGTTTAGGCCTATATTTCCTAATTTACCATTTTAGGCCACTTTTACTATATTATGAAGGAAGTACTGTAAACATATATCCAAAAATCCCAAGAAAATTATAGGACCTATATAGTGACCTAAAATTATCATAAACCAAGTACCATAATTTTTTTTCCAACATTTGAACTCTGAATTTATTTTAATTCAAGATGCTAATTTTCCTAACTTAATGAAGGAGGTACTATTTTTATCCATCTAAAATTCCAGAGAAAATTACAGGGTGACTATCATAACTTGAAACACCCACTGACCCAATTTCATAATTTTTCCAAATAGTAATTGGACATCATTTGTACTTTTGACTCCATGTCACAACTAGTACGTTAAAGAAATATGTACCAGAAATAATCAGTTAAAATTTCCAAGAAAAATATAGAAGGTATATCAGGCTATAAGATACCCTAATTCAAGCTTTCATAATATTCTAGTGAACAGAAATTCCATAATCATCAAAATAAATATCTAGGGCACAATTAGAGTTGTAAATGAAGTACTGTATAAATTAACCCAAAAATCTCAACAAAATTATATCATGGCTATTTTTACCAGAAAATCCCTTTGCCCAAATTTTACTTGATTTAAAGTTCATTACATAGCTTAATAATTCAAATTAAAGTTGGTGACCTAAACTAGGGTTAGGGTTTTAGGTGGGCTAAAGGTCTCCAAATACCCTAATATTTTTACCAGAGGACTTTAATGTCCCTATGGTCCTCTCCACCAAATTTCAAGTCAGTCCAAGGTCATCTGACCCCATGACCTTCACAACCCTACAAATCCCCATTAAGGGACCTACCCTAGGGTTCTAGGGCTACCCTACACCAAACAATCCCAAACTCCCTTGGAGGGTGTGTCATGCCCTAAAAAGTCAGTGACCAAAATATTAGCCCATGTTGAGGCGATATGGCCACTCAAATACCAAGGGGGTGTTTGATCCTAAATTATCCTACAAGGATCAACCTAGGGTTGGACACAAACCTAACCAAAACATCTCGAAATGAGATGAAATTTTTACCAGAGCCTTATGATAAACCCAGGGACCACTCACCAGAATTTGGGAGGGTTTGGAAGTCTTTTAGCCATCTAATTAAATTATGCTAGGATTATTGAATTTTTCTAAAAACTATTGAAAAATATTTCCCAAAAATCCTAATTTTTGGATAGCCTCTAGATATAGATAAGATTAGGCCACACCCCAAATTTTAAGTCATTTTGATGACTGGATTGGAGTGGGGAATTTTTCTAAGGTCAAGACAGCCCTATGGATAGATCTCACCAAAAAGTGTGTTGTGGTCTAACCAGGACTCTAAATCGAGTGAAATTAATTTTAAATAAAACTAGCCTTCAAGGGCTACAATTTCTATGTTGACCACTTTTTATGTTTCAGCCCCTACGGGCTATAATTTTCAGTTTAATCTTAGTGCACAGTAAAGGGAATTAATTTCTAATTATACAATATATAATATGATAAAAATAACACTGTTCATCTTCTTCTTTACCCGAACCCGAACAGAACCAGAAAAACAACTATTCCTGTAGCTTTTCTAAAGCTATTTCCCAGCCACCCAGCCGTCTCCCTGGACAGCCACCACCACCATCACCTCTGTTGAGGTGAGGGCTACCGTCGGGCGGCGGCACGGCCGCCGGAGAGGCGGTTTCCGATGAACCCGCCACCATGAAATTTTCGGAAAACCATGGAAACGCTCACCCGATCCGGCTATTTTGAGCCCGATATCTCTCCTAATGATTTCTATGATCTATCCGCAGAAGAAGAGGGAGGGGAGGACCTTGTTCGCGGGCTGGAGGCGTGCAGAGCATCAGGAAGCCATTTGCGCGGTGGTGGCGTCGCCGGAAATTCTTCAACAACAAGGGAAGGAATCTGAATCAGTTTGATGGAGCGTGTAACCTTTTCCTCTTGCTCTTAGGAGTCTTTTATAGATCAGCAAGTGGGGAGGGGAAAGGATGAAACGTTCATGGCCATTAATATTTCTCTTAATAACGTTTCGGTTATGGTAGAGGAAGTTGAAATGCTGGAAACGAAGAGGTGTTTGCCAGGTGGAGATTTCCTATTGGACCAACATTTCCTTATTTTATTAAATAATTAGAGTAGGAAACGGCCCATAAATACTTCTGGTGTAACTTCC
This sequence comes from Platanthera zijinensis, assembly GCA_039513925.1. NCBI lineage: Eukaryota > Viridiplantae > Streptophyta > Magnoliopsida > Asparagales > Orchidaceae > Platanthera > Platanthera zijinensis. Next base: position 76,806,425 of record CM077097.1, read on the forward strand.
CATAATCAGAATTAATTACGACGTCGGTTACCGAAATTTCCAGTCTAGCTGACGTTTCGGCCTTGGTCACGGGCGTGACATATAGGTCACAGGAGTGACAGGCCCGGGTGGCCAATTCCGGGTTTGACGATCGTCGAACTGAGATCGACGATCGTCGAAGGGTTGTCACGCCCTAGGTCACGGGCGTGACATATGGGTCACGGGCGTGACAGGCCTGGGTGACCAATTCTGGGTTTGACGACCGTCGAAAGGAGGTCGACGATCGGCGAAGGGTGGTCACGTCCTAGGTCACGGGCGTGACACATGGGCCACGGGCGTGACAGGGTCCTGAGGCAAATTTCCGCGCTTCGACGATCGTCCTGCTGAGATCGACGATCGTCGAAGGTGTCACGCCCTAGGTCACGGGCGTGTCACATAGGTTACGGGCGTGACAGGGTCCTGAGGCAAATTTCTTTGCTTCGACGATTGTCCCGCTGAGATCGACGATCGTCCCGCTGAGATCGACGATCGTCGAAGGTGTCACGCCCTAGGTCACGGGCGTGACACATAGGTCACGGGCGTGACAGGCCCGGGTTGAAAAATTCTGCGCCCGACGATCGTCTCCCTGAGATCGACGATCGTTGATAGAGTCACGCCCTAGGTCACGGGCGTGACGGGTCGGTCACGGGCGTGACCAACCCGTGACCCGAAATCTCGGTCGATGTATTTCAATTTTTGGGCTTCCTAGGGTTCAGTCACGACCAATCGACTCCTAGGGGTCTAGCCGGAAATGGGATGTTACAAGAAAACCCTGCGTCATAGGCCCCAAGAGCAGCAGCCTTAGGTCATCCTGCAGACCTTCATAGAATCGGTTTGTCTTTCGCTCCTTATCAGCGAATGTAGCGCTTGCATACTGACCCAACCGTGTAAATTCGTGGAGGTACTCATCCACGCTACTCACTCCTTGCACTAGCTTCTGGAACTTGCTCTCCATCGTAATCCTTTGAGCTGAGGGAAGGTACCTTGCTAAGAACAGTCTTGAAAACTCCTCCATCGAGACGTCCGTGAGTTACCTTCCCCCCAAGTGGTGTAGCTCTAAACCTTCCCACCACAGCCTTGCATCACCGTCCAATAATAAAGTGGCTATGGTGGACTTCTGCGACTCCTCTATATCCGTAGCTGTCAAGACTCTCTTTACTCGAGAGAGACAATCCTCAGCTTGGGATGGGGTTTCCGTCCCCGAGAACACCAGAGGATTGAAGCCCATAACATGCTTGAGATGCTTTTTAGTTGCTATCCTAGGCATCAATGGCTCCACTACCACTTGCTCCACCCTCTTGATTCCGTCGCTTGAAGCGGTACTTTCTCCATAGCAGGGGCAGTCTGCTACATTTGCTTTGCAGGCTGGGCATTTATCATAGCTAACACCTCTTCAACCACCAATCTTATGGTTTCTGCTGAGGGAGGTATTGTAGGCACATCATTCGGTGCACTACTTGCCTCAGAATGTGGGTTTTCTGAAGGCCCTGCACCACTCCTAGTCACCTATAAACATACAAAACACCATTAAGTGACCGAACAATATTACAAAATACAATTATAGGAACACGCAGGTTCCTCAAACATGTGTATTTTCATTCCTAAGTGGACATTCATGGGTTCGTTTTATGTTATAACGATGACACACAAACATGTGCTCACCACCCCTTAAAAGAATTCGCCCACGAATTCATTTAAGCATGACCAAAACCGGTAGTATGATACCAAATTGTAACACCCATATCCGTCACATAACATATAGCAGTAGGTCCGGCCGGGACCCGACGCCATATACCACAGACAGACCGGTGGGTTACTAAATGAAACCATCCAACCAATAATAAACGTTCTACACAGAGCACATTCTAGCGGAAGCATTTTAAATGTTACAAAGAAAGAACCCAAGCCAATAACATGAATGTCCACTAACAACCCAAAATAGGAATGAACGTACAAATACACAAAGTACTTGGACTTATGGCCTTACAAGAGTTTACTTAATTAAACCGTGTCTTCCAAACTTTGGCACGCAGGCCGGTCATACATGAATATAACAAGTAAACATTAACATGGCCTTCGAGGGCCAACTCAGCAATCAGGGCTTCAGCCCGCTACTTGCCACTAGGCTCCGTAGTACCTGCAAGAAACAATCCACCGCAAAGGTGACAAACAAAAGCAACCGTCAGCCAAAGCTGACCAAATTATAATGACCCCACCCCTTTCCTGGGATGGTGGTTCTCCTTCCCTACTTTGCATTAGTATAATCCAACGATTTAAGTGAAACTACAACATTTGCACAATACACCACAGGTGTAGGCTCGCACGACCATACACCCCGTGCTCTCAGGGCACTTACTCGATAAACCCGATAAAATCTGTGGTCTCACCACCGCCTCAAGGATGGCAAATCTCATGAGAATTATAGTCTTTCCGACCTAAGCCTAAGACCCTCCATCTATGCCAACGACAAGTACCACGTATAGTAGGTCGCTTGTACCGAACCGCATAGAGTGGGTATGGTTCCATCTAACCCGTTGCTCACACCACAATGTCAATTTAAGCCATATGAATGGGTCAAGCTCCCTGAGTCCCAAATCGATTACACAAATCTTACATAACCCAGTTATGTGCAAGTTGGCTCCCAGGCAACCAAGTTGGCAGAATCACGCTCATTCCCAGTTTTTTGGGTGCACATTGGAGTTAATCCCCAAGACTCCCTGTTGCAATCAACCGCGTAGAAAACCCGAAAACATCCATCGGCAGGGAGTCTTCTCCGACCATTCATGTATAATGAAACATCACCGATACATACCAACTTGTCGGGTAGGCTTCACACTCCATGCATATGTCCGTACTTCGATTCCGGATTCTACATGTAAAAGAACGGGGACTATTTTTGTATACCCGAAGGAATACCTCACACTCACCGCATACTAGCGAGAGAGGGCTTCCTATGCAAAAAGGAAAGAGGACTTCACACGTCCAAGAAGATGATCGTTACTCTTGGGGTTCTCTTCGGTGCCATGAAGATCTAGCCAGATGGAAAGCACTGCAACGACCTCGCCTTCACGGATCTGGGCTCGGATCGAGAATCGGGGCTCCGAAGCTTCTCCGGCAGCCAGATTTCTCCTTCCTCTCTTCCTTGCTCTCCCCTCTCTCTAGAGTTTTAGAAAGATATAACTTGAAGTGGAATGAGGGTTCAACCCTAAACTCTCGGCCATATACCAGCAGGGGAAAGGCTGAGCCATCAGATCCTATTTGAAGGAAATGAACGGTCACGATTCGCCCTGAAAATATATTTTTTGGGCCGAACACGGCTTGTGAAACGCCCGTGTCCAAGTCCGTGTTCCATACTCGCCGTAAACCAGAAAATACAGAACAGGATATGACCTCTGACATGGCTTGGGATACGCCCGTGTCATGGTCCGTGTGCCCCCAATTGATGTCGAAACAATCGCATCCCGAACAGGAAACGGGCTTAGACACACCCGTATCAACCTTGACATGCCTGTATCAATCAGTACACGCCTGTGTTACGGGTCATGTTCCTCAATCGACACAGGACAAAAGCTTGTCGAAGAGGAGAAGACCATGTGACACGCCCGTGTCACAGGTCGCGTGCCAGACATTCCCTGGGACACGCCCGTGTCTTAGGACGTGTAACTCACTCGGCATAGCCCAACAAACAGCCCGAGAAAGGCACGGCCCTGGACATGCCCGTGTATCAGGCCGTGTTCTCAACCTTCTACGATCGTCGACTTCATCTCGTCGACCATATGGAAAATCGTGCAATACCGAGCATGACATGGCCCTGGACATGCCCGTGTTCCAGGCCGTGTGGCCCTTACTAGGACCCGAACTTAGCTCAAATACTGCCCATTCCTCTTTTGAGTTTCGGGGCGTTATACCTCATCAACCTCCCATTATCCACGCAACCCTTGATCAAATGTGCACACCACTCTCGAGTGTGCAGTGGTAACCCTCGTCAAACCTCTACTCTAACCCCACAACCTTCTCCTCCAACTGGCCCGTGAGACTGAACACCCATTATCTATTGGTGCCTACAGCCCTTCCATTTCCGCGCATTAACAAATTATAGAACAGATCCACTTGAATCTTCTGATCACTTGATGAAAGAATCTGAAGATCTTCTTGAAGACTTTAGTCTTCCTCCTCTTTCTCGGGATTATCGCCCTCCTCTGACTTAGAAAAATCAGAATGATAATAGAATGATTTGACTGATTGATTTGATCAATGATTTATGTGTAGACAACCCCTCTATTTATAGCCTTCGTGGAGTGCTGGTTTCTGATTGATGACATCAGCATTTGACAACATACTTCAAATACTCCCTTAAACTGTTTCTGTTGAAATACCATGTTATTGTAGTTGATGTGACAGTTCTGACTTGTCTTGACACTTCTGTGTTGACTCTGCATATCTTCATAAACATAAGTGTCGAGATATTCAAAGTACCTCGACACTTGTTCTTAGAAGGTGTCGAGACATCTAATCTGTCTCGATACAATTTTACTTAGAAGAATTTTCATCTGATCTTGAAAGTGTCGAGACAGTTGACTTGTCTCGACACAACTATCATTTGTGTCGACATCTTTAAGTCTGCACTATATCGAGGCAGTTAAATTGTCTCGAACACAACTGTCTGTTGGATGTCGACACTACTATGCTTGCTTTATTTCTTCACTGTGTCGAGACATTTCAATTGTCTCGACACAATTTTACTTAGTATAATTTTCAGTCTTCATTATGTCGAGACAGTTGCATGTCTTGACACTATAGTCTTAAGCTTTAAAGTGTCGAGTTAGCTGACTTATCTCGACACTGCTGACTTAGTCTTTAAGGTGTCGACATAACTGACTTGTCTCGATACAGCTGTCTTGAATCTTTAATTTGTCGAGTTAGCTGACTTGTCTCGACATTACTAACTCAGTCTCGACACTGCTTACTTAGTCTTCAAAGTGTCGAGTAAACAGACTTGTCTCGACACTACTGAATTAGTCTCGACACAGCTTCTACAAAGGCATTGACACAGTTGAAAGTGTGTTTACACTTTTGTACGTTAGCCATTTTTATACACTCCAAGTTGCTAAATGTAGATTGTGCTGACTTCACTCAGCACTATGCTGACTTTACTCCACACTTTTGTACTTAGATAATTTTCTTCACTTTCTAGTCAGTATCTTTAAGTCCACCTATCAATATAACTTGGACCACCTGTCCAATCAATATGAAATAGGCAACCTGCATACATAAACTAAAATATACATCAAATATATACTTGTGTATATCATTGAGTTGAAAGAGCTTCTTCAAATCAATTACATTGTTTCCAATGTACCTAACAATCTCCCCCTATTTGGAGAAGTCATAAACCCAATTCAATGATATACACCGCAATAACAAAATATGATATTATTAAGATGTACTAGAAAAATGCTAAACAAAATTATAAAAGAACACAATAATAATAACAGAGATATCTTTTCCAGATTGAATTTTAGCTTTGAATTCTTGCAATTTGTTATCAACCACTTTCTCCTTTACTCTTGGCATTCTTGGCTTTAGTAATTTCTTCTTGCTTTATTCTTTGCCTTTCATGATAATGATAGGGTTTGGGGAGAATACTTGCTGGGCTCAATATAATTAGCTGGAATCTTCCCTACCTTCAGATCATTTCTGAATTTGTGGATGATCTCTTACTGCTTTGTGTGCTTAGCTCACTCTTGCTCCTAAATACCATTTTCCCCTATCAGTAGTATTGTTATTGAATACTTTACATGTAGTGTGGATAATGGATTTAGAAGTTGGGCTCCATTGTTAAAAGTCATGTCTACCTTCAACCTGTTCCCTGAATCTTTTCTTTGACAGCTGAGCTTCTTTCTCCTAAAGCAATTGTTGGGTATTGTATCCACAATTACCTGGATTTGAGGAAGCCACCTGTCAAGATAAGATGAATTCACAATGTATTTGATGATATATCTTTAAGTTGTGCTTGTAGTCTCTCAACGCTAAGTACACACCAATGTCAGGGTGCAGTAGGTCAATATACACGGGTCTGCGCAACATAATCCCTCGTTGAGCAGATCAGTGTGTTGGCTTACGTGTACTCTCTCTATTGGAGTGTACTTACTTTCAAGTACAGGGCAGTGATTGATCAAGAGCAGACAAGGAGCAAGAATGGGTCAAAGACCAGCTCACGGGAAGATATAAGAAAATTCGTCTAAGTAAGATTCGACGAGAATCACTAAGTGATTCTCGCCGATTCGAATCGTCGAGAATTACTAGCCGATTCTCGCCGAATGCTTCTGTCTGTCTCAGCGCCGTCTAGAATTCTTCTAAGGCAGAATCAGACGAGAATCACTAAGTGATTCTCGCCGAATCGTCGAGAATGACTTTGCATTCTCGCCGATTCGTCGAGAATGAATTGTGATTCTCGCCGATTCACTCCAGATGGCTTGCTTTTCAGCCTAGAAATCTTCTAAGTAGAATTCGACGGGAATCATTAGTGATTCTCGACGAATCGTCGAGAATCACCAATGATTCCCCCCGAATTTGCCTTAGGCGATTTTTGTTGGCTCGCTAGGACCGGACCAAATGTTCAGGCGCTGTTTTGAACCGGACTTAGGGTTTCTACTGGTGGGGCCCACAACGGTCATAATGGATTATTCTACTGTATAAATACTCTCCTATTTTGAACGAAAGAAGTAGAGAACACCAAGAAAAGGATCGGCCGCCTCGCGTGATCCTAATTGATCGCGGTATTTCTTCCGCCGCTGTCGTCGCTCGTGAAGGTGGTCGTCGCCGCTGATCGTTGATTCTTCCTGATCTCCCGGCGACAGAAGCTTAGCCAAGCAACGTGTCTCACGTGTCTATCTTGAGATCTTTTGTCTCTTGGTTTGTTGAACGGGAATACCTTCCCCTTCCGAATCGATTGAGATGATCGATCTAAGTAAGATCGTTGGTAGACCTTGCTAGCTTTGCTACGAAGTTTGGATCTCGAAAGCAATGCCTCCGCTCTCCTTTGCAGCCGTCGATCTTGATAGAATCGCTGCCGCAAGCTTTGCCGCCGCCGATCTCGGGGAGATCCTCTCCAAGAGAGTGCTTAGGTCGTAGACTCTTCGTCTTCTTCAAGAACGTGTCATCGAACGAAGAGGGACACCTAGCGCTCCAAAAGTAGTTTGTATTTTATACATTCCATTTTCACTCTTGTTGTAAAGGAATGTTGGTTCCTCATTATAAGGGTTGGGTGCAACCCGTGGTGGAGGAGTGGTGACTCCTTCGGTTGGAAGGGTTCCTTCCATTAGTATGAGGATTGGATTTCAATCTGGTTGGTGAAGTGACTGAGTCATCCCTTGTTAGGAGATAGGTCGAAGGGGGAAAGTGGATGTACCCAAATCGGGGAACCACTATAACTGCCTGTGTCTTTCTATGCTTTGTTTGTTTTCTTTTATTGTACAGGTAAATTTTTAATTCCGCAAAGCGACTGAAAATCACCTATCCCCCCTAGGTGAAAATAGTTGACACTAGTGTGAATTTCAAGTGGTATCAGAGGGAGGTTGCTCATCAAAAAGGTTAACACCTTGAGGAGAATCCTGCCTCTAGTGTCAACAAGAAGATCAGACTCAAGCATAGGAGTTGTATTCTGAGGTCTCTCCCCTAAGACTCCCGGCTTGCACAAAGGAGTATTATCCCATCTAGGAAGATGAGAGTGTTGTTTCATCTGGAGGCCATCGACCCTCGAGTGTCACTTATCTTGGAAGAGGGTCCCTTCATTCCCATGAAGGCTTCCAGCTCAGGAAAGGATCTCCAAATCCTCAAGAGTCCTGAAGAGATGTCTGAGACCGAGCTCTCACTGTTCAACTTGGACAAGTTGATTCGTCAGATCATCACTGATGTCTGGTCCGGTATATCTCATTCAAGAGTGGACAAGTGTAGGACAGACAAGTCTATGTGGCAAACCATCTAAGACCTCATAGGAGGGATCTGAGAAAGCAGGGACCAGTTGTCATCAAGAGGATGAAGCCTATGTGGGGGTCCTCATTTCTGAAGATGAAGGGCATAATCAATCTGTTAGTATCAGGGATCCTGTGTCCTTGTAAGAGACTGAAGAAGAAGTTGAGGAAAGCAGTTCTGATGAAGCTGACTCAACAGTCTCTGCCGATCTTGACGGTAACCCTGAACAGCAAAGCCAGGAGCAGGTAACTTCTTCCTCATGCCCCTCTCCTCTTGAAGTTCCTGAAGACAGGAATAGTTCAGAGGGTAGTCCTTCCAGTGATGTAAGGGATATGGATAGCTTCAATCAAAAGATTGAAAATCCTGATTCCCTTGAGATTGCCCTTCAGAAGAGCAAATTACTTGTGGAGGAGCAAGCTAAGGAGATTGCTCAGCTGAAGACCTTGATGAATCTCCAATTGGAATCCATCAAGGTAAAGGACTCAAAGATCTCGGATCTAGAGAGTCGTCTAGAGACAGAGAAGAGAATTGTTTATAACTTTTCCACGATAGATGCTATCAAGAGAAAAGGAGAAAATGGGTGGATCTCCTGAATTATTAATTCATGGAGAAATGGGGAGACTGTGTTCAGACCCCCACCCCGAGTAGGAAGGGCACTCATCATGCTTTCAGGTATGACCACAGAAATAACCTTGGTCACTGTAAGAATGATCAGCCCTCATGTGGAAATCCCCACAATGCCAGAGCTGTCATGGCTACCCATGAGAGAATACCCAAGGCTCATCCTGAGCCTTTTGTATTCTCGGCCTCAGCCCCAACTCATCATGAATCTACATGAACCAGCTCTCACTGCAGTACTTTCCACCCTAGGACACAGGAAAGGGGGGTCAGGATACATGTGGTAAGTACCCATGGGGCCTCTAGAAGTGTGCTGACTGAAAGGAAGACACCACCTCCCAGGCCTCATGACACTCACCACATGCATTCTTTCCACTCTCCCACGTGTCACGGTGGAAAAGGCAAATTTGTGAGCAGAACCGGCTCTATCACGTTTAGACCTAAGATCATGACTACCTCAGTCAGCAGATCATGTCAGAAACGGCGATACAACATTCACGAGTGTTGGTGCTGTGGCAAGGTGGGTCACTTTGCCGTAGATTATTGGCACAATCCCTCTGTGCCAAGGGCAAGGGTATGTCCACTTCCTCTGGGCAGAGTTAGCCTTCCTGACAGGATTCCTGTAGGAAGGCATTCAAGATTTTATGCTGACAAGAACCTAGGACCCAATACGTATTGGGTTCCTAAGGTAAGGTAATTCTTTTTCGCAGGAAAGTCTAGGTTCCCGTACACATGATGGGAACTAGACATGTGATGTTCCAAGAATGACTTGGAACAAGTATTTGGAATAAGAGCAGTGCTAACTACAATGGCATACTCAAATTGGACATCTTGTGTATTTCAAATAGAGGATCTGCATGATCTATTTTATGATCCCAAGGTACACGCATTCAGTTTCAATACTTGAGTTATATTATATTGATGCTTATATATGTATTTATATATGTTTATATACATATATCCACACAAATATGTCATTTCATACTCTAAAAGCAAATGTTCATATAGACATATAAACACATACACATATATGTTTACATGCCTGATGAACGAACGCAACTGCTAAATGACACTTAAGTACAATTTGAAGAATTCCTTGTAATTACATATTTATGTAATTGATAATGAACCTCAATGGGTGTAAATTAGTCCATTTGAAATTAAGAAATGTCTGCCCGTGGGTGTAACAAAATACTCCAATTCTTCACCTAGTATTACACTGTAATTATGTATAGGGCTAATATACCGCTCCACTCGATCGAGGGTTCGTGATCAAGAATCAAAATGGGGAAAAGGCGTGAAATTAACGTGCCTCAGTTAGCTTGCATAGAAAAGTCGTATTCTCATTAGCAAACAATAGTTGGCTAAGGAAAATAGCATAAATTCCCTCTTGACTCTTGATATTTAGGAAAATAGCCGTCTGATTTCTCCTTAGCCACGCGAAAGAAGAAATTGGAGAATCCCGCCGAATCCCACCGACTTCCCCCCCGGTTCGAAATGATATAAATAGCACTAATCCTGCCGACCCTTCGTATCCCTATGATTCACATCCCGTCGACTTCCCGGCGTCTCGCATAGTTCCGTCGATCGTGCGCTATCCCGTGCCTCGATCGATTGGTGCTCTCGGTTTATCCTCCGTGCTTCAGACACCTTCTCCATCAACATCTTCCCGTCAGACGATCCCGTTGATTCCTTGCTTTCCAGTCGCCGTCGTCCCACCAAATCGCTCGACATTAGGGTAAGTCTCCCTCTTCCTTGGAATTTAGTGTCTAGTGTGGCTCCTATACTAGCAGTTCTGATAGGGTTTAGAATCTTTGATATTTCCTGTTAGGGTTTGAAATGGCTCCTAGAACCACAGCAGGACTCTTCATTGGAAGCAAACTGGTTAGGACAGGCTTTTCTCATGCCTCAGATGAGTTCATGAATATTATCCTCATGCTTGAAGAGGCCGGACATACATTCATCCTGGTGCATCCATGCAAAATTCTGGATAAGGAGGTGCTGGAATTCTTTACAACAACAAAGCTACGACACGAAGATATAGTAATCAAGAGTAAGATTGTCGGAGTACGGATCAAGATGACAGCAGGAAAACTATCAAGATGTCTATGCAGCTCACCAGCTTTGATCAAGAAGATTATTTGGAGGAAGAGGATCGAGCCAGGACTCTCCTCTTCTGTGGACTGGCTCGAGGAACCAAATCAATCAAGAGAAAGGAAATGAATGAGGAAGGGAAGCTCTTGTCAGACATCATAGGGAAAGTACTGATATGCGACTCGGCTCCCACGACCACATCTCAGCTGACATGTTCAAGATTCTAGTGGCTATAGTCTGCCGAAAGAGATTCAACTGGGGGGCTATGCTATTTGAGAAGATTAAGGATACTCTCAGAACTCCAAGTTTTGGAAGAATCATCAGCCTATATCTCAATCAGTTGGATGGAGATAGGTTCGATATGAGTAAAGGAGTTCCTCTGCATTATCTGAAGAAAATGGATTCGAGTTTCTTTGATAGATGGGAAAGAAGAATTGGTCAAGCAGCCATTGCTGAAGAATATGATGAATCCCCGGCTGAGTCCTATGGGGATGAGGACAACAAAACTCTAGCAGATTCCATGGCTGAACCCAGTGAAGTTCCTGATCTGCTAGGCTGCAGGAACCGAGGGGGAGTCTCTACCCCCTACTACTTGAACTCATAGGACAGATCTCTCTGTACCTGTTCCTGCTGATGTTGTTTCTGATATCTCTCAGATAGCCAAAGATTCAGTTAACACCCTGGCCACTGATCTAGGTGATGAGGAGGAAGACCAGGAGGACTTGGATGATGCTGTAGTTGAAAATGAGGATATGGAAGATAAGTCTAATGAATAAGAGAATGAAGAAGTTGAAGATGATACAACCTTGAGGGAGGTGGTAGAGATGGTGGAGCCCCGAGATGAAGTTGAAGTTCCATCTGACGAATAAGCTCCAGTGATAGCTCCTGAGAAATCTAGTGCACCAATGGAGAAGGAGTCCTCTCAGCAGAGGCTGATAAGCATTCCTGAGAAATTCCTTAGAGGCTGCCCCAATTCCCCCCTTGGAGACAGTGCAAGTGTCCAGCTCGCCCAGTGAATCTTCTGAAGAGCCAGACCAAGGCTTGCCTCAGGGTCATCCACTACGAGCAAATCTAGCAAATCACACAGTGAACGTTATTCAAGATATAGTGGATGAGCTCAAAGTGTCTTTTGAGCAATCTCAAAACAAAATGTTACAAAGGATTAAGAAATCTGAGGATCTAATGCTAAAGAACATAGTGCAAATTAATCACAAGCTGGATGAGATGGAAAAGAAATTCGAGGCCAAGTATACAAAGGCTGGCACTGCTGTCACTCTTATTATGCAAGGACTCAAAAAGAACACAGATTACCTGGCAGTGGTTAATAACAATGCACATGTTGTGGCTAATAACATTCAGAAATTTGATGCCAACATGGTGAGCCTTGAATACAAATCAACAAACCCTGCTAAATGACTTTTCAAAGACGGTAAAGCACATCGATGAGTCATTGCACGCTTATGCAAACTCAATTTCCCTCGAAGACAAAAAGGGGGAGGAAGATTATAAAGCTAAGATGGCAGGGCTTCAACAGATAATCATTGACAACTTTGATCAATCCAATACGTATGTTTTTGAGAGTTGTCATTGGTTAGTTCAGCAGGCTTCAGGCATTCACGTTCCAGTTGCCCCTCCGGAGGAGGAAGTTTATACTGTTGCGGACAAAGAATTAAGTGTTGGAGAAGTTCCACTGAGTGAGGCTGAGACCAAGAAGGCTGCTAGGGCTGCTGCTAGAGCTGCACGTAGTATCATGTTTTACTAGGAAGCCCTAACAAAAGCAAAAGGAAAGAGGAAACTCTAAGACGGGACATCCAAAGAAACTCCAACTGAAAGGAAAGTAAGATTGAAAGAGGATGATGTGAGAAATGAAAGATGGAGTCCTGTATCGAGGAGTATTATATTAGATACGTTCATGCTACAACAGCAAGGGGAAATCAATCAGAACGATGTATACAGCCAGTATGAGTGGGAGCTACACAAGACATATGAAGCCAAAAGGAACATCTTCTTCAGGTCCAACACTGTGGCAAATAAAGCTCCTCCTCCCAGATACTATTCGAAGCCCAAAGAATACTTTGAGAGACAGAGCAGGAAGCACTTGGCGCAGCAATTGAAGGATGAAATTGCTAAGGAAAAATAGACTTAGGACTTGGGCTTATCTATTTTTTTGTTGCTTATTTGTATTTTCATGTTAATCATTTGAACAATTCTGATGGATATATATATATATATATATATATATATATATATATATATATATATATGATTTCATGATTGACTCAAGTATTGTTCTGATTGCCTTTATTTCTTTGTGTCTTATCTCTGTTAATATGCTGTGTATATTCTCTGGATGGTGGTATTCATCTTAGCTAGTAGGATTTTGGCTTCGTCAAATAGGGGGAGATTGTTGGGTATTGTATCCACAATTACCTGGATTTGAGGAAGCCACCTGTCAAGCTAAGATGAATTCACAATATATTTGATGATATATCTTTAAGTTGTGCTTGCAGTTACTCCACGCTAAGTACACACCAATGTCAGGGTGCAGTAGGTCAATATACACAAGTCTGCACAACGTAATCCCTCGTTGAGCAGATCAGTGTGTTGGCTTATGTATACTCTCTCTATTGGAGTGTACTTACTTTAAAGTACAGGGCAGTGATTGATCAAGAGCAGACAAGGAGCAAGAATGGGTCAAAGACCAGCTCACGGTAAGATAGACGAAAATTTGTCTAAGTAAGATTCGACTAGAATCACTAAGTGATTCTCGCCGATTCGACGAGAATCACTAGTGATTCTCGCCGAATCGTCGAGAATCACTAGCCGATTCTCGCCGAATGCTTCCGGCTGTCTCAGCTCCGTCTAGAATTCTGCTAAGGCAGAATCGGCGAGAATCACTAAGTGATTCTAGCCGAATCGTCGAGAATGACTATGCATTCTCGCCGATTCATCGAGAATGAATTGTGATTCTCGCCAATTCACTCCGAATGGCTTGCTTTTCAGCCTAGAAATCTTCTAAGTAGAATTCGACGGGAATCATTAGTGATTCTCGACGAATCGTCGAGAATCACCAATGATTCCCGCCGAATTTGCCTTAGGCGATTTTCGTTGGCTCGCTGGACCGGACAAAATGTTCAGGCGCTATTTTGAACTGGACTTAGGGTTTCTACTGGTGGGGCCCACAACGATCATAATGGATTATTATACTGTATAAATACTTTCTTATTTTGAATGAAAGAAGTAGCGAACACCAAGAAAAGGATCGGCCGCCTCGCGTGACCTAATTGATCGCGGTATTTCTTACGCCGTCGTCGCCGCTCGTGAAGGTGGTCGCCGCCGTTGATCGTGGATTCTTCCTGATCTCCCGGAGACAAAAGCTTAGCAAAGCAACGCGTCTCACGTGTCTATCTTGAGATCTTTTGTCTCTTGGTTTGTTGAACGGGAATACCTTCCCCTTCCGAATCGATTGAGACGATCGATCCAAGTAAGATCATTGGTACACCTTGCGAGCTTTGCTACAAAGTTTGGATCTCGAAAGCATCGCCGCCGCTCTCCTTTGCAGCCGGCCGATCTTGATAGAATCGCTGCCGCAAGCTTTGCCACCGCCGATCTCGGGTATATCCTCTCCAAGAGAGTGCTTAGGTCGTTGGACTCTTCGTCTTATTCAAGAATGCATCATCGAACGAAGAGAGACACCTAGCGCTCCAAAAGTAGTTTGTATTTTATACATTCCATTTTTACTTTTGTTGTAAAGGAACGTTGGTTCCTCATTGTAAGGGTTGGGTGCAACCCGTGGTGGAGGAGTGGTGACTCCTTCGGTTGGAAGGGTTCCTTCCATTAGTGTGAGGATTGGATTTCAATCTGGTTGGTGAAGTGACTGAGTCGTCCCTTGTTGGGAGATAGGTCGAAGGGGGAAAGTGGACGTACCCAAATCAGGGAACCACTATAACTGCCTGTGTCTTCCTGTGCTTTGTTTGTTTTCTTTTATTATGCAGGTAAATTTTTAATTCCGCAAAGCGACTGCAAATCACTTATCCCCCCTAGGTGAAGGTAGTTGACACTAGTGTGACTTTCAGCAATGCAGATGCAGTCATCTCCACCTCTTTATATACTAATATTCTGAATTTGGGCTGGAGGACTGTATATGGTCTGGACAGTAGTCTGAATTGCTTCAAATTGAGCTGGTTGACAACCAGACTCAGCAGTTTGGTCTCCATACCATTTGGGAGGATGGCCTAAAGTGTCTTTGATGTTATTTGAGATCCAAGTAGCATGCTCAGAGCTTACCTTTATCATTACTCTCTCCCCCTTTATGACTTCTCTTTCCATATGATCCCTTAAATCATTTTTGTGAAATCTTACTTGACCATCCAGATAATGAATTCCTGATGTTAAAGAATTCTTTACTTTGAGTAGACGTTCATCCAATTCTTTTTTAGAAGCCTTGATATCCTTAATCAAAGAAGCAGAGTGAGTAGATAGCTGTGTTTTTATTTTCTTGGAGGTAGAGGCTATCTTAGTCTCCAAAGCAGTAGTCTGCTCAGCCAGCTTAACTAGTGAAGCATATTTAATTCAACCAGGTTTTCATTCATTATTTTTTGATTCTCAAGGATATAGCCCTATTTTACAGCTATTTCATCTTCAGTTTTCTTTGATTCTTGCTGTTGTTTTCTTATATAAACTACAACATTAGCTCATCTCTCAAAGAAATCAATCATATCTTTCTTTAGTAGATTTAATTCAAATCTAATAGACTTAATGTCCCGAGCTAGCTGAAACTACAACTCCTTGTTGCTTTCATCTACATACTTCTCAAGTTGACTTCTTTATTGGTCAAGAATTATGTGTAGTTAAACTAGAAGTGAGCTTGAATCCACATCAGGAGCTGGAGTTGTGCCAGACTTAATAATCTTCTTATAACTTTTACTTCTCTTATTAAGTTCATATATTTTCCTCTTCTTTAACAGAGAGGCTTCTTCCTCTTCAGATTCAGATGAACTAACTACTTCAACTGATTTAGTCTCTTTAGGTCCTTCAATACTTGGGGCTATATCTTCCAACTCCCCCTCAACCCTTGCTTCTTCTTCATCAACATTGATGTTTTCCAAGTTAGCCTTATCTTACTGAACTTCAGCATCAAAAATAGGGTCCTCTCGAGTTACAGTTATCTCCCCTTGGATATCAATAGCTTTATTCAGAAGGATTTTTTTCTTCAATTTCCTTGGGGATTGAATCCTCAATCTCTCTGTCAGGAATTTCCTTTACAGGAACCTCTGCTTGCTTCGACACATTATTCAACTTTTGTACTACTTCCATTACTATTTTATTTACTGTATCCATATTAATATCTGACAGATCATTGAGGTTCTCCCCCTCAATTGGATTCCTATTTGGGATTGTCACCCCTTGAACCTGATCACCAGTTCCAAGTGAGGTCCTTGGAGATTTTTTAGCTATTGTATCATCCTATTTTGCTGAGTTAGAACTTTCTTATTCTTCATATTCACTGGAAGAATGTTCTTTCACAATTACAGCTTTCTTCTTTTTCTTTTTCACCTTCTCAATTGCAGGTGTTTCTTTGGATAGGACTCTATCTCACCTAGCCAGTATCCTCATATCCATTCTCCTCATGTGATTTATCTTGGATCCAATCTTGAAGTTAAGGCTGTCTGGAATGGCATGAACCAAGTATTGACTCAGAATTCTGACCATATTGGGCTTTTTGATTCTTTATGCAATTTTGTCAAAGACCACTCTGCACTAGTTAGTCTTGATTTTTAAAATTACTCCTGTCATAAGCTCAAACATCTGAGCAGATATCCTGTCATGTGCTCCTGTTTTATATAGCAACACCTTCCCAATTATTTCTGACAGGAATTTCCCTTGTGAATTCATACCCTTCCTGTTTAGGATGCTTCCAATCTTAGTGGTTGGAGCCAATCCACACAACAACAATGCTTCTATAGTCTTGGTGGAGTCTATGTCATCTTACTGATCGATTCTAGGTATATGAAATATCCTTGCTAGCTTTTTGGTTGTGAGTTTAATCTTAGCCCTATTCACTTTTCACTTAATCTTTGCTGAGTTTGAATCCAGTTTAGCATTAGAGAAGAACTCTGAAACTTATCATTTCCAGATGTTTGTTGATTCTAAAAGTAGATATTCTAATCCAGCTTCAGTGATTAGGTCAATGACATTCCTAATTTCTTATTGTGCTGAGATGAATCTATTGCGCACAAGCTCATAACCTTCAAAGATGTCATCATTCTTGGAAACCATTGGAGTTGAGAGAAAGGATTGATGAGTGTCGACTAATCAGGATTCTAGGTCTCGACACTCAGGAATCAAAAGCTCAAGATATCAAGAAAGCGTAGTCGACTCCTACTCACACACCATATTTATAGTCTAATCTTTCCTAAAGACGAAAGGGCGCGTTGCATTTAGATTTTTCTAAATTTTGAGGTCAATACCTAGTATCGACACAAGGAAAATGTGTCTGTCGAGATGTGTCGACTCAAGTCGACACAAGGATTATGTCTCTCGACACATACCTTGGGGTCTCGACACCCTTATGTCTCGACCAAAAAGCAGCGACACACTTTTGATGTCTCGACATATTACTATCTATAGTGTCGACATACTTTCTGGTTTCTCGACACAATTTTGACTTCGTCAAGATTTTGTTTTCTGAAATGTAAAGTCTTGACATTTATGATGTCAATTCTTGATATCTAAATGAGTAAAATTTATTACAGACTAATTATTTTTATTCTTATTTTATATCAGTTCTTTTTATATATGTGTATCAATTACTCAGGATTCAATATTCCAAGTTCAAACTTAAAGAAATTAAAATTTTCTTCTTCTAGGGGCTTAGTAAAAATATCAGCAATTTATTTATTTGTTGGAACAAATTCTAATCTAATATCTTCATTTTCTACATGCTCCCGAATGTGATATCTAATTTCAATATGTTTTGTTCTACTATGTGAAACATGATTGTTTGCAATAGAAATAATACTAGTAGAATCATAAAATAAAGGAATTTTACTTAGCTTTATGTTGTAATCTTGTAATTGATGTTGAATCCAAAGCAATTGTGCACAACAACTTCCAACAGAAATGTATTCTGATTCAGCTGTAGATATTGCTACACTTATTTGCTTTTTGCTGCTCCATGACACCAGCCTCCTTCAAGGGAATTGAATATGAGCCTGATGTGCTTTTCCTATCTTCTTTACATCCTGCATAATTTGCTTCTGAAAAGTCTATCAGTTCAAAATCACTATTCCTGGGATACCGTAGGCCAAGATTAGGTGTGCCATTTAGATATCTCAATATTATTTTAGCTGTTGTATACTGAGATTCTTTAAGGCATGCTTGATACCTAGCACAGACAAAAGTGACATATATTATGTCTGGTTTACTAACAGTTAGATAGAGCAGTGATCTAACTATCTCCCTATATAAGGTGATATTAACTGGCTTGCCAGCATCATCCTTGTCTAAAGACATACTAGACCCCATAGGAGTCCATATGGAAGTGGTTGTTTCCATGCCATACTTCTTGATTTACTCCTTGGTGAACTTAGATTGTCTAATGAAAAGTCCATCTATAGTTTGCTTAACTTGGAGACCCAAGAAAAACTTGAGTTCACCCATGCTACTCATCTCAAACTTACCTTGCATAAGTTTGGCAAATCTAGTGTAAAGTGACTGATTAGTAGTACCAAATATAATGTCATCAATATATATTTGTACTAAGATGGTCTTGCCTTTGACTTCCCTTAGGAATAGTGTTTTGTCTATTTTCTCTCTTGAGAATTTATTCTTCAAAAGGAACTTAGATAGAGTCTCATACTAAGCCTTTGAGTCTTATTTTAAACCATAGAAAGCTCTTAATAGCAAATAAACATGAGTAGGTTTAGTAGAATCAACAAAACCTGAGGGTTCTTAACATAGACCTTTTCTTTGAGGTTATCATTAAGGAAGGATGACTTTATATCCATTTGGTAGACCTTGAAAAGGAAGAGTCTTATAGCCTCTAATCTAGCCACTGGTGCAAAGGTTTGATCAAAGTCAATGCCCTCTTCTTGTCTATATTCCTTTGCAACTAGCCTAGCTTTGTTTCTGACTATAATACCATTCTCATCCAGTTTGTTCCTGTATATCCATTTAGTTCTTATGATGTTACAGGCATCTTGTCTAGGAACCAGCTTCTAGAATTTACATCTCTTGAACTTGTTCAATTCCTCCTGCATTGCACCTATTTAAAATGGATCTATAATGGCTTCTTCAAATTTCTTTGGTTCTGTTTGAGACAGAAAACTTGAGTACATTACAGTGTTGTGATGTCTACTTCTTATGGTTACACCCTGAGCTGCACTTCCAATGATCAATTCCCTTAGATGATCCCTTAGATGTCAGACAGCTATAGGTAATGTGACTTCTTCTCTTGGGCCAGCTATATCTTGTTGCTGTGTTTCTTGTTCTGGTTGTTCCTGTACAAGAAATTCTTCAAAAATGTTGACTCCATCTTGTATATTTTGGCTTGCTGGAACTGAATCTTCTAAAGACAGCTCCTTTAGCCTCAAGTCTTCTACTCTTAGCTTGATGTACTTGGCTTATCATTATAAATCATAGAACTTTCATCAAATACAACATGAACAGACTCCTCCATAACTTGATCCCTCATGTTGTAGATCCTATAGGCCTTACTATTGACACTATAACCAACAAATACGCCATCATAGGACTTCTCAGTAAACTTAGTTATGTATGTTTTCCCATTATTTAGGATAAAACATCTACATCCAATGATTCTGAAATAGGCTAAGTTTGGTTTTCTTCCCTTCATTAGTTCATAAGGAGTCTTATTCAACCTTTTGTTAATTGAAGCTTTATTAATAACATGATATGCTGTGTTTATAGCTTCAACCCAGAAATATTCTGGGAGAGAAGAATCACTCAGCATGGTTCTTCCAGCTTCAATGAGAGTCCCGTTCTTTCTTAAAATAATTCCATTTTGCTGGAGTGTTCTTGGAGAGGAAAACTCCTGCTGAATCACCAAGTTCTTCACAAAGCTTTGTCATATGTTCAGATTGAAATTAAGTTCCATGATCACTTCTGATTCTGACCATAGAACTGTTCAATTCATTTAGTATTTGTTTGACAAATGTCTTGAAGACATCAGGAGTTTCAGACTTTTTCCTTAGAAAGAAAACTCAAGTAAATCTGGAATAATCATCAACAATCATAAAAGTGTAGACTCTCCATCCTAAATTATAAACTGGCATAGGACCAAATAAGTTCCATATGTAAGCGGTATAAACACCTCATTGATTCGTTAGATTCAATACTTTTAAATGAAGCTTTAGTCTGCTTGTCTTTTTGGCATGCAGAGCAAATGCTCTTCTTAGAGCATTTAATGTTAAGACCATTCCTAACTAGCTCTTTACTGTAAAGTTTGCCTATGGCCTTGTAGTTTAAATGAGCTAGACTCTTGTGCCATTTGACATAGTGTAAAGCTTTCTCATTTGCAACTAGATATAAGGGTGAGTCTGACTATAAACAAAGAAAATTCAAACAATATATATATTCCCACACCTAGTGCATGTCAAGATAACCTCTTGGTCACTTGACTTCTTTATGAGACACTTATCCTTGTGAAATGAAATGTCATAGCCAAGATCACAAAGTTGGCTTATGATTATAAGGTTGTGTTGCAACCCTTCCACATAAGTTACTTTGGTGAAAGTGACTAAGCCATTTGTGATCTTACCATAACCTCTGGTAATTCCTTTGTTAGCTCCACCAAAGATCACCTTTGGTCCATTCTTTTTAGGAATATACTCCCTCAAATTGCTCCTTATTCCAGTTATGTGTTTGGAACATACACTATCTAATTACTAGATTAGTCTTGTGTGGTGCTTGGACATACCTGTAAAAATAAGAATTTATTTGTCCTTAGGACCCCAAATTGTTTTGGGTCATAGGTTCTTGTTAGCTGTGGCTCCATTGAGATCACCTGTAAATTTCTTATCTGGATACCTTTTCTGAACATGAGACATAGTGTAATCAAACCAACAGTCCAAGGTAAAGTGTCCCACCTTTCAACAACACTAACATTCATATCTGTTATATCTCCTCTTTGAAGGAACATAAGGAACTTTGTGTTGACATTCCTTAAAATAGGAATCAGCAAACTTGATAGTTATATTTTGACTGGGAGAAAAAAACTTGTTTTGTCTCTCAGTTACAACATTTCTCCTTAGAGTAGGTACATTAGGAATAACTTTCCTATTCGCTTATGAACTTGGTTCAACTGGTCCAGACTTATGGGTTTCTATTCCATTAGTCTGAAACACAGGCTGTAGAATGACTTGACCCTTTTGTCCTATCAGCTTTTTTCCTCTTTTTCTCTTGGGTTTAACATACCCAAGACCACTTCCAGGTGTTCCTGAGAAGGTATCTATAATCGGCAGCACAGTTTTAGGTTTAGAAAATTACAGTACTAATCTTTTCTCATTCAGGAGTTTAAGTTCCAGCTCCTGAATGGTTACATCTTTTTGGTATAACAATATGATTTGCTCATCAATGATCTTAGTCAGTTTTTCCAACTTAGAACTTTGAAGACCAATCTTCTGAGTATCCATATTATGATGATACTCAAGACTTTAAGTGATGCAATTTCTATAGCTTATTCTTTGACAAGATTCTTGCTCTTTATAAGAGCTTCCAACAGTTTTCTAAATTTGATTATGAGCTACCGCAGTTCAATCTAAGGGTTAGACTTATGTGAATCAAACTTTGAGTCGCATGATTCTAGCTTATCCACAGTCTCATGAACAGAACTTGTAGAACACCAGGAATTGTCAAAGAGAACAATCAAGCATATTCTTCTTCTAATTCAGTTGAATCAGTATCACTATCAGATAAAGTCTTTGGCTTCTTTTCCATCAGACCCTTTTCTGATTTCTTGTCTTTATAGAACTTTTCTTTTAGCATTTTGTTCTCCTTTCTTTTTACTGGACAGTCAGCAATGACATGCCCATGCCTGTTACAACAATAACAGATAATGTCAATCTTAAATTATTTATTCGGATGAGAATCATACCTGACCACAGATTTGTCTGTGTTTATCTTTACTTTTACTAGAACTTGGTCCAGTTGATTTCTTCTTATTCCACTGCTTTCTTCTTCTCATCATTTTCTTGAATTTCCTGGTAAAGAATGCCAATTCATCATCTAATAATTCTTTTGATGAAGAACATGTTCTAGTGCTATTTGTATCTTCATCCCTTCTTGGTGATGATGTAATTTATCTTTTAGCTTTCTTTGATGTATCTACTTTGAAGGCCACAGATTTGGTTTGAGTTGAACTTCTGGCAGATTCTGCTTCAGCTTTTCTAGAATTTAGCTGAAGCTCATGTGATAATAGCTTCCCATACAAGTCTTGGGGTAACATATTTATTAGATTCCTCATTTCTCTTACAACACAAATCTTAATGTCCCATTCTTTATTTAGGGATCTCAGAAATTTTTCATTAAGCTCATAATTTGAGAAATCTCTGTCATAGTTTCTTAAGTCATTTACTATTCTAAAGAACTTTTCATAATATTGTTCTATAAAATCAGTCTTTCCTTGCCTGAATGCCTCATACTGCTGGTCGAGGAGAGATTTTTTATCATCTCTTACTTCTTATGTGCCTTTCATGTAGACTATGGGAGTGTCCAACATCTCCTTGGATGTTTTACAGTGCACAAGATTCTAAAAGGTTGAATTGTCTATTGCACTGACCATTATATTTTGTGCTCTTTTTTATCTATGGTGGCAAGAACCACCTCATTCTTTGTCATTTTTGACAGTTTCTTGGGGGTTTTAACAGTTGCATCTAGGACAAATATCTTCATTAGAATATAAGGTCCTTTTTGAATAGTGACAAAAATTCTTGGATCTGAAGCCTCCATAAACAATATCACTCTCTGCTTCTATATAGCAAAGTTATCCTTGGTAATATTGGTAGTTTCATATAGCTGAGTTCTCTGTGAGGTTCAGAAGCCAATGGATCTGATATTTTTCAACAACCCTTTGGACCATTTTCAGACTGTTTGGTCTTTCTTGAATGACCTCCCTTTGATACTACTTGAAAGTTAATACTATGGGTAGTTAATCACCTAGAGGGGGTGAATAGGTGTCTTTTTAAATTTCTTTTTCACTTAGGTTAACTGTTCAGGAGATATTATGTTCAGCAGATAATATACTTGAGAAGTAAGCTTCTCAACAACTAAGCACAATTAATCCACTGAACACAGCACATGCAAATCTCAGATCACAACACAGGCACAAGAAAATTACAACACAAAAAGAATTTATAGTGGTTCCCCTATGTAGGGTACATCCACTTTCCCCCTTCTTCCTCACTAGCAATGTGCTAGATAAGGTTATAGCTCCTCCACTTTAACTCAGATCCAAAGATCTTATATGCTCAGTTTCTGTTAAGAAACCTACACTCAGACCCACTGGTACTAACTCAGAGATTCACCCAATCTCCTACCTCAAGGTTCATTAAGAACCCTACCTCAGCCTTTATAATGCAGGTTTACACCTCAGTGATCCACTCAAATTACCTACCTCAGGTCCTTTATGAACCCTACCTCAGCCTTTATAAATTAGGCTTATAAATCAGAGATTAACTCTCCTACCAACTCCGATCTCAAAGAGATCTTACAAAAATTAAGAGGAAAATATAATTAGAAACACCAAATCTGTAATCTAACTTATCTGAAAGAATTCAGGTTCTTCAATTCAGCTGCACTTGTTTGATTCTTGAAAAGCAGGCTGGTTGAAAAGATAATTTTTTGGATCTGCTATTTTCTTGATGATCGACTTGATTTCCTTAAATAAATTATAGAACATGATCCAGTTGAATCTTCTGATCACTTGATGAAAGGATCTGAAGATCTTCTTGAAGACTTTCATCTTCCTCCTCCTTCTCGGGATTGTCGCCCTCCTTTGACATAGAAAAATTTGAATGAGAATAAAATGATTTGACTAATTGATTTGATCGCCGATTTCTGTGTAGACAACCCCTCTATTTATAGCCTTTGTGGAGTGCTAGTTTCTGATTGATGACATCAACATCTGGCAACATACTTCAAATTCGCCCTTAAACTGTTTTTGTTGAGATACCACGTTATTGTAGCTGATGTGATAGTTCTGGCTTGTCTTTACACTTCTATGTTGACTCTGTATATCTTCAGAAACATAAGTGTCGAGATGTTCAAATTGTCTTGACACTTGTTCTTAGAAGGTGTCGAGACATCTTAGCAGTCATGACATAATTTTACTAAGAAGAATTTTCATCTGATCTTGAAAGTGTCGAGACAGCTGACTTGTCTCGACACAACTATCATTTGTGTCGACATCTTTAAATTTGCACTGTGTCGAGAAAGTTGAATTGTCTCGACATAACTGTCTGCTGGGTGTTGACACTACTATGCTTGTTATATTTCTTCATTGTGCCGAGATAGTTGAATTGTCTCGACACTATTTTACTTAGTATAATTTTCAGTCTTCATTTTGTCGAGATAGTTGCCTGTCTCGACACTATAGTCTTAAGCTTTAAAGTGTCGAGTTAGCTGACTTATCTCGACACTGCTGACTTAGTCTTCAAGGTGTCGCCATAACTGACTTATCTCGACACAACTATCTTTAATCTTCAATGTGTCGAGTTAGCTGACTTGTCTCGACACTACTGACTCAGTCTCGACACTGCTTACTTAGTCTTCAAAATGTTGAGTAAATATACTTGTATCGACACTACTGACTTAATCTCGACACAGTTGAAGTGTGTCGACACTTTTGTACTTAGCCATTTTTCTGCACTGCAAGTTGCTAAATATAGACTGTGCTGACTTCACTCAGAACTATGCTGACTTCACTCGACACTTTTGTACTTAGACAATTTTCTTCACTTTCTCGTCAGCATCTTTAAGTACGCCTATCAATATAACTTGGACCACCTGTTCAATCAATATGAAATAGGCAACCTGCATACTTAAACTAAAATATACATAAAATACATACTTGCGTATATCATTGAATTGAAATGGCTTCTTCAAATCAAGTACATTGTTTCCAATGTACCTAACACCCCAAATCTCAAAATCTACCCAAATAGATAGATACACTTTAACTTGTATACAAAGACCTTACTAAGAAAATCTTAGCCCAACGCTCTAAGCTTTATATATGAAAATGAACAACATGATATTGATTTTTCAAGTCATTCCTAGCATGTTAGGCACAACATCATGAGTTATAACATGTAAATTTTGAAATTTCTACAAGAGTGCATTTTCTAGAGGTGTGTGAATAGTAAGATGTCATTATTCTATCTAAATTCTCACACATACCTAGAGGCATGTTAAACATACACCATTCTATTTTGTTACACTCTGTAGCTAAATATGAATAGATTAGACACATCCTGAAAAATATATACAAAGTTAAATAGAGATTTGCAATCCAAAACATTGGATATAATATTTATGCCTTCAGTGCTAGTCATGCATGTCACAATAATGATCATACTATTTTGATTGCATTTTTTTGAAATTTTATTTTAAATGAAATAGACAATCATGAAGACTAAGCAAAAATATATTTTTATGATTTTGGGCTTTTATAATTTTAGGAGTTTTCCAATTAAAAAAACAGAACGCATGAACTGGAACGGAAACAAAAACACATAAAAAATACAAATAATCAAAGGAAGATCAGAAGGAAAAGTCGAGGCTTAACATGAGAGAAACACTATTGCCGGCAATAGTACTATCATCGGGCGATATCAACTAGAGACTCAACTTTTGAGACATAAAACCACTTTTAATTATTTTTTGCTTTGATTTTTGTGAATTCATATTCTCTAACACAAGGGACACCAGTATTTGCAAAGAGTTTTAAGAAGTCTTATCAAGATTGAGGATTATACATATTAGCCCAACGGTGTCATAATTTTTTTGAAAATAATTGTGTTTTACAAAAAAAATATCACGACTCAAAACTATATAGTATGCAAAAGACACAAGGTTCACATGTTCATACTGGACAAATATGCATGAAATAGAGGATCATGACTTATATTGAGATACTAGACATGCATATGATACAATATAAGCATGTCTAAGATTATAACTGCACAAGCTATGCGTCTACACCCTAGCTCCGTACTAAGTAACAGATAGGCATGAGAAGTTACACACATGTCATAGGTTGGGGTGTTAATCTCATTTGCATACAAAAAACCCGCTCAACCTAACACTCTTTCCCCCCAGTGCCTCTCAAGTCCCTATTAGAACCCTCCTCGGTTACAGATAAGACATGGTTTACAGGTTAGCGTCTCTAATGCACATAACCCTATGCCCTCGTTAATGTGAGACACAAATAATGGGTGAGTGACCGTGATCATACTTATGCATTAAGTTTGTAAGGATACATATATAAAACTATGGTATTAATGCATGATAAGAGTTTGAATTTATTGTAGTTTTACAGATTATTGATTTTAAATCTAACTATAATTTTATATTTATGCAGTCAATTACAAAGATATAACGATTTTCAATTTTAATATTCTAGTTCTGTAAAGAGTTAGCATACCAAGCCATAAATTTCCAACCATAGATATTCCATTTAACATATACTATATGGTGATACTAGAGTGATGAGTACGAATACAAAATGCAGTGTTATGCTTCCAAAAAATTGGTTTATATTAAAAAGATGTTGCATGTATTCAGTATAAATATATTTCATAGACCATGAACATGGGTACAAGTTGAATTGAGCCGACTCAAAAGCTCGATGAGCCGACTCGAAAAAAGCTCGACTCGAGCTCGATCCTGTGGAGCTTGATTATGAGTCGAGCTCGAGCTCAGATATTATTGTTCATGAGCTCACGAGCCGGCCCGTGATCTTTTTATTCCTATATTTTATTTTAAAAATATTAAAAATATAGAGAATCAGGCTCATGAGGTAAAAAGCTCATGAGTAGCTCGAGCTCAACATGAGCTCGCAAGCTCGAAGCTTGAACTCAAGCTTGATAAGCAGGCATTGAGCTCGAGCTCGAGCCAGTACAAAATGAGCTCGATGAGCTCAAGCTCGAGCTAAAAATTTTTTCCAAGCTGAAGCTCGACTCGTTTGCACCCCTAACCGCAAATGATTTGATAAAGATTATGTGATTTGATTTTTATTGGTGCACAATTGATTCTATGGTACTCATAAGAAAGTGATATATGCAAATACAGGCGAAGCATTTTACATACATAATACACCAAACTGATTACGACACAATGATACCAATATCTATCACATGATTTATAATTTCAAAGATTGATAGACATAGCCAATTCAAGATTATTCTTATGTACTCTTATGAATTTTGTTATTGAATAAGATAGAGTTTTTGCTTAGGATATCAATTGATCATATTAAATCATTACGATGTATGTTGAAAGAAGGGTTAGATCTGACTTACTCTAGAGGGGGGGGGGGGTGAATAGAGTATTTAAAAATTCTTGGCAGTTTTTAGATTTATATTAGAGTGAAAGTAAGTGATACCAGTAATAATAATAGAAGGAAAAATAAGCTAAGATATTCTAACTATCATAGTTACAGCAAGAACGAAAATAGAAAATGAGAAACCAGGCAACACAAAAAATTTTATAGTGGTTCCCCAACTGGGTACATCCACTCTTCTACCACCCTGGTAGGAATCCACTAGCAGGTTTTGATCAGGTGACTGCCACCATAATATCTATTGGCAGGGAGATATAACAACCCTTTAGGCTTTTGATCAGGTGCCCAAAAACCAACCCAAGTCTTTTGATCAGGAGACTTGATAACCAAAAGCTAACTTTTGAAGGGAGTTAAAACCCTTTTACAAGAGGTGAGAGGAGGTGAAGATGTCTTCTCTTTCCCTAATCAATAGAGAGGACTAGTGGATCTTTGATGTTGACAAAGCTCTCCCTGAGATGTTGATGGTTTAGGAAGACTAGAGCTTTGCTTCAGGGTGTAGGTCTTCAGCCTTGTCTAAAAACTGTCCTGGAACTTTTCTGACTGAATAGATATTTGTTGTCCTGAATGTTCCTCGAAGTAAAGCTTGAAGAAGACTCTTGATTATGATGATTGTTCTTCTTCAGTCTTTAGACTTGACATGGTGGAAAAACAGAGAGTTTTCTGCACTGTGAGAGAGAGTTCTGAAAGATCAGTCTGTCTCTGTATATTCTTGTACTGTATATTTTTCTTTGTGAGTTCAGGTAGTTGCTTCAAAATGTAATCTTCTTAGTCTAAAAAAGAGAAAATCTCTTTTATATTCTTAGTCAATAACTTCTCCTTTGAATTTTGAATCCTGCCATTAATTGTTGGCTGATCTTGAGAATACAAACGGCTGGAATATATCTTAAATGAGTTTCCCCAACTGTCCCTTAATAAAAAAGCAAGTAAATATCCCGATGAATACTATAATTAATGCTGGCAATAGCGACTATATTTAGAGGAATATAAGCATTAATTACTCAGGAATAATACTGCTAATTAATATAGAAATAAAGGAATAGAAGGAAGAAAACTTCTCATTCTGGAGCTGAATAGATTTCGTCGACCTCTGAACAGAATTCGTCGACCTGAGATCCAATATCGTCGACCTAAGAATTCCAGTTCGTTGACCTGAGCTCTGCGAACTGCATACTGAAAATGACTTGCCAAAACTTCACTCTGAGTTCGTCGAGCTGAGAATCTGTCTGAAGAAAATTGATCGTCGACCTGAGCTCAAATATCATCGATCTCAGCTCAGAGAAATAACTCTGAGTTCATCAATCTGAGATCGACGATCGTCGAGCTGAGTTCGAAGAACTTCGAACTGAAAAAACGGTTCTTTGAAATCTTCTAAGTCTGAGTCTTCTAAGGTCCTCTACTGGCTGGTCCAAGAAAGTTGAACTTAATGACTTAGCCTACACTCTAGGATTACTAGACTTGACCCTGGCTATACAAGGTGGGTCAGACTCAGCCTAAATTAGTTAACATGGCCCAAATCCAACTAGGGATCCAACAATCTCCCCCTATTTAGGTGAGGTCACTAACACAAAATAAAAGAAACAATCATAAAGCAAGAAAACATATATTTGGCAGAAATAAAACATTTAGTAGATATTTACAAGATGTGCTTCATGATTAAACAGAATAGAGTTCAAAACATAAGAATAACATAATGACAAAATCACTGTTTTTGTTTAGGAATTGCTTTCTCTGACTTCTCAGCAGGCTGTCTGAAGATTATTTCTCTGTTTGGATCAGCAGCTTCTTTCTTTGACATAGTCATGTCAGATGCACCAATAATATTGACAGAAGTTGCTCTGGGCACTACAGCTTCTGGATGTAGTTTCATATAATCATCTACATTAAAGAATTTATTAGATTTTGCATACCTTTTGAGTTCTTCTTTTCTGAAAGATGACATTGTTGAATATAAAGAAGGATCCTTTCCTTCAGCTTTGGCTTTATTAATTTGTGAGAGTCCTATCAGTTTATGAAATCTAGCCATTTTGGCAGAGGTCTCCTATTCTGGATCTACAAAAGGAATTGGAGGAGACTCTGGCCTCTTTAGACTAGAGTCCTGCTTTGATTCATCAATATTGTCTGTAGGAGTTCTCTTGGTTGAGGCTGGAGGAGGATGACTTTGAGAAGATTTTTGACTGCCATGCCTGGAATATCTTTGATATGTCTTGGTCATTGGAGCAGCTCTTTGAGTAATATTTACAGAAGCACTTGAAGAAGGAGGAGGAGGAGGAGGGTCTTTCCTGAATTGCCTAGGAGGAGACCTGTACCTTCTCCTCTTCTTCCTTTCTTTCTGTTCATTCTTGGATAGACACATCCATTGAGGCATCCCTAGGTATGGAGTTATCTTTTGCAAGATATAGTAAGGGGTGCCATTGGTAATATTAGGCTTAGGAGCAGCCTTTGGAACAATCTTTCTCTTCTTGGTAACTTTCCTCTTAGATTTAGGATCAGTAGAATCATCAGAATCATCATCTGTGTCATCTTCAGAAGATATTTGAGGATTATTATATAAAGCATCTATTTCTTTTATTGTTTCCTTTGAAATCTGTTTATCAGCCTGAGGAGGGCTGGAGAAGCAACAATCTCTGTGACCATCTGTGAATCTTCTCTGTCTTTGTCAGTCAATAGAAAAGCATTCAGCTCAGGATCATTTTGCATCCGTGCAATCTCTTATGCAATATCTTGTGCAATCACATCATCTAGGCTGGCAATAGGAATGTCATCCATAACATAGGTTGGGACAATAGGTTCCACAACCATGTTGATAGCAAAACTTGTCTTTAGTTGACTAACAACTTCAGGACTTATAGTAGGAGTATAACATACAATTGCCAGAGATGGCCTGACAGCTGGAAGAAAAGCATTTTGATGAATTGTATTGAAAGAATGTAATAAATCCAAAATATCTGCTGAGGGATTGATATAACAATCACCATCAGTCACAATCTCTATAATCAGTATATCTGTCTCTAGAACCATATCTATATTTGTTAACTCAGCAATTTGTAATACTGTGTCTATTGCTACTTCTGTGTCTAATACTACTGGAGCTACTTCTTCATTGAGTATCTCCCCCTGCCTGGTTTCAATAAGTGCTAGAGCCAGGCCCCTAACTGAAGAAGGAGGGATAGAGAAGGCAAAAAGTTGAGCAACAAGAGATGAGATGGAAGTAGCAAGAGGTGAAATAGCCTCTGCTATGAGTTATTTTAGAAGAGCTGTGATGGTTTGCAGAATAGATGAAATTTAGGGGGAATCTATGTCCATGAATTTAGGAGGGGTTTGAGTGGACACAGATGGGTTGAAGGAGGATATTGATAGATGTAGGGGTGAAGAGTCTGGCATTGGTTCATCTGTTGATGAAGGGGAATGAATGGGTGATGATAGCAGATTTAATGTTGGTATGGATTATAGGTTGTAAAGGGGGATGTCAGTAAGATGTGAAGGAGGAGGAGGCAGAGGAGGAGTAACATGCTCTGGTGTATTAGTATGTACTGTAGATTGAATAGGTGAATGTTGATGTTGAGGGGCTTGATGTGGAAAAGGTTGATGTACTGGAGAATGAACTGGTGAATGAACTGGTGAAGAAATAGGAATTAGGGAAGCAGGAGGTGTTGGTTGATGTTCTTGAGATGTGGAAGAAAGCTGGAGGGTTGTTGAGGGAGTTTGAATAAGAGGAGGTAGAGGGGGAATGGAAACATCCTCAGCAGGGTGGGGAATGGCTGGAGCAGCCCTTATACCCTCAGAAGGTCTGGAAGAGGAAGCCTTGGATGGCTTAGGGATATTCCTCTCCCACCTGCCAAATAAGGTGCAAGTAAGCCTCTTAGAGGCATTAAAGAATATGGTCGGGGAGACCAGTGATTCAGCAGCCTTGTCGTGAAGGAATATTCCTAGAATTCTTCCAAAACACACCTTTTTCTTGGTGTTTTTCTTCTTAATCAAATCAAACATGATTTTTGCCCAGTTCACGGGCTTCTTGTTCACCACAGCCCACATCACTAGAAATTGTTGTATAGTGATGTAATCATGGGCTGTGTGCTTGCCCAGCAGTACCTTGCCTACTACATCTACTAGAAACTTGTTGTTAGCAGAAAAATGTTTCTTTAGCAGTTTGTTAGGGTTGTCTCCAAAATAACCCATTTTACTCAACATCTCATCAAATTTAGCGCTGTTGATTTCTAACTCTTCTTCTCCATTCAGTAAACCAAAAATTTCAAATAGAACATCAGGGGTAAGAGAAACGGCGTTACTCGATATTATTCCTATCAACGTGTCAGCATCTGGAGATGATAGAGTGAAAACCCATTCTCTAATTTCTGCCGCCGCAATCTTTATTTTGGTGGTCATCAGGTTCTTTAACTGTAGATCCTAAAACAATTTTAGGATGTCACGGAAGATCTAATCCGAGTGCTGGAATGACTCGAAATCTATGTCTAAACCCATGTCAAATTTCATTGCTGTAAGAGCGCTTGCTGGAATCGCCATGATCACCTGCAAAAGAGAAACAGGGAGATCAAGTGTAAGGGAACTGAAAGCGCGGGATGGAGCTCGAAGAAAACCTAGTTATAAGGTTTTTCAGAATATGAAATGACAAACTCTGTCCTGCGAAACAGAAAAATTCTTCGATCTGAGGTTGACGAAATATTTTATTGACAAAAGAGTTCGTCAATCTTAGACTGAAGAAGGGAAAACTTTTCGTCATTCTCAAGTCGATGAAATTTTTTTTGAAGCCATATCGTCGATCTCCGGTCGGCGAAAATGACTTACACAGAGAGTTCGTCGATCTCAGGTCGACGAATTTTCTCAAGAACTTTTCTTAGTTTGTCGATCTCAGGTCGACGAATTGTTGCAAATTCTTCGACCACAGACAGAGAATTAAATTAATCCATCTCCATTCATCATGCCTAAATGATTCATAAAGGATAGATGTTTCTTCTCATCCAAGGGTTTGGTGAAGATATCTGCCGTTTGAGAATATGTGGAGATGAAGGTAAGATTAATTTTCTTCTTGTCAACACACTCCCTAATGAAATGATGCCTTACATCTATATGCTTGGTCCTACTATGATGCACTGGATTATGTGCTGTGGATGTAACACTGGTACTATCACAGAAAATAGTTGAATTATTTAAGTTGTATACATAATCCAGGAGTTGGTTTTATATCCATAGCATCTGTAAACAGCAACTGCCAGCTGCTATGCATTAAGCTTCTACTGTTAATGTAGACACAGATGTTTGTTTTTTACAAAACCAGGAGACAAGTCTAGCACTAAGGAACTGGCATGTTCTTGATGTTCTCTTCCTATCCACTCTACATCTAGCAAAGTCAGCATCTGAGTATCTAGTTAACTAAAACTTTGACTCAGTTGGATACCAGAGTCTTAGATTTGGGCAACTCTTTATATATCTTAAAATCCTTTTTAGCAAAATTAGGTGAGATTCTTTAGGGTTCACCTAGAACCTAGCACAAAGACAGGTAGCAAACATGATATCTGGCCTACTTGCTGCGAGATATAAAAGGGACCCAACAATGGCCCTATTTAATTTTTGAACAACAGGTTTCCCATGTTCATCTAAATCAGTCATAGCATTTGTAGCCATATGTGTTTTCTTAGCTAAGGCATCAGCCATCTCAAACCTTTTTATTATCTCTTCAGCATACTTGGATTGAGATATGAAAATGCCATTAGGAGTCTGCTTCACTTGGAGGCTAAGGAAGTAGGAGAGTTCACCCATGCTACTCATCTCAAACTTAGAATATATAAGGTTGGAGAACCTTTTGCATAGTTTGGGATCTGTAGATCCAAATATGATGTCATCTATATATATTTGTACTAATAAAATTTTATCATAATGATGCTTGAAAAATAAAGTCCTATCTACCATGCCTCTAGAAAATTTATGCTCTAAAAGAAAGCTAGCTAAGGTTTCATACCAAGCTCTTGGAGCTTGCTTTAGACCATAGAGAGCTTTATGCAATCTGAAAACATAAGAGGGATAAGTTGAAGAGATAAAACCTGATGGTTGTTCCACATAAACTTCTTCTTTAAGTTCTCCATTCAGAAATGTACTCTTTACATCCATTTGGTAGAATTTGAACTTTTTGAATGCAGCATATGCAAGGAAGATTCTTATTGCCTCAAGCCTGGCAACATGAGTAAATGTCTGGTCATAGTCAATGCCTTCCTCTTGCCTATAGCCTTGAGCTACTAGCCTTGTCTTGTTCCTTATGATGGATCCTTGGGCATCAAGTTTATTTCTGAATACCCACTTAGTTCCAATGACTGGGTAGTTTTTGGGGCTTGGAACTAAGTCCCAAACTCTACATCTCTCAAACTAGTTGAGCTCCTCTTGTATAACAATGATCTAGTGTGGATCTTGCTCAGCATCTTTGATGGATTGGGGCTCAATTTGAGATATGAAGTAGGCATGCATCACATCCTGGTGGATTTGATTCCTTATCTACACACCTAATGATATGTCTCTTATTACTTGAGATATAGGGTGATCTCTTAGTATGACAGGATCAGTTGGTGGAGTTAGTTCAGCAACAGCCTGGCGAGTTAATTCCTCTAGTGGAATTAATTTAGTTGTTGTTGGCTCTTATTGAATCTAGTATTTTCATCATCACTTTCTTCAGCAATATGTGGAGAAGGATATGTAACAGCCTCATTGGTGAGGGTCAACTCATCCAGCTTCTCACACAAGTTAGGTTCCTGCAAGGTTTCACTGGTAGAAGCTATCTTCTCCTTATAAAACATGTTAGTCTCATCAAAAGAAATATGAATAGACTCTTCCATTTTCATGGTTGATTTATTATATACCATATAAGCCTTGCTTACTTGGGAATATCTAAGAAAAATTCCAACTTCATCCTTAGCTTCAAACTTTCTAAGGTATTTCTTGTTATTGCTATGGATGTAACAAACACAACCAAATACTCTAAAATAATCTAGTTTAGGTTTCTTTCCTTTGAGTAATTCATAGGGGGTCTTGCCCTTGAGTTTGTGTATCAAACTCCTATTCAAGACATAGTTTGTTGTGCTCACAGCCTCTGCCCAAAAGGATAGGGGAAAGTGAACATCTGCAATTAATGTGCCTGTAGCTTCAATGAGTGTTCTATTTTTCCTTTTAGCTACCCCATTTTATTGAGGAGTCCTAGGAGTAAGGAAACATTGCCTGATACCTTCCTTCTCACAGAAATCTTGCATAAGAAGAGACTCAAACTCAGTACCATAATCACTTCTGATCAATGCAACTGGAGTAGAGTACTCAATCTGTATGCTCTTGAGAAAAATCTATAAGAACCTTGAAGTTATCTGACTTAATTCTCAAGAAGAACACCCAAGTGAACCTTGAGAAGTCATCAACAATCACTAAAGTATAAGACTTCCCTTTTAGGCTTTGTACATCAATGGATCCAAAAAGATCCATGTGGAGAAAATACAAAATCCTAGGTGAATCACTCTTATTAAGTGACTTAAAACTATTTTTTGTTTGCTTGCCTAACTGACAAGCCCTGCAAAGGCTTTCCTTCTTGTAGGGGTAAGAAGGCAATCCTCTAACAAGGTTATCTTTAGATAATCTAGCAATGTTTTTAAGTTAACAAGTCCTAATCTCATATACCAAAGTTCATTGTAGTTACTAGTTTGGTTAAACAAACAAATTTCTGTTTTAGCTGATTTGAAATTAACTATGTAGATATTTCCTACTCTAGAGCCAGTTAAAACAATTTTATTGTCAGTAGAAGAAATAATGCAAGAGGATTTATCAAATGATACCTGAAACCCTTCATCATAGAGTTGACTAATGGAAATCAGGTTATGCTTTAATCCACTTACATAAGATACTTTCTTGAATGTGACAGTTCCAATCTTTACATTTCCATATCCTTTAGTATGTCCACAGTTGGAGTCACCAAAAACAACTTTGGGACCTAGCTTGGACTTGTAGTTGGATAGGTTGTCCGTATTGCTAGTCATATGTTTTCAACAGCCACTATCCAGATACCACTATTCCTCTGTGGTAGGATAGTCTTTTACCTGCACAAAAATAGATTAGATATTCTTGACCAAGGTTACCTTGGGTCCTTGTTGATTTACATAACTAAAGCTAGAGATGTATGAATACTCAGGTTGATTTTTATAGCCAACGGGATGATATTTTCTTGGTGGAATTATCCATTGGTTAAAAGGATTAATTTTTTCTCTAGGTTGATTAAAAAATCTATTGGAATTAAAGTTTTTATTATTATGAACTGAGGTCGATGAATTCTGGTGTGTTCGTCGAACTGAGGTTGATTAATGGGGATGAGTTCGTTGAACTCCACTCAAATAATGAAAACATTCATTTTCTGGGCCCAATATCGTCGATCTCTGGTCGACGAACCATACTGGTTTCGTCTATCGCAGTTCAGAAAATAATTATAGTAAAGTTTGCATTCGGAGTTCGTCGACTTGAGCTCGACGAGCTGTACACATTTCATCGATCTAGGTTTGATGAAATCTGCTAAACATTGTTCTGATTATTATTTTCATACTCCTTTTCTTTTTCTTATTTTTATGTTTAAGTTCTGTTTGATTAGGGTTATTATTTTCTATTTTCTCCTTACATTTTTCTGAAACAAATTTTATTAGGGTTGTTAGTATGTTCTTCTGAATTAGTGGGGGTTGGCTTGATGAAGCACCTAAGCCCAGCTTGCCATTAAGTCTGGTATTCACTGTGCTTGTGATGTTCATCAACTTGATGCTTCTCCCATTTAGGGATTCTTCAAGTTGCCTTGACTCAGATAATTCAGTCTTTAATTTAATAATTTGTTCATTGGTTAAAGTTATTTCACCTTTTTAATTTATTATTTTCTGACAGCAGGTTTTCTTGTTCATTTAGTTTCTCTCTAAGTTGTTTAATTTCTTTTTCAGAATTTATTAGGTCTATATACAAGGATTTGAATTCAGTTCTAAAATTTTTAGAATTAAAATCAAATGATGATAATATCTGATCCTCTTTAGATTGAGGTTCTTTAGTGTCTTTCTGGTCAGCATCAGAATGGGTACTTGATGCATCAATAATCATCAAGCATATTTCCTTGGCTTTTGCTTTCTCTTCATCTTCATTGGAGCTGGAAGATGAAGATTCTTCTTCAGTGTTACTCCAGGTTTCAGCAATGAAACCTTTCTCCTTTCTTTTGTGCTTGATGGAGGAGGGCTTGCTGTAATGCTGTTTCCTGGTCTCCTTTTCTCTTCTTTTATCTTTCTTTTGAGTCTCTGGACATTCTGAAATGAAGTGTCTAAGCTTCCTATAGCCAAAACAAACTACTTCTTTAGTTGGTGTTTTGTCATACCTGGGTTTATCATCTTGCCTTGATGATTTTCTTCTGAAGTCCCTCTTGCCCATTTTGTAAAATCTCTTGGCTAAGAGACTTAGGAATTCTTCATTGATAGTTGGGGCTTATGAATCTTCAGTAGCTTTGAATACTATATTTTGCTCCTTTCTCCCAGATGAAGGAGTCTTCTATTCTGCAGCTTTTCTTTTCTTAATCAGTTGCTCATATGATTTGAGTTTTCCCAATAGAGATTCAATGAAAATCTCATTAAGGCTTCTAGCTTCCTTGATAGGCCAGATTTTAGAATCCCATGAGCTAGGGAAGCACATGAGGATTTTGTCATTCACTTCTATAAGAGTGATGTCCTTGTCCAATGTCTTCAGCTTATTGATTATTGAGCTTAATCTATTGTACATATTACCAACAATCTCTAACTCATCCTTCTTTAAGTTCTCATACTGAGAGATGAGGTTGGATCTCCTATCCTTTCTCTCATTAGCAGAACCAGCTACCATCTGGTTAAAAGAATCCCAAATAGCCTTGGCTGATGTGCATTCAGCCACCTTCTAGAAGATGTCATTAGACATAGTCTGAGCCAGAATATTCATGGCCTTTGCATCAGTAATCTTGGCCTTTTTCTGAGCATCTATCCACTTAGGTGGTGGAATATCATGTGTGCTTGATGTTGAGGTGGATGCAGTCTCTAGATCAGGAGGTCCTGTCAAAATAGATTTAAAAATGTCCTCATCAATAGAGTTCATATAAAGTTAGATTATTGCCTTCCAGATGGCAAACTTATTTAAGTTGCACACTAGAGGTCTAGTGCTTGCATAATCTTTTTTCTGTGGCATTGTGATAACAAAAAAGATAAGAAAGAGTAAATCTGATTAACAGGGATCTTTGTTCAAGTGTTAACATGTACAACAAGAGAAACAGACCCTCTAATACCAATTAAAAGAAGGGGTTAGATCTGACTTACTCTAGGGGGGGGGGGTTGAATAGAGTATTTAAATTTTTTTGGCAGTTTTTAGATTTATATCAGAGTGAAAGTAAGTGATGCCAGTAATAATAATAGAAGGAAAAACAAGCTAAGCTATTTTAACTATCACAGCCACAGTAAGAACAAAAACAAAAAATGAGCAACCAGACAACACAAGAAATTTTATAGTGGTTCCCCAACTAGGTACATCAACTCTTCTACCATGCTGGTAGGAATCCACTAGCAGGTTTTGATCAGGTGATTTCCACCACAATATCTATTTGCAGGGAGATATAATAGCCCTTTAGGCTTTTGATCAGGTGCCCAAAAACCAACCCAAGTCTTTTGATCAAGAGACTTGACAACTAAAAGCTAACTTTTGAAGGGAGTTAAAACCCTTTTATAAGAGGTGAGAGGAGGTGATGGTGTCTTCTCTTTCTCTAATCAATAGAGAATACTAGTGGATCTTTGATGTTGACAAAGCTCCCCCTGAGATGTTGATGGTTCAGGAAGACTGGAGCTTTGCTTTAAGGTATAGGTCTTCAGCCTTGTCTGAAAACTGTCCTGGAATTTTTCTGACTGAATAGATATTTGTTGTCCTCAATGTTCCTGGAAGTGAAGCTTGAAGAAGACTCTTGATTGTGATGATTGTTCTTCTTCAGTCTTCATACTTGACGAGGTGAAAACACAGAGTGTTTTTTGCACTATGAGAGAGAGTTCTGAAAAATAAGTCTATCTCTGTAAATTCTTGTGTTGTATATTTTTCTATGTGAGTTCTGGTAGTTGCTTCAAAATGTAATCTTCTTAGTCTGAAAAAGAGAAAATCTATTTTATATTCTCAGTCAATAACTTATCCTTTGAATTTTGAATCCTACCATTAATTGCTGGCTGATCTGGAGAATGCAAATGGCTGGAATATATCTTAAATGAGTTTCCCCAACTATCCCTTAATAAAATAAGCAAGTAAATATCCTGATGAATACCATAATTAATGCTGCCAATAACGACTATATTTAGAGGAATATAAGCATTAATTACTCAGGAATAATACTGCTAATTAATATAGAAATAAATGAACAGAAGGAAGAAAACTTCTCATTCTGGAGCTGAACAGATTTTGTCGACCTCTGAATAGAATTCGTCTACCTGAGATCCAAAATCATTGACCAAAGAATTCCAGTTCGTCGACCTGAGCTCTGTGAACTGCGTACTGAGAATTATTTGCCAAAACTGCACTCTGAGTTCGTCGAGCTGAGAATCTGTCTGAAGAAAATTGATCGTCGACCTGAGCTCAAATATCGTCGAGCTCAGCTCAAAGAAATAACTCTGAGATCATCGATCTGAGATCGACGTTCATCGAGATGAGTTCGAAGAACTTCGAACTGTACAAACTGTTCTCTGAAATATTCTAAGTCTGAGTCTTCTGAGGTCCTCTGCTGGCTGGTCCAAGAAATTTGAACCTAATGACTTAGCCTACACTCTAGGACTACTAGACTTGACCATGGATATACAAGGTGGGTCAGACTCAGCCTAAATTAGTGAACCTAGCCCAAGTCCAACTAGGTATCCAACATATATAATGCTCACATTTATCTTTGTTAATTTATTATATAGAGCACATTTAGTTTTACTTTAACAAATCATGATACGATATAACTAGCATGAACAACGATGTCTTTCTATAGTAAGAGATGATGTTAAAATGATAAGTTAGGGTAACCATGTGCAATGCTATATAAGGTTTAACACATATAAAATTGATTTGCATGTGCCCAAAATGGAATTCAAAACTTAATATTCATAGACCTATAGTAATGAGATTAAGCTCAATGATTTATATTAATAAATATACGTTTGATTCTTAAGTTTAATTACAAATATTATGCTTACAGACTAGAGCAAAGAACAATTCAATATATTTCAAAAATTATCTGTTAGAAATAATCGATTTTTTCAGATAATGCATAATTATAATTATTTTTTAAAAAGAAATCAAAATATTCAAGTACCTGGTGCTATCACCAACGTAAAACTTATTGCAAGGCAATATCAACAGAACCGTGAAGGGCTATGCAAAATTCATGTTTTTTGTAATTTTTGGAATTCAATTTTTTCTTGATTATATCTTAACATGTTAGGGGCTAACTAATACAGTGGTGAAATCAGTGAAATAATCTTAAAGTTTGGTATTAAATATTTGTAGCCTAAGTCCCCTAATAACTTATTTAAATCTAATTCTTTTAAATAACCAATCTTGCACAAATCATATACTTCGAATTACTATCACAAATTGAGAGCAACTTTTGAATAGTCGTTTTAGACAACTTGTGAATTATAGCTTTTTAGCATAAGGAGTTCAAAAGGGTTATTTAATTTTCATTAATTTGGATAATATCATTTAAAATTTAACACTAAATTTTTAGTGATATTATGAAAGACACTTGATTGGTATTGGCGATAGGCTTTATTATAGTTGATGCTAGAATAGAGAGATAAGTTGGTCACTTGAAATGATAACTTTTTATTCAATTACATTCAATTTGATTTGTTAAAAAAATAGGGTTAACTTGTGCAAGCCATAACTCCTCATATATCTTGTGTGACCACATATATCATGTTGGGTCAAACAAAAAATGCAAAACAAAAAATGATAAGCAGATCATGAAGTAAAAATATAGTGTATTTCATTTTGATTCTACTTCACGCAATTGGTGGATAGTAATAGATAGGAGATTTAGGTATCCAAGTGATATCATGTGAGGAAATTCCCTTGGATACCCAAATAATTTGTGTTAGCTTATGGGGAGGCAAGGATGAAAGAGCCATTTCTATTGGATGTGGTACGTCATTTTTAATGATGGGTCTCCATTCATACTTCAATTTAATTTATCTTCAAGTTTTAATATTTTATATTGATTATTTGTAGTCTTCATGTTATGATATTTATTTCAAAACCACTATGTTAAATATTTAACTATATTGAGCTTGTTTTTCAAGTTAGAATTATGTTGCTTAATATAAAGACTTTTAAAATAGCGGTTCTTTGGAAATTTGTATTCATTTGATTTTAGGTTAGGAGTGAATTGAGTGGGTAAATGAGGATGATAATTATGTTGTAGAATTTCATTTACATGCACTTGATGTATTTCAGTCCTTTTGATTGACTTAGTTATTATTTGAAAATTCATATTCAACGTGCTTTTGGGTTTTGCTTGAAATTTTGGAGTT
Organism: Platanthera zijinensis; assembly: GCA_039513925.1. Taxonomy (NCBI): domain Eukaryota; kingdom Viridiplantae; phylum Streptophyta; class Magnoliopsida; order Asparagales; family Orchidaceae; genus Platanthera; species Platanthera zijinensis. The sequence continues at coordinate 76,847,279 of CM077097.1, forward strand.
ATGTTTTGTGAGTTTTTAATCATAATTTTCTTAAGCATATTGATTTTTCTTTCCAATTTTTTATTTTAAATTTTGAGATTATGTCTAACTTTATTATACACGATTGTACTATTTTTAAGAATCGAGGTTAGTGAATTAATGTGTTTTGTAGTCATTTCTCAAATCATCAAATGTTTCATTCATTTCATTACCTTTTATTTTATAATTCTTACATCTAGTACACTCAATTTTTAATGTTGAATTTTCTAAACATAATTTCTCATTTTGTTCTTTTGTAAAAGAAACTCTTTTTTAAGATCCTTTTATTTTTCTTCTAAAACATTATAATAAGTACTTAGTGTAGAATTTTCAACTAAGCAGCTTGCAAGTGAACTAGATACATTATAATTATATTATACATTAAGTTGTGCTTTTGAATTTTTATTTCTAGTCGCATATTTGAATTAATATTTTTTAATTTCTTAATTCTACATCTAGCAGTTTCTAGCACACATAATGTAAATATAGAATGATAAGTAGAAAGAGAATTTGATTTCCTTAGTGTGCTTTTGGATGCAGAAAAATTGGAGCATTGAGTTTCTTTGACTTATTCATGAGATTCCTCATCCATAGTTGAGATTATCTTCCTTTCCCTTGATGTGGTTAATATGTCTTCCTCCAAGAGCAAGTCTTCATTTGATTCTTCACTTAAATTCATTAAAAATGGCTCAGATTCATTATTTGCGGAAGGAATACTATAAGTAATCTCAAGAAACTTCCATATATCAAAAGCAGTCAGTAAATTGTAGATGACTTTAAAATTTTCTTCGTCAAGCCCATAAATATACTATTCATAGGTTTTACATTTAAATTAGAGTAATTCCTACATAAATTGTTTAGGGGCTTGACAATAGTCAAGTTCCACACTTCTACATCTAATGAAATAAGTAATTTTCTCATTATTATTTTTTCTCCCATTATAGTTCACACTAGTAAACAACGGTGGTGCTAATGACTTTTTAGTATACAAACTTGCATCCCTGTTAGTAGATTTGATATCGACATTAACCATTATTCCCGGCGATGAAACCATTTTTTAGAATAACCTTACTCTGATACCACTTGTTGGATATGGTGACCAACCTTAGAGGGGGGTGAATAAGATTGGCAGAGAACTAGTAGATATTAAAAATATTCTGAGATAAGAAGCAATTTTTTTGGAGCTATCGTTGGGCGATAATGAGATATCACCGATAATATCGACAGAAACTCTGTTCCTTATTTTTGAAGATTGTATAAATGAAGGTACACACAAGAAATAAAACTTTTAATAGTAAGCACATATGATTAAAGATGAAATAAGAATACATGATTTTATTTCATAAAAAGAGAGTTTACAAAATTTAAAACTAAATCTCCATGACGCCGGAGATCAGAGGCGGTGAATCAAATATTTCTTGTGGTTTTTATACTGACCCTACCAAAGGACCAGTTGGCTCCCTCACTTCTTTCCAAGAAGTTCAACGAACCAACTAAATTTCCCAGATTTAGATGTCCTCCCCAGACTATTTTCACAGATTTCTTTCAGAATTCCGACGACCTCCAAGACCTATTTCCTACAAATTTTTAGGAATTCGACATTGACACCAAACGATTTCTTTGCACACAATACAATAATCAATGAAAAAGAAGGAGAAATAGAACAAAGAAAATTAGTGCTCTCTTAAAAAAACTTATTTTTAGAGGCAGTGAATGATCAATGCTTTTGATTTCTATGGCTCAGGAATGCGATCGACTTCTGAAACTCATTCTGGCATTCAGTCTTTGAAGATCTCCTTTGTTTTTGCAAGAGGGAAAGAATTCTCCTTCTTAGATGGTGGCTCTAAGCAATAGGGATGACAAGAACAACCTCTGGACATTCTAGGGTTAGAGCTCTTGCCAAAAGGAGAAAAAATCGATCTTATATTGATTTTAGCACTATCGTCGGGCGATAGTTGGCTATCGCCTGACAATATCAAAATTTGGTACCGCTACTACCAATTTTCCCATACTGGAAAGAAGAGAAAGAGACTTTTCCAAATCTATGGCCACTATCGTCAGGCAATAATCACTATCGTCAGGCAATATCTTAATTCAGTGCTTTTTTCTTTTTTGGTTTCCCGTGCGTTCCACCAATCCATGGATCACTGATATGTCCACATCTAGGCTATCACCATAGATAGTAGCTATTGCCTGCAATAGTGCAAAAAATTGCCGATCCTGAAAAATCTTCACAACTGTAGACATGCATACTATGCCCAAAAGTGTATGATCAAATACAGCTTTGAATTTGATATTACCAAAACTGAGAGATGCAAATTGCATGTTCCAACAATATCAATAAATTTCTCCATCATCTCTTGTAACATACTCTTTTTAGGCGCAGAATCGGGTTGCCCATAAAATGGGTGAGGTGGTCACAGTTGGCTGCCAGAAGACTGACCATCAAAATGGTGTTGTCCTGACTGCCATCTTTGGCCAGCTATATTTTGATTCCACAAAAAATTTGGGTGATTTCTCACCGCAAGAGTATACGTATTTGAGAAAGGAACAGATCTATTCTGATTATTAATGTAATTAACTGACTCATCAACATTCAGGTTAGAAAAACTAATAGAAATGTCACCTGTAGGGCACTCATAAATATGATTCCCGGGAGTTTCACTGCCTTCACAGGTGAATGTCATAACTAGAGCAGGAGCTTACACAGGACACTTCAACAATATGATACCCTCATCGCATGTAGATGGCAATTCAGAGTTAACTTCAAAGAGTCCCTGTGTTCCTCTCGAGGTATTTCTTCTATCTATCCAGTAGGAGATGTGAGATACAATAACTTGAAGAATTCTAAATGCTTCATCAGGATTGAGATTCATCAGGGTTCCACCAGCAATAACATCAATCATAGTTATGTAGTTTGGCTTAACTGCGAAGTAAAAAATTTCCATGAGATTTCAATGTTGATACTCGTGTTGTGGGTACTTTCTTAAAGATTAGTGAAACTATCCTAAGCCTCAGAGAGTGTTTCTTAATCGGCTTGATGGAACATGGTTATCTTGCGATGCGTGTTCATAATTTTATCCATCGGGTTGACCTTTGCTAAGAACTTCATTGCGAGAGCTTAACATGTTACAATAATAACAGGAGGAATGGTTTAGAGCTAGGCTTTAGTCTTATCACGTAATGAAAATAGAAATGATCGGAGCTTCACAGTATCATTTGAGATCCCGGTATAGCAGAAGGTAGCACAAATTTCAGAGAAATTCACCAAGTGAAGATGGGGGTCTTTACTTGGGAGGCTAGTAAATTGTACATTATTGTGGATCATGTTGAGGATAGTTGGCTTGATATCAAAATGATTATTTGTGATAACCGGGCCAAAACCAGGGTACACACTCCAAACAATGGGAGTGGTGTAATATCTTATCATCCTTGGACTCAGATGATTCACATCATACTCATTAGCAACTTGTCAAACCTGGAGATCAACATCTCTGCTTCGATTGCTCAGATGGATTTAGTTCACTTCCATTTCAGTAGTCAGTTATGTTGTTGTTACCATGGTGATCTGGAAGTGATCAAATATGTAGTCTCACTGCCAGCACAATATGTGCCTATGGGGTCGCACAATAGAGCACTGGAGAAGTTGGAAAGGTTTGTGTTGGCCTTGCTCATATGTGATATGAATTAAGGACCAAGCCTATGATGTTCTGAATCTAAAAGTTTTTCATTCCAGGACCTATATTGTGAATATGGGTCATCAGGTAAGTGGTCGAAAGATCTAAAGGGCAATTCATCGAGTATAGTCTTGAGGTTTCAACAAATAGGTTTGAATTCGTCGAGTATCGTCATGAAAACTCAACGAGTCTGTCTTGGATTCGTTGAGTATCGTGTTGACAATTTAGACGAATAAGACTTTGATTTATTGAGTTTTGCCTTGATTCTTGGATGATTTATTCTATCTGGATTCGTCGGATATTTATGTGTTATTTCGACGAATGGCTTTTGATTCGTCGAATATTGACGTATAAATTCGATGAATGTTGTTACCTCCGATTTGATCTTTTAAGTCTGGTTCGACGCGGTCTGTGGGTATGGATTGGTTCGGTCTTCTATATATATATATGATATAAACAGTAAATTGGTAAAAGTGCTCATTCTTCTGACCTAATTCAGCAAACAGAAAAGACGATTATTCTTCCTGATGGAATTTTTCTGCCTACGTCGCATCGTCTCTCTTTGTCGTCGATCGCTCACCGATATAATGCTATCATTGGGAAAGTGTTTCCTCAGGCTTCATCTTCATTGTTTCCACCTCTCCTTTAACAGTTCCAGCAAACCGTGGAGACATTGAGGGCATACCTTCTTCTAACCTAGATCTTGTGTGACAAGAGTCTAAAGGTTCTTTGCTTGTGTGAACATCCGTAGAGGCATGAACACAATTCTACGCTCGGAAGTCCAGCCGCTTGTGTTTGTTAGACTTCTCCGGAGCACCTTGGTTAAGTATTGACTAAATCCCGTAAAGGTATAATTTTATTTACTGCAATGTAACTTCTTAATCAATGTTCATCGTAGGATCCATATTTCTTTTGGGTTTTCTTATTCCCTAATTTCACTGTGCAAAGGTGTTGTGACGTATAGAAAAACTCAATATTGGTATCAGAGGGAGGTTAAGTGATGATCATTGTTTCAAAAGTTGCTGAATCTAAGGCATGTATATGTGGAAATTTAGAAGTGTTCTAAATGCCCAAATTTATTCCCGGATCATTAAATGTTGATGGAATTTTGTGAGAAATCGGTGGTAGTTTTTTCAAAAAATTGGTTGGGGCGCAGCCCCTTGGAACCCCCCGCCAAGAACGCATATGATTTCGTTGTGATATCTTTGTTTCTACTTAGCAGTAACCATCCCTCTTGTTGGTTTGTGAAACCAAGTGTGTTAAATTTTGAATCTCGCATTGAGAGACAAGCTTGTCTACTGTGTAAGTGGAGTTGGTGTTGCTCATGTCCAATGCAAGTAAATCTAAAATTTAGAAGGGTTCAAGATATTCAGATTTAGCCCAGTTCGTCAAGTGTTGATGATTCTTCTTTGTGCACATCTATGATGTATTTGGATTGTGAATGCTGTAAGTTTTTCTTGTGAATGTGCACATTAGTTAATTGTTAACCATGATTAAATGTTAATAATTATATTAAAATCCCTTATGAAATATTAAGTAATCAGATGCCTTCTGATGGATGACACTCTTCCTGCCTCGATCGTTGAAGTATGGGCTTGCCAAAGTAAGGTGCATTAATCTATCTTGGTAAGGGTGTGAGCGGATAATTATGATATTCCACTATCGATGTCGGGTCAAACTGATAGTTTTAACTTCAAGACAACCTAAACACCTAAAGGGGGGATGAATTGGTTCTAATTCTTGTTTTTAGAATTAAGACAGAATATCACTTCAATGCTGTAATATAAAACAGAAAATTCTGCAGTAAACTCAGCACACACAATCACAGATTCTATAGCTACACAATTCACAAATTGCATATAGTATTTATAGTGGTTCCCCAAGGTCTGGGTACATCCACTTTCCCCCTTCACCTATCCAGCAGTATGCAAGATTCAGCCTAACTTCTTCCTTTATCTCAGATCCTCAGATCCTACAGCTCAGAATCAAGAAGGATTCCTACAACTCAGAATGTTTCCACATTCCTATAACTCAGGCTAACAAGCCCTACCTCAGCCTTGCCACAAGGCCTACAACTCAGAGAATACCTTCTCCTACAACTCAGGCATAAACAGCCCTACCTCAGCCTTGCCTTAAGGCCTACAACTCAGGATCAAATAGCCATACCACTCAGAGAATTAAGTCTCCTACACTCAGCCTTTATAACACAGGCTTACAACTCAGATCTATGAATAGATCCTACAGAATTTGATAAGGAATTTTATAATCTCTTACCCCTGTTGAGAGAGAAGGGATAAGAACTTTCTTGATCAGCTTCTTGAAGAGGCTGATGGCTGAAATCAACTTGATCTTAGTTTTCTTCAAAGCTTCTTGAATCTGAACTTAGTTAGGTTGATTTCCTTTGAATGTAACTTACTGGCAGCTTCTTCCTTAGATTCCAGAAATAGATCTGAATCTTCTTTATAGATTAGTTCAGTATTTGCTTCTTGAGAGACCTGTGATTGTCTCCTTCTTGACTTCAAATAGCTGGATCTCTCTCTCTCCAAACCTCTTGAAGATACTTCTGAATTCTTGATTAAATTCAACTTAGACAGAATTTGAATAGATAACTACTTCAGAACGTCTTCGTAGATCTTCTCACGAAGATCTTCTTCTTTGTGACTTGTACTTTCTTGATCAGAGATCAATCTCACAATAGTTTTGTTAGTTGTGTGTCAATTCATTGTCTTCTTCTTCTTAATCCATCTATATATAGACTTCATCCATAGTAACTTGCTGATCCGGTTTCTAACTAACTTTTGAAAAGTCTTACAGCTTCAGTAAACCTGTTGTAACTTATAGCTGTCAAGTCTTCAAACAGTTCTTCAACCTTTGTCTTTGTCAGCAAAGCGTTGAGATTGACTGTCAGAAAGTGTCGAGACACTCTGTCAATATGTGTCGACATATATGACTTACGTATTGACACAGACTTTGGTGTTGTCGACAAAGCTGCCTTGATGTCGACACAACTTCTTGACACTGCATCTTGAGAATGTGTCGAGACTGATTATTTTTGTCGACACAATCACTTCTCCATTCATCAGCAATCAACTTATTGAAATTCTGCTGTGTGTCGACACAAGTCCTGTGTGTCGACACAGTTGATATAGTCTCATAATTTGTGTATCGACACTGCCTCCAGGTGTCGACACAGTTGATGTCGACTCTGCTTCTGTGTGTCGACACTGCCTTCCGGTGTCGACATAGTTGATGTCGACTAACTATTTCTGTGTGTCGACACTACCTCCCAGTGTCGACACAAACTCACTAAAGTGTCGACACTGCCATTTCCAAGTGTCGACACAATCTTACTTAAGTGTCGACACAGCTTCCTCAGGTGTCGACATATGGACTTAGAATCTTTTTCCTGCATTCTAGCACATTCTTAACCTGCACATATAAACTCAAAATAACCTCAAATACACCTTGATGTATATCATTGAGCTAAGTGAGGCTTCTCCAAATCAGGTACACATTTTCTAATATACCCAACAATCTCCCCCTATTTGGAGAAGTCATAAACCTTTAGCCAAGTATATACACCACTTAGAAAATAAACATGATGATGTACATAAGCATTATATTACAGGATACTTTATAAACAAAACACATATCATAGTTACATCACAGAATAAAGATGTAAAAGAAAATGATCACAGAACAATGTTTTGTATATTAACTCAAAAATGTTTGTTACAAGTTGTTTACATTGATTTCTTTAACAAACTAACAATTACATAGTTCTAGAAACATCTAGTAAAAACAAAACTAAGGCTGGGTTGGCTCCTTGATGACTATTCCTTTTCCAGATTTAATCTGAGCCTGCACAGGAGGTTCTGTATCTTCAATATGCTTCTTGCCTTTCAAATCAGCCTTCTTTTGAACTTCAGCCTTGATCATTTGCCTTTCAAAGTAATGAAAAGGCTTAGGGAAATACTTGCTAGGCTCCTGTGCATCAGGAGGTAGCTTCCCAATCTTAGCCTTCCTTCTGAATTGAAGTATAGCTCCTTGCCTAGCCTCAAACTTCTGCCACTCCTGCTCATTGTACCATTTGCCCCTTTTATGAACTTGGTCTTTTACAGCTTTCCAGGCAGTTAATATGATATTCCTTGATATGGGGCTCCACTGCTCAAAGTTTGGTTTTAATTCTGCTTGCTCTCTGAATCTTTTCTTTGATAATAGAGCATCTTGCGTAGCTTTCAGACCAGCTTCTGGCATATCTACCTTTTCAATAATAACATTAGTAACTGGTAGTGGAGGGCTGTACATAGACTGAACTTGGTTATGTATCATTTCAATATCAGCAGGAGGGTAAATAACTTGGGCAACCTCAAGTTGATCACCATCAAGTAGAGCTGGCTGCACCCCTGACTCAGCCACATAATCATCATCACATAAGGGTGGATATCCCAAAGTGGCTCTAATGCTGTTGGTCACCCATTTGGCATGATCAGAGCCAGCATATACTAACACTCTCTCCCCCTTTATGACTTCTCTGGTCACATGATCTCTTAAATCCTCTTTTTGAAATCTTATTTGTCCATCAAAGTAATTGACACCATCTTTAAAGAAAGGCTTTAACTTTTGAAGCTTGTCATGGATTAACTTTTCAGAGGAAGTGATGGCAGTTTTAATTGAATCAAGGGTATCCTGTAGCTTTTTATCATAGTCTTCAATTTCTTTAGCCCTTGCAGCTGTCATTCCAGTAACATCATCTTTTAACTCAGTGACTATCACATTGTGAGATTCAGTCAAATTGTCATTCATTCTTATTTGATTTTCAAGGACATAGCCTTGTTAAATAGCCATCTCATCCACCTGCTTCTTTATTTCTACTTGTTGCTTTGCTAGAAATACCACAGCATTGCCCCCTTTGTGGAAGCAATCTGTCATCTCTTTCTTATTCTGGTTGACCTCATATCTGATAGATTTTATGTCTTGTACTAGATCAAACTGGAGTGTCTTATGACTTTCATCTACATATTTTTCCAAGGCCCATCTTTGCTCATCCAACTTCATTTGTAAATTCACCATAAGCTTGCTGTAATCAAAATCAGAAGTAGATTATGAAGTAGTTGTTTGGAGAGCTTTCTTATAGCTTTGAATTCTTCTCTTAAAGACCATTAGTTTTCTTTTCTTGGCCTCCCTGACTTCTTCATGCTCAAACTCTGAAGAACTTTCAATATTAACTCTCTCTTGATGAGTGGAAGAAATTTCTTTCTCAGCTCCATGTTGCTCCTCCTCAATATTAACCTGCTCCCCCTCAAACCTTACTTACTCCCCCTCAAATCTTAGGGTCTCCATTTTATCTGCTACTCCTTCAAGATCAGGAAAGAACTCTTCAAGAGTGAATTCTTGTTGAGTGTGAGCAGGAGATAGTACTTTCTCAGCAGCAGCAACTCTAGAAATATCAAGACCAGTTTGAGAAACTATGTCTTCTGATAAATTGATTCTTTCTTCCTCCTGCACTTGTTCAGAATGTGGCTCCCCTTGCAACTGTGCAGTAATTGGCTCCCCCTACACTTGTGCAAAGATAGTTTCTTCCTGGACTTGGGTAGTCTTAGTCTGATCCTGAACTTGTTCTCCAACTTGGGCTACTTGTTCTTGTGCATCTTCATGACCATGCTAAGAAAGGTCATGTGCTGGTGATTTTTCCTTTAGCTCTTGCCTGTCCACATAAGGCATCTCCTTTGAAAGAACTCTATCCCATCTTGAGAATAACCTTATGTCTATTCTCCTTATGTGATTTATCTTTGATCCAGAAATCTGTTGCATCACCTCTGGAATTATTCCAGCCAGGTACAGACTCATTATCCTAGCCAAGTTTGGCTTCTTGATTCCTTCTTTTATCTTATCAAACAGTACTGCAGACTAATTTGTGTGAATCTTAAAGATTATCCTTGTCAGCAGGTTGAACATATAGGCTGATATCCTTTCATGGCCACCTGGTTTACATAAGATCACTTTTCCTACTATTTCAGACAGGAATTTCCCTTGATGATTCATGCCTTTTCTGTTGATGGCTGCTCCTATCTTTAAGGTTGGATCCAATCCACACCATTGAAGCCCCTCCCTGGTCCTTGAGGCTGGGACCTCTTCCTCATCATGTATTCTAGGAAGATGGAGAATCTTGCTCAACCTCTTCTGAGACAGCTTGACTTTTTCTCCATGTACAGTGGATTTGATCTTCAATCCTGTTGAGTCCATTGATGCAGCAGTATAGAACTCGAATACTTCTTTCTTCCATATCTTTGTAGGTTCAGAGACAAGATATTCTAATCCGTTGTCTGCAAGAAGTGAAATGACCTATTTGATCTTCGTTGCGGCATCGTCGAATGCATGCCTAACCAACTCATATCCTTCATTGATGTTGTCTTCAACCTTGGGCATCATTGGAATGAAGAGAAATCTTGATTGGAGAGAAGAGAGTTTGTCGACACAAGGTTTTTGTCTCGAAACCCTGGTGAGCGTGTTGACAGAATATGTTCTTGACCTATTATACCTTTTTTAAACATAAGGTCAAAAGGCGGGCAAAATTTGTCTAAAAGTGTCGACACTGTTGAAAAGTGTCGACACAAACTTCTATTGTCTCGACCACGACGCTGACTACTATGTGTCGACACCAATTGATGATATGTCAACACAGGGAATACTTAGTAGACCATCAGAAATTCTGTGTCGACTCTTATTACAAGGGTCGACATAATTTCTGGAAGTGTCGACACCATTACTCTTGTTGTGTCGACACTACTTTTCTGGATGTGTCGACTCTTTGTCCCTTAGATGTCGACATAATCGACTCTGTGTCGGCAAAATTTCCCTGAATTGTCGACACAAATCCTCTGTGTCGACACATTATTACTGAATGTGTCAACACACTTTTACTTAGCCAATTCTGATAATCTAGCATATGGTCAACATACCTAATTCAATTTTAAATCTATTGAATTTAGTTTCATCTAGAGGCTTAGTAAATACATCTGCAATTTGATAATCTGTCTTAACAAATTCTAGTGAGATATCCTCTTTCTCTACATGTTCTCTAAGAAAATGGTACCTTATTTCTATATGCTTAGTCCTATTATGTGAAACAGGATTATTAGCAATAGAAATAGCACTAGTAGAATCACAAAACAAAGGTGTTCTACTTACCTGAATACCATAGTATTCTAGCTGGTGTTGAATCCGCAACAGCTGTGCACAGCAACTTCCTGCTGCTACATATTCAAATTCAGCTGTGGATATTGCCACACTAGTCTGCTTCTTACTGCTCCAAGATATCAATCTTCCTCCTAGGAATTGACATGTACCTGTAGTACTTTGTTTATCTTCTTTGCAACCTGTAAAGTCTGCATCTGAATAGCGTGTTAGTAGAAAATCTCCATTCCTAGGATACCAAAGGCCTAGATTAGGTATTTCCTTAAGATATCTCAAAATTCTCTTTACAGCAGTGTAATGAGATTCTTTTGGGCATGATTGGTACCTAACGCAGACACATGTTGCATGCATAATGTTTGGTCTACTAGCAGTGAGATATAGTAGAGAGCCAATTATTCCTCTATACAAAGACTCATCTACAGGTTTACCTGCATCATCTTTGCATAAAGACATACTTGTTCCCATAGGAGTTATCATGGTGGAGGATGATTCCATACCATACTTCTTAATTAACTCCTTGGTGAACTTAGACTGGGATATGGACAAGCCATCTTCAGTCTGTCTTACTTGGAGTCCCAAGAAGAACTTAAGTTCCCCCATACTGCTCATTTCAAACTTCCCTTGCATAAGTTTAGCAAACTTCTTGCAAAGGTTGTTTTCTGTAGACCCAAAAATTATGTCATCTACATAGATCTGAACTAAGATTATCTTACCTTTAGATTCCCTTAGGAATAGAGTTTTGTCTATTTTACCTCTTGAGAATTTGTTCTCAATAAGGAAAGTAGACAGGGTTTCATACAAAGCCCTTGGGGCTTACTTTAACCCATACAATGCTTTCCTAAGTCTATAGACATAACCAGGTTTAAGAGAATCTACAAAACTTTATGGCTGCTCTACATAGACTTCTTCTTTTAGATCACCATTCAGGAATGCTGATTTCACATCCATTTGGTATACCTTGAAGACTTAATATGCTGCATAGGCAAGGAACATCTTGATTGCTTCCAGTCTTGCTACTGGGGCAAATGTTTGATCAAAGTCTATTCCCTCTTCCTGCCTGTATCCTTTGGCAACCAATCTTGCTTTATTCTTCACAATAACTCCACTCTCATCCAACTTGTTCCTAAAAATCCACTTTGTACCAATGATGTTGTGGTCTTTTGGTTTACGAACTAACTCCTAGACCTTGCATCTTCTAAACTGATTAAGCTCCTCTTGCATAGCATGAATCTAGTGTTGGTCTTGGATAGCTTCTTTAAATTTCTTTAGCTCCAGTTGAGATAGAAAACTTGAGTGCAGGATTGTATTCAGATTTCTACTTCTGGTTTGACTCCATGTCTTGGATCACCAATTATCTGATTTGCTGGATGTTCTTTTAGATGTCTTATAGCTGGAGGTAGACTTCCTTTTGGCTGAACACCTCCAGTTTCTTTATTATGCTGCACCTCTTGGTTGTCATCAGCTTCTAGAGAGTCTTGTACTCCCCCTGGATAGTTGCCATCATTTTCCAATTCTTCATCTGTAGTTGAGCCTTCTGCAATGGAAAGCTTGTCCATTCTATTGCTTATACCTGTTGGACTGCATGAAATACAAGGCAACTCACTGTTGATTAATCTAGTTTCATCAAATACAATATGTACAGATTCTTCTACAACTTGAGTAATCAAGTTGTAGACCATATAAGCCTTACTATTGTTATTGTACCCAACAAATATCCCATTTTGGGATTTGGCAGCAAACTTAGTTAGATAAGACTTGCCATTGTTAAGGATATAGCACTTGCAACCAAAGATCCTAAAATATGATAGATTTGGTTTTCTACCTTTCATGATCTCATAGGGAGTCTTTTTGTGGTACGTGGTGATAGAAGCCCTGTTAGGCATATGACATGCAATGTTTACTGCCTCAGCCCAGAAATATTCTGGGAGAGAAGTGTCACTCAATAGAGTTCTACCAGCCTCAATCAATGTTCTATTCTTCCTTTCAGCAATACCATTTTGTTGTGGTGTTCTAGGTGAGGAGAATTCTTGGAAAATCCCAAATTCTTCACACAGTCTTGTCATACTTTCAGATTGAAATTCAGTGCCATGGTCATTTCTGATTTTGACCACTGTACTATCCAGTTCATTCTGAATTTGTTTGACAAAACTATTTAAAACACTTGGGGTTTCTGATTTTTGTCTCAGAAAAAACACCCAGGAATATCTAGAATAGTCATCTACCACCACAAAAGTGTAGACCTTCCTACCTAGACTATGAACTGGCATAGGACCAAAAAGATCCATATGTAAGAGGTATAGACACCTCACTGAATCCTTGTTTTCAAGGCTATGAAAGGAGGATTTTGTCTGTTTGCCTTTTTGACAAGCTGAGCATATCCCATCCTTTATACACTTAACTTTAGGACCATTCCTCACTAACTCTTTGCTAAAGAGATGACCAATTGTTTTGTAGTTAAGATGAGCCAGCCTCTTGTGCCATTTGACACAATGAGATGCTCTCTCATCAGCTACAAAACAAATAGGAGAAACCTTGTTCTCACACACAAAGTCAAGACAATAAACATTTCTTTTTCTATACCCAATCAATATGACCTTTTGATCACTTGACCTTTTGATATGACATCCATTCTTAACAAATGAAATGTCATATCCTAGATCACTCAGCTGACTTATGCTTATCAGGTTGTGTTTCAAACCTTTTACATAAGTCACTTGAGTGATGGTAATTTGGTTTGAAGAAATGTTGCCAAATCCTTTGATGATTCCTCTTTCAGATCCACCAAAGATTACTTTAGGCCCATCCTTGATAGGTGAGTACTCCTTCAGCAGCCCCTTTGTTCCAGTCATATGCCTGGAACATCCACTGTCCAAGTACCATATAGGGGCATGATAACTTGGACTTTCCTACAATACAGAATTACCTAACCTTAGAGCCCAAGAAAGTCTTGGGTCCTTGGTTCAAGTTAGCACCATACTTTCCAACTCTACCTGCTGCTCTTCTAACAGGCAGACTGTTATTCTTCCTGACACTTATGTTATGCCAGCAGTCTAAGGCAAAATGGCCTATCTTGCCATAGCACCAGCATTCATACTTGTTGTATCTAGGTCTAGATACATTTTTGGCAGAAAAAATTCTGTTCTGTGCTGGTGCTGCTGCAGCTACACCCACTTGTTTCTTATAACCATGGAGTTTATTGACATGGGCTGACTTATTGACATTAACACCCTTGTCATTCAAAACTTCAGTCTTACCATGACCTTGAGTATTCTCAAAGTCATACTTATTAGAAGGCTCATAAACCTTTCTAAAAACTACAGGGACTTTAAAATTAAATGGCTGGACTGAGGCTTTGCCCTTTCTCTTGAATTGGGCAGCTCTGGTGTTACCTTTAAAGCCTATTCCAGCCTTACCCTTTTGAGCCACAAACTCATCTATTAAGGGTAAGACTGATTTTGGCTTAGAGTAACTAGCCACTAGATCTTTCTCCTTCTGAAGTCTGACTTCCAGACTTTTGATTAGATCATTTTTTTATGTGATTGTACCCATCTGAATAACAGTAATAGTTTTCAGTTTGGCAACCTCATTCATTTTTTGATCCAATTCTTTCTCTAAACCAGATGCAGTCATCTTAAGATCTGCAATTTCCTTTGCCTGAGTTTTGGCCAGGTTATGCTTTTCTTAAGTGCCTGGAATAAGTCCCCATATTCATCTATCAACTGATGAATATCTCCTTCAGATTCAGATCCATCCTCATCACTGGATGCAGATGAATCTGACTCTGAACCGGTACTGTAATTAGAAATTCTAGAATTACTTTGTACCTTACTGGGTCCAGGCTGATCCTGTCACTTATTGTCTTTTGATTCAGCCATCAGTCCCATGTACTGATGGTCTTCTTGTTCATAGATGGAGTTCAGCAATTGCATAAACTCATCTTCTTCACTAGCTGCATTCCAATGTATGCTTCAGCTTCAGATTCTGACTCTGAGGAGGATTGATCTGTAAGACTCTTCTCCTTCTTAGCAACAAAGGATTTCTCCTTCTTGCCCTTTTGTTGAGTCTTCTTTCTGTCTGCTGACTCCTTCCTCTTTTATGGACACTCAGCCACCACATGTCCAGGCCTATTACAGCAATAGCAAACAATTTTTGATGTTGTAGCTTTACTGTGCTTGGACTTGCTCCTTTCCTTTCTTGATGATTTTCTCTTTTGATAGTAGTCATCAACTGGCTGTGATGTGGAGGGCCTTGGTTATGCTTTTCTTAAGTGCCTGGAATAAGTCCCCATATTCATCTATCAACTGATGAATATCTCCTTCAGATTCAGATCCATCCTCATCACTGGATGCAGATGAATCTGACTCTGAACCGGTACTGTAATTAGAAATTCTAGAATTACTTTGTACCTTACTGGGTCCAGGCTGATCCTGTCACTTGTTGTCTTTTGATTCAGCCATCAGTCCCATGTACTGATGGTCTTCTTGTTCATAGATGGAGTTCAGCAATTGCATAAACTCATCTTCTTCACTAGCTGCATTCCAATGTATGCTTCAGCTTCAGATTCTGACTCTGAGGAGGATTGATCTGTAAGACTCTTCTCCTTCTTAGCAACAAAGGATTTCTCCTTCTTGCCCTTTTGTTGAGTCTTCTTTCTGTCTGCTGACTCCTTCCTCTTTTATGGACACTCAGCCACCACATGTCCAGGCCTATTACAGCAATAGCAAACAATTTTTGATGTTGTAGCTTTGCTGTGCTTGGACTTGCTCCTTTCCTTTCTTGATGATTTTCTCTTTTGATAGTAGTCATCAACTGGCTGTGATGTGGAGGGCCTTGACTTCCACTGCTTCTTCTTCAAGAACCTTTGAAACTGGCTTGTAAAGGTAGCAAAATCTGCATCTGAATCACTGCTATTTGATTTCTGATTGTCTTAATTCTCTGAAGCATTTTCAGCAACTTCCCTAGGAGGTGATGGAGACATCCTCCTATTCTTTCTATTGGCTTCAACCTTGAAGGCCACAGACCTTTCTCTATGCTCTCTTTTTCTATTTCTTTCTTGCTCCTTCCAAGCCATTAGTTGTATTTCATATGATAGCAACTTTCCAAATAAGGTTGGAGGAGAAATGTCTGCTAGTTTGGCCACTTCTCTAATGACACAAATCTTGGTATCCTAATCCTTTGTCAAGGATCTTAGGAATTTGTCATTCAGCTCATATGTACTGAAGACCCTTCCATAGGACATCAGTTCATTCACTATCCTGTAGAATTTCTTGTAGTATTCAGATATGCTATCAGACTTTCCTTGTCTAAAACTCTCATATTCTTGATTGAGCATAGACTTTATGTCTCGTCTAAATTCTTCAGAACCCTCAATGTAGACAATCAAAGTGTCCCACATTTCCTTGGAGGTTTTGCAGTGAATCAAATTTTGGAAAGTAGAATCATCTATGACACTCACTATGATATTCTGAGCTCTTTTATCCATAGTTGCCAGTATTATCTCATCCTTAGTCATTTTAGAAAAATCTTTAGGAGTTCTTTGATTTGCATCTAGAATAGACACATTCATTGGGATATATGGACCTTCTTTTACTGTGATATATATCCTTGGGTCAGTGGCCTCTATAAACAACCTAACCCTTTCTTTCCAGATTCAAAAAATCTCTTTTCTGCAGATGGGTAATTTCATTGACCCTAGTTCCTTGTGATTCTATCCAGAACCTATTTTCTTGATTCTTGATTCTGCCTTAGGGATCTAACCCAGACTGTTAAGTCCTTCTTTGAGCAACCTCCCTCTGATACCACTTGATAGTTTTAACTTCAAGACAACCTAAACACATAGAGGGGGGGGGGGTGAATAGGTTCTAATTCTTGTTTTTAAAATTAAGACAGAATATCACTTCAATGCTGTAATATAAAACAGAAAATTCTGTAGTAAACTCAGCACACACAATCACAGATTCTATAGCTACACAATTCACAGATTGCACACAGTATTTATAGTGGTTCCCCAAGGTCTTGGTACATCCACTTTCCCCCTTCACCTATCCAGCATTATGTTAGATTCGGCCTAACTTCTTCCTTTATCTCAGATCCTCAGATCCTACATCTCAGAATCCAGAAGGATTCCTATAACTCAGAATGTTTCCACATTCCTACAACTCAGGCTAACAAGCCCTACCTCAGCCTTGCCACAAGGCCTACAACTTAGAGAATACCTTCTCCTACAACTCAGGCACAAACAACCCTACCTCAGCCTTGCCTCAAGGCCTACAACTCAGGCTCAAACAGCCCTACCACTCAGAGAATTAAATCTCCTACACTTAACCTTTATAACACAGGCTTACAACTCAGATATATGAATAGTTCCTACAGAATTTGATAAGGAATTTTATAATCTCTTACCCCTGTTGAGAGAGAAGGGATAAGAACTTTCTTGATTAGCTTCTTGAAGAGGCTGATGGCTGAAATCAACTTGATCTTAGCTTTCTTCAAAGCTTCTTGAATCTAAACTTAGTTGGGTTGATTTCCTTTGAATGTAACTGACTGACAACTTCTTCCTTAGATTCCAGAAATAGATCTGAATCTTCTTTATAGATTAGTTCAGTATCTGCTTCTTGAGAGACCTGTGATTGTCTCCTTCTTGACTTCATATAGCTGGATCTCTCTCTCTCTCCAAACCTCTTGAAGATACTTTTGAATTCTTGATTGAATTAGACAGAATTTGAATAGATAACTACTTCAGAATGTCTTCTTAGATCTTCTCATGAAGATCTTCTTCTTTGTGACTTGTACTTTCTTGATCAGAGATCAATCTCACAATAGTTGTGTTAGTTGTGTGTCAATTCATTGTCTTCTTCTTCTGAATCCATCTATATATAGACTTCATCTATGGTAACCGGCTGATCCGGTTTCTAACTAACTTCTGACACGTCTGACAGCTTCAGTAAACCTGTTATAACTCACAGCTATCAAGTCTTCAAACAGTTCTTGAACGTTTATCTTTGTCAGCAAAGCGTCGAGATTGACTGTCAGAAAGTGTCGAGACAGTCTGTCAATATGTGTTGACACATATGACTTAAGTGTCAACACAAACTTTGGTGTTGTCGACAGAGCTGCCTTGATGTCGACACAGCTTCTTGACACTGTATCTTGAGAATGTGTCGACACTGATTATTTGTGTCGACAAAATCACTTCTCCATTCATCAGCAATCAACTTGTTGAAATTCTGCTGTGTGTCGACACAAGTCCTGTGTGTCGACACAGTTAATATAGTCTCAGAATTTGTGTGCCGACACTGCCTCCAGGTGTCGACACAGTTGATGTCGACTCTGCTTCTGTGTGTCGACACTGCCTCCCGGTGTCGACACAGTTGATGTCGACTAACTATTTCTGTGTGTCAACACTGCCTCCCGGTGTCGACACAAACTCACTGAAGTGTCGACACAGCCATTTCCAAATGTCGACATAATCTTACTGAAGTGTCGACACAGCTTCCTCAAGTGTCGACATATGGACTTAGAATCTTTTTCCTGCATTCTAGCACATTTTTAACCTGCACATATAAACTCAAAATAACATCAAATACACCTTGATGTATATCATTGAGCTAATTGAGGCTTCTCCAAATCAGGTACACATTTTTCAATGTACCCAACACAAACTTAATTGGGTGATCTCAAAAGTTGAGTGCCCAGGGACATTGGGTTGGCTTGCACTATATGATGGATATGAATAAAGATTTATTCACCAACCATATAAGAGTTGCATGATAATGCAATTGGCAAGTGTTACCTACCTAAATAACTCCATTGTGAGAGAAAAGTCAAAGCTGACACATAGTGTTGGTGAAATACAGATCTTGTCCACTAAGAGAGTAGCTCGCATAAACTCTCCGAATTGATATCGAGGGTTATCAGTTTGATTAAAATAGTGGGAGTAATTTTAATTAAAGTCCTAATTGAAATAAAAATATATTTTGAAATATAGTATTGAGTTTTCTTTGCATAAATTCTTGTAGAATTTCATGGCAAGTGGATCTCATTCCACCCCATCCCTTAGAGATATCCTAGAGAAGGATAAACTGAGTGAGACAAATTATCTAGACTGGTATAGAAACCTGAGAATTATTCTCAGGTAAGAGCGTAAGCTCTATGTGCTGGAAGAGGATTCTCCTGAAGAGCCATTCAGGAATGTATCCCGAGCTGATAAAGATGCTTATAAGAATATCAAGATGACTCCTTGGATATCGAATGCCTCATACTCACCACCATTAACTCTGAGCTTCAGAAGTAACATTAGAACATGAGTTATAAAGAGATTGACGAGCACTTAAGAAAATATTTCAAGGGCAAGCTCAACAAGAGAGGTTTGACGTCACCAAGGCATTATTTTAGTGTAAGATGTGAGCTCGAGACTAAGTAGGGGCTCACATACTCAAGATGATTGGGTATATAAAGAACCTCGAAAGACTAGGTTTTCCTCTGGGCCAAGAGTTGGCTACAGATCTAATCCTGGAATCACTGCCGGACAGTTACGAGCATTTTGACTTAAATTACAATATGAATGAAATTGACAAGATACTCCCCAGGCTCCTAGGCATATTAAGAACTGCCGAGACCAATATAAAGAAGATTAAGCCTGCTAGCCCCATACTGATGGTGCATAAAGGCAAGGGCAAAGACAAGGGTTTTAAGAAGACTAAGGTTGGACCTAAGTCATCTCTTGAGCCTAAGTATTTAGCACTAAAGAAGAGAGGCTTGGCAAAGAAAGGGAAATGCCACCACTATAGCAAGACTAGTCATTGGAGGAGGAACTGTCCTTCTTATATTGAGGATCTGCAGAAACGAAGGGAGTTATGAATTCTGCTTCAAGTATTTATGTTATAGAGAAAAATCTTTCTGTTCCTTCATCTTGGGTATTAGATACCAGATGTGATTCTCATATTTATATATATGTGTAGGAACTGAGAAGGAGAAGAATGCTGAGTAAAGGGGAGGTGAACTTATGTGTTAGTAATGAAGCAAGAGTTACTTGTTGATGCACGAAATGCGAAAGGGAATCGAGCACCACCAGCTAATGGTTCGAGCACTGGGGAAAGGAGGGGAAATGGAAGAGGGACTGCCGAGTAGTCAGTTACTAGCGGTTAGAGCAGAAAACAGAGCAAGTCGCAAGAAGCGGCAACACCACACTTTGCCCGCCACGGCCTGAATTCCTCTCCTACGACGGGCTTTCCTTTTATTAAAGGTGAAGCGGTTACACTTAGGGAGGAGAAAAAAAGCAAAAAAGAGAAGACGGCCGGATAACAAGCCGTAAGGCAGTAGGCTCGAGACCGCAACTCTTAACAAGCGAGCTCCTAGACTCGATTCAGCGTGCTTTGGGTGTGCTTCCACCCACTATTTATAGGTTTGGGGGTCTGCCCAAATGGGCAGGGCTAAGAATACTGGCTTCCCGGGGTACAGGAGAACCGGGCAGGGGTGACGGGAAGCAAGTAAAAAGAGAAGAAAGGGGAAGGCTGTGTGGCCTGGCGGTCTTCCTCTGACGAGCTGTGAGGCTCGGCTTCTGGACGGGCTTCCCTGGGCTACCTCTGGCGGTGACCTGGAAGCGAAGCCGCCCGGCTTCGACGAGAACGGACCGGCATTCTGAGAGTGGTGGTTAGGAGACCAGGCCGCCCAATTTGAAAAGTCCATGCGAACTAGTCGTGGATTCTGGGTTAACATTACTGCTGTCACCGTAAGAGTTTACTATCTTTCCTTACCCAGTGGGCTTGTAATAAAACCAAATAATTGTTATTATATTCCTTCCATAACTAGAAATATTATATTCATATCATGTGTTGACTTGAAAGGATTTTTGTATATAATTAAGAACAATTATTGTTCAATTTTTTATAAATGATGTTTGTTATGGTGTAACCCAAATGTTTAATGGTTTATTTGTTTTGAACTTAGAACATCAGATCTATAATATAGAAAATACTAAAAGACTAAAAAAATGACTCAAATCTTACGTACCTTTGACATTATCGTTTGGGCCATATTAATGAGAAACGTATATCCAAGCCCATAAATATGTACTACTGGACTCATTTGATTATGAATTATTTGAGAGATACAAATCATGTTTATTAGGAAAGATAACTAAAGTTCCTTTCACTGGTTTCAATGAGAGGGATGTTGATCTCTTAGGTATAATACATAGTGATGTATGCAGAACTATGAGTTATATGGCTAGAGGTGGTACTTCTACTTTGTTACATTTACTAATGATTTCAGTAGATACGGATATGTGTATCTTATGAAGTGCAAATCTAAAATCTTTGAAAAGTTCAAAGAGTTTAAGAATGAAGTAGAGAACCAGTTGGGTAAGAAGGATAAAGCACTCTGATCTGATTGAGGTGGCGAATACCTAAGTCATGAGTTTCGTGATCATCTAAAAGAGTGTGGTATTATATCACAACTCACTCCAACCAGAACACCGCAACATAATGGTGTGTCTGAGCAGAGGAATCATACTCTGTTAGACATGATACGGTCGATGATGAGTCATGCAGATTTGCATGTTTCCTTTTGGGGATTTGCTCTAGAGACTGCTGCTTTTACACTAAATTGTGCTCCAACAAAAATTGTCCTAAAGACACCATATGAGATATGGACTGGGAAGCATCCTAGTATGTCTTTCATTAAAATTTGGGACTGTGAGGCATACGTGTGATGTCAAATGCCTGACAAGTTGGAAGCCAAGTTAGATAAATGTTATCTTGTGGGGTATCCTAAGGAAACTAAAGGGTACTACTTCTACCTACCGTATGAGGGAAAAGTGTTTGTCGCGTGGACTTGTGTCTTTTTGGAGAAAGAGTTCTTATCTAAAAAGACTACAAAGGTAGAACTTAAAGAAGTTCAAGAACCACAGACAGTGAATGAACCAAAATTAAAACCTAAGCAAGTACTACAAGATGTTGTACCTAGTGAACCTGCTCAAGAAACACAAGTCCTACATAGATCTTGTATACCAAGGTTTAAGCTTGAGAGATATGGAGTTCTCATATCTCAAATAGGTAATGTGTTGCTTATGGATTATGATGATGAGCCTGCAATATATTAAGAGGCTATCAGTGGACCAGAGTCCGAGAAGTGGCTTGAGGTCATAAAATCTAAAATGGACTCCATGTATTCAAACTAAGTTTGGACCTTGGTGGAACCAATTGAAGGGGTACAAACCATAGGGTGTATGTGGATCTTCAAGAAGAAGATCAACATGGATGGATAGGTATATACGTTCAAAGGGCGACTGGTGGCTAAGGGTTTCAGACAAATTCATGGTGTTGACTATGATGAGACCTTTTCCCCTGTTGCTATGGTTAAGTCCATCAAAATTCTGCTTGCTATTACTACGTATTATGACTACGAGATCTGGAATATGGAAGTCAAAGTGGCTTTCCTAAATGGGAATCTCCTTGAGGAAGTGTATATGACACAACCCGAGGGTTCTGTATCTCCAAGTGAAGCCACTAAAAAATACAAGCTGCAGAGATCCATTTATGGATTAAAACAGGCTTCTCGAAGTTGGAATCTTCATTTTGATGAAAAGATCAAAGAGTTTGGTTTTATCAAGAATGAGGATGAACCGTGTGTTTATAAGAGGATTAGTGGGAGCATTGTTGTCTTCCTGATTTTGTATATAGATGAAATACTATTGATCGGGAATGACAAACCAACCCTATAAGTTATTAAGAACAACAATGTGGATTTATTTTCTATGAAAGACTTGGGCAAAGCGACTCACATACTTGGTATTAAGATCTATAGAGATAGATCAAAGAAGTAGCTAGGTTTGATCCAAAGTATATACATTGAGAAGGTGTTGAAATGATTCAATATGCTTGAGTCCAAGAAAGGATTCTGTTGGGTACATTGGAAAATGTGTACCTAATTTGAAGAAGCCCAACTTAGCTCAATGATATACATCAAGGTGTATTTGATGTTGTTTTAAGTTGACATGTGCAGGTGAAGAAGTGTTAAAGAATGCAGAAAAATATTCTAAGTCCATGTGTCGACACCTGAAGAAACAGTGTTGACACTTCAGAATATTTATGTCGACACTTGAAGGAAGCTGTGTCGACACAGAGAAAGATAGTCGACCACATTTGTGTTGACACTGGGAAGCAGTGTTGACTCACAGAGAAAGATAGTCGACCACATTTGTGTCGACACTGGGAAGCAGTGTTGACTCACAGGAAGATAGTCGACCACATTTGTGTCGACACTGGGAAGCAGTATCGACTAACTAAAAGATAGTCGACCTCGACGCAGAAGGAGATAGTCGACACAATGAGACAGAGTCGACACATGATGGCAGAGTCGACAATTGATGTGTCGACACCTGAAGACTGTGTTGACACATACTGAGTTCTGAATCTACAACAACTGTGTCGACACACAGGACTTGTGTCGACACACTACAAATTCAAGACCAAGTTATATTCTGAAGAAGCTGTGTCGACTTAAAGGCAAACTTGTCGACATCATCAAAGGTTGTGTCGACACCAAAGTTACTTGTGTCGACACATATAGACAGTTGGTCTCGACACTTCCTGATAGTCTGTCTCAACACATTGCTGACCAAGACTAAGGCACAGGATCTGTTTGAAGACTTGACAGCTGTGGGTTGTAGCCAGTTAACTGATGTTGTCAGACTTGTCAGAAGACAGTTATAAACCGAATCAGCCGGTTACCATTAAGAAGGTCTATAAATAGACAGATTCAGAAAGAAGAATGATGATGAGAAAAAGATTGAACTTTGGAAATCAAATTGAGAAATCAAATCAAGAAGGAGTAATACTCTAAAAGTAGATCTTCATCAGAAGATCTAAGAAGATGATCTCAGGATTGATCTAAGAAGAGTTCTAACAAGAATTCAGAAGTATCATCAAAGGTGTTGGATAGAGAGGGATCCACCCATTTTGAAGAAGAAGAAGGAAGCCATCAGTGGTTTCTCAAGAAGCTGTTTGGAAATCAACTCAGCTAAGTTCAGATTCAAGAAGCTTTGAAGAAAGCTCAGATTCAGTTGATTTCATCAGCTGATCAAGAATTGTCTTGTCCTCTTCTCTCTCAACAAAGGCAAGACATTAAAACTTCTTTTCTAAATTTCTGTAGGATCTGTTTTAGACAGATCTGAGTTGTAAGCCTGTGATATAAAGGCTGAGTGTAGGAGAGTTGATCTCTGAGTGGTAGGGCTGTTTGCCTGAGTGTAGGAGAAGGTTATTCTCTGAGTTGTAGGCCTTATGGCAAGGCTGAGGTAGGGCTGTTGTGCCTGAGTTGTAGGAACCTATCCAGGTTCTGAGCTGTAGGATCTGAGGATCTGAGAATAGTGGAAGTTTGGCCGAATCTAGCATACTGCTAGATAGGTGAAGGGGGAAAGTGAATGTACCCAAACCTTGGGGAACCACTATAAAACATTGTGCAATCTGTGATGTTTAGATTTCTGTGATTGCTGTGCTGAATGTTTTAATTCTGTGATTGAATTCTGCCTAAAAATATAAACAAGCAATTAGAACCTATTCACCCCCCCCCCCCCCTCTAGGTGTTTTAGTTAGTCTTGAAAGTAAAACTATCAAGTGGTATCAGAGGGAGGTTCCTCAAAAAGGACTTAACAGTCTGAGGTAGATCAGAAAGGCAGAATCAAGATTCAAGAGGATGGGTTCTGGAGAAAATCACAAGGAGTTAGGGTCAATGAAGTTACCCATCTGCAGGAAGGAAATCTTTGGAATTTGGAAAGAAAGAGTCAGATTATTCATGGAAGCATCTGACCCAAGAATATACATCACAGTTCAGGAAGGACCCTTCATTCCAATGAAGGTATCAGTTCTTGATGCTAATATTCAAACTCCAAAGAGTTATTCTAAAATGACCAAGGATGAAGTCATTTTGGCAACCATGGACAAGAGAGCTCGGAATATTATTGTGAGTGTCATAGATGATTCTACATTTCAGAATCTGATTCACTGCAAGACCTCCAAAGAAATGTGGGACACCTTGATTGTCTACATGGAGGGATCTGAAGAAGTAAGACAGGATAGGAAGTCTATGCTCAACCAGGAATATGAAAGTTTTAGACAAGGAAAAACTGATAGCATAACTGAATGCTATAAGAAATTCTATAGAATTGTGAATGAGTTAATGTCTTATGGAAGAGTCTTCAGTACCTATGAACTGAATGACAAATTATTAAGATCCTTGACAAAGGATTGGGACACAAAGATCTGTGCCATAAGAGAAGTGGCTAAATTGGCAGAGATCTCTCCTCCCACCTTGTTTGGAAAGCTGCTGTCCTATGAAATGCAACTTATGGTGAGGAAGGAGGAGGAAAAGAATTCAAGAGGAGAGCATAGAGAAAAGACTGTGGCATTCAATGCAGAATCCATCAAAAAGAATAGGAGGATATCACCATCCCCTCCTAAGGAAATTGCAGAAGTTAGTTCAGAAAATTCAGATTATCAGGATTCAGAAAGCTGTGATTCAGATGCAGACTTTGCTGCATTCACAAGGCAATTCCAAAGGTTCTTGAAGAAGAAGCAGTGGAAGTCTAAGCCCTCCACTTCACAGCAAGTTGATGACTATTATCAGAAGAAAAAGTCATCAAGGAAAGATAAGAGCAGATCAAAGCCCAGCAAAGCCACTACTTCAAAGATTGTCTGCTATTGTTGCAATAGGCCTGGACATGTAGTGGCTGACTGTCCTGATAAGAGAAAGGAGTATTCAGACAAGAAGAAGACTCATCAAAAGGGCAAGAAGGAGAAATCCTTTGTTACAAAGAAGGATAAGAGCCTAATAGATCAGTCAACTTCAGAGTCAGAATCTGAAGCAGAAGCATATATTAGACTATATGCTGTATCTGAAGAAGAGGAGTTTCTGCAGTTGCTAGACTCCATCAATGAACAAAAGGATCATCAGTGCATGGGACTGATGGCAGGATTAGAAGAGGACATATGCCAGAATCAGTCTGGTCCTAATAAGGTACAATGTCCTTCTATGAAATCTGTTTGTAGTACAAGTACTGAATCAGCTACATCTGCATCAAGTGATGTAGATGCATCTGAATCTGAAGGAGATGTCTATCAATTGATAGATAAGTATGGGGACTTGTTGCAGGCCCTTAAGAAAAGCAAGAACCTGGTTAAACTTCAGGCTCATGAAATTGCTAAACTAAGGGTAGCTGCAACTGAGTTAGAGAAAGTAATTGATCAGAAGTTAAATGAAATTGCCAAGCTAAAGACTATAACTATTATTCAGATGGGCACAATTAATTATACCAATGATCAAGTGAAGAGTCTGGAGGCCAGACTAAGAATTGAAAAAGATTTAGTGGCTAGTTACTCTAAGCCAAAGTCTGTCTTACCCTTGATAGATGAATTTGTGAATCAAAAGGATAAGGCAGGATTAGGATTCAAAGGTAACTCTAGGGCTGGCCAATTCAAGAGGAAAGGCAAAGCTCCTGTCAAGCCACTGAACTTTTCAGTCCCTATTAAGTTTAGAAAGGTGGAAGTGCCTTCTAACTTATATGATCATGAAAATATTCATGGTCATATTAAGTCTAATATTCTGAAAAACAAGGGTGTAACTGCCAACAGGCCTACCTATGTTCATAAACCCAATGGTTATAAAAAATCAGTGGGTGAAGGAGCTGCAGCACCAGCAATGGACAGAAATTCTTTTGTCAAGGATGTATCTAGAACTAGATACAATAAGTTTGAATGTTGGTGTTGTGGCAAGAGAGGCCATTTTGCACTAGACTGCTGGTATAACACAAGTGTTAGAAAGAACAATAGTCTACCTATTAGAAGAGATAATGGTAGCTTTGTTAATGCTAACTTGAACCAAGGACCCAAGACTTGCTTAGGTTCTAAGGGAAGGTAAATCTGTGTTGCAGGTGTATCCAAGTAGCCATGCCCCTATATGGTACTTGGATTGTGGTTGTTCCAGGCACATGACTGGAACAAAGGGGCTGTTGAAGGAGTATTCATCTGTCAAAGATGGAACTAAAGTGATCTTTGGTGGATCTGAAAAAGGAGTCATCAAAGGGTTTGGTAACATTTCTTCTAACCTAATTACTATCACCCAAGTGGCTTATGTAAAAGGTTTGAAACATAATCTAATAAGCATAAGCCAGCTGAGTGATTTAGGATATGACATTTCATTTGTTAAGGATGGATGTCATATCAAAAGGTCAAGTGATCAAGAGATCATTTTGACTGGGTATAGGAAGAGAAATGTATATTGTCTTAATTTTGTATGTGAGAATAAGGCTTCTCCCATCTTTCTTATAGCTGATGACAATGCTTCTCATTATGTTAAGTGGCACAAGAGATTGGCTCATCTTAACTACAAGACAATTGGCCAACTCTTTATCAAAGAATTAGTGAGGAATAGTCCTCAAGTTAAGTGTATGAAGGAAGGGATATGCTCAGCTTGTCAAAAGGGCAAGCAGACAAAATCCTCCTTTCAAAGCCTTGAAAACAAGGATTCTGTGAGGTGCTTATACCTCTTGCATATGGATCTTTTTGGTCCTATGCCAGTTCATAGTCTAGGTAGGAAGGTCTACACTTTTGTGGTTGTAGATGACTATTCTAGATTTACATGGGTGTTCTTTCTGAGACAGAAATTTGAAACCCCAAGTGTCTTACTTAATTTTGTAAAGCAAATTCAGAATGAACTGAATAGTACAGTGGTCAAAATCAAAAGTGACCATGGTACTGAGTTTCAATCTGAAAGCATGACAAAGTTATGTGAAGACTTTGGGATTTTCCAAGAGTTCTCCTCACCAAGAACACCTCAGCAAAATGGAATTGCTGAAAGAAAGAATAGAACATTAATTGAAGCTGGTAGAACTCTATTGAGTGACACCTCTCTACCAGAATATTTTTGGGCTGAGGCAGTAAACACTGCTTGTCATGTGATCAATAGGGCTTCTATCACCAAGAGCCACAAAAAGACTCCCTATGAGATTATGAAAGGTAGAAAACCAAATCTATCCTACTTCAGAATCTTTGGTTGCAAATGCTATATACTTAACAATGGTAAGTCATATTTGACTAAGTTTGCTGCCAAATCCCAAGATGGGATATTTGTTGGGTACAGCACAAATAGTAAGGCCTATAGAATCTTCAACTTGACTACTCAAGTTGTTGAAGAATCTGTGCATGTTGTGTTTGATGAAACAAGATTAATCAACTGTGAGTTGTCTTGTAGATCAAATGACTCAACAGGTATAAGCAAAAGAATGGACAAGCTCTCCATTGCTGAAGTTTCAAGGGAAGATGGAGTATTGGAAAATGAAGGCTATTGTCCAGGGGGAGTACAAGACACAATAGAAGATGAAGAAAACCAAGAGGTTCAGCATAATGAAGGAGCTGGAGATGTTCAACCAGAAGGGAATCTTCCTCCAGCTACAAGACATTTAAGAGACCATCCATCTGATCAGATAATAGGTGATCCAAGACAGGGAGTGCAGACTAGAAGCAAAAGTCAAAGCACAGTTCTGCATTCAAGTTTCCTGTCACAAATGGAGCCTAAGAAGTTTGAAGAAGCCATCCAAGACCAGCACTGGACTGATGCTATGCAAGAGGAGCTGAATCAATTCAGAAGGTGCAATGTCTGGGAGCTTGTTCCTAAACCAAGAGGCCACAATATAATTAGGACAAAATGGATCTACAGGAACAAGTTGGATGAGAATGGAGTAATAGTGAAAAATAAAGCAAGATTGGTTGCTAAAGGATACAGGCAGGAAGAAGGGATTGACTTTGATCAAACCTTTGCCCCAGTAGCAAGGCTGGAGGCAATCAGAATATTCCTTGCCTATGCAGTCTATCAAGACTTCAAAGTATACCAGATGGATGTGAAGTCAGCATTTCTGAATGGTGATCTTAAAGAAGAAGTATATGTAGAGCAGCCATCAGGTTTTGTAGATCCTCTTAAACCTGATTATGTGTATAAGCTTAGAAAAGCTTTGTATGGGTTAAAGCAAGCCCCAAGGGCCTGGTATGAAACCCTATCTACTTTCCTTATTGAGAATAAATTCTCAAGAGGAAAAATAGACAAAACTCTATTCCTTAGGGAATCCAAAGGCAAGATCATCTTAGTTCAGATCTATGTTGATGACATAATCTTTGGATCTACTGAAAACAACCTTTGTAAAAAGTTTGCCAAACTTATGCAAGGGAAGTTTGAGATGAGCAGTATGGGGGAACTGAAGTTCTTCTTGGGACTCCAAGTAAGACAGACTGATGATGGCTTGCCCATATCCCAGTCAAAGTTTACCAAAGAATTAATTAAGAAGTATGGTATGGAGTCATCCTCCATCATGAGAACTCCTATGGGAACAAGTGTGCCTATATGCAAAGATGATGCAGGTAAACCTGTTGATGAGACTTTGTATAGAGGAATAGTTAGTTCTCTACTATATCTCACAGCTAGTAGACCAGATATTATGTATGCTACATGTGTCTGTGCTAGGTACCAAGCCTGCCCTAAAGAGTCTCATTATACTGCAGTCAAAAGAATTCTGAGATATCTTAAGGGAACACCTAATCTAGGCCTTTGGTACCCCAGGAATAGAGATTTTCTACTAACAGGTTATTCAGATGCAGACTTTGCAGGCTGTAGAGAGGATAGGAAGAGTACAACAGGTACTTGTCAATTCTTGGGAGGAAGATTGATATCTTGGAGTAGTAAGAAGCAGACCAGTGTGGCTATTTCTACAACTGAGTCAGAATATGTTGCTGCTGGCAGCTGCTGTGCCAACTATTGTGGATACAGCATCAGCTTAAAGATTATGGTATTCAAGTAAGTAGAACACCTCTTTTGTGTGATTCTAAGAGTGCAATTTCTATTGCTAATAATCCTGTTTCTCATAGTAGAACTAAGCATATAGAAATTAAATACCATTTTCTTAGAGAACATGTAGAAAGAGAAAACTTCACATTGGAATTTGTTAAAATAGATTATCAAATAGCAGATGTATTCACTAAGCCTCTGGATGAAACAAAATTCAATAAATTTAAAATTGAATTAGGCATGCTGACCATTGATTAGATTATCAACAAACTTACAAGTAATATATTAGATTATCAAATGGTCTCAAGTGGTGTTGACAAAAACAAAAATTGGCTAAGTGAAATAGTGTCGACACATTCAGTGATAATGTGTCGACTCAGTGTAGTAATGTCGACAAGTCAGAAATATTGTGTCGACGCAGAGAATATGTGTCGACACTTAAGAATTAAATTGTCGACTTATCCAGGAATGTAGTGTCGACTTCATCAGAATAGTGATGTCGACACTTCCAAATTTTGTGTCGACACTTATCCTAAGAGTCGACACAGAATTTCTGATTCTCTACTATATCTCTCAGGTGTCGACATATCCACAATTAGTGTCGACACATAGTAGACAGATTTGTTGTCGAGACAATAGAAGTTTGTGTCGACACATTCCATCTGTGTCGACACATATAGACTGTTTTTGCCCGCCTTTTGATCTTCTTTCAATAGAAGGTATAAATAGGTCAAGAAATTATTCAGTCGACACGCTTACAAGGTTTTTGAGACTGAAACCCTGTGTCAACTTCCTCTCTCTCTCTCTTCTCTCAAGCTTTCTCACCTGAACAATGGCGCCGAAGATTGAAGACAACGTCAATGAAGGTTATGAGTTGGTAAGGAATGCCTTTGCCGAAGCCCCGACAGATGTTCAACGAGTTATCACTCTTATTTCCGAATCCGGATTAGAGTTTATAGTTTCTGAACCTTCCAAGATATGGAAGAAGGAGGTGCATGAATTCTTTAACTCTACATCAATAGGTTCAGATACACTCAAGATAAAATCCACTGTGCATGTGTCGACAGTGAAGATTACCCCAAGAAGTCTAAGGAAGATTCTACACTTACCAATAATTAAGAATGAAGAAGAAGTCCCTGCTTCTAAGTTAAGAGAGGCTATCCAATGGTGCGGATTGGATCCCACACTGAAGATTGGAGCTGCTTTCAACAGGAAAGGGATGAATCAGCAAGGGAAATTTCTGTCTGAAGTAGTTGGCAAGGTGATTCTGTGCAAACCAGGGGGACATGATAGGATTTCAGCCTATATGTTCAGCCTCATGACCAGAATTGTGTTTACAATTCCAACTGATTGGTCAGCTGTAATCTTTGACAAGATCAAGGAAGGAATCAAGAAGCCAAATCTGGCTAGAATTATGAGTTTATATCTGAATGGAGTAATCCCTGAGATAATGCAACACCTGCCAGGAACAAAAATCAATCACATGAGAAAAATGGACATGAGATTGTTCTCTAGGTGGGATAGGGTGCTGTCTAAGGATGTGCCTGATGAGAGCAGGCAGGACACCCCAGTGAAATCCTCTTCTCATGCTCAAGATACTGAGCAGCTTCAAGAAGAACAAGAGAGGAAGTAGGATGAAGATCACCCTGCGTCTACTCCTGCCCAGCAAGACACTATACCTACACAGATGCAGGGGGAGCAAGCTCATTCTCCTGCCCAGAATGAAACTACTCCTGACCAGGTACAGTAGCAGGGGGAGCTGGTGTATTTTATTATAAAAGACATTTCTAATATTTCAATTTCTGTACAGGTGCAGGGGGAGCAAGTGTACTCACCTGCCCAGGACATTACCAATACTGAACAAGTACAGGGGGAGAAGATGTCAGACCCAATGCAAGAGGCAGTACAAATTGATATCTCCAGAGATCTGAATATAGAAGATCTAATTGATACATCTTATGTTCAAGCTCAGAAGGAATATACTCTTGATGAGTTATTTCCAAATGTTGATATTGCTACTAATAGAGTAGAAGAGGGGCAAGATAATGAAAAGGCCCTTGACATGGAGGTATAACTTGAGAAGGAGCAAATGGTTGAGGGGGAGTATGTGCATGTTGAAGCTAAACAACATGGCACTGAGACAGATATTCCTCCTCCTCCTCAAGAAAGAGTTCAAGTTGATAGTTCATCTGAATCTGAGACTGAAGAAGCCAGAATGGCTAAGAAGAGAAAACTTATTGTCTTCAAGAGAAGGAGCAAAGGTTATAAGCAGGCTCTACAGACTACAACTCCACCATCTCATTCTGAATTTAATTATAACAAGTTTATGGTTGATTTGCAAGTTAAGTTAGATGACCATAGAGTGGCTGTTGAAAACTATGTTGATGAGAGCAATAAGTCCCTTCAATTTGACTTGGCTCAGGATATAAAGTCAATTCGATTTGAAGTCAATATGCATAAGAAGGAGATGACGGATTGCTTCCATAAGGGAGGTAATGTTGTGGTGTATTTGGCTAAACAACAGCAGTCCATCATCCCTAAAGTGGATGATATTGTTTTAAAGCAAAGTTATGTTTTGGAGAATCAGCTGAGGATGAATGACAATTTAACTGAATCTCATCAAGAAATTATTAATGAATTGAAAAAGACTACTCCAGGGCTGACTGAAGCTAGAGCAAAGGAGATGGGAGAATTTGATAAGAAACTTCAAGATGCTATTGAATTAGTTAAAACTTCTATCACTACCTCTCAAAAGGACATATCTGACAAGATTCAAAAGTTAAAACCATTTTTTAAAGAGGGTGTGAATTATCTGGATGGACAGATCAGGTTTCAGAAGGAAGATCTAAGAGATCATATTACCAGAGAAGCCATAAAGGGGGAGAGGTTGTTGGTTCATGCTGGCCTAGAGCACACCAAATGGGTGACAAATAGTATTCGAGCCACATTGGGATATCCACCTTTGTGTGATGATGCTATGGTGGCTGAGTCAGGAATACAAACAGGTCTACTTGAAGGCAATCAACCTGAGGTTGCCCAAGTCATTTACCCTCCTCCAGATTTTGATATGATTGATCAGCAAGTTCAAGATATGTATAGCCCTCCAAAGGAGGTTAACAGGGTTGTTATTGAGAAAGTGGATAAGCCTGAGGCCAATTTGAAAGAACAGCAAGATGCTCTACTATCCAAGAAGAGATATAGAGAGCAGGCTGAACTTAAGCTAGATTTTGAGCAGTGGAGCCCTACTTCAAGAAATATTATACTCACTGCATGGAAGGCTGTGAAAGACCAAGTTTATGAAAGAGGAAAGTGGTATAATGAAATAGAATGGCAAAAGCATGAAGCTAGGCAGGAGGCAATAGTACAGTTCAGAAGAAATGCCAAGTTGGGTAGGCTGCCACCAGATGCTCAGGAGCCGAGCAAGTACTTTCCAAAGCCCTTTCATTACTTTGAAAGGCAAAGGCTCAAGGAAGAAACAAAGAAGAAGGCTGATCAAAAAGGCAAGAAGCCAGCTGAAGATGCTGAAGCTCCTGTGAAGGCTCAAATCAAATCTGGCAAAGGGATTGTCATAAGAGAGCCTGATCAGTCTTAGTTTTAAGTTCTTTCAAATGTATTTTGTAATGTTTTGGTTAAATCATTCAATATAAAACTCTGTAATCAAACATTATCAAGTTATAAACAAAATTTTGTTTGGAATCATATAATGTTTACTCTGTGATGGATTGTTCATATTTTGTTTATATTAAGTATTCCTGTTATGTCATATATCATCATATTACATTTTTTTTTAAATGGTGTATATCATTGGCTATAAGGGTTATGACTTCTCCAAATAAGGGGAGATTGTTGGGTACATTGGAAAATGTGTACCTAATTTGAAGAAGCCCAACTTAGCTCAATGATATACATCAAGGTGTATTTGATGTTGTTTTAAGTTGACATGTGCAGGTGAAGAAGTGTTAAAGAATGCAGAAAAATATTCTAAGTCCATGTGTCGACACCTGAAGAAATAGTGTTGACACTTCAGAATATTTATGTCGACACTTGAAGGAAGCTGTGTCGACACAGAGAAAGATAGTCGACCACATTTGTGTCGACACTGGGAAGCAGTGTCGACTCACAGAGAAAGATAGTCGACCACATTTGTGTCGACACTGGGAAGCAGTGTCGACTCACAGGAAGATAGTAGACCACATTTGTGTCGACACTGGGAAGCAGTGTCGACTAACTAAAAGATAGTCGACCTCGACGCAGAAGGAGATAGTCAACACAATGAGACAGAGTCGACACATGATGGCAGAGTCGACAATTGATGTGTCGACACCTGAAGACTGTGTCGACACATACTGAGTTCTGAATCTACAACAACTGTGTCGACACACAGGACTTGTGTCGACATACTGCAAAGTCAAGACCAAGTTATTTTCTGAAGAATCTGTGTCGACTTAAAGGCAAACTTGTCGACATCATCAAAGGTTGTGTCGACACCAAAGTTACTTGTGTCGACACATATAGACAGTTGGTCTCGACACTTCCTGACAGTCTGTCTCAACACATTGCTGACCAAGACTAAGGCACAGGATCTGTTTGAAGACTTGACAGCTGTGGGTTGCAGCCAGTTAACTGATGTTGTCAGACTTGTCAGAAGACAGTTATAAACCGAATCAGCCAGTTACCATTAAGAAGGTCTATAAATAGACAGATTCAGAAAGAAGAATGATGATGAGAAAAATATTGAACTTTGGAAATCAAATTGAGAAATCAAATCAAGAAGGAGTAATACTCTAAAAGTAGATCTTCATCAGAAGATCTAAGAAGACGATCTCAGGATCGATCTAAGAAGAGTTCTAACAAGAATTCAGAAGTATCATCAAAGGTGTTGGATAGAGAGGGATCCACCCATTTTGAAGAAGAAGAAGGAAGCCATCAGTGGTTTCTCAAGAAGCTGTTTGGAAATCAACTCAGCTATGTTCAGATTCAAGAAGCTTTGAAGAAAGCTCAGATTCAGTTGATTTCATCAGCTGATCAAGAATTATCTTGTCCTCTTCTCTCTCAACAAAGGCAAGACATTAAAACTTCTTTTCTAAATTTCTGTAGGATCTGTTTTAGACAGATCTATGTTGTAAGCCTGTGATATAAAGGCTGAGTGTAGGAGAGTTGATCTCTGAGTGGTAGGGCTATTTTCCTGAGTGTAGGAGAAGGTTCTTCTCTGAGTTGTAGGCCTTGTGGCAAGGCTGAGGTAGGGCTGTTGTGCCTGAGTTGTACGAACCTATCCAGGTTCTGAGCTGTAGGATCTGAGGATCTGAGAATAGTGGAAGTTTGGCCGAATCTAGCATACTGCTAGATAGGTGAAGGGGGAAAGTGGATGTACCCAAACCTTGAGGAACCACTATAAAACATTGTGCAATCTGTGATGTTTAGATTTCTGTGATTGCTGTGCTGAATGTTTTAATTCTGTGATTAAATTCTGCCTAAAAATATAAATAAGCAATTAGAACCTATTCACCCCCCCCCCCTCTAGGTGTTTTAGGTAGTCTTGAAAGTAAAACTATCAGATTCTTACCCATATCTCATGGTGTGAGTCTCTTTAGGACCAGTGTTCTAAATCTTGTGATGATAAGTATCGCATGAAGTATATTCCATATGCTTCCGTAATTGGATCAATTATGCATGCAATGATATGTACTCGACCTGATGTCTCTTATGCTTGATCATGACTAGCAGGTATCAGTCTAATCCCGATGATTATCACTGGATATTCATCAATAATATCCTAAAGTACTTGAGAAGGACTAAGCATATGTTCTTAGTATTTGGCAGCAAGGAAGAGCTCGTTATAAAGGGTTACACGGATGCTAGATTCCAAACTGATAGGGACGACTCAAAGTCTAAGTCAGGATTTGTATTTTTTCCTAAATGGAGGAGCTGTTAGCTGGAAGAGTTCCAAACATGAGACAGTTGTTGATTGTACAACTGAGGCCGAGCATATTGTCGTTGTGAATGCGACAAAGTAGGTTATATGGATTAGGAAATTAATCGGTGAGCTAGATGTAGTTCCTAGCATTATTGATCCCATAATTTTCTACTATGAAAATAACGGTGCAATTGCACTTGCTTCAGAACCTAGATCTCATCAGCACTCCAAGCACATACTTATGTGGTTCCATATTATTCGAGAGATTGTCGATCACGGAGATGTGAGCATTTGTAGAGTGCCAACTGAAGAAAATATTGTTGATCCACTAACAAATCCTCTAGCAAAGAGAAAGCATGATGGTCATGTTAGATCAATGGGTATTAGATACCTGAATAATCAACTCTAGTGGGATTCTTGTTGATTGAATGTTTGTCAGTTGTAATAATTCATTTGATGAATTGAGTACTATATATTTCATTTTATATTTATAGTAAGTTCTTTTATTGTGTGTGATAGATTAATTTAATGTAATAAATTCCCTTAGAATGTTTGCTTCCATGAGAGTCAAGTTGATGACTTGAATGTGAGGGTCTATGTTCTTAGAAGCTTTATTCTTAAATGGTCCCTCGTTGGCGTATCATCTTAGAAGCTAAGGGCGATGATGATACATCAAGACGAGCATGTGCGTTGACTGATGACCGGTTCTCACAGGTCATGATATTGTGATATCAAGTCATCACATGGGTACTTGTTATGAACAACTTATACTAGATAGACTTACCATGAGAATACTTTGTGGATTGTTATATGAATGTGTCATAAGTAGTAGGACTCATGTGGCAATGATGTTTGTGGTTCTTTGATCTGAAGTCGCAGCATTCATCAAGTGAGGAAGAGCGTACTTTGATGTCATCCAAAGTCTTCCTTGAGAAAGGTAAATGATAAAGGTTGTTATTGGGTATGTTATGAATCATCTGGGTGTTTGTGTATAGAAAAAAATTGGATTTGTCCTCCTATATGATAGGAGTTGCATCCATGGGCCCCTTGATGGAATGGGACTGAGAAATGCATGGTCATGCTTGGTTGAGTCAATATATGATATTGGTCTCACCAATTTCTTAAAGTCCATTCTAGGTCAGAAAACTTGGGTTGAATAATTATGATGGTGACACGGTCTATACCACTAGTTCTATCCGGATGTAAGGGACAAAGGGATATGACAACACTGATATATTGGTCATAATGGATTTTGAGTTTTAAACTCTTATTTCTTGGTGATAAATGATGCATTGCTAGATGCTGCTCATTGTTTGTGAAGCTTGTGTTTGATACTTTCAAGATCAAGTGAGAAACTATTGGTGTTATCATGGTGATTTGGAAGTGATCAAACATATAGTCTCACTGTCAACGCAATATGAGCCTATGAGGTCGCACATAAGAGCATTGGTGAAGTTGGAAAGGTTTGTGTTGGCCTACTCATACATGATATGTGTTAAGGACCAAGCCTATGACGATCTGCATCCAAAGTTTTTTCATTTCGGGACCTATATTGTGAATATGGGTCATTAGGAAAGTGGTCGGAAGACCCAAAGGGCAATTCGTCGAGTATAGTCTTGAGGTTTCAATGAATAGGTTTGAATTTGTCGAGTATCGTCATGATATTTCAACGAGTCTATCTTGGATTCATCGAGTATCATGCTGACAATTTTGATGAATTAGAATTCGATTCGTCGAGTTTTGCATTTGTGCTTGGATGGTTTGTTCTGTCTGGAACTTTGCATTCGTCGAATATTTATGTGTTATTTCGACGAATGGCTTTTAATTAATCGAATATCGATGTATATACTCGACGAATGCTGTTACCTCCAGTTTGATCTTTTAAGTCCAGTTCGGCGTGGTTTGTCGATATCGATTGGTTCGGTCTTCTGTATATATATGATATAAACAATAAACTGGTAAAAGTCCTCATTCCTCTGACCTAATCGAGCGAGACTGAAAATACGATTATTCTTCCAGATGAAACTATTCTGCCTAGGTCGCGATCATCGCTCCTTGCCGACGACCACTTGCCAATCTACTGCTATTATCGGGAAAGTGTTTTCTCAGGATTCATCTTCGTTATTGTCGCCTCTCCTTTAATGGTTCTAGAAAACCGTGGATACATTGAGGTCATACCTTCTTCCAACCTATATCTTGTGTAACAAGAGTCTAAGGGCTCTCTTTGCTTGTGTGGACATCCGTAGAGGCATGGACATAAATCTATGCTTGGAACTCTAGCCGCTAATGTTCGTCGGACTTCTTCAGAGCACCTTGGTTGAGTATTGACTCAATCCCGCAAAGGTATAATTTTATTTATTGTAATGTTACTTCTTGATCAATGTTCATCACAAGATCCGTATTTCTTTTGGGTTTTCTTGTTCCCTAATTCCGCTACACACAAGTGTTGTGACGTATAGAAAAACCCAACAAGTTAGCGGTGCATACGCAGTGTCTGCTCTATCTCAGGATAAAACTCGACTATATTCCTAGGGTCATGGCCCAACATACAAACATACAAAATAGAAAACAAAATCACATACAATAGAAATACTTATAACTATTTCCCTAAACTAATGAAATACACGTTGGTTGCATTCCCTGATAACGATGCCAAAAACTTGATGTGTAAAAGACAAGTGAACCGATCACTCAAGTAATATAAAATGGGAATGTGTCACCAAGTATCAATTTCAATTGAATGTAGGTTAAGGCATCTGATTTGATTGTTTAAAAATTAATTATAAAGGTTTGAAAACAACGATTTGGGGTTGATTTGTTGGTGGTGATTACTGTAAGAAAGAAATAAGATAAAACTATGCGGGCCACAATCACCGCTACACATGGCATGAGGATTATGTCGGTCGTGATCATCGCTTGGCTTGACAAATGAAAGAGTAGGCTTGTAGATGGAATGATAATTATGGCGAATTTGAGGGTTGAATTCACCTCTGATAGATTATAGTTAGTGGTAGTTTAACTCACCTAAAGGGGGAGGCTAGGGATGAATAGGTATCTTGCAGTTTTATTGGGTTATTTTCAATTTTAGCAGTATTGTAAGAAAGAAAGCATGCACATAGAAAACACAAATAGATTTATAATGGTTCCCCAATATCTGGGTACATCCATTTTCCCACTATCTCTATCTAGCTATGTGCTAGACTAGGTAACCTCCTCCAAATACGACTCAACATTGCTTATAGCACAAATCCCTCATGATTTCTTAGGACTCCTCCAAGAACCTACATCAGGAACACAGGACCTATACTCAAGCTTATCAAGATTCCCTACCTCAGAGTTCTCCAACTCCTACAGCTCAGAAACATTCCAAGTTTCCTACCTCAAACTTGACTCAAGTACTACCTTATATTTTCACTGAAGTCCTACCACTCAGGTTGGGAGTATAACCTACAGCTCAGGAATAAGGGCCCTATAACTCAGACACAAAGGCCCTACAAAAATGTAATGAAAGAGATTATAATAAAATTCTAATTTATCGTTAGACTTTGAAGATTGAGACCTCATGTTGTTCTTTCTTTGATGGCAAGATTTGGTGCTGGTCCCTAACAGAATGATCTTCAGGTTTTGCACAGGTTAGGGAATGCTCCACCTTGATCTTTTTCTTCATGCAGATGGAAGAAGATCAATCATGATTCACAAAATCGAATCCACTTGTTCTTCTGAACGCCTTCAGCAAGAACTATCTTCTTTTTCTTTGAGCACTCTCAAGCTCTTTCTTGAAATTAGGTTTCGTGTAACAACATTATTCCATTGACCTAATGGAATGACTTTATACTATTCGACAATCTTCAACGGACTCTAGGAATGTCTTATAATTGGTGTGGACAAGAATAGAATAGTTTATTCCTGCCTTCGGCACCAACGCCAATTTTGACTTCCACTGATCTGTACTGGCTCAACAACATTATTTGAATCTTGCTAGCTACACCACTGAGTATTGACTTCATTCTCAACGGTAATAGACTATGTGCTAAGGCCTGCGGTTTTCAACGACTATCTCCGAATCTTTTAAATGGTATCGCTGAGAAGATCATTCATTCTCAGCGGTATTTTCCTTGATGCTGAGATCTGTGAATCTTAGCGGTTTCTGTATTCTTCTCATTATATTATAGATATAGTTAAGAACTATGAGTTGTCTCAGTTGTATAGTTCAACTTTGTTTGACAAATATCTTGGAGTAAATACCAAGTGCCCTGCATGCTTATAAAGCGGATATGCATCAAATAAAATATGTTCTTAGCATTGGTAGTGCTGCCACTTCAAATCTTGGAAGATTGAGGGCAATCTTCCAAACTATCTCCCATATTTGAAGAAGGCAGAACAACTTACAATGCTAAGTAACATTAACCAATAAACCAAATTTTTGATAATAAGATATCAATAGAATTATGTCACCACATATAACATGTAAGTGAACAATAAATCAAAATATTTTATAAAGCACTAGAACTTATTATGATAAGTAACTATCAAGCAAATCAACAAAGTGAACAATAAATCATTAAGACATTATGGATTTAGACATGTTATCATAAAAGTTCAACTAATACACAAAATTCTTTTTCAGTTTTAATTTAGATTACAATCAAATAAAATTTCAGAATTTATAAAATGATAGTCCACTAGCTAGATAAATGTATCAGTTTTCCTCTTCTTGGAAGTAGAGCCCAAGCCTTCACCTTGTGTAGTAGCTAATCTTTCAGCCTGTTTAGCTTTGTTTTCCTACCTTTTGAAGAATAAAAATGGCTTGGGAAGGTACTTGGAGGGTATTCTTCTTGGATTATTCATGTGTACCAAGTTTTCTTTGTTTACCCTTTTCCTTAGAGAATTCCTCTCCAAGTGTTTGATCCACTCTTCACTAGGATAAACATTGTCAATATTATTTAAGAGTTGACCATGATTGATCCGAGCATTTTGGATGATGTTTTTAGAGCCTTCACTCTAGTATTCATAATCAGGATCATCAATAATTTTTTCCCTTCTTTTGTCCATGAACTCCTCATGAAGCATCATACCATCTCTCTTTCTCTTCTCAGCCAACCGAGCATCCTGGGCCACTCTAGCTTGTGCTCGGAAATCAAAGTCTTTAGGCCTTTTAGGATCCAGCAGGGGTAAATGTAAGGCATCCCTTGTTCCTTAAAGAACCTTAAGGGCTTGCACTCCATTGTACTTATCCCCCTTTCTTCCTTCTTCATCAATTTTATTTTCCAAATGGAAAGTGTTGGCTTAAAGCCTACTGGACACAGTTTGGAAAACATTTTCCAAATCTTCCATAATAATATCCCTGTTCTCAATGTTCTGTTCAACTGCCCTTATATGATTGGAGAAAACATACACTTCTACATGATCCACTCCCTATCTTATGACTTTATTTGTTTGACTGACATAGTTTTTCACACTATAAAGGTCAAGAACATACTCCTTTAGGCTATCATCTATTGACCTGAGAATGGTAACATTCTTCTTGATAGAGCTTGCTGGCAGGTCTAACCATCTTGTGATCTGCTAGTTTATATATGCAGTATCATCTCTTAGAATCATAATATCACTTTTTAGCTCAGTTTTAACCTTCTACACCTCTATCATAAGGTCACCCTTTAGTCCTTGAATAGATTCATCAATATAGCTCTTCAGTGATGTTGTTTGCTCATCCAAGAGAGCTTTGAGTGAAGCAATGATTGAGATTTCTACATTTCTAGCATAAGGTAGATGTTGGGGCATCTGTGTTGGTTGACCATCAGTATGATCAGTGCTTCTCCCTTGGTCCACTTGACCATACAACTCAACTGGAGTGGATGTATCAGCCACTTGGGAGATAGGTACTTCTCCTTCCTGAGATGGGATTTCAGTGTGAGGCACCCCATCAACATGATCATTTATATTTGGAAATTGTTTAAGAGGATTTTCCAGGTTATCCTCAATGATCAGCACATCTTACTCCTCCTCAATTAGAGCATCAGACTTTTTCTGAATCAGGACCTATGAGTCATCTGGGATTTGGCCAATTTTATCTTAGAGATTATCAATTATTCTGTCAATTTCTCCTTGCAGATTCCTAGGTAATTTGTTTATCTCCCCCTCAGCCGGGGCATCATCCAAGGCTTGATCACTTGGAATTTCTCCTCTATCTTTTGCATTTCTCTCTGATTTATCTTGAGTAGAGATATTGTCACTCACCTAAATTACATGAACTTTGACAACAAGGTCTTCTTCTTCAGATGAAGATAGATCATTTTCAAAGATAGGTGTGTTGTTACTAACATTCTGACTTTTACAGTCAGAACCAGAAGAACTTTCTTCAGCTATTGTCTTTTTTATCCTTTTATTATCCTTTATCTAGATAGATTGGCAAAACTCTGGTGAACCTTTCCAGAGTCCTTACATCCATTTTCTTCATATATTGGATCTTAACTCCTTGAGTCTTATTAAAATGTTCAGGGTAAGCATTTATCAGGAATAGGGATAGGATTCTGCCTCGGTTTTGAACCTTTAGGCAAGCAATCACCTTTTGAAAGACTGTCATAACCCAATCAGTTCTTTTCTGTAGAAGTACTCTTATAATAATTTCAAACATAGGCTTTGAAATACTATCATGGGAACCTGTCTTCCACAGGATGGCTTTCCCAATGATATCAGCTAGGATTTTACCTCTTTGGTTGAAGCATTTTCCATTTAATGACCCATATCTTTCTCCATTATATCCACACCAAACTAGGGCTTGCACAATATCCTGGGCAGATACCTCATCTTCTCCTTTATTGCTAACATAAGGCAGGTGAAGGGCCTTGCCTAACCTTTTAGAGTCTATCGTTATTCTCACTCCTACTCTTCCCTTGATTTTGGTCTTTGATGCAAAGAGGTGTGCATTGGAATACAACTCTAACACATCATCTTTCAGAAATATTGTTGGTTCTGATAATAGAAATTCTAGGCCGACGACATTTAACATGCCAATTACTTCTTTAGTCTCTTGAAGAGCATGTTCGAATTCATTTTTTACTACTTCATAACCTTCTTGAAGTATCTTAGTTGATTTTGGAGCCATTTGACCTGAGATCTTAGACGTTGAGAATCTGAGAAAGATGAAGGATTGTTGACAACTTTCTAGGGTTTAGTGTTTAAGTTCTTAGTTTACCTAGCTTTATATAGTCTTTAAATTGCACATTTAATTAATTGATTTAATTTGGAATTGAAGCACCAAAAACTTGACTGATCATAAAGAGTTTATTTAACGACTAAGATTGATCATTTTTTAACATAACATCCTGTCTCAGCGGTATCGTTGATACGGGAAGATATATCACTGAGTATTTTCTCAACGATACCAGGAAGTAGCTGAGCTTGTCTCAGCTAGCCATCTTAGTTAGGCTTCTAATCTAGTTTTTTCACTTAGATTTCTTAGCCAGTGTTCTCAGCTAGTCAATGTCATATAGTGAGAGTTATCAATTAAGGTTGACTATCTATGTTACTATTGAACATGATTTGTCTGGCAACTAATAGAGATTGAAATTATAAAATAGAATAATGTTCTACTAGCTAATCATACATTGATGTGTATGAATCAATCAACGGTAAGTAACAAGACTATATTCAGATAATAGAAATTTAAAACTTGATAGCTGAAATGATATGTGAGGGACAAATTACTCCATGTTTAACATACCTATCTCAATTTTAAATGAATTAAACTTAGCATCATCCAATGGCTTTGTAAAAATATCTGCTATATGCTTGTCAGTGGGGACAAATTCAAGAAAGATATCTTCACTCTCAACATGTTCTCTAATAAAATGATACCTTATTTATATGTGCTTAGTCCTACTATGTGAGATAGGATTCTTAACAATAGAAAGAGCACTAGATGTATCACAAAATAAGGGGGTTTTACTCACCCTGAGG
The DNA here is from genome assembly GCA_039513925.1 of Platanthera zijinensis. Lineage (NCBI taxonomy): Eukaryota > Viridiplantae > Streptophyta > Magnoliopsida > Asparagales > Orchidaceae > Platanthera > Platanthera zijinensis. The sequence continues at coordinate 76,890,872 of CM077097.1, forward strand.
TTATAGTCCTCCAATTGATTGTGAATCCATAGTAATTGTGCACAATAACTCTTTGTAGATATATATTTAGACTTAGAAGTGGATATGACTACATTGGTCTGCTTCTTACTACTCTGGGAAATCAATCTCCTTCCTAGGAATTGACAAGTACCACTTGTACTTTTCCCGTTCTCTTTATAACCTATAAAATCTATATCTGAAAATCCAGTTAGTTCAAAATCATTATTTCTAGGATACCATGGGCTAGGATGTTGATTGTCCTTGAGGTATCTTAAAATCCTCTTTGCAGCCGAGAAATGAGATTTCTTAGGGCATGCTTGGTACTTAGCATAAACACATATAATATACATAATGTCTTGTCTACTAGCAGTTAAATATAGCAGGGATTTAATGAAACACCTATATATGGATTCATCAAAAGGTTTCCCTTTCTCATCCTTGTCCAGGGATACATTTGAACCCATAGGAGTTTTCATGGTGGAGGTTGTTTCCATCCCAAACTTTATAATAAGTTCCCTAGTGTACTTGGTCTGAGAGATGAATATCTCCTCATCAGAATGTTTCACTTACAGACCTAAAAAGTACTTGAGCTCCCCCATACTGCTCATTTTAAACTCTCCTTGCATAAGGCTGGTAAACCTTTTACAATGGTTGTCATCAATAGACCCAAAAATTATGTCATCAACATAAATTTTGACTAAGAGACACTTTCCCTTTGTTTACTTTAGGAACAGCGTGCTATCTATCTTCCCCCTTATGAACTTGTTCTTAATGAGGAAGCTAGACAAGGTTTCATACCAAGCTATAGGGGCTTGCTTTAACCCATACAAGGATTTCTTAAGAAAATAGACATGAGATTTAAGAGTTGGATGAACAAAACCTGATGGTTATTCTACATACAACTCTTCCTTAAGATTACAATTTAGGAATGCTGGCTTGACATTAATCTGGTAGACTTTGAATCCCTTGAATGTTGCATAGGCAGAGAACATCCTAATGGCTTTCAACCTTACGACTAGGGAAAAGGTTTGATTAAAGTCAATCCCTTCCTCTTACATGTAGCCCTTAGCTACTAGTCAAGGCTTGTTCTTCACAATAACACCATTCTCATCCATCTTATTTTTGTATATCCGTTTGGTGCCAATGAAGCTATGTCCTTGTGGCCTTGATACAAACTTCCAAACCTTGCATCTCTCGAACAGTTGAAGTTCTTCTTGCATTGCATTAATCCACAATGCATCTTGATTAGCATCTTCAAATCTTCTTATCTCTACCTGAGAAAGGAAGCTCAAGAATAAAGCTTCATTCTGAAATCTACTTCTGGTGGGGACACCTCGTCTTACATCTCTAATTATCAGGGTGCTGGGATGGTCCCTCATATGCCTGGTTGTTGTAGGCATCCTTATATCACCATGCTGAGCAGCTAGAATTATTTTAGATGGCTATTCCTCTTTAGTAATTTCATGTGTGTTGTCAGCTTCCTGAGTGTCTTCACAGAGCACTTCAACTTAAGATGAACCTGCATCATTAGGCAAACTAGACTGGCCTTTGTATATAAGGCTAATCTCATTAAATATAATATGCATTGATTCTTCTACTACTTGGGTCTTCTTATTGAATACTCTGTAAGCTCTACTATGAGAGTTATATCCAACAAGAATCCCCACATTATATTTTTCAGCAAACTTAGTTAATTGATACTTCCCATTATTTAATATGAAGTATTTGCAACCAAAATTTGTGAAATAGGATATGGTTGGTTTTCTGACTTTCATGAGTTTATAGGGAGTCTTTATATGGACCTTAGTGATGAAGGCCTTATTCAGGACATGACATGCAGTGTTAACTGCCTCAGACCATAAATATTCTGGCAGTGAGGAGTCACTTTTTTAAAGTATCGGTAGCCTCAATCAATGTCATATTCTTTCTCTCAACCACCCCTTTTATTATGGGGTTCTGAAAAAGGGAGAACTCCTAGATGATACCAAATTCTTCATAGAACTTTGTCAGAGCACCAGACTAAATTTTTGTGCTATAGTCAATTCTCACTTTGACAATAGAATAACCCATTTCATTTTGGACAACCTTGATAAAAATCATGAAGACACCTAGGGTATCTGACTTCTTCTTCAAGAAGAATACCCATATAAACTTAGAGTGATCTTCAACAATCACATAGGTGTACAACTTCCCTCTTAAACTCTGAATGGGCAAATGACCAAACAGATCCATATGCAATAAATATAGACATCTAATATAGTCTTTGGAAGCTAAGCTTTTAAAGGTGGTCCTTATTTGCTTGCCCATTTGGCATGCATGATATGGACCCTCTTTAACACATTTTAACTTAGGGGATTCTCTAACTAAGTTTTTAGAAAATAGCAAACTAATTGTCTTATAGTTAATATGTGCATGTCTTTTATGCCATTGAACACAAAGGGATTCTTTCTCATTAGCTATAAGACAAACATGAGTAGAGGAATTATTATTAATAAATATAAACAATATACATTCCCACTCCTAGTGCCTAAGAGGATAACCTATAAGTCACTAAACTTCTTAATTAGACCCTTATCATTGTGGAATTCAATAACATAACCTAAATAAAATAGTTGGCTTATGCTTACAAGGTTGTGTTAAAAACCTTCAACCTAGGCTACCCTTGTGATAGAGATTATGCCATTGAAAATCATACCATATACCTTGGTGACTCCTCTATCTGAACCTCCAAAGATAAATTTTGGGTCATTCTTCACAGGAGTGTAGTTCTTCAATAAGCTCCTGGTCCCTGTCATGTGCCTTTAGCACCCACTGTCCAATTACCATATTTGTTTGAGATTTGTACTTGAACTAACCTACATAATATAATTCATTTTACCTTAGGAGCCCTATTGAACTTGGGTCCTAGGCTCTTGTTAGAATAATAAGAAACTTTTTTGCCAATAACAGCCTTGGATGAAAAGCTCTTCTATGCATTAGGAACATTAAGGTTGTGCTAACAATCTATGGCAAAGTTTCCCACCTTGCCACAACACCAGCACACATGGATGTTGTAACTTCTCTTTTGAACATTCTTTGAGGTGGATGGAGCATCAGAATTTTTCTATTCAACCGAGAAGAAAACAACATTCTTCCTATTTCTCTCAACTATAATTTAGTTGGAGGCTCGACGGTAAATATGCTTACTTGACGGTATATGTTTATTAACAACAGATGTCTACTTTACAACTGATATGGTGTTGATGGAAACAGATATGGTCTTGTGAGAGTTGCTTACTGTCTTACCATCAACCATATTCTTTATTGGAAGTTTTTGGAAGGATGCCACTTCCTTACCCTTGAGTGTGGGGGTTGGGCATCAAACTCAATTGGTCCATGATGGGCCATTTAGATTTCTTCATGGGGAGCTTTCAAGGCACTCAAACCCATGCCCTTTATTCCTCCATAGTCAATGGAACTTTTGCACTTACTATGATTACTCTCATTCTTCTAGTGACCATAAAACTATCTTGGTCATACCTGTTAGATGGGAGCAATACCTTTTGAAAGATAGTCTGAGGCTTCACTATAGCCTTACCCTATCTTCTATTACAAGATCCTGTTGCCCTTCCATTGAATCCTAGTCCCCTTTTATTTATTTGGGAGGTGAAAGAGTCAATGATGGAAGTACAGATTTTGGCTTAGATAATTGAGCTACTAGCTTTCTCTCTCTAAGGAGCTTCTCTTCAAGATCCTTAATGATATTACCCTTCTAGCCTATGTTCTTGACTTGAATGATGGTGATTGCTTTCAACTAACTTATTTCTCTACTCATTTAAGCTAGCTGGGTAGCTGACTTAGAGTGCACAGACATAGTTTGTTATAGAGAAGTAATCTTCTCAGCTTGGCTCTTGACAAGCATCTCGCTCTTCTTTATAGCATTCAAGAGAATACCATATCTGTAAATAAATTGATTGACATCATCTTGATATTCTGATCCATCCTCATCATTAGATAGGGAAGATGCTACAGAATCTGAGCTATTCATATACTCATAATCAGAAGAGGAGATGACTAGAATAAGTACCTAATCAGGATCTAATTCAACCTAAGTTCCATCTTGAGTTTTGGCAATCAAGCCACAACATACTTCTTCTTTTTTTTCTTCTTCTTCTTCTTATTCTTCTTCTTCTTCTACTTTGCAGTCATTTTCAGGACTTTATAATAGAGCCTTGATCCCTATCCTGGCAGTAGGATAGGTATCTTCTTCAATAATAGTAAACAACCTAATATAGGCTCCTTCTTCCTCAGAATCTAAAGAATCAAAGTCACTTTGACTCCAGCTCTTCTCCTTCTTGACAATGAAATTCTTCTCAAACTTCTTGCCCTTGTGGTGATGTGTCTTATCACCAACATGCTTCTCTTCTTTACCAACATCCTTTCTTTTCTTTTTACTTGACAGTCAGCAATAACATGCCCAGGCTTGCTACAACAATAACAAACAACATTAGTAAAAACATGTTTACTAGAGTTGGATCCATACCTTTCCCCCTTAGGGTTTTTCTTAGGATAGGATGAGAAAGAAGTCTTGCTTGTCTAATGCTTTTCCTTGGACATCATTTTCTTGAACTACTTAAAGAAGGAATCAAACTCCCCATCTGACATCTCAAAATCAAATGTGCTAGTCTCAGAGGATTCTGAGTCAGCAGGTCCTTTGGGTGGAGAGAAAGCTCTCTCCTTGTTCTTCTCCTTGACCTTGAGGGACACTATCTTCTCTTTCACATAGGACTTGGCAGCATTGTCCTCCTCTCTTCTAAAATTCAGCTACATCTCATAAGAGAGCAGCTTTCTATATAGGGTATGAAGAGGAATATTGTAAATGCGCCCCATTTCCCTGATGACATAGATCTTATTGTCCCAGTCACTAGTTAGAGACCTAATAAAGTTATAATTCAGCTCATAATCAATGAAGACCCTCCCATAGGTCCCCAACTCATTCACTATCTTGAGTTTTTTCATAGCAATCAGTTATGCTATCCATGCCTCCTTTCCTGAAGACCTCATATTCCTAATTGAGGACAAATTTTTTATCATCCATTACCTCTTCTGTTCCCCCCATGTAGACAAGGAGGGTGTCCCGTATTTCCTTTGTAGTTTGGCAATGGACCAAGTTTTGAAAGGTGGAGTCATCAATGAGACCGACAATTACATTCTTTGCTCTCTTGTCCATTGTGACTAGTGTAATCTCATCCTTTGTCATGTCTACATACTTCTTTGGAACTTGTAGATTTGGATCAATGGTGGAGGCCTTCATGGAAATAAAAGGCCCCTCTTCCACTGTGATGTAGATTCTTGGGTCAAAGGCTTACATGAACAGCTTAACCCTCTACTTCTATATGCCAAAGGTTTCCTTTTTATATATGGGCAATTTTATTCAGCTTATCTCCTTATGATGCTCACTAAAAGACATGGTGTAAGGCTTGACTACCCTCTTAGGATCTGGTAAGACTGTTAAGTCCCTTTTTGACCAACCTCCCTCTCATACCACTTAATAAATTATAGTTAGTGGTAGTCTAGCTCACCTAGGGGTTAATAAGTGTCTTGCAATTTTATTAGATTCTTTTTTATTTTAGTAGTTTAGTAAGAAAGAAAGCAAACACACACAAAAAAACAAAGATTTATAGTGATTCCCCAAGGTCTGGATACATCCACTATCCATCTACACCTATCTAGCTATGTCTAGACTAGACAACCTCCGCCAAACTCGGCTCAACAGAGCTTACAACACAAATCCCTCAGGATTTCTAAGGTCTCATACAAGACCCTACCTCGGGCACATATGCCCTACACTCAAGCTTATCAAGAAGCCCTACCTCAGAGTTCTCCAACACTTATAGCTCAGAAACCTTCAAGATTTCCTACCTTAGACTTGACTCAATTCCTACCTCGGATTTTTACTGATATCCTACCACTTAGGCTGGTTACTCATCACTATAGCTAAGGCACAAGGGCCCTACCACTCAGGCATAAAGGCCTTATAGAAAATGTAATGAAAGATATTACAATAGAAGTCTAATTTATAGTTAGACCTTGAAGATTGAGACCTTATATTATTCCTGCTTTGATGACAAGATATGGAGTTGGTCCCTTACTGAATGATGTTCAGGTTTTGCACAGGTTAGGGCATGCTCCACCTTGATCTTCTTCTTCTTGCAGATGGAAGAAGATCAATCCAGAGTCACAAAAATGACTCTACTTGTTCTCTTGAATGCCTTCAGCAAGAACTATCTTCTTTTTCTTTGAGCATTGTAAAGCTCTTTCTTGAAAATAGGTTTCGTGTAACGACACTATTCTATTGACCTAATTGAATGACTTTATACTCTTTGAAAATCTTCAACAACCTCTAGAAATGTCTTGTCATCAGTGTGGATAGGAATAGAATAGTTTATTCCTGTTTTTGGTGCCAGCGCCAATTTTGATTTCTGCCAATTTGTACTGGCTCAACGACATTACTTGAATCTTGTCAGCTAAATCACTAAGTATATTGAATTCATTATCAATGGTATTAGACTTGTGCTAAGACCTGCATCTTTCAACATCTATCTCTGAATCTTCTCAACGATATCGCTGAGAAGATCATTAATTCTCAGGAGTATTTGCCTTTACGCTGAGATCTGTGACTCTCAGCAGTTTCTGCATTCTTCTTATTATATTATAGATATAGCTGAGAACCATGAGCTATCTCAGCTGTATAGTTCAACTTTGCTTTGACCAATATCTTGGAGTAAATACCAAGTGCCTTGCTACTCATAAAGTAGATATGCATCAAATACAATATGTTTTTAGCATTGGTAGTGATGTCACTTCAAATCTTGGAAGGTTTAGGGAAATATTTCCAACAACCTCCTCGCAAGGCACACATCTAGCAATTGCTAGTGTGGTGAACTATTCAGCACAATGAGTTTGGAATACAAGATGGAGGCGTACCTCAAACACACATAACAATAAATACATTCATAGACATGAAATAAACATTAAATTAAGATTAAAGTGTGTACATCCTCAAAATAATAGAGAGAGTAGCAACAAACGTCAATAAAAAAAGAGAAGTGCTTGAGATACTCTGCGTCCTGCTCGATGTTCTACTACTGTCCGAGGTACGAAAGGGCTATCACCTCCTCCTATATTACCTATATTATCTGGTTGAACTACAATCCGGTCACGTCCTTTGCAAGTGTATCCTCTCTTGGTGATGAGAATGAAGACAAGATCCCTTCCTTAAATTCCTTGGATGATGGAGGCAGCCTAGGGAGAAGTCCTAGCGGATGGAATAAGAAAGAAAAGAGTCGAAGCTCCTCCCTATGATGAGCGACAAATTTGGGAGGATTGGAGTAGGAAAATAACACAGTGAATTCAGAATCACGATCAGGGAAAAATCCTATGCTTAAATAGTAAACTGGTAAAAAATTGATCACGCATGGTCGAATGCATAACAGTGGGTGCATAATCGTGCGATATTAATACATACACTTTCCAATCAGGCCATAATCTGAAGGTGCAATTTTTACTCACGTATGGTTGAAACAACTGTGTATGAACAAAAATGCACAAGCCAGAACAGAACCCATAAATTCTGGTGAATTCATCCAATTTTCTTCTCGCACGGTTGAAATCAACTGTACGTAAAAGAAACACACAAGTAATGTAAATCATAAAAAAATTTAGACAAAGCAGGCAACTTGTGTGATTTACTCTCGTACGGTCGAAATTGATCGTGCGCAAACAAAACGCAGGAGCGGCAACATAACCCCATATTTTGTGCATAATGACTGGGCACTAGAAAAAGCCCGTGCATGAAGAAAATTCATGTGGTCGTGCAATCATGAAGATCAGAGATCTCAATAAGGTCGAGTAAACGCATGAGCAAAACACATGCGTGAAGGAAAAATGCACGATCGTGCGATATGCGCAGAATTCATCCAACATATTGGGCTCTGCCACTGTATGTACAAAACCACAACACTGAGGCCACATGTAATCAACAAGCGCATGGACATGCCATACGAAAGAATAAAGAAATAGGGAGCATTGTGTGCTTACCACCAACGAATAAGTGCACAATTGCACACTACAATGGGCTAAAAGTGCACTTCAAGTGAAAATATAAAAGAAATATGAGAGATAACAAACTAAGAGTGAGGTCCTAGAGTGTGAAAATGAGCCCAGATGAGTCCGAAAAATCCTATGTAAATTAGACTGCTCTCATGGCCCCATTCGCACGATCACGCATTTAGACCTCAAATAACTATATGTGACCGTGCATATCCCATTCTAGTGTCCTGAAGATGATAATGCATACTTGCCTCACACGACCGTGTGTGGTTAATTTTCATGAGAGGGCACTTCACACGATTATATGGCTTTACACACGCATGACCACACGTTTGATAAAAATGGCCCCAAACTACATATGTCTTGAAAATGCATGTGCAGTTTGTCCATGTAGACCGAGCATGAATAAATTGCATAAGCAGTTTTCATAATGCCTTTAAGCTCCCATCAAATAGTCCCTAAACTTTGCGGGCCTTCCTTTGTCTTTATAGGGCCTTAATGCCCTTTACCACAACGAGTGTTTCAGATAGTTTATTGATATTTTAGGGTATTTCAACTCCCCCTTGTAAAATGCATTATGTCCTCAAATTTGAAACTACTTTATACAAAATTATTATCCAATACAAAGAGCTTCAGATACTCTTCACAAATCACTTGTTCTCACTCTCACGAGAACTTGTATTGTCTACAATTATTCCATCATTATTTCACAAACTAAATTTTTTATTTGGTGAACTCTGGATATCTAAATCCTCTAAGCACACCGAACATACCCCAATTTCCAAAGTCTCATCTACTGGCACCGTCGTTGGCTCAATCACAATGATATGCTCCACTAAACTTTTCTCAAGACTAAGATGTGGAAGACGTCATGTAATTGACTTTACTCAACCAACAACACAAACTGATAAGTTATCTCGCTTATGTTTTGAGTAATTTGGAATGGTTTCAAATACCTTGAACTGAACTTCTTTAGTTGTTGAATCCTTGATAAGCTCTTGAATAGCTTTATCTTCAAATATACAAAAATACCAATTAAAAACTCCATGTTTTTATGGTGTACATTATTGGGTCCATTGATCCCAATGTCCAAGATTTGAAGAAGGCCTAGCAAATAATGTATACACATGTAGTGATCTAACTTATATTACAAGTTTCATTGTTATAGGATGTCTAAATATGCATTGATTCGACAGGTTGTCTATATGGACAAAATAGAAATTTGATAGGCAAGTTGTGGAAAGACAGTAAACTATCTAAGTCCATAGGTATTTAGTGAGGTCATGTCACTCAACGCCAAATGGTTTAAAACTATGAGTATAGCTAGTATATTCAAAGCCAAAGAACTGGCAAGCTGAGAATGTAGCTAAGTCCACAGACATTGAGTGTAGCTTACTCACTCAATGCTATACAACTAAAAGCTGTGTGTCAGGCTAATGTTGTAATAGCCTAAGTAGAAATGAGCAGAAAAGTGGCTAAGTCCATATACATTGAGTGTAGCTTACTCACTCAATGCCATAGCTTCATAATCATTAAGTATAACTCAGTCAGTCAATGCCATAAGAAAACTATGAATATGTACTAAGTCCACAGGCGTTGAGTGAGGGAAGCTCACTCAATGCCATGTGATATTGCATTGACTAATTCTCAAAGGAAGTGTTCTTTTTAACACAGAAATTTGGCTAAGTCCAAATGCATTGAGTCTAGCTCACTCACTCAACGCCCAATAATAGAAGTGTTTGTAAAGTAGTTTGGCATTGAGTGGAGCTTACTCACTCAATGCCAAGAAGCAGTAAAACTGGCTAAGGCAAAAAGCATTGAGTGAGGCATGCTCACTCAATTCTCTCAACGCTTAAAATGCTGCAGACGTAGAAAATTGGCTAAGGCAAAAAGCATTGAGTGAGGTATGCTCACTCAACGCTCTCAATGCTTAATTTACAGAATGCATAGGCTGAGGCATAAGGCATTGAGTGAGGTGTGCTCACTCAATGCTCTTAATGCCAGACATGCAGAAAAGGCTGCAGAAATGGTCCTAGTTAGACAGAATTCTGTCTAAGTACTTTGGCGTTGAGTGAAGCTCATTCACTCAATCCCTATTCTACTGATGCTTGATTTTTAACTAAGTCCATAGGTGCTGACATCAGTAAGTCAATAAGTCAACCTTATTTAAATTGTTAGAGGCAAAGCTACAATACATGACAAAAGGCGTCGTAGACCTACTGTACGATAGTTAGATATTGGAACCCTAATACTGATTTGGGATTGGATTACTATCTTTTGTTTAGGATGATTAGTTTGACCCAACATGTATAGCCTATGGTCATAGGTTATTCTTTCCAGGGTTTCTCCTTTAGAAGAATTCTATAGAAATTCAGTTTGACGAATGCAGAATTCAAGTCGACGAAAGCTGAGCGTAGTTCGATAATCGCCGAGCTCAGCTCAACGAACTCAGAGTTCTACCTCTTAGTTTAGCTCGATGAAAGCTGAGTTTCGATCTACGAACTCTGACCTCAACTCTGCAGCCCAGCTCGACGATAGCTAAGCTCAGTTCGACGAATGACATATTCAGCTCGACGAACTCCAAGCTCAGGTTGACGAAAAGTTTGTTGAGTTCGATGAATTCTTTGCAGTGTTTAGGCCATTATTCTTATTCAGAGGTAGAATGATTTCAGGCTTAATTTCAGTCAGTTATACTCTGGTATTTAATGCTAAATATTCTTAATGAATATAACCATTTCTAGCAGTATTAAATATACGATTTTCACAGAGTTATTATTATTCTAATTAACTAATATATCAGTTAAGGAATGTCTTTAATACTAAATATTTGAATATAGCCGTTACAATTCTTAAGGAATGCTTCAGCCATTTCAGAATTAATGAATTCACATGTTTGAATTCCTCTCAGGCATTCTATATATATTTACATTAGTTTTTTGCCTCAATATTAGATAATACAGACAGTACAGATTTAATTTTATAGAGAATAAGATATTCTGCTTCAAGCTTCTTCTAGAAGAACAAATCTTCAATCTGAGATTCAACTTCATATATCTCAGAAATATATTCTAGACAGTGAAGTTTTTCATAAAGTCCTACACCCTAAAGAAAAGTCTCCCTCTCCTGATCATAATCTCTACACAAATCAGGGGGAGCTTTTTTGCTTACAACATCCACTAGTCTTCTCAGAGAATCTTGACAGAGAAGACATCATCTCACTTTTTAGTTTATTATATAAGCTGTCAACAAGGTTTTTAACTCCCTTCAAAAGTTATCTTTTGGTTCCTAAGTCTCCTGGTCAAAAGACTTAAGGTTGGTTTTTGGGCACATGGTCAAAAGCTCAAAGGGTTACTAGATCTCCCTTAGAAAATAGATCTTCTGATGGCAGGGCACCTGATCAAAAACCTGTAGTGGATTCCTACCAGGGTGGTAGAAGAGTGGATGTACCCAGATTTATTTGGGAACCACTATAAATTCCTTGTGTCGTCTGTTATTGCTATTCTTCTTATTTGTGTGCTATGATTTTTTGCTTTCTATGTATATATATATCACCTACTTTAAATCCACTATAAAAATAAATTAAAGTTTTTAAAATATATTATTCACCCCCCTCTAGTGTAAAGTAGATCTATCCTTCACTTTCAATTGGTATCATAGGGTTGGTTCTTTGGTTTTACAGGCTAACACCTGAACCATAAGATCTGATATATTTTATTTTTACCTAGAAATTTATAATGGCACAAAATAAGGAATATTCAAGATCTAGACCTCCCGTGTGCAACCTAAATAAGTTTGCACTATGGAAGACAAGGATTAGACTTTATTTGAACTCTATTGATGAAGATATTTACAGCTCTATTTTGATAGGTCCACCTCTACCAGTGGTAATAACAAGTACCAATGTTGTACCACCTCCAGAATAGATAGAAGCCTAGAAGAAAGCTAAAATTACTGATGCCAAGGCTATGAACATCTTGGCCCAAACAATGTCAAAAGACAATTTTTAGAAGGTTGCTGAATGCACCTCAGCTAAAGCTATCTGAGACTCCCTTAATATAATGGTTGCTGGATCTGCTGATGAGAAAAAAGATAGAAGATCACACCTTATCTCTCAATATGAGAACTTCAAAAAGGGAGAATCTGAATTTGTAGCTGAAATGTATATAAGTCTCAGTCTCATTATTAATGAACTGAAGACCTTGGAGAATGACATCACATTGACAGAAGTCAATGATTAGATCCTCATGTGTTTCCCTAGTACATGGGATTCAAGGATCAGGCTAATCAAATAAGCCATAAGTTTAAATGAGATTACAACAGAGACTTTGTTCGGCAAGCTCAAATCTTATGAGCAGCTCATCAAATCAAGGGAAGCTGAACAAAGGACTTCACCTCTAATAAGGAAATATAAGAGCATAGCTTTCCAGGCAATATAAGAAGCAGAATTTTTTCCAGAGAATGAAGATCTTATAGGTCTCTTGGCCAATAGATTCTACAAAATGGCTAGAAAAGACTTCAGAAGAAGATCTTCCAAGAACAATGACAAACCAAGGTATAATAAAACACCCACTAAAGAAATTGTGTGTTATGGTTGCAGGAAACCAAGACATTTTCTTCCAGAATTTCCTGAGAATCAGAAGAAGCATAAAAAGAAGGAGAAAGACTCTAAGAATCACTCCAACAAACCTTCTTCCAACAAACACAAGAAGAAAGAGAGAGGCTTTGTTGCTAAAACTTGGAGTGAATCAGAAACTAAAACTTCATCCAGCTCAAGTGAAGATGAAGAAGAAGCAAAGGCTAAGGAAGTCTGCTTAATGGCAATCAATGCATCATGCAATAATTTTGATGCTGAATCTGAATTTAAAGAGGATCAGGTAATCTCTACCCTTGACTTTACTATAGAACAATTTAAAATATATTTTAAATTGCTATGTAAGAATTTGATAAAATCTGAGAAGGAGATAAAACTTCTCAGAGAGAAATTAGCTGAATTAGATAATCTATCTTCTGAAAACGTGAAACTTAAAGATGATTTGAAAATTGCTTCTGAACAAATAGTATCTTTAGAAAACCAATTATCTGTGGCAAAGCAGTTTGAAGAATCCCTTAATGGGAGGAGTATTGAACTGATGAATATCACAAGCACAGTTAATGCCAGGCTAAATGGCAAACTAGGCTTGGGAGCTTCATCAAGTCAACCTCATCTGCCACAGAAAAATATTTTATCTACACCTGTAAAATTTGTTTCTGCCAAAGGAAAAGAAGTATTACAAATTACAGATAAAACCACTAAAGTTTTACAAAAGAATAAACAAAATCAAAATAAAAATTTTCAAAAAAATTATGTTCAAAATAATTCATCAAACTGAGCTAGATGAAATAATCATCATTCGTCGAACACAGCTCGACAAACTATGAACGCAGAATTTGGGTATATTTATTCAAATGGTGCTCGATGAAATCAATATGATTCGTCGAACTATGATCGATGAATGTGGAACACAGAAAATGAATATTTTTATTCTGTGAATGGAGCTCGACAAACTCACTCCTATTCGTCGAACTCAGCTCGACGAACTCATTATAATTCGTCGAACCCAGAATTTCAAAACAAAAATTTTAATTCTTTTCAAAATTATAATCAAACTCAAAGATTTATAAATCCCTTTACTCAGTGGATCATCCCTCCTAGGATATTTCATCAACTTGGTTATAAGGATCAACTAGAATATTCTTACATTTCTAATTATCATTATGAAAGAAAGTTAGGACCCAAGGTAACCTGGGTCAAGAATAACAAATTTTATTTTGTACAAGAAAGGAACTATCCTATCATAGAGGAATATTGGTATTTGGATAGTGGTTGCGCAAAACATATGACAGGAAGCAAAGCAAACCTGAGTGACTTCAAAGCTAAGCTTGGACCAAAAGTCATTTTTGGAGTCTCCAACTGTGGACTGACAGAAGGCAATGACAATGTCAAGGTTGGAGTAGTTACCTTCAGAAAGGTAGCTTATGTGAATGGTCTCAAGCATAACCTCATCTTCATAAGTCAGTTATGTGATGATGGTTATCGAGTATCTTTTAATAAGTCATTATGTTTTATTACTTTTGATAAAAATAAAATTGTTTTAACTGGAATTAGACAAGGTAATATATACTTAGTTAACATTAACTCTGCTAATTCAGAAATTTGTCTATTTAATCAAATAAGTAAAACATATGAATTATGACATACAAGATTAGGTCATGTAAACCATAGGACTATTGCTAAACTGTCTAAGGACAACCTTATCAGAGGACTACCTTATAGTTCTTATAAGAATGAAGGACTTTACAGGGCTTGTCAATTAGGCAAGCAAACTAAAAATAGTTTTAAATCCATATCAAGAGTGATTCACCTAGAATTTTATATTTGTTACATATGGACCTTTTTAGACCTATTGCAGTACAAAGTCTGGGAGGAAAGTCATATACCTTAGTTATTGTAGATGATTTCTCTAGATTCACTTGGGTGTTCTTTTTGAGAAGTAAGTAAGAAAACTTAAAAATTCTTACATACTTTCTTAGGAACATCAAGATTAAGTACTCTACTTAGATTGAATTGATCAAAAGTGATCATGGCACTGATTTTGAATATATTTTGATGAAAGAATTCTGTGAGAAGGAAGATATCAGGCATTATTTTTTTGCTCCTAGAACTCCTCAATAAAATGGGGTAGTTGAAAGGAAAAATAGAACTCTAATTGAATCTGCTGGAACATTACTTACAGATGCTCACTTGCCCCTATCATTTTGGGTAGAGGCAGTAAGCACAACAAACTATGTTCTTAACAGAAGTCTCATACATAAACTAAAGGGTAAGACTCCCTATGAATTACTCAAATCTAAGAAACCTAAAGTTAACTATTTTAAAGATTTTGGTTGTAAGTGTTACATTCATAACAATAATAAGAAACATTTAAGAAAATTTTAAGCCAAAGCTATAGAAGGAATTTTCCTTGGATATTCTCAAGTCAGAAAGGCTTATAGGGTCTTTAATAAATCTACCCTTAGGATAGAAGAATCTATGCATGTTTCTTTTGATGAGACAAATATGTTTTACAAGGAGAGAAATATCTTTACGATAGATTCTTTTCAAGTACCAAATCTGTGTGAGAAACTGGATGACTTAATCCTAATACAAGAGGATACATTATATCCTTCTCAATAGATTGATGATGTCAGTGATGAAGAAAATTCAGAAATTTATGCTGAAAATGTTGTGGTCAATGAAATTCAACCAGAGGAATTAGCACCACAAATAGTTGAACAACCAACTCTACCTATTGATCTTATCAAACTTAGAGATCACCGTAGATCTCAAGTGATTGGAGACATATCAACTAGTGTTCAAACAAGGCATCAATTGAATCAAGATCAGATGCATGCTTATTTTATTTCTCAGATTGAACCTCAATCCATCAAAGATGCAGGACAATATCCCTACTAGAGCATTGCAATACAAGAGGAACTCAATCAGTTTGAGAGATATAGAGTTTTAGATTTAGTTCCAAGACCCAAAGACTATCCAGTCATTGGAACCAAGTGAGTATTTAGGAATAAATTGGATGCTCAAGGAATCATTATAAGAAATAAAGCATGATTGGTAGCTCAAGGATATTCACAGGAGTAAGGCATAAACTATGATCAGACTTTTGCTTTTATTGCAAGATTGGAGGCTATCAGAATTTTTCTTACATTTGTAGCATTCAAGAGATTCAAAGTATATCCAATGGATGTGAAGAGTGTTTTTCAAAATAGGGAGATCAAAGAAAAGTTTTTTTAGCATAACCACCAGGTTTTATCTCTCCAACTCATTCTAATTATGTTTTTAGACTTAAAAAAACTCTTTATGGTCTTAAACAAGCTCGAAGAGCTTGGTATGAGACCCTTGCTAGTTTTCTTCTATAAAATAAATTCAGTAGAGGCATAGTAGATAAAACATTATTCATTAGACATCATAAATCTAAAATTTTACTAGTTCAAATATATGTAGATGATATAATTTTTGGTTCTACTGATTCCAAACTATGCAAAAGGTTTTTTGACCTAATGCATTCTAAGTTTGAAATGAGGAGCATGGGTGAGTTATCCTACTTCCTTGGTTTACAAGTGAAGCAAACCCCTGATGGTATTTTTATATCCCAATCTAAATATGTTAAAGAGCTAATTAAAAGATTTGGGATGTCAGATGGCTCAGCTATGAAAACACCCATACCCTCTAATGCTGTAGTTAATAATGATGAGCAGGGAAAACCTGTTGATCAGAAAACATATAGGACTATTATTGGATCCTTATTATATTTAACAGCTAGTAGACAAGATATAATATTTGTTACCTGTATTTGTGCTAGGTTTCAAGTAAATCCTAAAGAATCTCATCTAATTTTAGTAAAAAGGATTTTAAGATATATAAAAGGTTGTCCTAATCTAGGACTCTGGTATCCTACCGAGTCAGAAATTTAATTAACTGGATTCTCAGATGCTGACTATGTTGGATGCAGAGTTGACAAAAAAAACACATCAGGAACTTGTTAGTTTCTTAGTGATAGGCTTGTATTATGGTTTTGCAAAAAGCAAACATCAATATCTACTTCAACTGCTGAAGCTGAATACATTGTAATTGGTAGTTATTGTTCACAGTTTTTGTGGATTCAAAATCAGCTACTAGACTATGGTTACAACTTAAATAATTAAACCATATTTTTTGATAATACTAGTGTAATATCAATTACACAAAATCCTTTCCATCATAGTAGGACTAAGCATATAGAAATAAGACATCATTTTCTTAGAGATAATGTGGACAAAAATAAAATTAATCTTGTTTTCATTTCTACTGATTTATAAAAGTTAGATATTTTCACTAAACCCTTAGATGAAAAGAAACATCTCTTCTTCTTGAATTAGTTAGGCATGATTAATGGAGTGTCATTAATTTGTTTTTTATTTTGAGATTGACGAATTGTACATCTTTCGTCGAACGGAGAATGAAGAACTGTGTACTTTTCGTGAAGTGTTCGTCGAGTAGAGATCGACGAACCTTCTTTAGATAAACTTTCGTCGAACGGAGCTCAACATTTCAGTTTCAAATACTTTTCATCGACCGTAGCTCGACGAAATGTATTTCTTTTCGCAAAACTTTCATCGACTAGAGTTCGACGAAATGCATTTCTTTTGAGAAATTTTTCGTCGAACAGAGTTTGATGTTTTTCTTTTTGTAAGACAGAGTTCGCCTTTTCGACTTCTGAAAACTTAAATTTAGGTTTTCATCGAACTCTATCATATGCTTTATCCATTTCCATTCTCTTGCGCTTGATCTTTTTTGTGTTGCAGGAAAATGGCGGTGTCACACGCGATTCTCACAACAATGAAGTTTGATGCAGGATTTGATATAGACATGGACTCCTTTAGTCATTCTGATCAAATATTTAAGGATATTTTGCAACTGTTCGAGACGCAACATCTGCAAAACTTTATGTTCACCAAAATCAAACTCCCTTTTATGGAAATTAAGGAATTGGTCTATACTGTAAATATTCAAGACCCTACAACTATTACTGGATCAGTCACAGGACATCAGGTTTCTCTAACACCTGATATTTTATCTGAAATTTTTGGTTTCATAAATGGTGAAGATGACATTGAAATATCTAGTACTGAATTTGATGAGCTAGATACAATGGGACACAATCAGGGAAACCCTAATCACCTACTGAAAAAGAATTTTTTTGTTGAATATAAATTCTTAGCTGATGTTGTTGGTAAAGTTTTGTTGGGAAAACATTATGCACATGATTATGTCACAAGGCACCAATTTATGTTGATGTGTGCTTTGGTTAATAAGAAATCAGTCAATTGGGGAACAATCTTATTTGATTCAATTAAGAAGAAGATTAATAAGAAAGATGTCAGCTATGGCAGAATTCTGGGTATCTTCCTCCAAACTAAATGTCCATAAGTTCTGGTCTCTCAGACTGTGCATATTAACGCATCAAAGAGGCTTATTTTTGCTTTGTTTGGAAGATAGGAGAGGGTAATCACTAAGCCATCCATAGATGAACCCTATAGGACAAGTTTTGAAAGCATAAGGGCTATTACAACCACTCTCCCAACCCTAGCAGAAGTTTCTGCTCCTCATATTTATTCTCCCCTACCATCTCTTCACCATTCCCCTAGACTTTCCACTCCACCTACTCAACAACCTATTTTATCTGTAAATGTTCCTTCCACTTCTTTCCATCAAGAATCCCCCACTCAACAACCTATTATATCTGAATATATCCCATCCACCTCATTTCATACAGAATCACCCATTCATCTATCACCGCCTACATCTCCACTACTCTCATCTCCTCCTCACTTCTCTCTACTTGATATATCTCCACCACATTCAACTCTACCGCATGTATCTCCACCACACTCACCTTTTCAGGAAATAATTCCATACACAATTCCCTCTATCATTCCTCCATCATCCATTCCTCAAGCATTCACCATATGCTCCATCTGTGCTAACAACTCGAACCCTTCTTCCTTCATTCCTTCTACTTCCAATCAATCTTCTGCATCTGCTAAGAATCCTTCTGAGTTTATGTATGTTATTTCTCTTCCATTGCTTCCAACATTCTTGAATTCATTACTCGAACCCTCAAAATGCTGATAGAAGAAGTAGTTGCTCCTCTTGTTGCTTCTATCTCTTCCCTCTCTTCTCAACTTGCCTCCAATTTTGTCCCATCTTCTAGGGGCCTAGATTCGACTCTCCCTAAATCAAGGAAAGGGAGATGCTTTATGAAGAAGCTATAAACAATTCTGTAGTCCCAGTCCTAACAGCAGCAGCAGTTTGTGATTTAGATACAGAGATGATAAGTTCAGCAGAAGTTGCAGTAATTCCAGAAGTTGTTACTGTTGGTGATGTCTCTATTCATCCCACAATCAACTTGCATTCTTTATTATCAGTTTTTGATACTCTGCATAGTTATTCTCCAGTTTATAATGATCTTTATAAAGCTATAGTATGATATACTGCCCCAGGTTATTCTTTAGTTTTAGAACAGCTAAGGAACAACCTTATAGATTTTTCTACCAGTAATAATCCAGTTCTTGAGACTGTAGTAGATGATAATATAATAGATCTTATAGAGTAAGTTTCTTTCCCTCCTACCTATGCATGAGATGAAACTCTAATGCCCAATTTTGATGATATTCTTTTTTAAGACATGGAACCAGAAGATGATAGTGTAAATATACAAGTTGATACAGATATTACACAGCCAGAAGTTCAAGTTCTTGATTAGTCTGAATTGCTTAAGCAGTTAGATGATCTCCCGGTAGAAGAGTCTAATGACGACTCAGAGTTTGATGACTAAGAAGATTCTATTTCCAAGAAAAGAAAATTCAAGAAAAAGAAGGCTCCAACAAAGGTTGCTCCTAAACCTTCCTCTATAGTTGATATCCTTATTATATTTTGCATGGGATTACTCTTACACCAAACCATCCATATTGGATGAGGTATTCTAAAAATGAATAGAAAAGGAGGAAGAAAATGAAGAGGTATCATTCACCTCCAAGGTCTAGCAGAGGACCTCTTCCTCCTCCTCCTCCAGCAGTAGGAGCAGCAGGAAATATCTCTCAAAGGCCTACTTCTTCTCATGATCACTCTAGACCTTCTAGGTCAGGCTCTCAAAGCAGTCAGCAGCAACAAACAAAGCAAAACAGCCAGCACTCAAGACAAAGCAGTTCACAACAATCAAAGTAAGAGAAGCCTCCTTCACCAACATATGATCTAGAGTTGGATCCAAATTTCAGAATGGCAAGGTTTAATGAGCTTATTGCTCTATCACAAATTAAGAAAGCTTGAGAAGAAGGAAAGGACACCTCTCAGTTCTCCACCATGTCCTCTTATAGACAGAAGGAGAGTGACAAATATCAGGTAAAAAACTTGTTCAATATGGACAAGTATATGAACTTGCATCTAGAGGCAATTATGCCAAGGACTATCTCTCTAAAGATCGATCATTAGATCTCAGGATTTGAAGATGAGTTAAAAAGAAGCTACAAATCCAAACAAGAAGTTAATCTTTACTAAACCATCTGCTGATTCTTCCTCTGATGCTCCTAAGAAAGACAATAGATTTCTGATTTTATGTTCTTATAACTGTGTTTATCTTTATAACTCTCAAAGAACTTTATTTTATATCTATTGAAAGTTTTTCTGCTAGATATTTTATGCTTTATGTTTTTCTATTGTAAATAGTGTCCTCACCCAAATAAGGGGAGATTGTTGGAACCATATTACTGATTTGGGATTGGATCACTATCTTTTGTTTAGGATGATTAGTTAGACCCAATATGCATAGTCTAGGGTCATAAGTTATTCTTTCCAGGGTTGCTCCTTCAGAAGAATTCTAGAGAAATTCCATTAGACGAATGCAGAATTCAGGTCGACGAAATTTTAGCGCAGTTCGATGCTCTCCGAGCTCAGCTCGACGAACTCAGAGTTCTACCTCTGAGTTTAGCTCGACAAAAGCTGAGTTTTGGTCGACTAACTCTGACCTCAACTCTGCAGCCTAGCTCGACGATAGCCAAGCTCAATTCGACGAATGACATATTCAGCTCGACGAACTCCAAGATCAGGTCGATGAAAAGTTTGCTGAGTTCGACGAATTCTTTGTAGTGTTTAGGCCGTTATTCTTATTCAGAGGCATAATGATTTTAGTCTTAATTTCAGTCAGTTATACACTGGTATTTAATGCTAAATATTCTTAATGAATATAACCATTTCTGGCAGCATTAAATATGGGATTTTCACATAGTTATTATTATTCTAATTAACTACCAGAGTAGTGAAGGAATGACTTTAATATTAAATATTTGAATATAGTCATTACAATTCTCAAGGAATGCTTCAGCCATTTCAGAATTAAAGAATTCAAATGTTTGAATTCCTCTCAGGCATTCTATATTTATTGACAGAAGTTTTCTGCCTCAAGATTAGATAATACAGACAGTGTAGATTTAATTTTACAAAGAATAACATATTCTGCTTCAAGCTTCTTCTAGTAGAACAAATCTTTAATCTGAGATTAAACTTAATATCTCTCAGAAACATATTCTGGATAGTGATGTTTTTCAAGAAGGCCTACACCCTGAAGAAAAGTCTCCCTCTCCTGATCATAATCTCTACACAAATCAGGGGGAACTTTTTGCTTACAACATCCACTAGTCTTCTCAGAGAATCTTGACAGAGAAGACATCATAATAGTTTTTATTTTATTATATAAACTATGTATATGGTTTTTAACTCCCTTCAAAAGTTAACTTTTGGTTCCTAAGTCTCCTAATCAAAAGACTTAAGCTTGGTTTTTGGGAACTAGTCAAAAGCTCAAAGGGTTCCTAGATTTCCCTTAGAAAATAGAATTTCTGGTGGTAGGGTACCTAATCAAAAACCTGTAGTGGATTCCTACCAGGGTGGTAGAAGAGTGTACATACCCAGATTTATTGGAGAACCATTATAAATTCCTTGTATCGTCTAAGATTGTTATTCTTCTTATTTGTGTGCTGTAATTTTTTGCTTTCTATGTATATATATATATATATATATATATATATATATATATCACCTACTTTAAATCTACTATAAAAATAAATTAAAGTTTTTAAAATATAATATTCACCCCCCTCTAGTATAAAGTAGATCTATCCCTCGCTTTCATTAGACGTTAAAGCAAAGTTATAGCTGGCATTAAATATGTGGGACCCACAGCCTAAAGAGTCGTTAGGGCTTAAACAATAAAAGCAAAGGCTCTTACAAAAGAAGACCTCTCTCGGAGTAATAAGTGTGGTTCTTCCTCATCGCCATTATTGGTGTGGCTGAAGAATAAAGAGCCAAAGACTGAAGGTAAAAAAGGAAAAAACAAGTGTGATGTTGGCATCAACATCTTCAACAGCAAGATGGCTAGTGCCATCTTAATCTGCACCAGCAAGTTAGCTTAGGGTGATTCACAGAGAAAGAGATAGCAGCTAGGGCCAACCCTAGCTGCAGGAACTTCACAGATCCAGCCTTCACTTCTAAATATTCTTTTATGGAGCTGTGAAGAAAGAGACAGGGTTGATCCATTAGCTCAATTCAAAAAAGTGCAGAGAAGCTGATCTGCAAGTCACTTCTAGCACAAGCCAAAGCAAGATCTACATCCTTGTTGCTGTGAAGAGAGTAGGGGGTTGGATTCTACCAGCTTAGGTTGCAGCAAGATCAGCTGCAGTTACTTCTCTAGTTCCAGCTTGATAAAATCCTTGGTGCTGAAAAGAGGAAGCTAGGTCTAAGTATTTTCTTAGTCTAGATAAGCAGACTCAGGAAATACATTTCCTGGAGTCAAAGTTGGGCTGATTTTATCTCAGTCCAGGTAGATTGGCACAGAAAAATTTCTCTTGTGGACAATCATCTCCCCAACCCACTTTCATCCTATAGGATTCAAGTGTGGATCTGAGCTATAGGGCTTAACAGCTTGAGGAAGGAGAGTGCTGCTCTCTGAGTATAGGATCCTTTGTGGATCTGAGGTAAGGATGTCCTCCCAACCTGAGTGTAGGGCCTTTGGCCTGAGGTAGGTTATCTGCTGATCACTGAGTTGTAGGCCCTTGAGGTTGAGTTATAAGTCTTGGAGGAGACTAAGTGATCTAGAGGGATCGAGGTGTAAGCTCATAAGAGCTGATTTTGGAGAAGTGCCTTGTCTAACATAAATTTAGAAAGGTGAGGGAAAGTGGATGTACCCAAAATCTAGGGAACCACTATAAATCTTGTGTTTGTGTGTCTTGTTTATTTTCTCTATGTTGATTTCATTACAGGTTCCATATCTTGAAAGCATCAACAAATCAACCATTAAGGATTCCAACAACAAGGAAATTAAAAGATAGTCACTAAGGACTAAGAAAGTTATTCACCCCCCTCTAGGAAATCAAGGACTTTCATACATTGAAATACTTATCATGTTGATCCTGAGTAACTCTCATTTGCTCCTGAATGGTCTTCACTATTTTACAAGCATTGTCCACCACTTTTATTCCAAAAAGTTGTGTTACCCGCCTCTACCCAAGACATTAGCATCTGACATAGCCTCCCATATAGAGCTTTATTAGACACTGTCTTAGTACTTTCCAGTAAACTATTATTATAAGCAAACTCTAGCATGAATAGATGGTCCTCCAACTTCTTCCTAAAGTTGAGTGCACACATCCTAAACATGCCCTCGATTTTATGATTCATCCTCTGTATTTTATCATCAATATTTGGATGAAATGATGTATTGAATTTGAGCTTTGAACACAAACATTTCTGAGCTAACCTCCAATTTTTGGACTTGAAATGTTTGTATCTATCACTGATAATAATTCTTGGAAACCCATGTAGTCAAACTATATTATGCACATATTATTCTACCAAATTCCCGCATCATCTTTCCTATTTGGCATGAAATGGGCCATATTGTTCAAAAGATTTACAATCACCAAAATTACATCATTACCATACTGCGATCGGGGAAAAGCATGCATTAATTTTATGGAGATATCACCAAACTTCCACTCAGTGATTTTAAGAGGTTGTAAGAACTCACCCAACAGTTGACATCCTACCTTTAATTCAGAACCCATTTGATACTTACTCACAAACAAAGCTATGTACGTCCTTCTTTATCCCAAACCTCCAAAAGGATTTCCTCAAATCCATGTATATCTACATACTTCCTGGATGAATGGAGTACTTCTTGAATTGAGCCTAAAAAATCAATTCCTCTAGGAGCTTTCCAAAGAGCCGAACACATACTCTCCCTTTCATTTTCAAGAGTCTATCGATAAACTCCAAATCGATGATCTTTCTCTCCTCAACGTCCAATACCAAAAGTTTTAGCTCTTCATCCACATTGGTTGCCTCTTAAATCATGTCTACTATATCACATTACAACCTAATATAGCCTAAACATGCTACTCTAGTATTTCCTATCACAACAAAGGTAATATCTAGTGACTCAAAGTCCCACACCAACTACTTATTGTGCACCTCAATCTAGTTGATCTGCCCTAAGTACTTCCTGCTCAACGCATTGGCTACCATGTTCACCTTTCCCAATATGTACCGAATCTCTATGTTATAGTACCCAAGAAACTCAACCCACTTTATATGCCTCATGCTTACCTCTTTCTAACTCAGAAGATACTTCTAATTTTATGGTCTATAAAAATCTCAACTTTTGCATCATAGAAAACTTAGTGCCTCCACGACTTTAAAGCAAAAAATTACTATCGCCAACTCCAAGTCATGGATAAGGTAATTCTTCTCAGTGTATTAAGATGTTTAGAACCAAAATCGATCACACTATCTTGCTTCACTAACAAGTAAACCATTCCACAACATACTAAGTCACTTAAGATCTGAAATCCTTCAATCCCACTAGGGAGACTTAGGATTGGAGTAGAAATTTACTTTTCCATCAGGATCTCAAAAGTTTGGTCAAACACATGTGTCTTCACAAACTTATGATCCTAATATTTGGGGGAGGGGAGTTACAATGATATCCATGAGAAGTTCTCCACAAATCTCCTATAGTAACTAGCTAGTCCAAGAAAACTCCTAACTTCCACCACGATTTTTAGTACAGAACAATCTATAAATGACTCAATCATCAATGGATCCACCACAATCCCATTACTATAAATCATGTGACCTAATAAGAAAACTTCCTCAATCCAAAACTTGCATGTATAGAACTATAAATAGAGTCGATTCTCCCTCAAAGTTTGTAGAACAATCGTCAAATGTGTTGGGAAAAATCTTTATGATTTAGCTTAGCAAATTATCTTTAGTGATTTTACATCCTAGGTCTATTACCCATGTTGTATAGTGAGGGTAATTTGGTCTTAGAAGTCTTAGGACATCAGTGATATAAAGGATATATACAAGGCATACTGAATTGAAGAAAAAAGCATGAATTACCAACATACATCGATTAGATCTCGACGCAACATTGAATGGAATTTAATGTTACTTTGAATTGAAGTCAGAGCAACTTAATTTGGATAAGTTGATGACACTAAAGGATTAAATAAATGTAATATTCAACATGATGTCGACAGAACGTCGTCTATAGTGATTTCCATACAGACAGTTAGAAATTAATGTTGCTTCGACAAGAACTCGATGTTACGTCGACTGGATTTCTTAACTGAATTTGTTTTATGTATTCAATATGAATTAAATTAAGAAGGGGTTTACACAATAGATTCTTGGAGAAGTTAGAGGATGTAAATATATATATATATATATATATATATGTATGATGAGATACAAAAGATGAGAGAGATTCACAAGTTATTAATCATCAATAGCAGACAATCAAGAAAATCATATAAGATCGTGAGAAGATTGAATATGATAGAGAAAGCTTGGAACAATATCATATGTAATTGAATCTCTTCCAGTATTTGTCAATTAGTTTGATAATTGTTCAATCTGATAAGAGAATTAGTACTTTTTCTTAAGAGAAAGTTGCAATAGATTCAGAGAAAAAGTTTAAAAGATCATCTAAAGATTGAGTTCATAATCTTTGTTATTTTGATATTCAGATATTCATCAGAAGTTCCAGAGATCATCATTAATTTTCATCAAAAATTTAAAGAGAGGTCACTAAGTGAAGAATCATCTTAACTTAAATCTTCTCTTAATTTTCTTTTTATATTTGAGAAAAAGAGTTTTAAGAATCCCTCAATAAAGGATTCAGTGAGAGGTTCTAAGAGTCTCCTTGAAAAAGACTCAGATTGTAATTGGTTGATGATCTCTTTATCAAAAGATCTGGTGTGGTTCTAAGAGTCTCCTGATCAAAAGACTCAGACACTATGATAGTGAATTCTTACAAAGAGGGTAGAAGAGTGGATGTACCCAGATTAAGGGGGAATAATTATAATCCTTATGTATTCTGTGATTTTACTTTTATTTCTTATTTTGTGATGTTATGCTGTGATTTCAATTAACTACATTTGATTCTGGTTTATAGTTTATGTTAATGCAAATTCAGTGAATTAATCAAAGTATTTGAAAATAATTTAAATCTCTATTTACCACCCCTCTAGAGAAAACTCTGAGGAATATAACAACTAAAATCCTTTTTCAATTGGTATCAGAGGGAGGTTGATCATCAATAGGCTAATCTATAAAAGGTTAACACCTTGATCAAAAGATCATTTCAGTTGCAACAATAAATTAAAATTTTTATTTATAAAAATGGCTTCAAATACTTTCAGAGGATTTTCATCTACTAGGCCACCAGTCTGTAATCTTGATATGTTTACACTCTGGAAAGCAAGAATTATATTATATATGAACTTTATTGATGAGAGAATTTTTGAATCAATCTTGACAGGACCATCAATCCAATATAAAAGGGATGTAGATGGCAATACAACTGCAAAATATTTATCAAGAAATGAATGGACTGATGTGGAGAAGAGAGTTAAAGATTATGATGCAAAAGCTATGAATATCTTGGTCTCTACCATATTAGACGACATATTTCAAAAGGTTGCAAAATGTCTCTCAGCAAAAGAGGTATGTGAATCACTCTCAAGGATTGTTGATGAAAGTATAGATGAGAGAAATGATAGAAGATCACTTTTAATCTCTCACTATGAAAATTTCAAGAAGAAATTTGATGAATCTTTAGCAGAGGTGTTTGATATATTCAGTATGATAATTAATGGGTTAAAAGGACAAAACAAGGACATATCTCTCACAGAAATTAATGATAAGTTACTCATGTGCTTTCCTAGTATATGAGATTTTAGAATTTGAGCTATTAGAGAAGCAAGGCGTCACAAAGAAATCACTACAGATGCTTTGCTTGAGAAATTGAAATCTTATGAGTAATTATTGAAAAGTTGAGCAAAAACTGAAGCTAAAGAGAATTGCTTGTCATCTAGAGAAAAATCAATTGCATTCAAAGTTATTGAAAATGAACCATCTGTTATAGAAAATGAAATGTTCAATCTTTTGGCAAGAAATTTAGAAAATGGATTAAATTTGAAGGTTTAAGAAGAAGAGACATTAGTATGGGAAAACAAAAATTTGACAAGACTCCTAATAAGGAGATAATTTATTTTAATTGCTGAAAACCTGGACATATTTCAACAGAATGTCCAGGACATCAAAAGGAAATATCAAGCTCAAAGGATCAAAAGAAGAAATATCTGAAGAAGAAGGATAAGAGAAAGGGAAAAGGTTTTATTGCTGAAACCTGGAGTGACACGAACTCTAAATCCAGTTCTTCATCAGATAATGAAAAGGAAAAGTTGCTGAAGAAGCTTGCCTCATGAATCTGGATACAAAATTTGATCATGATTCAATTGAGGTACCATATTATTTTCATAATATAGACTTTACTTCTGATGATTTTAAGATATGTTTTAGAGAATTCTGTATAGATCAAATAGAACTTGAAAAGGAAATCAAATCATTAAGGCAAAAATTGAAAATATGTGAAGACTATCCTGATGATATTAAGCAAATAAAACAAGATAAGGATTTAGAAGTTGAGATAAATAATTTGAAGGAACATATTAAAAAGTTAACAGAAGAAAATTCTTCATTGAAAGAAGAATTATCAAAGGCAAAAATCTTTTAAGACTCCTTGAATGGAAGGAATAATCAGCTTAAGAATATTATTGAAAACCTTAAGAAAAGGTTAGATCATTTGGGCTTAGGAGCAAACCCTAATAGAATAGTAGCAATAGAAAATAAACCTGCTTGGAAAAATCTTGTATCATTCATTAAAGCAAAGGAAGTGCCATCTACAATAGTACATAATAACTATTCAAATTTCAAAAATGATAAGAGAAAGTTTAAAGGAAAAAGTGTTGCAAATAAACAACCAATGATATATAAGAAACAAAATTCAGTAGTTTCAATGATTCAGGAATATGTGTCGATTTCACATTGACATAACTCTTGTAAAACATCGACATCAAATCAACGTTTTTTAAATGTTGCGTCGACTTTAACTCGACGCATATCTCTTGAGTGTAATTATTTATATTAGAATTTTTTCAATATGATGTTTGTCATGATTGTTTTATCAAAGGTCATATAACCGGATGTTGTTGGTTTAATAGAACAATACTCTTAAGACTAAGCACATAGAGATTAGATATCACTTCATTAGAGAGCATGCAAAAAGGAATGACATCAGTCTTGAGTTTGTCCCCATAGATAAACACATGGCTAATATTTTCACTAAGCCACTAGATGAAGCCAAGTTCAACACCTTCAAATTTGAGTTGGGCATGTTGACCTTAGTGTAGCTTCATTGTCTTTACATGTATATATACTATAGAAAAGATTGATATTTGCAAGTTATCAAGCAAGATATAGACTAACTGTCCAGGCATCGAGTGTGCTGAGACTAAGTATCCATGCATCGAATGCGCTGAGACAACTCCAGGAATCGAGTGCGTCGAGTTCACACAACGAATGTACTCAGACAGTTCTGGTTACGGCTATCTTTCAGAATTAATCTCAACCATTAATCTACTCGTGTTAACCACGAAAGGTACGCGTCTCTCCATATTCTCGAATATGGGCAACTATAAAAAGATATGTGTGCTTAAAATAAAACACATAAATCCTAGCCTTATTCGACTTTCAACCTCCCTGCAAAGATATCTCATGCAAGTTCCTTATCACTCAAGAAATTCAAAGCTTCAATGGCGCCCAAAAGAATGGGTTTCATTTTTGAGGGCTCTGAACTGGTCAGGAATGGGTTCAAGAATGCTCCTTAAGAAATTCAATTAGTTCTTCACCTACTACAAGTCAGTGACCTAGATTTTGTACTATTTGAACCAAGTTCGATATGGAAACGAGAAGTACAGGAACTCTATTCGAATGCCAAAATAGACTTTCTTGTAATAAAATCAAGACATCTATCCGTGGACATAAGATTAAGATCAACTCAAGGAGGGTAAGCAAAGCTCTGAATCTAACCAACCTCGGGCCAATAGATGAATAAGATGACATATTTTAGGAAGATGTGAAATCCGCTCTCAAGTGGTGTGGCCTTTCAAAGCACACCACAGGCTCTATTCTGAGAAAAGAAATGAATCTAAAAGGAAAGTTTCTAGAAGATATAATCGACATGGATCTGATCTGCAAAATAGGGTCTCATGACAAAATCTCCAGAAAGATGTTTGAGATAATGACAAGGGTCATTCTATCCAAAAGGACTGGCATGGGAAGAATTCTATTTGAAAGGATAGTAGAATGTGTTCTAGAGCCAAACCTAGGAAGAATTATGTCATTGTACTTGCATGGTTCTATTCCAGGGATCCTCAATGTGAGGATAGGAACAAAGATACATCACATGAGGAAAATGGACTCCAAGATGTTTGACAGATGGGACAAGGTATTGTTTTCACACTAACAGACAACTGATAAGAAGAAAAAGAAAATAGTTATCACCATTGAAGAAAGTTCTGAGAGCAGCTCTTCAGAGAGCAGAGGTGAAAAACCTCATGACCCCCAGTTGTTTAACTCTTCTGCAGACACTAGAAGAGATATGAGTTCTCAAGTTTCTATATCCTTTGATCTTGCAGCAAGCACATACAAGGTAGTGGCTCTCACTATGAATACATTCCAGTAGAGGCAACTGAACAAGTGACTAGAAATATAGTGGACAGGATCTGTGTAAAAATTAATGGGGGAGACTACCAAGCTGGATGCTCCTGCTGAGCGAGAGTAGGCTCAATCAATATAAGACCAACTTGACTCCTTCTTTGAAAATCTGTAGAGAAGGATAGATCAGATTCCAGATGGTCCTGAGTTGATACTCTTCTGCCCTCAAGCTGAGGGGGAGCAAATTCCTAGTATAGTAAATGAAGGTATTCCTATCACAGTTGATACAGACCAGCAAGTTACAATGGAAAGTGCAGAAGTTCAGGGGGAGATTCCAACAATGCTCCCTACTCAGGAACCTAAAATATCATTGACATATCTGAGGAGGGTAAGCCAAATGCTGATATTGCTGACCACTCGTCTGAATTCATGATGGATGACTCAGAAACATAGGAAGATACAAGAAAAGAGGATGAGGATGTCTGCTTCCAAGGGGCATCTAATCAAACTGATCATATGTCCTCTACATTCCTAGCATAGCTGAAAGGACTTCTAGATGAACAAATGAGATAGCTAGAGCATTATGTAGATGATTTTATCAAAGGATTAAGACAAGATCTATCTATTGAGATCAAGTCTATAAGATTTGAGGTGAACTTGCTAAAGGCTAACACAGTTTCATTTTTCATGAGAGATGCTCCTGCTATGACAAATACTGAAAGCATACTTAAGTAGATCAGACAAAAGCAAAATGATATAATAGAAAATTAAAACATCATCTCAGGCAATATGTAAATGGTACATAATGTGCAAAAGACACTCATGGAAACACACAAGAAAAATCTAGAGATGAGGATAAATGCTTGCACTAAGATTCTGGATGATCATATGCCGGAGGTTAAGAATCATGTTACCAAATGGGTAAATTTTTTGGATGAAAAGATTTCTCTATCCAAGAACTCCCTAACTACAACTATATCTGAAGAAGTCATAATGGGAGAGAAAGCAATGATCAAATCTAATATTGAAAATATTTTTTGGGTCACCAATGTTATCGGGGGATCATTGGGACTAGAACAATATTCATATGATAATGTTCTTGTTCCTCATCCAGAAGAGCAGTTGGATGGTAATTTGTATGGTGATCAGTGGGCTGAACAATCTACTGCCGATATCCCTACCTTCAGCCCCACTACTGAACAAATATCAAAGGACAAAGTCAAGTCTGCTGTTGAAGAGGATGAAGAGATTAAACAAAGAAAAAAGAATATATAGAGGAGATGGAAACAGGGACTGACTTTGAAAAATGGAGTCCTCAATCAAGGACTATCATTCTGTCTGCTTGGGACTAAATTAAAGAAAAAAAATTTAAAGGGGAAAGCTATATAGCTCCCTAAAATAGGCCAAGCTGGAAAGAAATGAAGTGGTAAGAAGAAAGTTCAGAAGGGACAAGATGATAGGTGTAGTGCCTACAGATGCTCTAGAGCCAAACAAGTACTTTCCAAAGCCTTACAGCTACTTTGAAAGGACAAGACAGAAGCAGATTGAAGTTGGTAAGAAGGCTGCCAAGAAACCAAGCAGGGGCATAGTCATCAAGGAACCAGAAATTTAAAATGTTCTATATATTAGGTTCCTTAGGTCTTTAGGAATATAAAAATTTATTATAAGCACACAATTATGTTTATAATTATCACTTTAAGTGTTAATCATATTTTTTTGATTATATGTTATTTATTACGCTTGTTTGCTGTGAAAGTTTATCTCTTCCATGTGATAGTGTATATCATTGACTATGGTTCTGACTTCCTCAAATATGGGGAGATTGTTGGGTCCATTAATCACAATATCCAAGATTTGAAGAAGGCCCATAGGTCAATAGTATACATATGATTGTATCTGATATATGTTCAAAGTTAATTATTGCAGGTTGTCTACAGTTCATTGATTAGATAGGTTGTCCGGTCATAATGTTAGTTGGACTCATGATAAGATGCTGGAAAAGCATAAATCAGGCTAAGTCAAGAAGCATTGAGTGAGTTCAATTCACTCAATGCCAGAGTTCTAAAGGCATTGATAGAAGTTTAAGTAGTCAAAGCTTCAGTGTTGCTGGACATAAATTTGGCTAAGTACAGAAGCATTGAGTGAAGGCAGTTCACTCAACGTCTACTCAAAAGGAAATCTGTCTATGTATAAAAGTTTTAAGTGAGGAAGTCTCACTCAACGCCTTATAAATAATTCAGAAGAAGTCTAGAAGCATTAAGTGAAGGCAGTTCACTAAATGCCTACTCAAAAGGAAATTTGTCTATGTATAGAAGCATTGAGTGAGGAAGGCTCACTCAACGCCTTATAAATAACTTGGTAGAATTACATAAGCGTTGAGTGTTGAAGGTATACACAATGCCTTCAGTCAGGAGAAATCTATCAAGTCGAAAAGCATCAAGTGATAAAGGCTGACTTAATGCTTTATCAGTTAAGTTGTCTAAGTCATATGTGTTGAGTGATGAAGGTTCACTCAATGCTTCAGGGTGCAGATTTTTTACCAAGTGTTTTTGCATTGAGTCACTTGACTGCACTCAACGCCTGTGCAGTTTGACTAAAAACTATTAAGTCCACAAGCAATGTCATACTGACGTCATCCATAATTCAAATATTATGGTATTTGTGCGTTAGAAGATAAATGGCGCTGAATGCCTTCTGTATAACAATTAAAGCTAAAGGTACTTTACAATTTCCCATTTTGACTTGCCCATATAGAGAAAAGAGTCGTTGGTCTACGGGAGAAAAAAGAGGACTTTTTTACAGAAAAAAAAAGAAAAGCTTCTACAATAGTCTTCTTCTCCATCAAGTTAAAAAATCCATTACACTCAGATTTACTGATGTTTTCTGGAACAGGAAAAGAAGCTTGTTGATTGAAGAGATCAAGAACTGAAAACATCTAAGTCTTCTACAGCAAGAACGAAAAACATTTCTATGAAAGAAGAGAAGAAGCAGAGCATTCAAAAGTTATTGTTTATCTTCAAGGTAACTGCTTACATCACTACTACATCAAAAGCTTGAAGATGCAGAGCTCTGCATCAGTTCTTCTAAGCACAAGCCAAATTACTCTGAAGATCTAAAGTCTTGTTGTTGTGAAGAGTTTGGATTGAGTTTTCTCAGTTCAGAAAGGTGAGTCAGAGAACAATTTCTCTGGAGTCAATCATCGCCAAGCCTTAACTCAATTTATAAGATCATCTGTTGATCTGATTTGTACGCCTAAATTATAATGGCTTCATGTAGGAGCTGAGTCTCTGAGTTGTAGGATCCTATTTAGGATCTAAGGTATGGCTTGTGTCTGAGGTAGGATCTCAGCTCTATGTAGATCTGAGGTATGATATCTGATATCTCTGAGTGTAGGGCTGTCTAGCCTGAGGTAGGAGTTGTTATACTCTGAGCAATAGGAGTGAGTTTCACTCTGAGGTGTAGGATCCTGTGGGATCTGAGGTGTAAGCTCAAGAAGCTGAGATAAAGGCGAAGTTCGCCAAATCTAGCTCACTGCTAGATAGGTGGAGGGGAAAAGTGGATGTACCTTAAATAGGGGAATCGCTATAAATTCTGGTGTTTTGTTGTGTATCTTGAAAGCTAACAATAAATCTAACACACAACTCAACAAAAGTTAAAAGTTCTCAAAAATACTTGAAAACCTATTCACCCCCCTCCTTATAGGTGTGTAGCTACTCTTGAACAAAGACTTTCAATACTCACGGTCTACCCTTAAGCACATGTTCAATTGAACGATGTATACCCATAAATCTTAATATATGGTGAGTGATGCAAACCTTAAATTAAATTATATACATGCCCCAAAATTCATTCCAGAGATGCATCATGGTCATATTGATACATCAAATTAATATGATGAATTTATAAAGTGGAATGGTCACATATAATTCATTTATTAAATGTGTGACATGAATCTAAATTAATGCTCAACTATAGGTCAATTGTTCTCCAAAAATTCTACAACTTTTAGGAACTGATATAAATGATGTCCGAATGATTTGGTCCAATTTTCATTTAATTCTCATGTGATCTTGATGGTCTTTTCACTACTTTATTATTTTGCTAAAAGCAGACCAACACACAAAATGAACTAGTTATAATCTTAAGATGTAACTATCAATTCCTTTGGCGAAATGACCTAAAATTAATACCATAGGTTTATCAAATAATAATTAGTGAATGATTAGAAAATCATGAATTTTTCAGTTAATTTGGTCATAAATAAAATTCCTTAAATATATGACACATGTCAATTTATACATGAAGTACTAATTCTAAATGTCAAAATATTCCAAATAAATTATCAAAGACATAAAATGGTAAAAAAATGCGCTCAACATAATTTCATAATTTTTCATACACTATTGGTCCATAATTTTTACAAGTAAATGTAAAATATTACTTTACAAAGTAAGTACTTAAATTATTAATCCAAAAATTCAAGAAATTTTCCACAGGTTTATAATGCTATAAAAAATTTCTAGCCAGAGATTTAGAATTTTCCAATATGTATTGTTCTCAATTATTTCATATGTACATAAGTGTGACAAATACAATTCTTGGCATTCCTCAAAGTAAATTGTTTCCAAAAATTCTAATTAATTTACCATAGATGTATTATCACATAATATAGCATGTGACAAAATATTAGAATTTTTCTTAAGTCATTTTGTCACTTTGATTTCAATAATTTAATTATGTGACATAATCACAAATAATTAAATATTAAGGATTTTTAACTAGAAAAATCCTAATTTCACCAGAGGGGGTACCTTTTATCATAACATATGCTAGGACAAAATATTATTGGCATGCATCAATCCGTTTGTGATTAAATCACAAAATACATATTTGTGCTATATGCACACCAATTTCTATAAATTATAATTTCATGCAAATGGAATACACTCACATGCAGAGGTGATAATGATCCCAAATTTTTATCAGGGCCTCATGATGACCTAATGGACATACCACCTAAGATTTGGACCAATTTAAGTATACCTAGCCACATAAATTTCATGTATATGATAAATTAAAATTTTATACAAACTATAGGTAAATATCGCCCCAAAATTCTGATTTTTGGGAAGGGGCTATGTATATGGTATCTACAAGCATGGACAAAATATTAGGCCCATGCAATCATCCATGTAAAATAAATTCATATTTTAGTGATTGGTCCTCCCATATGAAACATCTCAGAAAAATGGCCTTTTGGGGGGATGTGGGGCTCCATATGATGTGATTCAAATTTCTATGAGAAGTAGACACCAAGGGCTACAATGTTTATCTCTGACAATTTTTCCTAAGTCAGCCTCTAAGTGGCCTAGTTTTAAGCATGAACATTGTTGTCTATGGTGTGACAGAAATAGTAACACTTTATTAAATATATTTTATATCTGCACAAATCTTAAAGCACTGATGGAGGGAATCCCTTCATCTTCAAGCTCCAGCTAACATCACTGATTCCCTTGACCTAGAGAAAACTCCAACTCGATTTCCCGACCACCCCTTGGCCTCCACGGTTGACTACCACCACCACCACCATCTCCGTTGGGGTGGTGGCCATCGTTTGGCAGTGAAATGGAGGTCAGAAATTGCCTCTGCGATGATTCCAAGCAAGAAAAAAGCTTGTGGTTTTCTCACAAAGCTCACACGGAATCAGGATCAATTGTGTCTGCTATCTCTCTTAAACGATCTAGAGGACTAGTACAGAGGGAGGGGAGGAGAAACAAACCTCTATTGGAGCCTAACGACGGGTATTCCGGCGGGTTGCCATGGATTTTCTCCTCTCTAGCGATTTAGCCCGATCTCCCAATTCTCCATTAAATCCTACAATCTTTGGCTCTAATCCATTTCCCTTCTACCATCTGAAGGTTGAGGTTAGATTTGAGTGGGGAGGGCTCTATGTTAAATTTCCATTAAGGGAAATTTCAGCCAAGCTTTGGTTTTTTCCTAGTTACCATTTGGAACTAAAACTACTGGGAATCAGCTGGGAGTAGTGGGAGAACAGACCCAAAGCATTTGGGTAGCTCAATTTGCTCCAAGTGGCCTTCATCCCATGGAATCCTCCTTGTCCTATATGAGAATTTGGGGCTTTTCCAAAATTAGCCTCCATGCATGTCTCTCATTTGAAATCATAGGGCATGGGGAGTTATTTGCTTCATGGGCTACATAGTGGGCTTGGATTGATGGCTTTAGTCCATTGAAATTGGTCTTAGCTCTTAATTTCTCCTTTAGGCCTAATTTTGGCCAACGTTGACTTTGATATTGACTTGGTCAATTTATTGAGTTGGCTGACCTATTTGGTGTGAGTTTGACCAAAATTATCCTAAGTTTGACTTTGGTCAAAATGGGTTATTAGGTTGACTCCATGTTGGGGTCCATTGTCAATTAAGTCTTTATTGAGGTTAGGAGGGTGGGGGTGAGGTCAATTTGATTAATTGAACCATGATTGGGTTGATTTGGGTCATGTTCACCCAGAGTTGACTTTAGTCAATTTCATGAAATTGGTTGGGATCTGTGTGTGATTATTGACATAATGACCTCCCTTAGTGGTTAGGATAATATGAGTAAGATCAATTTGATATATTGAAGGTAAATTGAGCCTAATGGTGTTGAATATAGCTCTATTGACCTAAGGTTGACTTTGATCAATTTGGTTGACCAAGTCATATGGTCTAGGGTCAATTGAGTCTCCTTTAGGGTTAGGGGCATATTGATGTGGTCAAGTTTTCTTGTGAGTCCAATTTATGGTAAGTTGACCTAAGTTGACTTCTACTTTATTGGGTGCACCATATGAGTTCACTTTGGTTCAAGGAACCCTAGGGTCACCTTCTTGCCCTAACTCACATGCTTGATACTGGTTCATGCCCTAACACTATCAAGCGTCTAGTAGGAATAGAGATGTTGCATGAGTTCTTATATCTTTTATGTTAGCTAGTTTTTATATCTTTGCTTGGGGACAAGCAAAGCTTAAGCTTGGGGGAATTTGATAGGTTGTTTTGTAATTAAACTATTAGGGTGTTTTTAGGTCTTTATTATGCAAATCTTGTCTTATAAACTTATATGTTGACCCCCTTTTGTATTTATTAATCCCACTAATGTTTTCTGCTTTTTTTTCATGATTTCTCAATTTTCAGCTCAAAGGACCTTACACGGCCACCAACACGGCCGTGTCATGGGGCGTGTCACATGGTCCCAAGGAAATCGGCCACCAGAGGCAAAATTCCAAAGATCATCCCGAGAAGGACACGTCCACCAACACGGTTGTGTCGCCTCCGTGTTGCTGGCCGTGTCAACCTTATCGTATCAACATGGCGTGTCACCAGAAGCCGAAGATCATCCCGAGAAGGACACGGCCACCAACACGGTCGTGTCAACATGGCGTGTCACCAGAAGCCGAAGACTTTCCAGAGAAGGACACAACCACAAGCACGACCGTGTCGCTAGGCGTGTCACCACCTCCTCCACGCATGCTGCCCGCCATAAATGCAACCCTCGTCGTAGCCTATCAACTGTAGTGGACACGACCAACAACATGGTCGTGTCAGCATGGCCGAGCCCATTCTTCCCATGGCACCATGATCATTCCTGCTAGAACCAGAGCCCGAGGTCAACCAATACTTAGTAACGATGAGGTTGGATGAGTTCTTCGAGCTGTCTTTGAGAGGACCTTCAATTCAAGGAGTGAACGAGATCTTCAAAGCTCCGAAGGAATCCTCAAAGATCGAAAGAGATCTTCAAGCCATCTTCAAAAGCCGAAGAAGATCTTTGAACTGTGTTCAAGAAAACTTAGAATTTCGCAGGGATTTTTAAGGGCTGAAAGAGAACTTAGGGAGATCTTCGAAGGAAGACTATAGAGCTCTCTCAAGCATAAAAGACCAGGTCATCTCAAATGAGGTCTTTTGATCTCTTTTATAGATTTTGAGAGAGGTATTTTGGTAATTATGCCGCTATGAAGTCTTGTTATCTTCACATCATGATCATAAATTTGGCTTTGCGCATCCTCATTATGAAGGATTTTGCTATGCTCACCCTCATGATGGAGATTTTACTACCCGCATCCCAAATGGAGGATTTTACTATTTGTATCCCCGCGATGAAGGATTTTACTATTTACACTCCATGATGATGGATTTTACTATATGTACCCCTATGATAGAGGATTTTACTATCCACACCCAAAGATGAGTGATTTTATTATGTGCATCTCCATGATGGAGGATTTTATTATCTACACTCTATGATGAGAGAATTTACTATTTGCACCCAATGATGAATTGATGATTGATTTTACTATGTACACTCCCATGATGAAGATTTTTACTATCTGCATCCCCATGATAAGGGATTTTACTATCGACACGCAATGATGAGTGATTTTACTATGTACACCCTCATGATGTAGGATTTTACTATCTGCACCCTATGATGAGGGGAATTTTACTATGTGCATCCCATGATAGTGGATTTTACTATTTGCACTACATGATAAGAGATTTTACTATCCACACCCAATAATGAAGAATTTTACTATATGCACTCCCATGATGAATTATTTTACTATCTATACTATATGATGAAATATTTTACTATCTACACTATAAAGTGAGGGAATTTACTACATGCACCCCCATGATAAAGAATTTTACTATTTGCACCCAGTGATGAGTGATTTTACTATGTGCACCCCCGTGATGGAGGATTTTACTATTTACACCATATAGTGAGAGATTTTACTATCTGCACCCAATAATAATGGATTTTATATTCTCTACCCCCATGATGGATGATTTTACTATCTGCACCTAATGATGAGGGAATTTACTATATGCACCCCATGATGGAGTTGACAACGACGAGCGAGGAGCATGACGGCGGTGATGAGTGCGGTGGTGAGGGGCGAGCATGGTCGTGGGCGATGAGTGTGACAATGAGTGTGTCGGGAGGCGACGAGAGAGGCGCGCTAGAACACTCTGGGGGGAATCTCATACACGCGGAATAAAAAGACTATGCATAACACCAATTGAGGGGTCTTCTCCTTCGATATTTGGCTTTGTTGCAGCGTGATATGTATAATCTATCTTTAACACCAACTGTCACAAACTTAGTACTTCAACATTAAGTGTGTGCAACACTTTGCTAGACTTTCTACCAAATTTTGCTAATCAAGTAAGCCTTTCTTTAAGGATGGAGCAGGATAAAAAGGAATCATTTGATTAACCATCTGAATAAAGTTACAAGACAGTTTGAGAGACAATTGAACAAGACATACAAAAGATCAAGACATACAACAACACTCAACACTCAATGCTCACAAGCACTCAACCCTCACAAGAGGAGACTCACTATCTTAATGAGCTCCCAAAAACAATAATAAGAATGAGGAGAGGTCTTCCCCTTATATAGGCCTCCTCCCCTTTTACCTCGAAAACCAAAGAAAAATATAGATTTCTTTACATAAGGAGGAGCATTGATCATTCCATACTCTTCTAGGCTATTCCACATCTCTCATGCATAATCTTTCTTCAGCATTCTAGAATAATCTCAACATATGTGGAATTATATTGAACATTAGTCACGAGGAAAATAAGTTAATCTTGACAATGTGACAACGAGCATCTCAATTTAATGTTCCTCCATCTGACACATGCGTCCCTCCAATTCCACAATAGGTGTGTTCATGTCCTCTTCCGCGAGAGGCGCATTGAAGAGTGAGTGAGAGAGAGCTAGATCGACTTGCCCCTAGGGTATGATCCTTAAGTAGTGCAGGTTGCTCTTCTTGTCATTTGTTGTTATTCACGAGTACGGTCGTTAGGCGAGTACTATCTTTTGGGAATCTTTGTAGAGTTTGGGAATATCATTCCCATAGAAAGCGCCAAACTATTGTGGGATGCCCGACGCTCCATGGATCGGTCGAGATGGGATGTATTAGCTCGAGAGCTAGCCAGACGCCGCACACGATCAAAGTAGAGACTAACAACTGACAAAGAGACTTTTAGGATGAAAAAACCAAAAAATGTGAAAATCCACATGGCTTGGTCTGTGTTAGTCAAATTGCACTATATCTTGGAGTGTTATAAGTAGAAGAATGCGAGAGGGTGACAGGTCACCGCTCATCCCAAGAGGTGAGAGAAGAAAGAGAAAGGGAAAATATATAAGTCCCCCAGGAGGAATCTTCAAAGGAGAAGGATCTTCAAGAGAGACTTCAAGCGCTAAAGGAAAACTCTGAAGGATCTTTGAAGGAGCTCTCTTATACTTTAGCGTGCTTGGAGGCGATAAGAGATTTGGCATGCTCGGAAATGTCTAAAACTTTGGCATGCTCGAAAGCGATAGGATCTTTGGCTTGCTTGGAAGCGACGAGAGATTTGGCGTACTCGGAAGCGACGAGAGGTTTGATGGGCTCAGGAGCGAAGGGAGCACTGGCATGCTCAGGAGCGTAGGGAGCACTGGCGTACTCATCAACGACAAGGTTGGATGAGTTCTTTGAGCTATCTTCGAGGGGACTTTCCATTTGAGAAGTGAAGGAGATTTTCAAAGCTTCGAATGAATCTTCAAAGACCGAAGGAGATCTTCAAGACATCTTCAAAAATCGAAGATCTTCGAATCGTGTTCAAGGAAACTTCGAACTCTGAAGGAGATCATTGAAGGGATCTTTAAGGGCTGAAGGAGAACTCAGGCAGATCTTCGAAGGAAGACTACAGAGCTCTCTCAGACATAAAATACTAGCTCTTCTCAAATGAGGGCTTTCGGTCTTTTTTATTGATTCTAAGAGAGACATTTTGGTATATGTCGTTATGAAGTCTTGCTATCTACACACCCATGATCTTAATTTGGCTTAGTGCAGTCTCATTATGAGTGATTTTGTTATGCTCAACCTCATGATGAGGAATTTTACTACCCGTACCCAAAATGGAGGACTTTACTATTTGTACCCCCACGATGAAGGATTTTACTGCACTCCATAATGAGGGATTTTACTATATACACACCCCACGATGAGGATTTTACTATCTACACCCAAAGATGAGTGATTTTATTATGTGCATCCTCATGATGGAACATTTAATTATCTTCACTTTATGATGAGAGAAAATATTATCCGCACCAAATGATGAATTGAAGATGGATTTTAGTATGTGCGCTCTCATGATGAAGGTTTTTTACTTTCAACATCACATGATAAGAGATTTTACTATCCACACTCAACGATGAGTGATTTTACTATGTGCACTCCCATAATGTAGGATTTTACTATCTGCATCTCATGAAGAGGGAAATTTTACTATGTACACCCTCATATGGAGGATATAACTATTTGCACCCAATGATGGGTGATTTACTATGTGCACACCCATGATGGTGGATTTTACTATTTGCACTACATGATGAGAGATTTTATTATCCACGCTCAATAATGAAGGAATTTACTATGTGCACTTCCATGATGGATTATTTTACTATCTGCACCCTATGATGAAATATTTTACTATTTGTATCCTATGATGAGGGATTTTACTATGAGCACCCTCATGATGGAGGATTTTACTATTTGAAACCCAATGTTGAGTGATTTTACTATGTACATCTCCATGATGAAAGATTTTACTATCTATACCACATGATGAGAGATTTTACTATCCGCACTCAATAATAATGGATTTTATATTGTCCATCACCATGGTGGAGGATTTTATTATCCGCACACAATGATGAGGGATTTTACTATGTGCACCCCCATGATGGAGATCACAACGACGAGCGAGGAGTGCGACATCGGTGACGAGTGCAGCGGCGGGCGGCGAGCGCGGTCGTGGGCGATGACCGCGACAACGAGTGTGTCGGGAGGCAACGAGAGAGGTGCGCCAGAGCACGCTGGGGGGAGGACTCCCGTGTGCGCGGGGGGATGCACCCGTATGAGGGTTTGTGCTGGGGGCCGCTCCCACGTGCGAGGTGTTTTGCCGTCCATTTGAGGTACCAAACGAACTCAGAATTGCACGAGAATGGGTCGATTGAAATTGTATCGGCGAGCTGGTCTGCAAGACTGTCCCAGTCATCCAATAAAAATAAGAATGTCAAGTGATCGACGATGAAATTTTTTTGATGCCATCAAACTATTTTTTGGAAAATCCCTTTAGGAATCATTCAGTTATCATAAATTTGGAAGGTATTTTGTATTTGCATAGATTTTTGTAAGGCTCTATTTGTTTGTGCATTTCGCTGCTCCGTTTTGGCAAACGCCTCCGTAAGAATCCAAATCCAACCACGATAGTTCTTCCGGAATTGGTCTGTGTCGGAACTCCCTTTTGCCGGACCTTTCGCCGGCGATGCAGGTGGGGAAGGAAAACGCGAATATAGCTTGCAATCAATCTACTACAGCATGGTGCTATCGTTGCTTGGTTTTGCACGAAAGACGCAGAAATCGGTAATAAATTCCGCGGCGTTGAGCTTGTGAATTCCGGCTGCTGCTTCGGTCTCGACTTTCAATGGAAGGGATTACTCACGAGTCACAACTCCGTAGTGAAGACCTGCTGAACTCTACATTCTTTTTCTAGCCACTGGTATTCTTCTTCTTCTTCTTCATTCTTGGATTACTTTCTAACAAGAAACGTGAGTTAGACATGCAGTTCAAGCTGTCAATCTCTAATCAGCTTTACTCCGCTGTGTTTTTTTGACAAATTTACCGGCCTGGATCCTTATCTTCCTTTTTCTCAATAATGATCTTGTTTTCTGTTGTTTTATTATGCTAATTTGCATAGTTAGCGGTTTCCTTTGGTCTCATTGCCGGTGGACTGAGCTTTGAAACTATATCTGGGGTTTAAAATTCACCTGCATTACGATATTCTTCGTGGTGGTCATGCCTACGATCTGTTTGATGAAATGTTACTTTGTTTTTAAGTTTCCATTACTATTCCTAACATATGAGAGTGACTTTTAGCTCTAAACAGGAAAATGTGGTTCACTATTAGCAGAATCCGGTTGCTCATGGGAAGAGTGCCACCTTTCAGATCAGGTAAAAATCAGCATTCACAAGTAGATTTTTTTTTCGTTGGCGTCCACGTCCAGGATACTTAGAAAAACTATGGCTTGATAATGCGCGTGCAACAGAGAAGTGTGGTTTGTCCCGATATTATGGAGTGAGAGTCTCGCTCGAAGATGCCATCGAAGCTCCTAGAAATGGTTATCCCGCTGTTTCTCTGGCGAAAAGCTTAGCCTGCCTTCCAGATGAGCCATTGTTGACAGATAATCATAATACAAAGAGCTCCATGGATCCAAGGAGATCAATCGAAGCACGCATCAAGAGGATGGTGAAGGCACAATATCTCAATGAGAAGTTC
Organism: Platanthera zijinensis; assembly: GCA_039513925.1. Taxonomy (NCBI): domain Eukaryota; kingdom Viridiplantae; phylum Streptophyta; class Magnoliopsida; order Asparagales; family Orchidaceae; genus Platanthera; species Platanthera zijinensis. The sequence goes on from CM077097.1 coordinate 76,934,033, forward strand.
TATGATCTTATGAACACGGTTATAGCAAAACCGGCTACTCTTAGCGATTGCTATGATCTTGTCCAGTTGAATTCCCACGTCGAACAGTCATCACAGAAGGACAACCTTTGCTTCTCGATGATCGCGGAAGAACTTGTGAGTGGTGACTTTAGTGTCAAAGAAAATAGTGTGACAATGCATGGAAAGAATGATAAGTGTAGTTTTTTGGTTCTTCCTAATCTTAAATTGAGAGTTATACAAGAAGCGGTCAGAATAGTGCTTGAGGTTGTGTACAGGCCGCAGTTTTTGAAAATCTCTCATGGCTGCAGAAGTGGCAGAGGACAGCGTTCAGCTCTGCGATATGTTCAGAAGGAGATTCGTAAATCAGATTGGTGGTTCACAATATCCATGAGGAAAGTAGCCGACAACAATGTTCGATCCAAACTAATATCAACAATGGAGGAGAAGATTCAGGATGCCAAGTTGTTTCAGTTCATTTATCAAATGTTTGATGCCGGAGTCCTTAACCTGGTGTTTGGGGTGTTCCCGAAGGGCAACGGGCTTCCTCAGGAAGGTGTTCTCTCCCCTATTCTGATGAATATTTATCTTGATTTGTTTGATAGCGAGGCCATCAGACTGTCCTTGAGATATGAAGTCCTAGGCATTGGTTCGGAACATTCAAAATTACGCTACTGGTTCCGCAGACAGATAAAGAACATGGGCATTTCTAACCACAAGAAATCAAAAATTCCTGATGGAAATAAACTAAAAGTATGCAGGTACATGGATGAAATTCTTGTTTCAGTTTCGGGCTCTAGAGATGTTGCAATGGATGTGAGGTCTGACATGCTAAACTTCCTCAGGAACTCGCTTCATATAGATGTGGAAAATCAAATGGAACCACTATATGTTAATGATAAGACACAGGTTTTGCAGTTTCTTGGCACAGCTATTCTAGTGAGACCCAGAGACACTGAGGCCTTAAGGGCTGTGCATAAATTGAAAGATAAAGTGCAGATGTTTCTGTCTCAGAGGCAGAAGATTTGGGATTGTTTCACTGTTAGAATTGGTAAAAAATGGCTGGCATGGGCTTTGAGAAGATTAAAAGAGTCCGAAATTAAGCAGCTTGGACTCAGCACTCCACTTTTGGATCATTTATCTCGTTTTCGGAAACCAGGAATGAAAACTGATCACTGGTTTAAGTCATTGTTGAAAGTATGGATGCAAGATATGAATGCCAAATGTGAAGTTGATGAAGAAGCTGTGCTCTCCAAGTACATTGTTGAACCGGCTCTGCCTCTCGATATGCGAGAGACCTTTGACAATTTCACGAAGCAGGCAAAGGAGTATGTTTCGTTGGAATCAGCAGAAACTCTCGCATTACTCAAGAGCTCGTTGGCGGAGCCAAGATTCGACAAGCATTCGAATGAGAAAGTTGTTTTCTTAGAGGCGCCGACTGGTTATATAAAGAGAAGTCTGCTTTTTTATGGCGTGGTTGGCTTTCGAGGCTATCCGAAGCACGTTTCTGCATTACTTTTGCATGACGACGAGCTGATAATCTGTTGGTTTTCTGGTTTGAGTCAGAGATGGCTGCAATGGTACTCGGAATATGAAAACTTTGGCTATATTAAGCTTTTGATAGCCCAATGTGTGAGGAAGTCGTGTACTCGGACATTGGGAGCGAAATACCAAGTTTCAGAAGAGCTGATCGAGAAGCGATATGATTCAGAATTGAGCGGAATTCCGATGACTGATGAGTCAGTGGCTGAAATTTCATCGCATTCTGGCGATTCTTCATATGGTACTTATAGCAACTATAACAGTGGATTGTGCCTATTGTCATTGTCAAGGGTTAAAGTACCCGCCAGGTTGTTGAATTGCTCTGTGATGGGATGCACCGCCTCATCACCAAGCATGTATTCTCTCCATGTGAAGGAGAAGCAGAAGTTTCCTGGTTGGAGGACGGGATTCTCGTCATCGGTCCATCCCAGCTTGAATCGTAGAAGGATCGGATTGTGCAGACACCATGTTAAAGCTCTGTACCTTGGAAAAATATCACTTCAGGCTATAGAATTTGGGGCTTTGAGGTGATGAATTCTGATGGGCTATGCAAATCATTGAAAGTTGCTTGGAACCATGAGGTTTTTGCATGCTTTGAAGGGTCATGAATAGGGAGGCATGCTTGGAATGATTGTGACGAGGCAAACTGCGGAGCGTGGCTCGAGGTTTGTGGTATTTCTCGGGTAAATCGTGCCCTAGTGTGAAACGAATTTGGATCTGGGAACTTTCTATCATTTAATGATCACATGATAGTTTGATAGGAAGTTATGATCATGATGTTTTTTTATAAATGCATGATGTTCAATAGTGATGTAGAACAAGCATAGGGCGAGTCCATGAACCGATTTGACTGCCGGGGTCGAAATGGGGGATATATGTTGATGCTGCTGCTGAACTTTGGGAAGCCATGAACCTTGAGGAGGTACGGGAGGTGCAACCTCATTCCACCCAATCAAGGCAAGTTTATTTGTAGGCCCAATTTTTGATCATCCAGAAACTTCCGGCACCTAGACTGTAACATTATAGCGGTAAGGGGAACAAGATCATCTTCATGGAGGAGAGATAGAGGACAGTGGGTGTTGAAAATTGTGAAGTGAAAGTGGGGGGGGGGGGGGGGGGGGGGGGGGGGGGGGGGTTGATCAGGAAGACCGCGCGGCCTGGGCGGACTGATAGTGCGGTCTGGGCGGCTTGGTTGTTGCGGCCTGGTGTTGGTGTCCGTTAGTTTGGCTAGTGGTCTTGCAGTTGGTTGTTCCCTTGAGTAACCAGGCGGATAGATGGTATATCCGCAGAAGTGGCAGACTCTTTTTGAGGTCGCGGAGTCCGCATGTGGCGGACTGTCTTGAGGAGCTGGCGGACTGATCTCTTGTCCGCCGAGCTCGCGCCTAAGTTTGGTTGGTTGTTGGACTTGGTCACAATTTATGACAAGTCCAGGTTGATCGCAGAGTCTGCAATATTCGCTGGTTGATCGGGCGGTTTGTGTCTGTTGGTCGTGGACTTGTGTTGCGGGCTGGTGCGGTATCCACGTGTAGCATGCAGACTGGTGCAGTGTGTGAGCTGTTGCTGTGTTCGCATGCTGTGCAGCGTGCGGACTGGTGCGGTGTCTGCCTGGTTGCGGACTTGCTTCTTGCCTTAATACTTGGAGGATTGGCTGGTGTCTGACTTTGTCCTTGTGGACTGGGCAGACTGCCTTGTGCTAGCTGCGAGCTGGGGTGGTAATTCTATCCACTAGGGCGGTGATCACACTCCTCTCCGTGCCTATAAATAGGACCCCCCGTCACATCAACAGTAACTGAGTGAACAGTAAGTTGAGCGTGAGTTAATTGCTACAGCCTCGGTTTTCTTGTCTGTGTGAATTGAGAAGGTTTAACTGGGTACTGTTTGCAGGTTGTGCGGCTTGCATTGAGAATCCAGGAGTCTGGTTCTGACTGAAGTCAAGAATCAGTGAAGCTTGCGGTTTAAATCGGCGGTTTGCAGCAGGTCGCATTTGTGGCCAGCCAGTCTTCTCTACTTCAGCAAATTCCAGTTCAATAACCTGTCTGCCGGTCTCGGCGGACTAGGCGGTCTGTTCTTTTAGTTTGGCGACGGCTTGCAGAGAGGTTGTTCAGCAGAATAAAGGGTAGTCCGCGAACTTCGCGGACTCCGTAGATCAGTGGTGCAGTAGCGGCTTGGCGGTCTCGGCGAACTCGACGGACAAGGCGGTCTTTGAGGTAGTCTGCTCGGCTTGAGTTCTTGTTTGCTTATTTGCTTCTCCTTTGTACTTGGAGAAATCATGTCTCGCCTTGTATGTCTTGCCTTATAATGAAAATAGTTGATATTACAAGATTTGTGATTGCCTTCTGTTGTCTCTGATTTACTTAGCTCAGTTTATAGTTGGAGTGTTTTTGCGCTTGGTTCCCGTTTCTGCTTGATCAAGTTGTTAGCTTGATAGCTCTAGAAGTTTTTCTTGGTATCAGAGCTATCTCCTGATCAACTTGTGAGATTTCAACGTGGTATCAGAGGGAACAGTGGCTTGAGCAGTGATCAACCTCAGTTCTGCTCGGCGCTTCTGGAAGTTAATAGATCAGTGGTGTTTGCAATGGAAGGAGCTTACGCAAGGGGTCTTGGTATTGAACTTCTTACATCGACTAACTTTAAAAAGTGGAAGTCGTGTATGAAGGGCTATCTTTTGGGTGAGGAGTTATGGGAAGTCGTCGGTGGTGACGACAAGCAAGAAGTGACTGCTGCAGCCAGTACTGCTGAACATGTGAGAGCTTGGAGGAAGACAAATGCTAAGGCAGAGTTTGCTCTCAAGCGGGCTATCTTACCTGAGCACTTTGATCACATCTTAGGATGTGAGTCTGTTGCTGAGATTTGGACAACCATTGATAGTCTGTTCAACAAGAAGAATGTAGCGCGACTACAATTTTTAGAGAATGAGTTGGATAAGGCAACTCAAGGAGATCTGTCCATCTCAAGGTTCTTTCTTAAGATGAAGAACCTGTTCGCTGAGATATTAGCGTTGGATCCTGATGAGCCCATTTCTGAAGCTAAGTTGAAGAGGCACATAGTCCGTGGTTTGCGGAAGGAATATGCGGCCTTTGTCACTTCTGTTCAAGGATGGGCGACTCAGCCATCCTTGCTGGAGCTCGAGAATTTTTTTGCATCACAGGAGAGTCTAGCTAGGCAGATGGCTGAGGTTATTATCTCTGAACGAGGTAGTGAAGCTCTCTTCACTGATAAGAAAAAGAAGAGATGGGAGAAGAAGAAGAAGACTGTTGAGGATGGTCCTTCAACTTTCTATCAGTAAGAGAGGAGCACTGCTCCTAATAAGAACTGGAAGGAGTTGAAGTGCTATAGGTGTAATCGCCAGGCCACTTCAAATGCGACTGTAAGGTCAAGCTACATCCTGGGCATGTTGCAGATAAGAAGGGAGCTGGTTCCAGTGCTGAGGAGGCCGGGTGGGGAGGAGCTTTTCTGACGGGCACATGTGTTCGTGCTCTTTCCACTGTCGACTACCAAAATGACTGGATAGTTGACTCGGGGTGTGGTCATCACCTCACTGGAGACGAGACGAAGTTCTCATCGCTGTAGACATTCTCAGGTAATGAAGCTATTATTACAGCTGATGATTCTGTTCATACTATAGAGAGAGAGGGTGTTGTTTCTTTGGATAGTGCTCAGGGTCCACTCACGTTAAGGAGTGTGTATCACATACCTGACATGAAGAAGAACCTCTTTTCAGTGATCAATGCGGTTGACGCGGGCTATCACATTCTGTTTGGCCCAACAAAAATGAAATTTCTCCGCAACGTATCAACGATAAAGGATGATGTTGCTCATGTATGGAGAAGAGTTAGAGACTTGTTTGTTTTAACAACAAGCTCTTATGTTGATCGGATGAGGGCCAACGATAGCACTGCTATTTGGCATGAAAGGCTAGGGCATGTAGGGATGGACAAGCGTAAAGCTATGGTGATGAGAAGACTTGTGAAAGGCTTGCCAAAGTTGTCATCCTACGGAGATGACTATGTTTGCGCGGGGTGTCAGTTCGGAAAGGCTCATCGCATTCCGTTTGATAAGTCACAAACAAGGACAAAGGAATCATTGGAGTGCATCCATGGTAATCTGATGGAGCCAACTATCACCACTAGTCTTGGAGGCAGCAGATACATGCTGATGCTGATTGATGACTACTCAAGATACACTTGGGTGTATTTCATGAAGGAGAAGTAAGCTGCTTTCCAACTGTTTGTGGAGTTCAAGGAGCTGGTGGAGGGTCGGCTTGGCCTGCGGATCAAGAACTTTAGAATGGACAACGGAGATGAGTTCGTTTCATCCGAGTTCTTTAACTTCTGCAGGAAACACGTGATCTAGAGAGAGCTCACTTGTGCTCATACTCCGCAACAAAATGGTGTAGCGGAGAGGAAGATCCGTCATTTGACGGAAACCTGCAAGTACTGGCTTCATGCAAATGGTATTCCCAGGTCCTTTTGGGTGGAAGGAATGGCCTGCGCAATTTATGTCATCAATCGAATGCCTCTGAGTCCGATTAACATGAAGTCTCATATTGAAATGATGTTCAAGGAGAAGCTTAGCGTAGAACAACTTCGGGTGTTTGGATCAACCTGCTATGTTCACGTCCGGGATGCTCAGAGGACCAAGCTTGATGCAAATGCGAGGAAGCTTGTCTTTATTGGCTATGATGAGCGGAAGAAGAGATGGAAGTGTATGGATCCTGTGACAAGGAAGTTTGTTGTATCAAGAGACGTTGTCTTTGATGAACTAACGTCGTATGGAGGTGGCTCTGTTGAGCTGCAGGAGAGCAGAGTTGATGAATGGCAGAAGGAGGTTGCTGAAGATCTTCAGGTGGAGTTGCCTGTATCACCAGGAGCTCCAGGTGTTTCAAGCTCTGGGCAAAGGCTTCTAGTTCAGGAAGTAGGTGGAGTGACGCTCCAAGTATGCCCAGAAATGGGGCTGATTCTGAAGAAGCAGCGGAGATGGTGAGAAAGGATCAGACTCTTCGGAGATTGAAGAGGATTATCAAGCCACCAGCTCGTTATTGCGAAGGAAATACGGTGAGCTGTCTCTTATTTCTTCACAGACCCCCTGGATGAGAGGGAGCCTTCTAGCTTCAATGAAGCCACTAGAGTCAGGGAGTGGGAAAATGCCATGGATGAAAAGATGGCTGCCCTTAAGAAGAATGTGACCTGGGATCTTGTGCCCAAGGTTGATGGCGTTACTCCTGTGACTTGCAAGTGGGTGTATAAGCTGAAGAAGGAAGATGAGAGCATGAGCGTTACAAGGCTCGCCTTGTAGCTCAAGATTTTTCATAACAGTACGGTGAAGACTATGAAGAGACGTTCAGTCCCGTGGCGAAGATGACTTTAGTTCAAGTGGTGATGTCCTTGGCTGCTTGCCAGGGTTAGAAGATGTGGCAGCTAGACGTAAAGAATGCTTTTGTTTATGGGGAAATCGACAAAGACATCTTCATGGATCAACCACTAGGATACGTATCTGAAGACCATCCAGACTAAGTCTGCAAGCTCCGGAAAGCCCTCTATGGTTTGATGCAGGCTTCTCGAGCCTTGTATGAGAATATTGCAGAATACCTCCAGTTTTGCGGTTATCTTGCTTCAAATTCAGACTCGAGCTTGTTCGTTAAGAAGAAGGGGAGCTTCTGGTCTTGGTGCTGTTGTACGTGGATGACATGGTCATCACGGGGAACTCCAAGGAGGAGGTAGCTAGGCTCAGGATTGATTTAGCTATAAGATTCGAGATGAACGACTTGGGTGAGTGTTGGGTACATTGAAAAATATGTACCAGATTTGGAGAAGTCTCACCTAACTCAATGATATACATCAAGGTGTATTTGATGGAATGTTGAGTTTGAATGTGCAGGTTAAAGAAATGCAGAAAAATATTCTAAATACAAGTGTCGACAATGGTCAAGGACTTGTGTCGACACCATAAGCCAGCTGTGTCGACACCTCAGGACTTGTGTCGACACACAGAAATTTTGTTAGCAGTAGGTGTGTCGACACACAGGACTTGTGTCGACACACACTCAAGAAATCTGTTAACACCAGCTATGTCGAGACAAGAATTGTGTCGACACACAGGACTTGTGTCGGCACACACTCAAGAAATCTGTTAACACCAGCTATGTCGAGACAAGAAGCAGTTGTGTCGACACAAAGGACTTGTGTCGACACACACTCAAGAAATCTGTTAACACCAGCTATGTCGAGACAAGAAGCAGTTGTGTCGACACACATGACTTGTGTCGACACACACTCAAGAAATCTATTAACACCAGCTATGTCAAGACTAGAAGCAGTTGTGTCGACACACAAGACTTATGTCGACACATCCAATAGAAGCTGTGTCGAGAAGATAAAGTATGACTGTGTCGACAATGTGGGAGCTGTATCGACACCTTCAAGACTTGTGTCGACACATGGTCTATTTGTGTCGACACATTTGGAGTTGTCTCAACGCCCGTTTCTGCTGAGATAGAAGTTCAAGGAGGAGTCAGTTATTAAGATTGAAGACCCGACAGCTGTCATAAGTAATAAAGCTGACACATCTGTCAGAGCTGTTAGAAGACCGTTATGAACCAGATCAGCCAGAAACCTTGGATGGGGTCTATATAAAGACATGTGCTATCACAAGCCCATATAGCTTTGAAGCCTGAAAAAGTCTGAATAGCTTGAGAGTTTGAGAAGTAAAAAAGGGGAACAAGAGACAAACCCAAAAGAAGGCAGATCCCGAAGAGTCTGCAAGAAAAATTTAGATCTGATTCTGAATTCAGGAAGGGAGATGGATTGAAGATCAACTCCAACTCTAATTGAAGATCAACCTTACTTTGTTCATATTCAAGAAGCTTTGAAGAAAGTTAAGAAAGGTTTGATCTAGAGTAATCAGTTCAATCAAGAATTGATCAAGAAGCCTTCACTCTATTCTCTTTCTATAGGGGTGAAGTTTTTATTATTTTAAACAATTAATTTCCTTGTAAGATCTTATATAGATCTGAGTTGTAAATTTATGAAGGCTGTGGTAGGACTGAGTGCCTGAGGTAGTACTTGAAGAAGTCTGAGTTATAGGCCTGGTGATAAAGGCTGAGGTAGGGCTGTTGCCTGAGGTAGGATTCTTGGGAAGAATGTGAGGTGTAGGACTTGAAGAAGTCTGAGTTGTAGGAACCAGTTGGGTTCTGAGTTGTAAGATCTATAGATCTGAGATAGTGGAAGGAAGTTTGGCCGAATCCAATACTCTGCTGGATAGGTGAAGGGGGAGAGTGGACATACCCATAAATTGGGGAACCACTATAAACCATTGTGTACTGTGCTGTGAACTTGCTGTGATTGTTTGTGCTGTGATTATTTTACTGTGCTTTAACATTGTTAATTGTCTAAGTTGATTAAAAGGATTTGAACTTATTCACCCCCCTCTAGGTATTTACGGTCTATCAACCTAATCTTTCAAGTGATATCAGAGAGAGGTTGACTCAAATATAGACCTAATAGTCTGAGTAGATCTCCAAGGCAATTAACTGATTAGCCAGAATAGGTTCAAGTGAAAATCAGAAGGAACTTGGATCCATGAAACTACCTATCTGCAGGAAAGAGAATTTTGGTATATGGAAAGAAAGGGTCAGATTATTCATGGAAGTATCTGATCCAAGAATTTACATCACAGTTTTGGATGGTCCTTTCATTCATATGAACATATCAGTTCTTGATGCAAATCTCAAAACACCAAAGAGCTATTCTGAAATGATTAAGGAAGAGATCATCTTAGCTATCTTAGGCAAGAGAGCACAAAACATAATTGTGAGTGTCATAGATGATTCTACATTTCAGAATCTGGTTCATTGCAAAACCTCCAAGGAGATGTGGGACACCTTGATTGTCTATATGGAGGGAACTGAAAAATTTAGAGAGGATAGAAAGTCCATGCTGAATCAAGAATATGAGAGCTTCAGACAAGCCAAGTCAGATAGCGTAGCAGAATGTTACAAGAAGTTCTTTAGAATTGTAAATGAGTTAATGACCTATGGAAGAGTGTTTAACACATATGAACTGAATGACAAGTTTCTTAGGTCACTAACCAAGGTCTGAGATACAAAAATATGTGCCATCAGAGAAGTGGTCAGGCTTGCTGATACACCTCCACCAACCCTGTTTGGTAAACTGTTATCTTATGAGATGCAGCTCACTGTCAGAAAGGAGGAGGAGAAAAGCAATAAGTCTGAATACAAAGAAAGGTCAGTTGCCTTCAAGGCTGAAGCTACAAGAAAGGGCAGGAGAAAGTCACCTTCTCCTCCAAGGAAAATTGCTGAAGTTGAACCAGAAGATACTGACATCAACACTTCAGACAACCACAATTCTGATGAGGACTTTACTGTCTTTACAAGACAGTTTCAAAGATTCATGAAGAAGAAGAAATGGAGAACCAAGTCATCTTCATCTTCCTCCAAGGATGACTATTACAAGAAGAAGAAGACTTCTAAGGATGACAAGTATGGCTCTAATCCTAGTAAACAAACATCTTCTAAAATTATTTGTTATTATTGCAACAGGCCAGGACATGTCATAGCTGAATGTCCTGATAAAAGAAAGGAGTCTAAGGACAAGCAGAAGCATCAGAATATGGGCAAGAAGGAGAGATCCCTTGTTGCCCAGAAGCAGAAGAGTTGGACTGACTCTGCATCATCAGAATCTTGAGAAGGGGATGAAGCAGAAGCCTATATTTGATTGTTCTCTCTCTACAGAAGAGGATCCTGTAGAATCTGAATTCTTGCAAATGTTGGATTCTATCAATGGATGTGAATAATATTATTGTAGAGGGCTGATGGCTCTATTTGAGGAAGATAAGTGCCATGATCAGCCTGGTCCCAGTAACGTATACAATCCATCCTTAGCTTCTGAGTATTATACTTGATCAGAATCAAAAGCATTTGCATCAAGAGATGTGGATGGTTCTGAATCTGAAGGGGATGTTCATCAATTAATTGATGAGCATGGTGGTCCGTTGCAAGCCCTTAAGAGAAGCAGATTCCTTGTTAAGAAGCAGGCTGATGAAATTGAATCTCTCAAACTAGCTGCATCAGATTTTTCAAAGATGTTGGATTTGAAATTAAATGAGGTTGCCAAACTGAAAAACATAACTGTTATTCAGATGGGTACAATCACTTTCAAAAATAATCACATCAAGAATCTGGAAGTAAGACTTCAGAAAGAGATGGATCTAGTGGCTAAATTCTCTATGCCAAAGTCAGTCTTACCCATAATTGATAATTTCATCTCCCAAAAGGGTAAGACAGGATTAGGCTTTAAGGGAAGAATAAGGGCAGCCAATTCTCAAAAAAAAGGCAAAGCCCCAGTTCAGCCACTAGCCTTCAAACCCCCTATTTCTTTTAGAAAAGTGCTGCAGCCTACTAACAGGTATGATCATGACATCACTCATGGTCACTATAAGTATGGTGATCTGAATGGCAAGGGTGCAAATGCTAATAGGGCACCCCATGAGCAAACCCATCAGGTTCTTAAGAAATCTTTAGTATTTGCTGCTCCAGCACTTGCACTTAAAAGGATTGCTGACAACAATATTGTTAAGCCTGTACGTAAGAAAAGGTACAACAGATTTGAGTGCTGGTGTTGTGGCAAGGTGGGCCACTTTGCCATTGACTTTTTGTTCAATGCTAGTATTCAGAATAAGGCCAGCTTACCTGTCAGAAAGGCTGCACGTAAGCATGTCAAAAATCAAGCTAACTTGAACCTAGGACCCAATAACTATTGAGGTTCTAAGGATAGGTAATTTTATTTGATGTAGGTGAGTCCAAGTGGCCATACCCCTATATGGTACTTGGACAGTGGATGTTCCAGGCACATAACTAGAACAAGAAGGATGCTGAAGGATTACTCACCTATAGAAGATGGACCCAAAGTGATCTTTGGTGGATATGAAAAAGGAGTCATAAAAAGGTTTGGTAACATTTCCTGTAACTCTATCACTATCACTCAAGTGGCTTATGTGAAAGGTCTGAAACATAACCTAATTAGCATAAGTCAACTTAGTGATATTGGTTATGACACTTCTTTCCTTAAGGGTGTGTGCCAAATAAGAAGGTAAAGTGATCAAGAAATCATTCTGACAGGAACTAGGAAAGGAAATATCTATTGTCTTAACCTTGATTGTGAGAATAAGTACTCACCTATCTGTCTAGTTGTAGATGAGAAAGCATCTCATTGTGTCCAATGGAACAAGAGACTAGCTCACCTGAACTATAAGTCAGTAGGCCAACTCTTTTATTTGGAGTTAGTGAGGAATAGTCCTCAAGTCAAGTGCATTTATAAGGGTGTGTGTTCAACTTGCCAAAAGGGCAAATAGACCAAGACCTCTTTCCATGGACATGATACCAAAGATTCTGTAAGATGTTTATACCTCTTGCATATGGATCTATTTGGTCCTATGCCAGTTCATAGTCTAGGTAGGAAAGTCTACACATTTGTGGTTGTGGATGACTATTCTAGATTTACATGAGTTTTCTTCTTGAGGTAGAAATTTGAAACTCCAACTGTTTTCCAGAATTTTGTTAGATAAATTCAGAATGAACTTAACAATTCAGTGGTCAAAATCAGAAGTGACCATGAGACTAAATTTCAGTCTGAATGTATGACAAAGTTCTGTGAAGAATTTGGGATTCATCAGGAGTTCTCCTTACCTAAAACTCCCCAACAAAATGGGGTTGCTGAAAGAAAGAATAGGACTCTTATTGAGGTAAGTAGAACTCTACTAAGTGACACTTCTCTCCCTGAATACTTCTGGGCTGAGGCAGTAAACACTGCATGTCATGTTCTCAATAGAGCTTCCATCAACAAGAGACACAGGAAGACTCCCTATGAGATTATGAAATTCAAAAAACCAAACATATCCTACTTTAGGATCTTTGGTAGCAAATATTATGTTCTGAATAATGGCAAGCATTATCTAACTAAGTTTGCTGTCAAATCCCTAGAAGGGATATTTGTTGGGTACAACAATAACAGTAGAGCATACAGAATCTACAACTTGACTACACAAGTTGTAGAAGAATCTGTCCATGTAGTTTTTGATGAGTCTATGCTTATTAACTGTGAGCTGTCTAGTACTTCTGTTAGCCCTATAGGTTTGAAGAAAAAGATGGACAAGCTTACAATTAGTGAAGACCTTTCTATAAGTCAGGATGAAGAAAATGATGGATGCTGTCCAGGGGGAGTACAAGACTCATTGAATGAAGAAGAATACAATGGAGTTCATCTATGTGAGGACAATGGAGTAGACCAAGAGGTGGATAGACTTCCTACAGCAAGAAGATATTTGAAGGATCATCCAGCACACAAAATCATTGGTGATGCAAGTCATGGAGTTCTGACCAGAAGCAAAAGCATGAACACAGTTCTCTATTCAAGCTTCTTGTCCCAGATGGAACCTAAGAAGTTTGAAGAGGCCATACAAGACATAAATTGGATTTATACCATGCAGGAAGAGCTGAATCAATTTAGAAGATGTAAAGTCTGGGAGTTAGTTCCTAAACCTAAGAATCACAATATCATAGGAACTAAGTGGATCTATAGGAACAAGGTAGATGAAAATGGCACCATAGTCAAAAACAAAGCCAGACTGGTAGCAAAGGGCTACCGACAGGAAGAAGGGATAGACTTTGATCAGGCATTTGCCCCAATGGTAAGGTTGGAAGCAATAAGACTGTTCCTGGCTTATGCAGCTTATCAAGGGTTCAAAGTATTCCAAATAGATGTCAAGTCAGCTTTTCTGAATGGAGACTTGAAGGAAGAAGTATATGTAGAACAGCCATCAGGTTTTGTTGATTCTCATTATTCCAACTATGTATATAGGCTTAAGAAAGCTCTATATGGATTGAAACAAGCCCCTAGGGCTTGGTATGAAACTTTGTCTGCCTTCCTTATTGAGAATAAATTCTCAAGAGGGAAGATAGACAAGACTCTATTCTTTAGGGAATCAAAAGGCAAGATCATCATAGTCCAGATATATGTTGATGATATTATCTTTGGATCAACTGAAAATAACTTTTGTAGTAAGTTTGTCAAACTTATCCAAGGGAAGTTTGAGATGAGCAGCATGGGTGAGCTGAAATTTTTCTTGGGACTCCAAGTTAGACAGACTGATGATGGATTGTCCATATCTTAGTCTAAGTTCACCAAGGAGTTAATTAAGAAATATGGCATGGTGATGACTACTTTTAGTAATCGTTTATGGTATAATTTATAAGAAGAAATCCCTAAGTTTATTTATATATTTTTTGTTTATTTTATACTTATTTTGTTTTATTGCTCGTTTAATGTCTTTTGTGGTTTGTTATTATAATTTCTAGTTTTATTGTTTGTGTTTTGTTCTTTTTATTTTATGTTTTGTGTTTTGTTATATTATGATATATAAGTTCTTAGTTTTATTTCGTTTTATATGTTTTATATTTTTATTATGTTTAGTTATATTTTGTTATGATAATAATATAATGTTTTGTTGTGTTTTGTAGGTCCAAAGCCTTCACTTTGGAGGGGCCCTTGTCCAACATGCATGCTGCCCGGCCACTTATGGTGCAGCCCATATCATGATGCAGCCCCCCCCCCATTATGCTCGGCCAGCCCACATGTCCAAGCCGAGCCCTCAAGCAAGCAGCCCTCATGTCCAAGCCGAGCCCTCCTCCATTTGGAGCAGCCTACTCAAGACCAAGAGCAGCCCACCACCCTACCCGTGCCCATGCAGCCCATACAAGCAGCCCATTATGCTTGGCCGACCACTCAAAGCAGCCCCTCTCTCTCCCTCATCATTTATTTCAAGCATGCATACATGTGGCCGGCCACCCTCCTCCACACTCATCCACTTTCTATTAAAAATCTCCTATTTTCATTTCATTAAATGCCATACAATACATCCATCATACTCTCTCTCTCCCTTCATTTAATTGCATGCATGAACATCTCCCCTCATGTGGCCGGCCACCCCCCCTCTCTCTCATTCCCATCTTGTCTCTTTTTAATTATTTTCTCCACTCTTATGACTTTCATCCCCCCTTATTTATTTTACATTTTCCAATTGCATTTCCATAAATTAAATATATGCATCCTCCCATTTTCTCCCCCCTTCATTTATTACATGCATGAACCCACTTCACCATGCATGGCCGGCCCCCCCTATTGCCCCTTTATTTCCACATTTTCTAGAATCTTCCCTCCTCATCTATAAAAGGAGCCCATGGTCTCATGTTTAGGAGATTGGACTTTGGAGAGAGAGCAAGTGGAGAGTACAAGTCAAGAGAGTTTTTTTCATTGTAATTTTATTTTCTAGTTTCCCTTGTTGTAATCTCATTTTGTTTAAGTAGTATAATATCATTTTGTTTTAAGCATTGTGTACTTTTTTCCCTTTTAGTATAAAAAATGAAATTTTCTTCTCTTATTATTGTCGTTCTCTTTTCCAATATGCGTAGCTAATTTTCTTGTAGCATTTGATCATGAGGATCCATGAATTGAGATGAGGATTTTTCTTACTTCGTAATTCTATTTTTGCTAAAATTTTGCTTGATCCTTCTTTGATTTATTTTGTGTCGACTCCGTATTTTTGGTATACGGTAGTAGGCTTTGATCTCATTTCATAGTAGTCGAGAGACTCCTTATTTGAATGATCACTCAAAGAAGGAAGGAGTTGAACGTAACCCTAGAGATAGGATGACGTAAATCCTCCGGATTGGAGTCAAATCCAATAGTGCGGATCACCTCGATAATGCAACTTTAGGCTTCTCTAATTTGTAAAGAGATTTCGATCAAAGAGTCTATAAGTTAGGAGACCTAATGCTCTAGCGAGATTTTGTCTTATTTTCGGATCCGTCACGGTCGAGTTATTTCGCAATTATAAAATTACATTTTTATTTCTCTTATCTCTTTTTATGGTGAATCATCGATCAAGTGCTATCTTATAATCTATAGTTTCGTCTTAATTTCGTTTAGTTTAATTTTAATTTTTCAAATCCTCCATCATTAATCATACGGTAGAATAATTGTTAAAGCGTGAGTAGTAGTACTGGACACCCCCGAGTTTAAATACGACCTTGGTACTACAATTCGATAGGTACACTTGCCTTTTCGAGTTGAAAGTAATTTTCACATCAAGTTTTTGGCGCTGTTGTCGGGGACAGTTTTTCGTCAATATTCTGAAAACGCTTTCGCTATTACTTCTGCAAAAATCCAAAAAAAAATTTCTTTTTCATATTCAAGTTTTTTTTAATTTCCTTTCTTTTATTCTCTCCATTTTAATTTTTTAGTGCATGACCCGCACGAATCCGTCGCTACTTGTTGATTTGGACCCAGAAATCGAACGCTCCTTTCAGAGACAACTACGATTCGGGGCTTTCACTTCTCAAACAGCGGTTGAGGATTCCTACGGTGATTGTAATTTTAATTCTGAAATGGGAGATCCTAACCCAGGAATGGCTCAGCAAAGGTCCATGTCCGATTATGCTCGACCCAACCTGGAGGGAACAGAAATAAGTATTGTTCGACCTGCGATTGCGAACAATAACTTCGAGTTTAAGCCTAACATCATACAAATGGTGCAGCAATATGTACAGTTCGACGGATTACAAGATGAAGATCCGAACTTACATATTGCTAGTTTTCTTGAAATCTATGACACCTTTAAAATTAATGGTGTCTCAGACGATGCTATAAGGCTAAGACTCTTCCCATTCTCCTTAAGAACCAAAGCCAAATAGTGGTTGAGTTTTCTTCCAAGAGGATCAATCACTACTTGGAACATATTAGTTGAAAAATTTCTTGCAAGATATTTCCCCCCCCCCCCCCCGCCAAAACTGCTAAGCTAAGAAATGATATAACTTCATACTCTTAAATTGCTTCTGAGACCCTCTATGACACTTGGGAGAGGTTCAAAGAACTTTTGAGAAGATGCCCACATCATGCTCTGCCTGTATGGTTACAGGTCCAGACATTTTACAATGGGCTAAATCAAGAAACTAAGCAAATGATAGATGCCACTTCCGCTGGTTCTTTGGACCGCAAAACTCCAGAAGCCGCTCTTGAGCTTATCGAGGACATGGAGATGAACACTTATCAGTGGAATTCGTCTAGGACTCGCCCATCTAAACCTGCAGGTATCTATGAAGTGGATTCGGTGTCGCAACTGACGCTGCAAGTGGAAATGCTGAACAAGAAGATTTCGGAGATGACTGCTGCCTCCGCTGCTAAGGTATTTGAAAATGTGAATGCTGCTGCTGCTGCTGCTGCCGAGAAGGTGTATTATCTGGGGATCATACCCAGGCCTCCTCAAAATAATTTTGCCAATAATTTTTCTGCTTTTTCTAATTTTTCTACACCTCCTGGTTTTAATTCTTCTTCGAACTCATATCACCCTGGATGGCGTAACCATCCTAATTTTTCTTGGAGTAATAATGCTAATGTCGTACGCCCACCGCACGATTTTACACCACCACCACCACCACAACAAAACCAAAACTTTCAAAAATCTTCCCCTTTGGAAGAGATCCTTTCTAAATATATAAGTTCGAACGAAGCTAATATTAGAAGTCTAACTGGGTCCGTGAAAAGTTTAGAAAACCAGGCCGGGCAACTTGCCAAGGCTTTTTCCGAGAGACCACCTGAAACTCTTCCCTCGAACACTGAACCTAACCCAAGGGAGCACGCAAATGCGATTTCCCTTTGGAGCGGTAAGATTGTTAACGAGCCCACCACAAGGGAAGAGCCAAAGGTGATTGTCCCTCCTGTTGTGGAAACAATTATCCCCACGGAAAATGAAAAATCTACTTTTGATAAAGAAAAAGATATTTCTGTTTTTTCTGATTTTGGAAAAGAAAATGATGACGTTCAAAATGATGCCCCGGTTGTTATAAAGGAATTTCCGCCACCTCCTTATCCGGCTCGACTTAGGAAAGAAAAACTAGACGATCAGTACCAACGTTTCTTTGAAATGTTCAAACAAATTCATATTAATTTCCCATTTCATGAAGCGATTAGTCAAATGCTTAAGTATGCAAAATATCTTAAGGATTTATTAACGAACAAGAAGAAATTAGAAAATTTATCGCATGTAACCTTAAATGAAGAATGCTCGACGGTCGTTAAAAACTCTAATCTTCCTAAAAAGATAAACGATCCGGGTAGTTTTTCCATTTCTTGCATTTTTGGTGATCTGTTCGTTAAACTTGCGTTAGCGGATCTAGGAGCGAGCATCAATTTGATGCCCTTTTCTTTATTCAAAAAGCTAGGATTGGGCACTCTTTGCCCTACAAGAATGAGTATCCAGTTAGCTGATAGGTCAATTAAGTATCTGTTAGGTATCGTTGAGGATGTGTTAGTGAAGGTCGACAAATTCATCTTCCCGGTGGATTTTGTCATTCTCGATATTGAAGAGGACGTCGAGGTCCCTCTTATCCTTGGTCGACCCTTCCTAGCCACCTCTCGAGCGGTCATCGATGTTAGTAACGGAAAGTTGTTTTTGCATGTGGGAGATGATGAGGTCACATTTTTTATCAATCAATCAATGAAAAACTCTTTAAAAAATGATGACTCATGCTTCTTTCTTGATGTTTTAAATGAAAATTCCTCACTTTCTCTTTCTAACATCTCTTCAAATGAATTTTCCTCTTCTTTTTCTGAAATTTCTTCAAATGATTTTGAAAACACGGTTATGTCATTACAAGCAAATTTTGAAAATGATTCTGTCTTTGGTAGAAAAAAGTATGAAAGTCTTATTTTTGAAAAAGAAAAGAATTTGAAAAACTCTTATGATGAACCACCCCATATTGATTTAAAACCACTCCCTGATCATCTAAAATATGCCTTTCTTGAAAAAAATTCTAAATTGCACGTTATAATCTCTGTCTATCTTTCTCAATCCAAAAACGATCAGTTGATCGAAGTTCTACAAAAGCATCGCCGAGCTATAGCGTGGGAAATTTCCGACATTTCTGGCATAAGCCCTTCTTTTTGTACTCATAAAATATTTTTTGAAAATAATTCTAAGGGTATAGTCCAACCTCAACGTCGTCTTAATTCTAATATGAAAGAGGTTGTGAAGGGTGAGGTTCTTAAGTTATTAGATGCGGGGATAATTTATCCTATTTCTGATAGTCAGTGGGTAAGTCCGGTCCAGGTTGTTCCTAAGAAGGGTGGGATCACGGTAGTAACAAATGAAAATAACGATTTAATTTTAACTAGGACGGTAACGGGATGGAGGATGTGCATCGATTACCGTAAATTAAATGATGCCACTCGTAAAGATCACTTCCCCCTCCCCTTTATCGATCAAATTTTAGAACGCTTATCCGGTCATAGTTTTTATTGTTTTCTCGACGGTCTTTCGGGATACTTCCAAATCCCTATCGCACCCGAGGGCCAAGAGAAGACAACATTCACTTGCCCCTTCAGAACGTTTGCTTATCGTAGAATGCCTTTCGGGTTATGCAACGCATCCGCTACCTTTCAGCGGTGTATGCTTGCTATTTTTGATAAATACGTAGAAAATATTATGGAAGTGTTTATGAACGATTTTTCTGTTTTTGGCGACTCCTTTAACTTATGTTTAGCAAATTTGGAAAAAGTTTTACAACGCTACGAAGAAACAAACTTAGTTTTAAATTAGGAGAAGTGCCACTTTATGGTACGTGAAGGCTTAGTCCTTGGCCACAAAATCTCCGCTAAGGGAATTGAAGTGGACAAGGAAAAAATTGAAGTAATTGAAAAGTTACCGCCGCCTACAAATATTAAAGCGATTAGAAGTTTTTTAGGGCACGCGAGTTTTTATCGACGATTCATTAAAGACTTTTCAAAAATTACTAAGCCTCTCACCCACCTTCTCGAAAAAGAAACTCCTTTCGTTTTTGATGAATCTTGTCTCGCTGCGTTTGAATTAATTAAATCCAAACTTATAAATGCTCCTATTATGATCGCCCCAGTTTTGGATTTACCATTCGAAATAATGTGTGATGCGAGTAATCATGCGGTAGGTGCGGTTCTAGGACAACGTATAGCTAAGAATTTCCACCCAATCTACTACGCTAGCAAAACGCTTAATTCAGCACAACAAAATTACACAACTGAAAATGAACTCTTAGCTGTTATTTTTGCTTTTGATAAATTCCGACCGTACGTTACTCTTGCTAAAGTTATTGTTTTTAAGGATCATTCCGCTTTTAAGTACCTCCTTTCTAAACCGGATGCCAAGCCGCGTCTTATTCGTTGGATCCTCTTACTTCAAGAATTCGACTTGGAGATTCGGGATAAGAAAGGAACGGAAAACCTAACGGCTGATCATCTTTCTCGTCTTGAAAATCCCAAACATGATATTTTAAATGAAAATTTTATTAATGACTCTTTTCCGGATAAACAAATTTTAAACATTTCTTCTTATACCCCCTGGTTTGCTGATCTGGCCAATTATCTTGTGGCACGGGCCCTTCCAAAAGAATACTCTTCTCACCAAAAGAAGAAATTCTTTTCGGAGTTGAAGTATTATTTTTGGGAGGACCCCTTTTTATTTCACATTTGTGCGGATCAGGTGGTTAGAAGATGTGTTTCCCAGGAAGAGGACAACAAATTTTAAAGCATGTTCATGAAGGTCCGACTGGCGGGCATTTTCAAGCAAACCGCACCGCCCACAAAGTGCTTAGTGCTGGCTTTTACTAGCCAAGCATATTTAAAGATGCGCAACTCTTTGTGAGCGGGTGTGATCGGTGCCAACGGACTGGAAACATCTCTAATAGAAATGAAATGGAACAAAATTATTTTATCGAATGCGAAGTTTTTGATTTGTGGGGCATAGACTTTGTCGGCCCATTTACCTCAAGTTTAGGAAATAAATACATTTTAGTCGCCGTAGATTACGTCTCTAGGTGGGCGGAGGCCCAAGCTTTACCAAGTAACGACGCTCGCGTAGTCATAAATTTCTAAAAAAAATTATTTTCACGTTTTGGTTTTCCTCGAGCGATCGTTAGTGATAGGGGGAGCCATTTTTGTAATGCCCAACTAGCTAAAGCGTTAACTAAATATACCGTTACGCATAAATTATCCACTGCTTATCACCCCCAAACTAATGGTCAGGTCGAGGTAGTCAATCGAGAACTAAAAAGAATTTTGGAAAAAACTTTTTCTACTTCTCGTAAAGATTGGTCCCTAAAATTAGACGATGCTCTTTGGGCCTATCGGACAGCGTACAAGACCGCCATCGGTTGTACTCCTTTCTGATTGGTCTATGGAAAATCATGTCATCTTCCGGTAGAAGTAGAACACCCAGCGTATTGGGCGTTAAAGTTTTTTAATTTCGATCTGCACTCAGTCGGCGAGAATAGTAAAAATCAATTGAATGAACTCGATGAATGGAGAGCGTACGCTTACGAAAATAATAAATTTATAAAGAACGCATGAAACTTTATCACGATAAGAACCTGTGCCATCCTAAAATGTTTAAACCAGGCGATCAGGTTCTTCTTTTTAATTCGCGTTTACGTCTCTTCCCTGGAAAACTGAAATCTAGATGGTCTGGACCGTTTACAGTCAAACAGGTTTTTCCTTATGGAACCGTGCTACTCTCGCACCCGGATAAGGGTGACTTTAAAGTAAATGGGCATAGACTTAAATTATATTTTTCTAATGATTCTGTGTCTCCTGCAAAGGAGAATCTTATTTTGGACTCTTGAATATTTCTCTTCATGTGGACTTTTATTTTATTTTTTATTTTTGGACTTCTAATTATGAAACCTTTTTAAATTTATTCGGACTTTAAATTGTTGTAATAGAGAACAATCTTGGGCACCTGCTCACAGACTCTATTTTTTTCTGCTTTTATTTTGCTCTTCCTCCCGGTGGCTCAAGTACAAGTTCGTGATCGCCGCTCCAATGTTGCTGATATAAAGATGGATCCAATCAAACCTGCTGATGATCAAGTGCACCGCAAAGCAAGCATGCGGGAGCGACATCCACCTTCATCTCACAAACCCGGAGAAGTACTGTTCTTTTTTATTTCATTTACTTTCTGCATTTTTCTCTCCTTCTTAGTGTAACACCCATATCCGTCACATAGTATATAACAGTAGGTCCGGCCGGGGCCCGACGCCATATACTACGGACAGACCGGTTGGTTATGCATTGAAACCATTCAACCAATCACAACGTCCTACACAGCACCTAGCGGAAGCAATTATTAAGTTGCACAATTAAGAACCCTGCCAACATGAATGTCCACGCAACTAGAAATAAGGAATGTTTAATACATGGATATTGGCATTAAAGCGTTACAAGAGTTTGCTTAATAAAAAGTGTCTTCCAAACCTCGGCATGCAGGTCGGTCACACATGAGTACAAAAAGGAAAACACTCAAACCTTGGCCTTCGAGGCCCGACACAGCAACTTGGGCTTTAGCCCGCTATTTACCTCTCGGCTCCGCAGCACCTGCAAGCAACAATCCACCGCATGGTGGTAAACAAAGGAAACGGTCAGCTATGCTGACCAAATTATAACGACTCCGCCCCCAAACTGGGGAGGCAAAGCTTCTTCCCTACACTTGTTAGCAAAACAAGCAACGTAGCAAAATAAGCATCACATCACAGGTGCACGCTCACACGGCCGTACACCCCGTGCTCTCAGGGCACTTACTCGGCGAAGCCAGTCCGAACCCCGTCCGGTCCTCGACTCCATCACCACCCCCAGGGTGGAAATCTTGTGAGCATTTAGTCTTCTCAGCCGCAGCCTAGAATCGATCTCCAAACCTCGATAAGTCCCACGTAAAACTTTAGGTCGCTTTAACCGAGCAGGTGGAGCGGTTAGGGGTACACCAGCCCGTTGCTCACCCCGCCATTGCCATTAGGCCTTTGACGCGGACTAAGCTTCCCCAGTCCCAAATAACGATCAAACATGGTACATAGCCCCGCTATGTACCCGATTGGCTCCCAAGCCACCGATATGACAGAAATGCGTTTCCGTCCAGATTTCCGGGTGCACCTCGGGGTTAATCCCCCAGATTCTATGATGCATACTACCGCATAGCAACCCGAAAACAAACACGACGCTCGGAGTCTTATCCGGCCAACAATGCATAGCAAATCATCACCGATCCGGACCAACACGTCCGGGTAGGCTTCACACATCATGCTTATGTCCGTACTACGATTCCGGACTCTAACAAGGGGGACTTTACATATCTACCCCAAGGAATACCGCAATCTCGCCGCTCACTCGCAGGAGAAGGGTTTTCCCATGCAAAATGAGAAGAGCTTCACAAGCTCAAGAAGAGAATCGTTACCCTTGCATTCTTCCGCGGTGCCATGAAAAACTACGCGGTTGGAAAGCACCGCAACGGCCTCGCCTTCACGGATCTGGACTCGGATCGCGATTCGGAGCTCCGAAGCTCCACCGGCGGCCGGATCTTGGCCTTCCTCCTCCTCCTTGCTCTCCCCTCTCTCTAGACTTTAGAAAGAGAACCAAGGGGATGAAATGAGGGATTGCAAACCCTATTTCCGGGTTTAAACCGCCATCATCCACCCCCAGCCGTCGGATCCCAAGCCAAGGAAATCGAACGGCTACGATTCAGCCCAATTTTTTAAAATCTGGGCCGAACACGACCTGCGACATGCCCGTGTCCAGGGCCGTGTCGCTCATTCGCCATCTCGACCAACGCGATAACCAGCACACGGCATTCGACACGGCCTCAAACACGCTCGTGTCGCATGCGACACGGCCGTGTTACGACCCGTGTCACGCCCCGTGTGCAACTGCTAACACTTACTTCCCGAGGAGGGCACGGCTTGCGACACGGCACCCGACACACCCGTGTCACATGTGACATGCCCGTGTATGTGACCGTGTCATGGCCCGTGTGCATGACTCAGAAAACTCCCTAGCGTGACACGCCCTGGGACACGCCCGTGTCACAGGCCGTATGCCTCAACTCGACGATCGCCGATCGTCAAAATGTCGACCACATGACCCGTGGCCGAACACGCCCGTGACACGCCCGTGTCACGCCCGTGACACCTGCTCCAAAACCTAGACTTGGCTTAAAACGTCACCGGCCCCTCTTTTGAGTTTCGGGGGTGTTACAACTCTCCCTCCTTAAAAGAATTTCGTCCACGAAATTACTAAAGGAGAGAAAACAGAAACTCTCAGCGGTACCCAGGCGGAACAGCTCCGGGTACACACCCTGCATAGGTTGCTCTCATTCCTAAGAGAGCTCCTTGCTATCGCAATTGCCCCACCGGACCACGACTATCTTGATTTCCTTGAGACAAAGTCGCTCGACTTCACGGTCTCCAAAACGAACAGGTTTGACCCTAGACGTCAACCTTTTGTCCACCAAAACTTGATCATTCACGATCAAGTTCGAAGGCTCTTGCGCCGCCTCACCAAACTGCTCTAGAAATCTCAAGTGGTCCAAGGTATACCGGGCTCAGCTTCCCCAAGCGTCGCTCCCGTGAAACACTCTTGAACGACTATAAGTTCCTATACGCCATCCGATAACTCCACATTCCGATACGTGGCGTTAAAGTACTTAGCCTGCCTCCCCTGAGCGATTAGCAACAGTTCTCATATGGTTCGCACCAAAGGGGTAGTGTTTACCATCGCTTGCTTTAAATACAACTTCGTGTCATCCGTTTCTAGCCTCGACAATGGCATGCGACAACTTCAACCTCATAAGGCCTCGAAGGGCGCCATTTGTATGCTTGCTTGGTAGCTAAAGTTGTACGCAAACTTTACCAAAACAGATGGCCTTCCCACTGCTTCCCGAAGTCCAGAACGCACATGCGAAGCACGTCCTCCAACGTCCTGTTAACCCACTCGGTCTGCTCATCCGTCCGCGGATGTAAGACTGGACTAAACTACAACTTAGTCTCAAGCACTTTCTGTAACCACCTCCAATCATTGGACGTAGAACACCCACCTCGATTGCTCACGATGTTGTGGGGCATACCATGCAGTCTAAATATGATATCCAAAAACATTTGCCAGTTACTCCGCCGAATTATCCTTAATTCCTATGCGGAATGAAGTGCGACACTAAAGTTAACACAATTACGATCACCCATACGGCGTCGCTACCCCACTGTGACTTTTGCAAACCATGCACAAAGTCCAGTCGAACTTCTATTCCGAACTAGGCAAGGATTCAAGAATTCGCCGGCACTTGGCACTGTGCCTTCACTAAGGCGCAAGGCTGGCACTTAGCCACAAACAACGCTACGACTCTCTTGAGCCCCGACCACCAAAGCAATTTCTTTAGATATCGGCACAACTTGTGCCTCCTAAGCGAGTTGAGTACTTGGTATGACGTATCACAACTCCACCCATAAATTACCCATGCTTGGGCTGCACAAACGATTGTCTTTCCTTGGTAGCCTACCCACAACCGTCGACTTGGGATTTTGACCCACCGAGCCGCACCCATGATTTCCTTCATGTAGCTACACAAACCATAGTCTGCCAACTACGATCAGCCAGGTTATAATGGACTTCCGACTAGTTCAGTTATGCTTCTACACTAGTCTGCTTGTCAATGCAAGAGATAGCTAACATCTCCAACTCCCGGGTCAAACCCTCAACATGAACCTACAATTAGTTGGCTTGGGCAGAAGCCCTGCGTCTCAACGCATCCGCAACACATTGCCTTACAACGAGCACAAAATAACTTTCGAATGTATAGTCCCCCAGGAACTCCATCCATTTTTGCTGCCTCAATTTCAGATCCTTTCGATCCCACCGATGTATCAGGCTCATAGTATCAGTACAGACACCGACTTTTGCACCATACACATAAAGCCTCCCTAGTTTTTGTGCAAAACACACGGCCACGAACTCTAGATGACGGACTGGACAATTCTCCTCATGCTCTTGCAACTAATGCGAGCCATAAGCCACAACATTACCACGCTGCAGCAGCACGTAGTCTAATCCACTGACTAAGGCAGTGCCGTAGATCTCACAGCTTTTGGTTCCACTCGGCGAACTTAACACTAGCACCGTGGTTGACCAACTCTTTAACCCTTCACAGCTTGGGCGTACTCGTGCATCTAAGCAATCCTTTTAAGCTTTTCCTTGACAATAATGCGAGGGGTAATACTATCCGCGGGAAGTCCTCTACGAAGCGCCTGTAGTAGCCGACCACACCAGAAACTCTGGACTTCCGCTACCAAGACAACACAGGCCACCCTCATATTGCGACTAACAATGCTGGACCCACACGCTCTCACTCTACCAACTAAAGGACTGAGAAGCGCTACGAGGATAACCCAAGACTCGAGTTCGGAGAACTTGGTGTATACATGGTTCCTTTTTAGCGTCCACAAAACCAAGAGTAGATATTCAGAAGCGATACCCTTTGCACTAAAATTTCCCCCAATGTGTCGTCGATGAAGACGATCACAAATTGGACTAGGTACTCCATGAACGTTTCCCTCATCCGGTCTATGAACACTGATGCCACACTTTTTTGCCAAGACAGCACGATCGTAGGCTCGGATTGCTCATCACTCGTGCTTAATACCGTATTTGCGATAACACTTACCCTTATTCTCAGATGAGGGTAACCGGACTTACGATCCACTACTGAGTCCACCGAAGACCCGACTAACTGATCAGAAGATCATCGATCATTTGGATCGATTACTTGTCCTATTTCTGCAAACTTACACAGCTCTCTGCAAGGATACAAAATTACAAGCTCCCGTCCTTCTTCTGAGTAAAGAGGACCGGTGCGCTCCAAGGAAATGAGCTTGGACGCACCTACCCTTGCTCCATCAACTTTTCTAGTTGAACCTTTAACTCCGCTATCACCCTAGGCATCAGCCTATAAGGAGAGCATGACACAGGTTTAGCACCTGACACAACTCAATCGTGAAATCGATCTCTCGCTACGGTGGGGCTCCAGGGAGATTGTTCGGGAACATATCGGGATACTCTCAAACCACTGGGATATTACCCAGAGTGGACTTAGGCGTTATAGCCTCCACTAACGTGAAGAACAGCTCTGCGCCAACACGAACTATCTTGACCACCGGGAGGGTAGACGTCAGTGTCCTGCTCGATCCCTTCAGTTCCGCAAACGTTGTCTCCTGCCCAACACCCAGCTAGGTCTCTTTGCGGTTGCAAATGATAAAAGCCTTCTGCCCCGAAAGCTAGTCCATAACAAAGATGACGTCAAACTCTACTAACAGCAACAGCGACGCTAGCAAGTCGAATCCTTGATTTTCAAAAAGACTCTTACCGCACAGACTGTATCTCCGCGCGCACTGGACGACTACTTGGTAATAACCCATCCGGATTGCTCACTTTACCATCGAAGGGAAGACTCCGATGCGCAATACAGATTCTTCGGATAACAGGAATGCGAAGTTCCCGTATCGAAACTATGCTATCTCTGGATTACCAATATTCCAAAATAAAGCCTAGAACTTCAAGTTCTAAGTTAACACGCATAAGGCAAGAAGCAAGATTGTTAACAATTAAACCTTACCTGACGACCCGACGGTCGGCCACATGGCCTCCTGCTAGCCAAGGATGTTCACTCCCGGTTGGGCCGGAGTAAACCGCGATGCGGTGGATGCCACCACCTTGCCTTTCTCTTCAGATATTGACCCCGACTTCTTTTTGGACATTGGGCGTCCACTCCAACAATCCCGAGCATAGTGCCCCGGCTTTCCACAAACAAAGCATGCATCCGGGGTTTGGACTGTAGTCGCTCCGGATGTGATAGAGGAAGGGACTAGACCCGACCTCCTAGCCTTCTTGTACCACCTACGGTACCCAGATTTTGAGGTTGTTAACTTGACCACCGAATCCTTTGCCATAGCATCTTCGACTTCTCCTGCCAAAACTTTCCTTGTCTTTTGAGCACTCTCCCAACACTCTCTTGCGAGATGCCCTTTCTTGCCACAAGAATAACAATTGAGGGTAGTTCGGGTAGTAGATGACCCAGCCTCTTTTATCGGCATCTTTCGATAGACAGTCCTTATAGGATCTGTAGGGTTTGGTACCCTATCCACTGGTACTTGGTGAGTTTTCCCCAACTCCACCTCCAAAGCTCTATCCGACTCCACCAAAGCTCGGAATCCCAATAACTTTGGTCCTAGCAGTAGAATACGCAACTCGCTGCACAGACCGTTATAAAATCTATCAACTATAGATTGATCGCTTTCCCATTCAAAGCCTGGATAGCGCCTTAATATAAGGAACGTCTGCAAATATGCGTCAACTGAATGCGCTCCCTGCACCACACTCATGCTCATATACTGCTCTAAATGACCTCCAAATGCCCTTTACTCCAACATACCGCCCGATGTTGGGGCCATCTCAGGGACGAAGGGTTGCACATTACTCCCATGTTGTGCGTTGGTCACAGCGAATACGGCTTCAACCACCCTTCTTATGGTTTCCAAAGACGTAGGGGGTCTCAGGAACGTTACTTGGTGCAGCACTTTGCTCAGCAAACGTGTGTTCCGACTGCAACGCTCCACTTCCGGACACCTATAGCCGTTCAAAACACCATAAGTGACTGAATAAATTTGCAGAAAGAAATTATAGGAACACGCAAGTTCCTCAAACATGTGTATTTTCATTCCTAAGTGGACACTCATGGGTTCTTTTCAGGTTATAACGATGACACACGCACATGTGCTCACCACCCCTTAAAGTGAATTCGCCCACGAATTCATTTAAGCTTGACCTAAACCAGTAGTCTGATACCAATTTATAACACCCCTATCCGTCACATAGTATATAACAGTAGGTCCGGCCAGGGCCCGACGCCATATACTACGGACAGACCGGTTGGTTACGCATTGAAACTATTCAACCAATCACAACATCCTACACAACACCTAGCGGAAGCAATTATTAAGTTGCATAATTAAGAACCCTGCCAACATGAATGTCCACGCAACTAAAAATAAGGAATGTTTAATACACAAATATTGGCCTTAAAGCCTTACAAGAGTTTGCTTAATAAAAAGTGTCTTCCAAACCTCGGCACGCAGGCCGGTCACACATGAGTACAAAAAGGAAAGCACTCAAAACTTGGCCTTTGAGGGCCGGCACAACAACTTGGGCTTTAGCCCGCTATTTACCTCTCGGCTCCGCAGCACCTACAAGCAACAATCCACCGCACGGTGGTAAACAAAGGCAACGGTCAGCTATGTTGACCAAATTATAACGACTCCGCCCCCAAACCGGGGCGACAAAGCTTCTTCCCTGCACTTGTTAGCAAAACAAGCAACGTAGCAAAATAAGCATCACATCACAAGTGCACGCTCACACGGCCGTACACCCCGTGCTCTCAGGGCACTTACTCGGCGAAGCCAGTACGAACCCCGTCCGGTCCTCGACTCCACCACCACCCCCAGGGTGGCAATCTTGTGAGCATTTAGTCTTCTTAGCCGAAGCCTAGACTCGATCTCCAAACCTCGGTAAGTCCCACGTAAAACTTTAGGTCGCTTTAACCGAGCAGGTGGAGCGATTAGGGGTACACCAACCCGTTGCTCACCCCGCCATTGCCATTAGGCCTTTGACGCGGACTAAGCTTCCCCAGTCCAAAATAACGATCAAACATGGTACATAGCCCCTCTATGTAACCGGTTGGCTCCCAGGCCACCGATATGATAGAAATGCATTTCCGTCCAGATTTCCGAGTGCACCTCGGGGTTAATCCCCCAGATTCCCTAATGCATACTACCGCATAGCAACCCGAAAACAAACACGATGCTCGGAGTCTTCTCCGGCCAACAATGCATAGCAAATCATCACCGATCCGGACCAACACGTTTGGGTAGGCTTCACACATCATGCCTATGTCCGTACTACGATTCCAGACTCTAACAAGGGGGATTTTACATATCTACCCCAAGGAATACCACAATATCGCCGCTCACTCGCGGGAGAAGGGTTTTCCCATGAAAAAGGAGAAGAGCTTCACATGCTCAAGAAGAGATTCGTTACCCTTACGTTCTTTCGCGGCGTCATGAAAAACTACGCGGTTGGAAAGCACCGCAACAGCGTCGCCTTCGCGGATCTGGACTCGGATCGCGATTCGGAGCTCCGAAGCTCCATTGGCGGCCGGATCTTGGCCTTCCTCCTCCTCCTTGCTCTCCCCTCTCTCTAGACTTTAGAAAGAGAACCAAGGGGTTGAAATGAGGGATTTCAAACCCTATTTCCGGGTTTAAACCGCCAGCATCCACCCCCAGTCGTCGGATCCCAAGCCAAGGAAATCAAACGGCTGCGATTCAGCCAAATTTTACAAAATCTGGGCCGAACACGGCCTGCGACACGCCCGTGTCCAGGGCCGTGTTGCTCATTCGCCGTCTCGACCGACACGATAACCAGCACACGGCATTCGACACGGCCTCAAACACGCCCGTATCGCATGCGATACGGCCGTTTCATGACCCGTGTCACGCCCCGTGTGCAACTGCTAACACTTGCTTCCCGAGGAGGACATGGCCTGCGACACGGCACCCGACACGCCCGTGTCATATGTGACACGCCCGTGTCTGTGACCGTGTCATGGCCCATGTGCATGACTCAGAAAACTCCCTAGCGTGACACGCCCTAGGACACGCCCGTGTCCCAAGCCGTGTGCCTTAACTCGACGATCGCCGATCGTCAAAATGTCGACCACATGATCCGTTGCCGAACACGCCCGTGACACGCCCGTGACACGCCCGTATCACGCCCGTAACACCTGCTCTAAAACCCATACTTGGCTTAAAATGTCACCGACCCCTCTTTTGAGTTTCGGGGGTGTTACACTTAGTCCCCTTCTCTTTCTCGTTTTTCTTTTTTTTTCATTGAGGACAATGAAGAATCTAAGTTTGGGGAAGGGTTTAGTTAGTTTTTTTTTCTTTTTTCTTTCAAAAATCAAAAAATTATCTTTTGCTTTCTTAAAATCAAAATCTAATCTAAAAATTATTAGTATAGTTTTGTTAAGCTTCTTTAGTATTACTTTTATTTTAGCCTTATCAAAAATAATAAAAAAAATCTATAAAAACAAAAATAAAAAAAAATGTGCTAAAATCTATTTGAAAAACAAAATCTAAAATTATTTTCTATCTTTATTTTTATGTTTTTTCTAGTGATGTGTAGGCCCGTGTAGTTTTATAGTTCTATGTAGATTTCTTTGAAATGGTTTTCTAAACTTATCATTTTAACATAGCTTTGTTTTACTAGTTTCTTGTTCTTAAATATAGGCATCCATTTTTTATGTTATAAGTTAGCAATTTGTAGTTATGTCTTTTTATTTGGTTAGTTGCTTACGAATGGTTGTTAGGTAATATTAGCTCTTTTCATTTGTGGGGTAGTCTTTCTTGGTGTCTAGAACTTGTCCCTAGCGACTCTCGAAACATGTGCGTCGTTTTTACGTGCTTTAGAAATGATTTAGGCCGCCCTTTGACTAGTTTGAGCTTTTCTTGCCCACCAAAAAATTACCATTGCAAAACAATTTTGGGCCTTTTCCATATTTTTTTTGATTTAGCTGCACCTTTTCTTCATTTTTTTTCACCAAAGCCAAAAATGCCCTTCCCATTGCACACTAAACCTTGAGCCTCATTTTAAAAATCATTGTGTGATGGGTTGTCTCTTTTTGAAAAAAGATGAATAGGAAATTTTAAAGCCTATTTTTGGAGCTCTCCTTTATGAAAAAAATGTTATTATCAAAATGCAATCAAAAAAAAAGAAAGAAGAAAAAAGAAAAAATTAAGTTTATTTGTGGCCAATTTTATAAAAGAAAAATATATGGCCTTGTCTTGTGTCTCTACTTTAATTTGTGAAATGACATACTTGTCACTTTTCATTATGGTTATGGTTTATTTATTTTGAGCTCAACCTTGGTTTAGTGTGTGTCTTAGCCTTCATTTTTATCTTTGCTTTTCACTTCCTAATTATTTACCAAAGCCAAGTCTTAACGCCTATTTTAAGTCCTATTGATCTTTAGAACGTAAATTTGTGTAGTGGAGAAAGTGTGAACGGACAAGCCTATGGCCACAATCATTGATGGATTTCTTTGGAGGTTACCTTGAGGTGTTTTAGGGTTAATTTTTATCTAGCAACCTAGTAGTTTGTTAATACGTCGTTTATTTAGAACCTCTACTTTTGTTTTCCTTATTTTCATTTATTTTGGATGCCCTGTTTTAAGACATAGAAATGTGTAATTTTTCCTTATGTTCTAAAGATATTATTAGGCCTCCACTTTCAAGGTTTCTATTATGCACTTCTCACCCCACTAGTTGTTGACATGGAAATTAGGATAGTTTAATTTTTCATGTTTTGGTTTTCTTAACTATAGAACCTAAAAAAATATATCTTTTTTTTCTTTTTGGTTTTTTCCCAAGTTCTTATTTCTATTTGCTTCAGGGCAAGCAAATGTCTAAGCAAGGGGGAGTTTGATGACTACTTTTAGTCATCGTTTTTGGTATAGTTTATAAGTAGAAATCCCAAAGTTTATTTATATTTTTCTTGTTTATTTTATACTTATTTTGTTTTATTGCTCATTTAATGTCTTTTGTGTTTTGTTATTATAATTTCTAGTTTTATTGTTTGTTTTTTTGTTCTTTTTATTTTATGTTTTGTGTTTTGTTATATTATGATATATAAGTTCTTAGTTTTATTTCGTTTTATATGTTTTATATTTTTATTATGTTTAGTTTTATTTTGTTATGATAATAATATAATGTTTTGTTGTGTTTTGTAGGTCCAAAGCCTTCACTTTGGAGGGGCCCTTGTCCAACATGCATGCTGCCCGACCACTTATGGTGCAGCCCATATCATGATGCAGCCCCCCATTATGCTCGGCCAGCCCACATGTCCAAGCCGAGCCCTCAAGCAAGCAGCCCTCTTGTCCAAGCCGAGCCCTCCTCCATTTGGAGTAGCCTACTCAAGACCAAGAGCAGCTCACCACCCTACCCGAGCCCATGCAGCCCATACAAGCAGCCCATTATGCTTTGCCGACCACTCAAAGCAGCCCCTCTCTCTCCCTCATCATTTATTTCATGCATGCATACATGTGGCCGGCCACCCTCCTCCACACTCATCTACTTCTTATTAAAAATCTCCTATTTTCATTTCATTAAATGCCATACAATGCATCCATCATACTCTCTCTCTCCCTTCATTTAATTGCATGCATGAACATCTCCCCTCATGTGGCCGGCCACCCCCCCTCTCTCTCATTCCCATCTTGTCTCTTTTTAATTATTTTCTCCACTCTTATGGCATTCATCCCCCCTAATTTATTTTACATTTTCCAATTGCATTTCCATAAATTAAATATATGCATCCTCCCATTTTCTCCCCCCTTCATTTATTACATGCATGAACCCACTTCACCATGCATGGCCGCCCCCCTATTGCCCCTTTATTTCCACATTTTCTAGAATCTTCCCTCCTCATCTATAAAAGGATCCCATGGTCTCATGTTTAGGAGGTTGGACTTTGGAGAGAGAGCAAGTGGAGAGTACAAGTCAAGAGAGTTTTTTTTATTGTAATTTTATTTTCTAGTTTCCCTTGTTGTAATATCATTTTGTTTAAGTAGTATAATATCATTTTGTTTTAAGCATTGTGTACTTTTTTCCCTTTTAGTATAAAAATGAAATTTTCTTCTCTTATTATTGTCGTTCTCTTTTCCAATATGCGTAGCTCATTTTCTTTTAGCATTTGATCATGAGGATCCATGAATTGAGATGAGGATTTTTCTTACTTCGTAATTCTATTTTTGCTAAAATTTTGCTCGATCTTCTTTAATTTATTTTGTGTCGACTCCGTATTTCCGATATACGGTAGTTGGCTTTGATCTCATTTCATAGTAGTCGAGAGACTCGTGATTTGAAAGATCACTTAAAGAAGGAAGGAGTTGAACGCAACCCTAGAGATAGGGTTACATAAATCCTCCGGATTAGAGTCAAATCAAATAGTGCGGATCACCTCAATAATGCAACTTTAGGCTTCCCTGATTTGTAAATAGATTTCGATCAAAGAGTCTAGAAGTTGGGAGACCTAATGCTCTAGCGCGATTTTGTCTTATTTTCGGATCCGTCACGGTCGAGTTATTTCGCAATTATAAAATTACATGTTTATTTCTCTTATCTCTTTTCATAGTGAATCATCGATCAAGTGCTATCTTTTAATCTATAGTTTCGTCTTAATTTCGTTCAGTTTAATTTTAATTTTTCAAATCCTCCATCATTAATCGTACGGTAGAATAATAGTTAAAGCGTGAGTAGCAGTACTTGACACCCCCGAGTTTAAATACGACCTTGGTACTACAATTCGATAGGTACACTTGCCTTTTCGAGTTGAAAGTAATTTTCACATCACATGGAGACAACCTCCACCATGAAAACTCCAATGGGGACAAGTATGCCTATAGGCAAAGATGATGCAGGAAAATCTGTTGATGAGTCTTTGTATAGAGGGATAATTGGCTCCCTACTTTATTTGACTGCCTGTAGACCAGACATCATGTATGCTACATGTGTCTTTGCTAGGTACCAAGCTTGCCCAAAGGAATCTCATTATTCTGCTGTAAAGAGAATTTTGAGATATCTAAAGGGCACACCTAATCTAGGTCTTTGGTACCCTAAGAATAGAGATTTTTTCTAACAGGTTTTTCAAATGCAGACTTTGCAGGCTGCAAAGAAGATAGGAAAAAACACAACTGGCACATGTCAGTTCCTAGGTGGAAGGTTGGTGTCATGGAGCAGCAAAAAGCAGACAAGTGTAGTTATTTCCACTGCTAAATCAGAGTTTGTAGCTGCAGGTATTTGCTGTGCACAGTTGTTGTGGATACAACATCAACTTGAAGATTATGACATCAAGGTAAGTAGAATTCCATTATATTATGACTCTACTAGTACTATTTCTATAACTAGAAATCCTATTTCACATAGCAGAACTAAGCATATAGAAATCAAGTTTCACTTCATCAGAGAACATGTTGAAAAAGAAGACAAAAGTCTAGAATTTGTCAACACTAATAATCAAGTTGGTGATATATTTACAAAACCTCTAGATGAAAGTAAATTTGAAAGACTTTATTTCAAGAGCCTAAACACCTACAGGGGGGGGTGAATAGGTTCTAATCTTTTTTGAGTCTTTTTAATTTTTAGGCAAACAGTTATAAGACTTCTTTCAGCACAGATTAATCAATCTACAGAAAATAAACACATCATAGTAAACACCAGACTTATAGTGGTTCCCCAAGATATGGTTACATCAAATCTAGTACACATTTTCCAATGTACCCAATAATCTCCCCCTATTTGAAGAAGTCATAACCCTTAGTCAAAGATATATATCTCTTAAGATAAAACAAAATTGTAATAAAAGTAAAAATATTTCAGAGCAGGTTATTACATAATCATTGTAAACAACAAACACTTAATACTGAAACAGATTTCATTAATCAGAAAAACTTTTGTTTACATGAATTTCTTATAGAACAAAAGAAAAAAAATACATTATTCTATTACAAGAACCTAGCAATCCTATTACTGATTAGGCTCCTTAATAACTATTCCTTTGCCATACTTGATTTTAGCCTGCACAGAAGGTTCAGCAACCTCAGCTGACTTTTTCCCTTTTAGAGATTTCTTCTTTAATTCTTCAGCCTTGATCTTCTATCTTTCAAAATAGTGGAAAGGTTTGGGGAAGTACTTGCTTGGCTCTTGAGCATTAGCAGGTAGCTTCCCAGCCTTAACACTTCTTCTATGTTGAAGAATTGCTTCTTGTCCTGCTTGATATTTATTCCACTCTTGTTCAGAATACCACTTACCCCTATCATGGGTTTTATCCTTTATAGCTTTCCAGGCAGTAAGTATGATATTTCTAGAAGTTGGGCTCCACTGCTCAAAATCTGGCTTCAGCTCAGCCTGATCTCTGAATCTCTTCTTGGAAAGTTGAGCTTCCTTCTGAGCTTCTAATGCAGCTTCTGACATTTCAACCATTTCCAGAATTACATTTTGTGCCTCTGGTGGAGGACTATACATTTTTAGCACTTCTTCTTGAACCATCTCAAAATCAGCTGGTGGGGGGGGGGGGGGTAGATCACCTGAGCAACTTCAGGCTGATCTCCTTCAAAATATTCAGGTTGTATCCCAGACTCAGCTACATTAGCATCATCACAAAGAGGAGGATATCCAAGAGTAGCTTTGATGTTATTGGTAGTCCATTTAGCATGGTAAGAGATGGCTTTGACTAGTAATCTCTCCCCCTTTATGACTTCTCTTGCAACATGATCTATTAAATCTTCTTTCTGGAATCTGACTTGATCAGCTATATATTCAGTTATCTCTTTAAAATAAGCTCTGAATTTTGTCAAGAAAGTTTTAATTTTCTCCTGAGATTCTTGAAATGTGGCTTTGAGAGCAGATACATCTTCCTGGATTTGCTTGGAGATTTCAGCCTTCAGAGTAGTGCTAGAATCAATGAGCTTTGTTAATATTTTATGATGTGAATCCTTGAGATTTTCATTCATCCTTAACTTATTCTCCAGTACATATCCCTGCTTCACTTCAATTTCATCCACTTTAGCTTGGATATTTTGCTTTTGCTTGGCCAGGAACACCATAACATTACCTCCTTTATGGAAGCAATCTGTCATCTCCTTCTTATTTTGATTCACTTCAAATCTAATAGATTTGATGTCCTGGCCCAACTGAAACTGTAACTCCTTATGAGTTTCATCCACATATTTTTCTATAGTATGCCTTTGATTATCTAATTTTATCTGCATCTGGACCAGTAAAGAACTAAAGTCCATGCTTGACGTAGATGGTGCAGTTCCCAATTATAAAGCTTTCTTATATCCAGAATTCTTCTTCTTTAACACAGACAGTTTTCTTTTCTTAGCCACTGTGGCTTCTTCATCTTCAAAAGATTCAGATGTACTTTTAATATCAACAGTTTCCTTTTCAGCTGGGGTATCCTTGGATAACTCCCCCTCAGTCCTTGGAATTTCCTTTTCTTTTTCAATTTCCTCCCCCTCAGTCCTATCAGTAAGAGGATAAGGAAACAATTCTTCCATTATAAATTCCTGCTGTATCTGTTCAGAAGGAATAAGATTAGTTTTTTTTTTAAAAGAACTACTTAAAAGACTAATACCACTTGAAAGACCTCTTTTGTTGTGTAAACAAAAGTGTCCCTTTGAACAATTTTTGAGGAGAATACTATAATACATCACTAGTCTGTGGAGAAGATACTTACTGGCTCATTTTGAGCATCATTCTTATCAATTACTTCAGCTGCAGTGTTGATTTCAGATACAACATCCATTATTGTGCTTGCAGCTAAGTCACTATCGAGGACAGCATCATCAATACCTCCCCCTTGGGCGGGCAACTCAATTTATTTTTCTTGGTTTTCTCCCCCTGGAGTAGAGTAAATTTGTTGCTCTTGGGGCTCACAGTCCTTTGCTTGAGCATGAACATCTTGTTGTTGCTGGTCTTCATCAGAATTGAAGACCACTTCCTCCTCAAAATTATTGGAGGAGTCAGCCTGTACAACCACCTTATTTTTCTTCTTGTCTTTGTTAGTTTGCTCCTTAGTAGCAGGGACTTCCTTGGTTAGAACTCTGTCCTACCTTAACAGTATCCTTACATCCATTTTTCTCATATGATTTATCTTAGAGCCATTTGCTTGTTTCAGAACATCTGGAATTACTGATGTTAAGCATAGGTTGAGGATCCTTCCCAGGTTAGGTTTCTTTATTCCTTCTTGTAGTTTATCAAACACTACTGCTGCCCAGTCAGTGTTTATCTTGAATATGATTCTCATCATCAGATTGAATATATGGGCAGAAATTCGATCATGTCCACCTGTTTTGCAGATAGTCACTTTGCCCACTACTTATGAAAGAAATTTTCCTTGGGAATTCATCCCTTTTTTATTGATAGATGAACCAATTTTAATACTGGAATTCAGTCCACACTAGCTTAATGCTTCAGTTATTTGGGATGGAGTAATGTCGTTTGTATCCTTAATCAATGGCAGATATAGTGCTTTCCTGATTGATTTCAAAGTGAGCTTCACCTGGGTACCTTGAATAGATGCCTTGATTTTTCTTTCCTTTAGTGTCCAATGAAGCGGTTTTGTAGAACTCCATGACTTCCTTCTTCCAAATTCTGCTTGGTTCTGAGACAAAAAATTCTAGTCCATTTTCAGAAATTAGGGCAATAACTCCCTGAATTTTGTCAGAAGCAGTTATGAAACCTTCGCGAACCAGTTCGTAACCTTCATTAACCTTGCCTTCTTGGTGTAACGCTATTGATGTAAGTACTAGAGGAGAAGAGAAGAGAAGGTCTATGTCGACAGAAGGTGTAGAGTCAAAAATTCTTATAGCGTAGTCGACCAGATTTTGGATTCACCTTTTTATAGTACTTGTGTCAAGGGCAGGTCAAAAGACGGGCCTAACTCGCAGGTCAGTTTTCGTGTCGACATTCAAATGACCTAGGTCTTGAAGAACTTAAGCTGAGTCGACACAACTATGTATCGACATACTAATATCTAAGTCGACAAAACATATTTTAAGTCGACACGTTTATGTGTTGACATACTTGAGTCTGTGTCGACACTGACAACTTAAGTCTCGACAGAGTTGTGTCGACACCAACTTTTTGTGTCGACACAAATATCCTCATGACTTATAGTCTCGACCAGGTTGTGTCGACACCTATTCTCCTGTCGACACAGATACTGTTTTTGTGTCGACACATCCTTTTCCCGTGTCGACACAACATACTGAGTGTGTCAACACAACTTGCTTGTATCGACACAAACTTTGTACTTAGCCAAACTTCAACAGTAATTTGGTGCTTACATATGCTACTAATGGAAACTTGTGTTAACCTAGTCTAGGTTCAACATACCTAATTCAATTTTGAAATTATTGAATTTAGTTTCATCCAGTGGTTTTGTAAAAATATTAGGTATTTGATTATCAGTTTTTACAAACTCTAAATTAATATTTTCCTTTTCTACATGTCCTCTGATAAAATGAAACTTAATATCTATATGCTCGGTCCTACTGTGTGATACATGATTCTTAGCAATAGAAATAGCACTTGTAGAATCAAAAATAGTGGTATTCTACTTACCTGGATGTCATAATCTTCTAGTTGTTGCTTCATCAACATCAATTATGCACAGCAGCTACCAGCAGCTATATACTCTGATTCAGCTGTTGATATAGCTACACTAGTTTGCTTCTTGATGCTCCATGACACAAGCCTCCCACCAAAGAATTGACAGGTTCCTGTGGTACTTTTTCTATATTCTTTGCATCCAGCAAAATCTGCATCTGAGAAACCTGTTAATAGAAAATCTCAAATCTTAGGGTACCAAAGGCCTAGATTAGGTGTGCCCTTAAGATATCTCAAAATTCTTTTAACTGTAGTATAATGAGATTCCTTAGGGCATGCTTGATACTTAGCATAGACACATGTTGCATACATGATGTCAGGTCTACTAGCAGTCAAGTATAGTAGGGAGCCAATTATCCCTCTATACAAAGACTCATCAACAGGTTTCCCTGCTTCATCTTTGCATATAGGCATACTTGTTCCCATTGGAGTTTTCATTGTAGAAGCTGAGTCCAAACCATACTTCTTAATCAACTCCTCTGTGAACTTAGACTGGGATATGGACAACCCACTCTCAGTCTGTCTAACTTGAAGTCCCAAGAAGAACTTCATCTCACCCATACTTCTCATCTCAAACTTCCCTTGCATAAGTTTGGCAAACTTCCTACAAAGGTTATTTTCAGTAGAACCAAAGATAATGTCATCCACATATATCTGGACTAGTATTATCTTGCCTTTTGATTCCCTATAGAATAGAGTTTTGTCTATCTTTCTTCTAGAGAATTTATTCTCAATGAGGAAGGCAGACAAGGTTTCATACCAAGCCCTTGGAGCTTGTTTCAAACCATATAGAGCTTTCCTAAGCCTATATACATAATCAGGAAAGTGAGAGTCTACAAAACCTGAGGGTTGTTCTACATAGACTTCTTCTTTTAAATCACCATTCAGAAATGCTGATTTCACATCCATTTGATATATTTTGAACCATTGATAGGCAGCATAGGCTAAGAATAGCCTTATTGTCTCCAGCCTTGCCATTGGAGCAAAGGTTTGATCAAAATCAATACCTTACTCTTACCTGTAGCCTTTTACTACCAGTCTAGCCTTGTTCTTGACTATAGTGCCATTCTCATCAAGCTTATTCATGTAGATCCACTTAGTTCCTATTATGTTGTGATCCTTAGGTTTTGGCACCAGTTTCCAGACCTTACACCTTTTGAACTGACTGAGCTCTTCTTGCATTGTATCAATCCAGTTAGTGTCTTGCATGGACTCTTCAATCTTCCTGAGTTCTATCTAAGACAGGAAGCTAGAACATAAAAATGTGTTCATGCTCCTGCTCCTTGTTAGAATACCCTGACTTGCATCACCAATGATCTGGTGAGCTGGAAGATCCTTCAGGTGTCTCCTTGCTGGAGGAATTTGGTCAGCATTATGGCTATCTCCTGTTTCCTCATCTTGATGCTCCATATTTTCTTCTTCACCCAGAGGGACTTGATCTCACCCTTGGTAGCTGACATCTTTATCCTCATCCAGTTTAGCAGGAACATCTTCATTGATGGTCAGCTTGTCCAGCTTATCTGTTAGACCTGTAGAACTAACTGAAGAACTAGACAATTCACTGTTAATAAACATTGACTCATCAAATACAACATGCACAGATTCTTCTACAACTTGAGTAGTCAAGTTGTAGATCCTGTATGCTCTACTATGGTTGCTGTACCCAACAAATATCCCTTCTAGGGATTTGGCAGCAAACTTAGTTTGGTAGTGTTTACCATTGACTAGTACAAAACACTTATTACTAAAGATTCTGAAATAAGATATGTTTGGTTTTCTGCCTTTTAAAATCTGGTAGGGAGTCATCTTGTGTTTCTTGTTGATTGAGGCCCTATTGAGCACATGACATGCAGTATTTACTGCCTTAGCCTAGAAGTATTCAGGGAGAGTAGTGTCATTCAGTAGAGTTCTACTAGCTTCAATTAGAGTCCTATTCTTTCTTTCAGCAACACCATTTTGCTGAGGAGTTCTAGGTAAAGAGAATTCCTGATGAATCCCAAGTTCTTCACAGAATTTTTTCATACATTCAGACTGAAATTTAGTTCTATGGTCACTTCTGATTTTGACCACTGAGCTATTGTGTTCATTCTGTATTTGTTTGACAAAATTCTGGAAAATAGTTGGGGTTTCAGATTTCTGCCTCAAGAAGAAAACCCATGTAAATCTAGAATAGTCATCCACAATAACAAGTGTGTATGCTTTCCTACCAAGACTATGGACTGGCATAGGACCAAAAAAACCATATGCATGAGATACAAACATCTCTTTGAATCGTTGATGTCAAGTGACTGAAAAGAGGGCTTAGTCTGCTTGCCTTTTTGGCAAGCTGAGCACACACCCTCTTTTATGCACTAAACTTGAGGACCATTCCTCACTAATCCCATGCTGAACAGCAGTACAATTGACTTATAGTTTAGATGAGTTAGCCTCTTGTACCATTTGACACATATAGAAGCTTTCTCTCCTGCAACCAAACAAATAGGTGAGTTGTTAGAGTCACACTCTAGGTTAAGGCAATACACATTTTCTTTCCTAGTGTCAGTCAAAATGATCTCTTGATCACTTGACCTTTTTACTAGGCACTCCCCTTTGAGAAAAGAAATATCATAACCTAGATCACTAAGTTGACTTATTCTAATCAAGTTATGTTTTAGACCCTTTATATAAGCCACTTTAGTGATAGTAATTAAATCACAAAATATGTTACCAAATCCTTTGATTATTCCCTTTTCTGATCCACCAAAGATAACTTTTGGTCCATTCTTTATGGGCACATAGTCCCTCAACATTCTCCTTTTTCCAGTCATATGTCTGGAACAGCTGCTATCTAAGTAACATATAGGGGTATGGTCACTTGGATTTACCTGCAACAAATAATGAATCACTTACCTTTAGAACCCAACTTGCTAGTGGGTCCTAGGTCCTTGTTAGTTTGAAACCCTGTGACTGATCTAATAGGAATCCTACTTTTGGTTTTAACACTTAAGTTAAACCAGCAATCCATGGCAAAGTGGCCCACCTTGCCACAACACCAACACTCAAACCTATTATACCTATTCTTAGGTACATGCCTTCTTACTTTGTTGTCAGTAGACTTATTAAGTGGTTGTGCTGGAATAACATTCTTCAAGAACTCATCTTGAATATGATGGGCATGCCTATAGATTGGTCTATTGGCATTAGCACCCTTGCTCATGAAATTTTCATGCTCACAGTGACCATGTGTAATGTCATGATCATACTTGTTAGTAGGATTCACTACTTTCTTAAAGAAAATACGGGGATTAACAGCTAGAGGCTGAACTATGGCTTTATCTTTTCTATGAGAATTGTTAGCCCTAGGTCTTCCCTTAAAGCCTAGACCAGTCTTTCCTTTTTGTGAAACAAAATTAACTATCAAAGGTAAGACTGCTTTTGGCTTGGAGAATTTTTCCACTAGCTCTCTCTCTTGCTGAAGTTTTCCCTCCAGTTTCTTGATATGATTCTCTTTGAATGAGATTGTGCCCATCTGAATAACTGTAATGTTTTTCAATTTGGCAACCTCATTCAGTTTTTGATCCAACAGTTTTGCTGAAACTGCTACAGCCAGCTTAAGAGACTCAATCTCTTTGGCTTGCTCTTTAACAAGAAACTTGCTCTTCTGTAGAGCATACAACAACCCACCATACTCATTAATGAGCTGGTGAACATCCCCCTCAGACTCAGATCCATCCACTTCTTTTAAAGAAGATGCTTCTGATTCTGATCTAGTAAAGTAATCTGAGACTAGGGGTGAATTGTTTACCTTACTTGGTCCAGGCTGATCCTGACACTTATCTTCTTCAGATTGAGCCATCAGCCCTTTATAGCAATATTCTTCCACTCCATTTATGGAGTCCAACATCTATAGAAATTCTAATTCCCTAGAATCCTCTTCTATTGAGAAGAGTCCAAATTATGCTTCTGCCTTTTCTTCTTCAGATTCTGAAGATGAAGAGTCTGTCCAACTCTTCTCCTTCTAAGCCACTAGATACTTCTCCTTCTTGCCTTTGACCAGCTGCTTCTTCTTGTCCTTTGACTCCTTTCTTTTGTCAGGACAGTCAGCTATGACATTCCCAGACCTGTAGCAGCAATAACACACAATCTTAGAATTAGATTATTTACCAGGTTTAGAAGAATACCTATCCTCCTTAGGTATTTTCTTCTTCCTGTGGTATTCATCCTTAGAATAAGATGTAGATGAAGGCCTGGTTCTCCAATTCTTTTTCTTCATGAACCTTTAGAATTATCTTGTGAAGTCAGCAAAGTCTTCATCAGATGTATGACTATCTGATGTACTTGTTTCAGGAACACCTTCTTCTGCTTCAGTACTCCTTCTAGGTGGAGAAGGAGATTTTCTCCTACCCTTCCTTGAGCCATCAGCTTTGAAGGCTACTGACTTTTCTTCATGTTCAGATCTGCTGCCCTTCTCTTCCTCTTTTCTAGCAGTAAGCTGCATTTCATATGAAAGCAGTTTTCCAAAAAGTGTAGGTGGTGGTGTGTCAGCCATTTTGGCAACTTCCCTGATGACACATATCTTAGTGTCCCAATCCTTTGTTAGGGACCTAAGAAACTTGTCATTCAGTTCATAAGTACTGAAGACTCTTCCATATGTCATCAATTCATTCACTATTCTGAAAAAC
Organism: Platanthera zijinensis; assembly: GCA_039513925.1. Taxonomy (NCBI): domain Eukaryota; kingdom Viridiplantae; phylum Streptophyta; class Magnoliopsida; order Asparagales; family Orchidaceae; genus Platanthera; species Platanthera zijinensis. The sequence continues at coordinate 76,977,422 of CM077097.1, forward strand.
TTTTTATAACATTCAACTATACTGTCAGTTTTATTCTGCCTAAAGCTCTCATATTCCTGATTTAGCATAGACTTTTTGTCCTCTCTGACTTCTTCTGTGCCTTCTATATAGACAATCAATGTATCCCACATTTCTTTGAAAGTTTTACAGTGCACAGAGATTCTAGAATTTTGCATCATCTATGACACTTACAATTATATTCTGAGCACTTTTATCTAATGTAGCCAAGATGATTTCATCCTTAGTAACCTCTGAATAACTCTTTGGAGTTTGAATGTTTGCATCAAGAACTGAAACCTTCATTGGGATGAAGGGGCCTTCCTGTATTATGATATAAATTCTTGGATCAGATTCTTCCATAAATAACCTGACCCTTTCTTTCCAAATGCCAAAAGATTCTTTCCTGCATATAGGCAATTTCATAGATCCAAATTCCTTTTGATTTTCACTTGAACCCATTTTTGTTATCTATTATTTGTCTTGGAGAAATTCTCTGACTGTTAGGTCAAATTTTGAGGAACCTCCCTCTGATACCACTTGAAAGACTTTATTTCAAGAGCCTAAACACCTAGGGGGGGGGGGTGAATAGGTTCTAATCCTTTTTGAGTCTTTTTAATTTTTAGGCAAATAGTTATAAGACTTCTTTCAGCATAGATTAATCAATCTATAGAAAATAAACACATCACAGTAAACACCAAACTTATAGTGGTTCCCCAAGATTTGGGTACAACCACTTTCCCCCTTCGCCTATCCAGCAGATAACTGGATTAAGCCTAACTTCCTTCCACTGGCTCAAATCCTCAGATCTTATAATCTCAGAACCAAAAATGGTTCCTACACCTCAGACTTAACACAAGTCCTACCTCAGATTCTTCTCCAGAATCCTACCTCAGGCCTCAGCCCTACCTTAGCCTTTATAATTAGGCTTACAACTCAGACTTACCACAAGTCCTACCTCAGGCACACATCCCTACCTCAGCTTTTATAATTTTAGGCTTACAATCTCAGATCTAACAGAAGATCCTACAAGAATTTGTGAGTAAAGAGTAACTGTAAACTTCACCAGCTAGATTTCTCTATTGATGTAGTCTTCTTGATCAGTTCTTGGATTGACTGATCCTTCTGATCCAACCTAACTTAGCTTTTCAAAGCTTCTTGATTAGAACAAAATAAGTTGGATCTTCTCTGTTGATGAAGATGATCTTCAATCAGCTTCTTCCTAAAATTCATATAGAACTCTGAATCTTTCTTATAGACAGCCCTTGATCTGTCAGAATTCTTCTTATAGATGCCTCACATTATTGTTAATATCTATTGTCATTTCCGATCTGTCTTTTATATAGAGCTTGCTTCATGGTTACCGGCTGATCCGTTTCATAACAAACTCTTAACAGTTCTGACAGAGGTGTCAGACCGGCTAGTTATGACAACTGTCAAGTCACCAGTCACATCACCAGGTTCTTCAATGTCTTTTCAACTCAGCATACAATACTCAGCAGACTACTTCACATATGTCGACACATATAGACTAAGTGTCGACACAATTCTTCATGGTGTCGACACAATTACTCCAAGTGTCGATAGAGTCATACTTCTACTTCTCGACACTGCTTATGTTGTCTGTGTTGACACAAGTCCTGTGTGTCGACACAGCAGCTTCTTGTCTCGACATTTTTGTTGTAGACAGTTGGTGTTGAGTATTTGTCAAATGGCGTTGAGTGTGTGTCGACACAAGTCTTGTATGTCGACAAAATTACTTCTGAACTCGACACAGCCTTTTGAGAGTTGGTGTGTCAACACAAGTCCTGTGTGTCGACACAATTACTTCAGGTGTCGACATATCTCCTGAATGTCGATATAGCTTCAGTTTTAAGTGTCGACACAAGTCCTGCTTCAGATGTCGACACATTTCTGGATGTCAACACAACTGCTTCTTTAGGTGTCGACAAAGCTCTGAGTGTTGACACAGCTTCTTTTTAAGTCGACACAAATTCTGGGTGTCGACACAACTTCCCTGAGTGTCGACACAATTTACCTGTGTGTCGACACAGCTTGCCTGAGTGTCGACACAAGTTTCCTGAGTGTCGACACAGTTTCTTCACAAGTGTCGACACTTGTACTTAGCAAATTTTCCTTCAAATACTTAAACCTGCACAATGAAACTCAAACTTTTATCAAATAAAAATTGTTGCAAATCATTGACTAAGTTGTGGCTTCTCCAAATCTAGTACACATTTTCCAATGTACCTAACAAAATTCAATCATTTTAAAATTGAATTAGGTATGTTGAACCTAGAATGAGATATTTAGTCTGCACAAAACATCCTCAAGAAATTTGGCTAAGTTAGAAAGTTTGTGTCGACACAAGCTAACTATGTCGACACTATTAGCAGGCTGTGTCGACAAAGAAACAGACTGTGTGACACAGAAATAAAATCTGTGTCGACAGACAAAGTATGTGTCGACACAACTCTATCTAGACCATGTATTAGAAGATTTTTGTGTCGACACACAGAAATTTATGTCGACACATAGACATGTCGACCCTTGTAGTGTTCTATCGAGACTTCAGTAGTCTATGTCGACACAGGAAAAATATGTCAACAAATAGACATGTCGACTTCAACAAAGTTTTGTCGAGACAAGGTCATCTATGTCGACACATGTAAAGTTTTGTCGACAATTTAATTCCTAAGTTAGGCGCATCTTTATACCTACCCTTTACAAGCACACTATAAATAAGAGAAGACAAAATCTGGCTGACTGTGCTTTCAGAACTCTCGACTCTAGACTTTGTGTCGACAAGAAAATATCCCGTCGACTCTCTTCTCTCTCGTTCACCAATGTCGCCACAGCAGGAAGACAAGATCAATGAAGGATATGAACTAGTACGCAAGGCGTTCAAGACTGCCTCACCAAACATCAAGGGGGTGATTACCCTAATCGTAGAAAATGGATTGGAATACTTGGTCTCTGAACCTATAAGGATATGGAAGAAAGAGGTTCTTGAATTTTACCCTTCCACAATAATGGATTCTCAAGGAAAGAAGTTGAAGTCCATTGTAAATGGTTCTACAGTAAAACTCTCCCAGAAGAATACCAGAAAGTCACTTCAGCTTCCAAAGATTAAGGAAGAAGAAGATATCACATCTTCCATGACAAGGAATGCACTCCAATGGTGTGGGCTGGATCCCAGTACCAAGATTGGTTCTTCAATGACTAGAAAGGGAATAAATTCCCAAGGTAAATTCCTGTCAGAAATAATAGGCAATGTTATTCTCTGCAAAATATGAGGACATGATAGGATCTCTGCCTACATGTTCAAACTCATGACCAGAGTTATCTTCCAAGTGAAAACCGACTAGTCAGCTGTAATTTTTGACAAAATAAAAGAAAATGCCAAGAAGGCTAATCTTGGTAGGATATATAGCTTGTATCTGGCTTCCACCATCCCAGAGGTGATGAATCAAACTTCAGGAACCAAGATAAATCACATGAGAAGAATGGATTTGAGAATACTATCAAGGTGGGATAGAGTTTTGACCAAAGATGTTTCTACTCCACTGAAACCAGTAAAGAAAGATAAGAAAAAGAAAACGACCACCCAGGAAGTAGAATCTTCCAGTGATTCTGAAGAGCAGGTTATCTTCAGCCCAGATGAAGAACAACAAAGAAAATCACCTACACCACAACCAGATAAAGAAGCTCAAGCCGAAGGGGAGGGCATCCAAACTAATGACAATCAGGTGGTATCATCTCCAGGGAGAGAAAATAATGAAACTTCAGTTGTTCAAGACCCTGAACAATCACAACTGCCTACCCAAGGGGGAGTTATTGCTGAAGTTTCTCTGGAGAGTGAGTATGCAACTGATACTGTTATGAACATAGTATTAGAAATCAACAATGCAGAAACAGTCATCTCTGAGAAAGAAGCACAGGATGTGCATATGCCAGATCTAGATCAGGATGAACATCTCCACTCCTCCAGCTTATAGAAAACCCTGGACAAGGATCTTGATGTCCAGGGAAAACCATTTATTGGACAAGAGAAAATTATACCTCCTATTCAAATGCAGCAGGAGGTAACTTTGGAAGAATTGTTTCCTAACCTCCAAGATGCAAGGACTGAGGGGGAGCTGCCAAGGACTGAGGGGGAGAAGCAACCACATGCCTCCAGCCCTAAGGATACTATGGATATAGAAAGTTCCTCAAATTCTTCTGATGATGAAGAAGCTTCCTTGGCTAAGAAAAGGAAGTTGGTGGCTCTCAAGAAAAGAAGCACAGGCTATAAGAAAGCCTTACAAACAGTGCCTCAAGCATCTGCTCCAGGAATAGACTTCAATTCTCTTCTAATACAACTGCAAGTGAAAATGGATGAGCAAAGACTTATTATGGAAAAATATGTGGATGAGTCACACAAAGAACTGCAGTTACAGCTTGCACAAGATATCAAATCTATCAGATTTAAAGTAAATTTGCATAAAAAGGAGATGACATATTGCTTCCACAAGGGAGGTAATGCTATAGTATACTTGGCTGAGTAACAATAGCTGATAAAGACTGAAATTGAAGACATTGCAGTCAAGCAAGGATATATTCTAGAAAATCAATTCAGATTAAATGAAAATCTCAAGGGCTCACATGATGAAATTCTCAAAAAACTGGGAGGCATTGCTACTGATTTAAAAACTGAAGTATCCAAGTAAATCCAAGAAGATCTAGCTGCTATACAAACAACCATTCAGGAAACTCAAAAGGCTATTTCTTATCACCTGAACAAATTCAGAGCCTACTACAAAGAAGGTACAGAATATCTGGCTGATCAAGTAAGATTTCAAAAGGATGATCTGAGAGATCATGTGGCCAGATAAGTCATAAAGGGGGAGAGAGTGTTAGTCAAAGCCAGCTCTGATCATGCTAAATGGGTATCCAATACAATCAGAGCTACTCTTGGATATCCATCCCTTTGTGATGATGATAACACTGCTGAATCTGGTATTCAACCTACCAACATTGAAGGGGTTCAGCAAGAAGTTGCACAAGTCATCTATCCTCTAGCTGATTTTTAAGAAGTATAACATGCAATACAAAATATGTATAGCCCTCCACAGGAGGCTCATAATGTTATTATTGCAAAGGTTGAAATGTCTGAAGCTGCTTTACAAAAAGAGCAAGAAGCACAAAGACCTAGGGATGCTCAGAAAGAGACCCAGATTTCTAAGAAAAGATTATGAGAACAGGCAAAATTAAAGCCTGATTTTGAGCAATGGAGTCCAACCTCCAGAAATATCATTCTTACTACCTAGAAAGCTGTAAAAGACAATATGCATAATAGAGGAAAATGGTACTCTGAACAAGAATGAAGCTAGTATCAGAAGAGGCAAGATGCCATACATCAGTTCAGAAAGGATATCAAAGCTGAAAAGTTACCTGCTAACTCTGTGGAGCCTAGTAAGTACTTTCCAAAGCCTTATCATTACTCTGAAAGGTAGAAGATTAATGTTGAAGAGCTCAAACAGAAAGATCTGAAAGGGAAGAAGCCAGCTGATGATTCAGAAACCAATGTGCAAGCAAAGATAAAATCTGGCAAAGGAATTATGATCAAGGAGCCTGATCAATCTTAGGGAAAGATAATCTAGTCTTAGAACTATGTAAATTTTATTCTAAACAATCTTGTAATTCAAACACTTATTTATGATTAATGAATGTTATCATATTCTGTGATGATAATAAATGTTATTCCTTGCTATTTTTGTTTATGAGTTACCCTGTCTGTGAAATGATAATATACATCTTCTTTGTTTTATTATAAGTGGTGTATATCATTGACTAAGGGTTATGACTTCTCCAAATAGGGTAAGATTGTTGGGTACATTGGAAAAGGTGTACTAGATTTGGAGAGGCCTCACCTAACTCAATGATATACATCAAGGTGTATTTGATGGAATGTTGAGTTTGAATGTGCAGGTTAAAGAAATGCAGGAAAATATAGTAAGTACAAGTGTTTACACTGGTGAAGGACTTGTGTCGACACAAGAAGCTAGTTGTGTCGACACCTTCAGGACTTATGTCGACACACAAAAATTTTGTCAGCAGCAGCTGTATCGACACATAGGACTTATGTCGACACACACTCAAGAAATCTGTTAACACCAGCTATGTCGAGACAAGAAGCAGTTGTGTCGACACACAGGACTTGTGTTGACACACACTAATGAAATCTGTTAACACAAACTATGTCGAGACAAGAAGCAATTGTGTCGACACACAGAACTTGTGTCGACACACACTCAAGAAATCTATTAACACCAGCTATGTCGGTACACAAAGCAGTTGTGTCAATACAAAGGACTTTTGTCGACACACACTCAAGAAATATGTTAACACCAACTATGTCGAGATCAGAAACAGTTGTGTCGACACACGGGACTTGTGTCGACACATCCAACAGAAGCTGTGTCGATAAGATAAAGTATGACTGTGTCGACAATGTGGGAGCTGTATCGACACATTCAAGACTTGTGTCGACACACGGTCTATTTGTGTCGACACATTTGGAGTTATCACAACACCCTTTTCTGCTGAGATAGAAGTTCAAGGAGGAGTCAGTTGTCATGACTGAAGACCCGATAACTGTCATAAGTAACAAAGTTGACACATTTGTCAGAGCTATCAGAAGGCCGTTATGAACCGGATCAGTCGGTAACCTTGGATGGGGTCTATATAAAGACCTATGCTATCACAAGCCATATAGCTTTGAAGCCTGAAAAAGTCTGAATAGCTTGAGAGTTTGAGAAGTAAAAAAACGGGAACAAGAGACAAACCCAGAAGAAGGCAGATCCTAAAGAGTCTACAAGAAAAATTCAGATTTGATTCTGAATTCAGGAAGGGAGATGGATTGAAGATCAACTCCAACTCTAATTGAAGATTAACCTTACTTTGTTCACATTCAAGAAGCTTTAAAGAAAGCTAAGATAGGTTTGATCTAGAGTAATCAATTCAATCAAGAACTGATCAAGAATCCTTAACCCTATTCTCTTTCTATATGGGTGAAGTTTTTATTGTTTTAAACAATTAATTTCCTTGTAAGATCTTATATAGATCTGAGTTATAAGACTAAATTTATAAAGGATGAGGTAGGGCTGAGTGCCTGAGGTAGGACTTGAAGAAGTCTGAGTTGTAGGCCTGGTGATAAAGGCTGAGGTAGGGCTATTGCCTGAGGTAGGATTCTTGGGAAGAATGTGAGGTGTAGGTCTTGAAGAAGTCTGAGTTGTAGGAACCAGTTAGGTTTTGAGTTGTAAGATCTGTGGATCTGAGATAGTGGAAGGAAGTTTGACCGAATCCAGTACTCTACTGGATAGGTGAAGGGGTAGAGTGGACATACACATAAATTGGGGAACCACTATAAACCATTGTGTACTGTGATGTGAACTTACTGTGATTGTTTGTGCTGTGATTATTTTACTGTGCTTTAACATTGTTAATTGCCTAAGTTGATTAAAACGATTTGAACCTATTCACCCTCCCTCTAGATGTTTAGGGTCTATCAACCTAATCTTTCAGTGAGCTCCACCACTTCCTTGGACTCAAGGTGGAGAGAAAAGAGAGCGGCATACTCGTGTCCCAGAAGGGCAATGCAGAACGGATTATTCAGCGATTCGGTATGCGGGAGGGGAAGAGTAGTTCTACTCCTTTTGATTCGGGCATCAAACTTTGGCGAGATGATGGGAAGATTCTTCCAGATCCTTTGGTGTTTCGGGCTCTAGTTGGGAGTCTTATCTACTTGACGATTACAAGGCTAGACATTGCTTATGCAGTTGGCCGAGTAAGTCGGTATATGGCGGAACCCAGGAAGCCTCATTTGATGGAGGCAAGGAACATTCTGAAGTATGTGAAGGACACTTCTGATATGGGTCTCCTTTATAAGAGAGGCACGGGTTTTACTCTTCAAGGATACTCGAATGCTAATTATGGGAGTGATTTAGACGACCGGAAGTCAACATCCGGTTATGTCTTCACATGTGGATTAGCTAGTATCTCTTGGTGTAGCAAGAAGCAAGATTCGATGTCCGTCTCTACTATGGAAGTAGAGTACAAGGCTTCGACCTTGGCAGCTCGGGAAGCCATCTAACTCAGGAGGCTAGTAGAGGACGTCTATGATGAAGTGCGCGGTCCAACTTTTCTGTGCGATGATAATGAAAGTGCCCTGAAACTGGTGAATAATCCAGTTTGTCACGCACTGACCAAACATATAGAGATTGAGCACCATTTCATTCGGGAGAAGGTGTTGGAGGGATCTCTTATAGTGGATCATGTACGGAGTGAGGATAACATCGTAGAAATCTTCACGAAGCCGCTACCGAAGGTGCCCTTTACTCGGTTACGACAACTTTTGGGCTTGGTCACCACTTCTCACTTCAAGGGGGAGTGTTTAAAATTATGAAGTGAAAGTAGGGGGGTTGATCAGGCAGATCGTTCAGCCTGGGCGGACTGATGGTGCGGTCTGGGCGGCCTGGTTGCTGCTGTCTGGTATTGGTGTCCGTCAATTCGGCTAGTGGTCTTGCAGTTGGCTATTCCCTAGATTAACAAGACAGATAGATGGTATATCCGCGGAAGTGGCAAACTCTTTTTGAGGTCACGGAGTCTGCATGTGGCAGACTATCTTGAGGAGCTAGTTGATTGATCTCTTGTCCGCCGAGCTCGTGCCTAAGTTTGAATGGTTGCTGTACTTGGTCACAATTTGTGACAAGTCCAGGTTGATCGCAGAGTCTGCAATATCTGCTGGTTGACCGGACAGTTTGTGTCCGTTGGTCGTGGACTTGTGTTGCGGGCTAGTACAGTGTCCGCGTGTAGCGTACAGACTGGTGCAGTGTGTGGGCTATTGCTGTGTCCGCGTGCTGTGCAGCGCGCGGACTAGTGCAGTGTCCGCCAGGTTGTGGATTGACTTCTTGCCTTGATACCTGGCGGATTGGCTGGTGTCCGGCTTTGTTCTTGTAGACTGGGCATTCTACCTTGTGCTAGCTGCGAGCTGGGGTGGTGATTCTATCCATTAGATCGATGACCACACTCCTCTCCGTGCCTATAATAGGACCCCTGTCACATCAATAATATCTGAGTGAATAGTAAGTTGAGCATGGGTTAATTGCTGCGGCCTCAGTTTTCTTGTCCGCGTGGATTGAGAAGTTTTAACTGGTTACTGTTTGCAGGTTGTGCGGCTTGCACTGAGAAGCCAGGAGTCTGGTTCTGACTGCGATCAGGAATCAGTGAAGCTTGTGGTTTCAATCAGTGGTTTGTAGCAGGTCGTATTTGTGACCAGCCAATCTTCTCTCCTTCAGCAAATTCCAGTTCAATAACCTGTCCGCCGGTCTCGGCGGACTAAGCGGTATGTTCTTTTAGTTCGGCAGCAGCTTATAGAGCGGTTGTTCAGCAGAATAACAGGTAGTCCATGGACTTTGCGGACTCTATAGATCAGTGGTGCAGTAGCGGCTCAGCGGTCTCTAAGGCAGTCCGCCCAGCTTGAGTTCTTATTTGCTTCTCCTTTGTACTTGGTGAAATCATGTTTCGCCATATATTTCTTGCTTTGTAATGAAGATAGTTGATATTACAAGATTTATGATTGCCTTCTGTTATCTCTGATTTACTTAGCTCAGTTTATGGTTTGAGTGTTCCTGCACCTGGTTCCCGTTTCTGCTTGATCAAGTTGTCAGCTTGATAGCTTTGGAAGTTTTTACTTGGTATTAGAGCTATCTCCTAATCAGCTTGTGAGATTTCAATAGAGGGGATAAAGGAGAGAGAAAGAACATAAGTGGAGAGAGATGAGTAAAAGACAAATAACATTTATTAACATCTCCTTTATGCAGAACTATTAATGTATTTATATACAATGCCCAACGACTATATTGGAGCGGTGCCCAATAGATATATTAAATATAAGACATGTGGACTGACACATATCGCTATCTCACTTGTCTAACCTGCTGTATGCTATTGTGGGCTTACTACCGCTACATTCCTGCGCATCTTAAAATATCTGCCCGGTCCTGTCGAATTCAGCTACCCAGGTCTTCATTAAGGCACAGTTTGGGGGGACTTATTTTCACCGATCAAGCGATTACGACCGTATGAATCGGACTGTAATTAAGGTCCGGTTCTTGCGGTCGTAATCGCTTCACCGATGAAAATAAGTCCTCCTAAACGGAGCGCAAATGTGCAATGTCTAGTTATTTCTGTCCTTTGGTAAAACCTTAAAGCATAATCTGGCGGATCGAGAGCAGCGTGATACGGAATGAAGCCGGTGGATCTGACGGAGAAGCGCTGACGGCTGACTGGAGCTGCGTAGCACCGTGGATGAAGAAGGTTCTGAAACAAGTATATCTTTATCTCCTGATGTTTTTAATTGTAGAGTTTCTGGTTGTGTTATTATTCCTTCTGATGCTTGAGGGTTATGATCTGACGTCCCTAGACGCAGCGTAGTTAGATTTCAAAGTTTCTGATGTTATAGTGGAGTTAAGCGGCCTGGATCTGGAAAAAGTAGAAAACGAATTAGAGGTATCCTTATCAAGTGGAAGGATGACATTAGATGTAGTGTGAACGTCCCTGAAACCCTCAGTTGCAAATCTGAAGTTTGTCGACGAGAGATCCATTAACAAAGCTTGTTGTTGCTTTTGATTTGGTAAGGAACGAGACAAAACAGTAGTGGTATTAAAGTGAGTCATTTTTGTATCTGGTATGACAGTAGAAGTTGAGTGAGATATGACATCCCTGTGATCTGAAGATGTCGAGTGAGGATCTGCATCAGGAAGCAGCAAATTAGTGGTTCCAAAGAAACATTTTGATGGATGATAGAAGGAGTAGAGTTTGCGTCCCTATTCTCGTTTGACAATGTAGCTGTCGAATCTGGGAAAACACATGTGTTCTGGAAGTGTGCCAGCTTATTAGGATCCAATGTTGTAATGTCTTCCCAGGTGGATTCCTCTAGTAGAAACCCTTCCCAGTGAACTAATACTTGTGTTGAGTCCTTACCCTTGTTCTCGGTTGTTCTACGATCAAATATATCGACTATTCCATGTTTCTTATGAGACAACAGGTAATCAGGAAAGTCATGCACTACAATAGTAGAGTTAGCATAGTAGGGTTTAAGGAGTGCAACGTGATATATTGGGTATATTTTACTTGGAGGATGATCTAAATTATAGGCCACTTGTCCTATTTTTTGTAGAATTTTATAGGGTCCATAATAACAAAAATTAAAGTGTTTGTACTGATTGTTGTGCAGAGAATGTTGTCTGTAAGGGTGAAGGAGCAAAAGAACCAAATCTCCCACTTGGAAAGCAATGTCCTGCCTCTTTTTCTCCTCTATTTTTTTCATTTTGTGTTGTGCTCTCTTTAAATTGTGTTGTAATCAAAGTAATAGGGTTGCTCTGTGTTATGATGTTGGTCACGATATCAGATTATTGGCTCCATTGGTTGTTAGAGGAATAAAACATGGTGGTGGTCGGCCGTATGTAGCCTCGAAAGGTGTCATACCGACTGACGCGTGAAAAGTGCGATTATAATGAAATTTCGCCCAGCCAAGTAATGTAGCCCAATTCCGAGGGTGTTGAAATGCAAAGATACGTAAAAACCGATTTACACATTGATTTACACGTTCAGTTTGACCATCTGTTTGAGGATGGTAAGCTGAACAGAAATGCAAGTGAGTGCCATTTGATTTAAAATACGTTTGCAAAAATTTACTTAAAAATATTGATTTGCGGTCTGAAATGATTGATTCCGGGAAACTATGCAGTTTCCCACAGTAAACCCGAAATATTTGTGTTACTTACTCGACAGAATAATGTGAAGGTAAGGGTGCAAAATGCTCTCCCTTTGTCAAACGGTCAACCATAACTAAGATTGGAGTAAATGATTTTGATGGTGGAAAATGTGTGATGAAATCGATTGTGATATCCGCCCAAATTCGGGTTGGAATGGGAAGAGGTTGTAATAACCCATAAGTCAAAGAATTACGTGGTTTTGATTTCTGACATAAGTCATAAGTTTTAATATAATCATGGACCTATTGTGACAGTCCAGGTCAGTAAAAATATTGGGTTAACCTTTTAATGGTGGCTGTAACGCCCGAATGCCCCTACTTTAGTATTATGTGTTTCATATATCAAGGAAGGACGAATACTAAAATTGGGAATATAAAATTTATTCTTATTGAAAAGGTTTTTTCCTATTAATGTCCAATCTGGAATATCTGTTGGGTTTGTAGACAATTGTGTGAAAATTTCAACAGCTTTAGCATCATTAGCATATAAAGAGTCTAAATCAGCAAATAAATTTAAAAATGAAAATGTAATATTTTGGTAGCTTAATAAAAATCCGTCATCAGTGGCATTGCTTAGACGGGATAGTGCGTCAGCTGCTTGGTTTGTTTTACCTGGTTTATATTGTATAGTATAATTGAACCCCAAGCATTTTAGACATGAAGCATTGTTGTTCAGGAATTGTCATAACCTGCGAGGATAGGTTATGTAATGTTTTGTGGTCTGTTAAAATTATAAATGTTGAACCTACTAAATATTGCTTCCATTTGCTAACGGTTGTGGTGATGGCCAATAACTCTCAAAAATATGTAGACTTAGATTGTTCACTATGAGTCAACTTTTTACTAAAGAAGGCTAATGGATGTCCTTTCTGGGAAAGAACGACACCTACGCCGACCCCAGAAGCATCACATTCAATTGTGAATGGTGCAGGAAAATCGAGAAGAGATAATACTGGAGCGGTTGAAAGTAGTGTTTTAGGTACGCAAATGTTTGTGATGCTAGTGATGACCAAATATATTGATCTTTGATAAATAAATCAGATAATAACACAGCTATAGAGGCAAACTTTTTAATAAAGTGGCGATAGTATCCGACAAATTCTAGGAAATAACGTAATAATTGTTTAATATTGCAGGGTTCGGGCCAAGTTTGAATTACCATAATTTTAGTAGGGTCTGGTTGAACTCCCATAGATGAAATAGTATGGCCTAGGAATTCAATGGATGGGACATTAAAATAACATTTTGATTTTTTAGGTAAAGTTTATGTTTTTGTAGTAGTTTTAGGACCAAGTCTAAATGTTGAATGTGATTGTCCAAAGAACTATATATAAGTATATCATCAAAGAAAATTACCACAAAACGTCGTAAAAAAGGTTTGAAAACGGAGTTCATTAAGGATTGAAAAGATGTTGGGGCATTTATAAGACCAAAAGGCATTACCAAAAATTCATATAGGCCTTGATGGGTATGAAAAGCCATTTTGTGAATATCTTTTGGATGCATTCTTATTTGATGGTATCCTGAGTGAAGATCTAGTTTTGAAAACACTTTTGCTCCATATAGTTCCTGTATTAGTTCATCAATAGTGGGCATCGGGAAGCTATCCTAAATTGTGAGAATGTTTAAAATGCGATAATCAACACAAAAATGCCATGTCTCGTCTTTTTTCTTAATGAGTAAAATCGGGGAACTGAAAGAAGAAAACCTCGTTTAATTAAACCGACTGATAATATTTTAGAGATTAATTTTTCTATTTCATTTTTATGAATATATAGGTATCGATAAGGTTTTAGATTTGCGATAGATGTTTCATCAATTAAGGGTATTTTGTGATTAAATTGCCTGTCTGGGGTAAACATGTAGGGGTTACAAACATGTCATAATATGTTTTTAAAAGTGTTAGTATTGGATTTGAAATGTTTCCCTAAAAGTCAACTTTATTTGGTGTTGACGGTGTATTATTCTCACCTTGTAAGCATAGAAGTGTTTCCTCTATGGTGTCCTGAGCCACCATTTTGTGAAATTGTGTTGAGGATACATGACCAAATTTAAGATAACAGTTCCCCTTAATTGTGGTTGGATTATTATTATAAGTAAAAGACATCTCTAATTTTTGGTAATCTGTAGTAACTGCTCCTAATGATTCCCACCATTGAAATCCAAATACAATGTCTGCCCCATGTAAATCCATTAGAAATAAGTATAGGATAAAAAGGATTTCATGAATATGTAATTGTACTGATAAGTAAACTTCGTGAGACAACATGGAATTCTCATTGCCTACCTGTACTTTAAATGGTGGTACGGTTGTAATTGGTAATATGAGAAAGTGGGCTAATTTTCGAGTTATAAAGTTATGGGTACTATCGTTATCTAAGAAGATATGAATAAATGAATGGCCAATAAAAACCTCTACTCATAATGATTTTGATGAAAATGTTCCTATTAAAGCATTTAGACAATTATCAAATTCGTCCAAACACTCCGGAGGATTATAGGCTTGGTCTAGATCAATAAATTTTTCTTGGTTCTCTGTTGGAGTTTCAGTGATGTCAGTATTTCCTTCGAAATAGTACACCGTTGCTTTATTCTTACATTTATGGTCTTTTGTGAATTTTTCCTCACATGTAAAACACTGACCTTTGTCTCGCCGAAGTTATAACTCGGCTGGAGAAAAATGCTTAATAAATGTTCTGTCTAGTCTTGACGTCTTAGAAGTGTTCATGTGAGAAAAAGTATTATTTTGCCAAGATCTAGCAACACTAAAGTTGACTAGAAACTGATCCTCAAATAAATGTGCCATTTTAAAAGTGTTTGTGAGTGTGGTTGGATGTTGATCCATGACTGCACGCTTAATATGAGGTTTAAGACCTGATATAAAATTTCTGTGAAGAATAGGTTTATATATACCTGTAACCTGTCATGGCAGTTCTTCGAATTGTTCCTGATATGTTGCTGTTGAGGTCGTTTGGGTCAATTTCATTAATATTCCTATTGGATCTTCCTAGTCAGATGGCCCAAATCTTTCCATGATTGCATGTTTAAAAGATAGCTAGTCTTGACAAGATCCATGACATAATAAACCTTGAAACCATCGTGCAGCTGGCCTGTCCATATGCATAGATACTACAAAAATATAATCCAATTAGTTAATATTATTATAACAAAAATACATCTCAGTTTTATACAACCAATCCGTGGGGTCTCCAGACGCAAAATGTGGGCAATGTTGTTTGGCTGGGCAATGTTGGCAGGGTTCTGAGCCGAATTTGTTGTTTGTATCAAAATAATTTGATGGCCTGAATGATTCTGTGTTTGAAAAGGATGGAAAATTAAAAGTAGGTATATTCGAATTTTCGGGCAGTGACCCAGTTGGCTGTTGATGATTTTGATTATTATGTTGCAAACGATATTGGGGAAGAATGGGTGGTTGTGAGGTGGGTAATGTGATCGGAATTGTTTTTACGGGCTGTATTCCAAGAATCCCTGGCAATGAAGATTCTTGACTGTTAAAGTGTAGAACATTAGTCCGGAATCGGGGTTGGATGTCTGCCGCTAATGATGATTGAAGCGGTCAAGGTGGCAACCCATGGACGTCAGACGATGACGTGTATGTTCCTGATGGAAGCATTGTCTGAGCTTGCAGCTAAAGTGCATCTTTCGATGGTGCATTTTACAAGATCGCGACGCTATTATCGTTGTCGTTTGTGGCCGAAAGACCACAAAAAATTGTATTTCACTGCAAAATTCTTTGAACTCTTTTTAGAAATCTTGGGTTGCGGCTTGTGTATGATAATGTTGGGCTTGTGTTTGTTGGAATGTTGTAGAGAGCTAAGAGAGTTCTTGAGTGAATCGTTCTTGAGTTGACTGTAGATTCTCTGATAACATATTGAATTGCTCCATGTAAATGACATGTCGCAAATCCAAATCATGCCAAGACACCACCCTAGCAGAAGTCTCGGCAGTGGAAGCAGACACGTCTATTACGTGCACTCAACGCAGAGCACCAATGAAACGTTACAACAGTAAGGGGAACATGATCATCATCCTGGAGGAGAGATGGAGGACAGAGGAGATAAAGGAGAGAGAAAGAACATAAGTGGTGAGAGATAAGTAAAAGACAAATAACTTTTATTAAAATCTCCTTTATACATAACTATTAAAGTATTTATATATAATGCCCAACGGCTATATTGGAGCGATGCCCAACGGATATATTAAATATAATACATGTGGACTGGCATATGTCACCATCTCACTTGTCTTACCTACTGTATGCTATTGTGGGCTTGTAATAATTTGTGAAACGCGGAAAATGGAAAACCAGGCGTATGAACACTAAACCAATCCGAAGCTAAATAAACCAGATGCACTAGAAGAGCAAGAAAACCTCGTACCATCAAAAATATTTACAAGACGAGGTATGCATGGCGATACATGATTTGCCGATGTACCCGATGGGAGCAAAACAAGAAATACAAAACTAGTTGTGTGGTCTCAATGAGAAGCCGCTTACTCTGTCGAGCTGCCTACGGAGTCCGCTGAAGTCCCTAAGTCGCCAGATCGCAACCTAGTCGCGCAGACAACCCGTTATTCCAATGATGTGAAATTTGTTCGATGATCTGCAAACCTCCTAACCGCGAGGTCTCCTAGCCACCAGATCGCCACAAATAGCTACTATAAAACTAAACAAGCCGACAGATCGCCGCTGCATATTGAACTGGGAAAAAGTTTGCCGAAGAAAGAAGACTGCCTGGCCGCAAGTCGCGACGTGCTGCAAACTGCCGATTGCAAACCGCAGAGTCTGCACTGATCCCTGACCAAAGTCAGAACCATGTCATTGGCTTCTCAGCATTGTCTACACAACCTGTATAACAAACACTAGTCAACTCCTTCAAACCGCACGAAAATAGAAAACTTGTTCGCAGTAACTAACCGAGCTCAATTACTGTTCATTTGGTTGTTCTGTTGATGCGTAAGGGGGTCTTATTTTTAGGTGTTGAGAGGAGTATGATTACCACCCTAGCTGATAAGACCACCAACCTATCTTGTAGTGAGCACTGAATGTATCCGCCAAACCGCAGACACAATGCCAGTCCGCCTTATCGCCACAATTAGCTAGACATAAGGTTTGCCAAGGACCCACCACCACGGCTGGATAGAAAACCTATCCGCCATCGTCTCCATAAAGCCAAGCCAGGACTTGTTCGCCACACCAGCCTACCCTGCAGATACTCCACCAATCCGCATAAAAGCGGACACAGCTCCAGTCCGCACGCTCCTACGGACACCGCTCCAGTACGCACATCCCAAGCCCGCAACCAAAGCAAACAAAGCTGACAGCTGCCAAAGTCGGCAGACATAGAAAGCAGTTCGTGCTAACCGTGCGATCTACCGGACTGAGCACCACTGTACTTGGTTTAAATCTAAACCAAATCCACACCTCTGGCCATCCCTGGTGTGAACATGGCACCAGGGGATTCAAGGGCTAGTCTGCACAAACTGGCGGACTCCAGCACCAGTCCGCACTAACCGGCGAACTTCGACACAAGTCTTCACTAACCGACGAACTCCAGCACCAGTACGCACTAACCGACGAACTCTGGCACTAGTCCGCACTAACCAGCGAACTCCGGCATCAATCCACAGTTACCACCAACCGTACTGAAAGACTTATTTCAAGAGCTTAAACACCTAGAGGGGGGGGGGGTGAATAGGTTCCAATTTTCTTTTATAATTCTAGCAAATTAACTAGTATAACACAGCACATAACATACAATTCTCAGAACATAAATCACAGCACAGCAAACACCAGATTTATAGTGGTTCCCCAAGGTATGGGTACATCCACTTTCCCTCTTTACCTATCCAGTAGAGAACTGGATTCAGCCCAACTCCCTACCACTTTCTCAGATCTAAGATCTTACAACTCAGAACTGGATGGTTCCTACACCTAAGACTTACACAAGTCCTACCTCAGATCCGTCTCCAAGAATCCTACCTCAGGCCTCAGCCCTACCTCAGACTTTATCACTAGGATTAAAACTCAGACTATCACAAGTCCTATACCTCAGGCACACAACCCTACCTCAACATTTATAATTATAAGCTTACAACTCAGATCTAATAAAAGATCCTACAAGAAATTGAGTATTTGAAAGATACAGAAATATCACCAGATAGATCACTCTATAAGTGTGAGCTTCTTGATCAGTTCTTTAATAAATTGAATCTTCAGATCCAACCTGACTTAGCTGTTTCAAAGTTTCTTGATAAAACAAAATAAGGTTGAACTCTTCTTGATGTAGAAGTTGATCTCCTGTCAGCTCCTTCCTTGAATTCAGAATAAGATCTGAATCTTCTCTGCAGACTGTTCAGAATTTGCCTTCTTAAGGGTCTCCCCTTTTCTTGTTGTTGAATTCTCTCTCCTAACGAATCACTTTTTTATCTCTATATCAGTTGATTTTTTTATTTGTCACAGATCAGTCCTTTATATAGAGTTTTCTCCTGATTACCCGCTGATCCGGTTTGTAATAACCTTCTGACAATTCTTACAAAGGTGTCAGACCTATTGGTAATGACAGCTGTCGAGTCACCAGTCATGACAGTTGATTCCTTAATGACTTTACAACTTAGCATGAACCACTCATCAGACTGCTTCATATACGTCGACACAAATAGACTAAGTGTTGACACAAGTCTTGGTGGTGTTGACACAACACTCCATTTGTTGACATAGTCATTCTTCTGCTACTCGACACATCTTCTATTTATATGTGTCAACACAAGTCCTGTGTGTTGACACAACTGCTCCTGGTCTTGACATAACTGCTGCATATAGATGGCATTGAGTATATGTCTAGCTGTCGTTGAGTGTGTGTCGATACAAGTCCTGTGTGTCGACACAACTACTCTTGGTCTCGACATAACTACTGCAGACAGATGACGTTGAGTGTATGTCCAGCTATCGTTGAGTGTGTGTCGACACAAGTCCTATGTATTGACACAACTGCTTCTGGTCTTGACATAGCCGATGCAGACAAATGGCGTTGAGTGTAAGTCTAGCTATCGTTGAGTGTGTGTCGACACAAGTCCTGTGTGTCGACACAAGGCTTCAGACTCAGAATAGCTATTGCTGTAAGATGGCGTTGAGTGTGTGTCGACACAAATCCTGTGTGTCGACACAAACCTTCTTCAGGTGTCGACACAATTCCTGAGTTTCGACACATGTCTTTCTTCTGGTGTCGACATAACTCCTGGGTGTCGACACAGCTTCTACTTTAGGTGTCGACACAATTCCTGCCTTAGGTGTCGACACAATTCTGGGTGTCGACACAACTTCTTCTTCAAGTGTCGACACAATGCCTGGGTGTCGACACAGCTTTGCTTCTAGTGTCGACACAACTTCTGGGTGTCGACAAAACTTTGTTTCTAGTATCGACACAACTTCTGGGTGTCGGCACAATTCTTCACAAGTGTCGACACTTGTACATAGAGAATTTTTCTTGCAAACCTTACGCCTACACAATAAAACTCAAATATCCATCAAATACAAATTGATGTATATCATTGAGTAAGATGAGGCTTCTCCAAATCTTGTACATATTTTTCAGTGTACCCAACAATCTCTCCCTATTTGGAGAAGTCATAACCCTTAGTCAAAGATATACATCTCTCATAATAAAGCACATAAAAATATATGTACATACATTTCAGTGCAAGATAACATACAAATAATATAAACAACTAAAATCAATTAGTGAAGCTTATTTTTTTTATTAATCAAAAAATTCTGGGTTTATATGTTTTTTTTTCTTAGAACAAAATGCAAAAAGTTACATTGTTCTATATATAAGCCTATCTATCCTACGATTGACTAGGCTCCTTAATTACAATGCCTTTTCCAGATTGAATCTTTGCCTGCACAGTAGGGTCTGTATCATTAGTAGGTTTCTTCCCTTTGAGATCCTTTTTCTTCTGTTCTTCAGCCTTTATCCTTTGCCTTTCAAAATAGTGAAAGGGCTTGGGAAAGTACCTGCAAGGCTCCAGAGCATTAGCAGTTAACTTCCCAGCTTTTGCATTCCTTCTGAACTGAAGAATGGCTTCTTGCCTGGCTTGATATTTGTTCCATTCTTGCTCAGAATACCAGTTACACCTGTCATGAGTTTTATCCTTTACAGCCTTCCAGGCAGTCAAAATGATATTCCTGGAAGTAGGGCTCCATTGCTCAAAATCTGACTTCAACTCAGCCTATTCCCTGAATCTTTTCTTGGATAATTGTGCCTCCTTTTGAGCTTGCTTGGCAGCCTCTGACATTTCTAATTTTTCAATAATCACCTTTGATGCCTCCTGTGAAGGACTGTACATTGTCTGCACTTCTTGTTGAACCACGTCAAAATTAGCAGGAGGGTAAATAACCTGTGCAACTTCAGGATGATCTCCTTCAATATTAGCAGGTTGCACTCCAGACTAAGAAACATTATCATCATCACATAAAGGAAGAAAGCCAAGTGTAACTCTGATGGAATTAGAGACCAATTTTGCATGGTCAGAGCTAGCTTTAACTAACAATCACTCCCCCTTTATGACTTCTCTAGTTATATGATCCCTTAGATCAATCTTTTGAAATCTTATCTGATCAGCCAGAGATTCTATAACTCTTTTGTAATAGTCTTTGAACTTAATCAGGGTATCAGAAATTGTATTTTGGGAGGCTCAAATAGCAGTTTGAACAGCAGCTAGATCTTCTTATATTTGCTTTAATATTTCAGATTTCAGATCAGTGGAAATACTTCCCAGCTTTTTGAGAATTTCTTCATGGGAGTCTTTGAGATTTTCATTAGACCTGAATTGATTTTCTAAAATATATCCTTGCTTGGTGGCAATGTCCTCAATCTCAGTCTTTATAAGCTTTTGTTGCTCAGCCAAATATACTACAACATTGCCTCCTTTATGGAAGAAATCTGTTATATCTTTCTTATGCAGATTGAATTCAAATCTGATTGATTTAATGTCCTAAGCCAACTGAAACAGCAGTTCTTTATTTGACTCATCCATATGTTTTTCTAGAGACTACCTTTGCTTACCAATTTAACTTGCAATTGGACCAGTAATGAACTGAAATTCATGCTTGGAGCAGATGGTTGAGTGACTGATTGCAAGGCCTTCTTATATCCTGAGCTCCTTTTCTTAATTGCATCAATCTTCCTCTTTTTAGCCATAGAGGCTTCATCATCATCAGAGGGTTGAGATGAGCTATCTATATCAACAGCTTTCTTATTAGATGGGGCATTTAGCAGCTCCTCCCCCTCAATCCTTGGCAGTTCTTTTTCAATCTGTTATTGCTCCCCCTCAGTCCTTGCAGCTGGGAAATCAGAGAATAGCTCTTCCATGGTGAACTCTTACTGCATCTGTACAGGAGGAACATGATTAGTTTGGAAAATAAAAGGTTCTCCCAAGACATCTAGATCTTTGTCCAGGGACCTTTCTAGAAAGGAGATACTTACTTGCTCATCCTGAGCAGTATCTTTCAACTGCACTTCTTGTGCCTCTTTCTCCACATTTAGCAGTGCTTCTTTATTGATATCTGATATAATATCCATTACTGTATCAGCTGCATTCTCAATCTCTAGAGTAACTCCATCAATTGCTCCCCCTTGAGCAGGCAGCTCAGAAAGTACAGTATCTTTTGCTGCTAGTTCAAGATTTTCTCCCCTGGAGTAGTGACTATCTGGTTCTCTAGGAGCACACTGCTCTCTACTTGATCTTGAGCATCTTTTTGTTGCCTGTCTTCATCTGAACTGAAGACCACTTCCTCTTCAGAATCACTAGAGGATTCTGTTTGCTGAATAACTTCCTTCTTCTTCTTTTCTTTCTTGGTCTGTTTTTGTGGTGTAAAAACCTCCTTGGTTAATACTCTATCCCACCTAGACAGAATTCTAGTGTCCATTCTTCTCATATGTTTGATTTTTGTTCCTGAAAGTTGGTACATTATATCTGGTATTATTGAAGATAAATATAGACTCAGGATTCTGCCCAGATTTGGTTTCTTGATTTCTTCTTGTATTTTATCAAATACTATGGATGCCCAATCTGTTTTTAGCTTGAAAGTTATTCTTGTCATTAAATGGAACATAAAGGCCGAAATTCTTTCATGTCCACCTGTTTTGCACAGAATTACCTTGCCTACTATCTTTGACAGGAACTTCCCTTGCGAATTCATCCCTTTCCTGGTGATGGATGATCCAACCTTGGTATTAGGGTTTAGCCCGCACCAGCTTAAGGCGTCTTTTTTCATTGAGGGAATGATGTCATCTTCATCCTTAACCTTAGGAAGTTGGAGTGATTTCTTAATCGTCTTCAGTGTAAGTTTCACTCGGGAATCTTGTACTGTGGCTTTGATCTTTTTCCCGTCTATGTCCACAGTGGCTGATGAATAAAATTCCATGACTTTCTTCTTCCAGATATTAGTCGGTTCTGAGACCAAGAATTCCAAATCATTTTCTGAAATTAGGGTAATTACACCCTGAATTTTTGGCAACGCTGTCGTGAATCCACCACAAATAAGCTCATACCCTTCGTTCACTTTGTCATCCTGATGAGGCTCCATTGTCGGGAGAGAGAGTTGGAAGAGTAAAGAAGAGAATATCTATGTCGACACAAGGTCTAAAGTCGAGAAATCTGAAGGCGCAGTCGACCAGATTTTGGCTTCACCTATTTATAGTTTCAGTGTAAAGGGGAGTTCAAAAGACGCGCCTAAGTAATAATACTAGGTCTCGATAATCCTTAGGTTTAGTCGACACATCTATGTGTCGACATACTTTTGTCAGTGTCGACATGAACTGGTCATGTCTCGACACAGAGTGTCGACTTTGATTTTTGCGTGTCGACACAAAAATTAGCTAACTTAAAATCTCGACAGAGTTATGTCGACACCTATACTTCTGTCGACACAGATACTGTTTCTGTGTCGACACATCCTTTTTCTTTGTCAACACAACATATTGAGTGTGTCGACACAAAGTCTGCTTGTGTCGACACAAACATGGTACTTAGACAAATTTCTAGAGAAATTTTGTACTAACATATTCTACTTAGGAATACTTGAGCTGACCTATTCTAGGTTCAACATACCTAATTCAATTTTAAAATAATTGAATTTAGTTTCATCCAGAGGTTTTGTAAAAATATCAGCAATTTGATTATTTGTGTTTACAAATTCTAGATTAATATCTGCTTTCTCCATATGTTCTCTTATAAAATGAAACTTAATTTCTATATGCTTAGTTCTACTGTGTGATACATGATTCTTAGCAATAAAAATAACACTTGTAGAATCACAAAACAGTGGAATTCTACTTACCTTTATGTCATAATCTTCAAGTTGGGTCTTTATCCACAATAATTGTGCACAGCAACTTCCTGCAGCTACATATTCAGACTCAGCTGTTGATATAGCTACACTGGTCTGCTTCTTGCTGCACCATGACACCAGCCTTCCACCTAGGAATTGACAGGTTCCTGTAGTACTCTTCCTGTCTTCTTTGCATCCTGCAAAGTCTGTATCTTAGAAACCTGTTAGTATGAAATCTCTATTCTTAGGGTACCAAAGACCTAGATTATGTGTGCCCTTAAGATATCTCAAAATTCTCTTAACTGCAGTATAATGAGATTCCTTTGGGCATGCTTGGTACCTAGCACAGACACATGTAACATACACGATGTCAGGTCTACTAGCAGTCAAGTAGAGTAGGGAGCCAATTATCCCTCTATATAAAGACTCATCAACAGGTTTCCCTGTCTTATCTTTTCCTATAGGCATACTTGTTCCCATTGGAGTTTTCATGGTGGAGGCTGAGTCCATACCATATTTCTTAATCAACTCCTTGGTGAACTTAGACTGGGATATGGACAATCCATCATCATTCTATCTTACTTGAAGTCCTAAAAAGAACTTCAGCTCACCCATACTGCTCATCTCAAACTTCCCTTGCATACGTTTGGCAAACTTTCTACAAAGGTTGTTTTCAGTAGATCCAAAGATAATGTCATCAACATATATCTAGACTAGTATTATCTTGCCTTTAGATTCCCTAAAGAATAGAGTTTTGTCTATCTTTCCTCTAGAGAATTTATTCTCAATAAAAAAAGAAGACAATGTTTCATACCAAGCCTTAGGGGCTTGTTTCAAACCATATAGAGCTTTCCTAAGCCTATATATATAATCAGGATAATGAGAATCTACAAAACCTGAGGGTTGTTCAACATAGACTTCCTCTTTTAAGTCACCATTCAGAAATGCTGACTTTATATCCATTTGATATACCTTGAACCCTTGATAGGTAGTATAGGCCAAGAACATCCTTATAGCCTTCAGCCTTGCTACTGGGGCAAAGGTTTGATCAAAGTCAATCCCTTCCTCTTTCCTATAGCCTTTTACTACCAACCTAGCCTTGTTCTTGATAATTATGCCATTCTCATCAAGTTTGTTACTGTAGATCCACTTGGTTCCTATAATGTTGTGATCCTTTGGTTTAGGAACTAGTTCCAAGACTTTGCATCTTCTGAATTAATTTAGCTCTTCTTTCATAGCATCAACCCAATTAGTATCTAGCATGGCTTCTTCAAACTTTTTGGGTTCTATTTGAGACAAGAAGCTAGAACATAGAACTGTGTTGATGCTTTTGCTCCTTGTTAGAACACCTTGACTTGCATCACCAATTATTTGGTGAGCTGGATGATCCTTCAGGTGTCTTCTTGCTGGAGTAAACCTGTCTACCTCATGGACTTCTTCATTTTACTCCACCTGATGCTCCTCATTGTCTTCATCATCCAGTGAGTTTTGTTCTCCCCCTGGACAGCATGCATCTTTTCCATCATCCATCCTTGCAGGAGCTTCATCATTGATGGTCATCTTGTCGAGCCTGTCTGTTAGACCTGTAGAACTAGGTGAAGAACTAGACAATTCATTGTTAATCAATCTAGACTCATCAAAAACAACATGGACTGACTCTTTTACAACTTGGGTAGTCAAGTTGTAGACCCTGTATGCCCTACCGTTATTGTTGTACCCAATAAATATCCCTTCTACAAATTTGGCAGCAAACTTTGTTTGGTAGTGCTTACCATTAACTAGGACATAACACTTACTACCAAAGATTCTGAAGTAAGAAATGTTTGGTTTTTTGCTTTTCAAAATTTGATAGGGAGTCAACTAAAGTTTCTTATTTATGGATGCTTTATTGAGAACATGACAAGCAGTATTTACTGCCTTAGCCCTGAAATATTCAGGGAGAGTTGTGTCACTGAGTAGAGTTCTACCTACCTCAATAAGAGTTCTATTCTTTATTTCAACAATTCCATTTTGATGAGGTGTTCTAGGTGAGGAGAACTCCTAATGAATCTCAAATTCTTTACATAATTTTGTCATACATTCAGACTAAAATTCAGTTCCATGGTCACTTCTGATTTTGACCACTAAACTGTTAAATTCATTCTGAATTTGTCTAACAAAAGTCTTGAAAACACTAGGGGTTTCATATTTCTGCCTCAAGAAGAAAATCCATGTGTATCTAGAATAGTCATCCATAACAACTAGTGTGTATACTTTCCTACCAAGACTATGAACTGGCATAGGACCAAAAAAATTCATATGCAAGAGATATAAACATCTTAATGAATCATTGGTATCTAGTGCAGGAAAAGAGAACTTGGTTTGTTTTCCCTTTTGGCAAGCTGAACACACTCCCTCTTTAATGCACTTGACTTGAGGACCATTCCTCACTAAACCCATTCTAAACAACAGCTCTATAGACTTATAGTTCAGATGAGCTAACCTCTTGTGCCATTTGACACATAGTGAAGCTTTCTCACCTGCAACTAGGCAAATGGGTGAGTGTTTATACTCATAATCTAGGTTAAGACAATATACATTCCCTCTTCTAGTGCCAGTCGAAATGATCTCTTCATCACTTGACCTCTTAATTTGGCACTCCCCTTTATGGAAAGAGATGTCATAACCTAGATCACTAAGTTGACTTATGCTAATAAGGTTATGTTTTAGACCCTTCATATAAGCCACTTTAGTGATAGTAATTGAGTCACTAGAAATGTTACCAAATCCTTTGATGACTCCTTTTTCTGATCCACCAAAGATGACTTTGGGACCATTCTCTATGGGTGCATAGTCCCACAACATTCATCCTGTTATAATCATGTGCCTTGAACATCCACTATCCAAGTACCATATAGGGGTATGGCCACTTGGATTCACCTACATCAAATAAAGAATCACTCATCCTTAGAACCCAAATTATTATTGGGTCCTAGGTCCTTGTTAGTTTGAAATCCTGCAGCTGTTCTGATAGGTAAACTATACTTGGTTTTAACACTTGTGTTAAACCAATAATCCATGTCAAAGTGCCCTACCTTACTACAACACCAACACTCAAATCTGTTGTACCTTCTCTGAGGTACAGACTTCACAACCTTGTCGCCAGCAGTCTTTTTAAGTGTAGGTACTGGAGCAGCAAACCCCAAGATTTTTTTTTGAACCTGATGGGCTTGCCTATAGAGTGGCCTACTGGCATTTGCACACTTGCCAATGTGATCTCCATACTCATAGTGACCATGAGTAATTTCATGATCATAACTATTTGTAGGTTGCATCACCTTCCTAAAGAAAATAGGGGGCTTAGAGACTAGTGGCTGAACTGAGGCCTTACCTTTTCCATGAGAATTGATGGCCCTAGTTCTTCCCTCAAAACCTAGACCTGTCTTTCCCTTCTGAGAAATGAAATTGTCTATTAAGGGCAAGACAGATTTTGGCTTAGAGAATTTAGCCACTAAATCTCTTTCTTTCTGGAGTCTTGCCTCCAGATTCTTGATATGATTTTCCTTAAAAGAGATTGTGTCCATCTGAATAACAGTTATGTTCTTCAGTTTAACAACCTCCTTTAGTTTCAAATCAATCAGCTTGGCTGATTCTGATGCTGCATGCTTAAGAGATTCAATCTCCTTGGCCTGCTACTTGACAAGAAGCTTGCTTCTCTTTAGAGCTTGCAACAACCTACCATACTCATCAATGAGTTGGTGTACATCCCCTTCAGACTCAGAACCATCCACATCTCTTGATGAAGATGCTTCTGATTCTGATCCAGTGAAATAATCAGAAGCTGAGGGAGAACTGTATTCCTTGCTTGGACCAGGCTGATCCTGGCACTGATCATTTTTTGACTGAGCCATCAGCCCTCTATAGCAATAATCTTCCACTCCATTTATGGATTCTAGCATTTGTAGGAATTCTTGTTCCCTAGAATCCTCTTCTTTTGAGAACAGCCCAACATATGCTTCTGCATCATCTTTTTCTCCTGATCCTGAAGATGAAGAGTCTGTCCAACTCTTCTACTTTTGAGCAACAAAGGATTTCTTCTTCTTGCCTTTCACTTGATGCTTCTTCTTGTCCTTAGATTCAGTCCTATTATCTGGACAGTCAGCTATGACATGTCCAGGCCTGTTACAACAATAACAAACAATCTAAGAATTATTTTGTCTACTGGGTTTTGAGACATACCTGTCCTCCTTGGGAGTCTTCTTTTTCTTGTAATACTCATTGTTGGAGAAGGATATAGATTACCTGGTTCTCCACTTCTTCTTTTTCATGAATCTTTAGAACTGCCTTGTAAAGGCAGCAAAGTCCTCAATAGAGGTGTGGCTATTTGATGTGATGTTGTCAGGAATTCCTTCTTCTGCCTCAACCCTCCTTCTGGGTGGAGAAGAAGATTTTCTCCTGCCCTTTCTTATGCCTTCAGCCTTGAAGGCAACTGACCTATCCTTGTACTCAGACCTGCTGCTCTTCTCTTCCTCCTTTCTTGCAGTTAGTTGCATTTCATATGATAGCAGCTTTTCAAATAGTGTGGGAGGAGGTGTATCAGCAAGCTTAGCCACCTATCTGATGGCACAAATCTTTGTGTCCCAGTCCTTTGTCAGAGACCTGAGAAACTTGTCATTTAGTTCATATATGCTGAAGACTCTTCCATATGTCATCAGCTCATTAACTATCCTGAAGAACTTTTTGTAACATTCGGCTATGCTTTCAGTCTTAGCTTGTCTAAAGCTCTCATATTATTGATTCATCATAGACTTCCTATCCTCTCTAACTTCTTCTGTTCCCTCCATATAGATAATCAGGGTGTCCCACATTTCCTTGGAGGTTTTACAGTGCTCCGGATTCTGAAATATGGCATCATCTATAGCACTTACAATATTATTCTGTGCACTTTTGTCTAGTTTTGCCAGGATGATCTCATCCTTTATCATTTCAGAATAACTCTTTGGGGTTCTAATATTTGCATCCAGAACTGATACCTTCATAGGAATGAAGGGGCCTTCTTGAACAATGATGTAGATTCTTGGATCAGATGCTTCCATGAAAAACCCGACCCTTTCCTTCCATATGCCAAAGCATTCCTTCTTGCAGATAGGCAGTTTCATAGATCCAAACTCCTTTTGATTCTCATTTGAACCCATTCTTAAAATCTGTTAATTGCCTTGGAGATTCACTTAGACTGTTAGGTCAATCTTTGAGTAACCACCCACTGATACCACTTGAAAGACTTATTTCAAGAGCCTAAACACCTAGAGGGGGGGGGGGGAATAGGTTTCAATTTTTTTTATAATTCAGGAAAATTAACTAGTATAACACAACACAGAACATACAATTCTCAGAACATAAATCACAGCACAGCAAACACCAAATTTATAATGGTTTCCCAAGGTATGCGTACATCCACTTTCCCCCTTCGCCTATCCAGTAGAGAACTGGATTCAGCCCAAATCCCTACCATTTTATCAAATCCAAGATCTTATAACTCAGAACCAGATAGTTCCTACACCTCAACCTTACACAAGTCCTACCTCAGATCCTTCTTCAAGAATCCTACCTCAGGCCTCAGCCCTATCTCAGCCTTTTTCACTAGGCTTACAACTCACACTATCACAAGTCCTACACCTCAGGCACACAGCCCTACCTTAGCCTTTATAATTATAGGCTTACAACTCAGATCTAACAAAAGATCCTACAAAAAATTGAGTATTTGAAAGATACAGAAATATCACAAGATAGATCACTCTATAGGTGTGAGCTTCTTGATCAGTTCTTAAATAAACTGAATCTTCAGATCCAACCTGACTTAGCTATTTCAAAGCTTCTTGATAGAACAAAATAAGGTTGAACTCTTCTTGATGTAGAAGTTGATCTCCTGTCAGCTCCTTCCTTGAATTCAGAATAAGATCTGAATCTTCTCTGCAGCCTGTTCAGAATCTGCCTTCTTAAGGGTCTCCCCTTTTCTTGTTGTTGAATTCTCTCTCTGGACGAATCACTTTTTTATCTCTGTATCAGTTGCTTTTTTTAAGTTGTCACGGATCAGTCCTATATATAGAGTTTACTCCTGATTACTGCCTGATCCGGTTTGTAACAACCTTTTTACAGTTCTTACAAAGGTGTCAGACCTATTGGTAATGACAGCTGTCGAGTCACCAATCTTGACAGTTGATTCCTTAATGACTTTACAACTAAGCATTAACCACTCAGCAGACTGCTTCATATGTGTTGACACAAATAGATTAAGTGTCGACGCAAGTCTTGGTGGTGTCGACACGACACTCCATGTGTTGATATAGTCATTTTTTTGCTACTCGACACATCTTCTGTTTGTATGTGTCGACACAAGTCCTGTGTTTGGACACAACTTCTCTTGGTCTCGACATAACTGCTGCAGACTGATGGCGTTGAGTGTATGTCCAGCTGTCGTTGAGTGTGTGTCGACACAAGTCTTGTGTGTCGACACAACTGCTCTTGGTCTCGACATAACTGCCGTAGATAGATGGCATTGAGTGTATGTACAGCTGTCATTGAGTGTGTGTCGACACAATTCCTATGTGTCGACACAACTTATTATGGTCTTGATATAGCTGATACATACAAATGGCGTTGAGTGTAAGTCTAGCTGTCGTTTAGTGTGTGTCAACACAAGCCTTCAGACTCAGAATATCTATTGCTGTAAGATGGCGTTGAGTGTGTGTCGACACAAATCCTGTGTGTTGACACAAACCTTCATCAGGTGTCGACACAATTCCTGAGTGTCGACACATGCCTTTCTTCTTGTATCGACATAACTCCTGGGTTTCGACACAGCTTCTGCTTTAGGTGTCGACACAATTCCTGCCTTAGGTGTCAACACAATTCTGGGTATCGACACAAATTCTTCTTCAAGTGTCGATACAATGCCTGGGTGTCGACACAGCTTTACTTCTAGTGTCGACAGAACTTCTGTGTGTCGACACAACTTTGTTTCTAGTGTCGACACAACTTATCGGTGTTGACACAATTCTTCACAAGTGTCGACACTTGTACTTAGAGAATTTTTCTTGCAAATCTTACACCTGCATAATTAAACTCAAACTTCCATCAAATACAAATTGATGTATATCATTGAGTAAGATGAGGCTTCTCCAAATCTGGTACATATTTCTCAGTATACCCAACACACACCACCAGAGCAAGACCAAGACACACACCATGCCGATCTCCCGAGATCCAGTCCAATCTGCAACCCTGATTCAATGAACTCCATACGAGTCTGCATCACACCAATCTTGGCGAACTTTGCGGATAGCCAACCTACCCGCCTGGTTACCTTCTGGGAACATGCTGCCCTCATAACGCTTTCCAATCTGGCTAGTTGTCATTTCTGTCCGCACAGACCATGCGAACAGTCCGCCCAGGCTGCTAGGAAACAAGCTGACTGCAATATACTTGCCGACCTGGCTAGCCATCATTCCTATCTACATAGACCTCGCGAACAGGTCGCCCAGGACGCAACTTTCACTTCAAAACTTTCAACACTCCCACTTGAAGTGAGAAGTAGAAACCAACCCCAGCAGTCCCCAAAACTGTGTACATGGACCCTCCGGTAGCGGCTTCGAGAAGATGTCAGCGACATAGTCCTCGCGCCGCATATGCTTGACCATAAGGGATCCCTCTAGCACCTCCCGAAAGGAGCAATGCTTCCCCACGCCTTCTTCTTCAGCTTCAACTTCCACTTACACGTCATAGGAGTAAAACCAGCGACCTTAGGCACAAGATCCCAAGCCCCGTTTCCTTTGATGTTGGTACCCTAGATGTGATTTGGCTTATGTGATCCCCTTGCAGCCCTCTCTTGATCTATATAATTTATATATGATCCTGTTTAATTATTGCTTAGTCTCCCTAGGGCAGTATATGACTGACCTAGAGTTTAGGCTAGTAGTTTCTAGATGTTTTTGTGGTTAAGGCTTTTCCGTTCGACCATCGTCGAACGAGGCCTCGCGATCGTCGATCATTGGTCGACGATAGCAGGGCTATTGAATCGTTGAAGTCAAGACAATTATCGTCGACCATTGGTCGACGATCTCAGAGCAAGCTTACTACGCTCTGAAGGTTGGTCGACGATCTGTCATCAACAGATCGACGATCGTGTTCTTGCTTCACGATTTCTGTCTCGACAGATATTTGCCTTTGCTGGTCGACTATCTGTTAGCTGGTCGACGATCTATTAGCTGGTCGACGATTTCTGGTCGACGATTTCTGTTCCGACAGATTCCTGCTATTAGTCGACGATCTGTTTGCAGGTCGACGATCATCGAACTCCTGTTCGACGATTTCTGTCTGCTTTTATCTATTTGTATTTATGCTATTCCTTGGTTTATTTCCAAGTGTGTTAGCTTGTGGTTAGAAAGATTTTCTGAAGTTATTTGTTGCTAAATTTATGGCTTAAATTCAAATGAATTATTTACAAAATATGTCAAGCATAAATCACGGGATTCAGTATTCTTGATAAAGCATTTTGTCCTATTATACAAATTGCGTTGACTTTATCTTTCCAGCTTGTTTTCTAGCCGTTGGTACTATGTACTATTTCCAAGAATGGTACGTCTTTATGCTGAGATATTTTTCCCGCTTATTTTATTCCTTATTGGGACTGACAGAAAGTTAATAGGCCATTCTATTCCTATTGCTATATTCTATTTTGAGATAATCTGTTGCAGGGCTCGAGAATTCAAATCAATAGAGCCGTTCCAAAGAAAAAACGTGAAGACATATTTAAGAGAGATTCTTCTCTCAGCAAAAAGAAGAAGTTACAGACACAGAGAAATATTATTCATTCGCTCAAGCATCATCAGAGCAGCTCTTCACAATCTCACAACAAGAAGAAGAAAAGTTTTTCCTGAAGCAAAAGCCCAGAGCAATCATCTTTCTTTCTCAAGTCTCCTGAGCATCTGCTTAGAGTTTTCAAGACTTCAGAAAGAGCTCCAGTTCTGCTTCAAGTGCTCCAGAATCTTAAGACCTGATAAAAATCAGTCTTCAGATCTCTGAAGATTTAGTTTCAGTTTATCTGAAACTCCTTCATCCTGAAGCAAAGGCTTTCCCTGGACTTTCACTGAGCCAGGGGGAGACTTTGATTCTTTAGAGAATCCACAAGTATTCTCTAATCTGTATTCACAACAGAGAAGATAATCTAACCCTCTCAACCCCTTTGTAAAAAGAGTTTGTTCACACCTCTTCAAAAGTGAACGTTGGTGACAGGGCACCTTATCAACAACCTGTGGTTGAGCATCCTTATCAAAAGCTCAAAGGGTCTGTTTGATCTACCTGAATCAGATCATTGGTGGCAGGGCACCTTAGCAAAAACCTGTAGTGGATTCCTACCAGGGTGGTAGAAGAGTGGAGTACCTATTAAGAGGGAACCACTATATATCCTGTGTCCATCTGGTTATCTTGTTTATTCTTTTTATTCTGTGGCTGTGATAGAACTACCTAGGATTGCTAGTTGCTGTGATAGGCTTATAGTTAAACTGAAATTTCAGTTAACTCTCTCACTTGTGCACTTCACTGTGTTAGGCTCTTAGGGTTCAAGTATCAGATTATTTTATTCCGCAAATCAACTCCAAGGGAGCTGACTAGTTATTCATAAAATTTGAATACTCTATTCACCCCCCCTCTAGAGTAGTTTACAACTTATCCCCTCACTTTCAATTGGTATCAGAGGGAGGTTAGCTGTTCATACAGGCTAACACCTGAGTTAAAAGATCCTGTGATAAGTTGTTTCCTGATACCATTCACAAACACTTTCACACATGGCCCAGTCTAAGGATTATTCAAGCACCAGACCTCCTGTATGCAACTTGTCCAAGTTTGGCATATGGAAGGCCAGGATAAGACTATACATGAATTCTATTGATGAAGATATCTTTTCTTCTATCTTGACAGGACCACCTGCTAGGCCTGCTGCTGCTTCCACTTCTGCTGATCTCAGTGCTGTGCCACCACCTGACTACAATGAAACTTACAAGAAGGCAAAAGCAGCTGATGCTAAGGCAATGAATATCCTAGCTCAGACAATGTCTGATGAGATATTCCAGAAGCTGGCTGAATGCACCTCAGCCAAAGCTATGTGGGATTCCCTCAACCACATAGTTGCTGGCTCAGCTGATGAGAGGAAGGACAGGAGATCCAATCTCACCTCTCAGTATGAAAATTTCAAGAAGGATGATGCTGAAGACATTGACACAATGTACACAAGACTCAGTTCAATAATAAGTGAACTGAGGTCTTTGGACAAGGAGATAACTTTGTCAGAAGTCAATGACAAGATCCTGATGTGCCTTCCCATCTCATGGGACTCAAGGATATGGCCCATCAAGGATGGAAGAAACACTGTGGAACTCTCCACAGAAGCTCTGTTGGGAAAGCTCAGGTCATATGAGCAAACCTTAAAGAGTAGAGCTGCTGTAACTGAAGTGAAGACTCCTACTCCTACAAAGAAAGAGCATTCTCTAGCTCTTAAGGCTGCTGAGACTTCTGAAGGAAGTCAATCAAATGAGGAGTTACTGGCACTCATTGCCAAGAGGTTCTTCAACATGGGAAGAAGAGACCTCAGAAAGAAGTTCTCCAAGCATGAGGACAAGCCAAGGTATGACAAGACTCCATCTAAAGAAATCATTTGTTATGTTTGCAGCAAGCCTGGACACATTGCCCCAGATTGTCCAGAGAAGAAGTACAAGGAGAAGAAACATGAGAAAGAGTACAGGAAGCACCACTCCAAGTCCTCATCACACAAATACAAGAAGAAGGACAAGGGATTTGTGGCTGCTACCTGGAGTGAAACAGAAGAGGATACCTGCTCCTCTAGCTCCAGTGATTCAGAAGAAGAAGAAGAGAAGAAAGCCAAAGAGGTCTGCCTCATGGCCATTGATGCCTGCAGCTCTCTGTCAGCTGCAGAGAATTCTGAAGAAGAAGGAGACAATGAAGAAGATTCCTTTATGGAGGACCAGGTGAAGACCTATCCAGTCATACATGACAAATGGTATCTGGATAGTGGATGCTCAAAGCATATGACAGGAAAGAAGAAGAACCTGTCAGGTTTCAAAGCCAAGCTGGGACCAAAAGTTGTATTTGGGGATTCCAGCTGTGGACAGACTGAAGGGTATGACAGCTTCACCATAGGAGCTGTAACCTTCAAGAAAGTAGCTTATGTCTCAGGACTAAAGCACAACCTAATCTCTGTAAGTCAAATGTGTGATGCTGGGTACAAGGTATGGTTTACTGACACTGCTTGCAATATTTCTTTAAATAATACTGTTATGTTAGCAGGTATTAGAATTGGAAATGTTTATGTTGTAGACTTTAATTCATCCAAATCTGAAGTATGCTTATTTAATGAAGTAACCAGTAATAATACCCTTTGGCATAAGAGACTTAGTCATGTAAATTTGAAAAACATTTCTAGGTTGGCTAAATACAATCTTGTACGAGATTTACCTTCTTGCCCCTACAAGAAGGAAGGCCTTTGCAAAGCTTGTCAATTAGGTAAGCAAACAAGGAATAGCTTTAAATCAGTTAATAAAAGTGATTCTCCCAGGATTCTGTACTTGCTACATCTGGATTTATTTGGTCCTATTGCTGTACAGAGTCTTGGAGGAAAGTCTTACACCTTAGTAATTGTAGATGACTTCTCTAGGTTCACTTGGGTATTCTTCTTGAGAACTAAGGCTGATAACTTCAAGGTTCTTACAGATTTTCTAAAGTGTATACAGAGTGAGTATTCTACTCAGATTGCCTTGATCAGAAGTGATCATGGTACTGAGTTTGAGTCTCTTCTTATGCAAGAATTCTGTGAGAAGGAAGGTATCAAACATAGCTTCTCTGCTCCTAGAACTCCTCAACAAAATGGGGTAGTTGAAAGGAAAAACAGAACCCTAATTGAAGCTGCAAGTACATTGTTGGCCGATGCTAACATGCCTCTGTCCTTTTGGGCTGAAGCAGTCAGCACAGCTAACTATGTATTGAACAGAAGTCTGATACATAAACTTAAGGGTAAGACTCCCTATGAATTACTTAAGCAAGTGAAACCTAAAATAGACTACTTTAGAGTATTTGGTTGTGTTGCTTTTGTTCATAACAATAACAAAGAATACCATAGAAAATTTGAGGCAAAAGCTTCAATGGGAGTTTTTCTAGGATACTCTCAAGTAAGCAAAGCCTATAGGGTCCTTAATAAATCCTCTCTTAAGATAGAAGAGTCTGCACATGTCTCTTTTGATGAGACAGTCATGTATTATAAGGAGAAGGACTCTTCCTCTAATAGTACAGTGCAAGTCCTAGGAGTAAGTAAGGATTTGGAAGGTTTGAGACTCACACAGGAGAATCATCCCCAACAAACTCCTCAGGTTGCTCCCTCAGATTCTGAATCTGATGTAGAACTTCTTGAAGTTAAAGCACCTGTTCCAACAGTTGATCAAATTCCACATGAGGAATTAAATCTTGAAACTGTTGAAGATCAGATCATTGTTGAACCTACTGATCTTGTTATACTTAGAGATCACCCTGTATCTCAAGTGATTGGAGACATTTCAGCAGGAGTCCAGACAAGACATCAACTCAACAAAAATGTGATGTTTGCTTGTTTCCTTTCTCAGGTTGAGCCCCTAACCATTAAAGATGCTGAGCTTGATCCCCATTGGATTATAGCAATGCAAGAGGAGCTTAACCAGTTTGAAAGATGTAAAGTTTGGACCTTGGTTCCAAGACCAAGAGGCCAACGGATCATAGGCACCAAGTGGGTGTTTAGAAACAAGCTTGATGCCCAAGGCATAGTAGTTAGAAATAAGGCTAGGCTAGTAGCTCAAGGCTATAGACAGGAGGAAGGCATAGACTATGATCAGACTTTTGCCCCTGTAGCTAGACTAGAAGCCATTAGGATTTTCCTAGCCTATGCTGCCTATAAAAGATTTAAGGTCTTCCAAATGGATGTGAAGAGTGCCTTCCTCAATGGAGATTTAAAGGAAGAAGTGTTTGTTGAACAACCACCAGGGTTTGTTTCATCAACCTTACCCACTCATGTGTTCAAACTCCAAAAGGCTCTATATGGACTTAAGCAAGCTCCTAGAGCTTGGTATGAGACCTTAGCAAATTTTCTTCTAGAACACAAGTTTGTGAGAGGTGTAGTAGATAGAACCCTGTTCATTAGACATCATAAGGACTCACAACTGTTAGTTCAAATCTATGTAGATGACATTATATTTGGCTCTACTGATCCCAAACTATGCAAGAGGTTCTCTGAACTAATGCACTCTAAGTTTGAGATGAGCAGCATGGGTGAGTTATCCTATTTCCTTGGTCTCCAAGTGAAACAGAGTGTTGATGGCATTTTCATTTCTCAATCAAAATATGCCAGAGAGCTGGTTAAAAGATTTGGAATGTCTGATGCTTCATCAATGAGCACACCTATGGCCTCAAATGCAGTTATTGATTCTGATGTTAATGGCAAGTCTGTTGATCAAAAGAACTTTAGAGCCATTGTTGGTTCCCTGCTGTATTTGACTGCAAGTAGGCCTGACATAATGTTTGCTACATGCCTATGTGCTAGGTTTCAGGTCAACCCAAAGGAATCTCACTTAACTCTTCTCAAGAGGATTTTGAGATACCTTAAGGGATGCCCTAACTTAGGACTGTGGTACCCAACTGAGTCAGGATTTGAATTAATTGGATATTCAGATGCTGATTATGCTGGTTGTAGAGTTGACAGGAAAAGCACCTCAGGGACTTGTCAGTTCCTGGGAGAGAGACTTGTCTCTTGGTTTTGTAAGAAACAGGCATCTGTGTCTACTTCAACTGCTGAGGCTGAATATATAGCAGCAGCTAGTTGCTGTTCACAGATCCTGTGGATTCAAAATCAGCTAGTGGATTATGGGTACACACACTCAAACACAAAAATTCTGTGTGACAGTACCAGTGCAATATCAATTGCTCAAAATCCTGTGCACCATTCCAGGACCAAGCACATTGAGATTAGACATCACTTTCTGAGAGATAATGTGGAAAAGAACAAGATAGTAATGGAATTTATATCCACAGACCTGCAGAGAGGAGATATTTTCACTAAGCCCCTTGATGAACAAAAGCATTCGTTCTTCCTGAACCAGCTTGGCATGATTAATGGTTCAGAGTAGTGAAAATTTGGTTAGTTTTGTTTTCTGTCTAAAATCGTCGAACGACTGCTCGACGATCTTCGACCAGGTCAGAACTATCGTCGACCAACCGTCGACGACAGCTCGTTCTGTAGTAAGGCAGAAATCGTCGACCAACTGGTCAATGATCTCTCCTTAGGTATCTATCGTCGACCAATGGTCGACGACAGATTTTCTGTGCTGGGTGGAAAATCATCGACCAAACATTTATTGATCGACGATCGTGGTAATTGCGTGTAGTCGGTCGATGTTTACCAATTAGTCAAACATTGACTATCGTCGGTCTGTGTTCGACGACCGATTTTATTCCGGGATCGACGATCGCAGATTTGTTTCTAATAGTCGATTTAGGTCTGAAGATCGTCGTCCTTCCGCTCCGTCTTTTCATATTCCTTATTCTGGCTTAGAATTCGCTCTCGAACTCTAATCCCGCGCGATTCTCTTCTCCCCTGTTTTGCTTCTCGATTCGCCATCTTCTCTCAAATCCTATGGCGATTCCTTCTGCTGTTCTCTTCGGAATGAAGTTCGACACTGGATTCTTTGTCAACTTTGATTCTTTCAGCCGATGTGATCAACCAATCCAAGATA
The DNA here is from genome assembly GCA_039513925.1 of Platanthera zijinensis. Lineage (NCBI taxonomy): Eukaryota > Viridiplantae > Streptophyta > Magnoliopsida > Asparagales > Orchidaceae > Platanthera > Platanthera zijinensis. The sequence goes on from CM077097.1 coordinate 77,015,394, forward strand.
TTCTGCAGCTGTGTGAAGACCAAGGCCTCAAGAAATTTATGTCGTTCTCTCCTAAGATTCATATACCAGAGATTCGTGAATGGGTATATACTTCGTCCTCAAGCGACGACGCCATGACAGGAAAGATAAATGGCGAGGAGGTCATTCTGACTCCTGAAGTATTGACTGAGCTGTTTGGACTGCCAACCGGAACTGATGACTATGAGCAAACTGCAGAAGAATATGGCCGCATGCTAACTGTGATGGGCCATGCTGAGGGTGTTCCAGCTAAGTTGCTAAAGATAAACCTGTCTCCAGAGTACAAGTTTCTGGCCGACCTGGTGGGCAAGGTCGTTTTGGGAAAACATTCTGCTCATGACAACATCAACAGGCAACAGTTTGCCCTGATGTCAGCTTTGGTGAATAAGGCACAGATTGCCTGGGGAAAAGTTCTGTTTGAACTAATAAGGAGAAAGAACAATCAGAAAGAAGTAAATCTTGCCAGGGTATTGGGTGTGTTTCTATATGTGAAAGCACCCCTGCTGCTTGTGTCTGCACCCTCCGCAGTCAACGCCAGCAAGAGGTTGGACCCCTCTCTCTTCAAGAAATCTCAGAGGATTATCAAGAAGTCAGCCAGGGTTGATCCTAACCCTCCTTCAGACACAAGGGCTGATTCGGCCGCTCTCCCCGCTTACTGGGGAAGGCTCAGTAATCCCTCCTTCCTCCCTCTCTATCCCTGCATCCTCTTCTCCTGCATTACTTTCCTCTACAACACCTGCAGTGCCACCACAACATGCATCCTTCATTACACCTGCATCTCCACACCAGTCACCAACACCACAACATCTGGCAGCTTCAGCCAGTGTTGACATGGTGACTGCTACCATCCTCACGCATCTTTCTCAACATGAATCCCACACTCATGTTGATGTTCACCCATCTCCACATGACTCATTTGATCATGTGGCAGATCATCCTGCTTCCATTCCATCCACCTCCACATCATCAGCATTTCAGATATCTCCTGAATTGCTTGCACATATTATCGAGCTCATTACTCCCTCCATCCAAAAAATGATTGAGGCTGCCAATGCCCCTCTCATTGCATCCATCAATGCCCTTACTCAAGCCATAAAATCATCTCATCCCTCTGCTGAGCCCTCTTCTGTAAGATGCATGACTCCAGTCCCCACTGAAGTCATGCAGGGGGAGATGTCTGTTGAAGTGGTCTCAGGTGATGCCCTGACCCTTCAGGACAATTCCTCTCTTCCCCTTCAAGGATCTGTAGAAGAACCTCAAGAGATTCCAGAGAAAGAACCAGAAGGTAAACCTTAAAATTCTTCCTCCAAAGGTTATAATCAGGACTTCAATTTGATATTTGTATCTAACAAAGACATTCACTCCCTAGTGAATCTAGCTTCTGAGGAAGAAGTTCCTGAAAAAGAAAATGAGGAAGTCCCCATGGACACCTGTGAGTATGATGCTGCTCAACCTGATTGTATAGCTTTATTTAAGATTCTAATTAATTCAAACTCCATCTTAGAGTTAATTTCTTATCCCTTCCTTTCCATCACAGCTGCTGATGACCTTACATCAGTATTGCAAGTTGATGCTGCTAAGTCCTTTGATTCTGATAAAGACTTGGAATCATTTCTTAACTCAGACTGTGAGTTCTCACTCACATCTACTCCTTTTGTTCTTCCTCCTCAAGAGATAGTGGTCCCTTATAGACCTGAGTACCTTGATGACCCCTTGGTCAAAGATACTCTTTTCTTTTCCTGTATGGCACTCCTCTTGTGCCTTGCAGAGGTGTCTATCCCTGATGTCACTGAACATCTAGAAGGAATTATAACCTCCTTTCTAGATGCAAAGTGGTATCCTGTGTAGATCTTCAGGTAATCCTATCTATTACCTGTTGTTTGTTCACCTTGGGGGGAATATTTTATTCCCACTTGGTTGTTAACCTATCTTTCTTTGCATGCAGGCACAACCATAAATGCTGCTGCTGCTGAAGACATCAACATCCCTACTGATGCTGCTGCTGAAGAAATTGAAGATGTGCAAGATAGGGCAGACAATGCTCCCAAGATGACTGAAATGGACTCAAGCTCAGGTACTCTAAACCTAGAACAATTTATAGCCTTTGTGGCTGAGAATATTGCCTCTGAGTACATTGAAGGGTTGGCTAATTATCATTTGGATTCCCTAGCCATCTCTCTAGAGAAAGCATCTGCCCCTGCAGATATCGTCATCTTTTCTCCACCTATCCTTACCTATCCTCTATCCATTCCTTCTATTGCAGAACTGGTCCCCAAGACAGTTCCTGAGTTGTATCCAGAATCAGAACTCTGGAAGAGGTCTCCAAATGTGGATCTTGATGCCCTCCTTAGGCAAGATGCCATTGAGGAAGCTAAAGAGAAAGAAGAAAGAGAAAAGAAAGACAAAGCTGAACTTGCTGCCAAAGATCCATCAGAACTTGACTTTGATGATTATGCTGGGAAAGACTCATCTCATTCTGATGATGATGATGATGATTCTGATGATTCTGACTCCACTAAGAAAAGGAAAAGAGCTGCTTCCAAGAAAAGAAAAGCTCCTGCTTCTCCTACTGCCAATCCTAACAAGGATGTTCCCTATTACATTCTGAAGGGAATAGATCCTAAAAGCAAGGAATTCCAACCATGGATGAGACTGTCAAAGAATCAGACTAAAGAGAAGAAGAGGACAAAGAGATATGACACTCCTGTTCAGAAATTCCCCCCCAGAGGTCCTCCTCCACCTCCTGGTGCTAGAGCCTCTGGAAGTCTCTCTTCTGCCCCCTCTGCAAGGTCAGCCAGTTCTAACACTTCTCAGACCTACCAAAGAAGGAGTAATCAAAGCCAGGGAGGCCAAGATGTTTCAGGACAGGGAAGAAAAAGAAATGACAATGCTCTCGTGGAATAAATAAAGGAGATGACTTTTCAGCAACCTACCTTCTCTCCTCCTCCCTCTCCTAAAAAGAAAAATTCAGAATGGAAACCTTCTCCTCCCAGGAAAGGTCCATCCTCTTCTTCAAGAAAACCTGCTGCTGCTGAAACAACTGAATCAAAAGGAAAAAGAGTGGTCCTTTCAAAGAAATCCCATAAGAAGTTCATTGAACTTGCTCCTCCAAAATCTCTATATGCTGAAACTGATCCTAAGAAGGCTGTGCAGATTCCTCTTGATTCAAGCAAACTTGCTACAGCTCTTCAAAGGAACATGGAGATTGCAGCTCATACAGATACTGATAGACCTCCCTCTCCATCAGATAAAACTGAAGCTGAAAGGATTGCCTCTATGGCAAGATTCAAAGAGTCTATTGCACTAAGCATGATGGAGAGAGCCAAATCTCAAGGACTAGATCCTACAGCTTACTCAACAATGTCAGAATTCAGAGAAAAGGAACTCAGCAGAATTCAAGTCAATCCAGAAGCCTTTGACACTGAGGAATACATGAAGCTACATCCTGCTGCAGTTCTACCAAGCTATGCTGAAAAGAAAATCATTGGTGAACATGATCTAATGCTATCTAAAAGACAAGCGGCAAACCCTAACAGAGAAATTATTTTCAAACCAGCTGCAATACCCAAAAACTCATCTGATGCTAAACTTGCTGATAAATCTGCTTGATACATTCCATTTCTGCTGATTTATGCTTGTTATATTTTCTGTGTATTGCCTGTGTGTTAACATTCTGGTTAATCTTTAGATTTGTTGTTGTCTACTTTAGCCTTTAAACTGGATTGGATAACATAACCCAAATAGGGGGAGATTGTTGGTACCCTAGATGTGATTTGGCTTATGTGATCCCCTTGCAGCCCTCTCTTGATCTATATAATTTATATATGATCCTGTTTAATTATTGCTTAGTCTCCCTAGGGCAGTATATGACTGACCTAGAGTTTAGGCTAGTAGTTTCTAGATGTTTTTGTGGTTAAGGCTTTTCCGTTCGACCATCGTCGAACGAGGCCTCGCGATCGTCGATCATTGGTCGACGATAGCAGGGCTATTGAATCGTTGAAGTCAAGACAATTATCGTCGACCATTGGTCGACGATCTCAGAGCAAGCTTACTACGCTCTGAAGGTTGGTCGACGATCTGTCATCAACAGATCGACGATCGTGTTCTTGCTTCACGATTTCTGTCTCGACAGATATTTGCCTTTGCTGGTCGACTATCTGTTAGCTGGTCGACGATCTATTAGCTGGTCGACGATTTCTGGTCGACGATTTCTGTTCCGACAGATTCCTGCTATTAGTCGACGATCTGTTTGCAGGTCGACGATCATCGAACTCCTGTTCGACGATTTCTGTCTGCTTTTATCTATTTGTATTTATGCTATTCCTTGGTTTATTTCCAAGTGTGTTAGCTTGTGGTTAGAAAGATTTTCTGAAGTTATTTGTTGCTAAATTTATGGCTTAAATTCAAATGAATTATTTACAAAATATGTCAAGCATAAATCACGGGATTCAGTATTCTTGATAAAGCATTTTGTCCTATTATACAAATTGCGTTGACTTTATCTTTCCAGCTTGTTTTCTAGCCGTTGGTACTATGTACTATTTCCAAGAATGGTACGTCTTTATGCTGAGATATTTTTCCCGCTTATTTTATTCCTTATTGGGACTGACAGAAAGTTAATAGGCCATTCTATTCCTATTGCTATATTCTATTTTGAGATAATCTGTTGCAGGGCTCGAGAATTCAAATCAATAGAGCCGTTCCAAAGAAAAAACGTGAAGACATATTTAAGAGAGATTCTTCTCTCAGCAAAAAGAAGAAGTTACAGACACAGAGAAATATTATTCATTCGCTCAAGCATCATCAGAGCAGCTCTTCACAATCTCACAACAAGAAGAAGAAAAGTTTTTCCTGAAGCAAAAGCCCAGAGCAATCATCTTTCTTTCTCAAGTCTCCTGAGCATCTGCTTAGAGTTTTCAAGACTTCAGAAAGAGCTCCAGTTCTGCTTCAAGTGCTCCAGAATCTTAAGACCTGATAAAAATCAGTCTTCAGATCTCTGAAGATTTAGTTTCAGTTTATCTGAAACTCCTTCATCCTGAAGCAAAGGCTTTCCCTGGACTTTCACTGAGCCAGGGGGAGACTTTGATTCTTTAGAGAATCCACAAGTCTTCTCTAATCTGTATTCACAACAGAGAAGATAATCTAACCCTCTCAACCCCTTTGTAAAAAGAGTTTGTTCACACCTCTTCAAAAGTGAACGTTGGTGACAGGGCACCTTATCAACAACCTGTGGTTGAGCATCCTTATCAAAAGCTCAAAGGGTCTGTTTGATCTACCTGAATCAGATCATTGGTGGCAGGGCACCTTAGCAAAAACCTGTAGTGGATTCCTACCAGGGTGGTAGAAGAGTGGAGTACCTATTAAGAGGGAACCACTATATATCCTGTGTCCATCTGGTTATCTTGTTTATTCTTTTTATTCTGTGGCTGTGATAGACTACCTAGGATTGCTAGTTGCTGTGATAGGCTTATAGTTAAACTGAAATTTCAGTTAACTCTCTCACTTGTGCACTTCACTGTGTTAGGCTCTTAGGGTTCAAGTATCAGATTATTTTATTCCGCAAATCAACTCCAAGGGAGCTGACTAGTTATTCATAAAATTTGAATACTCTATTCACCCCCCTCTAGAGTAGTTTACAACTTATCCCCTCACTTTCATTTGATGACAGTCATCTTCTCATCCTTGGCGTTATCCCACTCCTTGACTTCAGTTGCGTCTTCAAAACTAGAAGGCTCTCGCTCGACCACAGGGTATGTGAAGAAATAAGAGATCAAGCTCACCGCATTTCCTTCACTATATTGAGATGGTGGGTTGATTGTCACAACCCGCATTTTCTTAGAATTAAAATACTATCAGAGTGAGAGAAAATACACGATTATGATGCCACGTCATACAGGGGACAACTGCAGATGTTCAGATAATTCTATCCTTTTGCTTATTTTATAAAAAGACACATGAATTATGTTTTAAAACATATGTTATATTTTATAGGTTTTACTAACGGTGTCCCTCGGTATGGTGGATCAACTAGTCCAAACATAAATTTAATATAAGTAAAAAGGTAGTTTTTTATGGCTCTTAAAATAGATTGAATTTCAGTTAAATTAGATGCTAAGTGACTACGCTAGAATGCAGCTTTTTATATTTTAAAAATACCTAACCTACATCCAAACATAAATCCTTCCCAAGGAACAAGTGCATAACTAACAACAAGTAACAACAATAAAACTAGCAAGTAGTCAAATATAAGAAACTACTACTATGAGCATCAACAAACTGACACAAACCCTTAGGATACAAGTCTGATCTGAAATAAAGAAACAACTACCTCACTGAACTAAGGAGTAAAACAAGCAACAACAACTAGCCGTGGCTCTGAAAAACCATGAACTCTACCAGTCACACCTGCTACTATCCTGAACCCGAGGCATTCAAAAAAGAAGAACACCTCAGTAACAAGTAGTGGTAAAAGGAATCATGCAGTAATGACAAACCTCCAAGTAGACGGGAACCAAGCGAGCGAACTAGCAGCAAAAATCAGTAATAGTGGACAAAAAACAATAGAGAAGTAAAACTAGTTATGCAGTTATAATCAAGCGATCTCAGTACCGAGCACCAAAAAGTTATATATTTACCTATATCTTATCAGATATCATGTTATAATTCAAATTTAAATGAGACCGATCAACTCAAGAAGAGCATCAAAACACCGGGCAAGCCTAGGTGTATGATCCACAAATAAGAGAGGTATTGTGTTGGGGGAGTTACCACGACGCGCACAGATCCAATAACCATGACACTATGCCAAGGGAGTAACCCCAATACACATAGCCCAATAAATCTTCTATATATCTTTATGAGCATCACATTATAAATTTCTAAATTATGCAGTCGGTAACAGACTTAAACCAAAATCGTGACACGCGATGAACACTATGACACAAATAGCCCGACAAGACTCATATGCCTCCAGAACAATAATTTCAAAGTCAAACGGTGTGCGTCAAGACATTCACAATACTTACGATGCTCTCTACGAGACAAGTATTTTACGTGGTCGAAACGACGCGACGATCCAAACGACACGACGGGCAAATGACTCGACTAACAAACGACATGACAAACACACGCTAATGAAATGGACTAATACTCGACAAAATAGACATACTAAATACCTAACAATCATAGGTAAACACAAAGGAAGAAAAGCAAACAAAACCACCACTTGCCTCGATTTTTCCCGAAATCTCCCTCGGAATCACTCCACGTCAAAGATCGGTCCAAGAGAAAGCGCGAGAAGGCAAAATCTATAAAGATTTGGCCAAAATGACGGTTAGGGTCGAAAACCTTATCGCTAAAAAGTTCACGAAACAGACAAATATTGCCGTGCACGCGTAACTAACGTCGAGAGCTTTCTAGATCTATGCTTTGGCGAGAATTTCATGCACCAAAGCTCCGGCGGCGACGATCGGAAGGGTTTTTGAAATGCTCTGGTTCGGAGAATGAACATGTAATAACCCATTTCCTATTAGACCCCCTTAACTTAGATTATGTTAGTACATGTGGTGGGTGAATGAGTTTGGGCTAGGTTTGATCCAAGGAGTTTGGGTGGATTCATATAGGGCCCACTACAGGGCTCAAATCAACTCAAGTAAAACTAGCCCAAATTGGAATTTTAGCTACATATTGGCCCCACCACTATACCCCTAAACCTAATAACAATTTAAGTGAACCATAAGCCAATTCATTGGGCCACCTATTGACCCAAGTCAACCCTAACCTTAATTTGGTCAAACCCATACCTAAAGGCCTAATTAGTCCATGTGGGGCACCACCATGGCCCAACCCAAGTTGGCTGGTACCATTGGGTCCATGACCATTAAGTGGGGCAAGCCCACTCATCATGTTGACCAAGTCAACCTAAAAATTCTACAAGTTAACTAAGGGCTTAAAGAGAGGAAATGATATGAGGAAGACCATTCCTAATGGACTAAGCCCATGGCTCAAGGCCCAAGACCAGCCCAAGAGGTGAATGACATCTCCTAACCCCCAAAATTAGGAGAGACAATACATGTATGGGGGGTAACTTAGGAATTTTGGAGAAAATGAGGAGAGAGAAGAGAGGGAAAGCGGGGTTGGAGGCCTTATGGCCCTCCTTCCCTCTGCACAAGCTCTTGGCTGAGCTTCCAAGGATCTTTTCAGCAGGATTGTAGGGTTGGTGGACACTTGACAGCTAGGATGAAATTCCAAAGTTCTTGGCCAACCACCCCCTTGATCAAAACTCCTTCCAAACCCATTCCTAGCCAAATCTAAGCCCACCATCAGCTTCAGGAGGTTGAAACAAGTGGAGATCGATAGCTAGAGATAAGCTTTTGCTGGAGAATCGGAGATTCGGGCTAGATCGCCGGAGCAAGCCTCGGCCATGGCTCATCGCCACCACACTCGCCGCCAAGCCTGGCTGCAGGTTCATTTCGCCTCACCTCACCCCGTGCTAGCTTTCTAGCTCACTTAGGTGAGACATCAGGCACAATTTATCTCGATACCATGAGAGAATGTGCACATTTTTCCAAGCTTTTCTTCTAGCTCAGGATCGCCAGAGGAACCGCCTCTGGCAGGCTCACCGCCGGGAAACGCTAGCCACCACCTCAACGGAGGCAGTGACGATAATAGCCGGCGGCGGCGGCGGCTAAGTTGTCTGGAATAGGCAAGAAAAATCAGCCCTGGGAGATTGAATCCTGGTCATTGGCTGATGGGGACGATGAACCGATCCAGTTGGTTTCATCCCATTTAATTTAATTAATAGGATTATTTATGAATAGTGTATTCTGTCACACATTTACAGTAATATTGCATGTTAATTTTAGGCATGTTAAATGCATATTAAGAGGTATATATCAACATAAAAAATGTAGGCCTATGCCTTACCTTTAAAATGACACCCTAAAGTCATGATTTGGTATAGTAGAACTCCTTGTAGGACCATTCTACCATGACTGGTCCTAGGCTAGGGCAAATCTTAAGTTAAATACCCAAGCCAAATCATAAGTCCTCATGATTTGAAATTTTGGTCATGATTGTGATTAGGTTAAACATAGACTCTGACCAAAAACGAGAATTTTTTGTCAGACTTTTTTTATAGTATTTGGTGAAATACTAATATTTAAATTAAGTGTATTTTTGGGGATATATGACTCCAAATGCCCCAAAATTTTGGTGGCAGGCCCATTGGGGCAATATAAAACCATGGTAGAAATTTCAGGTCATTATGACCTCTGCATGTTTCGGAAATCCCACATGCATGAAATAGGTATGTTCAATTTGGGGTGCCTATAGTAAAAATAGGAAAATGGGGATTTTGCCCATTTGGGCCATTGAATGTCCATGAAACTCTGGACATAGGCTTATCGGGATGGAATATGCCTCTCATGTGAAGGTTGATTATTTTTGGGAACAAAAATCCCATTATTTGGAAATATTGGAAAATATGCATAGGTAGGAAATAAATTTGAATCTAGGGCATATGAATTTAATAAATTCTGAAATTTTGTAACAAGCTTTATTAGGACATAGCACCCCTATGAAAAAATTTAGAAGACTTTTAGGCAATGTTAACTTGGATTTTAAGTAGAATTTACCATTTTTCCCATTATGGAAATTAATTAAAAATAAGGGAAATTATGGTTTAAATATTATGGAAAAATTTACAGTAGTTTATTTCTATGATTAAATCCTTGTTAAATTATTTGAGAGTTTTTGGATGTCTCTACATGCTGAAAACCCTAATAATGGCATTTTGATAATATTGTTCATATGAATATAGGTTAGGTCAAATCACTGTTTAGGATTTTGAAATTCTGAATTTAGCTTTACTATATCAACATGGATCCTCAGTAATTTTCCTAGAATTTCTGATTGTATAAATATTGTACTTCATTTGGAAAGTAGTCAATTTATGATTTAATATTAAATGGATATTAAATGGAATTTCACAGGGGAAAATTATGAAACTTGGTAGGAAGTTAAATTTAATCTCATGGAACATCTGAAAAATTTCTTAGGTAGGCTGAACCATTATACATAGTACATCATGTGCAAGGTGACCCTGGTCACTCAATTAAAAGAATTAATTTAGGCCCTTAATCCCTTAGAAAAATAATGAAACCTAGGATGGTCAACATCATACATCATAGCAAACCCTGATAAATAATTAGGGCAGTTGACCCAAGAGTTTGGAAGACACGTCATATGGGTCAACATTAAGTCATGGGTGCGATTAGTAAAAATAACATATAGTACTAGGACCCACAGGGGATAAGGTTGTCGGTTGAGATGGAATAAATATTGGGAGAATAAAACTTGGTTGGTGTCCAATAGGTCACTTCTTGATAATGAGCGGTAAAGTGAAAAACCCAAGGAAAGTAACTAGAACAGAGATCGGCGGAAGACCGCCGCTCTCCCAATAACATCCTAAGTTATTAGGTTTGTCCCAGAGTAACAACGGGAATTGGTAGGTTTCTCCCGCTTTCCATGTGGGAGAAACCCTTCCCAGTGAACTAATACTTGTGTTGAGTCCTTACCCTGGTTCTCGGTTATTCTACGATCAAATATATCGACTATTCCATGTTTCTTATGAGAATACGGGTAATCAGGAAAGTAATGCACTACAATAGTAGAGTTAGCATAGTAGGGTTTAAGGAGTGCAACGTGAAATATTGGGTATATTTTACTTGGAGGAAGATCTAACTTATAGGCCACTTGTCCTATTTTTTGTAGAATTTATAGGGTCCATAATAACAAAAATTAAAGCATTTGTACTGATTGTTGTGCAGAGAATGTTGTCTGTAAGAGTGAAGGAGCAAAAGAACCAAATCTCCCACTTGGAAAGCAATGTCCTGCCTCTTTTTCTCCTCAATTTTTTTCATTTTATGTTGTGCTCTCTTTAAATTGTATTGTAATCATAGTAATAGGGTTGCTCTGTGTTGTGATGTTGGTCACGATATCAGATTATTGGCTTCATTGGTTGTTAGCGGAATAAAACATGATGGTGGTCGGCCGTATGTAGCCTCTAAAGGTGTCATACCGACCGACGCGTGATAAGTCATATTATAATGAAATTTCGCCCAGCCAAGTAGTGTAGCCCAATTCCGAGGGTGTTGAAATACAAAGATACGTAAAAACTGATTTACACAATGATTTACACGTTCAGTTTGACCATCTGTTTGAGGATGGTAAGCTGAACAGAAATGCAAGTGAGTGCCATTTGATTTAAAATACGTTTGCAAAAATTTACTTAAAAATATTGATTCGCGGTCTGAAATGATTGATTCCGGGAAACTATGCAGTTTCCCACAGTAAACCCAAAATATTTGTGTTACTTACTCGACAGAATAATGTGAAGGTAAGGGTGCAAAATGCTCTCCCTTTGTCAAATGGTCAACCATAACTAAGATTGGGGTAAATGATTTTGATGGTGGCAAATGTGTGATGAAATCAATTGTGATATCCGCCCAAATTCGGGTTGGAATGGGAAGAGGTTGTAATAACCCATAAGTTAAAGAATTACGTGGTTTTGATTTCTGACATAAGTACCCAAGTTTTGATATAATCATGGACCTATTATGACAGTCCAGGTCAGTAAAAATATTGGGTTAACCTTTTAATGGTGGGTGTAACGCCTGAATGCCCCTACTTTAGTATTATGTGTTTCATATATCAAGGAAGGACGAGTACTAAAATTGGGAATATAAAATTTATTCTTATAGAAAAGGTTTTTTCCTTTTAATGTCCAATTTGGAATATCTGTTGGGTTTGTAGACAATTATGTGAAAATTTCAACAGCTTTAGCAACATTAGCATATAAAGAGTCTAAATCAGCAAATAAATTTAAAAATGAAAATGTAATATTTTGGTAGCTGAATAAAAATCCGTCATCAGTGGCATTGCTTAGACGGGATAGTGCGTCAGCTGCTTGGTTTGTTTTACCTGGTTTATATTGTATAGTATAATTGAACCCCAAGCATTTTAGACATGAAGCGTTGTTGTTCAGGAATTGTCATAACCTGCAAGGATAGGTTATGTAATGTTTTGTGGTCTATTAAAATTATAAATGTTGAACCTACTAAATATTGCTTCCATTTGCTAACGGTTGTGGTGATGGCCAATAACTCTCAAAAATATGTAGACTTAGATTGTTCACTATGAGTCAACTTTTTACTAAAGAAGGCTAATGGATGTCCTTTCTGGGAAAGAATGACACCTATGCCGACCCCAGAAGCATCACATTCAATTGTGAATGGTGCAGGAAAATCGGGAAGAGATAATACTGGAGCGATTGAAAGTAGTGTTTTAGGTACGCAAATGTTTGTGATGCTAGTGATGACCAAATATATTGATCTTTTATAAATAAATCAGATAATAGCACAGCTATAGAGGCAAACTTTTTAATAAAGTGGCGATAGTATCCGACCAATTCTAGAAAATAACGTAATAATTGTTTAATATTGCGGGGTTCGGGCCAAGTTTGAATTACCATAATTTTAGTAGGGTCTGGTTGAACTCCCATAGATGAAATAGTATGTCCTAGGAATTCAATGGATGGGACATTAAAATAACATTTTGATTTTTTAGGTAAAGTTTATGTTTTTGTAGTAGTTTTAGGACAAAGTTTAAATGTTGAATGTGATTTCCAAAGAACTATATATAATTATATCATCAAAGAAAATTACCACAAAACGTCGTAAAAAAGGTTTGAAAACGGAGTTCATTAAGGATTGAAAAGATGTTGGGGCATTTATAAGACCAAAAGGCATTACCAAAAATTCATATAGGCCTTGATGGGTACGAAAAGCCATTTTGTGAATATCTTTTGGATGCATTCTTATTTGATGGTATCCTGAGTGAAGATCTAGTTTTGAAAATACTTTTGCTCCATATAGTTCCTATATTAGTTCATCAATAGTGGGCATCGAGAAGCTATCCTTAATTGTGAGAATGTTTAAAATGCGATAATCAACACAAAAAATGCCATGTCTCATCTTTTTTCTTAATGAGTAAAATCGGGGAACTAAAAGAAGAAAACCTCGTTTAATTAAACCGACTGATAATATTTTAGAGATTAATTTTTCTATTTCATTTTTATGAATATACAGGTATCGATAAGGTTTTAGATTTGCGATAGATGTTTCATCAATTAAGAGTATTTTGTGATTATATTGCCTGTCTGGGGTAAACATGTAGGGGTTACAAACATGTCATAATATGTTTTTAAAAGTGTTAGTATTGGATTTGAAATGTTTCCCTAAAAGTCCACTTTATTTGGTGTTGACAGTGTATTATTCTCACCTTGTAAGCATAGAAGTGTTACCTCTATGGTGTCCTGAGTCACCATTTTGTGAAATTGTGTTGAGGATACATTACCAAATTTAAGATAACGATGCCCCTTAATTGTGGTTGGATTATTATTATAAGTAAAAGACATCTCTAATTTTTGGTAATCTGTAGTAACTTCTCCTAATGATTCCCACCATTGAAATCCAAATACAATGTCTACCCCATGTAAATCCATTAGAAATAAGTATAGGATAAAAAGGATTTCATGAATATGTAATTGTACTGATAAGTAAACTTCGTGAGACAACATGGAATTCTCATTGCCTACCTGTACTTTAAATGGTGGTACGGTTGTAATTGGTAATTTGAGAAAGTGGGCTTATTTTCGAGTCATAAAGTTATGCCTACTGTCGTTATCTAAGAAGATATGAATAATGAATGGCCAATAAAAACCTCTACTCGTAATGATTTTGATGAAAATGTTCCTATTTAAGCATTAAGACAAATATCAGATTCGTCCAAACACTCCGGAGGATTATAGGCTTGGTCTAGATCAATAAATTGTTCTTGGTTCTTTGTTGGAGTTTCAGTGATGTCAGTATTGCCTTCGAAATAGTACACCGTTGATTTATTCTTACATTTATGGTCTTTTGTGAATTTTTCTTCACATGTAAAACACTGACCTTTGTCTCGCCAAAGTTATAACTCGGCTGGAGACAAATGCCTAATAAATGTTCTGTCTAGTCTTGATGTCTTAGAAGTGTTCATGTGAGAAAAAGTTTTATTTTGCCAAGATCTAGCCACACTAAAGTTGACTAGAAACTGATCCTCAAATAAATGTGCCATTTTAAAAGTGTTTGTGAGTGTGGTTGGATGTTGATCCATGACTGCATGCTTAATATGAGGTTTAAGACCTGATATAAAATTTCTGTGAAGAATAGGTTTAGATATACCTGTAACCTGTCATGACAGTTCTTCAAATTGTTCCTGATATGTTGCTGTTGAAGTCGTTTGGGTAAATTTCATTAATCTTCCTGTTGGATCTTCATAGTCAGATGGCCCAAATCTTTCCATGATTGCATGTTTAAAAGATAGCCAGTCTTGAACAGATCCATGGCGTAATAAACCTTGAAACCATCGTGCAGCTGGCCTGTCCATATGCATAGATACTACAAAAATATAATCCAATGGGTTAATATTATTATAACAAAAATACATCTCAATTTTATACAGCCAATCCGTGGGGTCTCCAGACGCAAAATGTGGGCAATGTTGTTTGGTTGGGCAATGTTGGAAGGGTTCTGAGCCGAATTTTTTGTTTGTATCAAAATAATTTGATGGCCCGAATGATTCTGTGTTTGAAAAGGATGGAAAATTAAAAGTAGGTATATTCAAATTTTCGGGTGGTGACCCAATTGGCTGTTGATGATTTGGATTATTATGTTGCAAAGGATATTGGGGAAGAATGGGTGGTTGTGAGGTGGGTAATGTGATCGGAATTATTTTTACGGGTTGTATTCCAAGAATCCTTGGCAATGAAGATTCTTGACTGTTAAAGTCTAGAACATGAGTCCGAAATCAGGGTTGGATGTCTGCCGCTAATGATGATTGAAGCGGTCAAGGTGGCAACCCATGGACATTGGACAATGACGTGTATGTTTCTGATGGAAGCGTTGTCTGAGCTTGCAGCTAAAGTGCATCTTTCGATGGTGCATTTTACAAGATCGCGGCGCTATTATCATTGTCATTTGTGGACGAAAGACCACAAAAAATTGTATTTCACTGCAAAATTCTTTGGACTCTTTTTAGAAATCTTGGGATGCGGCTTGTGTAAGATCATGTTGGGCTTGTGTTTGTTGGAGTGTTGTAGAGAGCTAAGAGAGTTCTTGATTGAATCGTTCTTGAGTTGACTGTAGATTCTCTGATAACATATTGAATTGCTCCATGTAAATGCCATGTCGCAAATCCAAATCTTGCCAAGAAACCACCCTAGCAGAAGTCTCGGCAGTGGAAGCAGACACGTTCATTACGTGCACTCAACGCAGAGCACCAATGAAACGTTACAACAGTAAGGGGAACATGATCATCTTCCTGGAGGAGAGATAGAGGATAGAGGAGATAAAGGAGAGAGAAAGAACATAAGTGGAGAGAGATAAGTAAAAGACAAATAACTTTTATTAAAATCTCCTTTATATATAACTATTAAAGTATTTATATATAATGCCCAACGTCTATATTGGAGCGATGCCCAATGGATATATTAAATATAAGACATGTGGACTGGTATATGTCACCATCTCACTTTTCTAACCTACTGTATGCTATTGCGGGCTTGTAATAATTTGTGAAATGCAGAAAATGGAAAACCAGGCGTATGAACACTAAACCAATCCGTAGCTAAATAAACCAGATGCACTAGAAGAGCAAGAAAACCTTGTACCATCAAAAATATTTACAAAACGAGGTATGCATGGTGAGACATGATTTGTCGATGTATCCGTTGGAAGCAAAACAAGAAATAGAAAACTAGTTGCGTAGTCTCAATGAGAAGCCGCTGACTTTGTCGAGCTGCCTACGGAGTCTGCTGAAGTCGCCAAGTCGCCAGATCGCAACCTAATCGCGTAAACAACCCGTTATTCCAATGATGTGAAATTTGTCCGATGATCTGCAAACCGCCTAACCGCGAGGTCGCCTAGCCACCAGATTGTCGCAAACAGTTACTATCAAACTAAACAAGCCGACAGATCGCCGCTGCTTATTGAACTGGGAAAAAGGTTGTCGAAGAAAGAAGACCGCCTGACCGCAAGTCGCGACGTACTGCTAACCGCCGATTGCTAGCCGCAGAGTCCGCACTGATCCCTGACCAAAGTCAGAACCATGTCACTGGCTTCTCAGCATTGTCCACACAACCTGTACAACAAACACTAGTCAACTCCTCCAAACCGCACGAAAATAGAAAACTTGTTCGCAGTAACTAACCGAGCTCACTTACTGTTAATTTGGTTGTTCTGTTGATGTGTCAGGGGGTCCTATTTTTAGGTGTTGAGAGGAGTATGATTACCGCCCTAGCTGATAGGACCACCAACCTATCTTGTAGTGAGCACTGAATGTATCAGCCAAATCGTAGACACAATGCCAGTCCGCCTTGTCGCCGCAATTAGCTAGACATCAGGTTCGCCAAGGACCCACCACCACGGCTGGATAGAAAACCTATCCGCCATCATCGCCATAAAGCCAAGCCAGGACTTGTTCGCCACACCAGCCTACCCTGCAGATACTCCACCAATCCGCATACAAGCGGACACAGCTTCAGTCCGCACGCTCCTACGGACACTGCTCCAGTACGTACATCCCAAGCCCGCAACCAAAGCACACAAAGCTGACAGCTGACAAAGTCGGCAGACATAGAAAGCAGTTCGTGCTAACCGTGCGATCTCCCGGACTGAGCACCACTATACTTGGTTTAAATCTAAACCAACTCCACACCTCTGGCCATCCCTTGTACGAACATGGCACAAGGGGATTTAAGGGCTAGTCTGCACAAACTGGCAGACTCCAGCACCAGTCCGCACTAACCGGCAAACTCCGAAATAAGTTTGTACAAACCGACGAACTCCAGCACCAATACGCACTAACCGACGAACTCTGGCACTAGTCCGCACTAACCAGCGAACTCCGGCATCAATCCACAGTTACCACCAACCGTACTGAAAGACTTATTTCAAGAGCCTAAATACCTAGAGTGGGGGTGAATAGGTTCCAATTTTCTTTTATAATTCAGGCAAATTAACTAGTATAACACAACACAGAACATACAATTCTCAGAACATAAATCACAGCATAGCAAACACAAGATTTATAGTGGTTCCCCAAGGTATGGGTACATCCACTTTCCCTCTTCGCCTATCCAGTAGAGAACTGGATTCAGCCCAACTCCCTACCACTTTCTCAGATCCAAGATCTTACAACTCAGAACTGGATGGTTCCTACACCTCAGACTTACATAAGTCCTACCTCAGATCCGTCTCTAAGAATACTTCCTCAGGCCTAAGACCTACCTCAGCCTTTATCACTAGGATTACAACTCAGACTATCACAAGTCCTACACCTTAGGCACACAGCCCTACCTCAACATTTATAATTATAAGCTTACAACTCAGATCTAACAAAAGATCCTACAAGAAATTGAGTATTTGAACGATACAGAAATATAACCAGATAGATCACTCTATAAGTGTGAGCTTCTTGATTAGTTCTTGAATAAACTGAATCTTCAGATCTAACCTGACTTAGCTATTTCAAAGCTTCTTGATAGAACAAAATAAGGTTGAACTCTTCTTGATGTAGAAGTTGATCTCCTATCAGCTCCTTCCTTGAATTCAGAATAAGATCTGAATCTTCTCTGCAGACTGTTCAGAATTTGTCTTCTTATGGGTCTCCCCTTTTCTTATTGTTGAATTCTCTCTCTTGACGAATCACTTTTTTTATCTCTATATCAGTTGATTTTTTTAGTTGTTACGGATCCGTCCTTTATATAGAGTTTTCTCCTAATTACCCGCTGATCCGGTTTGTAACAACCTTCTGACAGTTCTTACAAAGGTGTCAGACCTGTTGGTAATGACAGTTGTCGAGTCACCAGTCATGATAGTTGATTCCTTAATGATTTTACAACTCAGCATGAACCACTCATCAGACTGCTTCATATGTGTCGACACAAATAGACAAAGTGTCGACACGAGTCTTGGTGGTGTTGACACAACACTCCATTTGTTGACATAGTCATTATTCTGCTACTCGACACATCTTTAGTTTATATGTGTTGACACAAGTCCTGTGTGTCGACACAACTACTCCTGGTCTCGATATAACTACTGCTGATAGATGGCATTGAGTGCATGTCTAGCTATCGTTGAGTGTGTGTCGACACAAGTCCTGTGTGTCGACACAACTACTCTTGGTCTCGACATAACTGCTGCAGATAGATGACGTTGAGTATATGTCCAGCTATCATTGAGTGTGTGTCGACACAAGTCCTGTGTATTGACACAACTGCTTGTGGTCTTGACATAGCCGATGCAGACAAATGGTGTTGAGTGTAAGTCTAGCTGTCGTTGAGTGTGTGTCGACACAAGTCCTGTGTGTCGACACAAGGCTTCAGACTCAGAATAGCTATTGCTATAAGATGGCGTTGAGTGTGTGTCGACACAAATCCTGTGTGTCGACATAAACCTTCTTCAGGTGTCGATACAATTCCTGCATGTCGACACATGTCTTCCTTCTGGTGTCGACATAACTCCTGGGTGTCGACACAACTTCTGCTTTAGGTGTCGACACAATTCCTGCCTTAGGTGTCTACACAATTATGGGTGTCGACACAACTTCTTCTTCAGGTGTCGACACAATGCCTGGGTGTCGACACAGCTTTGCTTCTAGTGTCGACATAACTTATGGGTGTCGACACAACTTTGTTTCTAGTGTCGACACAACTTCTGGGTTTCGGCACAATTCTTCACAAGTGTCAACACTTGTACATAGAGAATTTTTCTTCCAAACCTTACACCTACACAATGAAACTCAAATATCCATCAAATACAAATTGATGTATATCATTGAGTAAGATGAGGCTTCTCCAAATCTAGTACATATTTTTCAGTGTATCCAACAATCTCCCCCTATTTAGAGAAGTCATAACCCTTAGTCAAAGATATACATCTCTCATAATAAAGCACATAAAAATATATATACATTCATTTCAGTGCAAGATAACATTCAAACAATATAAACAACTAAAATAAATTAGTGAAGCTGATTTTTTTTATTAATCAAAAAATTCTGGGTTTACATGTTTTTTTCTTAGAACAAAATGCAAAAAGTTATATTGTTCTATATATAAGCCTATCTATCCTATGATTGACTAGGCTCCTTAATTATAATGCCTTTTCCAGATTGAATCTTTGCCTGCATAGTAGGGTCTGTATCATCAGTAGGTTTCTTCCCTTTGAGATCCTTTTTCTTCTGTTCTTCAGCCTTTATCCTTTGCCTTTCAAAATAGTGAAAGGGCTTGGGAAAGTACCTGCTAGGCTCCAGAGCATTAACAGTTAACTTCCCAGCTTTTGCATTCCTTCTGAACTGAAGAATGGCTTCTTGCCTGGCTTGATATTTGTTCCATTCTTGCTCAAAATACCAGTTACCCCTGTCATGGGTTTTATCCTTTACAGCCTTCCAGGAAGTCAAAATGATATTCCTAGAAGTAGGGCTCCATTGCTCAAAATCTGAATTCAACTCAGCCTGTTCCCTGAACCTTTTCTTGGATAATTGTGCCTCCTTTTGAGCTTGCTTGGCAGCCTCTGACATTTCTACTTTTTCAATAATAACCTTTGATGCCTCCTGTGAAGGACTGTACATTGTCTGCACTTCTTGTTGAACCACATCAAAATTAGCAGGAGGGTAAATAACCTGTGCAACTTCAGGCTGATCTCCTTCAATATTAACAGGTTGCACTCCAGAATAAGCAACATTGTCATCATCACATAAAGGAGGAAATACAAGTGTAACTTTGATGGAATTAGAGACCCATTTTGCATGGTCAGAGCTAGCTTTGACTAACAATCACTCCCCCTTTATGACTTCTCTAGTTATATGATCCCTTAGATCAGTCTTTTTAAATCTTATCTGATCAGCTAGATATTCTATAACTCCTTTGTAATAGTCTTTGAACTTAATCAGGGTATTAGAAATTGTCTTTTGGGAGGCTCCAATAGCTGTTTGAACAGTAGCTATATCTTCTTATATTTGCTTTAATATTTCATATTTCAGATCAGTGGAAATACTTCCCAGCTTTTTGAGAATTTCTTCATGGGAGTCTTTGAGATTTTCATTTGACCTGAATTGATTTTCTAAAATATATCCTTGCTTGGTGGCAATGTCCTCAATCTCAGTCTTTATAAGCTTTTGTTGCTCAGCCAAATATACTACAACATTATCTCCCTTATGGAAGAAATCTGTCATCTCTTTCTCATGCAAATTGAATTCAAATCTGATTGATTTAATGTCCTGAGCCAACTGAAATACAGTTCTTTATTTGACTCATCCACATGTTTTTCTAGAGACTACCTTTGCTTACCAATTTAACTTGCAATTGGACCAGTAATGAACTGAAATCCATGCTTGGAGTAGATGGTTGAGTGACTGATTGCAAGGCCTTCTTATAGCCTGAGCTCCTTTTCTTAATTGCAACAATCTTCCTCTTCTTAGCCATAGAGGCTTCATCATCATCAGAGGGTTGAGATGAGCTATCTATATCAATAGCTTTCTTATTAGATGGGGCATTTAGCAGCTCCTCCCCCTCAGTCCTTGGCAGTTCTTTTTCAATCTGTGATTGCTCCCCCTCAGTCCTTGTAGCTGGGAAATCAGAGAATAGCTCTTCCATGGTGAACTCTTACTGCATCTGTACAGGAGGAACAAGATTAGTTTGGAAAATAAAAGGTTCTCCCAGGACATCAAGATCTTTGTCCAGGGGACCTTTCTAGAAAGGAGATACTTACTTGCTCATCCTGAGCAGTATCTTTCAACTGCACTTCTTGTGCCTCTTTCTCCACATTTAGCAGTGCTTCTTTATTGATATCTGATACAATATCCATTATTGTATCAGCTGCATACTCACTCTTTAGAGTAACTCCATCAATTGCTCCCCCTTGAGAAGGCAGCTCAGAAAGTACAGTATCTTTTGCTGCTAGTTCAGGATTTTCTCCCCTAGAGTAGTGACTATCTGTTGCTCTGGGAGCACACTTCTCTCTACTTGATCTTGAGCATCTTTTTGTTGCCTGTCTTCATTTGAACTGAAGACCACTTCCTCTTCAAAATCACTAGAGGATTCTGTTTGCTGAAAAACTTCCTTCTTCTTCTTTTCTTTCTTGGTCTGTTTTTGTGGTGTAGAAACCTCCTTGGTTAATACTCTATCCCACCTGGATAGAATTCTGGTGTCCATTCTTCTCATATGGTTTATTTTTGTTCCTGAAAGTTGGTTCATTATATCTGGTATTATTGAAGATAAATATAGACTCAGGATTCTGCCCAGATTTGGTTTCTTGATTTCTTCTTGTATTTTATCAAATACTATGGATGCCCAATCTGTTTTTAGCTTGAAAGTTATTCTTGTCATTAGATGGAACATAAAGGCCGAAATTCTATCATGTCCACTTGTTTTGCACAGAATTACCTTGCCTACTATCTCTGACAGGAACTTCCCTTGCGAATTCATCCCTTTCCTGGTGATGGATGATCCAACCTTGGTATTAGGGTTTAGCCCGCACCAGCTTAAGGCGTCTTTTGTCATTGAGGGAATGATGTCATCTTCATCCTTAACCTTAGGAAGTTGGAGTGATTTCTTAATCGTCTTCAGTGTAAGTTTTACTCGGGAATCTTGTACTGTGGCTTTGATCTTTTTCCCGTCTATGTCCACAGAAGCTGATGAATAAAATTCCATGACTTTCTTCTTCCAGATATTAGTCGGTTCTGAGACCAAGAATTCCAAACCATTTTTTGAAATTAGGGTAATTACACCCTGAATTTCTTGCAACGTTGTCGTGAATCCACCACAAACCAGCTCATTGATGAGTCCCCATTTCATACCGAATTCTAGACTCATCTAGGCTTCATTTCATGACTTTACAATGTCATTTAGCGCCATTAGCACTCCTTTTGGTTCGCTATGACATTCCACGTCTTGTGCACTTTATTAGCCTATTTTTGTGCGTGTGTGTATTTCCTTCTTGCTATGCATTTTATTAATATCTGTGACTGCCATTATCGATAACCCGTCCAGTTTTCCTGCAGGTTCGGGGATCGTGTGGGCGTCCGGGATAGGGTTTTCACCATTTTTTGGCAAAGGAGTAAATGGTCATGCGTTTTTACCCACGCACGACCATCGACCTCTTTGGCGCACGATCATCGGTCGTTCGCAGTCTGGCTTCTCTTGTGAAAGTTCTGCCCCGCCATATCGCACGGTCACCAGCTATACCGCGCACGATCACTTCTCGTGCATTGTCGGTCGTGCGCAGTCATGCCCTCTTTTGAAAAGTTCTGTCTTGCCATTTCGCACGATCACTGATCGTGCGCTGCTGATCGTGCGCGAGCTTTGATTTCCTAGTGCAGGTTCTACAGGTTGTTTTCGCACGGGTGCTGACTTTGTTCGTGCACGACCACTGGTCGTGCGCCAGTGGTCGTGCACGCTATTTAACTCTGCTTCTATAAATTGGCCTATTCCGCAAATTAGGGCACGGACCCTGGATTGATCTTTGCCGCCACTTCGCCGTTCCGCATCCCAGGAGTTCCTTCCATCTCCACCTTCATCCCTACCATCGGGAGGTCATTTTCCGGCAATTCTAAAGCGTTTCGCATCCTCCGGTGATCCTCCCGGCCATTAAAGACCTCTTCTCCGAGCTTTCCACCGAAGAAGATGATGAAGACAACCTAGAGAACGGACTTAAAGGCCCTCGAGGTGACAGCTCGTCGGTACCGGAAGCCTCCTCGGACTATACGTAGAAGCGGATTGACAACCCGCACCTCCGGCCAACAACCGCGGTGGATCTTCACTTTCTTGTTTTAGTCTTTCTCCATCTCTCTTGTTGTATGAAATTACTTAAGCTTGTAATGAACTTCGATTTCTAGTTGTTTTAATTAGATTATTGTTGTTTAATCTTGCTCGTGAGATTTGTGATTTGATGCGCCTCGCCCCATCTCACTTCACTCCATTCCTTCGTTCCATTCGATTTCACTCCGCACTAAACACCTCACTCACTGGCTCACCGTACATTCGCCTTACCGAAGTACGACATCGCGGCCGTTACATCTATATCACCTTGTGAAGCGGTGATTGCGACCCGCATACTTCGCTTTAGTTTATTTGTTTGCAAAACCACCTTCAAAGCCCTTTATTTTTCCTTTATTTAATTAACTCTCATAATGATAATTTCGGATCATTCGTTGTTCTACGCTAATTGCATTCCTCAAGAGACCGACACTCAGGGATTCATTCCCAAAACTTTATTACTTGCGCGACCGGTGCGCTTTCCTTATTTACATGCATCAAGTTTTTGGCGCCGTTGCCGGGGAGTGCAACTGTAGAACGATCCATGATTCTGAAAATTTTGTTATTAGAGTTATTTCGTTTTGTTTTATTTTTATCCCTTTACCCTATGTTGTTATTTCATTGTTGGAGTTGTTAGCTTTACCCGAAGAATTTATGCAAAGTAGTTTTACCCGCTATTTTTGATATTTCTTTAATGTGGGCCAATTTCAATATTTGTTGCCCTCATTATGGAGACATTTCTCATGCTAGCGATAGATGTCCTCAAAAGTATAGTACCCAGGAAATTCACGACTCTACATTACGTAGATATAAGCCTGTTATCCACCGACCCGCGGAGCCATTACCGCACTACTTCTTTTCGGCTTCAGCTGTTGCTGCACCGCTAAAGCCGGCCAAGCAGTGCATTTTTTGTCGAAGCTGGGATCATGCATTAAAGGATTGCACTGCTTATCTAGCTGAATTAGAAGTGGATGATGAGCCGGATTTTCGGATTATTCCCACTTCAACCTTGAGCAGCACCCCTTCAGCCTCGGTATATGCACCATTGCTATCTCCACGTTTCAGAGAAAGCATTTCTGGTACATGCACCGATGCTTGTGTTGATCCCCATACCTGCATGGATATCTATACTTCTGATGAACATTCATTACCTAGCATTGAGTCTGGTTGCGAAGAGCCAGTTCTTGACTGCCTGTTGAGTTCTGTACCTTCACCTTCTTCTTTGCATAATATTCTGTCTTTTTCTGATATTTCTGTCGAGGTTGATTCGCAGGTGGAAACTAGCATTTCCAGCTTTCTGTTAGATCCTGTTATGGAGGACAATTCCGTGGTCAAGGTTACTGCTTTTACCCCATGTGAGGATGTTCAATGCACAGACGAGGTGGAGGCTGCGCTAGGAACTTCTTGTACCATCCTGGACAGTGGTGTTCAGTTTTTTTCAATTCCACCAATGGGGGATGATTCCGAAATCATCTCCAAGATTGAGGATCCTTTATATTATTCTTCTAATTTATTTCTTGACCCCGTTCTTGTTTCCACATCCTTGCAGGACCCCATCGTGGAACCGGTTCGATCAGTACAAGGGCCTGTAATGCGGCCTACGACTGCTAGCGACCATATACAGGTGGAGTTGGAAATGACGAGCTTCACAAGTTATGTCTTGCCCATGCCTAACATTCATGACAGGTATACTTATAAATGTAGTGGGGCATTTGTTCTGTCTCCATACCGGTACCCACTACCAAAATGCGAGCATGAACAATTGCCTGAGCATTTCTATTTTCATACGCCAATCATCTAAGAAATGTTTAGAATTTGAATAAGCCATGTTGGGAGACAGAAAACCAAATAGTTATCTAGGTAGCTTGTTTTTTTCTTATAAATTGCAAAAACAATATATAAACTGCTAATACAGGTATTTGGTCCACCTTAAAAACGGTAAACAAAAGGGCTATTCGGGAGACAACCTAAGCTTGGACCTTTTTGGTCCCTCTTTTTGTGCTTTTTACTTTGCTCTTCTATTATATTTTTTGTTATTTGTCTTTTCTTCTGTTCAACCTAATTCGCAGGTCCAGCATACTTTTGTGCGATGCAGCAACCTCCGCCTTCTGGTATGCTCATTCTTTGGAGCTTAGGTACCCTTTCTCCTCAGCCCTCTTTTTATTTTAGATGTCTATTTTCATTTCTGCCAATGTTTTCATTCAAGTCTGGGGGGAAGAGCCACTTATGCACTCCACGAGCACATTGATAGCATGCCAGTAGTTTTATTTTATGCTTCATTATTGTAGAATCCTGCTGCACACACCTTGACACCCACACAAGCACGCACTTAACCACGCACGCGGCTCGAGTCAATGTTATCATTTTGTGTCAATTTTGAAATGGCGGTGCTGACTTTGGATTTTAATTTAGATTAGTTCGAAACTCGTGCAGTGCTCCTTATTGAGTACTCACGTGGTGTAGAAATTGTATAGGTTTAATTTTTCTTTATGCTTGTAAATTTATATTTTTTCTGCACTCGTAAATCATGTTTGTCCTACTCAAAATTGTGAATCCGGAGCAATCTATCGGTAGCGTAGGAATGTGTGTAGGCGTCTCTAGCTTTGTATTGCTCGAGTCGGGAGGACGGATCATTTCTCTCAGTGGCTAAGAACTTGCCCCAAGCTACTTTCGAAGCATTGGTTCATTGTTAGTCTAGCGTGAGAGTGATGTAGGCCATCATGTTGGCCCGGTTGAGCTTTGTACCCTTTCCTAACGTCGCCCTCGCTAGCCCCTTTGTGCCTACCCTTCCTTTTTATTCAGCTCCATTATATTCCCCAAAGCCTCATAGCTGATCCTAGTCGCACTCCCAATTCGACAATTAGTAGTTTACATTTTACGTTGGGTTGTGATGTGGTGATTCGTTTATGTTATATGTGGATGTGCTCAAAAGAAAAAATGTGCTGATTTTGTAAAATAAAAATGTGAAAACTTAAAAGAAAAATCTATAAAAAGAAAAGGAAAAAAAAGAGGAAAAGAAAAGAAATGAGAAAAAGTTTAAATGAACAATCTTTTTGAGATGGGATTGTTGTTTGGAGTAGGTGGTGCACACACCCATTTGTAAAAGTAGGTCTGGGGGTGTGGTGCACCTGCGTTTATTTGGTAGTTAGCGGTTAGTATTTTTTGTACGTTAGCTTATTTGGGTTTGATGCATTACCCATCTTGTTTATCCTTGTTTTCCTCACCGTAACCCAAGCCCCATTATTACCCAAAGTCCTACGGACTCACGCTAGAGTCAAACTAGTGCTGTGGAGAGAGTGCGAACGGGCAAGCATATGGTCCCCGACATTGGTGGATTCCTTTGGAGGTGATCACGAGCCCCGATCTTTGGCAATGCTTAGCCAAGCGACTTGCCTATTTTCTTCCTACACATGACCGAGCGATTCTCCGGCATTCAATTTTTGAGTAGTGACAATATCTATTTACGTTTGTCGAAAGTTATAAATTTCATAGTATAATTAAAAATTTCTTCTATTATATTTTCTATACACTTGAGTTTTCGATTTCTCATTCTACTTTAAATTGAAGTTACTTCGTCAGCTAGCTATTTTGGAGTTCACGAGATGATTATTTGCCCAAGACGTGCAAATGGTTAAGTCTGGGGGTGTGATGAGTCCCCATTTCATACCGAATTCTGGACTCATCTAGGCATCATTTCATGACTTTGCACTGCCATTTAACGCATTAGCACTCCTTTTGGTTCGCTACGACATTCCACGTCTTGTGCACTTTATTAGCCTATTTCTGTGCGTGTGTGTATTTCCCTCTTGCTATGCATTTTATTAATATCTGTGACTGCCATGATCGAAAACCCGTCCAGGTTTCCTGCAGGTTCGGGAATCATGTGGGCGTACGGGATAGGGCTTTCACCATTTTTTGGCAAAGGAGTCAATGGTCGTGCGTTTTTACCCACGCACGACCATCAACCTCTTTGGCGCATGATCATCGGTCGTGCGCAGTCTGGCTTCTCTTGTGAAAGTTCTGCCCCACCATATCGCACAGTCACCAGCTATACCGCGCATGATCACTGCTCGTGCGTTGCCGGTCGTGCGCAGTCATGCCATCTTTTGAAAAGTTCTGTCTTGCCATTTCGCACGATCACTGATCGTGCGCTGCTGATCGTGCGCGAGCTTTGATTTCCTGGTGAAGGTTCTACAGGTTGTTGCCACACGGGCGCTGACTTTGTTCGCGCACGACCACTGGTCGTGCGCCAGTGGTCGTGCACGCTATTTAACTCTGCTTCTATAAATCGGCCTGTTCCGCGAATTAGGGCACGGACCCTGGATCGATCTTTTCCGCCACTTCGCCGTTCCGCATCCCAGGAGTTCCATCCATCTCCACCTTCATCCCTACCATCGGGAGGTCATTTTCTGGCGATTCTAAAGCATTCCGCATGCTCCGGTGATCCACCCGGCCATTAAAGACCTATTCTCCGAGCTTTCCACCGAAGAAGATGATGAAGACAACCTAGAGAACGGACTTAAAGGCCCTCGAGGTGACAGCTCGTCGGTACCGGAAGCCTCCTCGGACTGCGCATGGAAGCAGATTGACAACCCGCACCTCCGGCCAACAACCGCGGTGGATCTTCACTTTCTTGGTTTAGTCTTTCTCCATTTCTCTTGTTGTATGAAATGACTTAAGCATGTTATGAACTTCGATTTCTAGTTGTTTTAATTAGATTATTATTGTTTAATCTTGCTCGTGAGATTTGTGATTTGATGCGCCTCGCCCCATCTCACTTCACTCCGTTCCTTCGTTCCATTCGATTGCACTCCGCACTAAACACCTCACTCACTGTCTCACCGTACATTCATCTTACCGAAGTACGGCATCGCGACCGTTACATCCATCTCACCTTGTGAAGTGGTGATTGCGACCCACATATTTCGCTTTAGTTTATTTGTTTGCAAAACCACCTTCAAAGCCCTTTATTTTTCCTTTATTTAATTAACTCTCATAACGATAATTTCGGATCGTTCGTTGTTCTACGCTAATTGCATTCCTCAAGAGACCGACACTCGGGGATTCATTCCCAAAACTTTATTACTTGTGCGATCGGTGCGCTTGCTGTATTTACACGCATCACTCATACCCTTCGTTCACTTTGTCATCTTGATGAGCCTCCATTGTCGGGAGAGAGAGTTGGAAGAGAAAAGAAGAGAATATCTATGTCGACACAAGGTCTAAAGTCGAGAAATCTGAAGGCGTAGTCGACCAGATTTTGGCTTCACCTATTTAAAGTTTCGGTGTAAAGGGGAGTTAAAAAGACGCGCCTAAGTAATAATACTAGGTCTCGACAATCATTAGGTTTAGTCGACACGTCTATGTGTCGACATACTCATGTCAGTGTCGACAAGAACTGGTCATGTCTCGACACAGAGTGTCGACTTTGATTTTTGCGTGTCGACACAAAAATTAGCTAACTTAAAGTCTCGACATAGTTTTGTCGACACCTATACTTCTGTCGACACAGATACTGTTTCTGTGTCGACACATCCTTTTTTTTGTCGACATAACATACTGAGTGTGTCGACACAAAGTCTGCTTGTGTCGACACAAACATGGTACTTAGACAAATTTCCAGAGAAATTTTGTACTGACATATTCTACTTAGGAATACTTGAGCTGACCTATTCTAGGTTCAACATACCTAATTCAATTTTAAAATAATTGAATTTAGTTTCATCTAGAGGTTTTGTAAAAATATAAGCAATTTGATTATTTGTGTTTACAAATTCTAGATTAATATCTTCTTTCTCCACATGTTCTCTTATAAAATGAAACTTAATTTCTATATGCCTTGTTCTACTGTGTGATACATGATTCTTAGCAATAAAAATAATACTTGTAGAATCACAAAATAGTGGAATTCTACTTACCTTGATGTCATAATCTTCAAGTTGGTGCTTTATCCACAATAATTATGCACAGCAACTTCCTGCAGCTACATATTCAGACTCAGCTGTTGATATAGCTACACTGGTCTGCTTCTTGCTGCACTATGACACCAGCCTTCCACCTAGGAATTGACAGGTTCCTGTAGTACTCTTCCTGTCTTCTTTGCATCCTGCAAAGTCTGTATCTGAGAAACCTGTTAGTATGAAATCTCTATTCTTAGGGTACCAAAGACCTAGATTAGGTGTGCCCTTAAGATATCTCAAAATTCTCTTAACTGTAATATAATGAGATTCCTTTGGGCAAGCTTGGTACCTAACACAGACACATGTAGCATACATGATGTCAAGTCTACTAGCAGTCAAGTAGATTAGGGAGCCAATTATCCCTCTATAAAAAGACTAATCAACAGGTTTCCCTGTCTCATCTTTGCCTATAGGCATACTTGTTCCCATTAGAGTTTTCATGGTGGAGGCTGAGTCCATACCATATTTCTTAATCAACTCCTTGGTGAACTTAGACTGGGATATGGAAGATCCATCATCATTCTTTCTTACTTGAAGTCCCAAAAAGAACTTCAGCTCACCCATACTGCTCATCTCAAACTTCCCTTGCATAAGTTTGGCAAACTTTCTACAAAGGTTGTTTTCAGTAGATCCAAAGATAATGTCATCAAAATATATCTAGACTAGGATTATCTTGCCTTTAGATTCCCTAAAGAATAGAGTTTTGTCTATCTTTCCTCTAGAGAATTTATTCTCAAAAAGAAAAGCAGACAATGTTTCATACCAAGCCTTAGGGGCTTATTTCAAACTATATAGAGCTTTCCTAAGCCTATATATATAATCAGGATAATGAGAATCTACAAAACCTGAGGGTTGTTCAATATAGACTTCCTCTTTTAAGTCACCATTCATAAATGCTGACTTTATATCCATCTGATATACCTTTAACCCTTGATAGGTAGCAAAGGCCAAGAACATCCTTATAGCCTCCAACCTTGCTACTGGGGCAAAGGTTTGATCAAAGTGAATCCCTTCCTCTTGCCTGTAGCCTTTTACTACCAACCTGGCCTTATTCTTGATAATTGTGCCATTCTCATCAAGTTTGTTTCTGTAGATCCACTTAGTTACTATAATGTTGTGATCCTTTGGTTTAGGAACCAGTTCCCAGACTTTGCATCTTCTGAATTAATTCAGCTCTTTTTTCATAGCATCAACCCAGTTAGTATCTAGCATGGCTTCTTAAAACTTTTTGGGTTCTATTGTAGACAAGAAGCTAGAACATAGAACTATGTTCATACTTTTGCTCCTTGTTAGAATACCTTGACTTGCATCACCAATTATCTGGTGAGCTGGATGATCCTTTAGGTCTCTTCTTGCTGGAGGAAACCTTTCTACCTCATGGCCTTCTTCATTTTACTCCACCTGATGCTCCTCATTGTCTTCATCATCCAGTGAGTTTTGTTCTCCCCCTGGACAACATGCATCTTTTTCATCATCCATCCTTACAGGAGCTTCATCATTGATGGTCATCTTTTCTAGCCTGTATGTTAGAACTATAGAACTAGCTAAAGAACAAGACAATTCATTGTTAATCAATCTAGAATTATCAAAAACAACATGTACTGACTCTTTTACAACTTTGGTAGTCAAGTTGTAGACCCTGTATGCCCTACCGTTATTACTGTACCCAACAAATGTCCCTTCTATGGATTTGGCAGCAAACTTTGTTTGGTAGTGCTTACCATTAACTAGGACATAACACTTACTACCAAAGTTTCTGAAATAAGAAATGTTTGGTTTTCTGCCTTTCAAAATCTGATAGGGAGTCAACTTAAGTTTCTTATTTATGGATGCTTTATTGAGAACATGACAAGCAGTATTTACTGCCTTAGCCCTGAAATATTCAGGGAGAGTTGTGTCACTGAGTAGAGTTCTACCTACCTCAATAAGAGTTCTATTCTTTCTTTCAACAATTCCATTTTGATGAGGTGTTCTAGGTGAGGAGAACTCCTAATGAATCTCAAATTCTTTACAGAATTTTGTCATACATTCAGACTAAAATTCAGTTCCATGGTCACTTCTGATTTTGACCACTAAACTGTTAAATTCATTCTGAATTTGTCTAACAAAAGTCTTGAAAACACTAGGGGTTTCATATTTCTGCCTCAAGAAGAAAACCCATGTGTATCTAGAATAGTCATCCACAACAACTAGTGTGTATACTTTCCTAACAAGACTATGAACTGGCATAGGACCAAAAAAATTCATATGCAAGAGATATAAACATCTTAATGAATCTTTGGTATCTAGTGCAGGAAAAGAGAACTTAGTCTGTTTTCCCTTTTGGCAAGCTGAACACACTCCCTCTTTAATGTACTTGACTTGAGGACCATTCCTCACTAAACACATGCTAAACAACAGCTCTATAGACTTATAGTTCAGATAAGCTAACCTCTTGTGCCATTTGACACATAGTGAAGCTTTCTCACCTGTAACTAGGCAAATGGGTGAGTGTTTATACTCATAATCTAGGTTAAGACAATATACATTCCCTCTTCTAGTGCCAGTCAAAATGATCTCTTGATCACTTGACCTCTTAATTTGGCACTCGCCTTTGTGGAAAGAGATGTCATAACCTAGATCACTAAGCTGACTTATGCTAATCAGGTTATATTTTAGACCCTTCATATAAGCAACTTTAGTGATAGTAATTGAGTCATTAGAAATGTTACCAAATCCTTTGGTGACTCCTTTTTCTGATCCACCAAAGATGACTTTGGGACCATTCTTTATGGGTGCATAGTCCCACAACATTCTTCTTGTTCCAGTCATGTGTCTGGAACATCCACTATCCAAGTACCATATAGGGGTATGGCCACTTGGATTCACCTGCATCAAATAAAGAATAACTCATCCTTAGAACCCAAATTATTATTGGGTCCTAGGTCCTTATTAGTTTGAAATCCTGCAGCTGTTCTGACAGGTAAACTATACTTGGTTTTAACACTTGTGTTAAACCAATAATCCATGTAAAAGTGCCCTACCTTGCTACAACACAAACACTCAAATCTGTTGTACCTTCTCTTAGGTACAGACTTCACAACCTTATCGCTAGCAGGCTTTTTAAGTGTACGTACTGGAGCAGCAAACCCCAAGAATTTTTTTTAACCTGATGGGCTTGCTTATAGAGTGGCCTACTGGCATTTGCACACTTGCCAATGTGATATCCATACTCATAGTGACCATGAGTAATTTCATGATCATACCTGTTTGTAGGTTGCATCACCTTCCTAAAGAAAATAGGGGGCTTAGAGACTAGTGGCTGAACTGAGGCCTTACCTTTTCCATGAGAATTGGTGGCCCTAGTTCTTCCCTCAAAACCTAGACCTGTCTTTCCCTTCTGAGAAATTAAATTGGCTATTAAGGGCAAGATAGATTTTTGGTTTAGAGAATTTAGCCACTAACTCTCTTTTTTTCTAGAGTCTTGCCTCCAGATTCTTGATATGATTTTCCTTAAAAGAGATTGTGCCCATCTGAATAACAGTTATGTTCTTCAGTTTGACAACCTCCTTCAGTTTCAAATCAATCAGCTTGGCTGATTCTTATGCTGCCTGCTTAAGAGATTCAATCTCCTTGGCCTGATACTTTACAAAAAGCTTGCTTCTCTTTAGAGCTTGCAACAACCCACCATACTCATCAATGAGTTGGTGTACATCCCCTTCAGACTCCGAACCATCCACATCTCTTGATGAAGATGCTTCTGATTCTGATCTAGTGAAATAATCAGAAGCTGAGGGAGAACTGTATTCCTTACTCTGACTAGGCTGATCCTGGCACTGATCATTTTCTGACTGAGCCATCAGCCCTCTATAGCAATAATCTTCCACTCCATTTATGGATTCCTGCATTTGTAGGAATTCTAGTTCCCTAGAATCCTCTTCTGTTGAGAACAACCCAATATATGCTTCTACATCATCTTCTTCTCCTGATCCTGAAGATGAAGAGTCTGTCCAACTCTTCTACTTTTGAGCAACAAAGGATTTCTCCTTCTTGCCTTTCACTTGATGCTTCTTCTTGTCCTTAGATTCAGTCATCTTGTCTGGATAGTCAGCTATGACATGTCCAGGCCTGTTGCAACAATAGTAAACAATCTTAGAATTATTTTGTTTACTGGTTTTTGAGACATACCTGTCCTCCTTGGGAGTCTTCTTTTTCTTGTAATACTCATCGTTGGAGAAGGATATAGATGACCTAGTTCTCCACTTCTTCTTTTTCATGAATCTTTAGAACTGTCTTATAAAGGCAGCAAAGTCCTCATCTAAGGTGTGGCTATTTGATGTGATGTTGTTAGGAATTCCTTCTTCTGCCTCAGCCCTCCTTTTGGGTGGAGAAGAAGATTTTCTCCTGCCCTTTCTTATGCCTTCAGCCTTGAAGGCAACTGACCTATTCTTGTACTCAGACCTACTTTTCTTCTCTTCCTCCTTTCTTGCAGTGAGTTGTATTTCATAAGATAGCAGCTTTCCAAATAGTGTGGGAGGAGGTGTATCAGCAAGCTTAGCCACCTCTCTGATGGCAAGAATCTTTGTGTCCCAGTCCTTTGTCAGAGACCTGAGAAACTTGTCATTCAGTTCATATGTGCTGAAGACTCTTCCATATGTCATCAGCTCATTAAATATCCTGAAGAACTTTTTGTAACATTCGGCTATGCTATCAGTCTTAGCTTGTCTAAAGCTCTCATATTATTGATTCATCATAGACTTCCTGTCCTCTCTAACTTATTCTGTTCCCTCCATGTAGACAATTAGGGTGTCCCACATTTCCTTGGATGTTTTACAGTGCTCCGGATTCTGAAATATGGAATCATCTATAGAACTTACAATAATATTCTGTGCTGTTTTGTCTAGTGTTGCCAGGATGATCTCATCCTTTGTCATTTTAGAATAACTTTTTGGGGTTCTAATATTTGCATCCAGAACTGATACCTTCATAGGAATGAAGGGGCCTTCTTGAACTGTGATGTAGATTCTTGGATCAGATGCTTCTATGAAAAACCTGACCCTTTCCTTCCATATGCCAAAGCATTCTTTCTTGCAGATAGGCAGTTTCATAGATCCAAACTCCTTTTGATTCTTATTTGAACCCATTCTTAAAATCTGTTAATTGCCTTGGAGATTCACTAAGACTGTTAGGTCAATCTTTGAGTAACCTCCCTCTGATACCACTTGAAAGACTTATTTCAAGAGCCTTAACACCTGGGGGGGTGAATAGGTTCCAATTTTCTTTTATAATTCAGGAAAATTAACTAGTATAACACAACACAGAACATACAATTCTCAGAACATAAATCACAGCACAGCAAACACCAGATTTATAATGGTTTCCCAATGTATGCGTACATCCACTTTCCCCCTTTTCCTATCAAGTAGAGAACTGGATTCAGCCCAACTCCCTACCATTTTCTCAAATCCAAGATCTTACAACTGAGAACCAGATGGTTCCTACACCTCAGCCTTACACAAGTCCTACCTCAGATCCTTCTCCAAGAATCCTACCTCAGGCTTCAGCCTTCCTCAGCCTTTATCACTAGGCTCTCAACTCAGACTATCACAAGTCCTACACCTCAGGCACACAGCCCTACCTCAGCCTTTATAATTATAGGCTTACAATTCAGATCTAACAAAAGATCCTACAAGAAATTGATTATTTGAAAGATACAGAAATATCACCAGATAGATCACTCTATAGGTGTGAGCTTCTTGATCAGTTCTTAAAGAAACTGAATCTTCAGATCCAACCTGACTTAGCTGTTTCAAAGCTTCTTGATTGAACAAAATAAGGTTGAACTCTTTTTGATGTAGAAGTTGATCTCCTGTCAGCTCCTTCCTTGAATTCAGAATAAGATCTGAATCTTCTCTGCAGCCTGTTCAACAACTGCCTTCTTAAGGGTCTCCCCTTTTCTTGTTGTTGAATTCTCTCCCTGGATGAATCACTTTTTTATCTCTGTAGCAGTTGCTTTTTTTAAGTTGTCACGGATCAGTCCTTTATATAGAGTTTTCTCCTGATTACCGTGTGATCCGGTTTATAACAACCTTTTGACAGTTCTGACAAAGGTATAGGACCTGTTGGTAATGACAGCTGTCGAGTCACCAATCATGACAGTTGATTCCTTAATGACTTTACAACGAAGCATGAGCAACTCAGCAGACTACTTCATATGTGTCGACACAAATAGATTAAGTGTCGACACAAGTCTTGGTGGTGTCGACACGACACTCCATCTGTTGACATAGTCATTTTTCTGCTACTCGACACATCTTCTGTTTGTATGTGTCGACACAAGTCCTCTGTGTCGACACAACTTCTCATGGTCTCGATATAACTGCTGCAGACTGATGGCATTGAGTGTATGTCCAGCTGCCGTTGAGTGTGTGTCGACACAAGTCTTGTGTGTCGACATAACTGCTCTTGGTCTCGACATAACTGCTGCAGATATATGGCGTTGAGTGTATGTACAGCTGTCGTTGAGTGTGTGCCGACACAAGTCCTGTGTATCGACACAACTGCTTCTGGTCTTGACATAGCTGATGCAGACAAATGGCATTGATTGTAAGTCTAGCTATCGTTGAGTGTGTTTCAACACAAGCCTTCAGACTCAGAATAGCTATTGCTGTAAGATGGCGTTGAGTGTGTGTCGATACAAATCCTGTGTGTTGACACAAACCTTCATCAGGTGTCGACACAATTCCTGAGTGTCGACACATGCCTTTCTTCTAGTATCGACATAACTCATGGGTTTCGACACAGCTTCTGCTTTAGGTGTCGACACAATTCCTTCCTTAGGTGTCAACACAATTCTGGGTATCGACACAACTTCTTCTTCAGGTGTCGACACAATGCCTGGGTGTCGACATAGCTTTGCTTCTAGTGTCGACATAACTTCTGTATGTCGACACAACTTTATTTCTAGTGTCGACACAACTTCTCGGCGTCGACACAATTCTTCACAAGTGTCGACACTTGTACTTAGAGAATTTTTCTTGCAAACCTTACACCTGCACAATTAAACTCAAACTTCCATCAAATACAAATAAATGTATATCATTTAGTAAGATGAGGCTTCTCCAAATCTGGTACATATTTTTCAGTATACCCAACACGCACCACCAGAGACAGACCAAGACACACACCATGCCGATCTCCCGAGATCCAGTCCAATCTGCAACCCTAATTCAATGAACTCCATACGAGTCTGTATCACACCAATCTTGGCGAACTTCGCGGATAACCAACCTACCCGCCTGGTTACCTTCTGGGAACATGCTGCCTGCATAACGCTTTCCGATCTGGCTAGTGGTCATTTCTATCCGCACAGACCACGCGAACTGTCCGCCCAGGCTGCTAGGAAACAAGCTGACTGCAACATACTTGCCGACCTGGCTAGCCATCATTCCTATCCACATAGACTGCGCGAACAGGTCGCCCAGGACGCCACTTTCACTTAAAAACTTTCAACACTCCCCCTTGAAGTGAGAAGTGGAAACCAACCCCAGCAGTCCCCATAACTATGTACATTGACCCTCCGGTAACGGCTTCGAGAAGATGTCCGCGACATAGTCCTCGCGCCACATATGCTTGACCATAAGGGATCCCTCTAACACCTCCCGAAAGGAGCAATGCTTCCCCCCGCCTTCTTCTTCAGCTTCAACTTCCACTTACACATCATATGAGTAAAACCAGCGACCTTAGGCACAATATCCCAAGCCCTGTTTCCTTTGATGGCAGTCATCTTCTCATCCTTGGCGTTATCCCACTCCTTGACTTCAGTGGCATCTTCAAAACTAGAAGGCTCTCGCTCGACCAGAGGGTATGCGAAGAAATAAGAGATCAAGCTCACCGCATTTCCTTCACTATATTGAGCTGGTGGGTTGATTGTCACAACCCGTATTTTCTCAGAATTAAAATACTATCAGAGTGAGAGAAAATACACGATTGTGATGCCACGTCATACAGGGGACAACTGCAGATGTTCAGATAATTCTATCCTTTTGCTTATTTTATAAAAAGACACATGAATTATGTTTTAAAACATATGTTTTATTTTATAGGTTTTACTAACTGTGTCCCTCGGTCTGGTGGATCAACTAGTCCACGAGTGAGAAAGTATAAGTTTACGCAGTGAAAAAAGTACTTATTTAAATTCATTTATAATCCTACATGAGTGTGGAGACTCGGCAAAGTATGCAAGGTAGATGTAACCTCTAAATTTAATATAAGTAAAAAGGTAGTTTTTTATGGCTCTTAAAATAGATTGAATTTCAGTTAAATAAGATGCTAAGGGACTACGCTAGAATGCAGCTTTTTATATTTTAAAAATACATAACCTACATCCAAACATAAATCCTTCCCAAGGAGCAAGTGCGTAACTAACAACAAGTAACAACAGTAAAACAAGCAAGTAATCAAATATCAGAAACTAATACTATGAGCATCAAGAAACTGACACAAACCCTTTGGATACAAGTCTGATCTGAAATAAAGAAACAACTACCTCACTGAACTAAGGAGTAAAACAAGCAACAACAACTAGCCGTCGCTCTGAAAAACCATGAACTCTACCAGTCACACCTGCTACTATCCTGAACCTGAGGCATTCAAAAAAGAAGAACACCTCAGTAACAAGTAGTGGTAAAAGGAATCATGCAGTAATGACAAACCTCCAAGTAGACGGGAACCAAGCGGGCAAACTAGCAGCAAAAATCAGTAATAGTGGACAAAAAACAATAGAGAAGTAAAACTAGTTATGCAGTTATAATCAAGCGATCTCAGTACCGAGCACCAAAAAGTTATATATTTACCTATATCTTATCAGATATCATGTTATAATTCAAATTTAAATGAGATCGATCAACTCAAGAAGGGCATCAAAACACCAGGCAAGCCTAGGTGTATGATCAACAAACAAGAGAGGTGTTGTGTTGGGGGGGTAACCACGATGCACACAGATCCAATAACCATGACACTATGCCGAGGGAGTAACCCCAACACACATAGCCCAATAAATCTTCTATATATCTTTATGAGCATCACATTATAAATTTCTAAATTATGTAGTCGGTAACAGACTTAAACCAAAATCGTGACACGCGATGGACACGATGACACAAATAGCCCGACAAGACTCATATGCCTTCAGAACAATAATTTCAAAGTCAAACGGTGTGCGTCAAGACATTCACAGTACTTACGATGCTCTCTACGAGACAAGTATTTTACGTGGTCGAAACGACGCGACGATCCAAACGACACGACGGGCAAATGACTCGACTAACAAACGACATGACAAACACACGCTAATGAAATGGACTAATACTCGACAAAATAGACATATTAAATACCTAACAATCAGAGGTAAACACAAAGAAAGAAAAGCAAACAAAACCACCACTTGCCTCGATTTTTCCCGAAATCGCCCTCGGAATCACTCCACGTCAAAGATCGGTCCAAGCGAAGGCGCGAGAAGGCAAAATCTATAAAGATTTGGCCAAAATGACGGTTAGGGTCGATAACCTTATCGCTAAAAAGTTCACGAAACGGACAAATATTACCGTGCACGCGTAACTAACATCGAGAGCTTTCTGGATCTATGCTCTGGCGAGAATTTCATGCACCAGAGCTCCGGCGGCGATGATCGGAAGGGTTTTTGAAATGCTCTGGTTCGGAGAATGAACAGGTAACAACCCATTTCCTATTAGACCCCCTTAACTTGGATTATGTTAGTACATATGGTGGGTGAATGAGTTCGGGCTAGGTTTGATCCAAGGAGTTAGGGTGGCTTCACATAGGGCCCACTACAGGGCTCAAATCAACTTAAGTCAAACTAGCCCAAATTGGAATCTTAGCTACATATTGGCCCCACCACTATACCCCTAACCCTAATAACAATTTAAGTAAACCATAAGCCATTTCATTGGGTCACCTATTGACCCAAGTCAACCCTAACCTTAATTTGGTCAAACCCACACCTAATGGCCCAATTAGTCCATGTGGGGCACCACCATGGCCCAACCCAAGTTGGCTGGTACCATTGGGTCCATGACAATCAAGTGGGGCCAGCCCACTCATCATGTTGACCAAGTCAACCTAAAAAGTCTTCAAGTTAACTAAGGGCTTAAAGAGAGGAAATGATATGAGGAAGACCATTCCTAATGGACTAAGCCCATGGCTCAAGGCCCATGACAAGCCCAAGAAGTCAATGACATCTCCTAACCCCCAAAATTAGGAGAGACAATACATGTATGGGGGGTAACTTAGGAATTTTGGAGAAAATGAGGAGAGAGAAGAGAGGGAAAGCGGGGTTGGAGGCCATGTGGCTCTCCTTCCCTCTGCCCAAGCACTTGGTTGAGCTTCCAAGGCTCTTTTCAGCAGGATTGCGGGGTTGGTGGACACTTGACAGCTAGGAGGAAATTCCAAAGTTCATGGCCGACCACCCCCTTGATCAAAACTCCTCCCACAACCATTCCCAGCCAAATCTAAGCCCACCATCAGCTTCAGGAGGTTGAAACAAGTGGAGATCGATAGCTGGAGCAAAGCTTTTGCTAGGGAATCGGAGATTCGGGCTAGATCGCCGGAGCAAGCCTCGACCATGGCTCATTGCCACCACACTCGCCGCCAAGCCCGGCTGCATGTTCATTTCGCCTCACCTCACCCCGTGCTAGCTTTCTAGCTCACTTAGGTGACACATCAGGCACAATTTAGCTCGATACAATGAGAGAATGTGCACATTTTTCCAAGCTTTTCTTCTAGCTCGGGATCGGCAGAGGAACCGCCTCATGCAAGCTCACCACCGAGAAACGCTAGCCACCACCTCAACGGAGGTGGTGACGATAATAGCCGTCGCCGGCAGCGGCTGCTAAGTTGTCTGGAATAGGCAAGAAAAATCGGCCTTGGGAGATTGAATCCTGGTCGTTGGCTGATGGGGACGATGAACCGATCCCGTTGGTTTAATCCCATTTAATTTAAT
The DNA here is from genome assembly GCA_039513925.1 of Platanthera zijinensis. Lineage (NCBI taxonomy): Eukaryota > Viridiplantae > Streptophyta > Magnoliopsida > Asparagales > Orchidaceae > Platanthera > Platanthera zijinensis. The sequence continues at coordinate 77,055,289 of CM077097.1, forward strand.
TAATAGGATTATTTATGAATAGTGTATTCTGTCACACATTTACAGTGATATTGCATGTTAATTTTAGGCCTGTTAAATGCATATTCAGAGGTATCTATCAACATAAAAATATAGGCATATGCCTTACCATGACTGGTCCTAGGCTAGGGCAAATCTTAAGTTAAATACCCAAGCCAAATCATAAGTCCTCATGATCTGAAACTTTGGTCATGATCTGAAACTTTGGTCATGATTGTGATTAGGTTAAACCTAGACTCTGACCAAAAAGGAGAATTTTTTGTCAGACTTTTTCTATAGTATTTGGTGAAATACTAATATTTAAATTAAGTATATTTTTGGGGATATATGACTCTAAATGCCCCAAAATTTTGTTGGCAGGCCCATTGGGGCAATATAAAACCATGGTAGAAATTTCAGGTCATTATGACCTCTGCATGTTTCATAAATCCCACATGCATGAAATAGGTATGTTCAATTTGGGGTGCCTATAGTAAAAATAGGAAAATGGGGATTTAGCTCATTTGGTCCATTGAATGTCCATGAAACTCTGGACATAGGCTTATAGGGATGGAATATGCCTCCCATGTGAAGGTTGGGATTTTTGGGAACAAAAATCTCATTTTTTGGAAATATTGGAAAATATGCATAGGTAGGAAATAAATTTGAATCTTGGGCATATGAATTTAATAAATTCTGAAATTTTGTCACAAGCTTTATTAGGACATAACACCCCTATGAAAAAATTTAGAAGACTTTTAGGCAATGTTAACTTGGATTTTAAGTAGAATTTACAATTTTTCCCATTATGGAAATTAATTAAAGGGAAATTATTGTTTAAATATTACGGAAAAATTTACAGTAGTTTATTTCTGTGATTAAATCTTTGTTAAATTATTTGAGAGTTTTTGGCTGTCTCTACATGTTGAAAATTCTAATAATGGCATTTTGATAATATTGTTCATATGAATATAAGTTTGGTCAAATCACTGTTTAGGATTTTGAAATTCTGTATTTAGCTTTACTATATCAACATGGATCCTCAGTAATTTTCCTAGAATTTCTGATTGTATAAATATTGTACTTCATTTGGAAAGTAGTCAATTTATAATTTTAATATTAAATGGATATTAAATGGAATTTCACAGGGGAAAATTATGAAACTTGGTAAGAAGTTAAATTTAATTTCATGGAACATCTGACAAATTTCTTAGGTAGGCTGAACCATTATAGATAGTACATCATGTGCAAGGTGACCTAGGTCACTAAATTAAAAGAATTAATTTAGGCCCTTAATCCCTTAGAAAAATAATGAAACCTTGGATGGTCAACATCATACATCATAGCAAACCCTGATAAATAATTAGGGCAGTTGGCCCAAGAGTTTGGAAGACACGTCATATGGGTCAACATTAAGTCATGGGTGCGCTTAGTAAAAATAACATATAATACTAGGACCCACGGGGGATAAGGTTGTCAGTTGAGATGGAATCAATATTGGGAGAATAAACCTTGGTTGGTGTCCAATAGGTCACTCTTGATAATGAGCAGTAAAGTGCAAAATCCCAAGGAAAGTAACTAGAATGGAGATCGGCGGAAGACCGCCGCTCTCCCAATAACATCCTAAGTTATTAGGTTTATCCCAGAGTAATAATGGGAATTGGTAGGGTCATGGGTAGACACAAATAAAAGTAAATATCCTTGCGAAAGGGAACTTTGGGCTTCAGTCCATCGTATTTCTTAGTGCCCCCGAGAGCCCTTCATCGGGCATGCCTTGGGCAGTCCTGGGATTAACCCTAAATTGCTAAGTATAATAAATACTAGATAAGAGTAGTCAAATAGGCTAAGGGAATGTTGTTATAATCTCACTCATGAAGGGTTGGAGGGTTTTAGGGACAGTTAGTCCTACGAGATGGATGCTCCATATTTTGACAACAGGATGGGTTTGGTCCTGCAAGCTGGAGGCTCGGGTTGAGATACCTTGTATGCGTGTAGAAACAAAACTAGTGGTGGGTCATGTGGTATTGGAACAATCGTAACACCGATGGCTGTACGGTGACTTTGGTAAGGTGTGAGGTTTGAGAGGCTAGTAGGTTGTTTATACTGCGGTCCGAAGGACAATCCTGAAAATGCACACCCGACCAAGAAAGTCTGGCAGTTGTCCAACATTAGTACACAGAGACTCTAGAGTGCACCTATGATGTGTACAGAGGCGTACGAAGGGTCTGGGCTTTGTAGTGTGTATACCCGCATAGGAAGTGGAAGCGCCCGTTCTGCTGTTGCCGTAGCCACAACGGCGGTACCAGAGAGTGATGCTAGCTCCAAAAAGTTGGAACTAAAGGTCTGTGATCACAGAGTCGTATGTGTGAGTTGCACTTGCATGAATCATAAAAAGCATGCATAACACACATTCATAACTAGGGCATACGCACCATAGATCCTTAACATATAAATTAGTATGGGCTCTTTCATATGATAAGTTATATTTGGAAACCTTAACTTATAAGTTTGTATGGGCATTCATATAAGTTAAGGTACTTCTGTGATGGTAGCTTAGTAGTAACATATTCTACTTGTCATTCTTATTTGTTTACTTACATAACCTTACTTACTTTCTGTATAGTTCTTTATACTTTACATGTGCTATATACCTAGAACTGCTAGAGTAGAAATAGATTAATACTTTATATACTTGGTAGTATAGCTCCACTGTCACCTGCTTCTTTTTATAACCCTTGTTGTCCTCCGCTTCGTCCTCCCGCCCGGTACCTAAGAGTTATGGGGGCGAGGTATAGAGGAAACGACTTAGTCTTTATTACTAACGGTCGGTTGTGACCAAATCATTTTAAGAGCTCGAGGAGATGGAGTACCAACACGACTAGCAGGACAAGGTGGCAGGACTTGAGGAGCTTATACCACCACCACTTACTACTACTACTGCAGCCAGTCGTCAGGTGGGACAACTTTACTAATGATAGATTAGCTTTCGCATGTTGTCATTTTGAGAGAGAGAGATTTGATATCATGTACAGGGCATAAGCCCTTTCTCTTTTTGTTGTACTCATTTTGGACTCGTTTTTACTTCAATTTTTATTATAAATGATAGTGTTGTGACTTGTGAACTAGATGTAATATTCAATGCTTTATACATCTATTTCTCTATTGGCCGAACAGGTTATATGATCATACAAGCCGGCAGGATCGGCGTCTTGCGGTGTCGACTAAACCGTGTGTTAGTGTCACCGTAAGGCAGTGGTTCTTGGAATAAGAACGGGAGCCTCCTGGGTAAGAGGAGGGGTCTTACAAACTGGTATCACTTTAACAAATGATCATATGAGAAAAAAGTCCACAACACTGGGTCACCTCACTCAAGCAATATTTTGAGGACAAACTATTCAGCGGAAGCAATGGTGTGCCCATTAGTAAAAAGTCACAGAAAATTATCCATTTCAACAATGAGTTAGGCCAATCCAATTAGGACACCACCTTAGTTTTACTTACCAAGAGGATTTCGTAGTGTCTCCGAATCAAAAATCGACCTCAGAGATAGATTGGTTAAGGTGCGAGGATACCCAAATTTACCAAGGGAGATTTTTATGTAAGAGTCACTGCTTAAGGCTTAAATTCCGATATCCCTACTCCACCTATCGAGTGATAATATCACTTCTTACCCAAGATGATAGGACCGCCTTAAGGAGAATTGGTGTATATAATCTATTAGTGGAATAGTAGGGTACTCATAAATTTAATCCTCATACTGATGACTTTATTTTGTTGAGACAACCACAGTGGAAAATACCTAAGGTCGAATAAGAATTCAAGTCTCATAAAAAACCCAATTTGGTTGGGTCACATGTTGACATCAAGAAGATTGTCATAAATAGTAATCTTAAGGGCTTAAGGTATATAGCATATCAATTAGTCTCAAGGTGGAACTCCAGGTCTAAGATTGTTAAACCTAAGGATTGAGTGCACATATAAGAGGAATGCACTATAAATATTAAGGGAATTTAGCCAAAAAGGTATGGGGGCTTATCCTTTTATTTATTGGGCTAAATTAATAACGACTTGGATTTCCCTAGACCCTGTTTATAAAACATAGTATCGAAAACATAGTGATCTTGGAGAATTGGTATTTGAACATTACCCACATGAAAATCGATACTTATGTACGGATAATTGGTAAGATGATCAACCATCCCTCGACGTTTGGGATATACGTAGAGGGTTTCCCGCTTGGATATATTACAACCCTAGAACAAGGAAAGTCGCTATGAGACGTTTGAAACTTTTGCAGGTATGTAAACCAGACGATTACTTATCACAACTTAGAGAGAGATCATAATTTCATTGATACAAGAATAAAACAAGTGGTGTACAATCCACAAGAATTCGAACATCAGAATTTCTGAAAAACTAAAATCAAAACAGTTTTGACGACACGAAAACTCTATGTATAACTAAAGGAGCGTGTTATCTTAACAAAGCATGTTCCTAGATGCTTTAACACCTTAACCCAATCGATGTAACACACGATTAATTAATATATTGTCAGTTAAGGATTTGATTAATGAACTCAGATATATCGTAAGAGAGAGACAATGTGAATTGAGAATTCAGTAAAAGTCAGAAGGTTAATTGGAAATTTTGCATAGTTAGGGCTCTTAGTAAAGTGACTATGACTGTCACATATTAAATGAGTACAATTGTGAGAAGTAAACACGATGATTGATCAATGTTATCCGCACCTACCTGATATACCCAAGTCATTAGGTCAGAAACATACAGATTCGGAAGGGTAACATCATGATAATATGAAGGAGTGATTGCAGATTTTAACTGTTATATGATTAGAGCCCATAAAGTGAGAATTCAAAATGTTTAAATAATTTTGTTTATGACATTAGTGGTATAAAGACCCCAGAAATTTAAAAACAAGTGAAAAACCATACTAATTTGGAAGATGTCAATTGTAGGTATGTTCATTTGGATGTGTTTCTGATGATCACAAGGGTCAAAACAAATGTGTTCGATGATGATTTACAGATGGTGTATTCTCTCAAAGAATCAATCCTTTTCAAATTTGAATGGTTTATTACCCTTATACTTTGGGAGATAATTTAAGATATAATTAGTAATCTTGATAAGACAACTTCGTGCATTTAAAATATAATAATTAAGTTTACTATGGTTAGTATGATTTAATACAACATTGTTTGATCCAAAAAGGACTGAGATTTGGAGAATTAAACACAATGATGAAATATCATTACTATCCACGCTTACCTTATATAGCTAAGTCACTGGATCATAATTGTGAATTATAACTTTTAAATGACCCAAGTAAGTGAAAAGTCATTATGTTGGAAATTTAAGAATTTAAATAAGTTAATGTTATGACACAAAGATTAATTTGTTATGACATGTCATTGAAAATGTAACGACTCAACAAATTGAAATGGGGTGGATGATTAATTAAAGTTGTACACATATATATGACCCCTTAATTATGATATCGTCAATAACTAGGATACATACGTTGGTAACATTATAATCACTGTTAGGATGATTCATGACAATGAGATATAGACCTTGACTATCAAAGGTGTATACGGTGAAATCACACGAGAAGTAATTAGTGCATAATAAAATTCTCTTTATGCTGAAATTGATTTGTGACAAACCTCACTATTTTTTTTTGAAAAGATACATTTATAAATTTATGAATTAGACTATATGTGAAAAGTGATTGGGAGCCATTTGTATGAACGTCAATATCAATAATGATCGTTTGATGTACGCTTGAAAGGTGAGCACTCTATGAATTATGTATTACTATTTATGTAGAGGTGTAATAAGTCATGGATTTGGAAGAAACAAAATGATGATCTCTTCATCACATCATAATCTTGGAAGTTGGTTAATTATAATATATAGTAGTGCTAGTCTCATGAGTATGAAATTTTTTTGTTAGTGATTATAAATTCACGTTGGGTGGTAGGTAATAATCTATACGTATAAGAATAGAAAGGATTTCTACATGCATACATAAGTTGGATCTTCATCATAAATAAAACTACAATAACATATATTTGAAGATTCGATATGGTATAAGCTATAAGGCGTGCAGCGATTCTAGAATAGGAATCTAAGATTTGTGTGCACAGTTCTACATATAAGATTATTGATTTTCACATACTTGATGATTATTAATCGTAAAGGACTACAATCCAATGTGTGATTAAGGTTTATTTTGATTATAATATGTCGGAGGACTTGGAAATATGTCTACATAATTTGAATTATGAGTATCCCAAAATATAATGAAAGTATATTTGGAAGGGGACTGTTACCTCTGATTGAGTTTTCTTATAACAACAACCGCAAGTCATATATGGTAGGAAAAGTCGTACACCACTATCTTGGGTTGAGGACCCCAGGGCACTTGGATCGGATTAAATTGAGGATATAGGTGCTCAGATACAACTGATCTGGGATTGGATGATGGAGGCTTAGAGTCGACAAGCCAAGTATTTCGATGTGGGGCATCAAAAGGTAGAGTTCCAGGTGGGAGATAAAGTGTTCTTGAAGATGCGTCCGGTGCATGGTGTCTCTTGGGTGCGGAGGCAAAAAAACCTCAGCCCTCGATTTATGGGACCATACTTGATCCTGGAGCAGATCGGTCCTTTGGATTACAGGTTGGAGCTGCCGCAAGAGTTAGGTACCTTGCACGATATCTTCCACATCTCTTCGCTTTGGAGAGCCTTACTATGGCCAGAGCAACACATTATTTTTACAATAGGCCCAATAGTGTTGGGTACACTGAAAAATATGTACCAGATTTGGAGAAGCCTCATCTTACTTAATAATATACATCAATTTGTATTTGATGGATGTTTGAGTTTCATTATGCAGGTGTAAGGTTTGTAATGAAATCATCTAAGTACAAGTGTCGACACTTGTGAAGAGTTGTGTCAACACCTAGAAGTTGTGTCAACACAAGAAGCAAAGCTGTGTCGACACCCAGGCATTGTGTCGACACCTGAAAAAGAAGTTATGTCGACACCCAGAATTGTGTCGACACCTAAGGCAGGAATTGTGTCGACACCTAAAGCAGAAGCTGTGTCGACACCTAGGAGTTATTTCGACACCAGAAGAAAGGCATGTGTCGACACTCAGGAATTGTGTTGACACGTGAAGAAGGTTTGCGTCGACACACAGGACTTGTGTCGACACACACTCAACGCCATTTGTCTGTATCAGCTATGTCAAGACCAGAAGCAGTTGTATCGACACATAGGACTTTTGTCGACACACACTCAATGATGTCTGGACATACACTCGATGCCATTTATCTACATCAACTATGTAAAGACCAGAAGCAGTTGTGTCGACACACAGGACTTGTGTCGATAGACACTCAATGATAGCTGGACATACACTCAACGCCATCTGCCTGCATCAGTTATGTCGAGACCAGGAGTAGTTGTGTCGACACACAGGGCTTGTATCGATACATACAAATAGAAGCTGTGTCGAGTAGTAGAAGAATGACTATGTTAACACATGGAGTGTTGTGTCGACATCATTAAGACTTGTGTCAACACTTAGTCTATTTGTGTCGACACATGTGAAGCAGTTTGTTGAGTGGTTCATGCTGAGTTATAAAGTCTTTAAGGAATCAATTGTCATGACTGGTGACTTGACAACTGTCATAACTAATAGTTTGACACCTTTGTCAGAACTGTCAGAAGGTTGTTACAAATCGGATCAGCTGGTAATCATGAGGAAACTCTATATAAGGGACTGATCCTTGACAAACAAAATAAATGAACAACTAAGGAAGTAATCAAGAGATTACGGGAAAGAAAGTTTGACAACAAGAAAAGGGGAAACCCTTAAAAAGGCAGATCCAGAACAGTATATAAGAAAGATTCATATCTAATTTTTAATTTAAGGAGAGAGATATCTGAAGATCAACTTCTACATCAAGTGAAGATCCATCTTATTTTGTTCAATCAAGAAGCTTTGAAATAGCTAAGTCAGGTTGGATCTAAAGATTCAGTTTATTCAAGAACTGATCGAGAATCTCACACCAATAGAGAGATCTATCTGGTGAAATTTTTGTAACCTTTAAAACATTCAATTTCTTATAGGATCTTTTGTAAGATATGAGTTGTAAGCCTGTAATTATAAAGGCTGAGGTAGGGTTGAGTGCCTGAGGTGTAGGACTTGTGATAGTCTGAGTTGTAAGCCTAGTGATAAAGGCTGAGGTAGGGCTGAGTCCTGAGGTAGGATTCTTGGGAAGAATCTGAGGTAAGACTTGTATAAGTCTGAGCTGTAGGAACCAATCTGGTTCTGAGTTATAAGATCTGTGGATCTGAGTAAGTGAAAGGAAGTTGGGATGAATCCAGTTATCTAATGGATAGGCAAAGGGGGAAAGTGAAAGTACCCATACCTTGGGGAACCACTATAAATCTGGTGTATGTATGCTGTGATTATTATGTTGTGTATTGAATTGTATTATCTGTGCTAAGTTAGAACAAGCTAATTGCCTAAAATTCTTAAAGATAATTAGAACCTATTCACCCCCACCCCCTCTAGGTGTCTAGGCTCTTGAAATCAAGTCTTTCAAATAGCGACTGGTCGATCAGTTCGTTTAGAGTCGCTCCGGATCGATGATACCGCGGTCCGAGTGCTGCAGAAGAAGAAGGTCCCTCTAGTGAAGGTGTTGTGGTCCAACCATGGACGGGAGGAGCACACCTAGGAGCTGAGAGATCAAATGCTAGAGCGGCACCCGGAGCTTTTTACCTCAGGTAATACTTAAATTTTGTTTAAAGTTCTTAAATTCTTCTTTGTGGAAACCCCGTAGATTCGAACTTAAATTTTGGGGAAGAAATTGTTTTTTTGTTTATTGGGATTTGTAACATCCCATTTCCTATTAGACCCCCTTAACTTAGATTAGGTTATTTCATGTGGTGGGTGAATGAGTTTGGGCTAGGTTTGACCCATGGAATTAGGGTAAATTCACATAGGGCCCACTATAGGGCTCAAGTTAACTCAAGTCAAACTAGCCCAAATTGGAATCTTAGCTACACATTGGCCCCACCACTATACCCCTAACCCTAATAACAATCTAAGTGAACTGTAAGTCATGCCATTGGGTCACCTATTGACCCAAGTTGACCCAAGTCAACCCTAATCTTAATTTGGTCAAACCCATACCTAAAGGCCCAATTAGTCCAAGTGTGGGACCATTATGTCCCAACCCAAGTTGGGTTGTATCATTGGGTCCATGACCATCAAGTGGGGCCAGCCCACTCATCATGTTGACCAAGTCAACCTAAATAGTCAACAAGTAAACTTAGGGCTTAAAGAGAGGAAATGATATGAGCCAAGCCCATTCCTAATGGACTAAGCCCATGGCTCAAGGCCCATGACCAACCCAAGAGGTCAATGACATCCCCTAACCCCCAAAATTAGGAGAGAGAATACATGCATGGGGGGTAACTTAGAAATTTTGGAGAAAATAAGGAGAGAGAAGAGAGGGAAAGAAAGGATGGAGGCCATGTGGCCCTCCTTCCCTCTGCCCAAGCTCTTGGCTGAGCTTCCAAGGCTCTATTTAGCAGGATTGAGGGGTTGGTGGACACTTGGCAGCTAGGAGGAAATTCCAAAGTTAATGGCCGGCCACCCCCTTGATAAAAACTTCTCCCACAGCCATTCCCAGCCAAATCTAAGCCTACCATCATCTTTAGGAGGTTGAAACGAGTGGAGATCGATAGCTGGAGAAAATATTTTGTTGTAGAATCGGAGAATCGGGCTAGATTGCTGGAGCAAGCCTCGGCCATGGCTCATCGCCACCACACTCGCCGCCAAGCCCGGCTGTAGGTTTGTTTCGCCTCACCTCACCCCGTGCTAGCTTTCTAGCTCACTTAAGCGAGACATCGGGCTCAATTGAGACCGATACTATAAGAGAATATGTGCATTTTTCCAAGCTTTTCTTCTAGATCGGGATCGCTGGATGAGCCGCCTCCAGCAGCCTCACCGCTGGGAAACGCTAGCCACCACCTCAACGGAGGTGGTGGCGATAATAGCCGGCGGCGGCGGCGGCTAAGTTGTCTGGAATAGGCAAGCCAAATCGGCCAAGGAAGATTGAATCCTGGCCATTGGCTGATGGGGACGATGAACCAATCCCATCGGTTTCATCCTATTTAATTTAATTAATAGATTATTTATGAATAGTGTATTCTATCACACTTTTATAGTGATATTGCATGTTAATTTTAGGCCTGTTATAGGTATATTCAGAGGTAGCTATCAACATGAAAAATGTAGAGTTATGCCTTACCTTTAAAATGACACCCTAAAGTCATGATGTGGTGCAGTAGAACTCCCTGTAGGACCATTCTACCATGACTGGTCCTAGGCTAGGGCAGATCTTAAATTAAATTCCCAAGCCAAACCATAAGTCATCATGATCTAAAATTTTGGTAAGACTTGTTATTAGGTTAAACCTAGGCTCTGACCAAAAATGAGAATTTTTTGTCAGATTTTTCTATAGTATTTTGTGAAATACAAATATTTAAATTAAGTGTATTTTTTGTTATGTATGACTCCAAATGCCCCAATATTTTGGTGTCATGCCCATTGGGGAAATATAAAACCATGGTAGAAATTTTAGGTCATTATGACATCTGAATGTTTGGGAAATCCCACATGTATGAAATATGTATGTTCAATTTGGGGTGCCTATAGTAAAAATAGGAAAATGGGGATTTAGCTCATTTGGGCCATTGCATGCCAATGAAACTCTAGACAAAGGCTTATAGGGATGGAATATGCCTCCCATGGGAAGGTAGGGATTTTTGGGATCAAATATCCCATTATTTGGAAATTTTGGAAAATATGCATAGATAGGAAATAAATATGAATCTAGGGCATATGAATTTAATACATTCTAAAATTTTTCACAAGCTTTATTAGGGCATATCACCCCTCTAGAAAAATTTAGAAGATTTTTAGGCAATGTTAACTTTGATTTTAAGTAGAATTTACCATTTTGCCCATTATGGAAATTAATTAAAAATAAGGGAAATTATTGTTTAAATACTATGGAAAATTTACAGTAGTTTATTTCTGTTATTAAATTCCTGTTAAAATATTTGAGAATTTTTGAATGTCTCTACATTCTTAAAACCCTAATAATGGCATTTTGGTAATATTGTTCATATGGATATAAGTTAGGTCAAATCACTGTTTAGGATTTTGAAATTCTGTATTTAGCTTTACTATATCAATATGGATCCTCAATAATTTTCCTAGAATTTTTGATTGTATAAATATTGTACTTCATTTGGAAAGTAGTCAATTTGTGATTTTAATATTAAATGGATATTAAATAGAATTTCACAGGTGAAAATTATGAAACTTGGTAGGAAGTTAAATTTAACCTCATGGAACATCTAATAAATTTCTTAGGTAGGCTGAATCATTATAAATAGTACATCATGTGCAAGGTGACCCAGGTCATTCAATTAAAAGAATTAATTTAGGCCCTTAATCCCTTAGAAAAATAATGAAACCTAGGATGGTCAACATCATACATCATAGCAAACCTTGATAAATAATTAGGGCAGTTCGCCCAAGAGTTTGGAAGACACGTCATATAGGTCAACATTAAGTCATGGGTGCGCTTAGTAAAAATAAAATATAATACTAGGACCCACAGGGGATAAGGTTGTCGGTTGAGATGGAATCAATATTGGGAGAATAAACCTTGGTTGGTGTCCAATAGGTCACTTCTTGATAATGAGCGGTAAAGTGCAAAATCCTAAGGAAAGTAACTAGAACGGAGATCGGCGGAAGACCGCCGCTCTCCCAATAACATCCTAAGTTATTAGGTTTGTCCTAGAGTAACAACGGGAGTTGGTAGGGGTCATGGGTAGACACTAATAAAAGTAAATATCCTTGCGAAAGGGAACTATGGGCTTCAGCACATCGTATTTCTTAGTGCCCCCGAGAGCCCTTCATCGGGCATGCCTTGGGCAGTCCTGAGATTAACCCTAAATTGCTAAGTATAACAAATACTAGATAAGAGTAGTCTAATAGGCTAAAAGAATGTTTTTACAATCTCACCCATGAAGGGTTGGAGGGTTTTCAGGACAGTTAGTTCTGCGAGATGGATTCTCGAGAGTTTGACATCAGGATGGGATTGGTCCTGCGAGCTGGAGGCTCTGGTTGAGATACCTTGCATGCGTGTAGAAACAAAACTAGTGGCGGGTCATGCGGTACTGGGTCAATCATCACACTGATTGTAGTACGGTGACTTTGGTGAGGTATGAGGCTTGAGGGGCCAGTAGGTTATTTATAATGCGGTCCGAAGGACAATCCCCGAAAACGCACACCCGACCAAGAAAGTCTGGCAGTTGGCCAGCATTAGTACGCAGGTACCCTAGAGTGCACCTAGGACGTGTACAGAGGCGTATGAAGGGTCTGGGCTTGGTAATGTGTATACCCGCCTAGGAAGCGGAAGCGCCAGTTTCGTTGCTGTCGTAGCCACAATGGTGGTACCCGAGAGTGATGCTAACTCCAAAAAGTGGGAACTAAAGGTCTGTGATCACAGAGTCGCATGTGTGAGTTGCACTTGCATGAATCATAAAAAGCGTGTATAACATACATTCATAACTAGGGCATACACACCATAGATCCTTATCATATAAATTAGTATTGGCTCTTTTATATGATAAGTTATATTTGGAAACCTTAACTTATAAGTTTGTATGGGCATTCATATAAGTTAAGGTACTTTTGTGATGGTAGCTTAGTAGTAACATATTCTACTTGTCGTTCTTTACTTGTTTACTTACAGAACATTACTTACTTTCTATACATTTCTTTATACTTTACATGTACTATATACCTAGCACTGCTAGAGTAGAAATAAATTAATACTTTATATACTTGGTAGTATAGCTCCATTGTCACCAACTTCTTTTTATACCCCTTGTTGTCCTCCGCTTCGTCCTCCTACCCGGTACATAGGAGTTGCGGGGGCGAGGTTTGGAGGAAATGACTTAGTCTTTATGTCTAACGGTCGGTTATGACCAAATCATTTTAGGAGCTTGAGGAGATGGAGTACCAGTACGACCAGCAGGACGAGGTGGCAGGACGTGAGGAGATTATACCACCACCACTTACTACTACTACTACAGCCCTTCGTCAGGTGGGATGACTTTACTGATGATAGATTAGCTTCCGCATGTTGTCATTTTGAGAGAGGGAGTTTTGATATCATGTACAGGGCATAAGCCCTTTTTCTTTTTATTGTACTCATTTTGGACTCGTTTGTACTTTCATTTTTATTATAAATGATAGTGTTGTGACTTGTGGGCTAGCTGTTATATACACTACTTTGTTCTTCTATTTCTCTATTGGCCGAACAGGTTATAAGATCGTATAAGCCGACAGGATTGACGTCTTGCGGTGTCAACTAACCCGTGAGTTAGTGTCACCGTAAGGCGGTGGTTTTGGGCATAAGACTAGGAGCCTCCTTGGTAAGGGGAGGGGTCTTACAGAACAGGGGGGGAAGAGATGAGTTCGAGCTGCTCTAATTTATCATAAGGAGAAGCTATAGTTTATATATATATGGGGAAATATCTAGTGCGGGCGTACGGACAAGGCTCAAAATGGCTTCAAATCAAAAAGTTATCAACATGAAAGTTGTAGATCTCGACGAGTCGAATAACTTTCATGTTGATCACTTTTTGATTTGGAGCCATCTTGGCCCTCTCTTTGGGCCCCAAAATCTGGGGCGGCGAGATGCTACTGTAGAACTCTCGCCGCCCCAAATTTCGGGACTCAAATCGAGGGCTAAGACGGCTCCAAATTAGAAAGTGATCAACATAAAAGTTGTTCTTCTCACCTATATCTACAACTTTCATGTTGATCACTTTTCGATTTGAAGTCATCTTGATCTCCAAAATTCCCTGCCCGTACGCCCGCATGCAAGCTTGCCCGCATATTATATCTCCCCTATATATATATACACGAGTGACAGGCACGAGCCTCCGACCTAATGGCGACTCGCCATAGTACCCAACCGACTTTGCCCGCCCCCCGGCGGGCTTCGCCCACCCCCAACAGCTTCCTTTTTTAGATTGAAAACATTAATAAAATATATGAAAAATTTAAATTGAAAACATGAAAAAATTAAATTCAATTAATTAAAAAAAATACATTGCTCTTCGAATAGACCACTGATATGCCTAATGACAACCTTCCTTGAATAGATCGCTAACATGTATAAGCATAGCCTATCATAGTTGGTGTAGGAGCTATACTAAAAAGTTTTTGAATTTTAATGGATTTTCATCATTACTCTAAATTTGGGGATAGTGTAATTACTTGAATAGACATTATATTATATTTTTTTGAAATAGATTGTAAAATATATCAAGTCATTAAAATTTAAAAATGAGGATATAATTGACATTTTTGAATGTTGCACCAAAAGCAAGTTTTCCTATATAGTAGTGAAAGATATATACATATATAATAATAATAAGGTTAATAATACTAATAATAACTTAGGAAATAAGATTTAATTAAGGGGGGGGTGCATGCTGGTTTGGCGAATGAAAAAAAAGGAAGAGGGAATAAATTCGTTGAATATGAGGAGGATTCGGTGAGTGAGATTTGCATAATAATAATAATAATAATAAAATTCGTATTATAACTATTATATCTTTACGACGGGCCAAACACACACCGATTCAAACGAAATTCGCACCCTAGGTAAAAGTCATTGCTACGAATCCAACGACATAGTCAAAAACAAAATCCAACGTGCCGTTCTCGTGATATTAATTTCACCGATGCTCCAATAATGCTCGGATCGCTAAGAAACTTGACATGAAAATTCAAAATTAATTGATTTAATTTCGTATCATGAAATTTCACAATTTCGATGAGAATTCCAAGATTTGGTCAGCTTGACCTAACGGACGCGAAAACGCACTAATGGAGACATGCCATCAACTCCACGTTAACGTAATGCCCTTACATCATTATGACGTCACCAAGAGAATTAAAATAATTGACGGAAAATCAGGGGCATTACAACCACCCTTCCAAAAAGGAAGTTTCACCCTAAAACTTATGTCGTGCATCAAAATAACAGAGCAAAGAGAGAAATACATAAAAACTCGCTCGATAGAAATACTAAGCAGAGAAGACTAGGAGAATAGCTGGGGATGAGACTCTCTCATCAGAGATTCCAACTCCCAAGTCTCACTCATGACATTCTGATTTTTCCAGAGAACTTTAACCATAGGAATTATCTTCCTTCTAAGCACTCGATCATGGATCTCTAGAATACGGACAGGCTCTTCGACATATGAGAGATTAGGCTGCAACTAGGGCACTGAGTCAGGGACATGTCGATCACTATGAACACACTTTCGTAACTATCTCATGTGAAACATGTCGTGAACACCAGGGAAAGAAGCAGGCAAATCCAACCTATAAGCTGACACTCCGATGCGGTCCACAATCTTGAAAGGTCCCACGTACCTGGAATCTAACTTGTGGTTATTTCCAAATCTCTTAACACCTGTCATCGGAGAGGCCTTCAGAAACACCATGTCCCCATCCGCGAACTTCAGATCAACCCTGTGTTGATTTGCATACTTTTCGTATCGCTCCTGATCCAGCCGTAACTTTTCACGAATATGTGTCACTGAAATACTCATATCTTATAAAGCTTTTGGATCGAGCAAAGGCTTCTCACAAACTTCCGCCCAAAATAGGGGAGTTCGACAATGTCTCCCATATAAGGCTTCAAAGGGGGCCATCTGCAAACTCTCCTGATAGTTATTATTGTATGCGAACTCCATCAGTCCAAGGCATTTATCCCAAGCTCCACCATGGTCCAGAATATATCATCTAATCATGTCTTCCAAAACCTGATTTACTCTTTCCATCTGACCATTTGTAACATCCCATTTCCAACTAGAACCCTAAGAATGGTTTTGATCATGACCAGGTCATGACAAATCCCTAGGGAACTAAAAAGGGCCAGGTAATCAAAGGCCAAGGTGAGAATCACCTTGGTCTGCCTATGACACAACCTCATCACCAAACCTAGGGTTTGACCTTAAGGCTTCACCATGACCCCCTCACAATACCACTAACCAATTAGAGGACCCACTAGAGCCTTAAGGGTCCATTAGAGTCAAGCCAAAGTGGCCAATTTGACCTTGGGTCACCATAGGCCTAAATTGGGCAAGGTGCCCTAACCAAGGGCAGTTGGCCTTAAATGTGCCCAACCAACCTTTACCAGGTCTCCCTAGACCTAAAGAGGTGTCAATGAGTCACCAAAGATCAATTGGGGTCAACTCTAGAGCCTGAGATGACCAAAGTCAACCCTTGATCTAATTTGGTCAAAGTGCCCTTGATAAGGGTCATGTGACCTCTAAGGTGCCCAATCAACCCTACCCAACCCTACCTGGACTCTAGGGGAGCCCAAAGTATCATCTAGGACCCATTGAGGTCAACCCAAAAGCTCAAATATGCTAGGGTCAACCCTAGTCTATGTTTGGGTCAACTTTGCCCAAATGGGCTAACCCAAGCTTAAGCCATTGTCTCCCTTAAGCTAACTTCATTTCTCATAATTATTATGAGTAGAATGGCTGCATATATCCTATGGGGTTTGACCAGTCAACTTGGTGACTAGGAGAGAGAAAGGGAGCTTCATTCCATTGTAATGGTGGAGAGAGAAAATGGGGGGAAGAGGAATGGTGTGGGGACCAGCCAAAGGAGGCCAACAACCACCCATTATGGCTGTAATCAACTCCTATAGGGGAGAGGAGTTGATTAAAGCCATTTCCCGGCCACCAAGGGGCAGTTTCAGCCCCCCTCCTCTCAACCCGAGCCATGCTTTAATGGCTTTGATGGGCATTGAAGAACCAGCCGTCCCCTCCCCAATTGACCATTTAAACATCATCAGTGGGCTAAGGGGAGCGTTTTCGAACTCTTACCTGGAAGGAGCAAGCCGCCCCACAGTGTTGTTGCAGAAGCCGAGCACCGCCGTCGTCATCCATGGTGTCCCGCCGCTCCTCTCGCCTTCAGGCCACCGGAAAGGTCCTCCTCCACCTCTTTTTCCATGGGTATATCGTAGTAATTACTAGGGCCAAGGTTCGGGATCAATTGAGCCCGATCCAAATCCAAATTTCCATGGTTTTCGGCCAAGAAATAGCTTGGTCGGATCGCCAAAATAGACGTCTCTAGCATCCGTGCCGTCGGCTGGTAGTAGCCCCCACCTCCCCGAAGGTGGTGGTGGCGGTGGCCGGCTGGGGAAGTGGCCGGGTGGCTAGGAAATCAGCCCGTAAGCTGCTCTAGGACGGGACGATCTGGGACGTCGGCTGGAGGTAGAAGACAACCCGATGCCATCTATTTAGGCACTTTAAGATTCGTGTAGGATGAATATAGGTTTTAATTATTCTTGATTTCATATTATTCTGTCACACTATATGCAGTATTTTGTTTTAATTTTTAAAAATACTTAGGCTCATCTAATGGGAAAGTCATCAACATGAAATGTGTAGCCCTAAGGGTCTATTTTAATCCAAAATTGATTTGGACCCATTTGGACCTCTGATACCACTTGTAAGACCCCATTTTTTCCTTTTTAAACACCGGGGTCTTAGGCCCAGGATCGCCGCTTTGTGGTGATGACCCTTCAAGGCGTGAAGGTGTCACCGCAAAGCGGCGATCCTGGGCCTAAGAACCCGGTGTTTAAGAAGGAAAAAATGGGGTCTTACACCATTAGTTTGAGGATGGTAGGCAGTAGAATATCTAAGATCGGTGCCTAAGGCTCCCTGCAAGCTTTGCTAAAAATTAGTCATGAACCTGGAGTCTCGATCTTACACAATACTCGTAGGCACACCATGCAACCTGATGACTTCGTACAGATAAAGCTCATCTATCTTTTCCATTGAATAATCAATCATGAAAGGCACGAAGTTAGCACAATTTGTCAGTCTATCGATAATAACCCACACCGCATCATGCCCTCGGGGAGACCTCGACAAACTGGTAATGAAATCCATGGAAATGCTCTCCCACTTCCAACTTGGAATATCCAACGGTGTTAACTGAAAGACTTATTTCAAGAGACTAAACAACTAGAGGGGGGTGAATAGGTTCTAATTATCTTTAAGAATTTTAGGTAATATAACAAGTTCTTACTTAGCACAGAAATTACAAAACACAGCATAGCATACACCAGATATATAATGGTTCTCCAAGGTATGGGTACATCCACTTTCCCCCTTCGCCTATCTAGTAGAGAACTGGATTCAGCACAACTTCATTCCACTAACTCAGATCCACAGATCTTACAACTCAGAACAAGATGGTTCCTACAGCTCAGACTTATACAAGTCCTATCTCAAATTCTTCCCAAGAATCCTACCTCAGGCCACAACCCTACCTCAGCCTTTATAACTAGGCTTATAACTTAGACTATCAATAGTACTACACCTCAGGCACTCAGCCCTATCTCAACCATTATAATTATAGGCTTACAACTCAAATCTAATAAAAGATCCTACAAGTAATTGTGTATTAAAGATATAGGAATATCATCAGATAGATCACTCTATAGGTAAGAGCTTCTTGATCAGTTATTGAATGAATTGAATCTTCAGATCCAACCTGACTTAGCTGTTTCAATGCTTCTTGATAGAACAAAATAAGGTTAAACTCTTCTTGATGTAGAAGTTGATCTTTTGTCAGCTCCTTCCTTGAATTCAGAATAAGATCTGAATCTTCTCTGCAGAATGTTCAGAATCTGCCTTCTTAAGGGTCACCCCTTTTCTTGTTGTGAAATTCTTCCTTTGGATGATTCACTTTTTTTACCTCTATATTTGTTATTTTGGTTGTCACAGATCAGTCCTTTATATAGAGATTTCTCCTGATTACCGAATGATTCGGTTTGTAACAACCTTCTGATAGTTCTGATAAAGGTGTCAGACCTGTTGGTAATGACAGCTGTCAAGTTACCAGTCAAGACAGTTGATTCCTCAATGATTTTATAAGTCAGCATGAACCACAAAACAGACTGCTCCATATGTATCGACACAAATAGACTAAGTGTCGACACAAGTCCTGGTGATGTCGAGATAACACTCCAGGTGTTGACATAGTCATTCTTCAGCTACTCAACACATCTTCTATTAGTATGTGTCGACACAAGTCCTGTGTGTCGACACAATTGCTCTTGGGCTCGACATAATGGCTGTAGACAAATGGCGTTGAGTGTATGTCCAGCCGTCGTAGAGTGTATGTCGACACAAGTCCTGTGTGTCGACACAACTTCTTCTGGTCTTGACTTAGCTGCTGTAGACAAATGGCATCGAGTGTGTGTATAGCTGTCATTGAGTGAGTGTCGACACAGGTCCTGTGTGTCGACACAATTCCTGTATGTCGACATAAGTCCTGTGTGTTGACACAAGCCTTCAGACTAGGAATAGTTGTTGCTGTTAGATGGCGTTGAGTGTGTGTCTAGCTGTCGACCCAAACCTTCTTCAGCTGTCGACACAATTCCTGAGTGTCGACACATGCCTTACTTCTGGTGTCGACATAACTCCTAGGTGTCGACATAGCTTCTTCTTTAGGTGTCGATATAATTCCTGCCTTAGGTGTCGACAAAATTCAGGGTGTCAACACAACTTCTTCTTCAGGTGTCGACACAATGCCTGGGTGTCTACACAACTTTGCTTCTAGTGTCGACACAACTTCTGGGTGTCGACACAACTTTGCTTCTGGTGTCGACACAATTTCTAGGTGTCGACGCAACTTTGCTTCTGGTGTCGATATAACCTCTTCTGGTTGTCGACACAATTCATCACAAGTGTCGACATTTGTTCTTAGAAAAATTCTTAGCAAACCTTATACCTACACAATGAAACTCAAACATACATCAAATACAAATTGATGTATATAATTAAGTAAGATGAGGCTTCTCCAAATCTGGTACATATTTTTCAGTGTACCCAACAATCTCCCCTTATTTGGAGAAGTCATAACCCTTAGTCAAAGATATACATCCCTTCTAATAAAGCACATAAGAATAGATGTACATATATTTCAGTGCAAGATATCATATAAATAATGTAAACAACTAAGATTAATAAAGAAGCTGATTTTATTTATTAATAAGAAAATTCTGGGTTTACATGGTTTTTTCCTTAGAATAAAAAACAAAAAGTTACATTGTTCTACACATAAGCCTATCTATCCTATGATTGGCTAGGCTCCTTAATTACAATGTCTTTTCCTGATTGAATCTTTGCCTGCACAGCAGGATCTGTATCATCAGTAGGTTTCTTCCCTTTGAGATCCTTCTTCTTTTGTTCTTCAACCTTTATTCTTTGCCTTTCAAAATAGTGAAAGGGCTTGGGGAAGTACCTGCTAGGCTCCAGAGCATTAGTAGGTAACTTCCCAGCTTTTGCACTCCTTCAATACTAAAGAATGACTTCCTGCCTAGCTTGATATTTGTTCCATTCCTGCTCAAAATACCACTTACCCCTGTCGCAGGCTTATCCTTTACAGCCTTCCATACAGTCAAGATGATATTCCTTGAAGTTGGGCTCCATTATTCAAAATCTGGCTTCAACTCATCCTGTTCCCTGAACCTTTTCTTGGATAATTGTGCCTCCTTTTGAGCTTGCTTGGTAGCCTCAGAAATTTCTACATTTTCAATGATCACCTTTGATGCCTCCTGTGAAGGACTGTACATTGCCTGCACTTCTTGTTGAACCATATCAAAATCAGCAGGAGGGTAAATAACCTGTGCAACTTCAGGCTGATCTCCTTCAATATTAGCAGTTTGTACTCCAGATTCAGCAACATTATCATCATCACATAAAGGAGGAAAGCCAAGAGTAGCTCTGATGGAATTTGAGACCCATTTGGCATGGTTAGAGCTAGCTTTGACTAACAATCTCTCCCCATTTATGAATTCTCTAGTAATATGATCCCTCAGATCAGTCTTCTGAAACCTTATCTGATCAGCAAGATATTTTGTACCTTCTTTGTAATAGTCTTTGAACTTAATTAAGGTATCAGAAATTATCTTTTGAGAGGCTCCAATAGCTTTTTGAACAGCAGCTAGATCTACTTGTATCTGCTTTGATATTTCAGATTTCACATCCGTGGTGATACTTCCAAGCTTTTTGAGTATTTCTTAATGGGAGTCTTTGAGATTTTCATTGGACCTGAATTAATTTTCCAAAACATACCCTTGCTTTTTGGCAATGTCCTCAATCTCAGTCTTGATAAGCTTTTGTTGCTCAGCCAAATACACTACAACATTGCTTCCCTTATGGAAACAATCTGTCATCTCTTTCTTATGCAGATTGACTTCAAATCTGATTGACTTAATGTCCTGAGCCATCTGAAACTGCAGTTCTTTATTTGATTCATACACATATTTTTCTAGAGACTTCCTTTGCTCATCCAGCTTAACTTGCAATTGGACCAGTAATGAACTGAAATCCATGCTTGGAGCTGGTTGTTGAGTGATTGATTGCAAGGATTTCTTATAGCCTGAGCTCCTTTTCTTAATTACAACAATTTTTCTCTTCTTAGCCAAAGAGGCTTCCTCATCATCAGAGGGTTGAGATGAGCAATCTATATAAATAGTTTCCTTATAAGATGGGACATTTATCAGCTCCTCCCCCTCATTCCTTGGCAGTTCCTTTTCAATCTGGGATTGCTCCCCCTCAGTTCTTGCATCAGGTAAATCAGAAAAGAGCTCTTCCATAGTGAACTCTTGTTGCACCTGTATAGGAGGAACAAGATTAGTTTTAACAACAAAAGGTTTTCCCTGGACATTCAGATCTTTGTTCAGGAACATCTCTAGAAAGGAGATACTTACTTGCTCATCCTTAGCATTATCTTTCAACTGCTTATCTTGTTCCTCTTTGTCAACATTGAGCAATGCCTCTTTGTTAATATCTGATACAATATCCATTACTGTATCAGCTACATATTCACTCTCTAGAGTAACTCCATCAATTGCACCCCTTGAGCAGGCAGCTTAAAAAGTACAGTATCTTTTGCTGCAAGTTCAGGATTTTCTCCCCCCTAGAGAAGTGACTATCTACTGCTCTTGGAGCACACTTCTCTCTACTTGATCTTGAGCATCTTTTTGTTGCCTGTCTTCATCTGAATTGAAGACCACTTCCTCTTCTGAATCACTAGAGGATTCTACTTGCTGAACAACTTCCTTCTTCTTCTTTTCTTTCTTAGTCTATTTTGAGGAGTAAAAACCTCCTTGGTTAATACTCTATCCCATCTAGACAGAATTCTTATGTCCATTCTTCTCATATGGTTGATTTTTGATCCTGGAAGTTGGTTCATTATATCTGGTATTACTGAAGATAAACAAAGACTCAGGATTCTTCCCATATTTGGTTTCTTGATTCCTTCTTGTATCTTATCAAATACTATGGATGCCCAATCTGTCTTTAGCTTGAAAATAATTATTACAATAGATTGAACATAGAAGCTTAGATTCTGTCATGTCTACCTGCTTTGCACAGGATCACCTTACCTACTATCTCTGACAGGAACTTCCCTTATGAATTCATCCCTTTCCCGGTGATGGATGATCCAACCTTAGTACTAGGGTTTAGCCAAAACCAGCTTAAAGCATCTTTTGTCATTGATGAACTGATGTCATCTTCATCCTTAACCTTAGGAAGTTGGAGTGATTTCCTAATCGACTTCAGTGTAAGTTTCACTCTGGAATCCTGTACAGTGGCTTTGATCTTCTTCCCTTCTGTGTCCACAGTTGTAGAGGAATAAAATTCCATGACCTCCTTCTTCCAAATCTTCGTTGGATCTGAAACCAAGAATTCCAACCCATTTTTTGAAATTAGGGTAATTACACCCTGAATTTCTGGAGATGTTATCGTGAAACCACCATGAACCAACTCATACCCTTCGTTCACTTTGTCATCTTGATGAAGCACCATTGTCGGGAGCGAGAGAGAGATATGGAAGAGAAGAGAAGAGAATATCTATATCGACACAATGTCTAGATTCAATAAAGCTGAAGGCGTAGTCGACAAGATTCTGGCTTCACCTATTTATAGTCTAGGGGACAAGGGGTGTTCAAAAGATGCGCCTAAGTAATAAGACTAGGTCTCGACAAAACTTAGGTTTAGTCCACACGTCTATGTGTAGACATACTTATGTCAGTGTCGACATGGACTAATTATGTCTCGACACAGAGTGTTGACTTTGATTTTTGTGTGTCGACATAAAAATCAGCAAACTTAAAGTCTCGACAGAGTTGTGTCGACACCTATACTTCTGTCGACACATAAATTATTTCTGTGTCAACACATCCTTTTTCTTTGTCGACACAACATACTTAGTGTGTCGACACAAAGTCTGTTTGTGTCGACACAAGCATTGTACTTAGACAAATTTCTATAGAAATTTTGTACAGACAGATACTACTTAGGAATACTTGTGCTAACCTATTCTAGGTTCAACATACCTAATCCAATTTTAAAATAATTGAATTTAGTTTCATCCAAAGGTTTTGTAAAAATATCAGCAATTTGATTATTGGTGTTTACAAATTCTAGACTAATATCTTTTTTTCCACATGTTCTCTTATGAAATGAAACTTAATTTCTATATGCTTGGTTCTACTATGTGATACATGATTCTTAGCAATAGAAATAATACTAGTAGAATCACAAAACAATGGAATTCTACTTACCTTGATGTCATAATCTTCCAGTTTGTGCTTTATCCACAATAATTGTGCACAGCAACTGCCTGCAGCTATATATTCAGACTCAGTTGTTGATATAGCTACACTGGTCTGCTTCTTGCTGCACCAAGACACCAGCCCTCTACCTAGGAATTGACAAGTTCTTGTAATACTCTTCCTGTCTTCTTTGCATCCTACAAAGTCTGCATCTGAGAAACCTGTTAGTATGAAATCTCTATTCTTAGGGTACCAAAGACCTAGATTAGGTGTGCCCTTAAGATATCTCAAAATTCTCTTAACTGCAGTATAATGAGATTCCTTTGGTCAAACTTGGTACCTAGCACAGACACATGTTGCATACATAATGTCAGGTCTACTAGCAGTCAAGTAGAGTAGAGAGCCAATTATCCCTCTATAAAAAGACTCATCAACAGGTTTCCCAATCTCATCTTTGCCTATAGGCATACTTGTTCCCATTAGAGTTTTCATGGTGGAGGCTGAGTCCATACCATATTTCTTAATCAACTCCTTGGTGAACTTAGACTGAGATATGGATAATCCATTATCAGTCTGTTTGACTTGAAGTCCCAAGAAGAACTTCCGCTCACCCATACTGCTCATCTCAAACTTCCCTTGCATAAGTTAGGCAAACTTTCTACAAAGGTTGTTTTTAGTAGATCCAAAGATAATGTCATCAACATATATTTGGACTAGGATTATCTTGCTTTTAGATTCCCTAAAGAAAAGAGTTTTGTCTATCTTTCCTCTAGAGAATTTATTCTCAATCAAAAAAGCAGACAAGATTTCATACCAAGCCCTAGGGGCTTATTTAAAACCATATAGAGCTTTCCTAAGCCTATATACATAATTAGGAAAATTAGAATCTACAAAAACTGAGGGTTGCTCAACATAGACTTCCTCTTTTAAGTCACCATTCAAAAATGCTCACTTTACATCCATCTGATATACCTTGAAGCCTTGATAGGTAGCATAGGCCAAGAACATCCTTATAGCCTCCAGCCTTGCTACTAGGGCAAAGGTTTGATCAAAGTCAATCCCTTCCTCTTACCTGTAGCCTTTTGCTACCAACCTTGCCTTGTTCTTGATAATTGTGCCATTCTCATCAAGTTTGTTTCTGTAGATCCACTTGGTTCCTATAATGTTGTGATCCTTTGGTTTAGGAACCAGTTCCCAGACTTTACATCTTCTGAATTGATTCAGTTCTTCTTGCATAACATCAACCTAGTTAGTGTCTAGCATGGCTTCTTCAAACTTTTTGGGTTCTATTTGAGACAAGAAGCTAGAACATAGAACTGTGTTCATTCTTTTGCTCCTTGTTAGAACACCTTAACTTGCATCACCAATTATCTGGTGAGCTGGATGATCCTTCAGGTGTATTCTTGCTGGAGGAAACCTGTCTACCTCATGGCCTTCTTCATTTTCCTCAACCTGATGCTCCTCATTGTCTTCATCATCTAGTGAGTCTTGTTCTCCCCTGGATAACATGCATCTTTTTCATCATCCATCCTAGTAGGAGCTTCATCTTTGATGATCATCTTGTACAGCCTGTCTGTTAGACCTGTAGAACTAACTGAAGAACTAGACAATTCATTGTTAATCAATCTAGACTCATCAAAAACAACATGGACTGACTCTTCTACAACTTGGGTAGACAAGTTGTAGACCCTGTATACTCTACTGTTATTGTTTTACCCAATAAATATCCCTTCTAGGGATTTGGCAGCAAACTTTGTTTAGTAGTGCTTACCATTTACTAGGACATAACACTTGCTACCAAAGATTCTAAAGTAAGAAATATTTAGTTTTCTGCCTTTCAAAATCTGATAGGGAGTCAACTTAAGGTTCTTATTTATGGATGCTTTATTGAGAACATGACAAGCAGTATTTACTCCCTCAGCCCAGATATATTCAGGGAGAGTAGTGTCACTGAGTAGAGTTCTACCTATCTCAATAAGAGTTCTATTCTTTCTTTCAGCAATTCCATTTTACTGAGGTGTTCTAGGTGAGGAGAACTCCTGATGAATCCCAAATTCTTCACAGAATTTTGTCATACATTCAGACTGAAATTCAGTTCCATGGTCACTTCTAATTTTGACACTGAACTGTTAAATTCATTTTGAATTTGTCTAACAAAAGTCTGGAAAACACTAGGGGTTTCAGATTTCTGCCTCAAGAAGAAAACCCATGTGTATCTAGAATAGTCATCCACAATAACTAAAGTGTATACTTTCCTACCAAGACTATGAACTGGCATAGGATCAAATAAATCTATATGCAAGAGATATAAACATCTCATTGAATCTTTGGTATCAAGTGTAGGAAAAGAGGACTTGGTCTGTTAGCCCTTTTGGCAAGCTGAACACACTCCCTCTTTAATGCACTTGACTTGAGGACCATTCCTCACTAAACCCATGCTAAACAGCAGTCCTATAGACTTATAGTTCAGATGAGCTAATCTCTTGTGCCATTTGACACATAGTGAAGCTTTCTCACCTTTAACTCGGCAAATGGGTGAGTTGTTATACTCATAATCTAGGTTAAGACAATATGCATTCCCTCTCCTAGTGCAAGTCAACATGATCTCTTGATCACTTGACCTCTTTAATTGGCACTCCCCTTTGTGGAAAGAGATATCATAACCTAGATCACTAAGTTGACTGATGCTAATCAGGTTATGTTTTAAACCCTTCACATAAGCCACTTTAGTGATAATAATTGAGTAACTAGAAATGTTACCAAATCCTTTGATTACTTTTTTTTTCTGATTAACCAAAGATGACTTTAGGACAATTCTCTAT
Source organism: Platanthera zijinensis (assembly GCA_039513925.1). NCBI lineage: Eukaryota > Viridiplantae > Streptophyta > Magnoliopsida > Asparagales > Orchidaceae > Platanthera > Platanthera zijinensis. The sequence goes on from CM077097.1 coordinate 77,081,899, forward strand.
GGGTGCATAGTCCCTCAACATTCTTCTTGTTCCAGTCATGTGTCTGGAACATCCACTATCCAAGTACCATATAGGGGTATGTCCACTTGGATTCACCTCCATCAAATAAAGAATCACTCATCCTTAGAACCCAAATTATTATTGAGTCCTAGGTTCTTGTTAGTTTGGGAAATAACCTGTTTACCTACAGATTTTCTAAAAGGTAAACTACTCTTGGTTTTTACACTTGTGTTAAACCAGCAATCCATGGAAAAGTGGCCTACCTTGCCACAACACCAACACTCAAATCTGTTGTACCTTCTCTTAGGTACAGACTTCACAACCCTGTTGCCAGCAGTCTTTTTAAGTGTAGGTGCTGGAGCAACAAACCCTAAGAATTCCTTTTGAACCTGATGGGCTTGCCTATAGAGTGACCTACAAGCATTTGCACACTTGTCATTGTGATTTCCATACTCACAGTGACCATGAGTAATTTCATGATCATACCTGTTTGTAGGTTCCATCACCTTCCTAAAGAAAATAGGGGGCTTAGAGGCTAGTGGCTGAACTGGGGCCTTATCTTTTCCATGATAATTGGTGGCCCTAGTTCTTCCCTCAAAATATAGACCAGTCTTTCCCTTCTGAGAAATGAAATTATCTATTAATGGCAAAACAGATTTTGGCTTAGAGAATTTAGCCACTAATTCTCTTTCTTTCTGGAGCCTTGCCTCCAAATTCTTGATATGATTTTATTTGAAAGTGATTGTGCCCATCTGAATAACAGTTATGTTTTTCAGTTTGACAACCTCTTTCAGTTTCAAATCAATCAGCTTAGCTGATGCAGATGCTGCCTGCTTAAGAGATTCAATCTCCTTGGCCTGCTCCTTTACAAGAAGCTTGCTTCTCTTTAGAGCTTGCAACAACCCACCATACTCATCAATGATTTGGTGTACATCCCCTTCAGACTCTGAACCATCCACATCTCTTGATGTAAATTCTTCGTATTCTGATCTAGTGAAATAATCAGAAGCTGAGGGAGAACTGTATACCTTTCTTGGACCAGGCTGATCCTGGCACTGATCATCTTTTGACTGAGCCATCATCCCTCTACAACAATAATCTTTCACTCCATTTATGGAGTCCAGCATTTGTAGGAATTCTAGCTCCCTAGAATCCTCTTCTGTTGAGAATAGCCCAACATATGCTTCAGCATCATCTTCTTCTCCTGATCCTGAAGATGAAGAGTCTGTCCAACTCTTTTTCTTTTGAGCAACAAAGGATTTCTCCTTCTTGCCTTTCACTTGATTCTTCTTCTTGTCCTTAGATTCATTCCTCTTGTATGGACAGTCAGCTATGATATGCCCTGGCCTGTTGCAACAAAAGAAAACAATCTTAGTATTAGTTTGTTTACTAGGTTTTGAGGAATACCTATCCTCCTTGGGAGTCTTCTTTTTCTTATAATACTCATCCTTGGAAAAGGATGATGATGGTCTGGTTCTTTACTTCTTCTTTTTCATGAACCTTTGGAACTGCCTTGTAAAGGCAGCAAAATCCTTATCAGAGGTGTGGCTATCCGATGTGCTGTTGTCAGGAATTCCTTCTTCTGCCTCAGCACTCCTTCTTGGTGGAGAAGGATATTTTCTCCTGCCCTTTCTTGTGCCTTCAGCCTTGAAGGCAACTAACTTATCCTTGTACTCAGACCTGCTGCTCTTCTCTTCCTCCTTTCTGGCAGTGAGCTGCATTTCATATGATCGCAGCTTTCCAAATAATGTGGGTGGAGGTGTATTAGCAAGCTTAGCCACCTCTCTGATGACACAAATCTTTGTGTCCCAGTCCTTTGTCAGAGACCTGAGAAACTTGTCATTTAGTTCATATGTGCTGAATACTCTACCATATGTCATAAGTTCATTAACTATCCTGAAGAAATTTTTGTAGCATTCAATTATGATGTAAGTCTTAGCATGTCTAAAGCTCTCATATTCTTGATTCAGCATAGACTTCCTGTCCTCTCTAACTTCTTCTATTCCCTCCATATAGATAATCAGTGTGTCCCTCATTTCCTAGGAGGTTTTACAGTGCACCAGATTCTGAAATGTAGCATCATCTATAGCACTTAAAATAATGTTCTGTTCTCTTTTGTCTAGTGTTGCAAGAATGATCTCATCCTTTGTCATTTCAGAATAAATCTTAGGGGTTCTAATATTTGCATCCAGAACTGATACCTTCATTGGAATGAAGGGGCCTTCTTGAACTATGATGTAGATTCTTGGATAAAATGCTTCCATGAATAACCTGACCCTTCCCTTCCATATGCCAAAGCATTATTTCCTGCAGATATGCAGTTTCATAGATCCAAACTCCTTTTTATTCTCATTTGAACCCATTCTTGAAATCTGATAATTGCCTTGGAGATCTACTCAGACTGTTAGGTCAATCTTTGAGTAACCTCCCTCTGATACCACTTGAAAGACTTATTTCAAGAGCCTAAACACCTAGAGGGAGGGGGTGAATACGTTCTAATTAACTTTAAGAATTTTAGGCAATATAATAAGTTCTTACTTAGCACAGAAATTGCAAAACACAACACAGAAAACATAGCATAGCATACACCAGATATATAGTGGTTCCCCAAGGTATGGTTACATCCACTTTCCCCCTTTGCCTATGTAGAGAACTGGATTCAGCACAACTTCCTTCCACTAACTCAGATCCATAGATCTTATAACTCAAAACAAGATGGTTCCTATAGCTCAGACTTATACAAGTCATACCTCAGATTTTTCCCAAGAATCCAACCTCAAGCCACAGCCTAACCTCAGCTTTTATAACTAGGTTTACAACTCAGACTATCAATAGTCCTACACCTCAGGCACTCATCCCTACCTCAGCTTTTAAAATAATAGGCTTACAACTCAGATCTAACAAAAGATCCTACAAGTAATTGTGTATTAAAGATATAGGAATATCACCAGATAGATCACTCTATAGGTAAGATCTTCTTGATCAGTTCTTGAATGAACTGAATCTTCAGATCCAACCTGACTTAGCTGTTTCAAATTTTCTTGATATAACAAAATAAGGTTGAACTCGTCTTGATGTAGAAGTTGATCTTCTTTCAGCTCCTTCCTTGAATTCAGAATAAGATCTGAATCTTCTCTACAGACTGTTCAGAATCTTCCTTCTTAAGGGTCACCCCTTTTCTTGTTGTGAAATTATTCCTTTTGATGATTCACTTTTTTATCTCTGTATTTGTTGTTTTTGTTGTCACGGAACAGTCCTTTATATAGAGATTTCTCCTGATTACCGACTGATCCGGTTTGTAACAACTTTCTGATAGTTCTGACAAAGATGTCAGACCTGTTGGTAATGACAGTTGTCGAGTCACCAGTCATGACAGTTGATTCCTCAATGATTTTATAAGTCAGCATGAACCACACAACAGACTGCTCCATATATGTCGACACAAATAGACTAAGTATCGACACAAGTCTTGGTGATGTTGACATAACACTCCAGGTGTTGACATAGTCATTCTTCAGCTACTCGACACATATTCTATTATTATGTGTCGACACAAGTCCTGTGTGTCGACACAACTGCTCTTGGTCTTGACATAACAGCTACAGACAGATGGCGTTGAGTGTATGTCCATCCGTCGTTGAGTGTGTGTCGACACAAGTCCTGTGTGTAGACACAACTACTTCTAATCTTGACTTAGCTGCTGTAGACAAATGGCGTTGAGTGTGTGTATAGCTGTTGTTGAGTGAGTGTCGACACAAGCCTTCAGACTCAGAATAGCTGTTACTGTAAAATGGCGTTGAGTGTGTGTCTAGCTGTCGACATAAACCTTCTTCAGGTGTCGACACAATTCCTGAGTGTCGACACATGCCTTATTTCTTGTGTCTACATAACTCTTGGGTGTCGACATAGCTTCTGCTTTAGGTATCGACATAATTCCTGCCTTAGGTGTCGACACAATTCTTGGTGTCGACATAACCTCTTCTTCAGGTGTCAACACAATGCTTGGGTGTCGACACAGCTTTACTTCTAGTATCGACACAACTTCTGGGTGTCGACACAACTTTACTTCTGGTGTCGACACAACTTCTGGGTGTCGACACAACTTTTCTTCATGGTATCGACACAACTCTTCTAGGTGTCGACACAATTCTTCACAAGTGTCGACACTTATACTTAGAAAAATTCTTTGCAAACCTTATACCTGCACAATGAAACTCAAACATACATCAAATACAAATTGATGTATATAATTGAGTAAGATGAAGCTTCTCCAAATCTGGTACATATTTTTCAGTGTACCCAACATTAACTTATAACCAGGTATTCTATGATCAGCCTTAACACGCTGGCAAGTGAAAGTCTTTAATTTCAAGGATATCTAAATCACCTAGAGGGGGTGAATAAGTTTCTTAGTCTCTTGTGACTTTCTTTTATTTTCCTTCTTAATTACTTTGTGAGTTATTGGTTTTCTGCTTTCAAGAAAGACACAACCTGTAACAAAGAAATAACACAAGAAGCTCACATTGAATTTATAGTGGTTCCCAAGATTATGGGTACGTCCACTTTCCCTCCCACCTTTCTAACTTCTTATTAGATAAGACACTTCCCCAATCTCGGCTCCTAAAAGCTTATACCACAGTTCTTTTAGGATCTCTAGGTCTCCTCCAAGACTTATAACTCAGGCACTAAGCCCTACAACTCAGTGATCAACTGATCACCTACCTCGGGCCAAAGACCCAACCACCCAGGCTGGGCAGACAACCATACCTCAGATCCACAAAGGATCCGACCTCAAAGAGAATGACTCTCCTATAGCTCAGGCACAAAGGCCTTACCTCAGATCCAAAGGATCCTACAACACAGGAATAAGTGCCCTATAACTTAGAGAGAATGATTCTTCTATCTTATACTCAAAAGCCCTACAGCTCAGTGATCAAATGATCACCTACCTCAGATTCAAGCTAGATCCTATGACTCAGATTCACACTTGAATCCTACTACTCAAGCCATAGCCCTACACTCAGATTCTCAGCAAAATAATGCCTCAGATCAACAAGTTATCCTACATACAGCCTTTATATATTCAGGCCAACAACTCAAATCTATAAAGATCCTACAGGAGTACAATGCTTTAGTTAATTTGACACAGATAAATTTCTTTGTGTCTGCTACTAGAGTTGAGTTATCTCAGCTCTAACTATTTTCACAGTAGTAGAAAGATGTTCTTCAATAAATGGCTTCCTCTACTGGAAGTATCTTAGAAAATGGTTTCTGAACTTTGTTATAGAAGACTGAAGATCTGTTAGGTCTTGAGTTCTTCAAATAGCTACTGAACCTGCAGAACACTGAAAACTCTCCTCTCTTTCTTTATCAGAAGTGTTTCTGAACTTGTTATAGCAGAAGAAAATGCTACAGCTAAATGAACTATTAGTTCAGCTGATCAACTTCAAGCTTTTTTTCCAGGAAGCAATAGTGAGGAAGATAAAGTCCAATCGCTCTTTTCCTTTTTGAAACAAAACCCTAAAAGTTGAGTTTAACATCCAGTATCTACCCCTTTATATCTTCCACAGATTAACGACTCCAAGAGGTAGTCGATACCACCTGCAGTAAATAGCTGCACCTTGCATTAACGGAAGAAGATGTACAGTAGCTCTCGAGTAGTATTTGTCGTGTTCTGTAGCTTCCTCGCACTTGATTTGAACTCTGTTGACTTTGTCAATTTTTGCTGACGTGATCAGATTATGGACTTAGCCAACTCTGTAAAATTCACTCTAGGCATCGAGTGGGCAAGCTCCACTCAATGCCAAAACCCTTAGTTAACTATCATGATCAAACTGCATCATAGGCGTTGAGAGAGTTAAGTGCAATGACTTCACTCAACGCTTTTACACATAGTCATTTCTTCACCTGTCTGAAGGCATTAAGTGAGCTGGCCTTACACAACGCTTTCTACTTTTGCCTGCCTTCTTAATTGGTCATTGAGTGAACTGGTTTTACTCAATGCTTTTGGACTTATTCGATTTCTGTCATCTTCTTAGGATTTGACTGCAGCAACAAGACTCAACGCTTTTTCTTTGGTGTCGCGTGAGCTGTGTTCACTTAATGCTTCTGTACAAAATCAAATTTTCAGCCCGCCAATACTTAGGCATTGACGATTCAGCTATACTCGATGATGGCATTGAGTGAACTGTCATCTCTTAACGCCTGCGGACTTGGCCGCAAAATAGCTTTGCTGACTTCATCGCTTTGACTGTCCTCAACTAACTCAGCACTTTATGGCATCTGGTGTTGAGTGAACTGGCTTCACTCAATGCCTATGGACTTAGGCAATTTCCATCCTATCCAGCATCTTCCCTTGCATCTGACGTTGAGTGAACTGGCTTCACTCAACTCTTGTGGACTTAGACATATTTTTGACACTCCACTCCTTTACTTTGTGACCACCTATCACATCACTTGGAATACTTGTCCTATCATTGTTATAAGGACTAACTTGCATGCATGAACTTAAGCATACATCAAATACAATACTGTGTATATTATTGACATGTTTGACTTCTTCAAATCTAATTCAAATCTGGGACATTGTGGGCAATGGACCCAATAATCTCCCCCTATTTGAATAAGTCAAAACCCTCAATCAAATGAGTCAATGACAAACACTAGCATATGCAACAATATTAACTTGGAAAACATATAACAAGAAAACAAGTTATAGTTATCACACTTCCTTGCCTGCAGGGTGAACATTATCACACTTGCTCCCCCTTAATTGCTCCTGCCTAGCCTCTTGATCATTTTGATACCCCTTGTATCCTTCTCATATATCAAGTGGTGATATCTAATATATACATAGATCTGAAACCATAATTTTCCTTAACTTATATCCTTCTCCTCCCCCTTTTTGACTTTTGTAAATATTCAGGGAGGCACTGATTGTTGTTCTCCCCCTTTATGAGTACAAAAAAACAACTCTTGCACCAGGTGACCCACTTGTGAGTGCTGGAGGGAATGCTGCTTCATCTCTATAGGATATCATTTGAATCTTCCTCTACAAGTGATGGATTTGCTCCCCCTATACTGAAGCAACCTCTATCATGCTTTTTGGTAGACATTCTAGTCTATACCAGTCTGGATAGTACTTGAACATGATACCACTGAAGGTATACCTCTTGAAAAGTCTTTATTCCACTAAAGAACAATTCCACCTGTAAGAAATAATATAACCTGCACCAACATGAGGAGCAACTGAAGCTATACTAGGTTCAACATACCCCGCTCAAATTTGAAGGTGTTGAACTTTGCTTTATCTAGTGTATTAGTGAAGATGCCAACCACTTTCTTATTTGTAGGGACAAACTCAAGGTTGATATCTTCACATTCCACATGCTCCCTAAAGAAATAATATCTAATCTCAATATGCTTAGTCCTGCTGTGTGAGACAAGATTCCTAGCAGTTGAGATGACACTAATAGAATCATAATATAACGAACTTCTACTTATCTTGAGGTTATAATCCTAGATATGATGCTGGATTCACAGTAACTAAGCACAGCAGCTACCTGCTGAGATGTACTCTGACTCTACAGTTGAGATTGCAACACTTGTTTGCTTCTTGCTGCTCCAAAACACTAGTCTTCCTCCCAAAAACTGACAGGTTTTAGAAGTGCTCTTCATATCCTCTTTACAGCCTGTAATATATGCATTTGAATAGCCTGTTAGTTCAAACTCCCCATTCCTTGGGTACCATAGGCCAAGATCTGGTGTGCCCTTAAGATATCTCAAAATCCTCTTTGCAGCTGAGTTGTGAGATTCTTTAGGACAAGCCTGATACCTCGCACAAACACATATAACATACATGATGTCTGACCTACTTGCAGTTAGATATAGAAGGGAGCAAATTATCCCTCTATGCAATGTTTCATCAACAGGTTTCCCTGCCTCATCTTTTCCTATAGGCATACTTGATCCCAAGAGAGTTTTCATGGTGGAGGAACTCTCCATACCAAACATTTGATTAACTCCCTAGAGAACTTAGACTGGATATGGACAAGCCATCATCAGTCTGTCTAACTTGTAGATCCAAGAAGAACTTAAGTTCACTCATACTGCTCATCTCAAACTTCCCTTGCATAAGTTTGGCAAACTTCCTACAAAGGTTGTCATTAGTAGATCCAAAGATAATGTCATTTACATATATCTAGACTAGGATGATCTTACCCTTAGATTCCCATAGGAATAGGGTCTTGTTAATCTTCCCCTATGAGAATTTGTTCTCAATGAGGAAGCTATACAAAGTCTCATACCATGCTCTAGGGTCTTGTTTTAGCCAATATAGAGCTTTCTTAAGTCTATAAACAGAAACATGAGAGTTAGGAACAAAAAATCCTTGAGGCTGCTCAACATAAACTTCTTCTTTCAAGTCACCATTCAGGAAGGGTGACTTCGCATCCATTTGGTAGACTTTGAATCCATTATGTGGAGCATATGCAAGGAACAGTCTGAAGGCCACCAATCTTGCTACAGGGGCAAAGGTTTGATCAAAATCAATACTTTCTTCTTGCTTGTACCCCTTAGCTACTAGCCTTTCCTTGTTCTTGATTATAATATCATTTTCTTCAAGTTTATTTCTGTAAATCCACTTAACTCCAATGACATTATGTCCTTGTGGTTTGGGAACCAGCTTCTAGACCTTACATCTCTTAAACAGGTTCAGTTCTTCTTATATAGCTACAATCTATAACAGATCTATGTTAGCCTCTTCAAATTTCTTTGGCTCAACCTATGACATGAAGCTTGAGTATAGTATTGTGTTGATACTTCTGCTCCTATTCACCACTCCTTGGCTGGCATCACCAATGATCTGGTGTCTTGGATGATCCCTTAGATGCCTGATTGCTGGAGGCAATCTTGCTTCAGTATTAGCTACTGGGGAAGCTTCTTGTTGATCTTCATCCACTTCAAGTGTGCCTGGTTGTTCTTCAGGAATATCCACTTTATCTTGTATAACTAGAGTTATATCCTTGATGGTCAGCTTGTCCATCATCTATTATGTACCTATAGTACTAGAAGAGGTGCTTGACAGCTCACTGTTAATCATAGTAGACTCATCAAAAACTATATGAACAGATTCTTCTACAACTTGGCTTTTCAAGTTATATATCCTATAGGCCTTACTATGATTGTTGTACCCAACAAAGATCCCATCAAAGGACTTGGCAACAAACTTAGTTACATAGGACTTCCCATTGTGAAGCACATAACACTTACTACCAAATATTTTTAGATAGACTAGATTTGGTTTTTTGCCCTTCAAGATCTCATAGGGAGTCTTCTTATGTCTCTTAGTGATAGAGGCCCAGTTGAGGACATGATATGCAGTATTCACTGCCTCAGCCCAAAAATATTCTGGGAGAGATGTATCACTCAACAATGTTCTTCCAGCCTTTATGTCCTATTTTTCCTCTCAACAATCCCATTTTATTGGGGAGTTCTTGGAGAAGAAAATTCTTGATGAATCCCTTGCTCTTCACGGAACTTTGTCATGCTTTCAGACTAGAATTTAGTTCCATGGTCACTTCTGCTTTTGACCACTGTACTATCAAACTCATTCTAAATTTGCTTGACAAACTTTATGAAGAAATCAAGGGTTTCATTCTTTTTCTTAAGAAAGAACACCCAAGCATACCTGGAATAGTCAACAACCATCATAAGGGTGTAGGCTTTCCTACCAAGACTATGAACTGGCATATGACCAAATAAGTCCATTTGATAGAGGTATAAACACCTCGCAGCTTCTTTGGTCCCAATGCCCTTGAAGGAGGCTTTGGTCTACTTTCCCTTTTGGCATACTAAGAAAATTCCCTCCTTGGTGCACTTCACATTAGGACCATTCCTAACTAGCTCTTAACTAAAGAGCTTGCTAATAGTCTTGTAATTCAAATGAGCTAGCCTCTTTTGCCATTGGACACAATATGAGACTTTCTCATTTTTCACTAGACAAATAGGTCTATATCTAGACAAAGAAAGTTTAAACAATAAATATTTCCACTCCTAGTGCCTGTCAAGATGACATCTTGGTCACTTGATCTCTTAATCTGGCACTCATCCTTGTGGAAGAAAATAACATAGCCAAGATCAGAGAGTTGGCTTATGCTTATGAGATTGTGTTGCAACCCTTCAACATAAGCCACTTTTGTGATGGTGACTATAACATTGGTAATCTTACCATAGCCTCTAGTCTCCTCTATCTGAACCACCAAAGATAATATTGGGTCTCTTTCACTGCAGTGTACTCCTTTAAGTTGCTCCTTGTCCCAGTCATGTGCCTAGAATAACCACTGTCCAAGTACCATATAGGGGTATGGCCACTTGAACTAACCTACATTACCAAATTTACTTTAACTTAGGACCCCAATTTCTATTGGATCCTAGGAGCATGTTAGTCTGAAAAGTAACTTATCTACTAGAAGCATTTCTGACTGGTGAACTAACAGCTGCTCTGGGCACACTTGGATTGTGCCTGCAGTCTATAGCAAAGTGGCCCACTTTGACACAGCACCAACATTCATGAATATTGTATCTTCTCTTCTGTGCAGGCCTTGCAGTTTGGTTAACTACTAGCTGAACAGTAGGAAGGGGAACATCACTCTTCTTTAGATTCTTTTCAGCAAGGATCTGACTGAAGGTACGTCTTCTAGCTGGCTAGTTTTGCCTACTCTGAGTGCCAGCAGCAACAAGCTTCTTTTTAGAAAGCATGCTCTTGATAGCATCAGGCATAGCCAAACTAGGTTTACTGGAAGACTGACCCTTAGTCTGAGTTTTTGCTGAATGATCCTAAACCTTTGTTATAGCCACATTCTTGAGAGTGGGGGCTGGAGCACTAAAGACAAATGATCCAGGATGGGCCATTTGAATTTCTTCATGGGAAGCCTTAAAAGCACTCACCCTGCTATATTTTCCACCATGGCTGTGAACATATTTGATTACACTAGTGGATCTTCCATTCATCCAGTGACCATAGATTCTTTCTTGGTCATACATGTTTGAAGGCAATTGAACTTTCCTAAAAGGAATGGGAGGCTTGGAAGCAAGAGGCTGAGCTGGAGTTGGAGCTTTGCCCTTCCCTTTGGAAGGAGAAAATCTTGTGCTTCCCTTGAATCCCAACCCCTTCTTACCCTTCTGAGAGGAGAAGGAGTCTATCAAGGGTAACACAGTACTTGTCTTAGAATAGCAAACTACTATTCTTTTCTCCCTCTATAGCCTCTCTTCAAGATCCCTGATGAAACTATTCTTGAACTTGATGGAGACTATCTGGATGAGATTCAAGAACCTAAGTTGGCTAAGTTCCATGTCCTTCTAATCCAACAAAGATGCTATCTCAGTCAGTTGGGAAGCAGCTAGCTGTAGAGAGGTCATATCCACAGTTTGCTTCTTAGACAACTTCTTGCATTTTTTGAAAGCATCCAGAAGTTCTCTATACCTGTCAATCAATTGATTGACATCTCCTTTTGATTCAAAATCATCTTCACCACTGGATGAAGAGGCTTCTGTAAAAGTACTAGTCTCATATTAAGTCTTAGAAGAAGATCTTGATAGAGAATTCACCTTGCTTTGACCAGGCTGATTATGGCTGGGTTCCTCATCAGTCATTGCCATCAGCCCATAGCAACTGTAGGCATCATCATCTTCTTCATCATCCACCTCCAAATTACTATCTCAGTGTGACAAAGGGGCCCTGATACCTATCTCGACAGCAGGGTAGTCTTCATCGACTGCCATAGCTTCTTCTTCAGCAGCAGTAGCAACCAACCCAATATAGGCTTCTTCCTCTTCAGACTCTGATGAAGATGAGTCTATCCAGCTCTTCTCTTTCTTAGCAATGAAGAACTTCTCCTTCTTGCCCTTATGCTGGTGTTGTTTCTTCTCACTAGCCTCCTTCCTCTTTACTGGGCAGTCATCTATCACATGCCCTGGTTTGTCGTAATAATAGCAGACAACTTTAGAGGAATTAAATTTACTAGATTTAGAATCATACCTATCAGCCTTGGAATGATTCCTCCTGTAATGAGAAGAGGTGGAGGGTCAGCTCTTCCATTGTTTCTTATTCATCAACTTCTGAAAGTGTCATGAGAAGGCAGCAAAGTCCTCATCAGACATGCTGAAGTCTGATGCATTTGACTCTGAGCTATCTAAATCTGCTGGTCTTCTTTGAGGAGAGGGAATCCTCTCCTTACTCTTCCTTGTGATGTCTACTCTGAAGTCCAAGGACTTTTCCTTGGCTTGGGATCTGCTGGTATCCTCCTCCTCTTTCCTGGCAGCCAGCTGCATCTCATAAGAGAGCAGCTTTCCAAACAATATTTGGGGAGGAGTCTCAGCAAGCTTGGCAACTTCTCGTATAACACATATCTTAGTATCCTAGTCTACAGTGAGAGATCTGAGGAACTTGTCATTTATTTCATAATTACTAAAGAACATCCCATAGGTCCTCAGTTCATTTATGATCCTGAAAAATCTTTCATAGTAAGTAGCTATGTTCTCTTTTAGGGATTGCCTGAAAGCCTCATACTCCTGGTTGAGCATGGACTTTTTATCATCTCTTACCTCTTCAATATCCTCCATGTAGACCAAAAGGGTGTCCCACATCTCTTTGGAGGTCTGGTAGTGGACCAAGTTCTGAAAGGTTATGTCATCTATGAAACTAACAATAATATTTTGTGCCCTCTAGTACAATATAGCTAAGATGACTTCATACTTTGTCATCTCTTAATAGGTCTTAGATGTATGGACATTGGCATCAATAACAGAGACCTTCATTGGGATGAAGGGTCCCTCCTTGATTGTTATAAAGATTCTTGGGTCATAGGCTTCCATAAATAGCCTAACCATCTCCTTCCAGATTCCAAAATTCTCATTTCTATAGATGGGGAGTTTCATGGAACCTAGCTCCTTATGGCTCTCTCCAGAACCCATAAGTACAGAACTGTAGCTACCCTTGGAGAGCACTCAGATTGTTAAATCCTTTTTGAGCAACATCCCTCTAATACAACTAAAAAGTCTTTAATTTCAAGGATAGCTAAATCACCTAGAGGGGGGGGGGTGAATAGGTTTCTTAGTCTCTAGTGACTTTCTTTTATTTTCCTTCTTAATTGCTTTGTGAGTTAATATTTTTCTGCTTTCAACAAACACATAACCTGCAATAAAGAAACAACACAAGAAGCACACACGGAATTTATAGTGATTCCCCAGATTATGGGTACGCCCACTTTCCCTCCCACCTTTCTAACTTCTTGTTAGACAAGACACTTCTCCAATCTTGGCTCCTAAAATCTTATACCACAGATCCCTCAGGAAATCTAAGTCTCCTCCAAGACTTACAACTCAGGCACTAAGCCCTACAACTCAGTGATATACTGATCACCTACCTCAGGCTAAAGGCCCAACCACTAAGGCTAGGAATACAGCCCTACCTCAGATCCACAAAGGATCCAACCTTAGAGTGAATGACTCTCCTACAGCTCAGGCACAAAGGACCTAACTCAGATCCAAAGGATCCTACAACTCAGGCACAAGTACACTATAAATAAAAGAGAATGACTCTCTTACCTCAGGCTCAAAAGCCTTATAGCTTTGTGATCAAATGATCACCTACCTCAGATCCAAGCTGGACACTACAACTCATATTCACACTTGAATCCTACTACTCAGGCTAAAGCCCTACACTCAGATTCTCAACATAATCCTACCTCAGATTAACAAGTGATCCTATACTCAGCATTTATATTTTCTGGCCTACAACTCAGATCTGTAAGGATCCTACAAGAGTACAATGATTTTTATTAATTTTACACAGAGAAATTTATCTATGTTTGCTACTAGAGCCGAGCTATCTCAGCTCTAACTATCTTCACAATAGCAAAACGATGTTCTTCAATAAATGGTTGCCTCTGCTGGAAGTATCTCAGAAAACTGTTTTGGAACTTTGTTGTAGAAGACTGAAGATCTGCTTGGTCTTGAGTTCTTCAAACAACTACTGAACCTGCAGAAGACTGAAGGCTCTCCTCTCTTTCTTTATCAGAAGTGCTTCTAAACTTGCTATAGCAGAAGAAAATGCTATAGCTAACTGAACTTTTAGTTTAGCTTGAAAGTGAGTGAAAGATCTACCTTAACTCTAGAGGGGGGTAAATAGAGTATTTTAAAATAATTTACAATTTAAAAACTATAAAGCAGTGGAAGTCTTGATTTATGTATATGTGTAAGGTGCTTGCAAAAAGAAAAACTAAGTAAGCAAGAAATAGGAAATCTCACAGCACACAACAAAGTAAAAAAGCACAGCAAACCAGATGACACAAGGAGCTATAGTGGTTCCCCAACAACCTTGGTACATCCACTCTTCTACCACCCTAGGTAGGAATCCACTGCAGGAATAGTTGATCAGGTGTCCTGGGCACCAATGAGCTTTTGATAAGGTGCTCAAAAACAAAAACTAGATTTTTTGATAAAGTGTCTTGCCACCACTGAGTTTTGACAAGGTCTCAGAAACCAGCCACAAAACTTTTGAAGGGAGTTTTGAGAAACCCTTTTACAGGAGAGAAATGAAAAAGAAATTGAGTAGAGTTATTCTTCTCTATCAACAATCTGAGAGAAGATAAGTGGAAGATGTTGTCAAAGCTCCCCCTGAGATCTGTAAGGGTTCAGGAAAATGAGCTTTGCTTAGGGTGATAGGCCTTCAGTTGCTTCAGATCTCCAGCAATAGATGATTTCAGCAGATGCTGAAATGTGTGTTGTCTGGAGTCCTTGATAATGAAGCTTTTGAACACTTGAAGCTTGAAGGAGTAGAACAACAGATTATCTCCTTCACAATGATGTTCCTTGTGTTCTTGAAGAATTCTTACTCAGTAATTCTATAAGCTTTTGTCTACTGAATCTATTCTCAGAAGATGAATTCTTGATGAGTGAATTTTTGTTCTCTCTTTTGTATATCTAATTCAAAACTTGTTTGTTCTATTCTTAAAATAATTCTCTAAGGAGTATATCATATTCTGACTTTAAATGGTCGTTACTCAGTCATAAATGACTTCCATAATTGACAACTGTCTCTAGGGAAAGTCCTAAGTAACATTCCAATTATTCTTCCTTGAAACTTGCTCTAGATTGCTTGAAACGGCTACAGAATCCTTTGTCATAAATGCTGAAAATAAATCTGAATGAATTCCATAACTGTCTTGAATTTGAATTCTGAAATCGTCGATCTCTTAGAAAAATCGTCGATCTGAGCTCCACGATCGTCGAACTGAGCTCAGAGATTGGATTTAAACTGAAGACAGAAATCGTCAAACTGAGCTCTACGATCGTCGAACTGAGCTCAGCGACTTTGAAAATAGCTGGAAATAGAACGTCGATCTGAGCTCAACAATCGTTGAACTGAGCTCGACGACTCGTTGAACTGAGCTCAGAGAACGTCGAACTGAGTTCGACGTTTCGTCGACCTGAGCTAGACGAAAAATTGTCTTTGTCTCAGCACTTGAATTCTGATATATAGAAGATCTTGAGGGCAGCTTTCAAACCTAAGTACTAACCCTAAGACTCATTCTAATTTACCTATCAGACTATACAGCAAGGTCAAAACAAAATCCTAATCACATAGTGATCCTTACCCAAATTAGTAATAGGGTGTTCCAACAATCTCCCCCTATTTGGGTTAGGATTACTATTTACATGACAGAAAATGAAATAACAAGCATACATCAGATTTAAACAAAAAAAAATAGAAACAACAGTGCAGATAACTTATGTTGAGCATTGCAGAAACACAACAAGAGTCACAGATTCATACAGAAAATGAATATGAGTATCAGCTTACACAAGTTACTCATTGCCCTTTTTGAAAAGAATTTCTCTGTTGGGATTTAGGGCTTCCTTCTTGGATCTTTTATCATCTTCTGCACCTAAGGAGGTTTGAGATCTTGGCCTTGGAACTACAGCCTCAGGATGCAGCTTTATATAGTCTTCTGGATCAAAGAATTTTCTTGAAGCATATCTCCTTAATTCTTTCTTTCTATGTTCTGACAAGGTTGTGATATTGGAAGTATCTCTGCCTTGCTCTTTAGCCTTCTTAATCTGATCTAATGCAGAAAGTTCTTTCATTCTAGCTATCCATGATAAAGGATTGTTCTCAGGGTCCTCAAATGGAACTGGGGTTTCATATCTGTTGATCGACTCTAAATCAGTAGGAGGAGCCCTGGTGATAACTGTATCTCTTAACTTGTAAGGGAAAGGACCTGATGTAGAATCAGTAGGGCTTTATCCTTTCCTTTGTTGTCTGGAGTAAGTTTTGTAATCCCTTTGTCTTCCTTTATGCTGGCCTCTTCTAGACTAATAACCTCTTTGATATTGTCCTCTAGGTTGATATCTCTGTGAGGATTGAGAGGAGCTATGCTTTGAATCAGAGGACTGAAAAGCTGAGCCTACACCAGATCCTGAATCTTGAGGAGGAGGAGGAGGATGAGGATGATGGAATTGAGATGATCCTTATTCATACTTGTCAAGCTTTCTCCTTTTCTTCATGGCCTTAAGCTGGTTCTTAGAGTACTGCATCCAAGATTCAGTGATTTGGCAGTCATGAAGAATGTAATAGGGTATATCATTGTCATCTTTGGCTTTTGCAGGAGGTACTCTCATCATGGCCTTACTTCTTGCTTTCCTTTTCTTGGCAATGGTGCCAGAATAATCATCAGAGTCAATGTTGAATTGATCACTATCTGAACTCTGGGTTCTCTCATATAGATCATCAATTCTTTTGATATTACTCTTCTCTTTGTTTTGACTTCTCAGGAGCAGCAGCAGGAGCAGAAACTATTGGAGTAGCAGCAGCAGCAGGAACCTCAGAAACAATAGGTTCTTCTAAGTAAACAGCAAGTTCATCAGTAGCAGCAGCATCAACAGGAACAACAAGCAACATATCAATATCAACATATTCAACAACTTCAACAGCAGCAGCAGCGCAAACAGAAACAATAACTTCCTCAGCCTTAAGAGAACTGATATAAGAAGTAATTAGGCAGGGATCACAGACAGCAACAGGCACAATGGCCTTAGCAAAGTCTTTAACTCCCTGAGCTGGTAAGCAGCTGAAGTGAAGAAAGTTAAAATCAGATAGTAGTGACCTGAGGTTCACTGTTAGTACTGGTACTGGAGTTGGAGTAGAAGCATCAGTAGTAATTTCTGGCAGCAATTCCTCTGAAACAGCAGGCACTACCACAGCTTCATAGGGCATCTCCCCCTGCCTTGATTCAGTGAGAACTTGATCAAGGCACCCCATAGAATGGATTGCTTGTGGAGTAGATAGAGAGGAGAGCCTGTCAGATAACTCCTTGATGGACTGCAGGAGTGGAGCCATGGAGGTCTCCAGCAGGGCTACTAGCTTGGGAGCCAGTATCCCATAGAGCTTATCTATCAGTGCTGAGAGATCCACTTGCTCAAGTGGAACTTGAGTAGAGGTGGAGGAAGAAATGATTGTGGCTGGTGATGGATGGGCTGCAGGAGGTGTGGGTGGGGATGGTAGGATGTTGGGTTGAGAGATTGGGATGGTGGAGATAGAGGTTATGGGTGTGGAGATGGATAGGGTGAAGGATGGTTGGGTGAGAATGTCATGGAGTAGTTGTTGGTATGAGGAAGTGGAGGGAAGCTCAGTAGGTGAGGAGGTGGAATCATCCATGAAGGAATCTTCCATGATGTTGAAAGATGGAATGTCAACAGGTGGATAGTAATGAAGTGGATGGAATTGTTATTCTGTGGTGGCTGGAGGAGGTGAAGGAGTGGACAGAGGAGATGAAATTGTAATGGGGGAGGAGATTGATGTGGAGATGGTTGAGGTGGAGATGGAGGTAGAGATGGTTATAGTGGATGAGGGAATGGTTGAGGGAAGAGCTGGAGAAGGTTGAGAAGAGGAGGAGGCAGGCAATTCTTCAATGAGGGCAGGGGCTTGAGGGGATGAGACTGCAACAGTCCTTGTGCCTGAGGCAGTAGTAGTCCTGGTTGGCTTGACTATCTGCCTGTCCCATTTCCCAAACAGGGCACAGGTCAGCCTCTTTGATGCATTGATGTGCATCCCACTTGATACCAGCAGTTTAGGGAACCTGGAGTGCAGGAATAACCCTATGATCCTCCCAAAGTTGACCAAACTTTTGTTCACTTTCTTCTTAATCAAGTCAAAGAAGAGCTCTCCCCAGTTCAAATGTTTCTTATCCACAAGGGCTCCCATCAAGCAGAACTGATACTAGAGATGGTATCATGTGCTGAGTGCTTTGCCAACATCACTTTCCCCACAACATCAGCAAGGAATCTGTACTCAATTGATAAGTTCTTTTTCAACAACTTGTTAGGGTTAGCTGTAGAATGTCCCATTCTATCTAACATTGAGGCAGACTCCTCTCCAGAAGGCTCAATAGAATCATTTCTAGTACTCAATTGAAACACTTCAGTCAGGAGATTAGGTGTTAGGGATACCTGCGTCCCTACAGTTGTACCAACAATCGTATTCTGATCTAGATTGTGTGCCGTGTAGACCCATTCTTTGATCTCATCGGCAGCAATTTTCATCCTGGTTGTCATTATTTGCACTAACTGCTGTTCTCTGAATAGGTCCAGAATATCTTTGAAGATTTGATCGCTTCCATCAAAGGAGACAATGTCGATATCAAAGCATATGTCGAATTTCAGCTTGGCGAGGGCGGCAACAGACACAGCCATTATGTACCTGCAAAGATGAACAAACACGACCAAGTGCAGTAGAGTTTGGAGGGAAAGAAAAAGTTTGCAGAGAGAATGAAAGCGCAAAAGAAGAACGAAGGCCGAAAGAATGATTTTATATTAGGTTTCGACGCCGGAAAGGAAAGATCGGTGAACTCTGTTCGACGATCTGGGCTTCTAAAAGAATCTGAAGAGTCTTCAATAACGTCGATCTCCGTTCGACGATATTGGAGAGCGTCGATCTCCGATCGACGATCGCTGAACACAAAGAAGATAACTTAATGCTATCTGACAGCGCTGAACTCCGGTCGACGATTTTGGGAATCATCGATCTCCGTTGGACGCTTTTTGGGAAAAATGTAGAGCGCAGTTCAGAGACTAAAAGCAGCCTACAGACACTAGAAAAAAAAATTTAGCCTAGTCTTGGTCTCTTTTTAGAGTTTTGAAATCTTGGGATTTATTTTAGACTTCCTCCATCTAACATTCCTAACTGATTTTGGAAGAAGGTATGTTTCTTTTCATTCAAAGGTTTGGTGAAAATATCTCCCCTTTGCAAATCAGTTGGGATATACTGAAGTTCAATTTTATTTTTCTCAACATTATCTCTTAGAAAGTGATGCCTAATCTCTATATGTTTTGTCCTACTATGGAGGATTAAATTTTGTGCTATAGAAATAGCACAAGTGTTATCACAAAATATTTTTGACCCTTCTAAGTTGTAGACATAGTCTAGGAGCTGGTTTTGAATACACAAAATCTGTGAGCAATAACTGCCTGCTTCCATATATTCAGCTTCAGTAGTTGAAGTGGACACAGATGTTTGTTTCTTACAGAACCAGGAGACAAGTCTGTCACCAAGGAACTGGCAAGTTCCACTGGTGCTTTTCCTATCTACTCTACATCCAGCATAATCATTATCTGAAAATCCAGTTAATTCAAATCCTGAGTCTTTTGGATATAAGAGGCCTAGATTTGGAAAACTTTTTACATACCTAAGAATCCTCTTAACTAATTTTAGGTGTGACTCTCTAGGGCTTACTTGAAACCTAGCACATATACATGTAGCAAACATTATATCAGGTCTACTGGCTGTAAGATACAATAGAGAGCCAATCATTCCTCTATATGTTGTTTGATCAACATGTTTTCCATGTTCATCAGCATCTAATACAGCATTGGTAGGCATAGGTGTTTTCATACAAGATGCTTCAGACATACCAAATTTCTTAACCAGTTCTTTTGCATACTTGGTTTGAGAAATAAATATGTCTTTAGCTTGTTATTTGACTTGCAATCCTAGAAAGAAGGAAAGCTCACCCATGCTACTCATTTAAAATTTAGAATGCATCAGATTGGAAAATCTTTTGCACAAATTTGAATCAGCAGACCAAAATATGATATCATCTACATATATTTGTAATAGTAGGGTTTGGGACTTATGGGTTCTAATAAAAAGAGTTTGGTCTACTCTACCCCTTATAAAATCATTTTTCAGAAGAAAGCATGCTAAGGTCTCATACCATACTCTAGGAGCTTGCTTGAGACCATATAATGCTTTATGCAATTTGAAAACATGGTTAGGATGAGTTGAAGAGATAAAACCTTAGGGTTGTCTAACATAGACTTCTTCTTTAATGTCTCCATTAAGAAATGCACTCTTCACTTCCATTTGGTAGACCTTGAATCCTTTATGAGCTGCATAAGCTGGGAATATTCTTATGGCCTCTAACCTTGCAACTGGTGCAAAGGTCTAGTCATAGTCTATTCCTTCTTCTTGAGAATAACCTTGAGCAACTAGCCTTGCCTTGTTCCTTACAATGACTCCTTGATCATCCAACTTATTTTTGAACACCCACTTTGTTCCAACAATTGAGTGATCCTTAGGCCTTGGTACTAGCTCCCAAACTTTTTTTCTCTCAAATTGATGTAGTTCCTCTTGCATAGCAATGATCCAGTGTGGATCTTGTTCTTCATCTTAAATGGATTGAGGCTCAACATGAGATAGAAAGCAGGTGTGCATCAGGTTTTGGTTGACCTGATTTCTGGTTTACACACCAGCTGAGATGTCTCCAATCACTTGGGAGACTGGATGATTTCTTGTTGTTACTAAATCAACAGGGGGTGTTGATTGTTCACCAACCTGTGTTGTTGTTTCCTCTTGTGGAACAACAACTGGCTCTTCAAGATGGTTTTCTCAAAGATGTTGAACACCAAGATGTTGAGTATCCTCTTCATCTTCACTGATTTCTTCTCTCTGTTGGGTAGGTGAATGTATTGAATCCTTTTCTACAATATGTAACCTGTCCAAATTTTCTGAAAGAGAGTGTACCTGCAATGGTTCTATGGTAGAAGTAGACATCTCCTTATAAAACATGTTAGTCTCATCAAAAGATACATGAACAGATTCTTCAATTTTAAGAGAAGTTTTATTATAAACCCTAAAAGCTTTACTGATCATGGAGTATCCCAGAAACACTCCTTCATCAGCTTTAGCTTGAAATTTTGCTAAATACTTCTTGTCATTATTGTGAATATAACAAATGCAACCAAAATTTTTTAAATAGTCTACTTTAGGTTTCTTCCCTTTGAGCAATTCATAGGGAGTCTTGCCCTTCAGTTTATGTATCAAACTTCTATTCAACACATGGTTGGAGGTGTTCACTGCCTCTGCCCAAAAAGATAGAGGAAGGTGAGCATCTGTCAACAATGTAGTAGCAGATTCAATTAGGGTTCTATTTTTCCTTTCAGCTACCCCATTTTGTTGAGGAGTTCTAGGAGCTGAGAAAGTATGCCTGATCCCTTCACTCTGACAGAACTCTTGCATAAGAAGAGAATCAAACTCTGTCCCATGATAACTTCTGATCAGGGCAATGTGAGTATTGAACTCAATCTGTATGCATTTGTGAAAATCTGTCAAACACTTAAAGTTATCAGACTTCTTCCTCAGGAAGAATACCCATGTGAATCTAGAGAAGTCATCTACAATCACTAAAGTATAAGATTTCCCTCCTAAGCTTTGTACTGTAATGTGTCCAAAAAGATCCATGTGTAACAGATACAAGATCCTAGGTGAATCACTCTTATTAAGTGACTTAAAACTATTTTTAGTTTTCTTGCCTAATTGACAAGCCCTGTAAAGTCCTTCCTTCTTGTAGGGGCCAAAAGGTAGTCCTCTAATAAGGTTGTCCTTGGATAGCCTAGCAATGGTTCTAAGGTTTATATGCCCTAGTCTCTTATGCCAAAGATCATTTAGTTTGCAAACTGAATTAAATAAACAGATATCTATATTGGTTGAAAGGAAATCTACATGATAAATGTTACCTTTTATTTTACCTGTTAACATTGTTGTGTTATCCTCTGACTTGATCTTGCATAAGGATTTGTTAAATGTCACTAGATATCCTTCATCACAGAGTTGACTTATGCTGATTAGGTTGTGCTTCAGTCCTTCCACATAAGCCATCTTCTTGAATGTGATTGAGCCAATCTGAACAACACCATATCCTTTTGTTTGACCAAAGTTTGAATCTCCAAAGATCACTTTGGTTCCAAGTTTGGCTTTGAAGGATGTGAGATTGTCCTTACTCCCTATCATGTGCTTTGAGCACCCACTATCCAGATACCATTGTTAGTTCATTGCTGGATAGGTCTTCACCTGCACATAAACAATTTATATATTTTTGACCCAGTTTACCTTGGGTCTAGGTTGATAACCTTTAAACTCAGAAATAAAAGACATCCCTGGCTGACTCTTATAACCTTCAGGATGGTATCTCCTAGGAGGCACTATCCATTATGTATAAGGGTTGAAGCTTTGGGATGAGGGACTTCTATGATTGATTTTAGATTTACCTCTGAAAGAATGTTCAAAGCTCTGAGCTCCATTCGACGATCATCGAGCTGAGTTCGATTATCTTAGGTCAGATCGTCGAGCTCCGTTCGAAGATCGACTATACCAGAGTTCAGAAGTCGTCGACCTGAGTTCGACGATTCAGCCTTGGATCGTCGAGCTCTGTTCGACGATCTTCGAGCTCTGTTCGACGTTTTCTGTTGAACTTTGTTTTCCTTAGGTAAATCAAGATTCTTCCTAGCTACCTCTACAACACCCTTTCCTTTATCAGAAATAAATTTAATTGGGGTTGTTAATACTATAGGTTGGCTGGATAAAGCACCCAAGCCCACTGTACTGTTGAATCTTGAGTTAACTGTGCTTGTGATGTCCATCAGTCTTATGCTTCTCCCATTAAGGGATTCTTCAAACTTCTTTGCCTGGGATAGCTCACTTTTCAGTGAAGCTATCTCCTCCCTACAGTATTATGTTGGTACCCTAGATTGGATTTGAGTTTAGTCTTCTCTTTTAGTCTCTTGACCCAAGATTTATCTATGGTCAAAGGTTAGTTGTTTAGTTAGATTGCTCTAGTTGTAGAGTTGTCACTTATCCAGATGAAAATTTGGTTAAGTTGTTTTTGGTTCGACTATGGTCGAACGCCACTCGACTATCGTCGATAGACTGTTCGACGATCGTCTATCAGTTGGTCGACCATCGTCTATCAGCATATCATCTATCTCTAAGTTAGTTCAACTCTTGTTAGCTCGACGTTCTGTGGTATCTTCCTCGTCGATCGTTGAACCCCGCTCGACTTCTTTTGACCAGACAGATTTCTTGATAGTTCAACTATCTGCTTGGATAGTTCAACTATCTGATAGTTCGACTATCTGTTTGATAGGTCGACTATCTGTCTTGCTTGATAGTTTGACTATCTGTTTGATAGGTCGACTATCTGTGTTGCTTGATAGTTCGACTATCTGTCTTGATAGGTCGACTATCTGCTCTGTTTGATAGTTCGACTATCTGCTTGGATAGTTCAACTATCTGATAGTTCGACTATCTATTTTGATAGGTCGACTATCCGTTCTGTTTGATAGTTCGACTTTCTGCTTGGATAGTTCAACTATCTGATAGCTCGACTATCTGTTTGATAGGTCGACTATCTGTCTTCTTTGATAGTTCGACTATCTGTTTGATAGGTCGACTATCTGTTTGATAGGTCGACTATCTGTTGTGTTTGATAGCTCGACTATCTGTTTGATAGGTCGACTATCTGTTTTGCTTGATAGCTCGACTATCTATCTTTATAGGTCGACTATCTGATAGCTCGACTATCTGTTCTGATAGGTCGACTATCTGCTGTGGTAGTTCGACTATCTTCTTTGATAGTTCGACTATCTGTGACGTTCGACTATCTGTTCTGATAGGTCGATGATCTCTGTGCTTCGGTCGACGATCTCCGAGGGTCGTTCGACGTTCTTCTGTCTGTCTTTAGTAATTTTGTACTCCTTCTGTTCTATGATTTAATTCCTGTTTATTTAGCATATTTTATTAAAGATTATTTCATTGATTTTGTGCATACATCTCAAGGCAATCTTTGCCCCATCCTTTGTGCATAAGTCATGCTTTATTTGACAAAGTTTTTTGTCTTATTAGTTGAAATATCTGTTTGTTTTATTCTGCCATGCTGTCCTTTATAGACGTTAGACACAAAAGTCTTCTTTGGCCGTAAAGAGTTTAGTGTGATGTGACTTTCTTTAGTACTCCTGTTATCAGATTTGATATGCAGCTTCTTAGAAAGCTTAATCCCCTTATAGCATGTCTGCCTGCAGGATATGTTTTTGCTTTATGCTTTTTGCAGCCTAGATTGTAGATCTCAGAAGAAGACAAAATTCAAACCAAGTTTAGAGCTGTTGCAAAGGCCCATATATAAAGAGCTTCTTTTGAAAGAAGAAAGCATGAACAACCCTACAATAACAAGAGACACAAGATATACAGATTCAAAGCAAGAAGAGATACAGCTCTTAGTCATTGATACATTCAACTGAGAAGATCATCCTTCTTCAACTCTCTCTTCTTCAATCCTGAGTTCATCCTGCTGCAAGGAACATTCACTCAGTGCCTCTAGAAGAAGAATAAGAAGAAAGAAAAGCTATTGAAGAAGAACAATCATTCTACAATCAAGAGTCTTCTTCAAGCCTCTCCTTCAAAACTTCAAGACAGTTCTTTGTCTCAAGTTCAGAAGAGTTCCTGCACCCTGAAGCAAGACTTCTTCCTGGATATTCTCTAAGCCAGGGGGAGCCTTGATACTTTAGAGCTTTCTAGCTCTGTGCAATCCACTAGCTTCTCTAATCTGTTTTAACAATAGAGAAGAAACTTTAACTCTCTCAACCTCCTGTATAAAGGGTTATTACTCCCTTCAAAAGTAAACCTTGGTGGCAGGGCACCTGATCAAAAACCTGTGTTGGATTTTGAGCTCCTGATCAAAAGCTCAAAGGGTCTACTTGATCTACCTGAAGCAGATTAGTTAGTGGCAGGGCACCTGAACAAAAACCTATAGTCGATTCCTACCAGGGTGGTAGAAGAGTGGACGTACCTATTTAGAGGGAACCACTATAAACTTCTTGTGTCATCTGTGTTGCTTATTTAATTTATTGTACTGTGGCTGTGAGTAGAAATAACTAAGATTGCTAGTTGCTGTGATAGGATCAAAGCTCAACTGTAATTACAGTTAGCTTTCTCTAGTGCACTTCACTTTGTGTTAGGCTCTAAAGTTTTCAAATATCTATAAACTCATTCCGTAAATTAACTCTAAGGGATTTGAGTAGGGTGTCATAATTTTTGAATACTCTATTCACCCCCCCCCCCCTCTAGAGTTGTATCTATCCTCACTTTCAATTGGTATCAGAGGGAGGTTGACTGACTGTACAGGCTAACACCTGAGTCACAAGATCCTGATAGATACCAAGCTTATAGATATTCACTTCATGGCCCAGTCTAAGGATTACTCTAGCACCAGACCTCCAGCTTGCAACTTAGCTATGTTTAGCATCTGGAAGGCAAGAATAAAATTATATATGAACTCTATTGATGAAGACATTTTTTCTTCTATTTTGACAGGACCTCCAACACCTCCTGCTGCAGCCACTGCTACAACATCTACAAATCTCAGTGCAGTGCCTCCTCTAGATTACAATGATGTCTACAAGAAGGCAAAGATAGCTGATGCCAAAGCTATGAACATTCTTGCTCAGACTATGTCTGATGAAATCTTCCAGAAAGTGGCTGATTGCACCTCTGCAAAAGCCATGTGGGACTCACTGAACCAGATTGTAGCTGGTTCAGCTGATGAAAGGAAGAACAGAAGGTCCAACCTTACATCCCAGTATGAAAACTTTAAGAAGACTGAAGCTGAATCAGTTGAAGCCATGTACACAAGGCTCAGCTCAATCATCAATGAGCTGAGAACCCTTGATAAGGAGATTACATTGACAGAGGTCAATGATAAGATACTGATGTGCTTCCCCAACACATGGGATCTTAGGATCTGGCCCATCAAGGAGGCTAGAAGTACTACTGAGATCTCAACTGAAGCCCTTCTTGGAAAGCTCAAATCTTTTGAGCAAGTTCTAAAGACCAAGGAAGCTGAGGTTGAAGCAAAGACTCCACTCCAGCAAGAAAAGAGCAAACTCTTGCTCTCAAAGCTACTGATGCTTCTGAAGGAAGCCAATCCAATGAGGAGCTGATGGCACTCTTTGCCAAAAGGTTTCTCAAGATGGGAAGAAAAGACTTCAGAAAGAAATCTTCAAGATATGAAGATAAACCAAGGTATGACAGATCTCCTGCTAAAGAAATTATTTGTTATGGTTGCAGGAAACCTGGACACATTCTACCAGAGTGTCCAGAGGAAAAGAGCAAGGAAAAGAGAAAGGAAAAAGAACATTACAAGAAGCACTCCAAGTCCTCCTCCTACAAAAATAAGAAGAAGGAGAAAGGATTTGTTGCTGAGACCTGGAGTGATTCTGATGAGGAATCTTCCTCCTCAAGATCCAGTGAAGATGAGGAAGAAAAGAAGGAAAAAGAAATCTGCCTTATGGCAATTGATTCCTGCAGCAACCACTCAGCTGCAGAGAGTTCTGATGATGATGAAGAAATGCCTATAGAAGATCAGGTATTATCTTCATATGATTTTTCTTCTTTTGAATTTAAATCTGAATTTAAATCCCTTTGCTTAGATTTAATTAGTTCAGAAAAGGAAATTAAGGAACTTAGAAATAAGTTAGCAGAATTAGAAATCCTTTCTAATGAAAATGCTAAGTTAGAAGCAGAACTCACTAAGTCTAGTGAAGAAATAAAGTTTCTTAAAAATGAACTAGCAATGTCCAAGAGATTAGAAGAATCCTTAAATGGTAGAAGCCTTAAGCTACTAGAAATCACCAGCATGACAAACACTAAGTCAGGCAATAATAAGCTAGGCTTAGGAGCCTCATCAAGTGAACCCCCATTGGTTCTTAAAAATCACTTTTCAACTCCAGTGAACTTTATTTCAGCTGATGGAATAAAGAACACTTAGCAAGTAAAACAAGTTAATCAATCCTTAAATAAAGCTAAGAGAGAAAAGAGGAAGCAAAAATTTAACGAGCTACAAAAAGCATCGAACGCTGCTCGACGATCGAAGGCTCAATGGTCGAACGAAGCTTGACGATCTAAGCATCCATCGTCGAACGCTGATCGACGATTTCAATTTGATTTTCAAAATTACAACCAGAACCTTAGAAACCCTAATATAGATAGAAACCCTAGGTTTGTCGACCCATTAACTGCATGGAGCATCCCACCTAAGAGATCTTACCCTTTAGGATATAAACCCCAACCTGCTTATTCTTTTATTTCAAGTTTTCATTATGTGAAGAATAATGGACCCAAGGTTGTCTGGGTCCACAATGTCTAACTGTTTAATTTGCATGTGAAGACCTATCCAATTACTAAAGATAAATGGTATTTGGATAGTGGCTGTTCCAAACACATGACAGGAAACAAAGAAAATCTATCAAGATACAAGGCCAAGCTTGGACCAAAGGTGATCTTTGGGGATTCCAGCTGTGGTCAAACTAAAGGATATGGTAGGACTACCATTGGAGCAGTAACCTTCAAAAGGGTTGCATATGTAACTGGACTGAAGCACAACCTTATCTCAGTAAGCTAGTTATATAATGCAGGATATCAGGTATCTTTCACTAACACTCTCTGTAATATTACTTTAAATAGTAATGTTGTGTTAGTAGGTATTAGACAAGGTAATATTTATTTAGTAGATTTTAATTCAACCCATTCTGAAATCTGCTTATTTAATGAAGTAACAAATAATAACACCTTATGGCATAGGAGGCTGAGCCATGTTAACCTCAAGAACATATCTAGGTTATCTAAATACAACCTTGTTAGAGGTTTACCTTCTTTCCCCTACAAGAAGGAGAGCCTATGCAAGGCTTGTCAATTAGGCAAGCAAACCAAAAACTCCTTTAAATCTATAAATAAAAGTGATTCACCTAGAATCCTGTATTTATTACATTTGGACCTTTTTGGCCCAATAAATGTACAGAGTCTAGGAGGGAAGTATTACACTTTAGTAATTGTAGACGACTTATCTAGGTTCACTTGGGTGTTCTTCTTGAGAACTAAGACTGATAACTTCAAAGTTCTTATAGATTTTCTACTATGTGTGTAGACTGAGTATTCTACTCATGTTGCCTTGATCAGAAGTGATCATGGTACTGAGTTTGAATCTCTTCTCATGCAAGAATTCTGTGAGAAAGAAGGTATCAAACATAGCTTCTCTGCTCCTAGAACTCCCCAACAAAATGGGGTAGTGGAAAGGAAGAATAGAACCCTAATTGAAGCTGCTGGTACATTATTGGCAGATGCTAACATGCCTCTTTCTTATTGGGCAGAAGCTGTTAGCACAGTTAATTATGTCTTGAACAGATGTCTTATACACAAGCTTAAGAGTAAAACTCCTTATGAGTTGCTTAAAGGAAAGAAAACTAAAATTAATTATTTTAGAGTATTTGGTTGTGTAGTATACATTCATAACAATAACAAAGTATACCTTAGAAAGTTTGAAGCAAAAGCTTTAATGGGAATTTTTCTTGGATATTCCCAAGTAAGAAAAGCTTATAGGGTATTTAATAAATCAACTTCTAAAATTGAGGAGTCTGTGCATGTTTCTTTTGATGAATCTCAGATGTTTTACAAGGAGAAGGAAACTTCCCCTTCCTCAAGTTCATTACAGGTATCAGAATCTAATAAAGATGTCACTCAAGAGATTCTCCATCTATCAACTCTTCATATCACTGATTCAGACAGTGATGAAGACACTATGGAAGCAGTTGCTGTACCACCAACAGTTGATCCAATTCCACCTAAGTAATTAATCCCAACTGTTGCTGAAGATCACATCCCACCTGCTGATCTTGTCACACTTAGAGATCATCCTACATCTCAAGTGATTGGAGACATATCAGCTGGTGTACAAACAAGACATCAATTAAGACAGGATGTGATGCATGCTTGTTTCCTTTCACAAGTTGAGCCCCTCACCATAAAAGATGTTGAGCTAGATCCCTACTTGATCATTGCTATGCAAGAGGAACTCAATCAGTTTGAAAGATGTAAAGTATGGACTTTGGTTCCAAGACCTAAAGGCCAACTGATCATAGGCACCAAGTGGGTGTTTAGAAACAAGTTGGATGCAAATGGAATTATTGTAAGGAACAAAGCTAGGCTTGTAGCTCAGGGCTACAGATAGGAGGAAGGTATAGATTATGACCAAACCTTTACTCCTGTTGCAAGGCTAGAGGCAATAAGGATCTTTCTAGCCTATGCAGCCTATATGAAGTTTAAGGTCTTTCAGATGGATGTCAAGAGTGTCTTCCTAAATGGTGAGCTAAAGGAAGAGGTATTTGTTAAACAACCTCCTGGGTTTGTTTCTTCAACTCAGCCCTCATTTGTGTACAAGTTACAAAAAGCTCTTTATGGACTTAAACAAGCACCCAGAGCCTGGTATGAGACTCTAGCTAGTTTCCTGTTAGAGCACAACTTTGTTAGGGGAGTAGTTGATAGAACCCTTTTCGTTAAGCACCACAAGGACACAATCCTGTTAGTTCAAGTGTATGTGGATGATATTATTTTTGGCTCCACTGATCCCAAACTGTGCAAAAATTTCTCTGACTTGATGCATTCTAAGTTTGAGATGAGTAGTATGGGTGAGCTATCTTACTTTCTTGGTCTCTAGGTAAAGCAAGATGCTGATGGCATCTTCATCTCCCAATCCAAATATGCCAAGGAATTGGTAAAGAAGTTTGGGATGGCTGATGCTTCAGCAATGCATACACCTATGGCTACTAATGTAGTTATAGATTCTGATGATCAGGGTAAGCCAGTTGATCAGAAGAATTATAGGGCCATTGTTGGTTCCCTATTGTATTTAACTGCAAGTAGACCACATATAATGTTTGCTACATGCCTATGTGTTAGATTCCAGGTCAACCCCAAGGAATCTCATTTGATTCTTCTCAAGAGAATCTTGAGATACCTGAAGGGATGTCCAAATTTAGGACTATGGTACCCAGCTGAATAAGAATTTTAGTTAATTGGATACTCTGATTCTGACTATGCTGGTTGTAGAGTTGATAGGAAAAGTACCTCAGGAACTTGTCAGTTCCTGGGAGAGAGATTGGTCTCTTGGTTCTGTAAGAAGCAGGCTTCTGTCTCAACTTCAACTGCAGAGGCTGAATATATAGCAGCTACTAGTTATTGTTCACAGATCCTGTGGATTCAAAACCAGCTTTTGGATTATGGGTACACACACAAGAACACAAAAATCATGTGTGACAGTACCAGTGCTATCTCCATTGCACAAAATCCTGTGCACCACTCTAGAACCAAGCACATTGAGATTAGACATCATTTCTTGAGAGATTGTGTGGAAAAGAACAAGATCAGCCTTAAGTTCATATCCACTGACCTTTAGAGAGGTGATATTTTCACCAAGCCCTTAGATGAACAGAAGCATCTGTTCTTTTTGGTTCAACTAGGCATGATTAATGGAAAAGACTAAGTGTGACTTCTGCCTTTGTTGAAATCTGTTTGAAGATCGTCGAACGACGTTCGATGATAGTCGAACAGGTTGAGCCTATCGTCGACCTACGGGCGACGACAGCTTATTTGTTTGTGAAGATAGAAATAGTCGAACGATTGATCGACTACTCTACTTCAGGAAACGATCGTCGAACGACCATTCGACCATCGTCTCCAGTATCTGTTAAAATAGATCGACGATTGCTGTTTTAATATAAAACCGATGGTCGACCTAGGTTAAGAGATCGTTCTTTTTGTCGTCGACGGAGCTCGTCTTTTCGCATTCCGTCTTTCTGCTTGAGCCCTGTCTCGCGCTCTCTGCCATTTTTGCTTTTGTCGTCTCTCTCGTCTTCTCCAACCCAGTCAATGGCGATGGCTCCAGCCCTTCTGTCAGTAATGAAGTTCGACGTCAGCTTCAGCGTAGATTTTGACTCCTTCAGCGCTTGTGATTCTGAGATAGTAGAAATCCTCCAGCTCTGCAAGGAACAAGGATTGGAACGGCTAATGTCCACAAGGATCAAGATAAACATCCCAGAGATTAAAGAGTGGGCTTTCACTTCGTCTTCTAGTGACGAATCTATGACTGGAACGATTGGCGGCGAAGAGGTAATTCTGACTCCCGCCGTTTTAACTGATATTTTTGGATTACTCAATGGTGAAGAGGAATATGAACAAGATACTCCAGAGTTTGGGAGGATGTTGATTGAATTAGGACATGCAGAAGGCATTCCTTCTAAACATCTAAAGATTAATTTTCCGTTGAGGATAAAGTTCTTGGCTGAGCTAGTCGGAAAAGTGCTTTTGGGCAAGCACTCTGCTCATGATAACATCACCAGGCAATAGTTTGCCTTGATGTGTGTAATAGTAAACAAGAAACAGATAAATTGGGCAGGAGTTATGTTTGATTTGATAAGAAAGAAGAATAGCAAGAAGGAAGTCACCCTGGGTAGGGTACTTGGGATATTTCTAAGAGAGAAATATCCCCATCTATTGGTTACAGTCTCTACATCCATCAATGCCAGCAAGAAGATGGATCCAACTTTGTTTGTTAAGTGGAAAATGAGCTTTCAGAAGCCTTCTCCAGCAGGGGTAGCTCCAGTTGTGTCTGAGAGCACACGAACTATTTCAGTCACTCCCCACCTACATGAAGCAGGCTCATCCATTCTCTCCATTCCATCCACTTCTTCTGCATTACCATCCACTTCTACTGAAGTGCCATCCACATCTGCATTACCATCTACTTCAACTGAAGTTCCATCTACTTCAACTGAAGTACCTTCTTCTGCCTCTCTTCTTCTTGACCCTTCCTCCACAATTCTCCATGCATCACCACTAACATCTCCACTCCCTTCTCATCTTGCAAGGATTTCTCTTCCTAGTTTTGATTTATTGGTTTCTGAGCTATCCACTCCTCCTCAGTCACCAATTCCTCATTCAATTCATATTGATATTCCTGCATCCACCCATCAATCACCAGTTCACTCTCCATCTCATCAGGAGAACACCATCCCTTATGATCATCCATCTACTGTGATTCCCCCACCTTCATTTGAAATAACCCCAGCCTTAATTTCAAGTATATTGGAGCTAATTACTCCTTCAATCAAAATCATGATTGAAGAAGCAATTGCTCCTCTCATTTCTTCCATCTCTACCTTGTCATCTTCCATCCTAGCCCTCTCAAAATCTGCTGAGCCATCTTAAGTTAGGGGCCTGACTTCAGTTTCTACTGAAATCAAGCAGGGGGAGATGTTCGAGGAAGATGCCTCTAGACTGCCCCTTATTTCTCGTCCAGCAGACCCCCAAGCTCAGATTCAAGTAGTAACAGCAGTTCCAGTTGACATTGCAACATCTTCTGCAGCAGCTCCAGCACCAGTTCAGAAGCCTTCTGATATTATAATGGAAGCAGAATTTGCGTTCAAAGTATGCCTTGAAGAAGCTTCTACTCCTTTAGTTGCTCTGTTCCTAGAAGGAGTCATTACCTCCTTTCTAGATGACTTATGGGAGTTAGGAAATTCTGAGGAAAATCCTGAAGGTAATTCATTTACTCATTTTCTTGACATGTTAACTGACATGCTAGTCTGTGAATACCTAAAAGGGATGTTTCAATTTCATTTAGCAAATCTGTGTTCTTGATACTACAGATCTAGTGGAAGTAGTTCAAGCTGTCCAAGAACCTGCTCAACAACCTGCTCAAGAACCAGTGCAAGAATCTGATATTCAAGAGCCTGTATCTTCTCCTCCAGCTCAGGTAGCTGTGAATGATGAACTGGTCCTTATGACAGTTGCAGCTGAGATAGAGAAAGTTTCAGAGATTTAAGAAGAAAAGTCTACAGTCTGGGATGACACCCCAGGACTGGATCTGGATACTCTTCTGGCACAGGATGCCTTAGAAGAAGAGAAAGAAAAAGCTGCTTAAAAGATAGAGAAAAAACTGTGCAAGAAGCTTTTGATCCTTATGATCATCCTCCATCATCTCAATCTGATGATGAAGATGACTCTGATGACTCAGAAGAATCTAAGAAAAAGAAATCTGCTAAAAGGAAAAGAAAAGCTGCTGCTCCTCCTCCACCTAACCCTGACCATGACATTCCTTATTATATCTTGAAAGGAATAGATCCCAAGTCCAAAGAATATCAGCACTGGATGGGATTCTCTAAGAATCAGCAAAAGCAAAGAAAGAAATCCAAAAGATATGATAGTCCAGCACCTAAATGGACCCCTAGAGGTCCTCCTCCTCCACCTCCCAGTGCAGGAGCTTCTGGTAATATATCTGCAAATCCTTCAGCCCCGTCTGCTAGATTCACTCCATCTCAATCTCATCAGAGGAAAAGCAATCCAGGATATCAAAGCAGATCCCAATCTAGATATCAAAGGCAAGATGCTGATACAAGAGAGCAAGTAAAGGAGGTAGTTTATCAGAAACCAACTTTTTGTACTCCTCCTTCTCCCAAGAGAAGAGCTTCACCTTCCAAAGAAACCAAAAGCACATCTTCCTCAAAGCCAGCTCTAGCAAAGGAAACCGATTCAAATGGTAAAAGGATTATTTTCTCTGAAAAATCTAGTAAGAAATATGCTGAGTTTGCTCCTCCTTCTTCCCTAATTATTCAAGAAAATAGAGAGCCAGCTGCAAGCATGTTAGAACTTTCTACTAAATTTAAAGCTATAAAACCTTTAGATCCAACTTGTGAAAATGAATATGAAAGTCAAGAGCTTAATCCTGATTTCAGGATGGCTAGATTTCTTGAACTAGTTGGATCAGCCCAGATCAGAAAAGCCAAAGCAGAAGGAAAAGATATTGTAGGATTAACTACTATGTCTAAATTTAGAAAGAAGGAGCTAGATAAATTCCAGGTTAGACCTGAGGTCTTTGATCCTTCAAAATATATGGAAAGCATCCTGAAGTAGTAGTTCCCAGAACAGAAGAATCTAGAATTATTGGAGAATAAGATCTAAAGTTATCAAAGAAAGAAGCTTTAGACCATTTCAGAAAAATTTCTTTTCTTCCTGGTTCCTCTGTATCTAAACCAGATTCTAATGTTTCTTAAGTTTTATTGATTGACAGTTGTTTATTTGTCTGTTTGATTGATGTTATCTGCTGCTTAGATATTTCCTTTCCTGTATTATATTTATTTCCAATAGTTTATTTGTTTTGTTTTGTTTTGAGAGACTTAACCCAAATAGGGGGAGATTGTTGGTACCCTAAATTGGATTGAGTTTAGTCTTCTCTTTTAGTCTCTTGACCCAAGATTTATCTATGGTCAAAGGTTAGTTGTTTAGTTAGATTGCTCTTGTTGTAGAGTTGTCACTTATCCAGATGAAAATTTGGTTAAGTTGTTTTTGGTTAGACTATGGTTGAACGCCGCTCGACTATCATCGATCAACTGTTCGACGATCGTCTATCAGTTGGTCGACCATCGTCTGTCAGCAGATCATCTATCTCTGAGTTAGTTCAACTCTTATTAGCTCGACGTTCTGTGGTATCTGCCTCATCGATCGTCAAACCCCGCTTGACTTCTTTTGACCAGACAGATTTCTTGATAGTTCTACTATCTGCTTGGATAGTTCAACTATCTGATAGTTCGACTATCTGTTTGATAGGTCGACTATCTGTTTTACTTGATAGTTCGACTATCTGTTTGATAGGTCGACTATCTGTGTTGCTTGATAGTTCGACTATCTGTCTTGATAGGTCGACTATCTGCTCTGTTTGATAGTTCGACTATCTGCTTCGATAGTTCAACTATCTGATAGTTCGACTATCTGTTTTGATAGGTCGACTATCTGTTCTGTTTGATAGTTCGACTATCTGCTTGGATAGTTCAACTATCTGATAGCTCGACTATCTATTTGATAGGTCGACTATCTGTCTTCTTTGATAGTTCGACTATCTGTTTGATAGGTCGACTATCTGTTGTGTTTGATAGCTCGACTATCTGTTTGATAGGTCGACTATTTTTTTTGCTTGATAGCTCGACTATCTGTTTAATAGGTCGACTATCTGTTTTGCTTGATAGCTCGACTATCTGTCTTGATAGGTCGACTATCTGATAGCTCGACTATCTGTTCTGATAGGTCAACTATCTGCTTTGGTAGTTCGACTATCTTCTTTGAAAGTTCAACTATCTGTGACGTTCGACTATCTGTTCTAATAGGTCGACGATCTCTGTGCTTCGGTCGACGATCTCCGAGGGTCGTTCGACGTTCTTCTGTCTGTCTTTAGTAATTTTGTACTCCTTCTGTTCTATGATTTAATTCCTGTTTATTTAGCATATTTTATTAAAGATTATTTCATTGATTTTGTGCATACATCTCAAGGCAATCTTTACCCCATCCTTTGTGCATAAGTCATGCTTTATCTGACAAAGTTTTTTGTCTTATTAGTTGAAATATTTGTTTGCTTTATTCTGCCATGCTGTCCTTTATAGCCATTAGACACAAAAGTCTTCTTTGGCCGTATAGAGTTTAGTCTGATGTGACTTTATTTAGTACTCCTGTTATCAGATTGGATATGCAGCTTCTTAGAAAGCTTTATCCCCTTATAGCATGTCTGCCTGTAGGATATGTTTTTGCTTTATGCTTTTTGCAGCCCAGATTGCAGATCTCAGAAGAAGACAAAATTCAAACCAAGTTTAGAGCCGTTGCAAAGGCCCATATATAAAGAGCTTATTTTGAAAGAAGAAAGCATGAACAACCCTACAATAACAAGAGACACAAGATACACAGATTCAAAGCAAGAAGAGATACAGCTCTCAGTCATTGATATATTCAACTGAGAAGATCATCCTTCTTCAACTCTCTCTTCTTCAATCCTGAGTTCATCCTGCTGCAAGGAACATTCACTCAGTGCCTCAAGAAGAAGAAGAAGAAGAAAGAAAAGCTATTGAAGAAGAACAGTCATTCTATAATCAAGAGTCTTCTTCAAGCCTCTCCTTCAGAACTTCAAGACAGTTCTTTGTCTCAAGTTCAGAAGAGTTCCTGCACCCTGAAGCAAGACTTCTTCCTGGATATTCTCTAAGCCAGGGGGAGCCTTGATTCTTTAGAGCTTTCTAGCTCTGTGCAATCCACTAGCTTCTCTAATCTGTTTTAACAATAGAGAAGAAACTTTAACTCTCTCAGCCTCCTGTATAAAAGATTATTACTCCCTTCAAAAGTAAACCTTGGTGGCAGGGCACCTGATCAAAAACCTGTGTTGGATTTTGATCTCCTGATCAAAAGCTCAAAGGGTCTACATGATCTACCTGAAGCAGATCAGTTGGTGGCAGGGCACCTGAACAAAAACCTATAGTGGATTCCTACCAGGGTGGTAGAAGAGTGGACGTACCTATTTAGAGGGAACCACTATAAACTTCTTGTGTCGTCTGTGTTGCTTATTTAATTTATTGCACTGTGGCTGTGAGTAGAAATAACTAGGATTGCTAGTTGCTGTGATAGGATCAAAGCTCAACTGTAATTATAGTTAGCTTTCTCTAGTGCACTTCACTTTGTGTTAGGCTCTAGGGTTTTCAAATATCTATAAACTCATTCCGCAAATTAACTCTAAGGGAGTTGAGTAGGGTGTCATAATTTTTGAATACTCTATTCACCCCCCCCCCCCCCCCTCTAGAGTTGTATCTATCCTCACTTTCACATTATAACTCCTCAGAGAGTTTGAGGTTGTCTGATTTTAAGGTGCTATGTTCAGACAATTGATTTTTGAGAGAGATAATCTCTTTCTCAGACTTTAACAGGTCTAAACAAAGTGCCTTAAATTCAGATCTAAAGTCCTCTGAATTAAAATCAAAGGAGTCTATTACCTGGTCTTCTTCTGTTTGAGTTTCAGATTCAGACTCTGACTCTTGTTCTGCATCAGAATTTTGTTGGGAGGCATTGATAGCTATCATGCAGAATTCCTTTTCTTCAGCATCATCTTCATCATCACTTGAGCTTGATGAAGCCTCTGATTCTTCTTCAGTTTCTCTCCAAGTTTCTGCTACAAATCCCTTCCTTGTATGTTTATTTTTGCTGTAGGAGGATTTGTTGTAATTGTTTCCCCTGGAGTCCTTGTCTTTTATCCAATCTTTCCTGTCCTTCTTGTCCTTATTCTGATTTTCTTGACAGTCAGGCACAATATGGCCTGGTTTCCTGCATCCAAAATAGATTATTTATTTATTATTTGACTTGTCATACCTTGGCTTCTCATGCCCTCTGGATGACCTCTTTCTAAAATCTTTCCTGGCCATCTTATAAGAACTTTTGGCCAGTAAGCTCATCAATTCTTCATTGCCTGTGACCTTGTCTTTAGGCAGATCTTCTGTAGCTTTGAATGTTATTGTCTTCTCCTTCCTGATAGCTGGAGAAGTAACCTTTTGTTCTTCCTCTTTGTTCTTGATAAGCATCTCATAAGACTTGAGCTTGCCCAACAAAGCTTCATTAGTAATCTCAGTTAGGCTTCTGGCATCCTTGATTGGACAGATCCTTGAGTCCCAAGTGCTAGGGAAGCACATTAGGATCTTGTCATTTAGTTCAGTTAAAGAGATCTCCTTGTCTAGTGTTTTTAATTCACTAACTATTAGGCTGAGCCTATTGTACATGTCAGCCACTGATTCAGTTTCTCCCTTTTTGAAGTTCTCATATTGGCTTATGAGATGAGATCTCCTGTCCTTCCTTTCATCAGCAGATCCTGAGACAATTTCAGATAACTTGTCCCATATCTCTTTTGCTGAACTGCATTCAGCCACCTTTTGGAATATCTCATCAGACATAGTCTGAGCAAGGATATTCATAGCCTTTGCATCTGAAACTTTCCATTTCTTTATTTCTGCATCTGTTCCTGAGGGAGGTGGAACAGCACTTGTACTTGTAATTACTGGGGGTCTTGGACAAACTGTCAAAATAGAATTGTAGATGCCCTCATCAATAGAATTCATGTAAAGCCTAATCCTTGCATTCCAAAGTGCAAACTTAGAAAGGTTGCACACTGGAGGTCTGGTGCTAGCATAATCTTTATTTTGTGCCATGGTTTTGTTTAAAAATAAATATATAATACACAAAAAGAAATAACTATCCTCTATAGAGGGTTGATCTTTTCAGAGATCTTTTGGTTTAGGTGCAAGCCTGTTCAACCAATCTGTTGAAAATTCAGATGTTGAGTAACCAAACTCGCTCTGATACCAATTGAAAGTGAGTGAAAGATCTACCTTAACTCTAGAGGAGGGGTGAATAGAGTATTTTAAAATAATTTACAATTTAAAAACTGTAAATTAGTGGAAGTCTTGATTTATGTATATGTGTAAGGTGCTTGCAAAAAGAAAAACTAAGTAAGCAAGAAATAAGAAATCACACAGCACACAGCAAAGTAAAAAAGCACAGCAAACCAGATGACACAAGGAGCTATAGTGGTTCCCCAACAAGATGGGTACATCCACTCTTCTACCACCCTAGGTAGGAATCCACTGCAGGAATAGTTGATCAGGTGTCCTGGGCACCAATGAGCTTTTGATAAGGTTCTCAAAAACTAAAACTAGATTTTTTGATAAGGTGTCTTGCCACCACTGAGTTTTGACAAGGTCTCAGAAACCAGCCACAAAACTTTTGAAGGGAGTTTTGAGAAACCCTTTTACAGGAGAGAAAGGAAAAAGAAAATGAGTTAAGTTGTTCTTCTCTGTCAGCAATCTGAGAGAAGACAAGTGGAAGATGTTGTCAAAGCTCCCCCTGAGATCTGTAAGGATTCAGGAAAATGAGCTTTGCTTAGGGTGATTGGCCTTCAGTTGCTTTAGATCTCCAATAATAGATGATTTCAGCAGATGCTGAAATATGTGTTGTCTGGAGTCCTTGATAATGAAGCTTTTTAACACTTGAAGCTTGAAGGAGTAGAACAACAGATGATCTCCTTCACAATGATGTTCCTTGTGTTCTTGAAGAATTCTGACTCAATAATTATGTAAGCTTTTGTCTACTGAATCTATTCTCAGAAGATGAATTCTTGATGAGTGAATTTTTGTTCTCTCTTCTGTATATCTTATTCAAAACTTGTCTGTTCTATTCTGAAAATTATTCTCTAAGGAGTACATCAGATTCTGACTTTAGATGGCCGTTACTCAGTCATAAATGACTTCCATAATTGACAACTATCTCTGGGGAAAGTCCTAAGTAACATTCCAATTATTCTTCCTTGAAACTTGCTCCAGATTACTTGAAACGGCTACAGAATCCTTTGTCATAAATGCTGAAAATAAATCTGAATGAATTCCATAACTATCCTGAATTTGAATTCTGAAATCGTCGATCTCTTAGAAAAATCGTCGATCTGAGCTTCACGATCGTCGAACTGAGCTCAGAGATTGGATTTAAACTGAAGATAGAAATCGTCGAACTGAGCTCTACGATCGTCGAACTGAGCTCAGCAACTTGGAAAACAGCTGGAAACAGAACGTTGATCTGAGATCAACGATTGTCAAACTTTGCTCGACGACTCGTTGAACTGAGCTTAGAGAATGTCGAACTGAGTTCGACGTTTCGTCAACCTGAGCTCGACGAAAAATTGTCTTTATCTCAGCACTTGAATTATGATCTATAGAAGGTCTTGAGGGCAGCTTTCAAACCTAAGTACTAACCCTAAGACTCATTCTAATTGACCTATCAGACTATACAGCAAGGTCAAAACAAAATCCTAATCACATAGTGATCCTTACCCAAATTAGTAATAGGGTGTTCCAACACAGCTGATCTACTTCAAGCTTTTTCCAGGAAGCAATGGTGAGAAAGATGAAGTCCAACCGCTCTTTTTCTTTTTTAAACAAAACCCTTAAAGTTGAGTTCAACATCCAGTAGCTGCCCCTTTATATCTTCTGCAGATTAACGGTTCCAAGAGGTATTGGGGACCACCTGCAGCAAATAGCTGCACCTTGCTTTAATGGAAGAAGACGTACAGTAGCTCTCCAGCAGTATTTATCGTGTCATGTAGCTTCCCCACACTTGATTTGAACTCTGTTGAGTTTGTCAATTTTGGATGACGTCGTCAGATTATGGACTTAGCCAATTCTGTCAAATTCACTCCAGGCATTGAGTGAGCAAGCTCCACTCAACGCTAAAACCCTTAGTCAACTGTCTGGATCAATCTGCATCATAGGCATTGAGAGAGTTAAGTGCAATGGCTTCACTTAACGCTTTTACACTTGTTCATTTCTTCACCTGTCTGAAGGCATTGAGTGAGCTAGCCTCACTCAATGCTTTCTGCTTTGTCCTGCCTTCTTAATTGGGCGTTAAGTGAACTGGCTTTACTCAACGCTTTTGGACTTAGTCGATTTTTGTCTTCTTCTTAGGCTTTGACTGCAGCAGCATTACTCAACGCTTTTGCTTTGGCGTCGAGTGAGTTGCGTTCATTCGACGCTTCTAGACATTGCCGAATTTTCAGCCTGCCAATACTTAGGCATTGACAATTCAACTATACACGATGATGGCGTTGAGTGAACTATCATCACTCAACGCCTGTGGACTTGGCCGCAAAATAGCTTTGCTGACTTCATGGCTTTGACTGTCCACAACTAACTCAGCACTTTATGGCATCTGGCGTTGAGTGAATTGGCTTCACTCAATGCTTGTGGACATAGACACTTTCCAGCCTATCCAGCATCTTCCCTTACATCTAGCATTGAGTGAACTGGCTTCACTCAATGCCTGTGGACTTATACAGATTTTTGTCACTCCACTCCTTTACTTTTTGACCACCTGTCACATCACTTGGAATACCTATCCTATAATTATTACAAGGACTAACCTGAATGCATGAACTTAAGCATACATCTAATAAAACACTGTGTATATTATTGACATGTTTGAATTCTTCAAATATTCTTCAAATCTAGGACATTGTGGGCAATGGACCTAACAATAAGTATAGCACTCAGATATAGGTTTTGCTATATCATTCTTCATACCTGACCAACAAACAATTTACTTTAGATCTTGATACATCTTCGTGGAACCAGGATGGTAGGAAACACTAAAACTGTGTGCTTCACTACATATCTTTGATCCAATATCCCAAACAGCTGGAATACAGTATCTGTCGCGGTACTTCAAGGTACCTACATCATCGATCGAAAAGTCTAGTAATTCCCCCCTTTTCAGTTCTACTTCTAATATGTTGTAGATCGGGATTGTCCTTCTGATGTAGCCTAGTAAGCGTAATCCATGAAGGCTCTACCACTTCCAGGATACTTTGCACAGCACTACTCCCAATAGTTATATCCATCAATAAGAGCTCTTCTTCTAGGGATTGCATGGAGAGGTTAAAGACATACGCTGGCTTTCGACTCAAAGCATCTGCCACCACGTTAGCCTTATCGGGATGATAAAGGATATCAACTTCATAGTCCGCAACATACTCTAACCATCTACGCTGGCGCAAATTTAACTCCTCTAAGTGAAGACATACTTTATACTCTTGTGATCCGTATAGATCTTGCATGACACTCCATACAAAAGATGTCTCCACAACTTCAAAACATAAATGACAGCAATAAACTCCAAGTCATACGTAGGATAGTTCTTTTTATGGAGCTTCAATTGTCTCGATCCATATGCACTCACGTTGTTATTCTGCATCAATACGCAACCGAGTCCAACTCGCGAAGCATCCAAATAAACATAATATTTTACTCCTTTAGTAGGCAACACCAAAACTAGAGCAGAACATAATCACTTCTTAAGCTCTTAAAAGGCTTCCTCACATGCATCACTCTAAATGAAAGCTACACTCTTCTGAGTAAGCTTGGTCAACAACATAGAAAGCTATGAAAATCCTTTCACAAATCTCATATAGTACCCTGCCAACCATAATAAGCTCCTTATCTCCTTAGGTGTTGAAGGCCTCTTCCAATACAACACTGCGGTTATCTTTGTCGGGCCACAGAGATACTACTTTTGCTTATAACATGACTTAAGAAACCTGAGACAGCCAAAACTCACACTTGCTTAGCTTCGCATACAACTTGTGCTCTCTCAGAGTAGCCAAAACAAAGTGCAAGTGCAAGGCATGCTCTTCAGCATTTATGGAATACACCAGAACATCGTCGATGAATATAACCATAAGCTGATCCAGAAAGTCCTTGAACACTTTATTCATCATGTCCATGAAGGCACAAGGTGCATTTGTTAACCCGAATGACATTACCAGAAACTCAAAATGTCCGTATCGGGAGCGAAAAGCAGTCTGCGGAATATCTGACTCACGGATTCTCAAATGATGGTAGCCCGAACGAAGGTCAATCTTTGAGAATACCAAACTGTTGGGTATTATATTCACAATAACCATGATTTGAAGAAGGGTCCAGTCAAGCTAAGATGAATTGTGACTGTATTTGAAATAATAATTAAGTTATGTACTTTCAGGTTTTCATTGCAAAGTACACACCAATATCAGGTTACAGTGGGTCTGTATACACAGTTCTTGTTAGGTCCATTGCCCATAATGTCCTAGATTTGAGAAATTCAATCTTATCAATGATATAAATAAAGTTGTATTTGATGAGTGTCTGAGTTCATACATATAGGGATGTCCTAGCAATAATGATGGGACTGGTAGCCTAAGTGGCTAGGTCATATAAACACTAACCTAAGATGTGGATAGACAGAAATCTTTCTAAATCCATAGGCGTTGAGTGAGAATAACTCACTCAACGCCAGATGACTTATAGTGCTGAGTGGAACATATACAGTCAAAGCCAAAGTAGTGGAAAACTGAGAAAGTGGCTAAGTCTACAGGCATTGAGTGAAGTCAACTCACTCAACACCATACATCAAAAGGCCGTGAGACAGGCTAATGCAGTAAAAGCCTAAGAATTGATGGGCCGAAAAGTAGCTAAGTCCACAGGCATTGAGTCAGTATCACTCACTCAACTCCATACTATATATTCGTTGAGTATTGTCTTGCTAGTTAAAGCCACAGAAAATCTGTGCTGATTTATTACTAAGTCCACAGGCATTGAGTGAGGCAAGCTCACTCAATGACATGTGATAAAAGCGTTGAATGATTCTCATCCCGTCAGAGCCTTTGTTTTCAGACACAAAAATTTGGCTAAGTCAAAATGCATTAAGTGGAGCTTACTCACTCAACACCAAGTAGCAGAGAGCATGGCTAAGGCAAAAGGCGTTGAGTGAGGCATGCTCACTCAATGCTCTCAACGCCTAAAATATAGGAAGCATAGCTAAGGCACAAGGCATTGAGTGAGGCGTGCTCACTCAATGCTCTCAATGCCAAGTATGTAGAAAAGGCTGAAGAATAAGCTAAGGAAAAAAGCGTTTAGTGAGGCTTACTCACTCAATGCTATCAACGCCTAGATAGACAGAATTTTATCTGACTATTTTGGCGTTGAGTGATGCTTACTCACTCAATGTCTATTCTACTAATGCTCGATTTTGGCTAAGTCCACAGGTGCTGACGTCAGCAAAGTCGGAAAAAATTGACAGAGTCAACTAATTTCAAATCAAGTACGGAGAAGCTACACAACACGTCAAACTTTATCGAGGAACTACTGTACGTCTTCTTCCGTTAAAGCAAGGTGCAACTGGAAGCTGCAGGTAGGCCTCACTGATTCCTAGAGCCATTGATCGGCGAACTACAAAAGGAAGAGATGGGCCAAGACGAATATAAATTTTAGGGCTTTATTGATTTCAAAAGGTGCAGCTTGACTTTATCTTCCTCTCCATTGCTGTTGAGAAAAAGCTTGAAGTCTTCCTACAATAACCAAAAGTTCAGTGAGTTGTTGCATCTTCATCTTCTACAGCATAATCAGAAAGATTTCTGATAGAGAAAGAGAGTAGAGCCATCATTCTCCAGTGGGCTCAGTTGGCTGATTGAAGAACTCAAGATTGAGCAGTTCATCTTCTTCTTTAGCAAGATCAGAATCTTCATTCTGAAACTCTTCCAGCAGAGGCAGAACCTCTTCCTGCTGTTATTGTAAGTCTTGGAGGAGACTGAGAGGTCCTGAGGGATCTAAGGTGTAAGCTCTTTGGAGTAGTGGTTTGGAGAAGTTCCTTGAGTAACAGGAAGTATGCAAGGTGGGAGGAGAGTGGATGTACACACAAGTTGGGGAACCACTA
The DNA here is from genome assembly GCA_039513925.1 of Platanthera zijinensis. Classification (NCBI taxonomy): domain Eukaryota; kingdom Viridiplantae; phylum Streptophyta; class Magnoliopsida; order Asparagales; family Orchidaceae; genus Platanthera; species Platanthera zijinensis. The sequence goes on from CM077097.1 coordinate 77,126,201, forward strand.
TAAATCTGCGTGTGCTTTTCTGTGTTGTTTTCTTTATGCAGGTACTTGAAAGATAATTACTGCCAACACACTAAGTAACAAAGTAAACAAAGTAAATTAAAGAAAAGATAATAATAAAAGTGAGACAACCTATTCACCCCCCCCTTTAGATTGTAAGCTACCTTGAGTTTAAAGACTTTTAAGTGGTATAAAGGGAGGTTGCTCAAAAAAGATTTAACCATCTGAGTGATCTTCCATGGTAGCTATAGTCAGTCCTTATAAATTCAGGAGAAACTATAAGGAGCTGGGTGCCATGAAGCTTCCTATCTACAGGAAGGAGGGTTTTGGCATCTGGAAGGAGAGGCTCAGGTTGTTCATGGAAGCACCTAACCCTAGAATCTTTATAACTATTAAAGACGGGCCTTTCATCCCTATGAAAGTGTCTGTCCTGGATTCAAACATCCATACACCTAAGACTTGTGATGAGATGACAAAGGATGAAGTCATTCTTTCCACCATTGACAAGAGGGCTCAGAATGTCATTGTTAGTGTAATTGATGATTCTACCCTTTAAAATCTGATTCACTACACAACTGCAAAGGAGATGTGGGACACTCTGGTGATCTACATGGAAGACCTAGAGGAGGTCAGGGATGATAGAAAGTCTATACTCAACCAGGAGTATGAGGCCTTCAGACAGTCCAAGGGAGATAACATAGCCACCTACTATGAAAGATTCTTTAGGATAGTAAAAGACCTATGGACCTATGGAAGGGTATTTAGTCATTATGAGCTAAATGATAAGCTCCTCAGGTCTCTCACTAGAGACTGGGACGACACAAAGATATGTGCCATCAGAGAAATGGTTAACCTGGGTGACACTCCACCACCGTACTTGGAAAACTGCTCTCTTATGAGATACAGCTAACAGTTAGGAAAGAGGAAGAGACCAACTACAAATCTATAGCCAAAGAGAAGTCCGTTGCTTTCAAAGCTAAAGCTACAAGGAAAAGCAGGAGAAAGAACCCTTCTTCTCCAAGAAGACAAGTAGATTCAAACTACTCTGAATCGGGGGCATCAAGTAGCAGCATGTCCTATGAGGACTTTGCTGTTTTCTCCAGGCATCTCTATAGGCTGATGAAGAAAAAGCATAGGAAGAACAGGACCTCCACCTCAGCTCATCACTGGAATAAAACCTCCAAGGAGGACAGTTATGGCTCTAAACCCAGTAAATAGAATTCTTCCAATATTGTCTATTACTGTTGCAGCAAGCTAGAGCATGTCATTGTTGATTTCTATGTGAAGAGAAGGGAGGATGGTGAGAAGAAATCTCACTAAAAGCACAAGGGCAAGAAAGAAAAGTCCCTTGTTGCTAGTAAATAGAAGAGCTAGACAGACTCATCATCATCAGAGTCTGAAGAAGAGGAAGCCTATATTGGGCTAGTTGATGTTGCTGCTGACAGGAAACTACTTCAGCAGATGAAGACTATCCTACTGCAAGGATAGGAGTCAAGGCCCCTCTGACACAGTTGGACGATGACTCAGAGGTGGATTATGATGAAGAAGATGCCTACAGCTGCCAATGGCTGATGACAATGACTGATGAAGAGGGCCACCAGGATAAGCCTGGTCAAAGTAAGGTTCATTCCCTATCCAGTTCTTTGTCTAGGTTTGAGATAAGTTCATATACAGAAGCCTCTTCATCTAATTGTGAAGATGATTCCTGCTCAGAAGGTGATGTCAATCAATTGATTGACAGATATAGTGAACTTCTGGATGCCTTTAAGAAATGCAAGAAGTTGACTGATGACTACTTTTAGTCATCGATTATTTGTGATAGTTTAGTATAATGATTCCTAAGTTTATTTATATTTCTATGTATTTTTATGCATGTTTTGTTTTATTTCTGTTTAATGTCTTTTTATAATTTGATTTAAAATTCCTTAGTTTTAATTATTTTTCTATATTATTTTTATGCTTTTTATCTTGCATTTTATTATTTGTGTCTTGTTTTAGAATTTAACTAATGATTATTATGTTTTTCTTTTGTAGGTTTAATGTGCAGCCCACTATGATGCTACCCGAGCCTCCATGCAAGCAAACCCGAGCCCATGATGGTGCAACCCTTCTCCATGGAGTAGCTCGGCCTCCCACATGCAGCCCACCTATCCTACTCGAGCCCTCTTCAAATCCCATAAAAATAGCCCATTTATCCAAGGCATGGCCGGCCACCTCATGCCTCCCCCCTCTCTCTCTCCCCTTTTTTATTTTCTCCCCACTTTATTCCTCATTCATCTCCCCCTCTCCATTTTATATTCTCTATTTTATTCCCCTTTAATACAATATAATGAATCCCTCTATTCTCTCTCCCCATTAAATGTCATTCATGCACCTTCTCCTCTTTACATGGTCAGCCACCCCCTAGTCCCCTCTTCTCCATTTCATTCTAGATCCTTCCTCCTCTCCTATAAAAAGGACCCTTAGCCTCAAGCATTAGAAAGGATTGGTTAGAGAGAAAGTAAATGAGATAGCTATTACTAGTTTGTGTTTCTTTCATTGTTTCTAAGTAGATTTCTTCTTTTTTTATTATTGTAGTAGTCTTTTTATTAGTGCAACATTGTCTTGTCTTTATTATTATGTACCCTTTTTATATATTAATGGAAATGAATTTCTTTTATCTTTTTGTGCTTTCTTTCTTAAACATGCTTAGCTAATTTTATTTTGTACCTGATCGCGATGAACTTTGCGATGAAATAATGCATCTTTAATTTTATGTTTGCATTTGTATTTTTCCTATTTTTGATCCTTCTTTGATTTTTATCGTGTCGACTCCGTATTCCGGTATACGGTAGTAGGCAATTGATCTCATTTCATAGAAGTCGAGAGACTCATTGATTTGAAAGATCACTCAAAGAAGGAAGGAGTTGAACGCAACCCTAGAGATAGGATGATGTAAATCCTCCGGATTGGAGTCAAATCCAATAGTGCGGGTCACTTCGATAATACGATTTTAGGCCATTTTGACTTGTAAAGAGATTTCGGTCAAAACGTCTATAAGTTAGGGGATTTAATGCTTAATAGAATTGCAAATGTTAAACTAATTTATTTCGTTATTTTATTTCAAAGTTAATCGTCGATCGAGCACTCTTTTGCAATAGTTTATTTCTCTTTTAACTAAGTTTAGTTCATTTTAATTTTCAACCCCATCAATCGTTCGGTAAGATAATAGAATCGTTGTGAGTAATAGTACTTGCCTGTCCCGAGTTTTTATACGACCTTGATATATTTTTTATCACTATACTATAAAATGATAGGTACACTTGCCTATTCGGATTGTAGTCCGTGAGACGATTTTCACGCATCAAGTTTTTAGCGCCGTTGCCGGGGATATTTTTGGCACTATTACGAAAGCACCGAGTTTATTACTTCTACTAAAATTTTTTAAAAAAAATATTTTAAATTTTTCTACTTTCTAAAAAAAATCAATCAAAAAAATTAATTTTTCTTTTTCTTTTTGGTAACAGTTTTTTTATGGAATCATCATCTTTTTGCGCTTTTTACGGGTCGCTCGACCATTTTCATTTTGCATGTCTTTCGGGAACCCCTCCCCTCTTTTGATTTTAATTTTTCTGGAGCAGGTCAAAGTGGCAATTTTGACTCTTACTCCAATTTTTATCCTACTTTGGAGATGGGGAACCCATCTTATTTTTCTTATGATTTTGCCCCGCAAAGCGCCGCGCCTCCAAATTTTAATTCTATCGATTATGGGTATCTTGAATTGCAAACTTCTATTGATAATATATATTCGCATTTCAAGACCATTCTCGATTATTTTTCTCGTGAGGCCGCTTCGTTTTCCTCGTCTTCTTCTCCGTCTCCTCCAATTTCATCTTGTAATGTGTCACCGGATATCCGGGATTGTCTTTTTCCTCTCGAGGAGGATAACTATTCAGATATTCCTGATTATTTCCTTCCTCCTATGGATGACACCCCTATGGATATTCCGGCGTGCTTCTTTCCTCTCGAGGCTGACGAGACGTCTCATCATTCTCTTTCTTTTTCTGAAGACGTTTGTGATTCCATTTCACTTCAAACTTTAACTGTTCCAAATTTTTCTAGTTTTAGCGAGTCTTCTTCTTCTTTTATTTTAGATAATTCTTCTTTAGTCCTTTTACCCCTTCTTCCCCCGAAATTTCACAAGTCTCTCTTTCTCCTTGTGAAATTTCCATTGATGAAATTTCTTTTTCTACTTCTTTTATTCCTCTTTCTATTTCTTCTTCTTTTTATTCTTCTTCTTTTGACGACCCCTTCTTTCCCATTTTACATATGACGGAGTTCTTCTATAACTCCGTCCATTCATTTTCGGACGTCATTCCCTTCAAGATTCCACTGCATGTCGGTGCGATTCTTCAATTTTTCTTTTTTTTAATTTACTCTCCTAAGATCATACTTAGGGAGTTACCTCTTCATTTCAGTTTTTATTTCCATTTAGCTAACCAATAACATCGGGCTCAGACGACGTTAAACAAAGAGCGCTCTTGGGAGGCACCCCTTGCTTATCATTTTTTTTTTGTTTTTTCTTTTTTTTTTGCTTATTTTGTTTTGCAGGAATAAAACCTCGGGTGGTTCGTTTGGCTCCATCCTTTCCGCTCTTCCTTAGGTCTGAGCCGGTGTCCAGCTCAAGTATAGGAGAGCGACATCTGCATTCGGCCTTACGAATCCGGGGAAGTCATTTTCTTTTTTATTTGCTTTATTGCATCCCCCTCCCCTTTTTTTCTTTTTTCTTTCTTGTTTTTATTTTTCATTGAGGACAATGCAAAATTCAAGCATGGGGGAGGGTTTAGTAGTTTTATTTCTTTTTCTTTCTTTTCTAAAAAAATGTTTTAAATTTCTACAAAAAAAGATTAGTATAGTGTTATTAAGTTTCTTTAGTATTGCTTTTATTTAGCCTTATCAAAAACCCAAAAAATTAGAGCAATCAAAAATTCCAAAAAAAGATCATATTTCAAAATTCAAAAAGAAAAAAATGAAAAATGTCAGAAAAATCAGAAAAATATAATAAACCTCATGCTTAGCTTTTTGTTATTTTCAGAAATATAGTTTGAGTTTTTTATAAGCATTTTTTTATTTGCTAATCTTTATTTCATCATATTTAGTTAAATCTAATATTTAGTGATTTAGTTTTGAGGATAATCTTATGATTTTAATTTGCTTAGAAAAATTTATTTAGCACTTTTTCTCTTTTATTTTAAATAGTTTCAATTTTGTAGTAATTTTGCTTAACAATTTTGGATTCTAATGGTTATTACCTCATGCTTTTAGATTCTTAGGAAATCTCAATCTACTAGTACTTGCTCTCTAGTATTTTAGTTTATTTTCTAAAATCTTGTTAAACCACTTATCCTTACCCAATTCTCTTTTTTTTCCTTATTTATTAGATCATGTCATGGGAATAAGGAGATGTTAGTTCCTTATTCTCTGGTACACATATGCAACCCTGATAAAGAGAGGAATTAAAAGTTCATATATGTCGTGGTAAGTGATAGGATGTTAGTCTATCATTTTCCGGTATTACATATATATTTTATAAATAAAAAATTTGTGTGGGGTGTGAAAAAAAATAATGATGATCACCTCCAATCAAAAACCTCTTCATGTTGATTTCCTCCCTAAACCCCTTAACCAATATTATTGTCTTAGTTTTAAATTAAAATATTGGGAGAGCATAAATAGTAGGTTGCATTTTTCCCATAATTTTCTTTTAAGTTATGGTTTTTATAATTTCAATCTAACCTTGTTTGCACTTTACTCAATTTTGAGTGCTAGTTAATTTATTAGAGAATTTTTGGCTAAATATTTCTCTTTTTTCACTTTAATTTCATAATTTAGGACTTAATTCGTAAATACCTAAATTTTATTTTTGGCTAGATTTTGGTGTAAAAAAATTTTTAAGTTTAATTGAAAATTTTATTAATGTCTTATAAATTTTTCTCATACTTTTGCTCTGGAATAGCAAAAGCTCAAGCATGAGAGAATTTGATGACTACTATTAGTCATTGGTTTTTGTGATAGTTTAGTATAATGATTTCTAAGTTTATTTATATTTCTATGTATTTTTATACATGTTTTGTTTTATTTCTATTTAATGTCTTTTTAAAATTTGATTTAAAATTCCCTAGTTTTAATTATTTTTCTATGTTATTTTTATGCTTGTTATCTTGCATTTTATTATTTGTGTTTTGTTTTAGAATTTAACTAATGATTATTATGTTTTTCTTTTGTAGGTTCAATGTGCAGCCCACTATGATGCTACCCGAGCCTCCATGCAAGCAAACCCGAGCCCATGATGGTGCAGCCCTTCTCCATGGAGCAGCCCGGCCTCCCACATGATGCCCACCTATCCTACCCGAGTCCTCTTCAAAGCCCATAAAAAATAGCCCATTTATCCAAGGCATGGCCGACCACCTCATGCCTCCCCCTCTCTCTCTCCCCTTTCATATTTTCTCCCCACTTTATTCCTCATTCATCTCCCCCTCTCCATTTTATATTCTCTATTTTATTCCCCTTTAATACAATACAATGAATCCCCCCTATTCTCTCTCCCCATTAAATGTCATTCATGTACCTTCTCCTCTTTATATGGTCGGCCACCCCCCTTATCCCCTCTTCTTCATTTCATTCTAGATCCTTCCTCCTCTCCTATAAAAAGGACCCTTAGCCTCAAGCATTAGAAAGGATGGATTAGAGAGAAAGTAAATGAGATAGCTATTACTAGTTTATGTTTCTTTCCTTTTTTCTAAGCAGATTTCTTCTTCTTTTATTATTGTAATAGTCTTTTTATTAGTGCAACATTGTCTTGTCTTTATTATTATGTACCCTTTTTATATATTAATGAAAATGAATTTCTTTTATCTTTTTGTGCTTTATTTCTTAAACATGCTTAGCTAATTTTATTTTGTGTCCGATCGCAATGAACTTTGCGATGAAATAACGCATCTTTAATTTTATGTTTGCATTTGTATTTTTCCTATTTTTGATCCTTCTTTGATTTTTATCGTGTCGAATCCGTATTCCGGTATACAGTAGTAGGAAATTGATCTCATTTCATAGAAGTCGAGAGACTCATTGATTTGAAAGATCACTCAAAGAAGGAAGGAGTTGAACGCAACCCTAGAGATAGGATGACGTAAATCTTCCGGATTGGAGTCAAATCCAATAGTGCGGGTCACTTCGATAATGCGACTTTAGGCCATTTTGACTTGTAAAGAGATTTCGGTCAAAACGTCTATAAGTTAGGGGATTTAATGCTCTAGCGAGATTACTTCCTAATATCAGATCCGTCACGATCTTAATAGAATTGCAAATGTTAAACTAATTTATTCCATTATTTTATTTCAAAGTGAATCGTCGATCGAGCACACTTTTGCAATAGTTTATTTCTCTTTTAACTAAGTTTAGTTCATTTTAATTTTCAACCCCATCAATCGTTCGGTAGGATAATAGAATCGTTGTGAGTAATAGTACTTGCCTGCCCCGAGTTTTTATATGACCTTGATATATTTTTATCACTATACTATAAAACGATAGGTACACTTGCCTATTCGGATTGTAGTCCGTGAGATGATTTTCACGCATCATTTACTAAGAAGCAGGCTAAGGAGATTCTGTCTCTTCAGCCTACTGCTTCTCAGCTTACTGAAATAGCTTCTGTGCTGAATCAAATAATGAGGGAACTCAGTCAACTGAAAACCCTGTCAGACATCCATATGGAAACTATCAAGAGAAAAATAGTCTCATTAGAGATCTTGAAGAAAAGCTCCAGAGAGAGAAAGGTATTGTGTCCAGTTCCTCAGCCCAATATAGTGTTGCTCTTGATAGACTCCTCCTCACAAAAGGGTAAGAAGGGGTTGGGATTCAAGGAAAACACAAGACCTACCCATCCCAAAGGGAAAGGGAAAGTTCCAGTTATTCCGATGGAATCTAGGCCACCTATCCCATTCAAGAAGGTGATACTACCTTCAAATAGGTATGACCAATAAAGTATATATGGTCACTATATGAATGGTGCTTCCACAAGTTGAACAAAAGATGTTCTCAGCCATTGTGGAAGGTATAGCAGGGTAAGTGACTTTAAGGCTGCCCATGAAGAAATTCAAATGGCCCTTCATGGACCATTTATTTTTGGTGCTACAGCCCCCTCTCTCAAAAATATGGCTGCAGCTAATTTTCAGAACTTATCAGCACAGAATCTGGCTAAGGGTCATTCTGTTAGCTTGCCTGATATGGTTGTTCCGGATGCAATCAAGAGCATGATGTCTGAAAAGAAATGTGCTGGTGATGGGATTCAGAACAGGCCACACAAGCTAGTAAGCAGACTAACCTTCAGTCAAATCCATGCTGAAAGGAATCAGAAAATGGCTGCTGTACATCTTCTTCTGTCAAAACTACAGTCAAACCAGGTGCAGGGCCAACACAAAAAATAAGATACAACATACATGATTGTTGGTGGTGTGGAAAGATAGGCCATTATGCCATTGATTGCTGGCATAATCCTAATGTGGTCAGAGCTAGAGTCAATCCACCAGTCAGAAAACTTGCTAGTTGTTGGGTATTGTTTCCACAATAACCTAGATTTATATGAAGTCACCCTTGAACTAAGATAAATTAAGTTGTATTTGATATCATGTTCTAGTTATGTGTTTGTAGGACTTATTGCCAATTGTAGACCAATGTCAGTCTACAGTGGGTCACCAAATACAGGACCATACATTTTCATCTCTCATTGTATGATCCATGGTGTTGACTCATGTGTAGCCTCTCTACTGGGATACACTTCATTTTCAAGCACTAGGATTGATGAGGGACGACATGTAGCTATTTGTATTGAAGAAGTAAAATTTTCTTAAAGTTGATAATTTTCTAAGTGTTTTACTCGAGTGGAATTATATTACTCGAGTAGAAACCTTAGAAGCACTCCAGTAGGTCTTGTCTGAAACTCGAGTATAGGAAGGTGTTCTCGAGTAGCTATAATCTATCTCTCGAGTAGCCAAGCCCAATACTCGAGTAGACTTTCTCTCTTTCTCGAGTGTTCAGCTTTTGGTTCTCAGAAATTTTTTAAGTTAAATACTCGAGTAGTCAAGTCTAGTACTCTAGTAGTTAAGTAGTTATTTCGAGAGATAGAAGTATAGTCCTCGAGAAGATTCTAACCGCACTCGATTAGCAAATCCATGTACTCGAGTAGTTCGTTTAGTACTGAAGTAGTCTAGTGTCAGTACTCGAGTGATTAACCTTTCACTCCAGAATTTTCTCTAAGTCAAGTTATCGAGAAGTCCAGTTTCACCTCTCGAGTAGTATTTCTAGCACTCGACTGATCATTACTCAACTTGAGTGATTTCAGACTCTATCCAGAATTTCCAGAAATACTTCTTCTCGAGTAGTCAGAACTATCCACTCGAGAGCTAGTCATAGCACTCGAGTAGTATTATCCTTACTCGAGAAATTCTGTCATCTATTCGGAAAATTTCCTTAAGTCCCGGACAAACTATGTATTGAATTCTCTGATATGACTGGTCCACGTGGCCCTCATTAATGACAAATCTAACCGTTGGGGAGATCTTATAAAAGGTCATGTCATTATGACTAACCCTAATAACAATAAGCGTGTAATATTCTGTCATTCTGAGATTTCTTGATCGACCGAAAATTTCCAAATCTACAGAAGCTGCCGCTCATCTTGAAGATCGCCAAGGCCATTTTTGATCCCGATCGACTTGCAAATCAAGAGATTTTTCAATCTTAATCTTCTTCTTGATCATGTGAGTCCAAGTTTCTCAGAACAGATCTAGCCGAGAGTCTTCTTCTATAAATTCTGATAAATCCGAAAAGATCAAGAAAGAAGACTTAGGGAGAGATTTCCAGATCTGAGAAAGAATTCACTGTTTGTATTTTCAGATTTAATTTTATTATTGTAGGAGATTATTCTCCGAGTGTAGGAGCCTCGTTCTCCGAGTTGTAGGAAGTTTTCATCTTCCGAGTGTAGATCCCTTTTTGGATCGAGTTGTAGGAACGTTGTTCTGAGTGGTAGGATTACTTTCAATCCGAGAATAGTGGAGTAGCTGAGTCTAGTGCCACTACAACAAAGCATACCTATCGCGACGTTTTTTTAAGCCTTTCACAGCGCTTTTTAAACGCCACTATTCCTATGGTGGCGTTTTGGCAAACGCCGCAAGTTCACTGCGATAAGAGGCGCCGCTAAAACCTTTGCGGCGTTTTGTACAAAACGACGTTATTGCCTATTGCATACAACGGCGTTTTTGTAGATAAAAACGCGACTAACGAAAATATATTGATCAGATTAAATAATGATTTTTGCGGCGTTTTCTGTCGTAAAGCGCCGCTACTGATACCGACATCGGCGGCGCTCTTGCATTAAAAACGCCGCCAAATTGTTTATTGTTGTTTTTAAAAAAATTGAAGCAGTCGACATCCTGCTTGCTCCATCCATCAGTACATTAAACAATGTATCTCATCAATAGCCATATCCAGTCAAGAAGGAATGTCCATGAAATATAATTCTCAACCCCCATTTCAACAAAAACCTATTTTTTGAGAAATGTACATTTTGGGTTTTTATGCAAATTCAAATTCATCATTATTTACTTTACAGAATTGAATCAATGCAAAAACCTGACTTCTTCCTCACATTAGCTTGATTAACATTCCACTGTGAGAGAAGTGCACTAAGCAACTCAGTATGATCCTTTGTCATCAAGTTGTGAAATCTATGCAGCACATTGCATGATATACGAAGACTTAATCTCACATTAAATTTATGTACTTATTATGTTCTTTTGGTAATCCAGGCGCAATAGATATGTATTGGTGATAAGAAATTTTAACTTCATAAGTCAATTATAGAAAAAATGTTTAAATTGCTAATAAGAATGAACCAATCAATATAATGCTTAGAAACTAAGGGCAATATAGCCAAAAGAACTACATTAGAAAAGGAGAACTCAGAGGACATTGACATACAGCATACCCAAGCCAAGTGTTAGTTATTTCAAACTCTAGATGGATACACGACCGATCAGAAATTGGAGTATGAAGCTCCCTCTCTACAACCACATTAGATCTGCAATAAAAAGAATCACCATGTCACAGAATTTCCCGCGGCAAGACAATCCTACTAAGAGATGATTTTCAGCGTATGAAAATTTTCCATTACCTGCAAGGATGCTAAATGTCATGAACTGCATGCATGGCCATTGGCAAGACTCCAACTCCTTTCACCATGATTTTGGGAACATGAGTATTGAGATAAGATCCCATCATCTCAATTAGCTTCTCTATACGCCTAAGGGACAGTTTCTGCAGGGGAAGATCAGCAACATGTAGCATTTTCCTATCAATGCTATTGAGAAGTCCAACAAAGTGAATCTTTAAAAAAGTTGGAAGGTCATCAGATCCACTCAATATTATAGAAACATTCTGGATCATCATTGGGATTTTTTCTGTCCTGATACAACAACATGATTAGACAAAGAAATCAATTATAAGGGATACAAATAGTATTATATGCAGATCATTTTAGTAAAAAGCTAAAATGTTATATATCACCTTATTTCACTTTCAGTCACGTCCACCTCAGCAGGAAAGCATAAAAGTTCGTCCAAAAGGGCGGGTAAGGCAGCAGCAAAAATTTCCTTCTTGTCGGATCCCGTCTGGAAATGGTAGAATTCTAAAACAGAAGTTAATTAGTTGCTCTTCGTCTGCATGGAGAAGAGCAAAAGCAAGTACCTTTGGAAGCCAATTGATAATTACCTCACCATACCCTAAATTCAATATATGTTCATAAGAATGTTAGTTTCATTAAAAGATATGCAATATCCACTATGAAATCGCTATAATTGCTTTTACAAATTATTTCAAAGAGCAAATTGAAAAAGAGCACTCACCACAATCCGAGGGCGCCAATTGATCAGAACAAAAAGGAGAAGAAATATTCTGTAAAAATAAGTAGTTAGGCTCCTGCACAAAACACTGAATCCCATTTCCTTAACGGTTGTTGGTCTCTTCATAAAATGCAAAACTAGAATCGCAAAACTAACCTCCTATACAATTTTAAATACTACAAAATCAAATATGAACTACAGAAAACTGTAAGTTGATCAAACTTTTAGTACTAGAGATGATATAAGGACATAATTGCGATATATATCACTAACTCGGCTTATGCTTAAACATGCATATAGGTTTGGTATGTGCTTGGATCAAATAAAATGAAAGAAAGCTTCTACATAGTAAGCATTTATGAGCTGTAAGTTTAGCACACAAACAACATCTTTCTACCGTATATTTAGACATCAAGTACTTACAGAAAATCTCAGATTAGGTCTGAAGAAAGAAGTTAAAATAAGTTTTGTTTCATTGGACATCAACAGTGACTTTCTAATGTCTTCACGAACAAGAAGTGTTGCAGTAGCTGTTAATGCCATCAGTGGAATGTCAGACCTCAGTGACCTGATAGGAGCTGCACTAAAGTTTTCTCTTAGTACAGACAAACCAAGAAAAACCAAGAAAATTACATTTGCGAATGGATGTACAGAAGAGCTGTGTTTACACCTTAAGACTGTCTCTGGGCAGACATAAACTATGCTATAAACCCCATTCATGGCTTTCTGCTCAACTGTAATGTCAGGTTGTCCAGATCCTAGAAAGGTTGCTCATTAACATCAAAATATTTCATTATCTCAGCTATTGTATCCAAGAGAGTCACCAAGATGAGTGGATCCTCAGTTCCAGACAATGCATGTTTCAATCTGTCCAAGAACTTCTGCTCTTTCGTCTTGTTGCTTGCCTCCCCATCCATAAACAGTACCTCTAAAATGTCATCATCAAGAAAACAGCTTATTTCAGTACTCCATGCTTCCCTGACAGCTATCATTTTGTGGAGGAGAAAAAAATCAATACATGTAACATGTTAGCATGAAACACCATGTTATTAGAGATGTATAATTAGTGATGTATAATTAGTCCAAGCATATATTAGAGATGTATAATTAGTGTTCTAATCACCATGTTAGCATGAAACACAGCCATAATTAACATAAGGCAATCATATGCTCATACTAGTAACTGAATCTACAAGCGCCAAAAGACGGTTTAAAAATATTAAACGTATTATGCACTCAATCAAGAAATCAGTAGAGCACTACATAAATTATATACAACACAAACTGAGATATGAATGAGGAAAAGATGGGCACATTGCAGGAATTTATGCTAATTTGCAATAAAAATGAACTGATTTTCTGCCAAAAATTGAATTGTACCAAGAAATTGCAACAATTTATTACCAAAACCAATCAAGCATTTCACAAGAGAAGATACAGACTAGTAAAACAAATATTTATAATCATCATCACGTAAATGAACAAGCCCGAGATAGTGGGATGTACACTTACAGTTTATTTCCTTCTAATGGCACACACTTGTACTCTAAATCAATGTGCAAGCCTATATAAACCAAAAATTAAATTCAATAGTTATATATATGTATACCTCCATTAGCTTAAATCTCATCCACCACGTTCACAACCTGCGTGTCTCAGAATGAGCATTTTGGGGTATCTCCCAGACCAACAAATTTTACTCATGACCATACTAAGAAATATTAATTCAATATGCAAAATCCAAACAAAACAACAAATAAATCTACCCAATCAGAAAAGTGCCAGCATATTTTACTCATGACCATACTAAGAAATATTAAAATGTATCAAACATATTCCTAAGATTTAAAAATGATATAAACTTCTAGATAAACAGTTGTGTGGATAAAAAGTCTCAAGTATATTCAAGACGTGCTAGCATGAACCAATTCATGCGATACCACCATTGTTTTCTCCTTGTTCACCTGCTATCAAATACCTTCATTAAAACTCTTTCAAAGGTCAGTCATACATTAACACACAATTTAACATCATATTTAATTACCTTCTTCACAGTTAGCTCTTGTAGCATGATTTGTTTGAGGCGTATCATTAGAAGTAGTCACATTGTTCGAGTTTTGTCCTCGAATAAGAGACATCATCTTCAAGAACTGCACATGTATATATTTTTAAGATAATTAAAAATATTACTTGTAATGGAAATATAAGGGCATACACATAACTAGTCTTAATCAACTATACCTGATCTGGATATAGATGTATTCCAGGTGCTCCTGATGTTCCAGAGCGATCGTTTCTAGAACCTTGGCGTGAAATAGCATCCACAAGAAAATCCATTGTTGTTTGCATAGTAGCCACCTGTGATTTCAAGATAGCTATCTCTTCGGAATCATTTGATTTTTGTTGTCCCTTGCGTGTAGTTTGTGAGCGACGCGATAGTTCAGGATACACTTGAATGGCTGTGACACCCATTCCCATGCCTCGACATCGACCATAGTATTCTTCTCCAAATGTCGACCTAAACAAAGATATTGTAGTTTCCACGACATTTTAAATTTTTTTAAAAAAATATGCATGGTTTTCACCTAAAAGCGGCCTCATGAATGTCTGTCAACGGCGTGTCTGGGGGGCATTGTGACATTTGCTCCTCTATTGCCTTATCCAAAGCAACCTACAATGAATAAAAAAGTGAAGTCATATGAATCAAGTTTATTTAAAATGTATGTCGAGGAAAAAACCTTACTTTTTTTGAAGTTGCTTCATCATCCACAAACTTTTTCCCTTTTTTTTTGAAGTACGACTATCTACATATAGTTCAAGCCGAGTTGGCTCCCTTCCCAATTCATCAGCCTATCAAACAATTAATTATATATCTTGGTATTAAAAATGTAAGAAGTATACATATGCAATTGTTTTATATTTGTACTTGTAAAGCATACCATCATTTTTTTACGATTTGCCAGGCTCATTCTTCCAAGGGCGTGTGCACCAATTTGCTTACTTCGACAAATTTTATTTTTTTCGCTAATATTCTGATTATACCACATTCCAATAGTCATAATAATATCAATTCAATATGCATGCAATATAAAGAAAACAAATAAAATAGAATAAAATAGTAGGATTACTTTCCCCTTTGATGAATACCAATATGTCACCATATCAGCAAATTGATTTGCAGGCATATTTTTAGGGCCACCACGAGCAATAACAGACGCAGGAGTTTCCGATGGTCGATAATAAAGGCTCTTAAATTTTGCTTTGTAATCCCTGAATGTTTCTCGTAGAAGTTCCATTATATGCTTCTTGTCAGTCTCATAAACATCAAAGCGTTGCTGTACAAAATAGTAAAAATGAGTTAACATAATTAAAAAATTATGTGTTAATATAAGTGATTGAAGATATGCACCTTTATCAAATTCCATGCCGTGTCTTTGCTATAATTGGACACATGCGTCCACGATTGAGAAATCATTGGAAACAATGATAAATTTCTAATGAGTGTGCCCAAAAAAGAGGAAAGTTGAACTCTTCCATCACCTATAAATTGCCCGTACACATTTCTATCCATTTTAATTACTTTATCTGCGGGCATTAGATGAATGTGTTTGCATGTCGTTTCGCCTCGTCCTTTTTTAATTTTAGTTTTGTCTATAACCAGCAAAACAATTTTGTAAATATCATTAGTAATAAGAATAACATATACTGAATTAGAAGTATTTAGTACCAATTGAATTAGAAGTTTGTGCTTCATCTGTATTATGATCAACTTCCCGATCATCACTAGCTTGATTATCATCATTACTTTCATTCGGTGAATGAAATGCCATGGTTGCCGCATCAAATAATATATCCTCATGGGCCCGCGAAGCACTTGCATTTGTCTCACCACTTTGATTATTGGATATTGGTGTGGGATCTCTTGATACATATAAATTTTTAAGATAAGAACTTCTTGTACGAGGCATTGGCTATCTGCATTATAATAATAGCATTAGTAATATCAATGGTAAAGAGTAAATAACTCAGAGCATACCTGGTGATAGATAGTTAATATATGAAATGTTAAGTAAATAAGTGAGAGCATACCAAGTGAAATTTATCCTTCTCTTGGCACAATAATGGGGTCAACATCAGTTCTAACTATCTCAACATCCTCATCATCTGGGTACAAGTTCTCAACATCTTGTATTTCATTAACAACACATTGATTTAAGGTTTGATGTACATCATTATTTATAGTTGTGATGTCTCCCATTTCGTACTCGTCTCGCGGCACCATCCTCATGACCACTTCCCAACATGATAGTTTAGGATCAGAGATATAATATACCATTCTTGCTTGAGAAGGGAAAATGTAAGGGTCATGTTCTAGTACCATGCCTGTATGTATTAATTGAGTGAAATTAACGAAAGTGAACCCAAAAAAATCTTTCTTCACCCCCACATTGATTGTGGGATTCACCCAATCACATTTAAAAAGCATCACTTTTGCAGCATCAAAGTAATCTAATTCTATGATCTCAGTAAGCCTACCAAAATAATGAATATCTCCTTCTACTCCACCATGGTCAGACAATACTTCAATCCCACTATTTTGCGTCCGTTTACAAAATTCACTTTCTACAGTTCGAAATGAAAAACCGTTTATATTATATCCTTTGTAGCTACGAACAACAGAGTTTGGTCCAAGTGCCAACTGTCGTAACTGTGGATCATTAATGGTTACATCATTTATAATCTGAAAAATGATAAAATGTTCACAAAATAAATTATATTGGCATTTATTTGTAAGTATTTATAAATATGAATGATTTTTACCCTCTGTTTAAACCATTCTGAGAATTCATTGCAAAGCATTTTTTCCAACATATCTTCTTCAATTTGTTGTGGATGGTGACGCTTCTTTAATTCTTCTCGCAATTCACTAGAAGCATAAATTATTACAAAGATCAACACTATTTCTGGAATAAAACACTTTCAAAAGAGTAATTGAAATTTAATAAAAAAATATACCTTTGAAAAGTCTCGAGTTCAGCACAGTTGAACAGAACATATCGATGCGCTTGTTTAAGGCTAATCAGGCTTAATTTTTTCAAAACAGAACCTTTTGTAGCACTGCCCACTTGTGGAAGCATCTTAAATGCTGGCGTTGAAATTGTCAAATTTATACTACTACGACTTGGGCGATTAAATCGAGTTTCAATTCCCTCTAAGAATCGAGAACAAAATGTTAAAGTCTCTTCAGCTATATAACCCTCTGCTATCGAGCCTTCTGGTCTTGATTTATTTCGAACAAATTTTTTGTAGTGACCAAGTTCTCTCTCAATGGGATACATCCATCTAAATTGTACTGGACCACCCAAGATAGCCTCTTTTGCAAGATGCACCATAAGATGAATCATTATTGTAAAGAATGATGGGGGAAATATTATTTCAAGCTGACATAATGCCAATATTAAGCGATCTTCTATCTTAACCAAGTCAGAAATTAGTAATTTTTTTGAACATAACTGTCTAAAAAACATAGACACTTCCATTAATGGAATTACTATATGCCTTGGTAAAACTGATCGTAAACCGAAAGACAAGAACTGTTGCATGATGATGTGATGATCATGACTCTTCAACCCTTGCATTTTACATTGCTTGAGCTTAACACAACGTGATATGTTGGATGCGTATCCATCGGGAACTCGTATTGACTTTATCATACCTAAGAAAATTTGTCTCTCGCTCTTATTCATGGTAAAAAAAGCTGGAGGAATGACCTCAAACTCATCATCTCTTTCTTGAATCCATAATTGTTTTAGAATCTTAAGATCCTTGCAATCTCTTCTTGCACGCACATTATCCTTGCTTTTGACAGGGTCGCCTAATATGGTGCTTAAGATATTATCGCAGACATTCTTCTCTATATGCATGACATCAAGACAATGGCGCAATAAATTTGTTTTCCAATAAGGCAGGTCAAAAAATATACTTCTTTTTTTCCAGTACATAGTCGGTCCTCGTAATTGATTTTCTCTACCAAAAACAACTTGAATGTCTTTGATTGCCTCAAGTACATCTCTTCCTTTAGGTGGTTTAGTATTACCAACACTTAATTCATGATGACCAAATTTTCTTGACTTTCTATACGGATGATCAACTGGTAGAAATCGACGGTGAGATTGAAATGCTAATTTTTGACTGTGCTTTAACCAACATGAGTTAGTGTTTAACCCGCATGATGGGCAACCAAGTTTAGAATGTGTATTCCATCCTGATAAATTACCAAGCCCAGGAAAATCACTAATAGTCCAGAGTAATGCCACGCGCAGTCTAAATTTTTTTCCCTCTGAAGCATCAAACACTTCTATACCTTCTTCCCATAACTCATTCAACTCTTTTATTAATGGTTGCAAATAAACATCAATATTGTTACCAGACATTTTCGGACCAGGTATCAAACCTGACATGATGATAGATCTTTTTTTCATGCACTCCCAAGGTGGCACATTATATATGGCTAACATAATTGGCCATGTACTATGTGTGCTACTAAGATCACCAAAAGGATTAAAACCATCTGTGGCAAGAGCGATGCGAATATTGCGAGATTCACTGGAGAACTCTGGATGTCTTCGATCAAAATCTTTCCATGCCAAGCCATCTCTAGGGTGGTGCATTAAATTATCATGGTTAGGCTCTTTTGCATGCCATTGCATCATTTCGGCTGTCTGTTTACACAGAAATAGTCTTTCTAGACGCTCTTTCAGTGGAAAGTAGCGAAAAACTTTTTTGGGGATCTTTTTTGAAATCCTCATATCTTGTTGCTTACGTTTCCTTAACTTGTGAACCGATTGACTTTCAGCTCCTTCAACCCATCGCGACTTCCCGCACACATAGCAAGTACTACTACTTTTGTGTGATCCCCAAAATAATGAGCAATCATCTTCACATGCATCAATCTTAATGTAGTTGTGGCCTAATTTAGAAATAATTTTCTTGGCCTCATTATAGTTAGCAGGCAAAGTTTCATGCCCACCTGGAATTGCACCCTGTAGTGTCTTCAACAACATACTGAAGTGTACATTACTCCAATTTCCGAGTGTTTTAATATGCATAAGCTTTAACAAAAAGGATAATTTTGTGTACTCCAAACATCCTTCCCACAATGGTTTATTTTCCTCCAAGAGAGAGATATATAAACTATTGTCATTTATAATGTTGGGAGCTTGAGGACAATCAAATGTCTCATCTTCACTATAACGATCATTCCTGAATTCTTGTTCAACCAAATTCTCAGCCTGTGTCAAATTAGGGATGGCCGCATGCAACAGTTCATCAATGAGATCAGTAGAGCTATTAGAGGTGTTAAGAAGGTTTAGGGTAGAAGAAAAGATGATACTAGGCTGGAGCTCAGTACAGGTTAATCGACCATCATGGTATATCCAATCTGTATAGTTTTCCATAATGCCATTCCATACTAGATGGCCCTCTACCTCATCTCGATACCACGACTTCATATTTACACACTTTCTACATGGGCACGGACATTTTTCTCCAACTGGTGTATATCTGTAGAATAAATCTAACAAATAATTCATGCCTTCTACGTACTTTT
The DNA here is from genome assembly GCA_039513925.1 of Platanthera zijinensis. NCBI lineage: Eukaryota > Viridiplantae > Streptophyta > Magnoliopsida > Asparagales > Orchidaceae > Platanthera > Platanthera zijinensis. Next base: position 77,145,743 of record CM077097.1, read on the forward strand.
TTGAGTGACGTGGCTCTTTCATCCATTTTTTATCCATTTATGATAAAAAAATTTTGTGTGTACCTATATAAATAAATGAAATGAACAAACCAATTAGATTAAAGCAAGCGTGTTGTATATAATCTTAAAAGTAACGTGAATACATCAATAAATTATTTTTTTATATTATAAACAATTTAGCTAAGATAGAACTATCAATTAGATTAAAGCAAGTGCACAAAGTTTCGTAATAAACTTCAATGAAACATAAGTAGATGAAGTATTACAATCTAGTCAAAGAAAAAGATGTTTAAGTATTAAATGTATGGAAGGATACGAACACAAGACTAGGTGTTTATAATCTAGTGGCCAATCAAATTTTGTAAGTTATTCAAAAATCAAATTTATGTTAGGTAGAGGGCTAATTAACATTAAAAGATTTTTCAAAAACAAAATATAGTGTTTTTTTCCATTCCATATGACCTATCCTTGTTTGACAATTAACTTGAAGTTGGGTGCTTGAATCATTCACAAAAGCTTACACATACTTTGGTCTTATACTGTGATGAAGTATTGTAAAAAAACATTAAAATTTTGAAGAACGAAAAGAGAATGACATTAGTATTCCCTCCGACATATTTAGGGTCGACGACAGCGGGGGTCCGGGGGCGGCAGCCCCCGGCGGAGGTCCCGCTGACCGGACAGCGGGCAGGGGTCCAGGGGACAGCGTCCCCGGTGGGGGATCGGGGGCAACGCCCCCGAAACAAAATCAGTTTGGGGTTTCCCGGGTGTTAGGGCTGGATATCAGCCCGTTTTCGCATAGCTACGCATACGGCAAACCAATTGAAAAATTAAATCTAAGCATTATTTAGCATATTTCTAATAGCCGAGGCAAAACGTAACTAAGGCTGAAATCCCCCTCAAATGGAACACAGTGTATTGAAGTATTTCTAATTATCAGCATGATTTATTTGTAATCAAGAAACACAAACTGCAGGAAGATTCAATTTCCCTCTTCGGTGAATTCAAGAACAACACAGTAGAGCATCACAGTAGAGCAAAATTTTAAAAAACTGAAAAATAAATTGAAAATGAATTAGGAGAGATGAAAGAAAATCAAAAAATTTCATGGCAAGCCTCTGACATTAATGCAAACTATAGGAAAATAATCAGTTTTTCAGTAGAAAAGAGGAAGGACGTAGGTCTTTTGAGAGGGATTTAAACCCACGCATTTCCCTATCTGCCTTCCACCACTGGTGAAAACAAAGCTTATACCTATTTAGGAAGAGAACCGGTCGAAAGGAGAAGCTAATGTCGCCGCCAACCGCACTCCGCAGAAGGTGTCGCCACCAGCCGCACTTCGTAGAAGGGCTTGGAGATCAAGAAGTAGGGCTCCAACAGAGCTTGGATCGGCGATGTTAGGGCTGGATTGAGATGCAGGCCTCCAGCAGAGCTTCACCGGCTTGGAGATCGAGAAATGCAGGCCTCAAGTAGAACTTCACCGGCTTGGAGATGGAGAATGGGGATGCAGTGCCATGAATGGGATGCGGCGGGATGAAAGGGAAGCGGCGGGATAAATCTAGGGCATCGGCTGAATAGCGGGGGGTTAAAATAAGTAGTTAATTTTATTTTGTTTTTTAATGCATTTGGCCACGTTTTTCCTTAAAAGCGCCGCAAAAAACCAACATTAACTTATAAATACAGCGACGTTTTAAGAAACGCCGCAAAAAAAACGCTGCCATAGAGCTACACTGTTGTAGTGTGCTTTGCTAGATCGGTGGGTGGAAAGTGGACGTACCTAAGATTAGGGAACCACTATAACTCTTGGTGACTTCTGTGTTTGCTTGGTTTATTTCTTGTGCTTAGATCGCTAAAGTTTTTATTCCGCAAAAATACGCACAACTCACCTATTCACCTCCTCTAAGTGATTTAGGTAGACAACTTAAATGTTTTTCAATTCGTATCAGAGGGAGGTTGATCATTAAAAGGTTAACACCTTGATCAGATCTGCCCCAAGTTGTCTTTTGAGTTATCAAAGCATGGACAGAGCCAAGGATTTCGCTAAGCTTCCTTTGTGCACAAAGAACAATTTTGCTATGGGGAAAGAAAGGATAAAGTTCTTTATGGAAGCTGTGGATCCATGGATCTTCATGATTGTTAAAGAAGTTTCTTATGTTCCCATGACCATCTCCACTGTAGATTCTACAAAGCAAGTTTCCAAGAAATTGATGGATCTCGACAAAGATGAGATTGCACTTGTCTCGTTAGACAAAAAGGCCAAAAATATCATAGCAAGTGCAGTCGATGACTCAATGATGCAGAATCTGATTCACTTCAAATCCGCTAAAGAAATATGGCAATCCCTCATCACCTTGATGGAAGGTACATAAGAAGTTAGGGATGACAGAAGTTCCCTTTTGAATCAAAAGTATGAAGCATTCCGAGAATTTCTTCAAGATAGTTAACGACCTTAGAGTATATGGCCGGGTCTTCACAAATGGAGAGCTGAACGACAAATTTTTGAGGTCCCTAACAAAGAAGTGGGACAACAAAGTCTGTGCCATCCGGGAATTTGGCAAGTCAGCTGAGACTGATCCTCAAAACCTCTTTAGAAAGCTGATGTCTTATGAGCTTCAAATCAACTCTAGAAAAGCTAAAGAAGAGAAGAGTCGGTTCTCTTCCAAGGAGAAATCCTTCGCACTAAAGGCAGATAGCTCAAGGAAGACCAAAGCTGCTTCACCTGCCCCTACACAGGTAAAGAGTGAAGAAGAATCATCAAAGCCAAGCACTTCAGGCTCAAAGCTATCTGAAGGAGAGTTCTCTCTACTCTCAAGACAGTTCAAGAAATTCTTGAACAAGAAGAAGCAATGGAGAGGCAAGGATGCCTCATACAAAAGATCACGACATGATGGTGATCGCTACAAGAAAGGCTCGAGTAGCCAGGATAGGTAAATTACTAAACTGAACAAACATATTTCAAATGACATGGTTTATTATTATTGTAATAAGCCAGGTCATGTTATTTCTGAGTGACCCCATAAGAAGGAGGGTGGAAGAAGAGTTGAAAATAAAACTTCTTACAATAAGAAGAAAATAGAAAGAAGCCTTGTGGCCAAGAAAGGCAAGACCCTCAGCGACTCTGACTCATCTGAGTCAAGTGATGAAGAGGAAGCCTATATTGGGCTAATGGCACAAACTGACAAAGAAGAAGAGCCTCAGTTCACTGGGGAGGAAAAATCTCTCACCCCTCTTTCTGATTCTGATGATTCTGACCATGAGAATGAGGAATTTTCTTCTGACGAGGAATCTGAACTCATGTCTCAATATAAAGAGTTGATCAAAGCTTATGAAAAATATCGTAGAGTGGCAAGAGCTCAGGCTAAGGAGATCAAATCTCTAAAGGCTGAAGAGAGCAATCTGAGAGAGGAAATTGTAATGATGGACTCCCTCAAGAAAGACATCCATGATGCTGTGGAAGAATATAATAAGGCTCTCAAGCACCTAGATCTAAAAGAGGAAATCATTAAGGGGTTGGAAGAATAACTTGCAGCTGAAAATAAACTTGTTGAAGGTTTCTCCAAGCCCAAGAAAGTTCTTCCTCTTGTTGCTGAATTCTCTGCTCAGGCCAAAGGTTCTAGCTTAGGCAATGTGACTAGTCCTAGTAAATCTTCTAGGAGAAATAAAGCCCAAAGGAGAAATAAGGCTGCCAAGAAAGCACTAGCCAAGGAGAAGGGGAAAGCTCCTCTAGAACAAACGACATTTAGGAAGGTTATCCATCCGAAAAATAAGTTTGATCTGGATTTGTCCTATGGTCACTTTGCTAGGCTTACTTACGTAGAGCCCAAGTCTCGTTACCAAGGATGAACTCGTCCCCGAAACTTTGGCGAGAGTGTATTCAAGGCACCTTATGAGGAGATCACTCTTCAGAACTATAGACCTTTTAATCATGGTCATAAAATCAAGAATACTCCAAAAGTAAAGCCTATTGTAGAAAAGCCTATGAAGGAGAAGAAGGCTTGTGAATGTCTTCAACATGAAGCTTCTACCTCTAAGACTGCTGTCCCTGCTAGACCATACTCTCTAAAAGTCAAGCAGGAGAGAATTAGGTAAGGTTACAACAGGTTTGATTGTTGGTGCTGTGGCAGAGTTGGTCACTTTGTCATCGATTGCTGGTTTAATCCTAGAAACTATGTAGCTCCTAAAATTAACAATATGAGAAAGACCGCTCATATTGTTAATACATGTATGTGGGCAAGCTAACTAGAGACAAAGGACCCAAACAAGTTTGGGTTCCTAAGGCAAACTGACTTGTGATTGCAGGTATGTCCAAAGGCCACCAGAAATCCCATTTGGTATTTGGATAGCGGATACTCTTGGAATATTAACGGTACTAGAAGCCTTCTCCAGAATTACTAACTAGTCGTGAACGGGCCAAAGGTCATCTTTGGAGGTTCAGACAGAGGAATTACGAAAGGCTATGGTATGATTATGAACGGTAGTGTATCCTTTTCGGATGTGGCTTATGTTGAAGGATTGGAACACAATCTCATAAGCATAAGCCAACTTTGCGATAAAGGATACATAGTTGAATTTCATGCTAATAAGTGTTTGATAAAATTGGTTGACAGTTTGGAAACGATTTTATCAGGTACTCGTAGTAGTAATATCTTTTGTTTGAATTTTATTTGCATAGACTCTTCTACACCAGTGTGTATTTTTGCAAAAGATAGTGTGTTTCTTGGTGACCACTGGCACAAGAGATTAGCACATATTAATTTCAAAACTATTAATATATTAATTTCTCTGAATTTAGTACGTGATTCCCCAAATGTCAAGTGCACTAAAGATAGACCTTGTCACACATGCGTAAAAGGCAAGCAAACAAGGGCTATCTTTAAAAACATTATTGGCAAAGACTCCAATAGGTGTTTATACCTACTTTATATGGACTTATTCTATCCACTGCAAGTTAGAAGTTTGAGAGGTAAGGATTATACGTTGGTTATTGTTGATGATTGCTTGTGCTTTGCGTGGGTCTTCTTTCTGAAACATAAGTCAGATACCTTCGACGTCTTTACAAATTTTGTCAGGCAGATCCAGAATGAATACAACTTTTCGTAGTAAAAATCAGCAGTTACAAAGGAACTGAATTCAAGTCTGGGGCCATGACAGAATTTTGTGAAAGCCTAGGTATCTTTCATGAGTTTTCCTCTCCTCTTACTCCCCAACAAAATAGAGTAGATGAAAGGAGGAATAGAACACTCATAGAGGCCTATAGGACTATGTTGAGTGATGCCTCACTACCGGAGTACTTCTTGCCTGAAGCTGTCAACACTACATACCACGTGAAAAATCAAGCACTCATAAACAAGAACCACAATAAGACACTTTATGAATTTCTGAAGGACAGAAAGCCGACTGTCTCATATTTTTGAATCTTTGGCTGTAAATGCTTCATTCTTAACAATGGCAAGTATCATACTAATAAATTTAGTGAAAAGAGTTTTGAAGGTATTTTTATAGGGTATAGTAGCCATAGTAAGGTATATAGGGTATTTAATAAGAAAACCCTGGTTGTAGAAGAATCTATTCATGTTGTATTTGATGAGACGAGCTTGCTGCAAGGCAACTCTTCTAGTGTGTTCATTGAAGATGTAGGTTCAAAGTTGAAAGAACTTAACTTGGATGAGCCGACTGAAGAAAAAGGAAAAAAGTTCATCAAGATCACCACTCCAACCCTGATTGGATAGGTTGATGATCTAGATGAAGAAGTCATCCAAGCTGATGAAGTCACTCCTGTGGTTAAAGACACTCCAGATGTAAGGACACTAGAGCTCAACCATATGAAGGATCACCCAATGGAGAAAATCATAGGAGATCCAAGGGATTGTGTCAGAACTCATAGAGGTACTACTAATGAGAATTTATATTTGAGTTTTCTCTCACAGGTTGAACCAAAGAAGTTTGTGGAAGCAAACTCGGACGCATCATGGATTGGCCATGGAAGAAGAGTTGAATTAGTTCAAGCGCTGTCAAGTCTAGAAACTTGTTCCAAGACCCAAAGGTAAGAATGTCATCGGGACAAAGTGGGTCTACAGGAATAAGATGGACGAGAATGGAACTATCGTAAAGAATAAGGCCAGACTCGTTGCCAAAGGATATCGACAAGAAGAAGGAATCGACTTCGACCAGACGTATGCTCCAATGGCAAGGCTGGAGGCAATCAGGTTGTTCCTAGCATATGCTTCACTTAAAGGCTTCACTGTCTATTAGATAGATGCTAAGTCTGCCTTCCGTAATGGTGACATAAAGGAAGAGGTGTATGTGGAATAACCTCCAGGTTTCGTTGATTCCAACTTTCCTGATTATGTTTATCTGCTATCTAAAGCTTTATATGGCTTGAAACAAGCTCCTCGAGCTTTGTATGAGACGCTGTCTAACTTTCTTCTTGAGAACAAGTTCACAATGGGAAAGATAGATAAGACATTATTTCTTAGGAAATAAAAGGCAAGATTTTGCTAGTGCAAATCGATGTCAACGATATTATTTTTGGCTCTACTGACGACAGCCTCTGCAAAAAGTTTTCTAAACTTATGCAAGGGAAGTTTTAAATGAGTAGTATGGTAGAGCTGAAGTATTTCTTAGGACTTTAGGTGAAATAATCTGAAGTTAGAATTTTCATCTCACAGACTAAGTTCACTAAGGAGTTAATTAAGAAATTTAGAATGGAGAATGCAACCTCTATGAGGACTCTAACGGATTCAGCTATGTTTCTGGACAAGGATGAGAAAGGGAAACCTTTAGATGAAACCAAGTACAGAAGCATAGTTGGATACTTGCTCTACCTTACTGGCAGTAGACCAGACATAATATTCTCCACATGCGTTTGTGCTAGTGAAAGTGTTGGATCTCACCAAATCCTCGACTTATTTCTGTTTCCAAAGCAGTCACCTTATCTTGCATCACTTTCAGAGAATCGTCAAAATGTTTCCTTTGATCAGAGAGCATTTTGCCTATCTGGATAAGAAGTTCTGAGTTGGATGGGGTAGCAGAAGTAGCAACAACATTAGAAGAGGTAGAGGCAGAGGCAAAAGCAGTAATAGTAGTAGTAGGAGGGGCTTCCCATAGAGGTATCTCTTCCAGAATCACTGAGCTTACAGCTCTGGTAGTTTGAACAAGAGTAATATCAGCCTGATCAATGAATGTGGGGATGAAGAAATCTAACTTCCTCAAGGGAAGATCAGCAGGCTCAGGAGAGATTCTATCTTCATCAGAAAGAAGAACAGTCCCAGGGATATCTTGCTTGGCAGAAGGGGATTGAGCAGGAGGAGACTTTGGTAATCTGATAGGAGAAGGAGAGGGAGCTGGAGAAGGATCTTTTGGATGTTCTTTAGCTGGTTCCTTGTAGAGGAGAGGAACATCTGAGGTGAGTTCTTCCACCATTCTGTCATTGACTTCTACAGAGTTTCCGAGGGTTTCTAGGACTTGAGCATCTGGAATGGTATCTTTTGGAGAGAGTGCCACTAGGGACTTTGCATGAGAGCTGACATGGCTTCTGATCGGAGATCTGCTTGCTGATCTTGCTGGAGAGGGAGGAGAAGGTCTGACAACAGGAATAGAGGCTGCAGGCTCCCTCTGAGTTGCTGCACTAGATGGTTCAGTAACATGATGATAGGAGGGAGATGGGGTCCTTACCTCAGAGGCAAAAGCTGCAATTTCTTTAGCTAACTGCTTTGGATTTTTCAGCTTGAGTTCCCATCTTTGGATGGAGGCCAATGAGATCTTTTTCAAGTGATGAATTTGAGTACCTTTAGAAGATTTGAAAGTGACTTGATCAATCTCACTCAGCAATAAAGAGATTATCCTTGCAAACTTAGGAGCTTGAATACTGTCCCTGATCAATTCAAATACCATCATGCCAAACTGAAATTTCTTCCTACAGATTACTACTGTCATAACATCAAAGAGGTCATTTGTTATGAAACTAATCGATCCTGTTTTGCACCACAAGATTTTTCCAATTATGTCGACAAGAAGTTTGCCTACATCATTGAATAGGTTTGTCCTTAAAGACATGACATCCAAAGAAACTCCACAAAAGGAGTAAGTTCTGTTTGAATCTTCAGGGGTTAGATCATCCTCTTCATCTACAACGGGCATCTTGATAAGCTGAGAAACTCTGGTTTTATCCAACTTTATCTTGATCCCTCTTACTTTAGTTTTCAAAATCTTACCATTCCTCCTTACCTTTGCATTTCTGAAGAATTCTTCAACATCTGGAAAATAAATTTTGCAGGGTTTTGACAGGACGAACATCAATCCGACAGTTTCCAGGAGAAGGAGCAGGTTCTTGAAATCATCAGAGATGTCTGCAATCCCTGCGACTACAAGTTCACTGTCGACTCCTATCTTTGAACTCTGAGCCATTGAAGCTGACAGCGGCGATGGACGGAGCGCAAGAATGTGGCTGCGATGAAGCTTCTGTTGGCAGAAGGCGAAGAGTTTTCGAGAGGATTGATGTCAAAATAGCGGTTGATTTGAGATTTCTAAAGTATTATATATATATAATCCTAGTAATGTCAATTAAGTGTCTAATTAATCTAAGATTAGGGCTTAAATCAACGAGTTTGCGAAATAGAATAAATTAATTAGAAGTAGAAAAGGCAATGAACATTTCTTGAGAAGTCGGGTATAGTTCTCGAGAACTTCCAGGGGACTTCTCGAGAAGTAATATACTGGTTCTCGAGAATGGAAGAGACTTTTCGAGAGACAGTTCAAAGTTCTCGAGAACTGAAGAAACTTTTCGAGAGATAAGTCAAGTTCTCGAGGAGTCTGAGTTTTCGAGAATGTGTATGTTACTTTTCGAGAAGTAGACAGAGTTCTTGATAACTACCTTCCTCTTGAGAAATTTCTGACCTGTTTGAAGTATCCTCGATTCTAGAGCTTTGAACTGATCTCCTATGACTTATCCTTCTTTGTTCAGCATCCCAAGTTCAGTTTTGAAGAAATTGAACTTGGTCTCATCCAGCGGCTTCGTGAAAATATCTGCAACTTGCCGATATGTTAGCACGTACTGCAGGTCTATATCCCTTTGCTCCACGTGCTCCCGGATGAAGTGATATCTGAGCTCGATGTGCTCTGTACGGCTGTGTGAGACTGGGTTGTTTGCGATTGCGATTGCGCTGGAGGAGTCACAGAATAATAAAATGTCTTTGATCTTCATATTGTAATCCACTAGCTGGTTCTTTAGCCAAAACAACTGTGCACAACAACTACCGGCAGAAATTTATTCTGACTCAGTCGTTGAGATTGCGACACATTTTTGCTTTTTGCTGCTCCATAAAATGAGCCTTCTTCCAAGAAACTGACACGTCCCAGAAGTGCTTTTCCTGTCATCTTTGCTACCTGCAAAGTCTGCATCTGAGAAACCAATTAGTTCGTTGTCATTACTTCTTGGGTACCATAAGCCAAGATTCGGTGTACCTTTAAAGTATCTCAAAATCCGCTTTGCAGCAACATAGTGAGATTCCTTACAATTCACTTAGAATCTAGCACAGACACATGTGGAGAACATTATGTCTGGTCTACTGGCAGTAAGGTAGAGCAAGGATCCAACTATGTTTCTGTATTTTGTTTCATCAAAAGGTTTCCCTTTCTCATCCTTGTCCAGAGACATAGCTGAGGTCATTGGAGTCCTCATAGAGGTTGCACTCTCCATTCCGAATTTCTTAATCAACTCCTTGGTGGACTTCGTCTGTGAGATGAAAATTCCATCTTTAGATTGTTTCACCTGAAGTCCTAAGAAATACTTCAGCTCTCCCATACTGCTCATTTCAAACTTCCCTCGCATAAGTTTAAAGAACTTTTTGCAAAGGTTATCGTCTGTAGAGCCAAGAATAATGTCGTCGATGTAGATTTGCACTAGCAAAATCTTACCTTTAATTTCCCTAAGAAATAATGTCTTGTCTATCTTTCCCCTTGTGAACTTGTTCTCGAGGAAAAAGCTAGACTGCATTTCGTACCAAGCTCGAGGAGCTTGTTTCAAACCGTACAACGCTTTTTATAATAAATAAACATGCTCAGGATAGTTAAGATCAACAAAACCTGGGGGCTGTTCCACATACACCTCTTCTTTTATGTCACCATTCAAGAAGGCTGACTTCATGTCCATTTGGTAGACTGTGAAGCCCTTCAGTGCAGCATAAGCAAGGAACAGTCTGATGGCCTCCAGCCTTGCCATTGGAGCGTATGTCTGCTCAAACTCAATCCCTTCTTCTTGACGATATCCTTTGGCGACGAGTCTGGCCTTGTTCTTTATGATTGTCCCATCCTCATCCATCTTGTTCCTATAGACCCACTTAGTTACGATGACATTTTTACCTTTGGGTCTTTGAACAAGTGTCCACACTTTGCAGCGCTTGAACTTATTTAGTTCTTCTTCCATGGCCAAGATCCACGATGCGTTTGAGTCTGCTTCCTCAAACTTCTTTGGTTCAACCTGCGAGAGAAAACTTAAATAGAAATTCTCGTTAGTTGTACCTCGACGAGTTCTGACACCGTCCTGGGGATCTCCTATGATTTGGTCCATTGGGTGATCCTTCAGATGCCTGAGCTCTAGATTTTTGGCATCTGGGACTTCTTCAGCCATTGGAGTGACTTCATCAATTTGGACAATGTTTTCATCTTGATCTTCTACTTCTCCAATAGGGGTTTCAGAGGTGATCTTGATGAACTTATCATCTTTACTTTCAGTCTGTTCATCCAAACTGATTTCTTTAAGCCTTGTATATGCATATTCAACAAGCACACTAGACGATTTGCTTTGCAGTAAGCTCGTCTCATCAAATACAACATGTATTGATTCCTCTACCACCAGAGTTTTTATATTGAAAATTTTGTATGCCTTACTATGGCTACTATATCCGACAAAAATACCTTCAAAACTTTTCTCACTAAACTCGGTAGTATGATACTTACCATTGTTAAGTACGAAGCATTTGCAGCCAAAAATTCTAAAATATGAGACAGTCGGTTTCCTGCCTTTTAGAAGTTCATAAGGTGTCTTATCATGATTCTTATTTATGAGGGCTCGATTTTGCACGTGGCATACAGTGTTGATGGCTTCAACCCAGAATTATTCGGGTAGTGAAGCATCACTCAACATGGTCCTGTAGGCCTCTATGAGTGTTCTATTCCTTCTCTCAGCTACTCCATTTTGCTGTGGAGTGCGAGGAGAGGAAAACTCATGAAAGATACCTAGGCTTTCACAAAATTCTGTCATGGCCCCAGACTTGAACTTCGTTCCATTGTCACTTCTTATTTTGACTATGAAATAGTTGTATTCATTCTGGACCTTCCTAACAAAATTTGTAAAGATATCGAAGGTATCTGACTTGTGTTTTAGAAATAACACCCACGCAAAGCGCGAGTAATCATCAATAATTACCAACATATAATCCTTACCTCCTAAACTTCTAACTTGTAGTGGACCGAACAAGTCCATATGAAGTAGGTGTAAACACCTATTAGAGTTTTTGCCTATAATGCTTTTAAAGGTAGCCCTTATTTGTTTGCCTTTTACGCATGCATGACAAGGTCTATCTTTGACGTGTTTGACATTTGGGGCATCACATACTAAGTTCTGGGAGAATAATTTATTAATAGTTTTAAAGTTAATATGTGTTAGCCTCTTGTGTCATTGGTCACCAAGAGACGCACTATCTTTTGCCAAAAGACACAATAGTGTAGAAGAATCTATACAAATGAAATTTAAACAAAAACATTCCTGCTTCGAGTGCCTGATAGAATTGTTTCCATATTGTCAACAGACTTTATCAAGCACTTGTTAGCGTGGAATTCAACTATGTATCCCTTGTCGTATAGTTGACTTATGCTTATGAGATTGTGTTCCAATCCCTCCATATAATCTACATCCGAAAAGGATACACTACCGTTAGAGATCATACTGTAGCATTTAGTTATCCCTCGGTCCAAACCTCCAAAGATGACCTTTGGTCCGTTGCAGACTGAAGTGAAATTCTGGAGTAGGCTTCTTGTCCCGGTCATGTGCCGAGAGCATCCACTGTCCAAGTACCAGATTGGCATTTTGGTGGCCTTTGGACATACCTGCATTCATAATCACTTTGCCTTAGGAACCCAAACATGTTTGGGTCCTTGGTCTCGGGTTAGAATGCTCCCCCTACGAAGATTAGCATTCTGAGTGGTTAGTCTCATATTTCCTACTTGAGGAGTAGCAACCTTCCTGGTATTGAACCAACAATCGATGGCAAAATGATGAATTTTGCCACAGCACCAGCAGTCAAACCCATTGTATCTTTGCCATACGTACTCCTACCATACCTCTTGAGATGGTGGTCTAGCGAGGGTAGCACTCTTGGAGGAGGAGGCTTCATGATGATGGCAATCACTTGACTTCTTCTCCTTCGGAGGCCTTTCCTCAACAGGCTTTACTTTAGGTGCTCTCTTGAAGCTGTGGTCATGATTATAAGGACCATAGCCCTGAAGAATCACTTCTCATCCTTGGTACCGAGACTTTGGCTCTACATAAGTAGGCCTGGTCAAGTGACCATAGGACGAGTCCAGATCAAACTTATTTATTGGAAAGATAACATTCTTAAAGACAGTCTGGTCTAGAGGGGCTTTCCCCTTTTCTTTGGCCAATGCCTTCTTGGCGGCCTTATTCTTCCATTGAACCTTGTTTCTCCTAGAAGATTTACTAGGAGCGGCAACATGGCCTAGTCCAGCTCCTTGGGCCTTAGTTGAGAATTCAGCAATGAGTGGAAGAACTGTCTTCGGCTTAGAGAAACTTTCAACAAGTTTCTTCTCAGCCTCGAGTTGTTCGTTCAATTCTTTGATGATTTCCTCTTTAAGGTCGAGGTGCTTAGGAGCTTGATTGTATTCTTCAATAGCAAGATTGAAGTTCTCTTGAAGAGAGTCAGTCTTAGCGACTTCTTCTCAAGCTGCTCTCAATAGCCTTTAGAGACTTAATCTCTTTAGCCTGAGTTTTCACGACTCGGCGACATTTGTCGTAAGTCATGATCAACTCCTTGTACTGGTCCATAAGTTCTGACTCATCATCAGAAGAGCTGTCCTCATGATCATGCTTAGAACTTTCAAATTCAGAGAGAGGAGTGTGAGATTTTACCTCCCCAGTAAACTGGGGCTCTTGTTCGTCATCTGATTGAGCCATGAGCCCAAAGTAGGCTTCTTCTTCTTCACTCGACTCAGATGAGTCGGAGTCACTGAGAGTCTTGGCCTTCTTGGCCATCAGGCTCTTCTCTGTCCTCTTCTTGTGGTATGAGGACTTCTTTTCCTCTCTTCTGCCACCCTCCTTCTTCTTGTGGGGGCAGTCAGCTATGACGTGACCTGGTTTGTTACAGCAGTAGCAAACAATGTTAGTAGAAATCTGTTTGTTCTGTTTAGAGGTATACTTGTCATGGCTACTTGAGCCTTTCTTTTGCTGATCACCATCATGTCATGATCTTCTGAATGAGGCATCCATGCCTCTCCACTGCTTCTTCTTGTTCAAGAATTTCTTGAACTATCGAGAGAGCAACGAGAACTCTCCTTCAGATAGTTCTGAGCCTTAGGTGCTTGGCTCAGAGCTTTCCTCTTCACTTACTTCTTTAGCAGGTGCTGGTGAGGCAGCTTTTCCCTTCCTTGAACTGTCAGCCTTAAATACAACCGATTTCTCTTTTGAGGAGAAGCGACTTTTCTCTTCTTTATCTTTTCTGGAATTGATCTGCAGTTCATAGGACATCAGCTTGCCAAATAAATTCTATGGGTCTGTCTCAGCTAGTCTGCCAAACTCCCAGATGGAACAAACTTTGTTGTCCCATTCTTTTGTGAGAGACCTCAGAAACTTATCATTCAGCTCCCCATTGGTGAAGACCCGGCCATACACTCTTAGGCCATTCACTATCTTGAAGAAGTTCTCAAAGGTATCTGCAATAGTATCCTTTGACCCTTGCTTGAAGGCTTCATATTTTTTGTTCAGTAGGGACCTTCTATCATCCCTCACTTCTTAGGTGACTTCCATTAGAGTAACTAGAGACTGCCACATCTCCTTATCCGATTGGCAGTGAATCAGATTCTGCAGCATGGAGTCATCGACTACACTTGCTATAATATTTTTAGCTTTCTTGTCCAAAGAGACAAGTGCAATCTCATCCTTATCTAGATCCATCAATTTCTTAGGAACCTTCTTGGTTGGATCTATAGTGGAGATAGTCATGGGGACGTAAGGACCTTCTTCAACAATCATGAAGATCCGGGGGTCCACAGCTTCCATGAAAAATTTAATTCTCTCTTTCCATATGGGAAAGTTATTCTTTGTGCATAAAGGAAGCTTGTCAAAATCTTGGACCTTGTCCATTGCTTGAATATCCAGTGACAACTTTCAAGAGGAAATTGATAAAGGTGTTAACCTTTTAACGACCAACCTCCCTCTGATACCAATTGAAAGTGTAAAGTTGTCAACCTAAATCACCTAGAGGGGGGTGAATAGGTGAATCGTGCGTCTATTTGCGGAATAAAAATTTAATGAACTTGCACAAGTAATCAAGCAATCATAGAAAGACAAGAAGATTTATAGTGGTTCCCCAATCTTTGGTACGTCCACTTTACCTCACCGATCTAGCAAATCACTAGACTCGGCTACTCCACTATCTCGGATTGTAAACAATCCTACACCTCGGAACCAAGTTCCTACAAACTCGATCCAAAAGAATCTACACTCGGAAGACGAAAACTTCCTACAAACTCGGAGAACTATGCTCCTACACTCGGATAAAATCTCTTACAATAATAGTAAAGAAATTTTTAATTACAAACAGAATAACTTTCTCAGATCTGGAAAAGTGAATATCTGAATCTTCTTCTTGAACTTTGCAGCTCTTTCAGAAATGTTGAAGAAGATGAGTAGATCTGATCCGAGAAAACTTTGACCAACTCGATCAAGGAGAAGATGAGAATCCTTGAACAGCAAGTCTTCTTGATCGACAATAGAAGAATCAATCTGATCGTGAGCGGAGACGGCGGCTTCAGAGATCTGAAATTAGAGACGACCGACGAGAAGGATTTTGAGTGAACGGACGGCCGCTTCTTACAAAAGATAATTGTTAGGGTTAGGTCTTAATGAAAAGGCCTTATATAGAATTACTCCTAACGGTCAGAAAAGACATTAATGATGACACGTGTCAAGTCATTTCAGAAAATCTGGCCGATCGGGACTTAAAAAAATTTCAGAAAAAAAATTTAGTCTGTAGTTCTCGAGAAGTAGCATTAGCTCTCGAGAACTGATTGAATTTCTCGAGAACTAAACTGTCTGGAATTTGAACTTAGTTTTCGAGACTTCAGGATCAATACTTCTCGAAAACAATATGGACTTCTCGAGAACTATAGCCTGACTTCTCGAGAACTATGAAGCTGAGTTTCTCGAGAACTGAGGACATCTCGAGAACTAATCTGGACTTCTCGAGAACTCTGGACTTCTCGAGAACTATAGGACTTAGAAATTTTTTTTGAAACTTTCTGAACTTCTTGAAGGGACTTCTCGAGAACTAAGAGTCGAGCTTCTCGAGAACTAAGAGATACTTCTTGAGAGTCATACTTAGAAAATTTTTCTAAACTGAAACAGCTAATCTTCTCGTGAACTAAACTCTTATTTCTCGAGAACTTCTAACTCTACTTCTCGAGAACTGAAAGGACTTCTCGAGAAGTGGACTTAAAATTTTTTTGAACTTTTTAGAAAAACTTTTTCTTCTCTTCAAGAGTCCAATCTTCATTCCATGGTCCAAGTGTTTGAATATGAAGTGTATCCCAATAGAGAGGCTACACATGAGTAAACACCTTGGATCACACAGTGAGGGATTACACTGTATGGTCCTGTGTTCAGGACCCACTGTAGACTGACATTGGTCTACACTTAGTAATGATGATCTGCAAACACACAACTTAAACAAGATATCAAATATAACTTAATTCATCTTAGTTCAAGGGTGACTTCAAGAAAATCTGGGTTATTGTGGATGCAATGCCCAACAGCTAGATTTCAAGTGAACTGTAAGGAATCTCACTATGTTGCTGCAAAGCGGATTTTGAGATACCTTAAAGGTACACCGAATCTTGGCTTATGGTACCCAAGAAGTAATGATAGCGAACTAATTTGTTTTTTAGATGCAGACTTTGCAGGTAGTAAAGATGATAGAAAGAGCACTTCCGGGACTTGCCAATTCCTTGGAAGGAGACTCATTTCTTGGAGCAGTAAAAAGAAAAATTGTGTCGCAATATCAACGGCCGAGTCAAAATACATTTCTGATGGCAGCTATTGTGTACAGTTTCTTTGGCTAAAGAACCAATTGGAAGACTACAATACACAAGTCAAATACATCCCTCTATTTAGCGACTCCTCCAGTGCAATAGCAATAGCCAACAACCCAGTCTCTCACAGCCAGACAAAGCACATTGAGCTAAGATACCACTTCATCCGGGAGCATGTGGAGCATGGGGACATAGATCTACAGTATGTTCCAACTGATAGGCAAATTGCAGACATCTTCACGAAGCCGATGGACGAGACCAAGTTCTCCTTCTTCAAAACTGAACTTGGTATGTTGAACAAAGAGGAATAGACAAGGACTCATTTCACAGCTCAGAAATCAAGGATAAGTCAAAAGGTTGGAATTTATCTAAGTTGAACTTCATCTCTCGAGATAGGTAATGACTACTCGAGTACTCGACAAAGACCACTCGAGAACTAAGTAAGCCACTCGAGCGCTATCACTCGGGTGTTGAACTTCTTCTCGAGAAGTAAAAAGATGCCACTCGAGTACTGTCATACCGCCACTCGAGTACCATCATTCCTTTACTCGAGTAATAAACTTCCACTCGAGAAATGGCCCGACATTTTCTGGATTTCTTTCATATTCTCATTTACGCAACCCGAAGTCCAATCCGTCGTTATCTAAGTTATGTTTAAGCTTAATTACTCTTAATCATCATTACTACGGTAATATAAATAGAAAAAAAAATCGGATTTCAAGGTTCTACATGAATTTTAATCCTCTATCTCTCGAAAGACTTTTCATATTCCGCCGTTGTGACAGAGCACGCCGTCATCGCCATCTTCTTCCAGTCTACCTCTCGCAGTTCTCTGAAGGATATGGTGTCGTCATCGAAGGTTGGGATAGGCAGTGAGTTAGTCGTCGCTGGGATAGCAGAAATTTCAGATAACTTCAGGAATTTGCTCATTCTACTCGACACAGCCGGTCTCACTTTTGTTCTACAGCAGCCGTGCAAGATCTTATTTCTAGAGGTAGAAGAATTTTTCAAGAGTGTTAAAGTGAAGAGGAATGGGAAGATCCTTAAATACAAGGTTAAGGGAATCAAGATTAAGCTCAATAAGACCTCTATTTCTCAACTACTTAGAATGCTCGTGGTTAATGAAGAAGATGATCTTCCAAATGAAGATAGTGACAGAGCTTGTAGTTTTTGTGGGATTTCAACTGAAGTTAATTTCATTTGAAGACCAGATCTTAACCCTGAGAGCAAACTTCTTGTGGACATCATTGGGAAAATTCTCCTATGTAAGACTAGTTCCATCAAAGACATTTCTAATGACATGTTTGATATGATGACAACAATTATCTGCAGAAAGAGATTTCAGTTTGGTAAGTGTTGAAGTTGGAGACCGGGCGGTCTGTCGGTCTGGCTTGGCGGGTTATTGACCGGGCAGTCTAGTGGTTTGCCTTCAGCGGTTTGGTTGCTGTGTTGAGGTCTGAGGTCCAAGCGGTCTAGCGGTCTGTTACTGGCGACTAGGAGACCGGGCGGTCTATCGGTCTCACATGGCGGCTTGTCTCTCTCTCTGGCAGTGGCCGAGCGGTTAGCCCTTCTGTCTAACCGCGCGGCTTGTTCCGGTCTGTTGTTCTAGCCGCCCAGATTTTTTTGTATAGTTTTAGTCCCACATCTCTTATTTGTATTCTCTCTTCTCTTCTCCATTCTATATAAGGGAGGCCATACCTTTGTAATAGATACCTTTTTCTGATAATAAAATTTCAGTTATACCATTTCCGGCATGTTTTAGTTCGCTTCTTACATGGTATCAGAGGAATCGATCCTTTCCTCCTGATTCTGTGCCCCTCTCTGTCCGCGCGACTTGCTTCTCCAGCTTGCGCCCTGTCCGCGCGGTCTCCTTATCGTTGCCCTCTGTGTGCGCGTCCTGTTCCCTTGTTCGCTGCGATCTGTCGCCTTGTTCGCCATGGCCTATCGCCGTGTGCCTTGCCTCCTCCTGTTTGCTCTTGCTCTGGTCGTCGCGACCTATTGCCTTGTTCGCTGCGATCTGTCGCCTAGTTCGCCGCGACCTATCGCCGTGTGCCTTGCCCTCTCTTGTGCTTCTATTCGAGCGGACTGTCTGCTTGCCGCTCGACTTCTTCCCCTCTGCTTGATACTGCGGCTTGGTCGTGGTCTTTCTGGCCGCTAGTGTTTGACATCTTGACCGCTGCAGTTCTTCTTCTGCCTATCCGCGCGGCTTGTTTCCTAACCGCGCGGCTTTCTATTGTTTGCTCTTATGGCTCTTTCTGATGCTTCCACTGTCACCACTCCTGCCGCCACCCCTGTAGCCAATCCGGCTCCGCCTCTACCTCCTACTCCTTCCGGGAACCTTGGCACCATTTCCAAACTTGTCGGCTCCAACTACCTGGATTGGAGTGTCTCTTTCACCTTTCTCCTTCGCTCGCAATGCGAACGCCACCATCTCGTTGATGACCCTCCTCCTACCACTTCACCTCTCTTTGATGACTGGGATGCGAGTGACGCCCTTGTGCGTACTTGGCTCGCTAACAGTCTATCTGATGAGTGCCTTCCCGTCATCCGTCATGATGAGACGGTGAAGGCCGCTTGGCTTCATCTTGCTGCTTTGTATTCCAAAGGGGCTCAGACGTCCCGCATCTATACGTTGTATGCAGACCTCTTTGCCTGGCCTACCTTGTCTCCTGCTGCTGCCTACCAACAAGTTCAAGCTCTTGGGGCTGAGATTCTTCAGAATCGCCCCTTTTTTGCGGATCTGGCTCAACAACACAAGCACTTCCAGGAGCTTCTGGTTGTGTGTTATCTGCTCCGTCTTCCTGACACTTATGACATGATCCGCCAACAAATTCTGGGTGAGGCGGAATCTCCTACTTTAGATGCCATCACTGCTCGCATCGCCGCTGTCACCTCTCTCCTTCAGTGCCCGCTTTTGCCCGCTCCTTCTCCTCTGGATAACTATGCTCATCAAACTCAGCGGAGTGGCTTTGGTAGCCGCAATCATCAGTCTGGCGGATATCCTTCTTCCCGCTACCTCTGCTCTCACTGCGACCGCACCGGACACACTCTTGACCACTGCTGGACAAAGCATCCCCATCTTCGTCCCTCGGGTGACTCTTCCGCCTCCTCATCCAAGCCGTCTGCTTCCGTGGTCACATCATCAGGTAGTGCCCATGTGGTCACTCAAGGTAAATGGCTTATCGACTCCGGTGTAACTAATCATATGACGGGCAATCCTCCGTGCTTCTCTCTCCTCGAATAGCATGATCGGTTGCCCCCGATCCTCATTGCAGATGGTTCTCCCTCCCCGATTCATGGGTCGGGAGTGGTTCATGTTACTCCGTCCCTTCGGCTAGAGGACACTCTCTATGTGCCCAAGTTTCCGTGCAATCTGTTGTCGGTTACTTCTTTGTGCAAGCAGCTTCAATGTTCTCTAACGTTTACTCCATCTTCTTGTTCGTTTCAGGATCCGAGCTCCCAGCGGACGATTGCTACTGGGACTGAGAGCGGCGGCCTCTACTTCCTCGACAACATTTCCGCTTTGTCCGTCTTCTCTTCTTCTTGTACGGATCTTCTCCAGTGGCATCTCCGTCTCGGTCATCCTCCACCACAGCTTCTACATCAGCTTCTGCCCTACCTCCCTCCCTCCAATACTCCTCTCAACTGCGAAGCATGTCAACTTGGCAAGCATCATCGTTCCTCCTTCCCGCCGAAGCAGGGTCGGGGCTCTACCCGTCCGTTTGATCTAGTCCACTCTGATATCTGGGGACCTGCTCCTACCCTTACTATTGGTCGGGGTAGTTCTTATTTTGTAACCTTTATTGATGATTTTTCTAGATGTACTTGGGTGTATCTCTTACGAGATCGCTCTGAACTTTTTAATGTATGGACCTCCTATTATCATTTAATCAAAAATCAGTTTGGTATTGGTATTAAAACTCTTCACTCTGATAATGCTAAAGAGTACTTAAGCCATGATTTTACCTCTTTCTGTGTGCAACATGGCGTTATTCATCAGACAAGTTGTGTCTATACATCCCAACAAAATGGGGTGGCAGAACGCAAAAACCGTCACCTCCTCGATGTTGCTCGCACATTGATGACTCAAATGCATGTCCCTCGCTCATATTGGGGCTATGCTGTTCTTCTTGCCTGCTATCTCATCAATCACATTCCCTCCTCCGTTCTCAAGGGAAAAACCCCTTTTTCCATCCTTTATCCAGGCAAGGACCCTTTTCCTCTCCCTCTCCGAATCTTTGGGTGCACTGCTTTTGTGCATGCCCCATCTGCCACCCGTGATAAGCTCTCCCCTCGCTCCACCAAATGTATCTTTCTGGGGTACTCAGCCACTCAGAAAGGCTACTGCTGCTTTGATCCTGTTCTTCATAAGCAGTTCGTCTCCGCTGACGTTACCTTCTTCGAGAATGCCTCCTACTTCTCGGATGACTCCTCTTCTCTTCCCCCCACCTCTGATTCTCCTGTTATTCCGTTCGTTCCCTCGTCTCCTACTGCGATATCCGCCCCTCCTCCGTCTCCGCCCACTCCTCTCCCTTCGCCTCTCTCTCCGCCTCCATCTCCCTCATCTCCGATGCCATCGCTCTCTCCTCTCGGGCCAGCTCTCTCTGCCACGGATGCTCTGGATGCCGAGGAGCCCGCCGACCTGGATCTTCCTGTAGCTCTTCGCAAAGGGGTGCGGACGTGTACCCTACACCCCCTTGCTGTTGTTGTTTCATATGATCGTCTTACCCCTTCTCGCAGGGCCTTTGCACTGGCTATCTCTGCTACTACCACACCTCGTTCCTACCAGGAGGCCCTTGACATTCCTCACTGGAAGATGTCCATGGATGAGGAAATGGTGACCCTCACAGAGCGGGGTACCTGGACTCTTGTCCCTCCTCCCTTTGATACAGATGTTGTTGGTTGTCGCTGGGTCTTTGTAGTCAAATTTGGCCCAGATGGCACTGTGAACCGTTACAAAGCTCGCGTGGTGGCTAAGGGATTTACTCAAACCTATGTGGTTGATTACTTTGACACCTTCTCTCCCGTGGCTCGTCTTAGCACTATACGGGTCCTTCTCTCTGTGGCGGTCAATAAAGACTGGCCACTTTCCCAGCTGGATATCAAGAATGCCTTCCTTTATGGTGATCTTCAGGAGGCTGTCTACATGGAGCAACCTCCAAGGTATGTTGCTCAGGGGGAGACACGAGTATGCCAGCTACAGAAGGCAATCTATAGACTTAAGCAGAGCCCTCGAGCTTGGTTTGACAAGTTCAGCGGCATCGTGGCGGCCGTTGGTTTTGCTCGCAGCGCTGCTGATCACTCTCTATTTATTCGCAAAACCTCTTTGGGACTGGTGGTTCTTGCAGTATATGTTGATGATATTCTTCTCACTAGTGATGACCAGGAAGGGGTAGCCTTGACAAAGCGGCATCTTCGCCAACATCTTGTCACGAAAGATATGGGTTCTCTGAAGTACTTTTTGGGGATCGAAATCTCTCGGAAGCCCAACTCTTTAGTCCTCTCTCAGCGTAAGTATGCTCTTGATATTTTAAAAGAAGCAGGATTGACTGGGGCCAAACCTGCCCGGTGTCCCATGGCTGTTGGAGAAGACAAAACCTGGACAGATGATTCGCCTCTTCTTTCAGATGCTTCGCGGTACAGGCGTCTGGTTGGTAAGCTCATATACCTCACCGTGACTAGGCCTGACATTTCCTATGTTGTGGGCAAGGTGAGTCAATTCATGCAAGCTCCCAGGGAGTGCCATCTACAGTCCGCCTTGCGGATCTTGGAGTACGTCAAAGCAGCCCCTGGGAAAGGATTGCTCTTTTAGAAGAATGATCATATGAGGGTTGAAGCTTACTCAGATGCGAGTTACGCTGATGACAAAGGGGACCGCAACTCTACCTCCGGTTTCTGTACCTTTGTTGGGGGCAATCTGGTAAGCTAGAAGAGCAAGAAGCAATCTGTTGTCTCCAGGTCCAGTGCTGAAGCAGAGTATCAGAGTATGGCATCGACCACTTGTGAGCTAAAATGGCTACGGGCTCTCATGTTGGATTTAGGAGAGGTCTACAACCATCCTCTACCTATGTTCTGTAACAACAAGGCTGCTATATATATCTCCAAAAATCCAGTCTTCCATGAGAGAACCAAGCACATTGAGGTCGACTGTCATTTCATTCGTGAAGAGATTCTGAAGGAACAAATTTGCACCCCCTTCGTCACGTCTGAAAAAGAGCTGGCTGACATCTTCACCAAGCTAGTATCCGCCTCGTTTCTTCATATATGTGACAAGCTGGGCATGATCGACATATATGCTCCAGCTTGAGGGGGAGTGTTGAAGTTGGAGACCGGGCAGTCTGTCGGTCTGGCTTGGCGAGTTATTGACTGGGCGGTCTGGTGGTTTGCCTTCAGCGGTTTGGTTGCTGTGTTGAGGTCTGAGGTCCAAGCGGTCTAGCGGTCTGTTACTGGCGACTAGGAGACCGGGCGGTCTATCGGTCTCACATGGCGGCTTGTCTCTCTCTCTGGCAGTGGCCGAGCGGTTAGCCCTTCTGTCTAACCGCGCGGCTTGTTCCGGTCTATTGTTCTAGCCGCCTAGATTTTTTTGTATAGTTTTAGTCCCACATCTCTTATTTATATTCTCTCTTCTCTCCTCCATTCTATATAAGGGAGGCCATACCTTTGTAATAGATACCTTTTTCTGATAATAAAATTTCAGTTATACCATTTCCGGCTTGTTTTAGTTCGCTTCTTACAGTATGTTGATTCTAGACAAGATCAGGGAGAGCATTAAGGCTCCAAATTATGCTAGGATTATCTCTTTGATGTTGCATGAGATAAATCCAGAGGTGTTTGATTTCTTTAAGGGAACAACCCTCCATCATATGAAAAAGGTATCAATCTCTTCCATTCAGAGGTGGGAATTGAAGTTGTTGAACCAAGCCCAAGTTGCACAAGACCATAAGCAACAAGCTGTAGAAGACAGGACCCCATCTCCCTCTCTACCTAATTTTGTTGGCACATCTTGTGCAGCAGCTGAGGGGGAGCTTGCCTCTTCTATTCAGAAAGTCAGAATGCCTACTCCTCCTCCTGATACATCTCTCAATCTATCCACTTCAGAAGAATTCTAGTTAGATACTCAGCTATTTGAGACTATTCACTCTACTATAGAAGATATTAATAAGACGATTGAAGAGCTCAGCTCAGAATAGCCTATACCTCCCCTCCAAAAGGACCAAGCTGAAGAACCATCCAAGGAACCTACTCCAGTTCCATCTCCCTCTCCTATAGCATCTCCAGAGTCTCCTGCTGACCACTCCCCTACTGCAGAGAAAGAACAAGAAGAGACTATATTGTTTCCTCCTCCAGTTACTCCTTTTGCTACTGCTTCTACTACACCTGCTGCTTCTGATTTACTTGGTAAGATAAAGCAAATGCTTATGGATCAAAGGAAGTATTTTTATGATTCACTGAAAGTTGTTCAAGAAATATTCACTGCTCTGAAAAAGTAAATGAGTAGAGAATTTGCTGAGATTCAACATAACACTAATCAACTGAAGCACCTCTTCTAGATAGGTGGAAAAGCATTGGATCATATAATCACCAGTGTTTGTCAAGTGATGGACCAAGGAATTACCCTAGCAAATAATCAGATTCAACTTGAAAAGAAGGCCCAAGAGCACCTCATGAAGATATGTGAAGAGGTGAGAACTTTCAAAGATGATGTCATAGAGAAACTTAGTGTAGAAATCAGAAAGGGGGAGGAACTTGTGAAAGAACATGTTGAAAAGTTTGATACTAATGTCAAGACTCTATGGACTGCAAAAATGAATGTAATTAATAAAGTTGTACTAGCCCTGATTCAATCTATAAAATTCCATTCTTATGATACTGCTGTATGGGTACACCACCAGATTTTCCCAAATTTCTAGGTTGATCCTAATATCATTCCACATCATCTAAACCCTCTTGCATAAGTTCAGCCTGCTCAGATGCATGCTCATCCTACCTTTTATCCTATGCCTGAAGTGGAAGCTCCTCCTCCTCCAGAATCTTATGCTCAGGTATAGGAATCTGATATACCTCAAGACCTACCTGAAATTCAGATCCCAAAGAGAAGAAAATATGGAGATGGTGCCTCTGCCAGCAGATCATTTCCAAATCCTGACGCAGAGAAAAGGAAAGCCCAAGAATTTGCTGAAATCTGGATCCCAACTTCCAAATCTTTGATTCTTGATACTCTGAAGCTAGTAATGAATTACAATGAAAGCAGGACTAATCACTATAGTTATCATGAATGGGAATTATATGAGAATTCCATGACTAAAATAAGGATTTATGGTAGAGAATATGGGAGGAATAATCCAAATGCACCACCTAGACCTCCCAAATATTATCCCAAGCCATTCAGTTATCAAAGAAGGCCACAAGAAAAGCAAGACAAGCAGCATCAGCAACAAAAACAGCAACATCAAGGTAAAGAATGATCATAGTTATAAGATTGAGGATTGAATCTGTATAGAGCTAAAATCTTGAAACATTTCTAGTTATATAAATCTTTAGTTTTGATGATTCATTTCTTTATCTTTAATTTTCATGCATATCATTCTGTGTTTAATTTCTATATCTAGTTCTTTTTATTTTTGATATAATTCACCTTAGTGTAGAGGGTTCTGACTTCTACAAATAGGGGAAGATTGTTGGGTATTGTATCCACAATAACCTAGATTTGTATGAAGTCACCCTTGAACTAAGATGAATTAAGTTGTATTTGATATCCTATTCTAGTTATGTGTTTGCAGGACTTATTGCCAAGTTTAGACCAATGTCAGTCTACAGTGGGTCACTAAACATAGGACCATATAATGTAATCTCTCATTGTATGATCCATAGTGTTGACTCATGTGTAGCCTCTCTATTAGGATACACTTCATTTTCAAGCACTAGGATTGATGAAGGAAGACATGTAGCTATTTGGATTGACGAAGTAAAATTTTCTTAAAGCTGAGAATTTTCTAAGTGTTTTACTCGAGTGGAATTTTAGTACTGGAGTAGAAACCTTAGAAGCACTGGAGTAGGTCTTGTCTAAAACTCGAGTAAAGGAAGTGGTTCTCGAGTAGCTTTAATCTAACTCTCGAGTAGCCAAGCCCAGTACTCGAGTAGACTTTCTCTCTTTCTCGAGTGTTCAGCTTTTGGTTCTCAGAAATTTTCTAAGTTAAACACTCGAGTAGTCAAGTCTAGTACTAGAGTAGTTAAGCAGTTATTTCGAGTGACGGAAGTATAGTTCTCAAGAAGATTCTAACCACACTCGAGTAGCAAATCCATGTACTCGAGTATTTCATTTAGTACTCGAGTACTCCAGTTTCAGTACTCGAGTGATCAACCTTTCACTCCAGAATTTTCTCTAAGTCAAGTTCTCGAGAAGTTCAGTTTCACCTCTCGAGTAGTATTTCTACCACTCGACTGATCATTACTCCACTTGAGTGATTTCAAACTCTATCGAGAATTTCCAGAAATACCTCTTCTTGAGTAGTCAGAACTATCCACTCGAGAGCTAGTCATAGCACTCGAGTAGTACTATCCTTACTCGAGAAATCCTGTCATCTATTCAGAAAATTTCCTTAAGTCCCTGACAGACTATGTTTTGAATTCTTTGATATGACTGGTCCACGTGGTCGTCATTAATGACAAATCTAACCGTTGGGGAGATCTTATAATAGGTCGTGTTATTATGACTAACCCTAATAACAAAAAGCGCGTAATATTCTGTCATTCTAAAATTTCTGGATCGGCCGATAATTTCCAAATCTACAGAAGCCACCGCTCATCTTGAAGACCGCCAAGGCCATTTTCGATCCAGATCGACTTGCAGATCAAGAGATTTTTCAATCTTCATCTTCTCCTTGATCATGTGAGTCCAAGTTCCTCAGAACAGATCTAGCCGAGAGTCTTCTTCTACAAATTCTGATAAAGCTGAAAAGATCAAGAAAGAAGACCTACGGAGAGATTTCCAGATCTGAGAAAGAATTCACTGTTTGTATTTTCAGATTTCATTTTATTATTATAGGTGATTATTCTCCGAGTGTAGGGGTCTCGTTCTCCGAGTTGTAGGAAGTTTTCATCTTCCGAGTGTAGATCCCTTTTTGGATCGATTTGTAGGAACGTTGTTCCGAGTGGTAGGATTGTTTTCAATCCGAGAATAGTGGAGTAGCCGAGTTTAGTGCTTTGCTAGATCGGTGGGTGTAAAGTGGACGTATCCAAGATTGGGGAACCACTATAACTCTTGGTGTCTTCTGTATTTGCTTGGTTTATTTCTTGTGCTTAGATCGCTAAAGTTTTTATTCCGCAAAAAGATGCACAACTCACCTATTCACTTCCCTCTAGGTGATTTAGGTAGACAACATAAACGTTTTTCACTGGTGGACATGTTCAAATTCAAAATAATGTGCACCTAGGACCCAATAAAAATTGGGGTCCTAAGGTAAAGTAAACTCTAAATGCAGGTTAGTTCAAGTGAATATACCCCAATATGGTACTTGGACAGTGGTTGTTCCGGGCACATGACTGGGATAAGGAGGAACTTGAAGGAATTCACCCAAGTAAAAAATGGACCCAAGGTTATCTTTGGTGGTTCTAATAGAGGGGTAACTAGATGCTATGGTAAGATTACCAATGGCATAATCACTATCACAAAAGTGGCTTATATTGAAGGGATGCAACACAACCTTATATGCATAAGCCAACACTCTGATCTTGACTATGTTATTGTATTCCACAAGGATGAGTGCCTGATTTGGAGGTCAAGTGACCAAGAGGTCGTATTGACATGCACTAGGAGTGGAAATGTTTACTATTTAAACTTTTTATGTATGGACTCAGATTCTCCTATTTGTCTTGTAGCAAATGAAAAATTCTCATATTATGTCCAGTGGCACAAGAGACTAGCTCACTTGAATTATAAGACTATTGGCAAGCTCTTTAGTCAAGAGCTAGTTAGGAAATGTGAAATGCTCCAAGGATAACATTTACTCAGCTTGCAAAAAGAGTAAGCAGGCCAAAGCTTCCTTCAAGGGAATTAGTTCCAAAGACTCTGTGAGGTGTTTATACCTCTTGCATATGGACCTATTTAGTCCTATACCTGTTCATAGTCTTGGTAAGAAAGTCTACACCCTTGTGGTGGTTGATGACTATTCCAAGTTTACTTGTGTGTTCTTTCTCAAGAAAAAGAATGAAACCCTTGATATCTTCATCAAGTTTGTCAAGCATGTTTAAAATGAGTTTAACAATTTTATGGTCAAAATCAGAAGTCACCATGGAACTGAATTTCAGTGTGAAGGCATGACAGAGTTTTGTGAAGAGTAAGGGATTCATCAAGAATTTTCTTCTCCTAAAACTCCCCAGTAAAATGGGATTGTTGAGAGGAAAAATAGAACTCTCAAAGAGGCTGGAAGAACTATGTTGTGTGACACATCTCTCCCAGAATATTTCTGGGCTGTGGCAGTAAATACTGCATGTCATATCCTCAACATGGCCTCTATCACCAAAAGCCATAAGATGACTCCTTATGAGATCTTGAAGGGCAGAAAACCAAATCTAGGCTATCTCAGAATCTTTGGTAGTAAGTGTTATATGCTCCATAATGGAAAGTTCTATGTGACTAAGTTTATTGCCAAGTCCTTTGATGGGATCGTTGTTGGATACAGCAATCATAGTAAAGCATATATGGTATACAACTTGAAAAGCCAAGTTATAGAAGAGTTTGTGCATGCAGTCTTTGATGAGTCTGGCATGATTAATAGGGAGATGTCATGCTCCTCTTCCAGTACTATAGGTGAAGAATAGATGATGGACAATCTGACCACCAAGGAAGCTGCACCAGTTATCCAAGATGAAGTGGATACTCCAGAAGGTCTACAAGACACACTTGGAGCAGAGGATGATCAACAAGAGGATGATCCTGAAGCTGTTGTTAAAATAAGATTACCTCCAGCAATTAGGCATTTAAGAGACCATCATATTCACCAAATCATTAGTGAACCAAGCCAAGGAGTAGTGACATGAAGCAGAAATCTAAATATAGATATGTATTCAAGCTTCCTGTCACAAGTGGAGCCAAAGAAGTTTGAAGAGGCCAACATATATCAATTCTGGATAGTGGCTATGCAAGAGTAACTGAACCAGTTTAAAATGTGCAAAGTCTAGAAGCTGGTTCCCAGACCACATGGACATAATGTCATTGGAGTTAAGTGGATTTACAGAAACAAACTTGATGAAAATGACATTATAATTAAGGAAAAAAGCAAGATTAGTAGCTAAGGGGTATAGGCGGGAAGAAGGCATTGATTTTGATCAAACCTTTACCCCTATAGCAAGGTTAGAGGCCATAAGATTGTTCCTTGCATATGCTGCACATAAAGGATTCAAGGTCTACCAGATGGATGTGAAGTCAGTCTTCCAAAATGGTGACTTAGAAGTGGAAGTCTATGTTGAGCAGCCTCTAGGTTTTGTAGTTTCTAACTCACCTGATTCTATTTATAGACTTAGGAAAGCTCTATATGGGCTAAAGCAAGCCCCTAGAGCATGGTATGAGACTTTGTATAGCTTCCTCATTGAGAATGAATTCTTAAGGGGAAAGATAGGCAAGGCCCTATTTCTAAGGGATCTAAGGGTAAGATCATCCTAGTTTAGATCTATGTAGATGACATCATCTTTGGATCTACTGATGACAACCTCTACAAGAAGTTTGCCAAACTTATGCGGGGAATGTTTGAGATGAGTAGTATGGGTGAACTTAAGTTCTTCTTGGGAATCCAAGTAAGACAGACTAATGATGGCTTGTCCATATCCCAGTTTAAGTTCACTAGGTAGTCAATAAAGAAATTTGGTATGGATAATTCCTCCACCATGAGAACTCCCATGGGGTCAAGTATGCCCATATGCAAAGATGAGGCAGGGAAACCTGTTGATGAAACTTTGTATATGGGGATAATTGGTTCCCTTCTCTATCTAACTGCAAGTAGGCCAAACATCATGTATGCTACATGTGTTTGTGCTAGGTATCAGGCTTGCCCCAAAGAATCTCATTACTCTGCTGTAATGAGAATTCTAAGTATCTTAAGGGCACACTAGATCCTAGCATGTGGTACCTTAGGAATGGGGAGTTTGAACTAACTGGCAATTCATATACAGACTTTGTAGGCTGTAAAGAGGATAGGAAGAGCACTTCTGGCACCTGTCAATTCCTAAGTGGAAGACTAGTTTCATGGAGCAGTAAGAAGCAAACTAGTGTTGCAATTTCAACAGTAGAGTCAGAGTACATCTCAGTAGGTAGCTGCTGTACTCAGTTATTATGGATCCAGCATTAGCTCCAGGACTACAACCTTTAGATAAGTAGAAGTCCTTTATTTTGTGATTCGACTAGTATTATTTCAATTGCTAGGAATCCTGTCTCCCATAGCAGGACTAAGCACATTGAGATCAGATATCATTTCATTAGGGAGCATGTGGAATGTGAAGATATCAATCTTGAGTTTGTCCCAACCGACAAGCATGTGGCTGACATCTTCACTAAGCCACTAGATGAAGTAATGTTTAACGCATTCAAGTATGAGTTGGGTATGTTAAACCTGGTATAGCTTCAGTTGCTCCTCATTTAGTTGCAGGTTATTTTGTATCTTGCAGATGGAATTGTTCTTCAATAAAATAAAGACTCTTCAAGTAATATACCTTCAGTGGCATCATGATCAACTACTATCCAGACTGGTATAGACTAGATTTTCTACAAAAAATATAACAGATGATGCATCAGTTGAGGGGGAGCATGTCTAGCACTGCTCCAACACTCTCATATGGATCAACTGCTGCCAATTTATAATCAAAAAGTGCAGCAGATGATCAAACCCTTGCTGGATATTTGCTGAAGTCAAAAAGGGGGAGGAAAAGATGATCAGGTGTATGATCAAGAATGGTAGCAGCAATTCAGGGGGAGCAGGTGTGGTAATGTTCAAACCCTGCAGGCTAGGAGGGTGGTAACTATAGATCATTCTCCAATTATATGCTGTTTAAATTCTTATTGCTGCATATTGTTGTGTATGTTATTGACTCATTTTCTTAAGGGTTTTGACTTCCTCAAATAGGGGAAGATTGTTGGATCCATTGCCCACGATGTCCTAAATTTGAAGAATTCATTATTGTCAATGATATACAGAAAGTCGTATTTGATGAGTGCCTGAGTTCATGCATGCAGGGATGTCCTAGTAATAATGATAGGATAGGTAGCCTAAGTGGTAAGGTCAGGTAAACACTAACCTAAGATGTGGATAGACAGAAATCTGTCTAAGTCCACAGGAGTTGAGTGAGAACAACTCACTCAATGCCAGATGACTTATAGCGCTGAGTCAAGCCTATACAGTCAAAGCCAAAGTAGTGGCAAGCTGAGAAAGTGGCTAAGTCTTCAGGCATTAAGTGAAGTCAACTCACTCAATGCCATATAGCAAAGGCTGTAAGACATGCTAATGTAGTAAAAGCCTAAGAAGAAATTGGGAGAAAAGTGGCTAAGTCTATAGGATTTGAGTGAGTATCACTCACTCAACGCTATACTCTATATTCATTGAGTATTGCCTTGCTGGTTAAAGCCACAGAAAATTTGTGCTTATTTTTGACTAAGTCTAGAGGAATTGAGTGAGGCAAGCTCACTCAACGCTATGTGATAAAAGCATTTAATGATTCTCATCCAGTCAGATCCTGTGTTTTCAGACACAAAAATTTGACTAAGTCCAAATGCATTGAGTGGAGCTTACTCACTCAATGCCAAGTAGCAGAGAGCATGGCTAAGGCAAAAGGCGTTGAGTGAGGCATGCTCACTCAACATTCTCAATGCTAATTATGTAGAAAAGGATGAAGAATAAGCTAAGGCAAAAAATGTTGAGTGAGGCTTGCTCACTTAACGCTGTCAATGCCTAGATAGACAGAATTCTGTCTAAGTGTTTTGGCGTTGAGTGATGCTTACTCACACAACGTCTATTCTACTGATGCTCGATTTTGGTTAAGTCCACAGGTGCTGACGTCAGCAAAGTCAACAAAATCAACAGAGTAAACGAATTTCAAATCAAGTACGGAGAAGCTACACAACACGACAAACTCTGCCGAAGATCTACTGTATGTCATCTTCCATTAAAGCAAGGTGCAGCTGGAAGCTGCAGGTGGGTCCCACTTATTCCTAGAGCTATTGATCGGCTAACTACAAAAGGAAGAGATGGGCCAAGATGAAAATAACTTTTAAGGCTTTATTGATTTCAAAAGTTGCGGATGGACTTCATCTTCCTCGCCATTATTGCCGAGAAAAAGCTTGAAGTCTTCCTGTAAGAACCAAAAGTTCAGTGAGCTGTTGAATCTTCATCTACTACAACATATTCAGAAAGATTTCTGATAGATAAAGAGAGTAGAACTATCATTCTCCAGTGGGCTCAGTTGGTTGATTGAAGAACTCATGATCGAGCAGTTCATCTTCTTCTTCAGTAAGATCAGAATCTTCATTCTGAAACTCTTCCAGCAGAGGCAGAACTTCTTCCTGCTGCTGTGAAGTAAGATAGTGCTGAGACATCTCAGACCTAGTTGTTGGCACAAAAAAACATTTCTGTGACAAATAAATTAAATGAACCTTTCTCCTTGTAGGATCCAATTGGATCTGAGCTGTAGGGTCATTGGCCTGAGGTAGGGCAAATTTTCCTAAGTTGTAGGAGAGTATTACTCTTTGTATTGTAAGATCCTGCTGGATCTGGGCTATAGGACTTGGGATCAAGTCTGAGATAGGTGAGTTATTCTCACTGAGTTTTAGGGAACTTGTGCCTAAGATGTAGGATCCCTTGTGGATCTGAGGTAGGGATTAACATCATGTGCAGTAGAAGAGTCATTCTCTCAGAGGTAAGATCCCTAGTGGATCTGAGGTAGTGTTGTCCTCCCAGTCTGAGTGTAGGGCCTTTGTCCTGAGGTAGGTAATCTGCTGATCACTGAGTTATAGGCCCTTGTGGCTGAGTTATAAGTCTTGGAGGAGACTGAGAGGTCCTGAGGGATATGAGGTGAAAGCTCTTTGGAGCAGTGGTTTGGAGAAGTTCCTTGACTAATAGGAAGCTGGCAAGTTGGGAGGAGAGTGGATGTACCCACAAGTTGGGGAACCACTATAAATTTGTGTGTGTTTTTCTGTGTTATTTTCTTTATACGGGTACTTGAAAGGTAATTACTGCCAACACACTAAGTAACAAAGTAAATTAAAGAAAAGATAATAATAAAAAGGAGAAAACCTATTAACCCCCCCCCCCTTTAGGTTATAAGCTACCTTGTACTTAAAGACTTTCAGTACTATATAATGTAATTCCTCATTATGTAGGCCAAAGTGTTGACTCACGTGTAATCTCTCTATTGGGGTGTACTTCTATCCCAAGTATAAGAGAAGGCTCAAGAATGGTCAAAGCTTAGAATCAGAGAGACAGAAACTCTCCCATGTATAATTCGTCGAGTATGGTTTGGAATACTTGCCGAATTTGTCGAGTATCAGCTTGATACTCGTTGAATTCGTCGTGTATACCTACCTATACCCATCAAATTCATCTCTTATACTTAGGGTAATTTTGCTAGAGTAGTGAAAAATCTTTTAAGTAAAATTTGTCGAGTATTGTCGTCCATACATGCTAAATTCGTCAAATGTATCTAATGATACTCACAGAATTAGTCGAATATGCTAAGTAATACACGCCGAATTCGTCGAGTCCAGTCGACGCTACTTCTCTAGATTTTTCCAAGTATTATTCGTCGAATATCAAAGCGTTGAGTGCATTGAGTTAACTCGACAATATTCATTGAATGCTGCCTATGGCGTTGAGTGAACTCAAGTCGTCGAGTGTAACGGCGTTGAATGCGTTGAGTCAGTTAACCTATACTCGATGAATCCGTCTAGTATGCCAAAAGATACTCGATGAATTCGTCGAGTATGACTCTTTGTCATGGTATTGAGTGACCAGCCGGCCTGGGATGATTTGTTTAAGTCCTTTTTGCCGTATATCAAGATGAATTAAACGAGTATCATTATGATACTCGACGATACTTGACGAATTTGACTTAGGTCATTTTTCCGATAATTTTCAAAAACCAGTCTTGTGTTCGGTTTGCCATGCACAGTGCTTTTTAGGTTTCGTCTTTGGAAACTTTCTTTATACTGTTGGTAAGAAGATCTCTATAAATACCTAGGGATATTTTTCTTCCATACTTATCGTATTATTTCTAACATTTTGAATCGACAAGAACTTTCCTTAATGCGAAATCGTTGGCTGACTCCTCAAGTTTTGTGAATTCCGATCGGTCATCGACTACTTGTTGTGCACGGATTCATCTTATTCGACTTTCAAGACTTGATTTCTCTCTCTCTCTCTCTAAAGATCTATACTCCTCCAAATCTAGTCGTTCGAAGATTCAAGGTCCTCAAGATTTCATTTCTCCAAGTTTTCAAAAAATTCAAGATCTACTTTCTCGAAGAATATTGGTGTGAAGACTTGTAATTGTTTATATTGTGTAATATTCTTTTACTGATTGTAGGAGATTATTTCTCCGAGTTTGTAGATCTGTTTGTAAATCGAGTGAGTAGATCTGTTTGTGGATCGAGGTTATAGATCTGGTTGTGGATCGAGTTCTACGAGAGGTTGTTCTATGAGTGGTAGGAGCGTCATCTCTGAGTTGTAGGAGTTGCGGCTCTTAGGTGTATGCTAGAACCCTTATTTGGATTTATGCTAGGTTCACTCTTAGGATGTCTTGACCCCAATGTATAGTCAGGGTCTTGGTCTAGTCTAAGTTAGGTCCTTTTAGGTCAGGTTTGTGCAGACCAGCATTGTAGTGGACTCAGACTTAGACTCAGAAAGTTTATGTGGATTTTCTATATCAGTTCGACTATAGTCGAACTCAGCTCGACGATCGTCGATCTCCCATCGACGATCTCAGAGTATTATACTCTAAACTGAGCTCGACGATCTACGAGCTCAGGTCGACGATTTGGTTTTCTCAGAAGTAATCTCTGTTCTATGATAGCTATTCTTAGGTCGACGATCTCTTAACTCAGCTCGACGATCTCTGAACTGGGCTCTACGATTTTATGCTACTTTCAGTTATGAGTTCTTCAGATTGGGCAGAAGTATTTATTTTTGGTTAATGATCAATTTTCTTAAAGGCAAATATATTCTGATAATTAATGCTATTATTCCTAAGGCTGATAGCCGTATTTCTTGAAGCATTAGTATGGTGTTCACATAATATTTCTTTAGCATATTTTATGAAGGCAGATATGGAAGTGCATTTATGTTGCCAGCATTTCTAGCCGTTTGGGCTCCTAAAGTATTGCTGAATATTATGCATTGTCCAGGGAATTCAAATTCTTGCCGTTTTCTTATTCTAACTGAATTTATAATTCAGAATATAATAAGGATATACAAGAGAACAATCAGACAGACAGTCAAAGGATATACATGCAGAAACTTTTCTTCAGCAAGATAGATCATCATTATTACTCTTACTCCAAAAGATTGTTGCTCTGCTGTAATAAGGAAGAAGGAGAACCTTTTCAAAAATCTCTCTTGAGTCTTCTTCATTCCTCAAGTTTCAAGGATTCACAAAGATCTCAAATCTTTTTCAGTCTTCAGATCTAAGAAAGCTCTACTATAATTTTTTGAAGACCTACACCCAGGGCCAAGTTTCCTCTTCCTGAATCAACTCTACATCTCAGGGGGAGCTTGGACATTCTCTTCAATCCACATAGTCTTCTCACTTGATTGAGACAGAGAAGATTTCTTTTAATTTTTCCTTTTACTTCCATCTGTACAAGGTTATCTCTCCCTTCAAAAGTGAACTCTTTGTGATAGGGCACCTGAACAAAAACCTATTGGATTTTGGGCTCCTGATACAAAGCTCAAAGGGTCTCTAGATCTACCTGAAAGAGATCTTGTGGTGGTAGGGCACCTGAACAAAAACCTTTAGTGGATTCCTACCTGGGTGGTAGAAGAGTGGATGTACCCAGATTTGGGGAACCACTATAAAATTTCTTGTGTCGTCTGGATGCTTTGTGTTTTATTTTTTGTGATGTGGTGTGCTGTAATAGTTTATATGTCTTTCCCTTTATTATATAAGTATCATTAATTTAATTCCGCAATAAAACTAAACAAATTTTTTATACTCTATTCACCCCCCCTCTAGAGTAAAGTCTATCTATCCTTCACTTTCAATTGGTATCAAAGGGAGGTTTTCTAAGATTGTACAGGCTTACACCTGAACTTAAGATCTCTGATAGATATTCTTTTATACTCTATTGTTTCTCTATTATACCATGGCATAGTACAAGGATCTTGCAAGCACCAGACCTCCAGTTTGCAACTTGCAAAATTTTGGAATCTGGAAGACAAGAATCAGACTCTATATGAATTCTATTGATGATGATATTTATGCTTCTATCTTAACAGGAGTACCTCCACCAGCTTCCCCACCAAGTACTTCTACAGACATGACTGCAGTACCTCCTCCCAACTATAATGATGCATACAAGAAAGCAAAGATTGTTGATGCAAAATCCATGATCATACTGGCACAAACAATGTCTGATGACATATTTTAGAAGGAAGCTGAATGTGAATCAGCTAAGGCTATCTGGGATTCCTTAAACCAGATGGTTGTAGGATCAGCAGATGAAAGGAAGGACAGAAGAGCTCATCTCATCTCCTAGTATGAGAATTTTAAAAAGGAAGAAACTGAACAAGTCTCTGAGATGTACAACAGACTCAACATCATTGTTAATGAGCTGAAAATGCTTGATAAAGATATCTCAGTCACAGAATTAAATGACAAGATTCTCATGTGCTTTCCCAGCTCATGGGACTCTAAAATCTGTCTAATCATAGAGACCAGAAGCACTCATAAAATAAATATAGAATCAGTTCTAGGACAGCTGAAATCCTATGAACAGCTGCT
This sequence comes from Platanthera zijinensis, assembly GCA_039513925.1. NCBI lineage: Eukaryota > Viridiplantae > Streptophyta > Magnoliopsida > Asparagales > Orchidaceae > Platanthera > Platanthera zijinensis. Next base: position 77,182,040 of record CM077097.1, read on the forward strand.
AAAGACAAGAGAAGCTGAACAACAAAAGACTGCTACACCAACTAGAAATGAGCAAAATATTGCTTTCAAAGCTTCAGAAGAATCAGAAACTTCTCCATCAAATTAAGAGCTGATGAGTCCCTTTGCAAAGAGATTCTTCAAGATGGGGAGAAAAGAATTCAGAAGGAAATCATCAAGAAGTAATGATAAACCAAGGTATGACAAAACCCCTTCTAAAGAGGTTATCTATTTTGGTTGCAGGAAACCTGGACATATTCTTCCAGAGTGTCCAGAAAACAAGCACAAAGAAAGGAGAAAGACTCCAAGAAACACTCAAGCAAACCATCCTCTTATAAGCACAAGAAGAAGGAGAGAGGGTTTGTTGCATAAACATGGAGTGACACTAAAGAATAATCTTCCTCCAGTTCTAGTGAGGATGAAGAAGAAACAAAGGCCAAAGAAATTTGCTTGATGGCCATCAATGCTTCAGGACATGTTTAAGAAGAAGGAGAATCTGAAGAATGTTCAGATTGTGATCAGGTATGGGAAGACCTTGATTTTACTTCTAAAGAATTTAAACATGATTTTAAATCTATGTGTAGTGATCTAATTAGATCTGAGAAGGAAATCAAACTTCTCAAAGATAAACAACTTTACTATGATAGCTTGGTATCAAAAAATCTCAAATTGAACAATGAAATAGATCTGTGTAATGAACAAATCAATTTTCTGAAAATTGAATTGAGTAAAACAAAACACCTAGAGGAATAACTGAATGGTAGAAGTAAACAACTAGTAGAAATTACCAGTACACTTAATGCTAGACTTAATGGAAGTAAGTTAGGATTAGGTGCATCATCCAGTAAGACATCCAATAATTCAGAAAAACAATCTTTCACAACCTATAAAATTTATTTCAGATAAAGGAAAGAAAAATACAGAACAAATTAAAACAGTAAACAAAATGTTAAAACAAGTTGAGATAAATAAAGAAAAACAAAAAAGCTAAGTCAGAATAAAAATCGTCGAACCAAGATCGACGATCTCAGCATTATTCGTCGAATGACGATCGACGATCTCAAAACCCAAAGATTGAGTTTAAACACTCTACAAACGGGGATCGACGATATCATTATGTATCGTCGAATAGAGATCGACGATCGTGGAACCCAGATAATAGCCACTATTATTCTGAAAACCAAGATCGACGATATCAATGCTGGTCGTCGAACGCAGATCGACGATATCAATGCTGGTCATCGAACGCAGATCGACGATCTCAACATAAATCGTCGAATCCAGAGCAATTTTATCAAAATTATAATTTCAACAAAAATTTCTATAAGAACTCTAACTCCAAACCTTTCCATCCCTTTACTAACTAGATAATCCCACCTAGGAGATTTCATCCCTTAGGCTATAAAAGTCAACCTGAATACTCTAATATTTCAAGCTTTAAGTATGAAAAGAAGCTAGGACCCAAGGTTACCTGGGTCCAAAATATATGAGTTGTTATTTTGCAGGTGAAGACCTATCCTACCATAGAAGATAAGTGGTATCTGGATAGTGGGTGCTCCAAGCACATGACAGGAAACAAGGAAAATCTGAGTAACTTCAAGGCAAAGCTAGGTCCAAAAGGTATATTTGGAGACTCAAGCTTTGGTTAGACAGAAGGATATGGAGAATTACACTTGGAGTTATCACATTCAAGAAAGTGGCTTATGTAAGTGGCCTGAAACATAACTTGATATCCATAGGTCAGCTATATGATTCAGGTTATGAGGTATGCTTCACATAATCAAAATGTAATATTTCTTTAAATAGCAATATTATGTTATCAGGTATAAGGTTAAGCAATATTTACTTAGTTGATTACAATTCTGCCTGTTCAGAAATTTGCTTGTTCAACCAGGTTAGCAATAATAATACCTTGTTGCATAAAAGGCTAGGACATATAAATCTTAGAAACATTGCTAGGTTATATAGGAACAACCTTGTCAAAGGATTGCCCACTTGCCCCTACAAGAAGGAAAACATTTGCAAGGCTTGTCAAGAAAGAAAGCAAACTAAAAATAGTTTTAAATCAGTTAATAAGAGTGATTCACCTAGGATTTTGTATCTGCTTCATTTGGACCTTTTTGGACCAATTGCTGTACAAAGCCTGGGAGGGAAGTTCTATACTTCTCTAGGTTCTCTTGGGTTTTATTCTTGAGAAATAAGTCTGATAACTTCAAAGTTCTTACAGATTTTATAAAATGCATAAAGATTTAGTACTCTACTCCAGTTGCATTGATCAGAAGTGATCATGGCATTGAGTTTGAATATCTTCCTATGCAAGAATTCTGTGAGAAGGAAGGTATCAGGCGCTGCTTCTCTGCTCCCAAAACTCCTCAAAAAATTGGGTAGTTGAAAGGAAAAATAGAACACTCGTTGAAACTGCAGGCACATTGCTTATTGATGCTCACATGCCTCTATCCTATTGGGCACAAGCTGTAAGCACATCAAATTATGTCCTGAATAGAAGTTTGATACACAAACTTAAGGGCAAGACTCCCTATGAATTACTCAAAGGAAGAAACCTAAAATATATTACTTTAGAATTTTTGGTTGTATCTGTTACATACACAATAATAACAAAGATTATCTTAGAAAGTTTGAAGTCAAAGCTACAATGGGGATCTTTCTAGGATATTCCCAAGTTAGCAAGGCATATAGGGTTTTTAATAAATCATCTCTGAAAATTGAAGGATATTTACATGTTACATTTTATGAAGCTAATATGTTTTACAAGGAGAAGGAAGCTTCTACCAGTAATTATTTACAGGTACCAAATCTATGTAAAAAGTTTGATGATCTAAATCTCACTCAGAAGGTGATATCTCATCCATCTCCACAAATAGATGAAGACAGTGAAGAAGAATCTCTGGAAATTACTAAAGCCCCTCCAATAACAAACTTAATTCCCCAAGAGGAATTGGTTCATAATGCTGATGGTCGTGAATAAACTCCACCTTCTGACTATGTTACACTTAGAGATAATCCCATATATCAAGTGATAGGAGACATGTCAGTGGGTGTGCAGACAAGGCATCAACTTAACCAAGATGTGATGCATGCTTGTTTCCAATCTCAAATAGAGCCCTCATCCATTAAAGATGCTGAGCTAGATCCTCACTGGATTATTACAATGCAAGAGGAGCTCAATAAGTTTGAGAGATGCAAAGTTTGGAACATAGTTCCTAGACCTAAAGGACATCTAGTTATTGGAACTAAATGGGTCTTCAGGAATAAATTGGATACTCAAGGAATAGTTGTCAGGAACAAAGCAAGACTAGTGGCACAAGGGTATATGCAAGAAGAAGGTATTGATTATGATCAGACCTTTGCACCTATTGCAAGGCTTGAAACTATCAAAATTTTCTTGGCTTATGTTGCTCACAAGAAATTCAAGGTATATCAAATGGATGTCAAAAGTGCTTTTCTCAATGAGGAACTCAAGGAAGAAGTATATGTGGAACAACCACCAGGTTTTATCTCTTTAACCCATCCCTCTTATGTTTCCAAACTGCATAAGGCTCTCTATGGTCTAAAGCAAGCTCCAAGAGCTTGGTATGAAACCCTAGCTAGCTTTCTTTTAGAACATAAATTTTATAGAGGCATTATAGATAGGACTTTATTTATAAGACATCATCATGATAAGATTCTATTAGCTCAATTATATGTTGATGATATTATATTTAGATCTACTGATTCTAAACTTTGCAAAAGATTTTTTGACTTGATGCGCTCCAAGTTTGAAATGAGTAGCATGGGTGAACTTTCTTACTTCCTTGGTCTTCAAGTCAAGCAAGCTCCAGATGGCATCTTCATATCTTAGTCCAAGTATGCTAAGGAATTAGTAAAAAGGTTTGGGATGGCTGATGCCTCAGCTATGAAGACACCCATAGCTTCCAATACAGTAATTGATTCTGATGAAAAGGGTAAACCTGTTGATCAGAAAAATTATAGGGCCATTGTTGGGTCCCTATTATATCTTACTGCAAGTAGACCTGATATAATATTTGCAATATGTCTATGTGCAAGATTTCAAGTCAACCCTAAAGAATCTCATTTAATTCTCCTCAAGAGAATTTTAAGATATTTAAAGGGTTGTCCTAATCTAGGACTTTGGTATCCTACAGAGTCAGAATTTGAATTATCTGGATATTCTGATGCTGACTATGCTAGATGCAGAGTTTATAGGAAAAGCACTTTAAGAACTTGTCAGTTCCTGGATGATAGGTTAGTATCCTGGTTTTGCAAGAAATAATCTTCTGTGTCTACATCAACTGTAGAAGCTGAATATATAGCAGCTGGTAGTTGCTGCTTACGGATCTTGTGGATTCAAAATCAGCTACTAGATTATGGTTACTTTCTCAAAAATACCACCATATTTTGTGACAGTACCAGTGCCATATCAAGTGCACAAAATCCAGTCCTGCATTCTAGGACCAAGCATAGAGAAATAAGGCATCATTTTCTTAGAGATTGTGTAGACAAAAATAAGATTAATCTCAAGTTTATCCCCACTGATTTTCAAAGAGGAGATATTTTTACCAAGCCTTTGGATGAGCAAAAACATATATTCTTTTTGAATCAACTTGGAATGATAAATGGAATGGATTAAAATTGAATTTTGTCTTTGTAAAGATTTGATGAACGATCGTCGAACAGAGATTGACGATCTTCGAACTCATCTTGAGCTCAATCATCGACCTAAGCTCGACGACAGCTTTGTGTGAAGATAAAAATCGTCGATCGGAGTTCGACGACTTTGATTCAGTAAATTAATCGTCGACCTAAGCTCGACTATCAATTTACCCTACTAAAATCTGAGACCAATGATACTATTTATTTCCAAATTAATCGTTGACCTAAGATCGACTTTTGTGATTTTTTTGTCGGACAGAGATCGTCTTTTCATATTACAAAAACCTATGTGTAGGTTTCTCTTCGATCTCTGTTCCGCGCTTTCATAATTTCCCTTTGTTCATGATTTCTTCTCTATTCAGTCTACAGGTTTTCCATGGCAATTTCTCCAGCAGTTCTTTCAGCAATTAAGTTCAACACTGGCTTCGATGTCGACTTCGAATCATTCAGTCACTGTGATCCTATTTTTCAAGAAATGATACAGTTATATGATGATCAGGGCTTGAAGATGTTCATGACTACAAGGATAAAGTTATCTGTCATAGAAATCAAAGAATGTGTTTTCTCTTCTTCAACTGATGACGGTTCAATGATCGGATCCATCTCAGGACAGCACGTGACTCTAAACCCTGCGATTCTTACTGAAATTTTTGAATTGAAAAATGGAATAGATGAGCTAGAATAGGATAGCTCTGAGTATAGCAAGATTTTATTAGAGATGGGTCATTCTGAGGGCATCCCATCTAAGCTTTTAAAGAAAAATTTATCTATTGCTTTTAAGTTTCTTGCTGATTTAGTTGGCAAGGTGCTGCTGGGTAAGCATTCAGTGCATGACAATATAAACAGGCAACAGTTTGCCATTATGTCTTCCTTAGTTAATAAAAAGTCCATAGACTGGGCTGGATTGTTCTTTGATTTAATTAAGAGAAAGAACATTAAGAAGGAAGTCTGTCTAGGAAGGATTCTGGGAATCTTCCTTCAGAAGAAAACTCCAAAGCTGTTGGTTTATTCAACCATAGCCATCAATGCCAGCAAGAGGTTGGACTCCTCCTTGTTTGGAAAGTGGGAGAGGACAATTCAAAAGCCCTCCAAGGATGGAACTTCCTCAAACTTATCTGAGGACACAAGGGCAGTAACAACCACTCCTCACCCTAATTAAGAAGTTCCTACTCCTCCTCCTCCTCCAGCTTCCCCAGTCATCCCTAGAGTCTCTTCTATCCTTAATACTGTGATTCAAACCTCTACTTCATCCCCATCTATCATCTTTTCTTCTACTCAGTCACCACTTCCCCTCCATCCTATTGAATCTCAAAACCTCCAGACCATATCTTTTCCAAATTTTGACCTACTCTCACCACACTCATCCCCTTCCCGTCAAAATGATTCACCCATCAACATTGAAGCCACTCCACCAAATTCTCCACTCAATTCCCCTCTAAACTCTCCCAGAAACTCACCTATTCAGGATGAAATCATGACTGATTTCACTCATCCTCCTTCTCTTCATTCTGTCTCAACTCAGACTCCAACTGAGTTTCTTCAAGTTGATCCCTCTTTTCTTTCACATCTTTTGGAGCTCATCACTCCAACTCTCAAAACCTTAATAGCAGAGGCTATTTCACCTCTTGCTCTCTCTATATTAACTCTATCTGCTTCCCTTGCTACTTCCACTGTCCCTTCTTCATCTAGGGGCCTGGTTCCAGTTTTCACTGAAACCAGGCAGGGGGAGATGTCTAATGAAGATGCAGCAGGTTCAGCCTCAGCAGAACTTCAAGATCAGTCTCCTCCAGCAGTGGAGGAAGAAGAAGCTTTTCAGAAATTCTGTACAGATATAGTTTCATATTCAGACTTGTTTACTTCAGATGAGGACACTAATGTGTCATTACCTACCATCTCTAGTGGTGATTGTTTCATCAATCCCACCATTGATCTTCAAATTCTTTTGCATTCTTTTTCTATGTTTAAAACAGTTCTGCCTCTAGTGGATTTGTATACTTCCAAGGTCATAGTCTGTTATACCAGACCAATGAGCCCCCCAGCTGTGGAACATCTCTTGCATATCAAATCAGTTCTAATCAGTACAGAAATTCAGACAGTTACAATGTGTACAGATATGACATCTCCTATGGCTGTTGAGCCTATGTCTGTTATAGGAGATAAGGATGAGCTAGATGCTCTCTTAATTGTTGATAAACTGATTCATCAAGTGGTTGCCAGAAATTTGAGTTCAGCCCTAGAGACAAGTTTAATAAACTTTTGTGAGCCAAGTACCCCTATTGATGAAATTTTCTCTATGGATATTGATCCAGTTCCAAGTCCTATTGGACCCTCCTATCCAATAGATGATAGTCCTCTTCCCTCTCTAGATGATCTTATTGCACTTGATATCCAGGAAGAAGCCAAAGAGAAGGGTGCTAAAATGATTACTATCAATCAAATATAGAAAATAAATAAATTGTATGACAATCCTCCTGATTCATCTGATGATGATTCAGAGGTTTCTGTTTCTAAGAAAAAGAAAATATCAAAGAAAAGAAAGGCTGCTCCTAAGGTTGCACCCAAGCCAGGCAATACAAATGATACTCCTTATTACATTTTGAAAGGAATCTCACCATATCCAGGCATGGAAAGCTGGATGTGGTTATCTAAAAATGAGCAGAAAGTCAGGAAGAAGAGCGGGAGATATTCACCTCCTCCTCAGAAGTTCAGAAGAGGTCCTCCTCCTCCTCCTCCTCCTGCTGGTGCTTCTAGGGTTACTTCTCAAGCTTCTAATGTATCTTACAAGCAGTCCTCCTTCACTAGGGCATATCAAAGGCAGGAAAGATCATCCAGATCTCAGTCCAAAGAAAGCAGTCAACAGCAAAAAAAATAAGAGTTCCACAGAACAAGTCAAAGAAGTTATCTATCAGAAACCCTACTTCTCTCCTCCTTAATAACAGAAAGTTCTACCCAAAGTATAAAAGACAGCCACCTATCAGTCCAGAAGACATGATGAGTCTCACAAGCCCAAGGAAAAGTATAGTGAGGCTGCTCCTCCAAGATCCCTTTATTCTCAGAAAGATGATCATCATAGTACAACAAGCATTCAGGCTCAATCCACTCAGTTCAAAGCAGTTTCAGTGTTTCCACCTCAAGATGATCAGCCACCTATTGAACAGGAAGTTGATCCTAACTTTAGTATGGCCAGGTTTCAAAAAAATTATTAGTCTTTCATAGATTAAAAAAGTTGTAGAAGAAGGAGAAGATCCATCTAGGTTTACTACAATGTCCTCCTATAGAGAAAAAGAGTTGGATAAACTCTAAGTTAGCAAGAAGGTTTTCAATCCAGCTGATTATATGGCATTGCATCCAGAAGCAATTGTGCCCAGGACAAGCACTCAGACATCTCTTTGTGGACAAGACCCGATGACTTCTAAGAAGGATGTACCAGATCCTACCAGAAAGATAATCTTCTCTAAACCCTCCTTAGGTCCTTCTGATAATTTGTAGTTTGTACTCTGTTATGTTTTATTACTTAAACTAATTATGTACAATGCAGTGTTATAACATATCTGCTGATGTTATTTCATCCCTACAGATATTTATGGTCTTTGTATTTCTATTACTTTTCAGTTTTGTTTTTGAGTGACCTCACACAAATATGGGGAGATTGTTGGAACCCTTGTTTGGATTTATGATAGGTTCACTCTTAGGATGTCTTGACCCCCATGTATAGTCAGGGTCTTGGTTTAGTCTAAGTTAGGTCCTTTTAGGTCAGGTTTGTGCAGACCAGCATTGTAGTGGACTCAGACTTAGACTCAGAAAGTTTATGTGGATTTTTTATATCAGTTCGAGTATAGTCAAACTCTGCTCGACGATCGTCGATCTCCTATCGACGATCTCAGAGTCTTATACTTTGAACTGAGCTCGATGATCTATGAGCTCATGTCGACGATTTGGTTTTCTCAGAAGTAATCACTGTTCTACGATAGCTGTTCTCAGGTCGACGATCTCTTAACTCTGCTCGACGATCTCTGAACTGGGCTCTATGATTTTATGCTACTTTTAGTTATGAGTTCTTCAGATCGGTCAGAAGTATTTATTTTTGGTTATGATAAATTTTCTTAAAGGCAAATATATTCTGATAATTAATGTTGTTATTCCCAAGGCTGATAGCCGTATTTCTTGAAGCATTAATTATGGTATTCACAGAATATTTCTTTAGCATATTTTTATGAAGGCAGATATGGAAGTGCATTTATGTTGCCAGCGTTTCTAGCCATTTGGGCTCCTAAAGTATTGTAGAATATTATACACTGTCCAGGGAATTCAAATTCTTGTCGTTTTCTTTTTCTGACTATATTTTTAATTCAGAATATAATAAGGATATACAAGAGAACAATCAGACAGACAGTCAAAGGATATATATACAGAAACTTTTCTTTAGCAAGATAGATCATCATTATTACTCTTACTCCAAAGGATTGTTGCTCTGCAGTAATAAGGAAGATGGAGAACCTTTTCAAAATTCTCTCTTGAGTCTTCTTCATTCCTCAGGCTTCAAGGATTCACAAAGAGCTAAAATCTTTTTCAGTCTTCAGATCTAAGAAAGCTCTACTATAATTTTTTTAAGACCTACACCCAGGGCCAAGTTTCCTCTTCCTGAATCAACTCTACATCTCAGGGGGAGCTTGGACATTCTCTTCAATCCATATAGTCTTCTAACTTTATTGAGACATGGAAGATTTCTTTTAATTTTTTCCTTTTACCTCCATCTGTACAGGGTTATCTCACTCTTCAAAAGTGAACTCTTGGTGATAGGGCACCTGAACAAAAACCTATTGGATTTTGGGCTCCTGATCAAAAGCTCAAAGGGTCTCTAGATCTACCTGAAAGAGATCTTGTAGTGGCAAGCCACCAGAACAAAAACTTGTAGTGGATTCCTACCTGGGTGGTAGAAGAGTGGATGTACCCAGATTTGGGGAACCACTATAAAATTTCTTGTGTCGTCTAGATGCTTTGTGTTTTCTTTTTTGTGTTGTGGTGTGTTATGATAGTTTATCTGTCTTTCCCTCTATTATATAAGTATCATTAATTTAATTACGCAATAAAACTATGTTGGTACCCTAGATGTGATTTGGCTTATGTGATCCCCTTGCAGCCCTCTCTTGATCTATATAATTTATATATGATCCTGTTTAATTATTGCTTAGTCTCCCTAGGGCAGTATATGACTGGCCTAGAGTTTAGGCTAGTAGTTTCTAGATGTTTTTGTGATTAAGGCTTTTCCGTTCGACCATCATCGAACGAGGCCTCGCGATCGTCGATCATTGGTCGACGATAGCAGGGCTATTGAATCATTGAAGTCAAGACAATTATCGTCGACCGTTGGTCGACGATCTCAGAGCAAGCTTACTACGCTCTGAAAGTTGGTCGACGATCTGTCATCAACAGATCGACGATCGTGTTCTTGCTTCACGATTTCTGTCTCGACAGATATTTGCCTTTGCTGGTCGACTATCTGTTCGCTGGTCGACTATCTGTTAGCCGGTCGACGATCTATTAGCTGGTCGACGATTTCTGGTCGACGATTTCCGTTCCGACAGATTCCTGCTATTAGTCGACGATCTGTTTGCAGGTCGACGATCATCGAACTCCTGTTCGACGATTTCTGTCTGTTTTTATTTATTTGTATTTATGCTATTCCTTGGTTTATTTCCAAGTGTGTTAGCTTGTGGTTAGAAAGATTTTCTGAAGTTATTTGTTGCTAAATTTATGGCTTAAATTCAAATGAATTATTTACAAAATATGTCAAGCATAAATCACGGGATTCAGTATTCTTGATAAAGCATTTTGTCCTATTATACAAATTGCGTTGACTTTATCTTTCCAGCTTGTTTTCTAGCCGTTGGTACTATGTACTATTTCCAAGAATGGTACGTCTTTATGCTGAGATATTTTTCCCGCTTATTTTATTCCTTATTGGGACTGACAGAAAGTTAATAGGTCATTCTATTCCTATTGCTATATTCTATTTTTGAGATAATCTGTTGCAGGGCTCGAGAATTCAAATCAATAGAGCCGTTCCAAAGGAAAAACGTGAAGACATATTTAAGAGAGATTCTTCTCTCAGCAAAAAGAAGAAGTTACAGACACAGAGAAATATTATTCATTCGCTCAAGCATCATCAGAGTAGCTCTTCACAATCTCACAACAAGAAGAAGAAAAGTTTTCCTGAAGCAAAAGCCCAGAGCAATCATCTTTCTTTCTCAAGTCTCCTGAGCATCTGCTTAGAGTTTTCAAGACTTCAGAAAGAGCTCCCGTTCTGCTTCAAGTGCTCCAGAATCTTAAGACCTGATAAAAATCAGTCTTCAGATCTCTGAGGATTTAGTTTCAGTTTATCTGAAACTCCTTCATCCTGAAGCAAAGGCTTTCCCTGGACTTTCACTGAGCCAGGGGGAGACTTTGATTCTTTAGAGAATCCACAAGTCTTCTCTAATCTGTATTCACAACAGAGAAGATAATCTAACCCTCTCAACCCCTTTGTAAAAAGAGTTTGTTCACACCTCTTCAAAAGTGAACGTTGGTGACAGGGCACCTTATCAACAACCTGTGGTTGAGCATCCTTATCAAAAGCTCAAAGGGTCTGTTTGATCTACCTGAATCAGATCATTGGTGGCAGGGCACCTTAGCAAAAAACTGTAGTGGATTCCTACCAGGGTGGTAGAAGAGTGGAGTACCTATTAAGAGGGAACCACTATATATCCTGTGTCCATCTGGTTATCTTGCTTATTCATCTTATTCTGTGGCTGTGATAGAACTACCTAGGATTGCTAGTTGCTGTGATAGGCTTATAGTTAAACTGAAATTTCAGTTAACTCTCTCACTTATGCACTTCACTGTGTTAGGCTCTTAGGGTTCAAGTATCAGATTATTTTATTCCGCAAATCAACTCCAAGGGAGCTGACTAGTTATTCATAAAATTTGAATACTCTATTCACCCCCCCCCCCTCTAGAGTAGTTTACAACTTATCCCCTCACTTTCAATTGGTATCAGAGGGAGGTTAGCTGTTCATACAGGCTAACACCTGAGTTAAAAGATCCTGTGATAAGTTGTTTCCTGATACCATTCACAAACACTTTCACACATGGCCCAGTCTAAGGATTATTCAAGCACCAGACCTCCTGTATGCAACTTATCCAAGTTTGGCATATGGAAGGCCAGGATAAGACTATACATGAATTCTATTGATGAAGATATTTTTTCTTCTATCTTGACAGGACCACCTGCTAGGCCTGCTGCTGCTTCCACCTCTGCTGATCTCAGTGCTGTGCCACCACCTAACTATAATGAAACTTACAAGAAGGCAAAAGCAGCTGATGCTAAGGCAATGAATATCCTAGCTCAGACAATGTCTGATGAGATATTCCAGAAGCTGGCTGAATGCACCTCAGCCAAAGCTATGTGGGATTCCCTCAACCACATAGTTGCTGGCTCAGCTGATGAGAGGAAGGACAGGAGATCCAATCTTACCTCTCAGTATGAAAATTTCAAGAAGGATGATGCTGAAGACATTGACACAATGTACACAAGACTCAGTTCAATAATAAGTGAACTGAGGTCTTTGGACAAGGAGATAACTTTGTCAGAAGTAAATGACAAGATCCTGATGTGCCTTCCCATCTCTTGGGACTCAAGGATATGGCCCATCAAGGATGGAAGAAACACTGTGGAACTCTCCACAGAAGCTCTGTTGGGAAAGCTCAAGTCATATGAGCAAACTCTAAAGAGCAGAGCTGCTGCAATTGAAGTAAAAACTCCAACACCAACAAAGAAAGAGCATTCTCTAGCTCTTAAGGCTGCTGAGACTTCTGAAGGAAGTCAATCAAATGAGGAGTTACTGGCACTCATTGCCAAGAGGTTCTTCAACATGGGAAGAAGAGACCTCAGAAAGAAGTTCTCCAAGCATGAGGACAAGCCAAGGTATGACAAGACTCCATCTAAAGAAATCATTTGTTATGTTTGCAGCAAGCCTGGACACATTGCCCCAGATTGTCCAGAGAAGAAGTACAAGGAGAAGAAACATGAGAAAGAATACAGGAAGCACCACTCCAAGTCCTCATCACACAAATACAAGAAGAAGGACAAGGGATTTGTGGCTGCTACCTGGAGTGAAACAGAAGAGGATACCTGGTCCTCTAGCTCCAGTGATTCAGAAGAAGAAGAAGAGAAGAAAGCCAAAGAGGTCTGCCTCATGACCATTGATGCCTGCAGCTCTCTGTCAGCTGCAGAGAATTCTGAAGAAGAAGGAGACAATGAAGAAGATTCCTTTATGGAGGACCAGGTAATCGACTCATTTGACTTCTCATCTCCTGAGTTCAAACTAAAATTTAAAACTCTATGTTTAGATTTACTATTATCTGAAAAAGAAATTAAGTCACTTAGATTAAAAATAATGGAACTAGACATGGAAGGTACTGAAATAATCAGATTAGAAAAGGAATTAGAGAGCTCAAAAGAAGAAGTAACATTCCTAAAATTAGAACTAGCTAAATCTAAGAGGTTAGAAGAACAATTAAATGGCAGAAGCCTTAAATTATCTGAAATAACCTGTATAGCAAACACTAGGGTTGGTAATGATAAACTAGGCTTAGGTGCTACACCTAGTGAACCCATCCTCCTCACAAAGGAGAGATTTAGCACTCCAGTAAAATTTGTTTCCGAATCAGGAATGAAGAATACTGAGGAAATTGAAAAATGCAAGAAAATTCAGAATAAGATTAAGAAAGAGAATAGGAAGAAAAAATTTCTAGCTTTACAAAAGTCGTCGACCATTGATCGACGATCTGGACTTAAGCTGGAAAATAAAAATCAAACTTCCAGAACTTCAAATCCTAATCACCACCCCAGGTTGTTTAATCCTTTAACTGAATGGATTATCCCACCTAGGAGATCACACCCTTTAGGATATAAATCTAAGCCTGCAAAATCTTTTATATCTAGTTTTTCTTTTGTGAAGAATACTGGACCCAAGGTAACCTGGGTCCACAATGTATAACTGTTCTTTCTGCAGGTGAAGACCTATCCAGTCATACATGACAAATGGTATCTGGATAGTGGATGCTCAAAGCATATGACAGGAAAGAAGAAGAACCTGTCAGGTTTCAAAGCCAAGCTGGGACCAAAAGTTGTATTTGGGGATTCCAGCTGTGGACAGACTGAAGGGTATGGCAGCTTCACCATAGGAGCTGTAACCTTCAAGAAAGTAGCTTATGTCTCAGGACTAAAGCACAACCTAATCTCTGTAAGTCAAATGTGTGATGCTGGGTACAAGGTATGGTTTACTGACACTGCTTGCAATATTTCTTTAAATAATACTGTTATGTTAGCAGGTATTAGAATTGGAAATGTTTATGTTGTAGACTTTAATTCATCCAAATCTGAAGTATGCTTATTTAATGAAGTAACCAGTAATAATACCCTTTGGCATAAGAGACTTAGTCATGTAAATTTGAAAAACATTTCTAGGTTGGCTAAATACAATCTTGTACGAGGTTTATCTTCTTGCCCCTACAAGAAGGAAGGCCTTTGCAAAGCTTGTCAATTAGGTAAGCAAACAAGAAATAGCTTTAAATCAGTTAATAAAAGTGATTCTCCCAGGATTCTGTACTTGCTACATTTGGATTTATTTGGTCCTATTGCTGTACAGAGTCTTGGAGGAAAGTCTTACACTTTAGTAATTGTAGATGACTTCTCTAGGTTCACTTGGGTATTCTTCCTGAGAACTAAGGCTGATAACTTCAAGGTTCTTACAGATTTTCTAAAGTGTATACAGAGTGAGTATTCTACTCAGATTGCCTTGATCAGAAGTGATCATGGTACTGAGTTTGAGTCTCTTCTTATACAAGAATTCTGTGAGAAGGAAGGTATCAAACATAGCTTCTCTGCTCCTAGAACTCCTCAACAAAATGGGGTAGTTGAAAGGAAAAACAGAACCCTAATTGAAGCTGCAAGTACATTGTTGGCCGATGCTAACATGCCTCTGTCCTTTTGGGCTGAAGCAGTCAGCACAGCTAACTATGTATTGAACAGAAGTCTGATACATAAACTTAAGGGTAAGACTCCCTATGAGTTACTTAAGCAAGTGAAACCTAAAATAGACTACTTTAGAGTATTTGGTTGTGTTGCTTTTGTTCATAACAATAACAAAGAATACCATAGAAAATTTGAGGCAAAAGCTTCAATGGGAGTTTTTCTAGGATACTCTCAAGTAAGCAAAGCCTATAGGGTCCTTAACAAATCCTCTCTTAAGATAGAAGAGTCTGCACATGTCTCTTTTGATGAGACAGTCATGTATTATAAGGAGAAGGACTCTTCCTCTAATAGTACAGTGCAAGTCCTAGGAGTAAGTAAGGATTTGGAAGGTTTGAGACTCACACAAGAGAATCATCCCCAACAAACTCCTCAGGTTGCTCCCTCAGATTCTGAATCTGATGTAGAACTTCTTGTAGTTAAAGCACCTGTTCCAACAGTTGATCAAATTCCACATGAGGAATTAAATCTTGAAACTGTTGAAGATCAGATCATTGTTGAACCTACTGATCTTGTCACACTTAGAGATCACCCTGTATCTCAAGTGATTGGAGACATTTCAGCAGGAGTCCAGACAAGACATCAACTCAACAAAAATGTGATGTTTGCTTGTTTCCTTTCTCAGGTTGAGCCCCTAACCATTAAAGATGCTGAGCTTGATCCCCACTGGATTATAGCAATGCAAGAGGAGCTTAACCAGTTTGAAAGATGTAAAGTTTGGACCTTGGTTCCAAGACCAAGAGGCCAACGGATCATAGGCACCAAGTGGGTGTTTAGAAACAAGCTTGATGCCCAAGGCATAGTAGTTAGAAATAAGGCTAGGCTAGTAGCTCAAGGCTATAGACAGGAGGAAGGCATAGACTATGATCAGACTTTTGCCCCTGTAGCTAGACTAGAAGCCATTAGGATTTTCCTAGCCTATGCTGCCTATAAAAGATTTAAGGTCTTCCAAATGGATGTGAAGAGTGCCTTCCTCAATGGAGATTTAAAGGAAGAAGTGTTTATTGAACAACCACCAGGGTTTGTTTCATCAACCATACCCACTCATGTGTTCAAACTCCAAAAGGCTCTATATGGACTTAAGCAAGCTTCTAGAGCTTGGTATGAGACCTTAGCAAATTTTCTTCTAGAACACAAGTTTGTGAGAGGTGTAGTAGATAGAACCCTGTTCATTAGACATCATAAGGACTCACAACTGTTAGTTCAAATCTATGTAGATGACATTATATTTGGCTCTACTGATCCCAAACTATGCAAGAGGTTCTCTGAACTAATGCACTCTAAGTTTGAGATGAGCAGCATGGGTGAGTTATCCTATTTCCTTGGTCTCCAAGTGAAACAGAGTGTTGATGGCATTTTCATTTCTCAATCAAAATATGCCAGAGAGCTGGTTAAAAGATTTGGAATGTCTGATGCTTCATCAATGAGCACACCTATGGCCTCAAATGCAGTTATTGATTCTGATGTTAATGGCAAGCCTGTTGATCAAAAGAACTTTAGAGCCATTGTTGGTTCCCTGCTGTATTTGACTGCAAGTAGGCCTGACATAATGTTTGCTACATGCCTATGTGCTAGGTTTCAGGTCAACCCAAAGGAATCTCACTTAACTCTTCTCAAGAGAATTTTGAGATACCTTAAGGGATGCCCTAACTTAGGACTGTGGTACCCAGCTGAGTCAGGATTTGAATTAATTGGATATTCAGATGCTGATTATGCTGGTTGTAGAGTTGACAGGAAAAGCACCTCAGGGACTTGTCAGTTCCTGGGAGAGAGACTTGTCTCTTGGTTTTGCAAGAAACAGGCATCTGTGTCTACTTCAACTGCTGAGGCTGAATATATAGCAGCAGCTAGTTGCTGTTCACAGATCCTGTGGATTCAAAATCAGCTAGTGGATTATGGGTACACACACTCAAACACAAAAATTCTGTGTGACAGTACCAGTGCAATATCAATTGCTCAAAATCCTGTGCACCATTCCAGGACCAAGCACATTGAGATTAGACATCACTTTCTGAGAGATAATGTGGAAAAGAACAAGATAGTAATGGAATTTATATCCACAGACCTGCAGAGAGGAGATATTTTCACTAAGCCCCTTGATGAACAAAAGCATTTGTTCTTCCTGAACCAGCTTGGCATGATTAATGGTTCAGAGTAGTGAAAATTTGGTTAGTTTTGTTTTCTGTCTAAAATCGTTGAACGACTGCTCGACGATCTTCGACCAGGTCAGAACTATCGTCGACCAACCGTCGACGACAGCTCGTTCTGTAGTAAGGCAGAAATCGTCGACCAACTGGTCAACGATCTCTCCTTAGGTATCTATCGTCAACCAACGGTCGACGACAGATTTTCTATGCTGGGTGGAGAATCGTCGACCATCATTTATTGATCGACGATCGTGGTAATTGCGTGTAGTCGGTCGATGTTTACCAATTAGTCAAACATTGACTATCGTCGGTCTGTGTTCGACGACCGATTTTATTCCGGGATCGACGATCGCAGATTTGTTTCTAATAGTCGATTTAGGTCCGAAGATCGTCGTCCTTCCGCTCCGTCTTTTCATATTCCTTCTTCTGGCTTAGAATTTGCTCTCGAACTCTAATCCCGCGCGATTCTCTTCTCCCCTGTTTTGCTTCTCGATTCGCCATCTTCTCTCAAATCCTATGGCGATTCCTTCTGCTGTTCTCTTCGGAATGAAGTTCGACACTGGATTCTGTGTCGACTTTGATTCTTTCAGCCGATGTGATCAACCAATCCAAGATATTCTGCAGCTGTGTGAAGACCAAGGCCTCAAGAAATTTATGTCGTTCTCTCCTAAGATTCATATACCAGAGATTCGTGAATGGGTATATACTTCGTCCTCCAGCGACGACGCCATGACAGGAAAGATAAATGGCGAGGAGGTCATTCTGACTCCTGAAGTATTGACTGAGCTGTTTGGACTGCCAACAGGAACTGAGGACTATGAGCAAACTGCAGAAGAATATGGCCGCATGCTATCTGTGATGGGCCATGCTGAGGGTGTTCCAGCTAAGTTGCTAAAGATAAACCTGTCTCCAGAGTACAAGTTTCTGGCCGACCTGGTGGGCAAGGTCGTTTTGGGAAAACATTCTGCTCATGACAACATCAACAGGCAACAGTTTGCCCTGATGTCAGCTTTGGTGAATAAGGCACAGATTGCCTGGGGAAAAGTTCTGTTTGAACTAATAAGGAGAAAGAACAATCAGAAAGAAGTAAATCTTGCCAGGGTATTGGGTGTGTTTCTATATGTGAAAGCACCCCTGCTGCTTGTGTCTGCACCCTCCGCAGTCAACGCCAGCAAGAGGTTGGACCCCTCTCTCTTCAAGAAATCTCAGAGGATTATCAAGAAGTCAGCCAGGGTTGATCCTAACCCTCCTTCAGACACAAGGGCTGATTCGGCCGCTCTCCCGCTTACTGGGGAAGGCTCAGTAATCCCTCCTTCCTCCCTCTCTATCCCTGCATCCTCTTCTCCTGCATTACTTTCCTCTACAACACCTGCAGTGCCACCACAACATGCATCCTTCATTACACCTGCATCTCCACACCAGTCACCAACACCACAACATCTGGCAGCTTCAGCCAGTGTTGACATGGTGACTGCTACCATCCTCACGCATCTTTCTCAACATGAATCCCACACTCATGTTGATGTTCACCCATCTCCACATGACTCATTTGATCATGTGGCAGATCATCCTGCTTCCATTCCATCCACCTCCACATCATCAGCATTTCAGATATCTCCTGAATTGCTTGCACATATTGTCGAGCTCATTACTCCCTCCATCCAAAAAATGATTGAGGCTGCCAATGCCCCTCTCATTGCATCCATCAATGCCCTTACTCAAGCCATAAAATCATCTCATCCCTCTGCTGAGCCCTCTTCAGTAAGATGCATGACTCCAGTCCCCATTGAAGTCATGCAGGGGAAGATGTCTGTTGAAGTGGTCTCAGGTGATGCCCTGACCCTTCAGGACAATTCCTCTCTTCCCCTTCAAGGAACTGTAGAAGAACCTCAAGAGATTCCAGAGAAAGAACCAGAAGGTAAACCTTAAAACTTCCTCCAAAGGTTATAATCAGAACTTCAATTTGATATTTGTATCTAACAAAGACATTCACTCCCTAGTGAATCTAGTTTCTGAGGAAGAAGTTCATGAAAAAGAAAATGAGGAAGTCCCCATGGACACCTGTGAGTATGATGCTGCTCAACCTGATGGTATAGCTTTATTTAAGATTCTAATCAATTCAACTCCAACTTAGAGTTAATTTCTTATCCCTTCCTTTCCATCACAGCTGCTGATGACCTTACATCAGTATTACAAGTTGATGCTGCTAAGTCCTTTGATTCTGATAAAGACTTGGAATCATTTCTTAACTCAGACTGTGAGTTCTCACTCACATCTACTCCTTTTGCTCTTCCTCCTCAAGAGATAGTGGTCCCTTATAGACCTGAGTACCTTGATGACCCCTTGGTCAAAGATACTCTTTTCTTTTCCTGTATGGCACTCCTCTTGTGCCTTGCAGAGGTGTCTATCCCTGATGTCACTGAACATCTAGAAGGAATTATAACCTCCTTCCTAGATGCAAAGTGGTATCCTGTGTAGATCTTCAGGTAATCCTATCTATTACCTGTTATTTGTTCACCTTGGGGGGAATATTTTATTCCCACTTGGTTGTTAACCTATCTTTCTTTGCATGCAGGCACAACCATAAATGCTGCTGCTGCTGAAGACATCAACATCCCTGCTGATGCTGCTGCTGAAGAAATTGAAGATGTGCAAGATAGGGCAGACAATGCTCCCAAGATGACTGAAATGGACTCAAGCTCAGGTACTCTAAACCTAGAACAATTTATAGCCTTTGTGGCTGAGAATATTGCCTCTGAGTACATTGAAGGGTTGGCTAATTATCATTTGGATTCCCTAGCCATCTCTCTAGAGAAAGCATCTGCCCCTGCAGATATCGTCATCTTTTCTCCACCTATCCTTACCTATCCTCTATCCATTCCTTCTATTGCAGAACTGGTCCCCAAGACAGTTCCTGAGTTGTATCCAGAATCAAAACTCTGGAAGAGGTCTCCAAATGTGGATCTTGATGCCCTCCTTAGGCAAGATGCAATTGAGGAAGCTAAAGAGAAAGAAGAAAGAGAAAAGAAAGACAAAGCTGAACTTGCTGCCAAAGATCCATCAGAACTTGACTTTGATGATTATGCTGGGAAAGACTCATCTCATTCTGATGATGATGATGATGATTCTGATGATTCTGACTCCACTAAGAAAAGGAAAAGAGCTGCTTCCAAGAAAAGAAAAGCTCCTGCTTCTCCTACTGCCAATCCTAACAAGGATGTTCCCTATTACATTCTGAAGGGAATAGATCCTAAAAGCAAGGAATTCCAACCATGGATGAGACTGTCAAAGAATCAGACTAAAGAGAAGAAGAGGACAAAGAGATATGACACTCCTGTTCAGAAATTCCCCCCCAGAGGTCCTCCTCCACCTCCTGGTGCTGGAGCCTCTGGAAGTCTCTCTTCTGCCCCCTCTGCAAGGTCAGCCAGTTCTAACACTTCTCAGACCTACCAAAGAAGGAGTAATCAAAGCCAGGGAGGCCAAGATGTTTCAGGACAGGGAAGAAAAAGAAATGACAATGCTCTCGTGGAACAAATAAAGGAGATGACTTTTCAGCAACCTACCTTCTCTCCTCCTCCCTCTCCTAAAAAGAAAAATTCAGAATGGAAACCTTCTCCTCCCAGGAAAGGTCCATCCTCTTCTTCAAGAAAACCTGCTGCTGCTGAAACAACTGAATCAAAAGGAAAAAGAGTGGTCCTTTCAAAGAAATCCCATAAGAAGTTCATTGAACTTGCTCCTCCAAAATCTCTATATGCTGAAACTGATCCTAAGAAGGCTGTGCAGATTCCTCTTGATTCAAGCAAACTTGCTACAGCTCTTCAAAGGAACATGGAGATTGCAGCTCATACAGATACTGATAGACCTCCCTCTCCATCAGATAAAACTGAAGCTGAAAGGATTGCCTCTATGGCAAGATTCAAAGAGTCTATTGCACTAAGCATGATGGAGAGAGCCAAATCTCAAGGACTAGATCCTACAGCTTACTCAACAATGTCAGAATTCAGAGAAAAGGAACTCAGCAGAATTCAAGTCAATCCAGAAGCCTTTGACACTGAGGAATACATGAAGCTACATCCTGCTGCAGTTCTACCAAGCTATGCTGAAAAGAAAATCATTGGTGAACATGATCTAATGCTATCCAAGAGACAAGCAGCAAACCCTAACAGAGAAATTATTTTCAAACCAGCTGCAATACCCAAAAACTCATCTGATGCTAAACTTGCTGATAAATCTGCTTGATACATTCCATTTCTGCTGATTTATGCTTGTTATATTTTCTGTGTATTGCCTGTGTGTTAACATTCTGGTTAATCTTTAGATTTGTTGTTGTCTGCTTTAGCCTTTAAACTGGATTGGATAACATAACCCAAATAGGGGGAGATTGTTGGTACCCTAGATGTGATTTGGCTTATGTGATCCCCTTGCAGCCCTCTCTTGATCTATATAATTTATATATGATCCTGTTTAATTATTGCTTAGTCTCCCTAGGGCAGTATATGACTGACCTAGAGTTTAGGCTAGTAGTTTCTAGATGTTTTTGTGATTAAGGCTTTTCCGTTCGACCATCGTCGAACGAGGCCTCGCGATCGTCGATCATTGGTCGACGATAGCAGGGCTATTGAATCATTGAAGTCAAGACAATTATCGTCGACCGTTGGTCGACGATCTCAGAGCAAGCTTACTACGCTCTGAAAGTTGGTCGACGATCTGTCATCAACAGATCGACGATCGTGTTCTTGCTTCACGATTTCTGTCTCGACAGATATTTGCCTTTGCTGGTCGACTATCTGTTCGCTGGTCGACTATCTGTTAGCCGGTCGATGATCTATTAGCTGGTCGACGATTTCTGGTCGACGATTTCCGTTCCGACAGATTCCTGCTATTAGTCGACGATCTGTTTGCAGGTCGACGATCATCGAACTCCTGTTCGACGATTTCTGTCTGTTTTTATTTATTTGTATTTATGCTATTCCTTGGTTTATTTCCAAGTGTGTTAGCTTGTGGTTAGAAAGATTTTCTGAAGTTATTTGTTGCTAAATTTATGGCTTAAATTCAAATGAATTATTTACAAAATATGTCAAGCATAAATCACGGGATTCAGTATTCTTGATAAAGCATTTTGTCCTATTATACAAATTGCGTTGACTTTATCTTTCCAGCTTGTTTTCTAGCCGTTGGTACTATGTACTATTTCCAAGAATGGTATGTCTTTATGCTGAGATATTTTTCCCGCTTATTTTATTCCTTATTGGGACTGACAGAAAGTTAATTGGCCATTCTATTCCTATTGCTATATTCTATTTTTGAGATAATCTGTTGCAGGGCTCGAGAATTCAAATCAATAGAGCCGTTCCAAAGGAAAAACGTGAAGACATATTTAAGAGAGATTCTTCTCTCAGCAAAAAGAAGAAGTTACAGACACAGAGAAATATTATTCATTCGCTCAAGCATCATCAGAGTAGCTCTTCACAATCTCACAACAAGAAGAAGAAAAGTTTTCCTGAAGCAAAAGCCCAGAGCAATCATCTTTCTTTCTCAAGTCTCCTGAGCATCTGCTTAGAGTTTTCAAGACTTCAGAAAGAGCTCCCGTTCTGCTTCAAGTGCTCCAGAATCTTAAGACCTGATAAAAATCAGTCTTCAGATCTCTGAGGATTTAGTTTCAGTTTATCTGAAACTCCTTCATCCTGAAGCAAAGGCTTTCCCTGGACTTTCACTGAGCCAGGGGGAGACTTTGATTCTTTAGAGAATCCACAAGTCTTCTCTAATCTGTATTCACAACAGAGAAGATAATCTAACCCTCTCAACCCCTTTGTAAAAAGAGTTTGTTCACACCTCTTCAAAAGTGAACGTTGGTGACAGGGCACCTTATCAACAACCTGTGGTTGAGCATCCTTATCAAAAGCTCAAAGGGTCTGTTTGATCTACCTGAATCAGATCATTGGTGGCAGGGCACCTTAGCAAAAACCTGTAGTGGATTCCTACCAGGGTGGTAGAAGAGTGGAGTACCTATTAAGAGGGAACCACTATATATCCTGTGTCCATCTGGTTATCTTGCTTATTCATCTTATTCTGTGGCTGTGATAGAACTACCTAGGATTGCTAGTTGCTGTGATAGGCTTATAGTTAAACTGAAATTTCAGTTAACTCTCTCACTTGTGCACTTCACTGTGTTAGGCTCTTAGGGTTCAAGTATCAGATTATTTTATTCCGCAAATCAACTCCAAGGGAGCTGACTAGTTATTCATAAAATTTGAA
The DNA here is from genome assembly GCA_039513925.1 of Platanthera zijinensis. Taxonomy (NCBI): domain Eukaryota; kingdom Viridiplantae; phylum Streptophyta; class Magnoliopsida; order Asparagales; family Orchidaceae; genus Platanthera; species Platanthera zijinensis. The sequence goes on from CM077097.1 coordinate 77,205,182, forward strand.
TACTCTATTCACCCCCCCTCTAGAGTAGTTTACAACTTATCCCCTCACTTTCAAACTAAATAAATTTTTTTATACTCTATTCACCCCCCCGCCCTCTAGAGTAAAGTCTATCTATCCCTCACTTTCAATGTAAGATTCGTTGTAATCTGAGAAAGGTGAAGTAGCTGAATCTGCCCCTTCGTAGGAGATAGGCTAGGCGTGAAAGTGGACATACCCAACTCAGGGAACCCTTATAAATCTCTGTGTTTGTGTCCTTGTTTTTTTATGAAATTTTTATTCCGCGAAAAGAAACAAACATCACTTATTCACCCCCATCTACGTGATTTAGGTAGACGTTAGATACTTTCATGAACTACTATTGGGTATTGTATCCACAATAACCTTGATTTGTATGAAGTCACCCTTAAACTAAGATGAATTAAGTTGTATTTGATGACTTGTTTGAGTTATGTGTTTGTAGGATTTAATTGCCAAGTGTAGACCAATGTCAGTCTACAACGAGTCACCAAACACAGGACCATACAATGTAATCCCTCATTGTGTGATCCATGGTGTTGACTCATATGTAGCCTCTCTATTGGGATACACTTCATTTTCAAGCACTAAACTTATAGGATAAAAAATGGTTGTTGATTTCATTGAAGAAAGAAACTTTTCAGAAAGCAGAATTTTTCTTAGTGTTTTACTTGAGTAATAATCTTAGTACTCGAGTAGAGTTATAATTAGTTCTCGAGTAAGCTGAGTCTAGCACGCGAGTAACTGAAGTAGTTCTCGAGAAGCTTTTTAGTACTCGAGTACATCTCTGCTTGTTCTCGAGTTATCAGTCTAGTCCAGTTCATAATTCTGTTAAGTAAAATTCTCGAGAAGTTAAGTTCAGTACTTGAGAAGCTAAGTCTAGTACTCGATAAGTCTAAGGCTTAAAGCGTTGAGAGCGCTTTGTCTCGAGTAGAAGAAATATCTCCCGGGAAAACTAAGTAAAGTCCTTGAGAAAGACTTGTTGTACTCGAGAAGAAGTTATTTAGTTCTCGAGTAAAGTCTAAGTCAAAAAGCGTCGAGAGAGAGACTTGACTCAATGCCTTCTGGCAATATTCACTTGTGTAGTCCTATCTATTCTCGAGAAATTATCTACTAGTTCTCGAGTAATATAAGCTAGTTCTCGAGTAAAGTACTTTATGTCTCGACAAGCCAGGCCTGAAATTTCCTTAAGTACTTCTTCTCGAAAACCTTGTAGTTACTTTCTCGAGAACCAGACATCGTTCTCGAGTAGTCTTATCTTCACTCGAGAACTGAAGTTCGATTTTTCTAAAATTTTGTTAAGTTTGAAGGGACACATTTTCAAATTAATCTCCATGATGATTGGTCCACGTGTCTATGTCTTTTATGATTATGACCGTTAGACGATTGCTATAAAATGTCTTATCATATTTCACTAACTCTAACAGAGAGAAAAAGATTTCTGAATCATTTTTTTTATTCATTCTAAATTTGGAAGAACCACACCACTGTTCATCGTCTTCATCGCCTCTGATCTTCTCGATTCAAAAGATTCAGATAAGAAGAATCAACAGATCAAGCTATTTTGATCGCTGCAAATCTCTTTCCTTGATCATGGTGATTCTAAGTTCTCAGATCCAAGCATTCTCAGATTTCTTCCTCGACTTTTCTGAAAGGGATTTTCATTTTTCGAGATGGAAGAAGACGAGATTCTGCCATATCTGTGAAGACAAGTTTGTATATTTATTTGTAAATCATTTTATTCTTGTAGGAGATTTTGTCTCCGCGTTGGTAGGAAGTTTTTCTTCCGAGTGTAGATCTATTTTTGATGATCGAGTTGTAGGGGCATTGCTCTGAGTTATAGGATTGGTTTTTAGTTCGAGGAAATAGTGAAGTAGCCGAGTTTAGCATGTTGCTTGGTGAGGTGGAGAGTGGACATACCCAAGATTGGGGAACCACTATTTATCTAGTGTACTCTGTGTTGTGTGTGCTTATTTTCTGAGCTTTGCTCGTTCAAATTTTTATTCTGCAAAAGACACAGAACTCACCTATTCACCCCATCTAGGTGATTTAGGTAGACAACTAAAAACAACAATTGGTATCAGAGGGACGTTGTTCATCAAAAAGGTTAACACCTTGAACATATCTGCTCCTAGTTGTCTTTAGAGGATTTAAGCATAGACAGAGTTAAGGATTTTGCAAAGCTTCCTCTGCGCACAAAGAACAATTTTTTTATGTGGAAAGAAAGGATAAAGTTCTTCATGGAAGCTGTAGATCCCAGAATTTTTATGATAGTGGAAGAAGAACCTTATATTCCTATAACCACCTCCACCATTGACTCAACAAAGAAAGTTCCTAAGAAACTGATGGATCTTGATAAGGATGAGATTGCACTTGTCTCTTTAGACAAGTAAGAAAAAAATATCTTCGCAAGTGCAGTCGATGATTCTATATTGTAGAATTTTATACACTGCCAATCCGCAAGGAAATGTGGCAGTCTCTTATAATCTTGATGGAAAGCACAGAAGAAGTTAGGGATGACAGAAGATCCCTTCTAAATCAGAAATATGAAGCATTCTGACAAGGTCCCAAGGACTCCATTGCAGATACCTTTGAGAATTTCTTCAAGATTATCAACGGCATAAGAGTCTACGGCCGGATCTTCACAAATGGGGAACTGAATGATAAGTTCCTTAGATCCCTGACTAAGGAATGGGATAATAAGGTTTGTGTTATCTGGGAGTTTGGAAAGCTAGCATAGACAGACCCTCAAAATCTCTTCGAAAAGCTTATGTCATATGAGCTACAAATAAATTCAAGAAAAGCTGAAGAAGAGAAGAATAGGTCTTCATCCAAGGAGAAGTCTGTCGCTCTAAAGACAGAAACCTCAAGAAAGTCTAAGGCTGCTTCTCCAACCCCAGCATAAGAAGAAAGTGAAGAAGAATCTTCAGAGCAAAGCACCTAAGGCTCAAAGTTATCTGAAGGAGAGTTTTATCTTCTATCATGGCAGTTCAAGAAATTCTTGAATAAGAAGAAGCAATGGAAAAGCAAGGATGCCTCATTCAAAAGATCACGTCACGATGGTGATCGTCACAAGAAGGGCTCAAGTAGCCAAAACAGGTATCATCCTAAACAGAACAAACACTTTTCTACTAATATTGTTTGTTATTGTTGTAATAAGCTAGGACACGTTATAGCTGATTGCCCTCACAAGAAGAAAGAGGGTAGAAGAAGAGAAGAAAAGAAAACTTATTACAACAAGAAGAAGACTAAAAGAAGCCTGATAAACAAGAATGGCAAGACCCTCAGTGACACAGACTAATCTGAGTCTAGTGATGAGGAGGAAGCATAGTTTGGGCTAATGACACAGATAGATGAAGAAGAAGATCCCCAGTTCACTGGGAAGGTAAATTCACATACTCCTCTTTCTGAATCTGATGATTCTGACCATGATCATAAGGAATGTTCCTCTGACGAGGAGTCTGAACTCATGTATCAATATAAAGAGCTAATAAAAGCCTACGACAAATGTCGTAGAGTCGCAAGAGCTCAAGCCAAGGAGATTAAGTCTCTTAAGACTGAAGAGAGCAACCTGAGGGAGGAAATTGTAATGATGGACTCACTCAGGAAAGACTTCTATAATGCTATGGAAGAATATAATAAAGCTCTCGAGCACCTAAATCTGAAGGAGAAGATCATCAAGGAATTAGAAGAACAACTTGCAGTTGAAAAGAAACTTGTTGAAAGATTCTCCTAGCCTACCTAAGAAAGTTCTTCTGCTTGTTGTTGAATTCTCTACTCAGGCAAAAGGTGCTGTCTTAGGCCATATGGCATCTCCTAGTAAATATTCTAGGAGAAACAAGGCCCAAAGGAGAAATAAGGCCGCTAAGAAAGCTCTAGCCAAGGAGAAGGGGAAAGCTCCTCAAGAATAAACTTTGTTCAAAAAGGTTATCTTTCAAATGAACGAGTTTGATCTTGACTTGTCATATGGTCACCTTGCTAGGCCTACTCATGTAGAGCCCAAGTCTAGGTACAAAGGATGTACTCATCCTCAGAACTTTGGCGAGAGTGTCTTCAAGGCACCTTATGAGAAAATTACTCTTCAGAGCTACGGACCTTATAATCATGGTCACAACATCAAGAGAGCTCCAAGAGTTAAACCGATTATTGAAAAGCCTATTAAGGATAAGAAGCCATGTGAATGTCATCACCATGAAGCTTCTACTTCGAAATCTACTGCCCCTGCTCGACCACAACCTCAAAAGGTCAAGCAGGAGATCATTAGGCAAAGATACAACAGATTTGACTGTTGGTGTTGTGGCAAGGTTGGTCACTTCGCCATAGATTGCTGGTTTAATCCCAGAAATTATGTAACTCCTCGAGTTAATAGTATGAGGAAGACTACTCACAATGTTAACATTCGTAGGGGGAGTGTGCTAACTAGTGTCCAAGGATCCAAACAAGTTTGGGTTCCTAAGGCAACTTGATCTTATTTTTGTAGGAATGTCCAAAGGCCACCAAAAGTCCTTTTTGGTATTTATACAGTGAATGCTCTCAGCATATGATCGGGACTAGAAGCCTTCTCCAGAATTACTCTCCAGTCATGAATAGGCCAAAGGTCATCTTTGGAGGTTTTGATAGAGGAATTACAAAAGGCTACGGCATGATTACCAATGGTAGTGTATCCTTTTCCGATGTGGCTTATGTTGAAGGATTGGAACACAATCTCATAAGCATAAACCAACTCTGCGATAAAGGATACATCATAGAATTTCATGCAGATAAGTGTTTGATAATATCGGTTGATAATTTTGAAATAATTTTATCAGGCACTCGTAGTAGGAATATATTTTGTTTAAATTTTATTTGCATAGACTCTTCTACACCAATGTGCTTTTTGACAAAAGATAGTGCGTCTTTTGGTGACCAGTGGCACAAGAGATTAGTATATATAAATTACAAAACTATTAGTAAATTATTTTCTCTTAATTTAGTACGTGATGCCCCAAATTTCAAGTGCATTTAAGATAGACCTTGTCACACATGTGTAAAAGGCAAGCAAACAAGGGTTACCATTAAAAGCATTATTGGCAAAGACTCTAATAGGTGTTTACACCTACTTCATATGGACTTGTTTGGTCCACTGCAAACTAGAAGTTTGGGAGGTAAGGACTATACATTGGTTATTGTTGATGACTATTCTCACTTTGCGTGGGTGTTCTTTCTCAAACACAAGTCAGATACCTTCGACATCTTTAATAATCTTGTCAGGCAAGTTCAGAATGAATACAACTATTCCGTAGTCAAAATCAGAAGTGATAATGAAACAGAATTCAAGCCTGGGGCCATGACAAAATTCTGTGAAAGCCTAGGTATCTTTCATGAGTTTTCCTCTCCTCGTTCTCCTCAATAGAATGGAGTAACTGAGAGAAGGAATAAAACACTCATAGAGACTTGCAGGACCATGTTGAGTGATGCCTAACTACCCGAATACTTCTGGGCTGAAGCCGTTAAATCTGCTTGCCACGTGCAAAATCGAGCACTCATCAATAAGAACCATACTAAGACACCTTACGAACTACTAAAGGGAGGGAAACCAACAATTTCATATTTTAGAATCTTTGATAGTAAATGCTTCATCCTTAACAATGGTAAGTATCACACGACTAAATTTAGCGAAAAGACTTTTGAAGGTATTTTCGTAGGTTATATTAGTCATAGTAAGGCATATAGGATTTTCAATAAGAAAACACTGGTTGTAGAAGAATCTATCAATGTTGTATTTGATGAGACGAGCTTGCTGCAAAGCAACTCTTCTAGTGTGTTTATTGAAGATACAGGTTCATGACTAAAGGAATTGAGCTTGGATGAGCCAGTTAAAGAAAAGGATCAAGAGTTCATCACGATCACCACTCCAACCCTAATTGGAGAGGATGATCACCATGATGAAGAAGTCATTCAAGTTGCTGAAGTCACACCAGTAGTTGAGTTATGTGTTTGCAGGATTTAATTGCCAAGTGTAGACCAATGTCAGTCTACAATGAGTCACCAAACACAGGACCATACAATGTAATCCCTCATTGTGTGATCCATAATGTTGACTCATGTGTAGCCTCTCTTTTGGGATACACTTCATTTTTAAGCACTAAACTTGTAGGAGAAAGACTAGTTGGTGATTTCATTGAAGAAAGAAACTTTTTAGAAAGCATGAATTTTTCTAAGTGTTTTACTCGAGTAATAACCTTAGTACTTGAGTAGAGTTATAATCAGTTCTCAAGTAAGCTGAGTCTAGCACTCGAGTAACTTAAGTAGTTCTCGAGAAGCTGCTTAGTACTCGAGTATATCTCTGCTTGTTCTCGAGTTATCAGTTTAGTCCAGTTCAAAATTCTGCTAAGTAAAATTCTCGAGAAGTTAAGTTCAGTAGTACTTGAGAAGCTAAGTCTAGTACTCGAGAAGTCTAAGGCTTAAAGCGTTGAGAGCGCTTTGTTTCGAGTAGCAGAAATATCTCTCGGGAAACCTAAGTCAAGTCCTCAAGAAAGACTTGTTGTACTCGAGAAGAAGTTATTTAGTTCTCGAGTAAAGTCTAAGTCAAAAAGCGTCGAGAGAGAGACTTGACTCAACGCATTCTAGCAATATTCACTCGAGTAGTCCTATCTGTTCTCGAGAAATTATCTACCAGTTCTCGAGTAATATAAGCTAGTTCTCGAGTAAATTACTTTATATCTCAACAAGCCAGACCTGAAATTTCCTTAAGTACTTCTTCTCGAGAACCTTGTAGTTACTTTCTCGAGAACTAGACATTGTTCTCGAGTAGTCTTATCTTCACCCGAGAACTGAAGTTCGATTTTTCAGAAATTTTGTTAAGTATGACGGGACATGTTTGCAAATTGATCTCCATGATGATTGGTCCACGTATCTATATCATTTATGATTATGACCATTAGATGACTGCTATAAAAGTTCTTATAATATTTGACTAACCCTAACAGAGAGAAAAAGATTTCGGAATCATTTTTTTATTCATTCTAAATCGAAAAGAACCACGACGTTGTTCATCGTCTTCATCGTCTCTGATCTTCTCGATCCAAAAGATTCAGACAAGAAGAATCAACAGATCAAGCTATTTTGACCACTACAAATCTTTTTCCTTGATCGTGGTGATTCTAAGTTCTCAGATCCAAGCATTCTCAGATTTCTTCCTTGACTTTTCTGAAAGGGCTTTTCATTTTTCAAGGAAGAAGAAGCCGAGATTCAGCCAGATCTATGAAGACAAGTTTGTATATTTATTTGTAAATCATTTTATTCTTTTAGGAGATTTTGTCTCTGAGTTTGTAGGAAGTTTTTATTCTGAGTGTAGATCCGTTTTTGAGGATCAAGTTGTAGGGGCATTGCTCCGAGTTGTAGGATTGGTTTTCAATCCGAGGAAATAGTGAAGTAGCTGAGTCTAGTGTATTGCTAGATCGGTGAGGTAGAGAGTGGACGTACCCAAGGTTGGGGAACCACTATATATCTGGTGAGCTCTGTGTTGTGTGTGCTTATTTTCTGCGCTTCACTCGTTCAAATTTTTATTCCGCAAAAAGAAGCAGACCTCACCTATTCACCCCCCCCCCCTCTAAGTGATTTAGGTAGACAACTAAATCCATAAACTACCTCATAATTGGTCAAATAAGTCATTTATTAGAGGTAGAAGATAACTATTCTTGATAATTGCCTTGTTCAGCTCTCGATAATCTATACACAGCCTTATTGGCCCATCCTTTTTCTTCACGAAAAGGACTGGAGCACCCCAGGGAGAAGAACTTTGCCTATTAAAACCACACTGGAATAGCTCATACAACTGGGTATGTAACTCCTCTAACTTCCGTGGTGCCATGCAGTAAGGTGGTTTTGCCATATGACGAGTACCTGGCTCAAGATATATAACGAACTCCACCTCTCTCTTAGTAGGAAGTCCGGGAAGACTAGCAGGAAAAACATCTGGAAACTCTCGCACAACAGAAATGTCCTCGACACAAGGAACATCAAGTGTAGTCTCTAGAACAGAAATAGAAACAAGAAAAGATTCACAGCCAGACTCTAAGAATTGACGAGCATGTATCGCAGAAATGATTGGGGAGTCCTAACATGGCAAGCCATAAGCGCTCTATGGTTTGCCATTGTCCCCCTTGAAATACAAGCATTTAACCTTGCACTGGATGACAGCATCTTATCGGGATAGCCAATCCATGCCCAAGATCCCGTCGAAATCCACCATATCTAACACCTACAGATCTGCGAAAGCTAGGAAACCACCTAGAGAAATAATGCACTGCCGAATACCCTGACTTGATGTCACCAGTTCTCTTGAGGGGAACTTGACGTTCAGAGCATCATCTAACTGATCAACGACCCAATGATGTTGGTCCATAAAACTCCTAGCCACAAAGGAGTGAGTAGAACCCGAATCGAAGAGAACACGCATCCACTTATTCTTCACCTTAAACTCACCTAAAAACATTGCGCGCGCAACTAAAAAAAATAGAAACCTAAAATTCACCATAAAAGAATGCTAGCTATGACAGATACTAACCTGAAATCACCTGGGCCGAGGACTGAGCCTCCTCCCTAGTCAGCACATTGATCTTTCCATTCCCCTTGTCTACGTACTGCGGGGGCGAGGGTAGAGTCTGCAAAGGAACTACCAGCAGCGTGGGATGGGACTGTGGACAATTAGCCTTCCTATGCCCTTTCTGACCATACTGGAAGCAAGCTCAAGCCTACTTTAAACAACGGGTCACATTGTGCCCCTTCTTCTAGCAGTATGTGTAGACAAGATCTCCCTTAGGTGTATCCTGGATCGCATGCACCTGAGAATGCTTCTGCGCGTCTAGTCTCTTGAAACACCTTTCAACTAGATGGCTTGGTTGGCCATAGAGACTGCACACTTCCTTACGCCCTTTCTTCAAAGCAGGGCCAAATGTCCTAGAGCTTTCACTATCATCTGACTTTCTCTTGTCCTTCCTCGCTAGCAGCCCGCGATTCTTTGCATTATCTATCGCCTCTACTTTTAAGGTAGCTTCAACCGCTTCCGCGTTATTCTCAGATCTATATGCACTTACCAACTTCTAAATGTCGCTACTAAGACCACCAGAAATCACATTACCCTGCCCGCTTCAGAGGCTAACAATTCCGGAGCAAACCTGTTCAATTTGCTTAATTCAACTTCATACTCACTAACGGTGAGTTGTCTCTGCTTCAGGTGAAAAATGTTATTAATCAGACGGTCTTGCTCGACCGATAATAGAAATTTCTTGAGCAACAACCCCTTGAACAATTCCCACGAACATCCATCTGTAAGGTTATCTTTCCCCCTTAACCACCAGCTCTTCGCAGGACCCTTTAGCTGGTATGCGGAGACCATCACCCTTTGGTCAGCAAAAACCCTAGAATAGAAAAAAATTTCCTCGACAGCGATGATCCATTCATCTAACGCCATGAAGTCAGTTCTACTGTCATTGGTAGGAGGTCCTAAGCATTGGAAATGTGAAATGAAGTTCATCTCTGGTGGCAGCAACACTAGGGGCACCAAACGAGTAGGAGGAATAAGAACAGCCTAAACCACTACATGGTCCTGCACTCTATGCAGCTGCCCTGAGACGGCATTCAACAGTGCCTTGATTTGCGATTGCATCTCAATCATTTATCGTGACAGGGCCTCATTACTCTGCCGCAACCCTTCAATTATGGCCTCGCTCTGTGCACCTAAAGACTCACCCTCCAACTGGGAAGTCGACCTCATCATAATACGCTTTGGAGGCATCTCTATAGGATAAACATACATCTAATCAATACCTTGCTTAAGACACATCGGCTAGCAAGCTAAGATTTCCTAACTCAGATCAGATCATAGATGTGAAAATACATGCTCTTACTGTTACCTTGCTCTGGTAATTTATGAAGTGATGTTATGCTCTTAACTTAGGATGATGAACCATCATCCCACTGACTCCTGTGCATAAAATATGAATGCATGAATGCTTAAATTTTCATTTTAAATCATGTGTGTACGAGTGTCATACTGTAGATCTTAACTTGGCACGTATGTTAATGTTATGTTATGTTATGCATGTAGTGCTATGCATCCATGTAATGATTTTTATGCATCCCATATTACATAACAATCATATGTTGCCTCCTATTATGATCCATATACAACCACATATTATGCATCCCATACCACATAATATGCCATGTATACTTCTTATCATGCTTATGAGTGTAGCGTTCATGCTTTCGCCAAGACATAATGATGACACTTAGCTGTATATATGCAATGAATATAGCCAACTAAAACTATATCAGAATTAGTCGTCCAACCAACTTGTCGAACAACCTCCCTCTGATACCAACTATCACAACCCGTATTTTCTCAATATTAAAATACTATTAAAGTGAAATTGTTGGGTATTGTATCCACAATAACCCAGATTTGTGTGAAGTCACCCTTGAACTAAGATGAATTAAGTTTGTATTTGATGTAATTCTATGGTTAAGTGCATGCAGGTCGTTATTTCTAAATATAGACCAATGTCAGTTTACAGTGAGTCTTTAAACATAGGACCATACAATATAATCCCTCATTGTGTGATCCATAGGGTTGATTCATGTGTAACCTCTCTATTATGGTGCACTTCATCTTCAAGTACTAAGGAAATGGATGATTTCAAGAATTGATGTTTTCAACAAAGAAGAAAAATAAATTATTCAAAAAATTTCCCCAAGTACAGTTCTCGAGAAATCTAAGATGTTTTTCTCGAGAAGCCGAAGTCTAGTTCTCGAGAAAGCCTTGATGATCTCGAGATACTATAAGAATTCTAGGGAAATTGTCTGAAAGGTTTCTAAGTTTTTTTCTCGAGAAATGTCATGTAGATTTCTCGAAAGCCAAGTCAGTTCTCGAATAATGCAATGGAGCTCTCGAGAAGTCGAATTTAATTTTTTTGAGAAGCTGAAACTTCTTTCTCAAGAAATCCACTCCTCGAGAAATCATTTCTCAAGTTTCAGAAGTTCTGTTAAGTAAATTCTCGGAAGGCTTGAATGTTTTCTCGAGAAACCATTCTCTTCTCGAAAAATCTGGCTCCTGCTCTAGAATTCTGCCAAGTCTCGTTCTCGAGAAATAAAGTTCTTCTCGAGAAATCGGTATTCCCTCTCACAGAATTTTCTTCAAGTTCTTTTCTCGAGAAGACAAGTTCTTTTCTCGAGAAGACAAGTTCTTTTCTCGAGAAGTCTTCTTTTTCTCGAGAAATGCTATTACAGATTCTGAAGATTAAAACAGTTAGACGAAATTTCAAATTCAGATCTAAGTTTAGAAAGTTTAATCCATGCGGACCATCTATTAATGACATTTGACCGTTGGGCGATGTCCTATATAAAGTCACGTCAAGGATTTCACCTAACACTAAATTTTTTTCACTGTTAACCTTATTCAAAAGCAGAATCGCCGCAAATTTTTCATATCGGGAAATAGCTATCGTCGACATCTTCGTTCTTCACGGAAGCTTGTTCCTCGATCCAGCGATTCGAAAGAAGAAGAAAGATTCGACAAGATCCCTGGTTTTTAGATTCTCAAACTGTAACATCCTATTTCCAACTAGACCCCTAAGAGTGGTTTTGCGATGACTAGGTCATGACAAATCCCTATGAAGCCTAAGAAGACCAAGTGAGCTTAGACATAAAGGTGGAAACCACCATGGTCTGCAAACAGTAAAATTCTAATTACTATCTCAGGGTTGACCTTAGGGCTTCACCATGACTCCATGACCCCACCACTACATTCCGAACCTATTAGAGGGTCCATTAGAGCCATATGGATCCATTGGAGTCAACCCAGGGTAGCCAAGTTGACCTAGGACCATCCTAGGCCTAAATTAGGCATGGTGCCCTAACTAAGGGCAATGTGCCCCTAATAAGCCCAATCAATGCTACCAAGGTCTTCCTAGACACAAAGTGGGGTCAATGGGTCACTAAATATCCATTGGGGTCAACTCTAGAGCCTGAGTTGACCCAAGTCAACCGTAGCCCTATAGTGGTCAAAGTGCCCTAACTAAGGGGCAAGTGACCTTCAGAGTGCAAATTTAACCCTACACAAATCTTCCTAGACCTTAGGGGAAGCCAAGGGGTCACTAAGGACCCCTTGGGGTCAACCAAAATGGTCATGTTGACCAAAGTCAACTCTAGCCCTAACTTGGTCAAAGTGCCCTTACTAAGCGTCAAGTGACCCCCAAGATTCCCAACCAAGCCTTTATAGACTTTACGAGAGTCCAATGGGTCACCAAGAACCCATTGGGGTCAACCCAAATGGTCAGTTTGACCAAGGTCAACTCAATCCTTGAAATAGGTCAAATTAGCCAAAATGGGCTAACCCAAGCTCAAACCCATTTCCCCCACTTGGGCTAACCTCATTTTTTTATTATTAATATGAGTTAGTGGGGTGTCAATAGGTTGTAGGGGAGGTCAAAATCGGCCTTGATGAGTAGGAGAGAGAAAGCTCTATTTTTCCCTTTAATGGAGGAGAGAGAAAGTCAGACAAGGAGGCCATTCATGGCCAAGGGAGACCAAGGGCCTCTCCAATTGATTCCAAAGGCTGAATACATTCCCCCTCATCAGTTTTGAGGAGTTTAATATCCATGGCCGGCCACCAAAGGTGGCTGAAATCAATTTCTTAAATTGATGGCATGATTAAACTCCTCAGGAGTAGGGGAGGAGTTTCCAGCATTCTTTAGGTCACCAAGGGACTGAATTCATTGAGAATTAAGTTTGCCAAAATTCCCAATTAATGGTGGAAATGGGAATTCAAGCTATGACCCTCCCTATCCCCCATTTGGATCTTTTAAAAGCTTCCATAGGTCAAGAGCAATCGTTTCCACCATCCCAATGTAGGATCTTAGGTAGTTGACTGTATAGTTGCAAAGCACGGAAAGCTCCACCACCGGCCATGGCGCACCACCACCAAACCCGTCGGCAAGTAGGTTAAAGGTCCTCCTCTACTCCTATCTTCGTGGGCTAGATCTTTAAATTCTTTAGGATAGAAATCGGGCTCAATTGAGCCGGATCGGGTGAGAGAAATTTCAGAAATTTCATGGATTTTTCACCTTGTGAGTTCGCCGGAAACTGCCCCTCCGGTGGCCGTGCCACCGCCCGGCGATAGCCCCCACCTCAACGAAGGTGGTGGAGGTGGTGGCCGGCCAGGGAGGTGGCGGGTGGCAGGGGAAATGGCTTGGAAGAAGCTCCAGTTGGGCTGATCCCATCCCTTGGTTGGAGGAAGAAGATGACCAGGGGCCCCAAGATTTTGCTTTAAGATCCGTGCTGGATCTATTTTTATTAAATCCTAATATTTCAATTTCTATCTTGTTTACTCGTCTATTTAAAAATAAATATTAAAAATACCTAGGGTCAACTAAACAAAAAAAGACCAACATGATAATTGTATTACGTGAAGTCTAGTTTAATTTAAAATTTATTTCAACTCATTTGGGTAAGTGTTTTGACCACAGCACTCATTTTGGTGAGGTCTATACCTAGGCTAGACCAGAGATTATTTTGAGTGCCCCCATCAATATAGCCATCCAAATGACTTGAAATTTTGGATGGGGGTCACTATTACTTATATCTAAAACATACCTAAAAATGGTAATTTTTGGAGAATATTTTTCTATAGTTTTTGTATTTATTTAATAAACCATGATTAAATTAATTAAGGGACCTAATGACCTCCAAATGCTCCCAAATTTTTGGAGAGAGTTTCTTGGGGTAATTATGGGACTCTGTATAGTTTTTCATCCCATTTGGAGATGATTTAGTTTGGTTTGTAACAAACCCTAGCCTTGTCTTAAGAAGGGTAATTAGGTCATAGTACTCCTTGTGGGTTTAAGTGGTCAAGTCACCTCAACAGAGGCTGTGACTTTGACCACTGGTTTGATATGACTTCAGACACCCTCCCATGGATGATGAGGTGGGTGTGGGTAGATTTTCCCTAGGATCCAATTTTAAACCCTAAGGATGGGCTTTGGAGTTTTGTGAAGGGCATGGGGTCAAATGCCCTTGAATGATTTTGAAACTTGGTGGAGAGGACTCTAAGGTAGCTAAGGTCCTCTGATATAAACCTTATTTGATTTAGTGAGGGTTAAACCCCTCAAAGCCCTAACCCTAGTTTAGGTCATAAAATTTAAAATGGTAAGTTGGACAGTCAAGGTGTTGTAAAAAGTTGTAAAACTTGGGTGGTGTAGTTATAAGTTCAGTAAGAGCTTTTGGTAATTTAATTGGGAGATTTGGAAGCATATTTTTTTGTATCTCCTTTGCAATATATGAATTAGCCTCTATTACTTATTTGTTTATTATAACCTCACTGTTCACTGGAATGTTATTAAATTGAGGCAAAGGAAGTTTTAAACTATTATACTCATACATGAATTTTGTTATAATTTTTAAATGTTTATTACAAGCACTTACTTCATAAGTTTATAGATTTGGGTATATGTTCAATAATAAATTCAGAGCTCCACACTTGCTGAAAAATTGTGAAACATGATCAATAGTGATTCTAGGTCAACATGCACATGTGGAAATTTTATTATAATTTTTAGATGAATAATTTCTGTACTTAGTGCATCAGTTTATCAATTTGGTTTATTGTTCAAAAATTAAGTTTAAAGTTCTTTGTTCACTAGAAAATTAGGAAACTTGACTTGGAGTATTTATAGATCATTATGTTCATGTTTGAATTTTCTCAGAATTTTTGAAAGTGTATTTGCAACACTTGCTTCTTTAAATTGATATAAATTGGCTATGTTCAAAATTATGATTAGAGGCCTAAATCTTGCTACAAAATTGGGAGACTTTGAATTTGCTGTTAAATAGTCATCTTGTATTTATCATAATTTTTTGGAGCATTTTTCATGCCTGAAAAAGGTACTTCATGTTCAAACTAGGAGATTTGGATATCTTAGAAAATTAAATAAATTATCAAATAAATTAGGAAATTATGAATTTCTGGATTTAGCCTAATCATGCCAAGATAGACTCCAAGTAAATAATTGAACGCTTTTTGATGAAGATTTGAAGTACCTCTTATCATGCACATCATATAGTATAGGATGGTCTGCATATAACAAACTACTGAAATTGTGCTAGAATATGAATTGGGCTATGGGTCAGAGTTATTGGATTTGCTGTTTATGATAAGGTATAATGAGTTCATCATCGGGAGTTATAATGAGGAATAAAGAGGGGTTGACTAGTGTAGGCGGTGCTCGGGGTCGACGAAACATCGTCTTCCCTGTAAAGAGAGGAGGAGTCTTAATATGCTAGGGTTAGATCCAAAGTAATATAAAAGGGATCGGGTAATGGGTAATAACCAATAAAAGTAAGTGCCTTGCGAAAGGGAACTATGAGCTTCAGCTACCATCATAGTTCCTAGTGCACTTTGAGAACCCTTCACCGGGTATGCTGGGGGCAGTCCTGGGCTAACCTAAACCATAAGAATAATAAATGTTAAAGAGTAACTAGTATAATTAGAGGTTCACTTTCACACATCCCGGTGTCTCGGGAAGATAGGATGACTAGGATGTTCGGGAGGTAGGCTCGGTGATTGTGGAAATGGGAAGGGTAGCCCGGTGAGCCGATGGCTCAGTAGATATTTGTGACGGGCAGGATAGCCCGGGGAGCTTTGTGAAACTGAGGATAGATCTTATGTTTACTCAGAAATAAAAATATATGAGGAGAAAAAAAAATCAGAGCACACAAATAAAGAAATAAACAAGCAAGCACAGACGACACAAGGATTATAGTGGTTCCCCAAATCTAGGTACATCCACTCTTCTACCACCCTGGTAGGAATCCACTAGTAGGTTTTTTATCAGGTGACTGCCACCACAATATCTATTTTCCAAGGGAGATATTACAACCCTTTGAGCTTTTGATCAGGTGCCCAAAAACAGAACTCATGTCTTTTGGAAGGTAACTTGTGAACCAGGCTAACTTTTGCAGTGAGTTAAAATCCTGTACAGTGGGGTGGGAAAGAAAGTTATATTAGTCTTCTCTTTTCTCAAAACAACTGAGAAGACTTTGAGTGGATTCAAGATCCTGTCAAAGCTCCCCCTAAGATGTAGAGTTGTTCAGGATGATGAGAGCTTTGCTTCAGGGTGTATGCCTTTAAATCTGATGTTGCTCTCCAGGAAGCTCTTAGACTGATATTGTATTTATTGTCTCTATAAAGCCTGGAGCAGATGATGAAGAACACTATATGGAAAGAAAGCTATGCTGTGTTCTTCAGAATCTCTATTTTGACTACTGTTTTATTTTGTTGTCATTCACTTCTTCTTTTTCTACAAACCTCCAATCTGAATATATTCCCCCAAGTCGTATTCAAAATTTTTAATTAACTCAATCTTAAAATGGCTGAAGCATTCCTGAGAGAGAGAAAGATTCTTGGGGAATTTATCACATTAACTGTTGTTGTTGAACGGTTATATGCATTAAATCTGAGAGATATTGAATGCCTTAAACAATAATTAATTCTGCCAGCTATTAAAGCCTCTGACTGTAAAACTACACAGGATTCGTCAACCTCAGTTCAGAGATCGTCGACCTGAATAACCTTTGCGTCGAGTTGATATTCTGTCTTGAGATCAGCGATCGTCGACCGGATCTTTGAGATCGTCGAGCTCAACTCAGAGATAGACCTCTGAGGGTCTGTTTGGCGCAGCTCTGGCGGCTGGAAAATCTCTATTCCAGCCGCCAGAGCTGCTTTCAGTCTGTTTGGGACAGCTCTCTGTGAAGAGATTTTCAAAAATCTGGAGCTGTTTTGCAGCTTTTCAGAAATCTCTCCCCTCCCAGCTTTTGCTCCCGCAAAATAGCTTTCTTTGTCACATGTTTTGGAAATCTAATGATTTCTTCAGTTGGAACATGCTCAGAGGCCAGACGGCCTTCCTCCGGCGATTCCGAGCCCCGGGCGGCTTTCCTCCGGCGATTACGAGCCCCCGACGTCCTTCCTCCGGCGATTCCAAGCGCACTTCTGCACAGAACACCTAAACAGTCTGCAGCTTTTCAAAACTGCTCCCCAGAGATCTATTTTAAAACAGCTCTATCCGAACAGCAGCTTTTCAATCCGCTAGAGCTGTCCCAAACAGACCCTGAGTTTCATCGACCTGAGTTCGACGTTCGTCGAACGCAGCTTGAAGTTTGTCGAGCTTATTTCTTGTCTTTGTCAAAACTGATTTTTGCAAGATTTCTCTGGAGTTCTTTTGAGGCAGACCTAGAAATAATCCTATGACCCTGACTATACATTTTGGGTCAATCTAAAAACATCCTAATAGTATTCCTTGCCCAAATCCAAACTAGGGTTCCAACAATCTCCCCCTATTTGGGTGAGGATACTATTTACACAAAAGGAAAACAAAGCAAGTTTGAAATAGGTGTTTTGAGACATAAAATAAACAACAACAAAGTTTTTGAAATATAAATATGAAAAACTTCTGATATGCTATGTAGATTTTCTATGCTTATCTTTAACTGAGCATATTTCAGATATGTTGCTCCTACTATATTCAACAATTTCCTTGATATCATCCTCCTGATTTCTGACTAATTAAAACTGTTGCTGCTGTATCCTTTAAAGCAGTCTCCCCCTATACAACTACCCCTATACTGAAGGGTCTTTTCTTGAAATAAGAGGTTAGGAATTCTGGACCCAGATTACCTTGGGTCCTGGTTCTTTATCATAATACTTAGATATAAAAGAACATTCAGGTTGATCTTTATAACCTAATGGATGAAATTTCCTAGGAGAGATGAACCATTGGGTAAAAGGATTGATAAAGTTTTGAGTTTGATTATAATTTTCAAAAGGATAAAAATTTCTGTTCTGAAATTTTGAGTTAGATGAAAAATAATTTCGTCGATCTGAGTTCGACGAAGAGTAGTGAGATCGTCGATCTCTGTTCACAAAATGATAACATTTGTTTTCTGTGTTCCACGATCGTCGAGCTCGGTTCGACGAAGTATATTGATTTCATCGATCATAATTTCCAGACCAATTAAAATTAAAATCTTTGTTCAGAGTTCGTCTACCTGAGTTCGACAAAGAGTGTTGTTTTCGTCGAGCTCTGTTCGACGAATTATGTTGAACACAAATTTTCTGAAAATGTTTAGTTGGTTTTGATAATAATTCAATTATTTTATCTAAGTCTATTATCTTTTCTTTGCCTTTAAATGATTCTAATGAAGCTAATTTTTTTTTGAAGTAATTGTTAAGTCTTATTTGAGTTGATTGTTTTCAGAAGACAAATTAATTACTTTATCTCTGAGAAGTTTTATTTTATTCTCAGATTGAATCAAATCATTGCATAAAATTTTTAAATCTTCTTTAAAATGTTCAGAAGAGAAATCAAAGGAAGAGATAACCTGATCCTCTTCTGATTCTGCTTCTAATTCTTCATCAGATTCAGATTCTTCATCATAGCTGCTGCAAGATTCATTGATTGCCATCAAGCAGAATTCTCTTGCTCTTGTTTCTTCTTCATCCTCAATTGTACAGGATGAAGCTTCAGAATCACTCCAAGTATCAGTATCATATTTTCTCTTTTTAGCTGATCTAGTAGCCATTGCTGTGAGGGAGTCCCAGATTTCTTTTGCTAAAGTACATTCTACAACTCCTTCAAAAATGTCATCAGACATTGATTGAGCAAGGATGTCCATTGCTCTTGCATCCGCAATCTTTATCCTTTTTTGGGCTTCTGTCCATTGAGATGATGGAACAACATTCATGCTTGTTGTTGCTTGAGAATGAAATGGACCTGTCAAGATAGAATTGAAAATGGCTTCATAAATAGAATTCATAAACAGCCTAATCCTTGCCTTCCATAGTGCAAGCTTATCTAGATTACATATAGGAGGTCCAGTGCTTGAACATTCTTAATTTTGTGCCATGAAAAACTCTTAAGAAATATAAGATCTATCAGATCGTTTTGGTTCAGGTGTTAGCCTGTACAACTAAGGAACGACCCTCTGATATCAATTGAAAGTGAGGATAAATCTTATGTTTACTCAGAGATAAAAATATATAAGGATAAAAAGAAATCAGAGCACATAAATAAAGAAATAAACAAGAAAACACAGACGACACAAGGATTATATTGGTTCCCCAAATCTAGGTACATCCACTCTTCTACCACCCTTATAGGAATCCACTAGCAGGTTCTTGATCAGGTGACTGCCACCACAATATCTATTTTCCAAGGGAGATATTACAACCCTTTGAGCTTTTGATCAGGTACACAAAAACCAAACTCAAGTCTTTTGGAAGGTAACTTGTGAACCAGACTAACTTTTGAAGGGAGTTAAAACCCTGTAGAGTGGGGTGGGAAAGAAAGTTATGCTAGTCTTCTCTTTTCTCAAAACAACTGAGAAGACTTTGAGTGGATTCCAGATCTTGTCAAAGATCCCACTAAGATGTAGAGTTATTCAGGATGATGAGAGATTTGCTTCAGGGTGTAGTCCTTCAAATCTGATGTTGCTCTCCATCAAGCTTCTAGACTGATATTGTATTTGTTGTCTCTATAAAGCCTGGAGCAGAAGATGAAGAACACTATATGGAAAGAAAGTTGTGTTGTGTTCTTCAGAATCTCTATTCTGACTACTGCTTCGCTTTGTTGTTAGTCACTTCTTCTTTTTCTACAAACCTCCAATCTGAATATATTCCCCCGAGCCATATTCAAATATTTGAATTAACTCTATCTTGAAACGGCTGAAGCATTCCCGAGAAAGAGAAAGATGCTTGGGGAATTAATCACATTAACCGTTGCTGTTGAATGGCTATATGCATTAAATCTGAGAGATATTGAATGCTTTAAAAAATAATTAATTCTGCCAGCTATTAAAGCCTCTGACTGTAAAACTGCACAGGATTCGTCGACCTCAGTTCAGAGATTGTCGACCTGAATAACCTTTGCGTCGAGCTGAGATTCTGTCTTAAGATCAGCGATCGTCGATCGGAGCTCGGAGATCGTCGAGATCAACTCATGGATAGACCTCTGAGTTTCGTCGACCTGAGTTCGATGTTCGTTGAATGCAGCTTGAAGTTTGTCGAGCTCATTTCCTGCCTTTGTCAAAACTAATTTATGCAAGATTTTTCTGGAGTTCTTTTGAGGAAGAACTACAAATAATCCTATGACCCTGACTATACATTTTCGGTCAATCTAAAAACATCCTAATAGTATTCCTTGCCCAAATACAAATTAGGGTTCCAACACTTTGGCTCGGTTGTTGGTTGTGACGGACGGGATGGTCTGGGGAGCTTTGGCTCGGTGTATAATACATTAATATTGCATGTGCATAAGATATAAGGTGGTGGGTCTTATGTATTGGAGGGTCGTCGCACCGACACCGGTACATTGACTCGGCGAGTGTGGTTTTTCACTTTGCCAAATTAAGTCTGGTGCGCCAGCCGGCAAGAGTATGTAGAAGCTCCGCTTAGTGCACAAGCGTTGAGGCGTACGGTAGGTCTGACTAGTAGTGCTGATACCGGTTAAGAGGTGGGCGAGGCCCAACCCACCGCTTCCGTTTGCATTACGGAGGTATACTGGGAGGTTCGGCTCCAGAAAGGGGGAACTAAAGGTCTGTGTACACAGAATCGAGTGGGTGAGTTGCACTTGCATATTCACATCATGGCATAATTGCATGTCATAGCATAACCATTGCATATAACCCTGACACCTATTGTATAAAGTGGTATGGGACGCTTTATACAATAGGCCCTGCAAAATGACCCCTTGATTTTTAAGTTCGCGCGAACATGCTTATAAGTTAAGGTTTATTCGGTATATATATATATATGCTTGCTAGAAAGTCGACACCCTATCGTATAAATTAGTATAGGACTTTTTATATGATAGGAGCCTTGCAGAAGATCCTTTAGCTTATGTGTTTTCATTTAAGTTAAGGTTACATATTTCATGTTCTGTCTTTCATACTTTTATTACTACTACTTATTCTCATAGAACTGCTAGATTAGTTCCGCCGCCACCTGCTTACATTTGTTACTCTCCACCTTCATAGCTTCCCTTTCCTCCTCCCCGCTCGGTGCCTAGGAGCCATTGGGGAGGGGTGGGGGGTGATAGGACTTAGTCTTTTAGACTAACGGTTTTCAGACCAAATCATTTTAGGGGATCGTGAAGCCGAACTTAGAGATGCAACCCTAGAGGTCAGTGCGCGTGGAGACGGGACAGTCTAGCACTGGAGTACAGACAGCTAGGACAGTGAGTCCCGATCGTTAGTAGTTGTTTTTGTTTTGCTTCCGCGATGAGTGAACTGTAGTGAGGACTTTTTGTATCGTGCATGAGCCCTAATTCTAGTACTTCTTATATTTATGGACTCTCCCTTTGTGGAGATTATTTATTTTATACGTGTGATTCTAGTGGACTAGCTTTGAGTTCATTCTTACTCTTATACTTTTTTCTACACTTCTGTGATCGATATGGCCGGCAGAATCGGTGTTTTGTAGTGACGACCTTCCCGGGCGCGTTGGTGTCACCGCAAAGCGGCAGTTTTGGGACTAAGACCCCGGTGGTGTAAAAGAGGAAAAAAATGGGGTCTTACACAAACTCTCATTTGATCGTGTCGGATCCAAGAAATTTCAGATCGTGTTTATCTCAAGAATTCTTCCTCAACTTCTTCACAAAGCTTTAAATTTTTCAAGAAGGAAGAAATATGAAGATTTCAGATTTAAAGTGAAGTTGTTTTTTCATTATTATTGTAAAAACCTATTTCAAATTTTGTAGGAGCTTTGTCTCCGAGCTTGTAGGAAGAGTTTTATTCCGAGTGTAGATCCCGTTTTTAGGGATCGAGTTTGTAGGAGTGTGTTTACTCCGAGTTATAGGAGCGTTGCTCCGAGGTGTAGGATTTTTAATCCGAGATATAGTGAAGTAGCCAAGTCTAGTCGTGGTACTAGATAGGTGAGGTGGAGATTGGATGTACCCAAGATTGCGGAACCACTATAATTCTTTGTACCATCTAGATTATGTTTGATTATTTTCTATGTTATTCCCTCTCAACTTTCTAGTCCGCAAAAACCGCAGAACTCACATATTCACCCCCCTCTAGGTGATTTAGGTAGACAACTAGATACTTTTAGAGAGAAAATATGCGAACGTGATGCCATGTCGTACATGGGACAACTGCAAACGTTCAGGCAATCTTATCCTTTCGCTTATTTTATAAAAAAACACATGAATTATGTTTTAAAACATATGTTATATTTTATAGGTTTTACTGACCGTGTCCCTCAGTCTGGTGGATCAACTAGTCCACAAGTGAGAAAGTATAAGTTTATGCGGCGGAAAAAGTACTTAGTTAAATTCATTTATAATCCTACATCAATGTGGAGACTCCGCAAAGTATGCAAGGTAGATGTGACCTCTAAATTTAATATAAGTAAAAAGGTAATTTTTATGGCTCTAAAAATAGAATGAATTTCAGTTAAATTAGATGCTAAGTAGCTACGCTAGAATGCAGTTTTTTATATTTTAAAAATACATAACAAGCATCCTAATATAAATCTTTCACAGGGAGCAAGTGCGTAACTAACAGCAAGTAACAACAGTAAAACTAGCAAGTACTCAAACATCAGAAACTGACACGAACCCATAGGATACAAGTCTGATCTGAAATAAGGAAAGAACTACCTCACTGAACTGAGGGCGAAAACAAGCAACAACAACTAGCTGCTACTCTGAAAAACCACGAACTCTACAAGTCACACTTATTACTGACCTGAACCTGAGATATTCAAAAAAGAAGAGCACCTAAATAACAAGTAGTGGTAAAAGGAATCAAGCAATAATGACAAACCTCTAAGTAAACGGGAACTAAGCGAGCAAACTAGCAGCAAAAATCAGTACTAGTGGACAAAAAATAACAGAGAAGTAAAACTAGTTATGCAGTTATAATCAAGTGATCTCAGTACCAAGCACCAAAAAGTTGTATATTTACCAATATCTTATAAGATATCATGTTACAATTCAAATTTAAATGAGACTGATCAGCTCAAGAAAGGCATCAAAATACCGGGCAAGCTTGGGTGTATGATCCACAAACAAGAGAGGTACTGTGCCGGGGGAGTAACCACGATGCGCACAGACCCAACAATCATGACACTATGTCGAGGGAGTAACCCCAATGCGCACAGCCCAACAAATCTTCTATATATCTTTATGAGCATCACATTATAAATTTCTAAATTATGCAGTCAGTAACAGACTTAAACCAAAATCATGGCACGCGATGGATGTGACGACACAAATAGCCTAGCAAGACTCACATGCCTTCACAAAAATTATTTCCAAGTCAAATGGTGTGCGTCAAGACATTCACAATACTTACGATGCTATCTACGAAACAAGTACTTTACATGGTCAAAACGACGCGACGATCCAAACGACACAACAGACAAATGACTCGACTAACAAATGACACGTCAAACAAAAGACATGACGAACACACGCTAATGAAATAGACTAATACTCGACGAAATAGACTTACTAAATACCTAACAATTAGAGGTAAACACAAAGGAAGAAAAGCAAGTAAATCCCCCACTTGCCTCAATTTTTCCTTGAATCGCCCTCTGAATCACTCCACGTCGAAGATTGGTCCAAGCAAAGGCGCGAGAAGGCGAAATCTATAAAGATTGGGCCAAAACAGCGGTTAGGGCCGAAAACCCTATCACTAAAAAGTTCATGAAACGGACAAATCTTACCGTTCACGCATAGCTCTCGTCGAGAGCTTTCTGGATCTATGCTCCGGCAAGGACTTCGTGCACCGAAGCTCCGGCGGTGACGACCGGAAGGGTTTCCGAAATGCTCTAGTTCAGAGAATGAACAGGGGAAAGAGATGAGCCTGCTGGTTCTACGAATGAATAAAAAGGAAGAGGGAATAAATTCGTTGAATATGAGGAGTTTTAGGTGAGTGAGATTTGCATAATAATAATAATAATAAAAGTCGTATTATAACTATTATATCTTTACTAAGGGCCAAACGAACACTGATTCAAACAAAATTCGCACCCTAGGTAAAAGCCGGTACTACGAATCCAACGTCGAAGTCAAAATAAAAATCTGACGCACCGTTCTCGAGATATTAATTTCTAAAGTTGATGGCGATCATAAAATATACATAACTTTGAAAATTCGCCGAGGCTCAAATAATGCTCGGATCGCGATGAAACTTGACAGGCAAATTCAAAATTAATTGATTTAATTTTGTATCATGAAATTTCACAATTTCAATGAGAATTCCAAGATTTGGTCGGCTCGACCTAACGGATGCGAAAACGCACTAATGGAGACACGCCACCAACTTCGCGTTATCGTAACGTCATTACGTCATTATGACGTCACTAAGAGAATAAAAATAATTGACGGAACATCAAGGGCATTACATTGATGATCCTCTTCGACATTCGAAGAGCCTGATCACGGCTAACCACCTCCGCTGCTTCTTTTGAGCCAGCTCCGTTCCCGGCCAAACCTGGAGCATCGCTCCCCGTGCTTCCAGAACCAGAAGACTCCGCCCTGGAACTAGAATAACCTGGAACACCGATCCCCCCGATTCCTGAACCTAAAGCCTCTGCCCTGGAACTAGAAGCACTTGGAGCATAGCTCTCCCTTCTTCCTAAACTAGAAGCCTTCGCCCTGGAATTAGAAACACCTAGAACATCTCTCCCCTACTTCCTGAACCAGAAGCCTCCGCCCTGGATCTTAAAACACCTAGAGCTCCTGGTGACACAAGTAACTTCACCAGAAGATCCTTAGCAGCCTCCTCCTGCTCGCCGTCCGACCTACATTTCTACAGCTCCACAGAAGAGCCACCTCCATATGATGTCAATTCGTCGAAGACCACGTCTCTCGAGATGAATAACTTCTTCTTCACTAGATTCATACACTTCCATGCCATCTTCCGCTCGTCATAGCCCATGAAGTCAAGCTTCCTCACCTTCGTATCTAGCTTTGTCCTGATAGTATTCGGGATGTGTACGTAGCAGGTAGACCTGAACACCCAAAGGTGTCCAACTCCAGTCTTCTCCTTAAACATCATCTCATGAGGAGACTTCATGTTGATCGGACTCAGAGGCATCTGATTGAAGACATAAGTTGCGTAGGTCATCCCTTCTGCCCAAAAGGACCTTGGAATGTCTTTGGCATGAAGCCAACACTTGTAAGTCTCCGTCAACTTATGTATCTTCCGCTCTAATACTCCATTTTGTTGTGGAGTATACACACAAGTGAGCTCTCTCTGAATCTCGTGCTTCCTGCAGAAGTTAGAGAACTCATTTGAAACGAACTCACATTCATTGCCCGTTCTCAACTTCTTAATCCGCAGGCCAAGTCGGCCCTCCATTACCTCTTTGAACTCCACAAACAAACGAAATGCGTTCGACTTCTCCTTCATAAATTACACTCAAGTGTACCTTGTGTAGTCATCAATCAAAACCAGCATGTATCTACTGCCTCCAAGACTAGCGATGACGGTCAGTCCCATCAGATCACCATGGATGCACTCCAATGGTACTTTACACCTAGTCTGGGACTTATCAAACGCAAAGCGATAAGCCTTTTCATATTGACCTCCCGCGAAAACATTATCATCGCCGAAGGATGACAACCAAGGCAAGCCTTTCACAAGGCTTCTTACCGCCTTCGCTTTCAACTTGTCCATCCTGACATGTCTCAGTCTTTCATGTCAGATAGTTACACTATCATTGGCTTTCATCCGATCAACATAGGAACTTGTTGATAACACAACCAAGTCCTTATCCTTACTCCCTATATGAGAAACATTCACCGACTGAAGCGTAATCTTACAGTCCTTCTTGAAGTGGCCAGGCTAGTTGCATTTATAGTACATTGACCCTTCCTTCTTCTTCCAATCGCGCTTAGAAGAAAAACTCCCCTCTTACTGATATGAATTAAAAGGACCATCACCAGCAGTAGCCTACTTTTTGTTACATCTCTTCTTCTTCCCGGAGAACAGCACCTCACCATCTACTCCATAGATGGTGACTCCAGCCATCTGACTTGCTAAGCTCTCCTGCGAAGCCAGTAGGTTCTCCAGCTCCAACAAAGACGGCTAAGTAGCCTAGCTTTGAACAGAAGTAACAAAGACCACATATTCCTTCCGCAAACCGCGGATTATGTGCCTCTTCAGATTCTCTTCTGAAATAGGCTCATCGGGGTCCAACACTGCAATCTCAGTGCACAAGTTCTTCATCTTCAGGAAGAACATTGAGATGGGCAGATCACCTTGAGTGGCTCTTGCAAACTCATTCTACAGGAATTATAGCTGTGCAACATTCTTCCTATTGAACAACTCATTGAGGGAAGTCCAAATCTCTGCAGCTGACCTACTTCTGATGATGTGGTTGAAGAGTTCTGGTGAGAAAGCCCGCTTGAGAGTAACTCTCGTGTTTGTCTTCCTCCAAGCTCTCACCGCTCCAAAATTGTCAGCGGAAGCAGTCACCTCTTGTTTGTCATCTCTGCAGATGACCTCCCATAGGTCTTCGCTCAGAAGATAGCTTTTCATACAGGACCTCCACTTTTTAAAGTTGGTCGATGTAAGAAGCTCATTTCCAAGACCCCTTGCAAATCCTCCTTCCATTGCGCTATCACTAGTTCATTTAGACTCCCAGAAGCAATAAAGAAAACTGCCGATTGATCGCTGCTCAAGCCTTTTTTCCCTCTAATACCATGTAAAAATTTGTGAACCGTGAAAAACGGGAAACCAGGCGCAGGAACACCCAACCAATCTGAAGCCAAATAAACCAGTTATACTAGAAGAGCAAGAAAATCTTGTACTATCAACAATCTTTACAATGCGAGGTATACATGGCGAGACATGATTCGCTGATGTGCCCGATAGAAGCAAAGCAAAAATACAAAACTAGCTGTGCAGTCTCAATGAGAAGCCATCGACTTTGCCGAGCTGCCTACAGAGTCCGCTGAAGATGCCAATTCGCCAGACCGCAACCTAGCCGTACGGACAACCCATTATTCCAATGCTGAGAACTCTGTCTGTTAATCTGCAAACCGCCTAACCGCGAGGTCTTCTAGCCGCCAGATTGTTGGGAAAACTGCTGTCGAACTTAATAAGCCGCCAGAAGCGGGCAACTTATTGAACTGGGAAAAAGGTTGCTGAAGAAAGAAGACAGTCTGGCCTCAAACCGCGACCTGCTGGTAACAGCCGATTGCTAATTGCAGAGTCCGCACTGATCCCTGATCGAAGTCATAACAAAGTCCCTAACTCCTCAATGATGTCCACACATTCTACACAACAAATACTACTCAACTCCTTCAAACCGCACGAACACAAAAAACCTATCCGCAGCAACCATCCGAGCTCACTTACTGTTCATTCGGTTGTTCTTTTGATGTGACAAGGGGTACTATTTATAGGCACGGAGAGGAGTGTGATCACCACCCTAGCCGATAGGATCACCACCCTATCTTGCGGCGAGCACTGAGTGTATCCGCCAAACCGCGAACACAATGCCAGTGCGCCTTGTCGCCGCAACTAGATAGACAGCAAGTTCGCCAAGGATGCACCACCAAGGCTGGGTAGAAATCCTATCCGCCTTGTCGCCATAAAGCCAAGCCATAACTTGTCTGCCACACCAGCAGACCCAGCGGATACTCCACCAGTCCGCAGACAAGCGGACACAGCTCCAGTCCGCACGCTCCTGCGGACACTGCTCCAGTCATCACACCCCGAGCCTGGAACCAAAGCACACAAGTTTGACAGCTACCGAAGTCGGCGGACATAGAAAGCAACCCACACTAACCGCACGATCTCTCGGACTCATAGCACCACTACACTTGGTTTAAATCCAAACCAAGTCCATGCCTCTGGCAATCCTGGTGCGAATAGATCACCAGCGAATACAAGGGCCAGTCCGCACAAACCTGCGGACTCCAGCACTAGTCCGCACTAACCGGCAAATTTTTGCACCAGTTTGCACTAACCGGCGAACTCCGCAGTTACCACCAACCGCACCACTAGAGCAAGACCAAGGCACACATCATGCCGATCTCCCGAGCTCCAGTCCAGTCTTCAACCCAGATTCAGTGAACTCCATACGAGTCTGCATCACACCAGTTATGGTGAACTCTGCGGATTGCCAACCTACCCACCCGCTCACCTTTTGGGAACACGCTGCCTGCATAACGCTTGCCGATCTGGCAAGCTGCCATTTCTGTCAGCATAGACCACGCGAACAGTCTGCCCATGCTACTACTAAGAAACAAGCTGATTACAACATACTTGTTGACCTGGCTAGCCGCCATTCCTGTCCGCACAGACCACACGAACAGGCCGCCCAAGCCACCACTTTCACTTCAAAATTTTCAACAGGACATACTACCGCTACACAGACCCATGGCTATGATTAGTGGCATGGATTCCAAGTTGCATGGAAGCTTCCTATCTAGTAATACCTGCCCTATCTTCTCTCAAAATTTCCCATGTCTTTAAGTCACCTTTTCACACTCAGTTCTTCTATTTTCTTTGGCATATAATCACACTACTGACTCGCAGATTTAGGTTATGTTTGGCACGGCGGTGGCAATCAGAAACGCGATGGTTATGAACTATGGTTTGTGAACAGCCGATCTCACCTAAGGTACTTCATCCATTTTTATGTTCAAAATTAAATTTTTTTTTTCTTGGTGGTGGTCATAATGGTTATGTCAAACACATTTTATGATGGTGACGTTTTTTTGTCCAAGCTCATTGGAGCAAAATGCGGCGTCAAGCATATGACAGTTCGTAACCACTACGTTTACGACCGCTACCGCCTTGCCAAACGGACCCTTTGACTGTTTAGCGCGATGTTTTTATTCCGGTAAATTTTGGACAATCGCCACCGCTGTAAAATATATGACATGAGAACAATTATGGCCACCATTCGGAACACAGCCCAGCCAGAAGCCCAATTATTTACGAGACTATGCATAAAGCTGTCAAATGAATGCCATTGAAATAAATGCCAAATGCAATCAAATTGCGGACTGGACTTTGTAAGTAACGGTTTCAGTTAGGGCATCCATCAGATAGCCAATTCATTCTCTAGGCTCTCCTCCATGTAGGCTCTCTCACCCCCATTGGCTCTAGTCAATTCTGTTTTAACCTCTAAATACTATCATCATTGTTGCAGAACCTATTTTCCTTCAATCCCCCCGCCACAGGCTCATCGTTGAACTAGTAGGGGGAATTCAGTAAACTGTTCGTGACGGGTAACCACAAACAGAGAAAATCACGTTATATTGGTGCTCTTGTTCAAATTCATCCTCAATAACAAACGATGGTCAAAACATGAATCCAAGAAGTGCACGACATGATCCTTCACCTCTAGGAACACTACAAACATCTGCAATCCACATGAATAAAGTCCAGCAGACTAATTGTTGAGTGTGCCGCGTGGAATGGATGGTGAGGTCCGAGCGTGTGCCGCGACTCGTTAAAAGGGATGGTTTAGTCTCACACTGCTTAGCGTGCTCTTTTGTCTTATGTGTATAAGCGGGGTGGCCACTCCTCCCCTAACCGCGTGATTTTGGGGAGTGACATCATAATGCTTTACATGATATCATAGCAGGGGGCACGTGGCAAGGGGGGGTGTTGAGTGCGCCACGTGGAATGGACGGCGATGTCCGTGCGTGTGTCGTGACTCGTTAAAAAGGAAAAGGGATGGTTTAGTCCCACACAGCTTAGCATGCCCCTTGGTCCGTCGACTCTTCATGATCTGCTTGGGCTTAGCACAATGCAGTACTATAACTCTAAGGCATCTTCTATTTTTACCCAAAGAAATAAACAACTTAAAATTGTCTCTATCGGCAGACCCATAACTAAAGGAATTTGCTCGAAACAGGTCCGTCGAGATGTCTCGACGAATTTTTTAAATGACACGAGATAACTCGACGAATTACTCGAGATGACTCGAGACACATTCGTCGAAATAACTCGGGATGACTCGACGAATTCGTCGAGATGACTTTGACACATTCATCGAAATGACACGATACAATCCGACAAAATCGTTGAGATGACACGAGATTTCTTGAGATTTCTCGACAAATTCGTTGAGATGTCTCGGGATAACTCGACGAATTGACTTGTCCTTCTCGAATTCCAATTCAGTCAAGTGTTTGGTCCTTCACTCATATCATATATGAGTAAGACCAACACAATCCATTATTCCAACTTCTCCAAATGCTTTTATGTGCAACCCTGTAGGATCATATTGCGTTGGTAGTGAGACCACCTGTTTGATCAATTCTAGATCACAATGGTAAGACTAACAGATCACTAAGGCTCCATTGGGGGGGGACTTATTTTCACCGGTCACGTAATTACGACCGCATGAACCGGAGCTTAATTAAGGTCTGGTTCATGCGGTCATAACCGCTTGACCGGTGAAAATAAGTCCCCCAAACAGAAGCTAAGCGTTAATATGAAAAACAAATTTGTTCGGGTCCTGATGGAGCAATGTGAGGAGGGAGTTAAACAGTAATCATGAGTATGGTTGATGTCGTCATAGTAATCATAAGTAGGAACAATGTTGGTGAGGTTGACACTACCCCGACCTACACTAGTAAAGGAAAAGCGATCAGGAGTAGAGATCATACTGAGGGATCGACGACAGTCTTCATTATTGAGAACCATATCGAATGCCTCCCAAAGAGATGGGAGAGTAGAGCTGTAAAGAATATTAGTTTGGACAGTATATAATTCTATGTTCAAACCTATTAGAAATACATATATAGGGAAGCATTCTTCCTTTTTGTAGTAGGATTACATCGCCAGTATAAGTAGGGATAAACTATTCAAAGTTATCCAATCCTTGAAAGAGACGATCAAAATTAGAGAAATATGTGGACATGGCCATAGATCCCTATCTTAACTCCAATATACGATGTTTAAGCCCATAAATTTGGGTGAAGTTACTGATCTAAGAGTACATTTTGCGAGCCCATGTCTGGATCTCAGGGGCAAAATCCATTAGCATATAGCTCCAGTAGACCTTAAAAGATATAGAATGGAGGAGTCATGAGAAGATACGGTAATTTTCAAAATTCTAATGCTTCCAAGTAGAATCATCCTTAGAGGATTCTACTACTATCCCATTTAAATATCTGAACATTCGATGATTGTGAATCACGTTTGTTGGATCTTATGGCACCCTTAGGACGGGTGAATAAGGGTTTTTAATAATAATCAAATTTTGAAACAAGAAATAGTAAGATTGTAGTTTTTTTTGTTACCACCAGTGTAGTAACTACCGCTCGACATTAGTGATAGAAATTCACTTTTCTTTTAAACTTAGAAATAGAAGATTAATGTGTGAGTAATGAAAGAAAACATGATTTTATTTTAGGAATGATAATCATAAAACCGAGATCCCAATGACGCTTTAGATCGATGTGATAGTCGAAACCTTTTGGTTTTTTATATTGACTCTTCTCCTCGATTGGTTCTAGCCTATCTCTCCAAGATGCAGCCTCGAACCACCCCTAGATCTACCCTAAACCTTGTTGCTACAACACATGACGAATTGCGGAATCTTCCCAAGAAATTGATGTCTCACCGGACTATTTTCCCCTAGGTCTTGCAAGACATAGTCGCCCCAACATGCGACGAATTTACACCAATAAAAAATAAAAGAAATACAGATAAAAATATTTAAAACTCCCTCAATATAATTAGCTTGAAAGAGATGACAGTGCGCCAAGAATTGTTGCAGTTGTTGGGCACGTCCTCTGAAAGTTATTACTTCAAAGTTAGCTAGTCACCTAGGGGGGGTGAATAGGTCTTTGAAATTTCTTAAGTCTTTTTGCTGTTTTCTAACTAAGTGATTAAGAGTTTGTCCTTAGTACCCGCAATATAAAAGAAGAAAAAGCACACAGCAATTCACACAGATGTTTATAGTGGTTCCCTAATTGGGTATATCTACTTTCTCTCCCACCTTTCTAACTTATGTTAGACAAGGCACAAACTCCTCCAAAGTGCTAATCAGAGCTTACACCTCAGGCCCTCTGCCTTACACTCAGGTTATCTTCAGAACCCTACCTCAGAACCACAAAGGTTCCTACCTCAGAGCCCTACAGTGCTCCTACAGCTCAGAGGTCTACAAACCACCTACCTCAGTCATATCTCTAAGGCCTACAGCTCAGGCTCTTCAGCCCTACAACCTCAGGCACAAGGCCCTACTCTCAGAGTGCTGCAGCACTCGTACAGCTCAGTACCCTTCCAGGTACCTACCTCAGTGACCTTCCAGACACCTACAGCTCAGTGACACACTTGTCACCTACCTCAGGCCAAAAGAACACATACTCAGTCTCCTCCAAGACCTACAACTCAGTGACACACTTGTCACCTACAGCTCAGTGACTCAATAGTCACCTACCTTAGTATTATCTCTAAGGCTTACTACTCAAGCTGGGAGGACAGCCCTACTCTCAGATCAACACTTGGATCCTACCTGAGCATCCCAGCAGAGCACCTACCTCAGTTATTAACTATTCACCTACAAATCAGGCAAAAAATTCCCTACAGCTCAGATTAAGGAAACCTGAATCCTACAGGAAAATTGTTAAGAAGTTTAAATAAATAAGACTCTGACTCAGAGATAAATTTCTGAGTCTACCTTGCTGGACTGAGCAGATATCAGTCCAGCCCTCTTGCCGTAGAAGGGATTAGTCTTCTTATACAACTAGCTCCTTCTCTATTGCACTGAAAAACAATTATCTACTGTTGAAGGTTGACGACACTTCACACAGCTATCTCTCCTTGTTGATTGGATAAATCAGCCACCTTTTTCTTCAAATAACAATCTTTTGAACTGGAAAGGCTTCAGCAATCTTTCTCGGCGTTCAGGCTTGCTCTGCTGGACTTAGATTTCAAGCTTGTTGGAGAAGATGAAGTCCAGCCGCCTCTATTTTCTGTCTTTTCTTTTTGTATTTTTCCATAACCCTAATCCCCTTCACCTTCTGCTTTTATATCTGTTGATTTTAATCAACGACACAATTTGCATGTGGGCCCAGCTAAGGATGGTGAGCGCCACCTCCCTCAGATGATGACAAATAGTAGCTTCTAGTGCTACTGTAGCTTTCCCTCAACGGCATGAAGTGATTTGACTTATTGACTTCTGGTGACGTCAGCAGTGGTCATCACTTTCTGGACTTAGAAAAATTCCAAAACTCATTAAGCGTTGTATGATGTTAAGTCACTCGACGCCTGCTCACTTGGCTCTTATTAGAAGCATTGAGTGAACCTGCTTCACTCAATGCTTCTGGACTTAGAGAATTTCTGCTGTCTTTATCTCAGCGGTTCATTCTCAACTGTCTCAGTGGTCTCAACGCTTCCTTCTTAACTGCTGAGACAATCTTCTGTCTCAGCGATTTCTTCTCAACTATCTCAACGGTTTCTTATTCACAACTGAGACTGTCTTCTGTCTCAGCGGTTTCTTCTCCACAGCAGATATTGTCTCCTGTCACAATTATTTTGCTGAGACCAACACTTCTCTCAACATTTTGTGTTGAGCTTCTCAGGCATCTCAACGATTATGCTGAGACATTCTTCTCAGCTATCTCAGCTGTCTCGACGCTTTTGCCTTAGTCAAATTGTCTGACTTCTAGCTTCCTCTTTTTGTTCATCTGTCCAATCAAGGACAACCTGCATGCATGAATTCAAGCACACATTAAATATATTATACCCCTTAGCATGATTCGTGATGGCTCTTCAAATCCTGAGGAACATTGTAGGGCACAATTCCCAACAATCTCCCTTTATTTGAAGAAGGCAGAACACCGATCCATGCTAAGGTGCATCAACACAAAAAATATCATGATAGGCCTGAAGATACATTATCATGACAACTAGCCATCCCAGTATAGGATAACTCCCCCTAGATGAGATGGCTTAACACTATGATTGAGTAACCAATAGTTCTGGTGAATTATCAATCATTAACAATGTAACAGTATAATTAACAGCAAAATCTTTATTAATCATTGTCAATATAATCATTATGATTAAGATATACCTAATCATTAACTAATTTAGAGAGCCTTAGCCAAACAATAGTAGCAAAACTTGTGATTATAAGATATCTATGAAAGAGCAGCATATTCATTAATCACAAATATACAAATGAGAATTGCATGCACATTTATCACATCAATATAGTCAGAGCCAACTCATATTAATTTCATTTATAGAGATTTGATATTGCTACACTGTTAATATTCATTTCAAGACATTGATTAAAAATTTATAGAGCCTAAGTCTTGCAGCCTAACATCAACACTTCTTTGATGAACTTGAATCAGCATCCTTGGAAGCAGCAGTCTTCTTCAAGTTTTCAGCTTTGTTCTCCTGCCATTTGAAGTAAAGGAATGGCTTTGGAATATATCTGGGAGGCATTTTCTTAGGGTTGCTTTTTCTTACCAAATTTTCTTTGAATACTCTTTCCCTTAGGAAATTTCTTTCCAAATGCTTTATCTATTCCTCAGAAGGATATACATTATCAATATTCTTTAAGATTTGTCCATGGCTTACCCAAGCATTGATAATGATGGATTCAGAGGCATCACTTAGCTGCTCATGATCTGGATCATCTCTATTCTCAGCTCTCCTCTTTGCCATGAACTCTTCAGCCATCTGAGTTCCTTCCCCCTTTCTTCTACAAGCAAGTTGTGCATCTTGTATAGCTCTAGCTTGTGCTTGGAAGTCTAGGTCCTCTGGCCTCTTTTTATCCAGGAGGGGAAGGTGTAGTGTGTAATGACCCGATTCACGCTAGGCCCCTTGTGAGCGCTTTTGAAGTAAGGAGAGCTGATTTAGGATCAGGGGGTGCAGGCGATCATGCGTGCACTCATGGGGAAAAGGAAATAAGTTGAGTACCTGTGTTGAGTATGACACGGGTAGGGACACGGGCGTGTCCCTACCCGTGTTCTGTGGCGTTGAGTAACCGTGGTGTTGAGTGATTTTTGCATGGCGTTGAGTGGCTTGTCCCGAGAAGGACACAGGTAGGGATACGAGTGTGTCCCTACCCGTATGCCGTGGCGTTGTGTGACCGTGGTGTTGAGTGATTTTGGCACGACATTGAGTGGACTGTCCCGAGGAGGACACGGGTAGAGCCACGGGCGTGTCCCTACCCGAGTGCCATGGCGTTGAGTGTTATGGCTTTGAGTGGCACACATTGCTGTCAAGAGAAGGACACGGTTAGAGATACGGGTGTGTTCCTACCCGTGTGCTCCAAGGCAAGCAAGACGAGAAGTGTCTCGAGCAGGACACGGGTATCGACACGGCCATAACCACGGTCGTGTCACCTGGACACGGGTACAGACACGGGCGTGTCAGTACCCGTGTATGAGCATGAAATGCCAGTCAAACCACTGATGATGTTTCGCCAGAGCAGAACACGGGTAAGGACACGACCGTGTCCTTACCCGTGTCACTTCTATATAAAAGGGAAAAATGAAACCCTAGCCGTATCATTCTCTTCCAAACCCTATTTTCTGGGGAGGAACTTCTTAGGAAGATAGATCTTGTTGGAGCCAACCAACCCCGTGAGGAAACGCCACCGCCATCAAGGGAAAAATGATGCCAACGAGAAGGATGACAAGATCCATGGCTGGAAATGGCGGAACCCTGGAAATGAGGTGAGCTTCCTCCCCTCTCCTTTGGTGCTAGATCTTTAGTTATTCTTAGGCGAGATATCGACTCAAATGAGTCTTGATGTGTGAGAAGATGGTTTCTAGGAGGGCCTTTCTAGAACTTGTGTTCTAATGTTTAGTCATATTCAACCTCCCCTTCTTCAAAGTGATGATGGGGGTGGATTTGTGAAGAGGAATGGCCTTAAGAGGTTGAATAAGGGTGGATAAACTTCTGGTTGTGATTTGGGAAGATCGGCTTGAGGAGGAAGATGAACCGATGTCATTCATTCCGCTTCAAGATGCGTGCAGAAATCTATGTTCTGCACGCAGCGACCTTCTTGGTTATTTTCAGGCAAGAAAAGGTAAGATCTGGGCTTTTGACTTAACACCAAAGTTATAGCCCTTGAAATTACCTTTATAACGAGTGCTTACATGCCTTCAGGTGAAGCCTGTAGCAACAGGAATGTCTGATCAAAGTAAGGGTTGTAGACTAAGCGTGCAGAAATTGTATTTTGTACGCTGCAGGCTTTGGATCCAATTTGATGTGGGACACAGTACGATATGGGTTGCGGACTGAACATGAAAGTTGAAGCCCATGGAAATAAGTTTCCATTGAGATATTACACGCACTCACTGGATCCATTTAGCCATAAGAACCTTCGGTTGAAGTTGCTGTCCAGCAGGATTCTGCACCTGAAATCCTGGGTTAGTTATATAAATGAATTGGGACTCTGAGGAGGTCTTGTAGTAATCCAACATTAAACTATAGGCGAATCATAATATGTATAATTGTGATAATTCAATGCAAGATGACATTATTGGATAGACCCCACGTAAACAAATGGTGAAATGGTGTATGGTTGAACGAAACAACTTAGTGGGGATTAGTGAACGAATGCTATTTAATCATTAATGACAAGGATTACTAGAGCGTGGGAAATTACTCAGTGTTGATTGATATGAACATGTGTGTTGGAACCAGCAAAGCCGATTCCACCTAAAGCTCAGAACTACTGAGGCAACTCGTGCTTACTCCCTTGGGATCACTCTCTAGGCGAAGAACCAGACCGGAGGCTTCAGTGAGGAGGTCCCACCTCTTACCCGGAAGAGACTAGAACTAGAGCTCTCCCTCCCTAGCCAATACTGAGCTAGGTGCCTTAGAAAAGATAAGAGGAGTCAAGAATGCTTGCTTTTCTAAGGCACCTTACCGGTCTATTTATAGGCCTCTGAACTGGGACTGCTAATAACCAAACTATGCTGCTGTGAAAATACCAGAATACCCTTGGCTGGGTCTGCCAACAGCTAAACTCTGCTGTCTTAAAAGACTAAATGCAGCCCACGCAGGGTAAAAGAGTAAAAACACCCCCGGGGCCCAGAAGGTGGGCCCGACCTTACCTGAACCGGCCCTGAAACCAAGACGACCCTTCTCTCGAGGCACCTCTCACTAGGGCCCTCTCGCCAGGCCGAACCCTCTCGACTCGCCTGGGCCCTCTCGCCATGGAGCTTCTCTTCTGAGCCCTCTCGACTCGCCTGGGCCCTCTCGCCACAGAGCTTCTCTTCTGAGTCCTCTCGACTCGCCTGGGCCCTCTCGCTAGGGGGCTTCTCTCGCCTGGGTCCCTCTTGCCGGGCTGAACCCTCTTCCCTCTCGCCTGGGCCCCCTCCTACCGGGCTGCGAGCCCGAGGTTGTACACAATCCCCGCTCTTTTCGAGGTTGGCACAAGCTCGGAAAGATAGTCCAACCGAGGCTTGCGATGGTACAGCCAATTTATTGAGGGAATCTTTTGGTGGGCCCCTTGCCTGACCTATAAATATAGAACCTCCCTCCCCTCAAGGGGGTGTTTCCTCTCTCTCCCTCCTTAACGCTTGTCCATGTCTCTCAGCCAAAGTGTTCGGGACCGCATCGCGGCCGTGCGCCAGCGGAATAGGGCGACGGCGACGGGTCTGAACAAGATCCCTGCCCGTGCTCCTCCCTCGCTACCGCTATCCGCATCTCCTCCTAAGAAGACGAAAACTCCTGAGCCTCATATTCTGGCTGAGGAACCCTCTCGCACCTATCCAAGGGGGTCGACGCCCCCGGCCCCTGCTAGGCTCAAGGGAAAATAAGTACGTTCTTCCAACCCCTCCTGGTTTCTTGTCACTGCCCATTCTTTATTTGTTGTCTATTCTCAGAGATTTTTGGAGGTCTCTCAACGTCCCGAGACCATCCGCATAAACATTTCCGAACTCCCTTCTCAGCGCCTCTCGCCCCAGGACTCCACTCCTTCTACGCCGGTGACGAAGAGGGATGACCCTTCTACCGCCTCGGACCGCAC
Organism: Platanthera zijinensis; assembly: GCA_039513925.1. NCBI lineage: Eukaryota > Viridiplantae > Streptophyta > Magnoliopsida > Asparagales > Orchidaceae > Platanthera > Platanthera zijinensis. The sequence continues at coordinate 77,243,217 of CM077097.1, forward strand.
TCGCCGATTTGGTAAGAGATCTTACCACTGACTTGTTCCATCCTTGTTATTCCTTTCGCCACTCTCAGCCAATATTGGTCTTCTGGTAGGTGCGAGTGGGAGGCCTGCCGAGAGCACTCTGGCCGCCGACTCGCTGACTGAGGGTTATTTTGGGCGAGAAGCCTTCTCGCCTCCCCCGCCAGTAGATGAGATTGACGATTATCTGGGCGATCCCGCGGACCCCATAGAGATGAAACGAAAGGTGGCCGAGATGCTGCGGAAACACGCGCTGCTCATCCAAGCACTGGAAAAAGGAAAGCAGGCCGCGGACCACCGAATTGATTGTCTCGAGATGGAATGTGTTCGCCTGTCGAATGAGATTGATGTCGACACGGAGGTGGACCAGACTGATCCTCTAGCGATTCTGAACGATGTCGATCAACAGCTTCGTTTCGCCCGGCGCGGTGTTGCGGCTGCTCGCGCCTTCCACTTCCCCCATCGCCCCCCTGCGTGAGAGGTCGTGGAGGACGATGGAGGTGGGACAAGAACTGACGGAGCCCGAGCGTTCTTTCCTCCTGCAGTCGCCTCTCGCCTTCCGCACAATAACTCTCTTTTCTTATCCTGTAATAAGATTGACTGGTGTAGCGTCTGCTGTGCGCTCTTCGAACTCGCCACCCGCCATGTGCGGGATTAATTAATTTCATAATTTGTCGGTTTAATCGTCACTACTGCTTTTTATTGGATATTAATTAATGTTTATTCACCACTATTGACTTTCATCATTAGCTGTCTGCCCCGCTGTCTTTTCACCGCTCTTTTCTCGAGAAGGCCGCTCACCCGGCGTTCCGCTGCCCGAGGCCCGGAGGGCAAAGGGTCGGCCGACTCTTCCCCTCCCCTGACGCAACCCCCTTGCCCGTACTTCCCCGCTGGGGGAGGTTATAAATACTCCCCCCCCCCTGTCGGGGCAAGAGGTATGCTTTCTTTGGACTTCCACTCACGAGTAACCTTCTTCATGTGGCTCGCCTCGCGCTCCAGCTCCTCCAGCTTCTTGCGCTAACTCACTCGTCTCTCACTCGCCAGCCACCCCCCTTTCTTCTCGTCCTGCGCTCATAATGGTAAAGAAGAGGTCCGAAGAGAGTGAGGGGCGCAGCCGCTGCGGGAAGCGATTCACCGATCATGACTTCCCCCCCGGTCGCCTCCCTGCCGACGATTATGAGACCTTTCGGAGTGATTATCTGCCAGAAGGCTTCGAGTCGCGCCCTCCCCGGGTCGGCGAGAGCATCAACACTTTCTACCCGGGAGAACTCGCCTTCCCAATTTCCCACTTTGAAGCTGGGCTCCGGCTTCCCTTTTGGCCAGAGGTAAAACAGGTCCTGAAGTACTTCGGCGTTGTACACGCTCAACTGAACCCGAATGCCATCTCCGTCATCATTGCATTCGCCTGCTATATGCGGAGGGAAAGGATAGAGTTTAGCCTTACCGTCTTCCGTAAGATGTTCGTGTACCACGCCAATCAGGACGGAGTGTCCTTCTTCACTGGGCTGACCCTGAAGGTGTGCGAGACCCCCAACAAGAACCACCACTGGCTCACCCGCTTTGTATTTATTCGCGGAAATCTAGGCGGAGTTCCTCTCGCGCCGGTGTCTCCTGCCGAAATCTTCTACACCTCCCCTCAGGTGGGCGGCACGGACAGACTTCTCTGCGAATACCTTGCAGGGAAGAATTTTGAAGTCCGGTATCTGAGGAGAGGGCTCGACTCTCTACCCCCCGTGCTCCCTGGAGAAGGTACACTTCGAACTTCTCTTTTCATTATCCCTCGCCTCTTTCTCTCGCGAGAGCTTGTCTTCTGATGTTAGTTCTCTCTTTTCTTCTCAGGAGAGAGGATCATGCCAATGCATCCCCCCTATCGAAGCGCTTTTAAGCCTTCCCCCGATGTGGCTCTCGCCACTATGGCGGCCGAGGCGGCCAGAGAATCGCTGGCCCCTCCCTCCCAAAAGAGGGTGGCCGAGGATTCCGCGCCGCTCCGACTTAGCCCCTCGAAGAAGAAGATGAAGATGAAGACCAAGAAGACCGTCTCCTTCCCCTCTGGGAAGGGCAAAGCTCCTGCCGATCTTGCGGTGACGCCGGGATCACTGAGCCCAATTTCTGTGGGGTCTCTATCTCCCCACTCACCTCCTCTAACTTCTCCACGTAAAGCGGTCTCGCTCCCCGAGGGGGCAGCCCCCTTCGCTCCCCCTGGCGAGTTCATCCTACCCTACCCCTCGATCCCCCTCTCGCGAGGGGACTTCTCATATTCCTCCGCCATCCGGTCACCTCAACTTCGACCTGGGGCCGGCGGTCCCTGACGGTAATAATGACCCCTCTCTGATCTGGGACAAGGGGTCCTACCGAGTCTCCATCTCCACCCTCCTGCCCTCCTGGAGAGAGCAGGCTGAGCCCAGTGCCCATGCTTTCTCCTTGGGCTTCGGCCTATATGGAGGCCTTACTCCCGATCCACTCGACGCGGCCACTACGCGAGACCTGGTCCTGAGGACGGCACACTCGCAGCTGCGCACTTTAGAGCTGTCGCTCCGCCTCTCGCGGCGCCTGATTTTCAACACCAAGAGCTGGAAAGAGATACACGCCAAGCTGGAGGCCGAGTGTGAAAAGTCAGGGGATCTCGCCTAGCGGCTAAAGGGGTCCGAAAGCCTTCTGGCGAAAGCTAGCGGCGGAGTGGTAAGTCGATACCCCGCCAATGTTCTACGGGCACTTGCCCCGGTACCCCCCTTTCTTTTTTTCTCTTTTACACCTCTTCCTTTCTCTCGCAGGATGCCGAGACAGACGATCGACTACGTTCGCGGGTGGAAGAGCTGGAGACCGAAGTAAGAGAGTTGAAGGCGGAGAACGCCAGGCTTAAGGAAGCTCCCCTTCCCCATTCGCAGGCCTCCCCACCTCCTCTCGCGGGCTACACCCACGATGATGTGGAAGAGTTCTGTAGGGATGCTAACATAAGGACCGTCGAGCTCATTCTCAAGATGATGCGAGAGCTAGGTGTTGTAAAAGACGACTGCGAGGACATCACTGCTCGAGACCTCGTGCCCGAGATCTATGGCGAGGACGAGGATCCCTCAGCGAGTGAGAGGGGCTAGGGCCTTCTTTTTCTTTCTTTTGCTGAGCTTGTAATACTTCATCTTCCATTGTTGTAGGGTGTTAAACGCTGTTATGACTCACGTTTAAATTCCTACTTTTTTGCTTGCCTCTCGCTTCTCTCTTATCTTGTGAATGTGTTGTCTTAAAACATTGATGACTCATGTGCATGTATATATATATATTCTTGCTCGCGCCTCCTTAAGGCCAGCCCTTTCTTTTATATTGGAATTGCTCGAGGAACCCTCGAGATTGTTGATAGGCGAGAGAAAGCTGCCTTCCCTCTCGCCTAATTATTACCTGTGGGCTTGGCTCCTGGGGTGAGTTGGTGAGCCTCCATGGTTTTCTGTGAGCGAGAGGAGTATTTCCTCGCTCTCGGCTCGCGGGATGGCTCCTCTCGGCGCGAGTGGACAGGGAGGGTTTGCTATCCTCCCTCTCTCCCCTTTTTCTCCTTCCTCTTTTTTTTCTTTATGCAATGACTTCCCCCGAAGCATCCCTTTTTTGCTAAGGGGAATAGATTTTCCTGATTAGCCGACCCCCGTTGCTGCCGGCGGATATTAACACGAAAACACAAACCCTTGTTTGCGGGGGGCCCGAGAGTGTTGAGTCCAACCTCTTCTCTCTCCTCCAACCACCGAGTGAGCCTACAGCCCTGCCAGCTTGATGAGAGCCTGGTCAGCGGGTCTGCTCGGGGTCTCCTCTCCTCTTTCTCCTCCAACCACCGAGTGAGCCTACAGCCCTGCCAGCTTGATGAGAGCCTGGTCAGCGGGTCTGCTCGGGGTCTCCTCTCCTCTTTCTCCTCCAACCACCGAGTGAGCCTACAGCCCTGTCAGCTTGATGAGAGCCTGGTCAGCGGGTCTGCTCGGGGTCTCCTCTCCTCTTTCTCCTCCAACCACCGAGTGAGCCTACAGCCCTGCCAGCTTGATGAGAGCCTGGTCAGCGAGTCTGCTCGGGGTCTCCTCTCCTCTTTCTCCTCCAACCACCGAGTGAGCCTATAGCCTGCCAGCTTGATGAGAGCCTGGTCAGCGGGTCTGCTCGGGGTCTCCTCTCCTCTTTCTCCTCCAACCACCGAGTGAGCCTACAGCCTGCCAGCTTGATGAGAGCCTGGTCAGCGGGTCTGCTCGGGGTCTCCTCTCCTCTTTCTCCTCCAACCACCGAGTGAGCCTACAGCCCTGCCAGCTTGATAAGAGCCTGGTCAGCGGGTCTGCTCGGGGTCTCCTCTCCTCTTTCTCCTCCAACCACCGAGTGAGCCTACAGCCCTGCCAGCTTGATGAGAGCCTGGTGAGCGGGTCTGCTCGGGGTCTCCTCTCCTCTTTCTCCTCCAACCACCGAGTGAGCCTACAGCCCTGCCAGCTTGATGAGAGCCTGGTCAGCGGGTCTGCTCGGGGTCTCCTCTCCTCTTTCTCCTCCAACCACCGAGTGAGCCTACAGCCCTGCCAGCTTGATGAGAGCCTGGTCAGCGGGTCTGCTCGGGGTCTCCTCTCCTCTTTCTCCTCTAACCACCGAGTGAGCCTACAGCCCTGCCAGCTTGATGAGAGCCTGGTCAGCGGGTCTGCTCGGAGTCTCCTCTCCTCTTTCTCCTCCAACCACCGAGTGAGCCTACAACCCTGCCAGCTTGATGAGAGCCTGGTCAGCGGGTCTGCTCGGGGTCTCCTCTCCTCTTTCTCCTCCAACCACCGAGTGAGCCTACAGCCCTGCCAGCTTGATGAGAGCCTGGTCAGCGGGTCTGCTCGGGGTCTCCTCTCCTCTTTCTCCTCCAACCACCGAGTGAGCCTACAGCCCTGCCAGCTTGATGAGAGCCTGGTCAGCGGGTCTGCTCGGGGTCTCCTCTCCTCTTTCTCCTCCAACCACCGCTCTCATCCTCTGAAGGCGGGCGTCCTGAGGTATAGTGTTAGCATATTCAAAAGAGGGAGGATTATTAACGATATGCTCAAGTAAATTCAAAGGACTTTTATTACTATGGATAAAAACGTTTCAGATCATCGCCACTGCGGGCGCAGTCCAGGGGTATCCCGTCCACATCCTGGAGGTGATACCCCCCTGACTTTAAGACTTCTTTCACTATGAAAGGACCTTCCCAATTGGGGTTGAGCTTCCCCACCGAGACTCCCCTTCCTGCAGCATCTACCTTCTTGAGGACCAAATCCCCTTTTTGAAACTGCTTGATTCGGATGTGCTTATCGAAGTACTGGGACATCCGGCGCTTGACCTCCTCCTGCCGGACTGTTGCTAACTCTCTGAGCTCTTCCACGAGGTCGAGAGAAAGCCTCTGCTCCTCTCCATTATCGAACTGCCACTTTTCCTCTCCTTCTCTAGCTGCTGTGACCTTGGGCGATTCAACTTCAAATTCCACAGGTATGACGGTCTCGGAGCCATGAGAGAGCTTGAAGGGTGTTTCTCCTGTGGCCATGTTAGGTGTAGTTCGCAGAGCCCACAGGACAGAGGGGAGCTGTTCCACCCAGCTCCCCCTCAAGTTCTCTACTTTCTTCTTCAGGAGGTTCACTATAATCTTGTTTGCTACCTCGACCTGCCCGTTGCTTCGTGGATGATGGACCGAGGCGAACCGAAGGTCTATGCCGAGCTGTGCACAAAAATCCACAAACTCTCTACTAGCAAATTGCGGCCTGTTATCGGTGACTATGGCTAAAGGAAGCCCGTGCCGGCAAATAATCTCCCCCCATACGAAATTCCTCACCACCTGTGAGGTTACCTTTGCCAGGGCCTTAACTTCTAACCACTTTGAGAAGTAATCCACCATGACCAGTAGGAACCTCCTCTAACCGCTGGCTTGAGGAAACGGTCCTACCAGATCCAATCCCCATATGGCGAAGGGCCAAGGAGAGGTGATCGTTTGCAGCCTTTGCGCTGGAAGGAGCTACAAGGGAGAAAACTCTTGGCATTTTCTACACCTTTTGGCGAGCTCTTCTGCATCTCTTCGTAGGGTAGGCCAAAAATAGCCTTGCCTTAGCACTCTCCCTTCCAAGGTTCGACTTCCCGAATGGCTCCCGCACTCTCCCGAATGGACCTCTTCCAGCACCCTTGGTGCTTCCTTCTCGGATACGCATCGGGCTAACAGTCCAGACAGCGTTTTTCGATAAAGTACTCCTTCCTTCAACAAATAGTATGCAGACTTGTATCGGATTCGTTTCTTCTCGAGATCCCCCTCGGGTAGTCGTCTCAACGCCAGGAAAGTCACAAAGGGATCCATCCAAGACCTCTCCTGGTCGATCTCCATCACCTCCCCCTCTTCTATGGAGGGTCTGAAGAGCTCGGTCATGGTCCCTCTGGCCTGAGGGCCATGCTTCGCGAGCAGGTCTGCCCGAGCATTCTCCTCTCGAGGAACATGCTGAATGGAGAAGCTATGGAACTGTCCAACTATGCCTTTTATCTTCACTAGGTACAACTAGAGAGTCAGCTCCCTCACCTCGAACTCTCCGCTGATATGTCGCGCCACCACCAAGGAGTCCGTGAAGACCCTGATATCCTGTATACCCAACTCCCTGGCTAACCGATGTCCGGCGATGATTGCCTCATACTCCGCCTGATTATTGGTGAGGGTGAAGTGTATTTTCAAAGCTTGCTCAATCCTAGTCCTCTCAGGACTCGCCAGGATGACCCCTCCCCCGAAAGAATTCATACCAGAAGCTCCGTCTACCAGCATCTTCCATGCTGCTACGGGAGGTACCTCCATTTATTCGGCCTCCAGTACGTAGTCCGCCAAGAAATCCGCCACCACTTGTGCTTTAATAGCTTCTCGAGGAACGTAGGAGAGGTCAAATTCACTGAGCTCTATCGACCACTTGGCCAACCTCCCCGAGTGTTCGACCCCTTCGAGGATATGACGAAGGGGGTGATCCGTCACAACCAGGATGGCATGGGCTTGGAAATAGGGTCTGAGCTTCCGGGCCGACACAATGAGAGCGAAGGCCAACTTTTCAAGGATGGGGTACTTCAGCTCTGCCTTCTTGAGAAATCTGCTTACATAATAGATTGGGAACTGCCTCTTCCCTTCTTCGCGGATGAGGACTGAGCTGACCGCCCCCGTCCCTACCCCGAGGTAGAGGAACAAGTTCTCCCCTTCCCTCGGCCCCTGAAGTAGAGGCGTCTGAGTGAGTTGCTGCTTTAGAGCTGCGAAGGCTTTCTCACACTCAATGGTCCATTCGAACTCCTTCCCTCCCCTTAGGGTTCGAAAGAAAGAAGAGCACCTCTCTCCCGCTCTGGAGAGGAACCTGCTCAAACCGGCTAGTTTACCAGTGAGACGTTGGACTTCTTTGACATTCCTAGGAGATCCCAGCTCCAATATCGCCCTCACCTTGTCAGGGTTGGGCTCCACCCCTTCAGGGGTGAGGAGATGTCCTAAAAACTTCCCTCGGATGGCCCCGAACACACATTTCAGAGGGTTAAGCCTCATCTTATACTTTCTAACGGTTGCAAAAGTCTCTTGTAGGTCTAGGACATGAGACCCAAGGTCCCGACTCTTTACCATCAAGTCGTCCACGTAGACCTCGAGGTTCCGCCCCTTCTGCTCCCGGAAGATCCGGTCCATCATCCTTTGGTAGGTTGCTCCCGCATTTTTTAGCCCAAAGGGCATCATGTTATAGCTGAAGCAACCATCTTCCGTGACGAAGGTGACATCCTTGACGTCCGGAGGGTGCATGCGTATCTGATGGTACCCTGAAAAGCATCTAAAAAACTCATTAGTGAGAAACCGACGGCTGAGTCAACCAGTGCGTCGATCCGAGGCAGGGGGTAACAATCCTTAGGACAAGCTTTATTTAAGAGAGAGAAATCGATACACATCCTCCACTTGCCCTCCCCCTTTTTCACCATTACAACGTTGCTCACCCATCCCGGATACCTGTTAGCCGATATGAATCCCGCCCGGAGCAGCTTCTCTACCTCTTCTCTGATGGGCCCGGCCATCTTGGAGGCGATGGATCTCTTCTTCTGCTGAATGGGGCGAACCCCGGGGTCGAGGTTGAGACGATGGCACGCCACATCCGCGTCGACCCCCGGCATGTCTGCCGCGCTCCAGGCAAAGACATCAATGTTCTCTTCTACACACTTCCGAATTTCTTCCTGGTCCTGCGGAGTGAGCTCGCCGCTGATCTTTATCTTCTCTTTTCTCCCATCTTTGGTGAGGATCTCGACCTCCAGAACTTCTACCGACGCCCTCAACCTCGAGGGTTCTTCCTCCTCCTGCTCTCTCAGCTCTTCCTCAAGATCCTTCGACCCGCACCCAACTCCTGAGACTTCCACAGCAGCCACCCTCTCCTGGGCCTTTCCTCCTTCTCCCTTCTCCAACCCCTCTCCTTCATCCATCTCCTCCTCCACTACCAGACTTCCTTCCACTCCTGCTCCTGCTCTTCCCAGCTCCTCTCCTCCAGCCACCTGCTCTCCAGCCATCACTGGCTCCACCGCAATGACCCTCTCCACTACTATCTCCAACTCCTCTCCTTCAGCCACCTCTTCTTCCGCTACCAGATATTCCTCCACTCCTGCTCCCACTCTTCCCAGCTCCTCTCCTCCAGCCACCTGCTCTCCAGCCATCACTGGCTCCACCGCAATGCCCCTCTCCACTACTATCTCCAACTCCTCTCCTTCAGCCATCTCTTCTTCCGCTACCAGATCTTCCTCCACTCCTGCTCCCACTCTTCCCAGCTCCTCTCTCTCCATCCTTGCTCCCAGCTCCTCCGCATCCTCCATCCACGAGATGGTGTTGACCGCCGTTACGTAACACTCCCGAGCCGCTTTCGGGTCCCCTCTCACCCTGATCTGGGTTCCTCCCGAATTGAGCTTCAGGCACTGATGAAAAGAGGACGGAACGCATCTAAAGGCACTGATAAGAGGGCGCCCAAAGATCGCGTTGTAACTGCTGGGAGCGTCCACTATCACAAAACGACAATTCCTGGACAACCCCCCCCCCCCCAAGGTCACCTGAAGTCCTACTCCTCCCTCAACCTCCTTCCTTTCTCCTAAAAAACCAAACAACGGCCCATCCGCCGCAACCACCCTTCGAGACTCCACCCTCATCTCGTTGAAAGCCTTCTTGAAGATTACATTAACGGAACTCCCATTGTCCACCAGAATGCGGGATACTGTGAAATTCTTGATGGCAGTCCTGATCACCAGCGCGTCACAAAAAGGGTCCTCGTGGTCAGGTAGGTCCCTTCTGGAAAACGTGATTTTCTCATCCGGGGGAGAGGTTTGCGACGTCGAGGCAACGCTCCGACGATACATAGTGTGAAGACTAGCCTTGCGGGTGGCCTCGATCCCTACCCCCCCATGAATCACTCCAATCCCCCCTCGATCTCCTGTATCTGAATGGTCTACACACCGATCTTCCTCCCCTGCTTCCGGCACCTCTACTATCCGCACTGCCGGTTGTCGGTCTTCTCCTCCCTTTCCTCTCTTCAACTCCAAGAACTCGGGACATGTTGCCGTCGCGTGACCCTCCTCCTCGTGGAAGTCACAATAGGGCAAAACTCCCTCCCCACGTCTCTCTTCTGGGGGATTCCTCCTCCTCCCTGCTCCCGCTCTCCCGCGGTCTCTTCCTCTTCCTCTCCCTCTGCCTATGGCCATAGCTTGCTGAGGTGGGGGTGGGAGCGGCCTCGGACCATGCCCCCATCCTAGCGGGTGAAACCTTCCTGGTCCTTGATAAAAGTTTCTTCCCCCCTGCGGAGGACCTCTCCCAGGTCCCTGAACCGGGCCTCCTGGTTGTCTCCACCCCGGCTCCGGGTGCACGGGCCCTCTTAGTTCCTCTCTCCTCCTTCCTTCTGGCTGCCTTCCCCCTCCTGGCTCCCTCTGCTCCACTTCCGTCAACCTTGCCAACTTCCTTGCGAATGCCGGGTTTGCCGCCTCCATGGCTATTTCTTTTGCGGCCTTCTCCATCAACCCTTCGAAGGACAACGGCGCCTTCCTGGTGAGGCTCATCTTGAAGAAGCCTTCCCTTAGCCCCACGGTGAAAGCCATCTGGAGGGCGAAGCCAGGCACCTCCAGAATATCCAACATCTCCTCCTGGAAGCGGTCTACGTACTGAGCCAAAGACTCGTCTGCCCTCTGCTTGATCAGGAAGATGGACTCCGGGTTCTTCTTCCTCTTTTTGGAGGTTGAGAACCGCAGCTGGAAACTTCTGTTCAGGTCCTCGAAGCAATAAATAGAACCAGTTGGAAGTTGGTGGAACCAATCCCTAGCCTTATCCTTCAAAGTGATGGCGAAGAGGCGGCACTTGAAGGCGTCCGTCATGGGTCTGATGGAAACTGAGTCTTCAAACCACTGCAAGTGTTGGAGGGGGTCATCCTTCCCCACGTAGTAGTTCATCTCCGGCTCGCGGAACCCTTCTGGAACGGATGCCGAGAGGACCAACTCGCAAAAAGGAGATCCTCTCGCCAGTGACTTCGCCTGGTCCACTCGCGCCACGAGGTCCGCCGGCGCGGCACTCGCCGGACTAGGGAAGAGCTCCCTTCCTTCCACCTCTCGCCGACTTCCTTCCGCCATTACCTCTTTTCCTGGCCGCCTCCCAGGTGCATCTTCACCTATCCTCGCCGAGTCGGCCCCTCCCCTGGGCGCGAGATCTGGCACTTGAGGAGGGGGGGTCTCGCACTCGCCTCTTTGTGCGAGTTGTTTGAGGAGATCCATGATCCCTCCAATGGATGACATGAACTCTGTCCTCCCAACGTACTCCTCCTGGCTGGGGGACCTCTCGCCTCCTCCTCCCGCATCTCTCGCCATGAGATAACCCCTCATTCTTCCGCACAGGCTGCAGCTCCACGCTCACCGCACCAAAAATGTTGGAACCAGCAAAGCCGATTCCACCTAAAGCTCGGAACTACTGAGGCAGCTCGTGCTTACTCCCTTGGGATCACTCTCAAGGCGAAGAACTAGACCGGGGGCTTCAGTGAGGAGGTCCCACCTCTTACCCGGAAGAGACTAGAACTAGAGCTCTTCCCCTCCCTAGCCAATACTGAGCTAGGTGCCTTAGAAAAGATAAGAGGAGTCAAGAATGCTTGCTTTTCTAAGGCACCTTACCGGTCTATTTATAGGCCTCTGAACTGGGACTGCTAATAACCAAACTATGCTGCTGTGAAAATACCAGAATACCCTTGGCTGGGTCTGCCAACAGCTAAACTCCGCTGTCTTAAAAGACTAAATGCAGCCCACGTAGGGTAAAAGAGTAAAAACACCCCCGGGGCCCAGAAGGTGGGCCCGACCTTACCTGAACCGGCCCTGAATCCAAGACGACCCTTCTCTCGAGGCACCTCTCACTAGGGCCCTCTCGCTAGGCCGAACCCTCTCGACTTGCCTGGGCCCTCTCGTCATGGAGCTTCTCTTCTGAGCCCTCTCGACTCGCCTGGGCCCTCTCGCCACGGAGCTTCTCTTCTGAGTCCTCTCGACTCGCCTGGGCCCTCTTGCCAGGGGGCTTCTCTCGCCTGGGTCCCTCTTGCCGGGCTGAACCCTCTTCCCTCTCGCCTGGGCCCCCTCCTACCGGGCTGCGAGCCCGAGGTTGTACAATGTGTGTTAATAATAGGATGAGTAACGCATGAGCACGAGTGATTGGTTTTGTAGAATAAATATTATTGGTGTCATGAGAAGAGTCATAGATTGAACGGTTGGGCTTGGTCCTCAGTGTTCATGTCCCGAGGCTCCTTCCGTGCCAAGTGGTCGGTTGGGCTTGGTCCTCGTGCTGGTTTTCGAGGCTCCTTGCACACCACGATATGGTTGTATTGCATACGGTGTGAGTCAACACGCGGTGTCATAATCCTGAGTTAAAGATAGTGTGGCAGGTCTACGGGCTCACCAATCATCACACCGATGGGAGTTGACAGCTAGACCTTGGGTGGTTGGGCTTGCTCCTCGGTGTTCACGTCCCGAGGCTCCTTTTCGTGCCAAGTGAACGGTTGGGCTTGGTCCTCATTCTCATTTCTGAGGCTCCTTCCGTATCACACCATAGGCCAGTTCGAGCCTAAGATCTCGGTGCACATCTACCCGAGACACCCGCTGAGCCGTAGTACATATGTGAGCTCCGTTGTTGTGTTCTTAGCATTGAGGCATACGAAGGCCTAGGCCAGGTAGTGTGGAGACCAGCCTAGTAGTGGAGATGCCCGCTCCACTGTCACCGTCCGGCCACGACGGTTGACGCCTTAGAGGTTAGCTACCTGCTCGAAAAGTGGGAACTTCAAGTCCGTGTCGACATAGCGAGTTCATGAGCGTGATCATGGGTGAGTCATTGTATTGCATACATGTCATTATACTTAATTGCATACAAAAGATACTCATCATATAAGTTTGTATGGGCACTCCTATACGATGAGTTACTTACTGCTGAACGATCCTCAACTTATATGTTTGTATGGGCATTCATATAAGTTGAGTTACCTTCTGTTATATCATTACTCATATGTTGCTGTAGATGGTAGAAATGCTAGAATAACATGTTACTTGTTTATACACTGCTATATACATAGTGATACTCTACTTATACTACTTACTTGTACTTATACATCATTTATATATTATATCCTGTCACTTTCTCCGCCCGGTACCAAGAAGTGGCCGGGAGAGCGGATGTGAAGCCACTTAGTCTTTATGACTAACGGTTGCTACGTTTTCATTTTTAGGAGGAAACCCCGTAGGTTGAGCAGCAGGTTATGCAGCCAGACAACCAGGCCAAGACGATAGGGCCTGAGGGGACGGTACCGTCGCAACTGTTAGTTGCAGATGTGGGTGTGTGAGGTTTTTGTTGTACCCTTTTGGGGATAACTTTTTTTGTACTCTGATATTAGAAGCTTGTTGTAGCTTCTTATTTTATGCTTTATATGGACTATATGCTTGGTGTGGATGTGACTTCATTATATTATATTCTGGTTAGGTCGGCGATGTATGATATTAGTTGTGGACGGCAGAATAGGCATCTTGTGGTACAGGCTAGCCCGAGTGTCATGCTACCGCAAGACGGCTGTTCTGGGCATAAGACCCTTCTCGTGCCGTGTTTTGTGTTCCGGAAGGGGGGGTCTTACAAATGGTATCAGCTTGCTACGATCCTTAACTGAAGAAGTCATTTAACAATGGTGCCACCCTCGTTCGATTAGTCAGTTTGGGGACAAATTGACTTAGTGGAAGTAGTGGTGTGCCCATATGTAATTCACACTAAGTTTGTCCATCTTTGACCTTAGATTTGCCGACCTAACCTTAATTTTGTACCTTACGTATAGATCCCAATACATGTTGAGCCAGTACGGGGCACCCCCGCCCCGTCCGTACCTACACAATTCCATCAATCAGAGCTGGGGCAGACACTCACAGCTATCCTGGACACCTTCAGGTCCCATTCCCAACAAGACCCTGTACAATAGTAGGGTCCGGGATCCACTTGGTTAAGCACTTTCCGAGCTCTCTCCCCTCCTGCGTACCTTGGGACGGAGTCGGCAGTGCGTGCGGAAGAATGGCTCGACACTGTACAAGAACTGTTGGAAGGAATAAGGTGCCCAAACAACATGGCGGTGACCCTTATAGTGACACTCTTAGAGCTGCACGCCAAAAGGTGGTGGAAGTCCCTCATGGGCTCCACTTTTCAAGGACGGGTGTACACGGATATCAGTTGGAGCGAATTCTCTGAAGCCTTTTTAGAGCATTTCATCCCCTCGTCCGCTCGGGATAATCTTGAAGAGAGGTTTTTGTAACTGAAGCAAGGGTCCAAGTCGGTGACAGAATACCAACGGGAGTTTCAGCACTTAGCTAGATTTGCTGACTCTTATGAGTTGGATGATAGAGGATACGCAAAACGATTCTACAAAGGCTTGCGAGACCCCCTGAGGCAAGCCCTTTTGTTTATAGCGGACTCTAGTCTAGCCGAGATTATTGACATGGCGAAGAGGTTTGAAGCAGACCACTTGGGAAGCAGTAAGAGGCCAGCTGAGGGCGTGATGGAAGTCGGCCCCAGCAATAGGAGGAGATTTGATAATAGAGGAGGAAGAAGATATCGAAGAGGTGGCGGGCGTTTCCACCAGAATTTTAGAATGGAGCGCCCGGTTCTGCAACCGCCAGTATTGCCTCCACCTCAACAATTTCAGAAACCGGGTGGGTGGCAGGAGCGAGTGCGCTTCGAATGCAGCCAATCAGGCCATATTCGACGCTACTGCCCGCAACTATTTGGAAATGCGCCTCTCGCTTTCCCTCCAGCAGCTCCTTGAGGGCGGGGGCACATGCGTGGTCAAGGACAAGGACCACGAGGAGGAAACCCCGGGCCCGCTCGGGATCAGATGTATGCGTTTGACATGACTCAAGAGAGGAACCCTAAGGAAGTGATTGCAGGTATAATTACACTTAGTCATTTTATTTTCATTAATACTCTCGAGTTGCTTAAGATATACTAAACGCCTAGCTTGAGAATTATTATTGATGCTTAGGCACCGTGATGGTTAGCGGGAAATCGGCCTATACGTTATTCGACACCAGTGCCTCACACTCTTTTGTGTCTGAAGACTTCATCAAAGGTATAGATGGAGTGCAATACTTCACTGGTACTGCTCGAAGGGTGTAACATCCCATTTCCGGCTAGACCCCTAGGAGTCGGTCTGTCATGAGAGAACCCTAGAAGCCCAAGAATTGAAGTACATCGACTGAGATTTCGGGTCACGGGTTGGTCACGCCCGTGTCATAGGGCGTGACTCCTTCGACGATCGACGATCTCCGTGAGACGATTCGAATTTGAAACCCGGGCCTGTCACGCCCGTGACCTATGTGTCACGCCCATGACCTAGGGCGTGACTCCTTCGACGATCGTCGATCTCCGTGAGACGATCGTCGAACTTGCAGCCCGGGCCTGTCACGCCCGTGACCCAGGTGTCACGCCCGTGACCTAGGGCGTGACCCCCTTCGGCGATCGTCGATCTCAGATAGACGATCGCCGAGCGAGTAATTTGCACACTTGACCCTGTCACGCCCGTGACCCAGGTGTCACGCCCGTGACCTAGGGCATGACCCCCTTCGGTGATCGTCGATCTCAGATAGACGATCGCCGAGCGAGTAATTTGCATACTTGACCCTGTCACGCCCATGACCAAGGTGTCACGCCTGTGACCTAGGGCTTGACCCCCTTCGGCGATCGTCGATCTCAGCTAGGCGATCGCCGAGCGCGGAATTTGCTTCTTGACCCTGTCACGCCCGTGACCCATGTGTCATGCCCGTGAACAAGGGCGTGAACCCCTTCGACGATCGTCGATCTCAGGAAAATGATCATCGAACTCAGAGTTTTCCACGCAGGTCTGTCACGCCCGTGACTGACATGTCACGCCCGTGACAGAGGCCGAAACGCCGGTTCAGGCCAGAAATTATTCTAACACGCATGGTAATAAATGCTGGTATGGGACGTTACACCAGGAGTATTTATGGGCCGTTTCCTACTCTAATTATTTAATAAAATAATGAAATGATGCTCCAATAGGAAATCCCCACCTGGCAAACACCTCTTCGTTTCCAGCGTTTCAACTGCCTCTACCATAACCGAAACACCATTAAGAGGAGCCTTCATAACCATAATTGCTTACCTCTTTCCCCTCCCCACTTGTTGATGTATAAAATACCCCTTAGAGCAAGATGAGAAGGTTACACTCTTGACCAAACGGATTCAGACTTTTGCTCTTGCTGTAGGAGAAGTTCGGGAACGCCATCACCACGCCATGACAATCCGACGTTCATCTCGCCTTCAAACCGCGAACAAGGTCCTCCTCTACTTCTCTTATGGGTAGATCTTATGTTCTTAGAAATGAAGTACGTGGTCAAAGGAGCCGGACCTACCTCGTGTTTTCATGGAAAACCATGGAAAAATATTGTTTTGAGTTCGCCGGAAACCGCCACCTCCGGCAGCCAAACCACCGCCGACCGATAGCCATCGCCTCAACGGAGGTGGTGGTGGTGGCTGGCCAGGGAAGTGATAGGGTAACCGGCGACGGATCACGGAAAGGTTATAGGAAATACGAGTTTCTGTGTTCTGGTTTTCGGTTTCATGTAGAAGATGAACAGTAAAATCACTTTATAATATATAAATTATGTATATAATACATAATGACAAGATACATTATTCAAGTATATTTTTAGGCTGCAAAACGAGAGACTTAGAGGCCGATTTAGGAAAAATGGCCAGTCACGAAAGTTGTAGCCCTTCAAGTCTAGATTAATTTAAAATTAGTTTCAACTCGTTTGGGTAAGCGGTTTGACCGCAGAACCTGTTTTAGTGGGGGCTATACCTAGAGTTGGGCAGAAATTAAAATGGATGCCCACTCTTCGTCCCATGTTCAAATGACCTGAAATTTGGGTAGGGGGTTAAAATTAGCTATATCTAAAGGTAGTCCAAAAATGGGAATTTTTAGAGACACCTTGCCTAAAGTTTTTGTTTTAATTTAATAAAGTTAGAGGAAATTATTTATGTGGTCAAATAACCTCCAAACCCTCCCAAATTTTGGTGAGTGGTCACTGGCTACATAACTTAGCTCTGTACAAATTTTCAACTCATTTGGATGAGTTTTGGATAGGAAGTCACCTATTCTTAACTAGGCAAAACTGAGGCATTTTTGAGTAAAAAGTGCACGAGAGGTTGGAACGGTCAAATCACCTAAACTGAGGCTGATATCTTGACCACTGACTTGGAAGGGTTATTATAACCCACTTGGATAAAATGGTGTTGTTTAGGGTTGGTTTACTCTAGGATCCAAACTCAAACCCTAGATGGAGGGTTTTGAGGGTTGTGAAGGACATGGGGGCAATTGCTCTCGTATTGCCTTGAAAATCTGTAGAGTTGACATTAGCATGATTGGAATCATCGGAATGGAATCTTGGAGAATTTGGAGACAAGTAGATACCTTAAAACCTTTATCTTAGCTTTAGGGTAAAATACTAAATAAGCACAATCCATCACTAAACATTATCTAAAGGCTGTGAAACTCGGGTAGAGTAGGTTTTGGAGTGGGTAGAAGCTATAGAAATTTTATTGGAATTTTATGATGTTTATTTCCAGCACTTCATTTGTAAAGTTGATAATAACCCCAATTGATGTTTTAATTATTTGTACCTTTCTAGTCATGTAAATCTCATGAAATCTTAAAAATAAATGTTTTAGGACAAAATGGTTACCCTTGAATTTTTGTATAATTTTTAGTTGAGTAAATCCAGTACTTCCTTCACAAATGTTTAAAAGGGGTTCTATGCTTTGAAAATTATTTGAGGATGATTTTTTTACTGAAAAATTATGAAACTGGGCCAGTGCTATTTTTAAGCTTTTATCTGCATATTATAAATTATTTATAATTTTTGGAAGAATATTCTCTGTACTTGGTTCATAAATAATGGAAGATAGTAAATATTGCTAAAATAGTTTTGTTGCCTTTTTGATGATAGAAAAATTATGATACCTTGGATTTACCCTATCGAGATAATTTACTATTTATTATAATTTTGTTGGACATGTTGCATGAGAACTTAGGGTAGTTCATGTTCAAACCGGAAGCCTTTGGAGTTTTGAGGAAATTAATTAAATGTCAGATAAATTAGGAAAATTACCACATTCTGGATGTTGGCCATTTATATCATGATAAGTCTCCAGTAAATAATTAGTGACATTTGGATGAGTTTTGGGATCATTGCATAACCGGTTCGACATATAGTCTAGGTTGGTCTGCATATAGCAAATTTGTGAATTGCAATAGGACAGGATCTGAGAAAGTTTTTTGAGTTAGTCATTTTATATGGGTGGACAATTGTGGATGATATCGCAATAGGATGATACGAAGAGTAGAGAGAAGTAGTGATAGCTAGAGTTAAGAGGTGCTCGGGTTCGACGAAAGATCGTCTTTCCCAAAGAGAGGAAGGTTAGAAATCACCCTAGGATAGTCTATTGTAATATGAGAAGGGAATGGGTAAAGGGGATCAACCAATAACAATAAGTGCCTTGCGAAAGGGAATGATGGGCTTCAGCTACCATCATAGTTCCTAGTGCCCTTTGAGAGCCCTTCACAGGGAATACTGGGGGCAGACCTGGGTTAACGTAAACTGTAATAATAAACTGACAAGAGTAACTTAGTAATTAGGGCTGCACCTTTCACAAACACTGTTGGCACAGGAAGATTGATGAGAGCTTCGGCTCGGTTGGTTAAGAGACGGACGGAATGGTCCGGGGAGCTTCGGCTCGGTTGGTTAAGAGACTGACATTTTGATCCGGGGAGCTTCGGCTCGGTCTTTGTGTGTTTACGATTAAACTTGCATGTGCATAAAAAGGAATACAAATTAAGGTGGTGGGTCTTCGGTATTAGAGGGTCGATGCACCGACGCCAATACGCTGACTCGGCAAGTGTGGTTAGCACTTTGCCAACAGAAGTTCGGTGCGCCAGCCGGCAAGAGTACGCAGGCGTCCGCTTAGTGCACCAAGCGTTGAGGCGTATGATAGGTCTGACCGGTAGTGCTTTACTGGTTTAGAGGTGGGCGAGGCCCAACCCACCGCCTCCATCTGCCACTACGGAGGTATCCTGGGAGGTAACGGCTCCGAAAGGGGGAACTAAAGGTCTGTGTGCACAGAGTCGGGTGTGTGAGTTGCACTTGCATGATTCATCATACCCACTTGCATGTCATAGCATAATCGATTCATTTAACCCTGACACCTAAAGTATAAGTGGTATGGGACGCTTATACATTAGAACCTGCAAAACGACCCCTTAGTCTATAAGCTTGTGTGAGCAAGTTTATAAATTAAGGTTAATTTGAATATAAATATATGCTGCTATTTGATAACCGACACCCCAACGTATTAGTGGTATGGGACACTCTATACGATGGGAGCCTTGCAGAAGATCCCTTGGCTTATGCGCTTTCGCACATAAGTTAAGGTTACCTTTCCTACTTTCTATTTCTGTCATATTTATTATAGAATTGCTAGATTGGTTCCGCTGCCATCTGTTTCTTGATTAAATCTCCACATTCATGTACTTCCCTTTCTTCCTCTCCGCTCGGTACTTTAGGAGCCATGGGGGAAGGGGTAGGGGATGATAGGGCTTAGTCTTTATGACTAACGGTTTTCGAACCACATCGTTTAGGGATCGCGGAGCCCAGCATGGAGGAGCAGCCCCAGAGACCGGTGCGCTTGGGGATGGGGCAGTCTAGCTCCAGAGTTCATACAGCCGGGACCGTGAGTATCGACCTTGAGTAGTTTTGTTTTTGCTTCCGCATGAGAGATTGTAGTGAGGACATGATGTACCGGGCATAAGCCCGCATTTATAGTACTCTGATTATTGTTATTCTGTGGACACTCCCTTCGTGGAGATTTTATTCTATATATGTGATATACTTTCAGTGGACTTGCTCTTACTTCAAATATTGTGCTACCTTTCTGTGATCGAATTGGCCGGCAGAATCGGCGCCTTGTGGTGATGACCCATCAGGACGCGAAGGTGTCACCGCAAAGCGGCGATTTTGGGCCTAAGACACCGGGTTTTAAAAAGAAAAAGGGGGGGGGGTATTACAAGTGGTATCAGAGCGAAACATCGATCTGAAAAAGGTAGCAGTCCACTATCCCTGGGTCACCCCTGCTCGAGTTTAGTTTGGGGACAAACTAAGCAGCGGAAGCAGTGGTGTTCCCATATGGGGATCACATATAAATTGTCCACTTTTATTTAAGATTGAACGTTTTCTCAGTATGGTTTTTGTTACGCAGCCTCCAGCACAGCCTACACCACAAGGCGGAGTTCAGCAGGCTCAGGGTGTTGCACCACCTCCACCGGTCCCCACTCCTTTCCTTCAGTCAGACATGGGACAGACTCTGACTGCCATCCTGGAGGCTTTCAGGGCCCAGTAGGTTCCGGTCCCGCAGCCCAATCCGGGGGCCAACTGGCTGAGCATCTTCCAAGGACTGTCTCCCCCGTCCTACTTGGTGACAGAGTCGGCGGTTCGGACGGAAGAGTGGCTGGATATCATGTACGAGATGCTGACTGGGATACGGTGTCCCTGGGAGGAGAGGGTGGCTCTGGTTGTCTCTTGCCTGGAGTCCCATGTCAAGAGGTGGTGGAAGACGCTGTTGGACACAATATTTGCCGATAGGGAGGTTGCGGAGGTTACCTGGGAAGAGTTCAGGGCCGCGCTGCTGGAGCATTTTGTTCCACAGTCGGCCAGGGATGAGTTGGAGGAGCGGTTCTTACAGCTGAAGCAGGGCACCCGGACGGTGGTGGAGTACCATCGGGAGTTCGACCATCTGGCTCGATACGCAGATTCCTACCAGTTGGACGAAGCAGGGTACATTAGGAGGTTCTATAAGGGCCTACGGGAGGACTTGAGGGAGGCTTTGTTGTTTGTATCCGACGGGCCTATCTCCCGGATTTTGGAGATGGCAAAAAGGATTGAGGCTGATTGGCACACCACCCGGGGCCGGAAGCGGCCAGTAGAGGACCATGGACGGAGAGTTAGAAATGATAAGTGGCGAGGTGCTATACCAGAGGGGAGAAGGACAGAGGACCAGCCTCGTCAGGAGGCGAGGCAGGAGCCGAGGGAACAGGTGATATTGGCCCCTGCACCTCTTCGGATGCAGGAGATGCCAAGACCCGGGGGAATGGCGTATCCCCCACCAGAGTGCTTCCTTTGTCATCAGATTGGGCACATCCGGAGGAACTGCCCCATGAGGGGGGCACCACCTCCAGCACCACAGGGTGGCCCACCAGCTCAGCATTATGGAGGCCAAGGACGCGGCCACGGGCGTGGATACCAGGAGGGAGATCGTAGATAGGGAAGAGATCAGGTATATGCTTTGGACCTTGCGCAGCCTCGGAATCCGGAGCAGGTCATAGCAGGTACGCCGCAATTCTTCTTTATTTTCATAGAATTTCCCTTTTAATTGTTAAAACTTAGAACCGCACTAGATAGATTAACAAGGAAAGAAAATTCTTTATAGAACCCTAAGACATCTAATCACCCCAGGTATAGTCTTCATCAGCGGCAAGCCTGCCCGCACTCTTTTTGATACTGGAGCTACTCACTCCTTTATGTCGGAGACGTTCGTAGAAGGACTGGAAGGCATGGAGCGATTCACGGGCTCGAGGATGAGGGTGCGACTACTGGATGGGTCTGAGCTCCTTACCACGGATCACTGCAATATGGAGGCAGAAATTGGTGGAAAGGCGTTCGAGGCTCCAACAACGATTTTGAAGCTGATAGACTACGACCTGATCCTGGGCATGGTATGGCTGCACTAGAACCATGCCCAGATTGTTTGACAAGCGAAGAGGATCACCGTGAGACACGAGGACTCTTTCATTGTCATCAAAGGTATAAGACCTGCCTCTCGTATATTCTTATCTTCGGTACAGGCCGTCAAGGCCCATCTGCAAGGAGACGAGGTATACCAGGTACTGTTCGAGATGACCGACGAGAAGGATCGGATTGCCAATATACCGGTGGTTTGTGATTACGTCGATGTGTTTCCAGAGAAGTTGCCAGGATTGCCTCCGGACAGGGAGAAGGATTTTTCAGATTCAGTTGGTGCCAGGGGCTAAGCCGATGTCTAGGGCTCCCTATCGGATGGCCCCGAAGGAGTTGGCGGAGTTTCGGACTCAGCTGCAGGAGTTGTTGGAGGCGGGATTTGTTAGACCGAGTTCCTCGCCATGGGGAGCCCCGGTCCTATTCGTGAAGAAGAAGGATGGGACACTTCGCCTGTGCATCAATTATCGAGCACTAAACAGGCTGACCATCCGGAATACCTATCTGCTCCCACGGATAGACGAATTGTTCGACCAGCTAGAGGGAGCCCATTATTTCTCGAAGCTGTACTTGAGGTCAGGATACTACCAGCTGCGGATCCAGGAGGAGGATATCCCGAAGACGGCCTTCAGTAGCAGATATGGCCTATATGAGTTCACCGTGATGCCCTTCGGGCTCACGAATGCACCGTCGGCGTTCATGAGCCTCATGAACTGGGTTTTCGAGGCCTACTTGGATGTGTTCATCATAGTATTCATAGATGACATCCTGATTTACTCTAGGACGGAGGATGAGCACACTCGGCACCTGGCACTTACTCTGGAGAGGTTGCGGGAGCATCGCCTTTACGCGAAATTCAGCAGGTGTCAGTTTTGGTTGAAGGAGGTGGCTTTCCTAGGCCACATTATCAGCGGAGCTGGGTTGGTAGTGGATCCGGCAAAGATTCAGGCAGCCGAGATTGGCCGTAGTTAAAGACAGCCACCGATGTACGAAGTTTCTTGGGACTTACTGGTTATTACCGGAAGTTCGTGGAGGGGTTCTCTCAAATTGCCCTCCCACTCACATCTTTGACGAAGAAGGAGGCACCTTTCGTTTGGACCCCGCAGTGCCAGGCAGCTTTCCAGGAGCTGAAGGACCGACTCATCTCAGCCCCTATTCTGGCCCTTCCATATGGAAAGGAAGGATTCCAGGTGTATACCGACGCATCATACTAGGGGATGGGAGCAGCGCTGATGCAGAACGGACACGTCATAGCATATGCCTCCCGCAAGCTGAAGACCCATGAGAAGAACTACCCGGTGCACGACCTTGAGATGGGAGCGGTCGTTTTTGCTCTGAAGGACTGGCGCCATTATCTTTATGGAGTCCACTGTGACATCTACTCCGACCACAAGAACTTGAAATACGTGGACACGCAGAAGGAGCTGAATATCAGGCAGAGGCGCTGGGTGGAGTTCTTAGCAGACTATCAGTATGAGATGCACTACCATCCAGGGAAGGCAAACGTTGTGGCCGACGCGTTGAGTCGGAGAGCTGCCACTTTCGAAGACGGACCCCAGGTTATGTCCATGGAGTTAGTCCGGTCATTCAGAGATATGCAGATATCCCTAGTGTCCGAGGACGATCCAGAGCTGTATAGGGAGTATCTGGCATCGATGGTGGCCATAGATGATATTCGGGATCGCATTAGGGACGGACAGAGGACAGAGGACAGATGCATGGGCAGAGCCGATGTTTCGAGACTTGGAGGAGGGTTCGACAGGAGATTATTTCCTGAGAGATGGATTGCTACATTTCAGAGACAGAGTATATATACCCGCAGGAGGCCAGATCCGAGAGGATATTATGACGGAGGCACATTGCAGCCAGTACTCTGTGCACCCGGGGATCACAAAGATGACCGATGATCTGAAGAAGATGATGTTTTGACCGGGCATGAAGAAGGACATTACGTACTTCGTGACCCATTGCGAGGCGTGTCAGTTGGTGAAGGCGGAGTGCAGGAACCCCGCAGGATTGTTCCAGCCACTCCCGGTGCCGGAGTGGAAGTTTGATGATATAGCTATGGATTTTATACATGGTCTTCCCCGATCTCGGACGGGGAATGACTCGATCTGGGTGATTGTTGATCGATTGATGAAGGTGGCCCGCTTTATACCAATCAGGAAGGATGACTCGGTGAGAGTGCTGGTACGGAAGTTCGTGGAGCAGTATATCCGATATTATGGTGTGCCCCAGACGATAGTGTCGGACCGCGATGGACGGTTTACATCCAGGGAGTGGCGGTCAGTGCATGCATACCTGGGCACCCGATTGACTTTTAGCGCGGCCTTCCACCCTCAGACGGACAGGCAGACAGAGCGCACCAACAGGACGTTGGAGGATCTACTACGACTGTGTATACTGGACCGAGGGGAGCCGTGGGAGAAGATGTTGTCGTTGGTCGATTTCTCCTATAACAATAGCTACCAGTCTAGCATCAGGATGGCGCCTTACGAAGCCTTGTATGGAAGAAAATGTAGGAACCCGCTTTCTTGGGTTCAAGACGAGGATCCGAAGGTGTTGGGATCAGATTTTGTTGAGGACACCGAGGCACAGGTGAGACTGATCAGAGATAGGATATTTGAGGCGCAGAGCAGACAGGCTAAGTAATATGACGCCCGACATCGTCAGGTGGAGTTTCAGGTAGGGGACCGAGTGTTCTTGAAGATCCGACCCATGCACGGAGTCTCACGAGTGCGCGGTCGGAGGAAGAAGCTCAGCCCTATGTATGTGGGCCCTTACCGGATCCTGGAGCGGATCGGGCCCCTAGCCTACAGGCTAGAGTTGCCACCAGAGCTGGCAGCTCTACACGACGTCTTCCACATTTCTTCGCTGAGAAGGGCTCTACTACGCCCAGAGCAGTGGATTTTGACAACCGAAGGGCCGGTAGCTTCAGACCGATTTGTTCACTTGGAGCCGGTTCGGATCGACGACAAAGGAGTACGGATCTTGCGCCGCAAGAAGATCCCCTTAGTCAAGGTTCTGTGGAGAAACAACGGTCAGGAGGAGCACACCTGGGAACCGCAGGACCTGATGAGGCAAAAATACCCGGAGTTGTTCAGTCAGGTATACCTCACCACCTCTTGGTATACTATAAATTACCTTTTTGTACTAAACCGGTAGGACTAGATAAGGAAAAATTAAGAACCTAGGCATGCGCAGGAAAGTAGGGGCTAATCTTTTATTTATTGGGGAGATTGTCTTCGTTTATCAAACAAGTAGTCGCTTGAACCCAATAGAAAAAAAAAACCGTATGAGATGTTACAAGTTTAATTTATTTCGGTAGAAATCCCCGTAGGCTCAACCTCAATTTCGGGGACAAAATTTTTGTTTTGTTTATTGGGATTTGTAACATCCAATTTCCGGCTAGACCCCTAGGAGTCGGTCTGTCGTGAGAGAACCCTAGAAGCCCAAGAATTGAAGTACATCGACTGAGATTTCAGGTTACGGGTTGGTCACGCCCGTGACCTATGTGTCACACCCGTGACATAGGGCGTGACTCCTTTGACGATCGTCGATCTCCGTGAGACGATCGTCGAATTTGAAACCCGGGCCTGTCACGCCCGTGACCTATGTGTCATGCCCGTGACCTAGGGCGTGACTCCTTCGACGATCGTCGATCTCCGTGAGACGATCGTCGAACTTGTAGACCGGGCCTGTCACGCCCGTGACCCAAGTGTCACGCCCGTGACCTAGGGCGTGACCCCCTTCGGCAATAGTCGATCTCAGATAGACGATCGTCGAGCGAGTAATTTGCACACTTGACCCTGTCACGCCCGTGACCAAGGTGTCATGCCCGTGACCTAGGGCGTGACCCCCTTCGGCAATCGTCGATCTCAGCTAGACGATCACCGAGCGTGGAATTTGCTTCTTGACCCTGTCACGCCCGTGACCCATGTGTCACGCCCGTGACCAAGGGCGTGACCCCCTTCGACGATCGTCGATCTCAGGAAAATGATCGTCGAACTCAGAGTTTTTCACGTAGGTCTGTCACGCCCGTGACCGACATGTCATGCCCGTGACAGAGGCCGAAATGCCGGTTCAGGACAGAAATTATTCTAACACGCGTGGTAATAAATGTTGGTATGGGAAGTTACACCAGGAGTATTTATGGGCCATTTCCTACTCTAATTATTTAATAAAATAAGGAAATGATGGTCCAATAGGAAATCGCCACCTAGCAAACACCTCTTCGTTTCCAGCGTTTCAACTGCCTCTACCATAACCGAAACACCATTAAGAGGAGCCTTCATGAACATAATTGCTTACCTCTTTCCCCTCCCCACTTGCTGATCTATAAAAGACCCCTTAGAGTAAGATGAGAAGGTTATACTCTTGACCAAACGGATTCAGACTTATGCTCTTGCTGTAGGAGAAGTTCGGGAATGCCATCATCGCGCCATGACAATCCGACGTTCATCTCGCCTTCAAACCGCGAACAAGGTCGTCCTCTACTTCTTCTCTTATTGGTAGATCTTAGGTTCTTAGAAATGAAGTACGTGCTCAAAGGAGCCGGACCTATCTCGTGTTTTCATGGAAAACCATGGAAAAATATTATTTTGAGTTCGCCGGAAACCGCCACCTCCGGCGGCCAAACCATCGCCGACCGATAGCCATCGCCTCAACGGAGGTGGTGGTGGTGGTGGCTGGCCAGGGAAGTGATTGGGTAGCTGGCGACGGATCACGGAAAGGTTACAGGAAATACGAGTTTCTGTGTTCTGGTTTTCGGTTTCATGTAGAAGATGAACAGTAAAATCACTTTATAATATATAAATTATGTATATAATACATAATGACAAGATACATTATTCGAGTATATTTTTAGGCTGCAAAATGAGGCACTTAGAGGCGGATTTAGGAAAAATAGCCAGCCACAAAAGTTGTAGCCCTTCGAGTTTAGATTAATTTAAAATTAGTTTCAACTCGTTTGGGTAAGCGTTTTGACCGCAGCACCTGTTTTAGTGGGGGCTATACCTAGAGTTGGGCAGAAATTAAAATGGATGCTTACTCTTCGTCCCTTGTCCAAATGACCTGAAATTTGGACAGGGGGTTAAACTTAGCTATATCTAAAGGCAGTCCAAAAATGGGAATTTGTGGAGACACTTTGCCTAAAGTTTTTGTTTTAATTTAATAAATTTAGAGGAAATTATTTATGTGGTCAAATAACCTCCAAACCCTCCCAAATTTTGGTGAGTGGTCGCTGGCTACATAACTTAGCTCTGTACAAATTTTCAACTCATTTGGATGAGTTTTGGATAGGGAGTCACCTATTCTTAACTAGGCAAAAGTGAGGCATTTTTGAGTAAAAAGTGCACGAGAGGTTGGAATGGTCAAATCACCTCAACTGAGGCTGATATCTTGACCACTGACTTGGACGGGTTATTATAACCCACTTGGAGAAAATGGTGTGGTTTAGGGTTGGTTTACCCTAGGATCCAAACTCAAACCCTAGATGGAGGGTTTTGAGGGTTGTGAAGGACATGGGGGCAATTGCTCTCGTATTACCTTGAAACTCTGTAGAGTTTACATTAGCATGATAGGAATCATCAGAATGGAATCTTGGAGAATTTGGAGACAAGTAGATACCTTAAAACCTTTATCTTAGCTTTAGGGTAAAATACTAAATAAGCACAATCCGTCACTAAACATTATCTAAAATATGTGAAACTCGGGTAGAGTAGGTTTTGGAGTGGGTAGAAGCTATAGGAATTTTACTGGAATTTTATGATGTTTATTTCCAGTACTTCATTTGTAAAGTTGATTATAACCCCAATTGATGTTTTAATTATTTGTATCTTTCTGTTCATGGAAATCTCATAACATTTTGAAAATAAATATTTTAGGACAGAATGGTTACCCTTGAATTTTGGTATAATTTTTAGTTGAGTAAATTCAGTACTTCATTCACAAATATTTAAAAGGGGTCTATGCTTTGAAAATTATTTAGGGATGATTTTATTACTGAAAAATTATGAAACTGGGCCAGTGCTATTTTTAAGCCTTTATCTGCATATTATAAATTATTTATAATTTTTGGAAGAATATTCTCTGTACTTTGTTCATAAATAATGGAAGATAGTAAATATTGCTAAAATAGTTCTGTTTCCCTTTTGATGATAGAAAAATTATGATACCTTGGATTTACCCTATCGAGGTAATTTACTATTTATTATAATTTTGTAGGACATGTTACATGAGAACTTAGGGTAGTTCATGTTCAAACCGGAAGCCTTTGGAGTTTTGAGGAAATTAATTAAATGCTAGATAAATTAGGAAAATTACCATATTATGGATGTAGGCCATTTATATCATGATAAGTCTCCAGTAAATAATTAGGGGCATTTGGATGAGTTTTGGGATCATTGCATAACCGGTTCGACATATAGTCTAGGTTGGTCTACATATAGCAAATTTGTGAATTGCAATAGGACAGGATCTGAGAAAGTCATTGGAGTTAGTCATTTTGTCTGGGTGGACAATTGTGGATGATATCACAATAGGATGATATGAAGTGTAGAGAGAAGTAGCGATAGCTAGAGTTAAGAGGTGCTCGTGTTCGACGAAAGATCGTCTTTCCCGAAGAGAGGAAGGTTAGAAATCACCCTAGGATAGTCTATTGTAATATGAGAAGGGAATGGGTAAAGGGGATCAACCAATAACAATAAGTGCCTTGCGAAAGGGAACGATGGGCTTCAGCTACCATCATAGTTCCTAGTGCCCTTTGAGAGCCCTTCACAGGGAATACCGGGGGAAGTCCTGGGTTAACGTAAACTGTAATAACAAACTGACAAGAGTAACTTAGTAATTAGGGATGCACCTTTCACAAACACTGTTGGCACAGGAAGATTGATGAGAGCTTCGGCTCGGTTGGTTAAGATACGGACGGAATGGTCCGGGGAGCTTCGGCTCGGTTGGTTAAGAGACGGACGTTTTGATCCGGGGAGCTTCGGCTCGATCTTTGTGTGTTTACGATTAAACTTGCATGTGCATAAAAAGGAATAAAAATTAAGGTGGTGGGTCTTCGGTATTGGAGGTTCGATGCACCGATGCCAATACGCTGACTCGGCAAGTGTGGTTTGCACTTCGCCAACAGAAGTCCGGTGCGCCAGCCGGCAAGAGTACGCAGGCGTCCGCTTAGTGCACCAAGCGTTGAGGCGTACGATAGGTATGACTGGTAGTGCTTTACTGGTTTAGAGGTGGGCGAGGCCCAACCCACCGCTTCTGTCTGCCACTACGGAGGTATCCTGGGAGGTAACGGCTCCGAAAGGGGGAACTAAAGGTCTGTGTGCACAGAGTCGGGTGTGTGAGTTGCACTTGCATGATTCATCATACACACTTGCATGTCATAACATAATCGATTCATTTAACCCTGACACCTAAAGTATAAGTGGTATGGGACGCTTATACATTAGGACCTGCAAAACGACCCCTTAGTCTATAAGCTTGTGTGGGCAAGTTTATAAATTAAGGTTAATTTCAATATAAATATATGCTACTGTTTGATAACCGACACCCCAACGTATAAGTGGTATGAGACACTCTATTCGATGGGAGCCTTGCAGAAGATCCCTTGGCTTATGCACTTTCGCACATAAGTTAAGGTTACCTTTCCTACTTTTTGTTTCTGTCATATTTATTATAGAATTGCTAGATTAGTTCCGATGCCATATGTTTCTTGATTAAATCTCCATCTTCATGTCCTTCCCTTTCTTACTCTTCGCTCAGTACTTTAGGAGCCATGGGGGAAGGGGTAGGGGATGATAGGGCTTAGTCTTTATGACTAATGGTTTTCGAACCGCATCGTTTAGGGGATCGCGGAGCCCAGTATGGAGGAGCATCCCCAGAGACCGGTGCGCTTGGAGATGGGTCAGTCTAGCTCCGTAGTTCATACAGCCGGGACCGTGAGTCTCTACCTTGAGTAGTTTTGTTTTTGCTTCCGCATGAGAGATTGTAGTGAGGACATGATGTACCGGTCATAAGCCCGCATTTATAGTACTCTGATTATTGTTATTCTGTGGACACTCCCTTCGTGGAGATTTTATTCTATATATGTGATATACTTTCAGTGGACTTGCTCTTACTTCAAATATTGTGCTACCTTTCTGTGATCGAATTGGCCGGCAGAATCGGCGCCTTGTGGTGATGACCCATCAGGACGCGAAGGTGTCACCGCAAAGCGGCGATTCTGGGCCTAAGACCCCGGGTTTTAAAAAGAAAAGGGGGGGGGGGGGTCTTACAAAGGGCGTGTCTTTCAGACGGATCGAAGATGACGGCAACCGCAAAGTGCGAGTTTGAGGTTCTCCTTGAAGGGAAGCTCTTCGACACCCCTGCCACAGTCTTGAGAATGCCAGAGTTCGACCTCATTCTGGGAATGACATGGCTGGAGTGGCACTATGCAAAGATTGACTGCGCACAGAAGAGGATCTCGTTGAGATATGGAGACTCAGAGGTCATTTTTCAAGGTATTAACTTCGTGCCCCGTATGACGTTATCTTCAGTCCAGGCTTTAAAAGCCCACATGAAGGGGGATGAAGTTTTCATGATTTATTTCGAGTTGAAGGAGTTGGCGTTGGAAATCAAGAACATGCGGGTAGTGCGGGACTTTTCTGAGGTATTTCCTGAGAAATTGCCAGGATTTCCCCCACACAGAGAAGTAGATTTTCAAATCAAGTTAGTACCAGGCTCCAAGCCTGTCTTCAAGACCCCTTATCAGATGACCCCAAAGGAACTCGCGGAGTTTAGAGTTCAATTGCAAGAGTTGGTAGAATCAGGGTTTTTTCGCCCCAGCTCATCACCTTGGGGAGCTCCTGTTCTATTCGTTAAGAAGAAAGATGGAACCCTGCGATTATGAATAGACTATCGAGAGCTCAACCGACTGACGGTACGGAACACCTATCCATTACCTCGGATCGATGAGTTGTTCGATCAACTGGTGGGAGCACATTGGTTTTCCAAGCTAGATTTGCGCTCGAGGTATTATCAATTGAGAATACAAGATGATGATATTCAGAAAATGGCTTTTAGCTCAAGGTATGGCTTGTATGAGTTCACAGTGATGCCGTTTGGGCTCACAAATGCCCCATCAGCTTTCATGAGCTTGATGAAAAAAGTGTTCGAGCCCTATCTAGATGTCTTCGTCATTGTTTTGATAGACGACATCTTGGTCTACTCAAAGACGGAGGAAGAATATGTCGGGCATTTGGCCCTAGTACTAAAGAAGTTAAAAGAGCACGCCCTATTCGCCAAGTTCAGTAAGTGTGAATTCTTGCTTAAGGAGGTTGCCTTCTTGGGTCACGTGATCAGCGGGGCTAGGCTAGCTGTGGATCCGACCAAAGTGCGTGTCGTGAAGGAGTGGTCGCCTTTGAAGTCGGCGGCCGAAGTGCGGAGTTTCCTTGGACTTGCCGGATACTACCGCAAGTTCGTAAAGGGATTCTCAAAGATTGCTCTTCCTCTTACTTCCTTAACGAAGAAAGCTGTGTCGTATGAGTGGACACCCCAATGTGAAGCTGCATTCCAAGAACTAAAGGACAAACTTACATCCGCACCCATCCTAGCCCTTCCATCCGGGAAGGAAGGATTTCAAGTTTACACGGACGCATCATATTAAGGAATGGGAGCAGTATTGATGCAGCGCGGGCATGTGATCGTTTATGCTTCAAGGCAACTGAAGAAGCATGAAGTCAACTATCCAGTACATGATTTGGAGTTGGGAGCATTAGTGTTCGCCTTGAAGATTTGGAGGCACTACCTATACGGCGTACACTGCGAAATCTTCTCAGATCATAAGAACTTAAAGTACGTCTATACCCAGAAGGGGTTGAATCTAAGACAGCGGCGGTGGTTGGAGTTTTTTTCGATTATGAATACACCCTGAATTACCACCCCAAAAAAGTAAATTCCATAGCCGATACTTGAGCAGGAAGGTGCCGGAGACAAGCCCCGAGTCCCGGTTATTGCGTATAGAGTTAGCTCGGATGCTTGAGGAGATGGAGATCACTCTAGTGTATAAGGATCAACCGGACGGGTATACGGAGTACTTGGCCAGGATGAGCATAATTTGCGATGTTCGAGACCGGATCCGGGTGGAGAAAGGAAGGGATGAGGCTCTAGCCCCGGCAATAAAGTCAATTGAAGAAGGGACAACTAGCTAGTACTCTCTAAAGGACGGCCTTGTTCATTTCCGTGGCCGGCTTTACATTCCCAAGGGCGGTAATATTCGGGAGGATATCTTGAGAGAAGCACACTACTCTCAATATTCTGTGCATCCTGGAATTGCTAAGATATATGCCGACATGCAAAAGACCATGTGTTGGCCAGGGATGAAGAAGGATGACAGGTATTTTGTTACGCATTACGAGGCCTGTCAAAGAGTGAAGGTAGAATGCAGGAGCCTCGGTGGACTGTTGCAGTCATTGCCCATCCCCGAGTGGAAGTTCGAGGATGTCTCCTTGGACTTCGTCCACAGTTTGCCTCGCTCCCGCTCAGGTAATGATTCGATATGGGTAATCGTTGATCGCTTGACAAAGGTATCTCGGTTCATACCTATGAAGAAAGAAGCACACGTGGATGTTTTGGTACGCCTTTTTGTGGAACAATTCGTACGGTATCATGGCGTGCCAAAGACAATCATTTCTGACTGGGATGGTAGATTTACCTCTAGGGAATGGAAGGTTATGCAGGCATATTTGGGTTCGCGCCTTACCTCAGCACAATGTTTCACCCTCAGACTGACGGGCAATCTGAAAGGACTATCCGGACATTGGAAGACTTATTGCGGTTGTGTGTGTTGGATATAGGAGAGCCGTGGGAAAGGCTCCTACTCTTGGTAGAATTCTCATACAACAACAACCATCAAGCTAGCATCGGGATGGCGCCCCATGAAGCCTTTTATGGAAGAAGGTGTAGAACACACTTGTCTTGGGTGCAAGATGAAGATCTGAAGGCTTTGGAAGTTGAATACATAGATGATACTGATGCGGCAGTGAGACAAATACGGGACCGCATGCTCGAGGCTCAAAGTCGCCAGGCAAGGTATTATGATGCAAAGCACCGAATGATGGAATTTCAAGTGGGCGACAAGGTATTTCTGAAGATCAGGCCGATGCATGGAGTATCTCGGGTACGCGGGGTGAAGAAGCTCAGCCCAAGGTATGTTGGGCCCTACGTCATATTGGAAAGGATTGGCCCTTTGGCCTATCGGTTGGAGTTACCGCCAGAGCTAGAGAACCTTCATGACGTATTCCATGTGTTGTCACTCCGAAAGGCATTGTTGCGGCCTGAACAATATGTCCAAACCACTGACGGAGCAGTTGCGACTGATAGGTCAGTGCGACTAGAGCCTGTACGGATAGTGGACAGCAAAATGAGGACCTTGCGCTGCAAAAGTGTTCCTCTAGTGAAAGTGCTGTGGTCCAATCATCGGAAAGAGGAGTGTACGTGGGAACCGGTAGACTTAATGCAAAAGCGCTCCCCAGAGCTATTTCATCAAGGTAACCTTTAAAAGAATGTTTTAATTCAAGTTTATTTTATGCTTTTCTCTCCCCGTAGCCTTGACCTGATTTCGGAGACGAAATCTTTTTTTTTGTTTATAGGATTTGTAACCACACGATTCACACTAGGCCCCTTGTGCGCGATTTTGAAGTCAGGAGAGCTGATTTAGGCTCAAGGGGGTGCAGGTGAACAGGCGCGCACTCGTGGGGAAATGGAAATAAGTTGAGTACCTGTGTTTAGTATGACACGGGTAGGGACACGGGCGTGTCCCTACCCGTGTTCTGTGGTATTGAGTGACCATGGTGTTGAGTGATTTTGGCATGGCGTTGAGTGGCTTGTCCTGAGAAGGACACGGGTAGGGACACGGAGGTGTCCCTACCCGTGTGCCATGTCGTTGAGTGACCGTGGTGTTGAGTGATTTTGGAACGACGTTGAGTGGACTGTCCCGAGGAGGACACGGGTAGAGACACGAGCGTGTCCCAACCCGTGTGTTGTGGCATTGAGTGCCATGGATTTGAGTGGCATACATGGCTGTCTAGAGAAGGACACGGGTAGAGACACGGGCGTGTCCCTACCCGTGTGCTCCAAGGAGGGCAAGACGAGAAGTGTCCCGAGCAGGACATGAGTATCGACATGGCCAGAACCACGTCCGTGTCACATGGACATGGGTACAGACATGGGTGTGTCAGTACCCGTGTATGAGCACTAAATACCAGTCAAACCGCTGATGAAGTTTCGCCAGAGAAGAACACGGGTAAGGATACAGCCGTGTCCTTACCCGTGTAACTTCTGTATAAAAGAGAAAAATAAAACCCTAGCCGTATCATTCTCTTCCAAACCCTATTTTCTAGAGAGGAACTTCTTAGGAAGATAGATCTTGCTGGAGCCAACCAACCCCGTGAGGAAACGCCACCACCGTCAAGGTAAAAACGATGCCAACGAGAAGGATGACAAGATTCATGGCTGGAAATAGCGGAACCACTGGAAACGAGGTGAGCTTACTCCCTATCTCCTTTGGTGCTAGATCCTTAGTTATTCTTAGGCGAGACATCGACTCAAATGAGTCTTGATGTGTGAGAAGAAGGTTTCTAGGAGGGCCTTTCTAGAACTTGTGTTCTAATGTTTAGTCATCTTCAACCTCCCCTTCTTCAAAGTGATGATGGGGGTGGATTCGTTAAGAGGAATGGCCTTAAGAGGGTGAATAAGGGTGGAGGAACTTCTGGTTGCGATTTGGGAAGATCAGCTTGAGGAGGAAGATGAATCGATGCCATTCATTCCGCTTCAAGATGCGTGCAGAAATCTCTGTTCTGCACGCAGCGACCTTCTTGGCTATTTTCAGGCAAGAAAAGGTCAGATCTGGGCTTTTGACTAAACACAAAAGTTGTAGCCCTTGAAATTACCTTTACAATGAGTTGTTACATGCCTTTAGGGTGAGCCTGTAGCCACGAGAATGTCTGATCGAAGTAAGGGCTGTAGACTAAGCGTGCAGAAATTGTATTTTGTACGTTGTAGGCTTTGGAGCCAATTTCATGTGGGACACAGTCCGATCTGGATTGCGGACTAAAAATGAAAGTTGTAGCCCATGGAAAGACCTTTCAATCGAGGTGTTACACGCACTCACCGAATCCTTGTAGCCACAGGAACCTTTGGTTGAAGTTGCTGTCCAGCAGGATTCTGCACCTGAATTCCTGGGTTAGTTATATAAATGAATTGGGACTCGGAGGAGGTCTTATAGTAATCCGACATTAAACTATAGGCAAATCATAATATGTATAATTGTTATAATTCAATTCATGATGACATTGTTGGATAGACCCCACATAAACAAATGGTGAAATGGTGTGTGGTTGAACAAAACAACTTAGTGGGGATTAGTGAACAAATGCTATTTAATCATTAATGACAATGATTACTAGAGTGTGGGAAATAACTCACTGTTGATTGATATGAACATGTGTGTTAATAATAGGATGAGTAACACATGAGCTCACGAGCGATGGGTTTGGAAGAATAAATGTTGTTGGTGTCATGAGAAGAGTCATAGATTGGATGGTTGGGCATAGTCCTCAGTGTTCATGTCCCGAGGCTCCTTCCGCGCCAAGTGGTCGGTTGGGCTTGGTCCTCGTGCTCGTTTCCGAGGCTCCTTCCGTACCACGATGTGGTTATATTGCATATGGTGTGAGTCGACATGCGGTGTCATAATCCCGGGTTAAGGATAGTATGGCAGGTCAACGGGCTCGCCAATCATCACACCGATGGGAGTTGACAACTAGACCTTGGGCGCTTGGGCTTTGTCCTCAGTGTTCACATCCCGAGGCTCCTTCCATGCCAAGTGAACGGTTGGGCTTGGTCCTCGTGCTCATTTCCGAGGCTCCTTCCGTATCACACCATAGGCAAGTTCGGGGTTAGGATCTCGGTGCACATCTACCCGAGACACCCGCTAAGCCGTAGTATGCATGTGAGCTCTGTTATTATGTTCTAAGCATTGAGGCGTACAAATTCCTAGGCCAGGTAGTGTGGAGACCAGCCTAGTAGTGGAGATGCCCGCTCCACTGTCACCGTCCGGCCATGACGGTTGATGCCTGAGAGGTTAGCTACCTACTCAAAAAGTGGGAACTTCAAGTCTGTGTCGACATAGTGAGTGCATGAGCTTGATCATGGGTGAGTCATTGCATTGCATACATATCATTACACTTCATTGCATACACAAGATCCTCATCGTACAAGTTTGTATGGGCACTCCTATACGATGAGTTACTTACTGCTGAACGATCCTCAACTTATATGTACGTATGGGCATTCATATAAGTTGAGTTTCCTTCTGTTATATCATTACTCATATGCTGTTGTGAATGGTAGAAATGCTAGAATAACATGTTACTTGTTTATACACTGTTATATACATAGTGATACTCTACCTATACCACTTGCTTGTACTTATACATCATTTATATATTGTATAATGTCCCTTTCTCCGTCCGGTGCCGAGGAGTCGCCGGGGAGCAGATTTGAAGCCACTTAGTCTTTATGACTAACGGTTGCTACGTCTTCCTTTTTAGGAGGAAACCTCGCAGGTAGAGCAGCAGGTTATGCAGCCGGACAGCCTGGCCAGGACGACAGGGCCTGAGGGGACGGTACCTTTGCTACCGTCAGTTGAAGATGTGAGTGTGTGAGGTTTTTGTTGTACCCTTTTGGGGATAACTGTTTTCATACTCTTATATTAGAAGCTTGTTGTAGCTTCTTATTTTATGCTTTATATGGACTATATGCTTGGTGTGGATGTGACTTCATTATATTATAATCTTGTTTGGTCGGCGATGTATGATATTAGTTGTGGCTGACAGAATAGGCGTCTTGTGGTACAGGCTAGCCCGAGTGTCAGTGTTATCGCAAGGCGACTGTTCTGGGCATAAGACCCCTCTCATGCCGTGTTTTGTGTTCCGGGAGGGGGGGTATTACATAGTGCCACCCTGGTGCCTTGAATTACTTTGAAGTCTTGATCTTCAATGAGTGATGATGTCTTAGTATGGCTGCTCTCCCCCTTTCTGCCTTCTTCAAAGATGGTATGTTGCAGTAGGGTGGTGTTGGCTTCATTTTTTCTTGATATAGATTGGAATATTTTCTCATTGTCAGCAAACAGATCATTTTTCAGAAGTAGTGTCTCCTTCATAGAGTGGAAAGCAACATTGGTGACATGCTGATTTACATGATCTGTCGCACCCCTGATCACCTTATCAGTTGCACTCACATAATTCTTGACATATCCTATGTCATCTGCAGAGAGTTTTTTCCTTGTTTCCAAGGATTTCATGAGGGTGGTCAGCTTTATGCCAGCAGTTCCAGCCGTATCAAACTAGGTGGTGACTTGTTTGTTTAAGTGAGAGATTTCTTCTTTATTTTCCTTGACTTCAGTTAAGAATTCATCGCTCAGCTTGGCAATTGATTAGTCAACATACTCCTTGAGGGTTGTAGTCTGAACTTCTAGAAGTTCTTTGATATTATTTTGGAGTAACTCATTAAATATTTGGGTAGTTGGTGGTTGGCTTAATGGAGGATACACATCTACCTGAGCAGGGATCAGTGAAGACTCCCCCTCAACTACAACACCTATAGAAGGAAACATTTCCTTAGCTAAGGTTGTATTAGCACTACTAATTAAGAGGGTATGAATATTACCTGTAGTAGGTGCAGACTCAACCACTCTGTTGACCACTTGGTCCAAAGTTGTCAAATCCATTTGATTATGCTCACTATTATCTTCTGCAGCAGGTATATCTTCAATAGCAGCTACATCAGTAGTATCAACCATATCTGCCTTATCTTCTGCAACAACCTCTTCTTTAGTAGCATTCTTTGAAACTTGTCCTGACCTAAGACTGACATGGATTTTATCAACATGCACATCACTGACATGGAGTTAGAAGTTAGAATAGGATTAACTGAGTGATAAGTCAGCTTGCCGACTAATATCAGCTGGAGAGGAGGTTCAAAGCTCTGATTCAGAGATGGAAATTCTTTCTTCCTCAGCAGGTTTCTTCCTTGTGTCCCTAGAGGAGTCCTTTATTGCTGAAGGTTAGCTCATTGGTAGGACCCTTGTGAATCTATCCAAGGTCTTTATGTACATTCTTTTTAGGCAGTGAATCTTCACTCCTTGCTCCTGCTTAAATGTTTCAGGGTAGGTGTTCACTAGGTATAAAGAAAGAATTCTGCCCAGGTTTGGAGTGTGTAGGCAGTCTACTCTTCTCTGGTAGATGAGAGAAGACCAAGAGGTCTTCCTATTGAAGATTATCCTAGTCATGACATCAAACATTGACCTGGAGATTATGTCATGTGATCCAGTTTTGCAGATAAGGGCTTTCCCTACAATATCTGCTAGCAGTTTACCTCTCTGATTAAAGAATTTCCTCTTAAGAGACCCAGGTTTGGTATCAATGTATCCACACTACCTTAAAGCACTGTCTCTTTCCGTGATGGAGGGTTCTTCTTCCTCGCTAGGGTTAATGGAGGGTAGATGAAGGGCTTTACCTAGTCTCTTAGGGTTTACCTTAATTTTGATGTCCTCAATCTTAGACTTAAGTGAGTTTTGAGAGGAAGACACCTTAACGTTGGAGAAGAATTCTACTACCTCATCTCTAAGAATGGTGGAGGGTTCAGAAAGGGTGTACTCCAACCCTGTGGTCTCAATCATCCTTAACACTTCCTTAATCTCATGCGAGGCATGACTGAATCCATTCCTCATAATTTCATAGCCCTCCTGGAGCTCCTTCGAGATCTTTGGTGCCATTGAGTCAGTGCGGCAAGACGCTGAGAAGGTTTAGTTATCGAAGGCTTGGGTTAAGGATTTTAAGAGCGGTGTGGCTTTTCGTTTCTTATCGCCTTTATATATATAATAAAAAAGTTTAATTACCTTATCATTAGATTAACCAGTTAAACATTTTTAGACTTAAGTGATATTGATGACTTTTGAACTTAGCTCGACGAATGGTGAGCTCAACACGACGAACTCAGAATCTCAACCTTTAAATTTAGCTCGATGAGTTTCTGAACTGAGCTCGACGAAATCTAAACTGAGTTCGACGAATTCAGTTCGATTAATTTGGACTTAGCCAAATTTCTCAACCTCTGAGCCCAGTTCGACGAATGATTAGCTCAGCTCGGCGAATTCTGAACTCAATTCGACGAATTTGGACTAAGT
The DNA here is from genome assembly GCA_039513925.1 of Platanthera zijinensis. Classification (NCBI taxonomy): domain Eukaryota; kingdom Viridiplantae; phylum Streptophyta; class Magnoliopsida; order Asparagales; family Orchidaceae; genus Platanthera; species Platanthera zijinensis. Next base: position 77,281,777 of record CM077097.1, read on the forward strand.
TCAATGAACTCAGATTCTTGTTGTATGGAAAATTCCTGCCTTTCCAGCATCTTCACTTTGTGACCACCTCTCACATCACTATTTTGATGTACACTATTATTATCCAAACATTTTATCAATTTTGAGTAGAGTGAAGACCTATTATGCTAATAAGGTAGTTTTATTATTAGCAGACTTTTTAAGTACTTCTTTATAGGATATTTGATCTAGAGGGTAAAAGCTCAAAGTTTTAACAATGCAGATCATTTTGATAGATAAGAAAATTACTATTTTACAACTGATGTGCTTGATTTATTTTATCCTAAGCACATCTTTCTTAGTTTATAAATCTGTAAAGTTAGTCTCTGTATAAAAGAGAGAGACTTACCTTGAGGTTGTTTGCCTTTGACACTTGAGGATTTCACTCTTATCAACCTTAACCTTTATTCCTTGCTCCACTTGGACCATAGTCCTTGAGCAATCAACTTGTCCCAGACATTTTCCCGGAACATCCATTGTCCAAATACCAAGTATTTTCTAGACAGGTAATTGGACTATCCAGCAAAAAGAAATTCATTTACCCTTAGGCACCCCATAACTATTGGATCCTAGGTTCTTGTTAGTATTATAAAACTTTTGCCCAACTCTCTGTATGGGAAGAGCACCTTTCAATCCACTAGCCACATTAATGTTCTCCCAACAATTAATGGCATAGTGGCCCACCTTCCTACAACACTAACATTTATTAATGTTGTACCTTCTCTTCAAGACAACACAGAATTATTTTCCATGAGATAGGTGAGCAGCTCCAGATTTTGCTAGATGAGCATTGCATGATGCTGCTTCCTTCTTCCTGAGTGAAGGTGCTGAAGAACTAAATACAGCTGGTCCAGGATGGTCCAATTGTATTTTTTGAGCCTGTCATCTAGTGGTCTCTCATCTCTATAGATAAAGGATATTTGGATCCAAATCTAAAGAACTTATCCTGAACTTTATGTCTAGATTGGACATCATCACTCCTTCTAAGATCATGTGTCTTTACCCCACTGGTAGAGCACATATTAGATTGACCCTTATGAGGTGGTGCAAACTTGATGATTTATGTGATTTGACCTTTTGAAATACTGTCAACTTATCAGGGATATTTGATTTGACTTGATAATTTGTGTGATTAATACCCAGCTTCTCAGAGGTTTGAATAAGTTGTAGCTTTTGGCAACATACCAAGAGATTGAGAAGGGTTAATCACAATCCCTAATCTCTTAGTTAATTTTTATTCTAGATATCTAATATGTTTAAATTTTTCTTCTAGAGCCTTGGTCTGACACTCAAGGCTTTTCTTGAGTTCAGACACCTCATGATTTTTCTTATAAAACTCAATAGATTTATTGTTATAAAGAGTTTTATAAGGCTTGAGGACTTCGATCTCTTTTGCTTGCCTTTTGGAAAGATTTCTGCTCTTCTGTAGAGCACTTAGGAGTAGTCCATACTTGTCAATCAATTGATTGACATCAGTCTCAGATTCTGAGCAATATTCATCACAGGATGAAGATGGATTAGTGTTTGGACTTGTTTCATACTCAGAGGAAGATGAAGGAATGGAGAGAGGTTGTACTTTGATTGATTCTGAATCTGCCTAACTTATTTCCTCTTCAGTTATTGCCATCAATACTTGGCATCCATAGTCTTCTTCATCCTCCTCATTATCACTGTCTGAGTATGATAGAGGGACCCTGATTCCTATCCTGGCAGTAGGATATTCCTTTTCTTCTTCTAGACCTACAACAACAAATATCAGCCCTACATAGGCTTCTTCCTCTTCATCTTCAGATTCTGAGGAGGAAGAATCTGTCCAGCTTCTCTCCTTCTTAGCCACAAATGGCTTCTCTTTATTCTTGTCCTTGTGGTGATGGTGATGCTTTTTCTTCTTCTTCTCGTCTTCTTCCTTTCTTTTGACTTGACAGTCAGCAATGACATGCCTAGCCTTACTGTAATAATAATATATGACATTAGAAGAAATCTATTTACTGCTTTTAATACCTGTTATCCTTGGATGACTTCCTGTGATAAGAGGATGAATATGGCCATCTCCTCCAATCCTTCTTCTTTATGAACTTCTGAAATTGCTTGGAGAAGGAAGCTAGATCTTTATCAAACTTGTGGTTGTCTGATAAGCTTGACTCAGACTTCTCTGAGCTTGATTCAGCTTCCCTTCTTGGTGATGAGGGAGTCTTTCTTCTGCTCTTTCTTAGGTCTTCTACCTTGAATGCCATAGACTTGTCCTTAGACTTGGATTGGCTGCTCTTTTCCTCTTCTAGTCTAGTAGCCAGCTGCATTTCATAGGATAGCAGCTTTCCAAACAAAGTTATTGTAGGAGTGTCTACCAACTTGGCCTTTCCCTAATGGAACATATCTTAGTGTCCCAATATCTAGTGAGGGATCTTAGGAACTTGTCCTTTAGCTCATAGTTGTTGAAGACCTAACCATAGGTTCTTAGTTCATTGATTGTCCTAAAGAACCTTTCAAAGAAGTCATCCACCTTTTCTAATTTGCTTTGCCTGAAAGCCTCATACTCTTGGTTGAGCATGGACTTCCTATCATCTCTAACTTCCTCAGAGCCTTCCATGTAGACCACAAGAGTATCCCACATTTACTTGGAGTTCTTACAGTGTACAAGATTTTGAAAGGTTGAGTCATCAATGACACTGGCTAAAATATTTTGTGCCCTCTTGTCCATGGTAGATAGCACTACCTCATCTCTGTCCATCTTTGTATATGCCTTGGGCACTCTTAGAATTGGATCTACAATGGAAGCCTTTGTGGGGATAAAAGGACTTCTCACTACTATTATATAGATCCTAGGGTCAGATGCTTCCATGAACAGTCTGACCCTTTGCTTCCAGAGGCAAAATCTTTCCTTCCTATAGATTGGTAGTTTCATGGCCCCTAGCTCCTTATAGTTCATTCCTGACCCGATACTTATATCTTATAGCTAACCTTGGAAGTATACTCAAATTATAAAATCTTTTTTGAGTAACCTCCCTCTGATACTACTTGAAAGTTATTACTTCAAGGTTAGTTAGTCACCTAGAGGGGGGTGAATAGGTCTTTGAATTTTCTTAAGTCTTTTTGTTATTTTCTAACTAAATGGTCTAGAGCTTGTCCTTAGTACCTATAATATAAAAGAAGAAGAAGCACACAGCAAAGCACACAGATGTTTATAATGGTTCCCCAACTGGGTACATCCACTTTCCATCCTACCTTTCTAACTTATGTTAGACAAAGTACAAACTCCTCCAAAGTGCTCCTCAAAGCTTACACCTCAGGCCCCCAGCCTTACACTCAGGTTCTCTTCAGAACCCTACCTAAGAACCACAAAGGTTCCTACCTTAGAGCCCTGTAGTGCTCCTACAGCTCAGTGGTCCTCAAACCACCTACCTCAGCCTTATCTCTATGGCCTACAGCTCAGGCTCTTCATCCCTACAACTTCAGGCACAAGGCCCTACTATCAGAGTATTGCAACACTCCTACAGCTTAATACCATTCCAGGTACCTACCTTAGTGCCCTTCCAGGAACCTAAAGCTCAGTGACACACTTGTCACCTACAGCTCAGTGACTCAATAGTCACCTACCTCAGCCTTATCTCTAAGGCCTACTATACAGGCTGGGAGGACAGCCCTACTCTCAGATCCACACTTGGATCCTACCTCAGCACCCCCGTAGGGCACCTACCTCAGTTATTAACTAGTCACTTATAACTCAGGCATAAAAGGCCCAACAGCTCAGATTCAGGAAACCTGAATCCTACAGGAAAATAGTTAAGAAGTTGAAATAAATAATACTCTGACTCAGAGATAAATTTTCGAGTCTACCTTGCTAGACTGAGCAGATATCAGTCCATCCCTCTTGGTGTAGAAGGGATTAGTCTTCTTCTACAGCTAGCTCCTTATCTACTGCACTGAAGAATAGTTATCTGTTGTTGAAGGCTGATGGCACTTCACACAGCTATCTCTCCTTACTGATTGGATGAATCAACCACCTTATTCTTCAAAGCACAATCTTGCTAAACTAGAAAAGCTTTAACAATCTTTCTCTACCTTCAGGCTTGCTCTCCTGGACTTGGCTTTCAAGCTCATCAGAGAAGATGAAGTTCAGCCGCCACTATTTTCCGTCTTTTCTTTTCATATTTTTTCGTAACCCTAATCCCCTTCATTTTCTGCTTTTTATATCTGTTGATTTGAATCAACGACACAATTTGAATGTGGGACCAGCTAAGGATGGTGAGCGCCACCTCCCTCAGAAGAAGTCAAGTAGTAGCTCTCGGTGCTATTGTAGCTTTCCTACAATGGCATGAAGTACTTTGACTTGTTGACTTTTGGTGACGTCAATAGTGGTCATCACTTTCTAGACTTATACAAATTTTAGAACTCATTGAGCGTTGAGTGAAGTTAAGTAACTAAACGCCTACTGTATTGGCTCTTATTAGAAGCGTTGAGTGAACCTGCTTCACTCGATGCTTCTGGACTTAGAGAATTTCTACTGGCTTTGTCTCAGTTGTTACTTCTCAACTATCTCAGCGGTCTCAACGCTTCCTTCTTCACTACTGAGAAAATCTTCTGTCTCAGCGATTTCTTCTCAACTATCTCAGTGGTTTCTTCTTCACAGCTAAGACTGTCTTCTGTCTCAACAGTTTCTTCTCCATAATTGAGACTGTCTCCTATCTTAGTAGTTTTATTGAGACCAACACTTCTCTCAAAGTTTTTTGTTGAGCTTCTTAGCTGTCTCAACAGTTATGCTGAGAAATTTTTCTCAGCTCTCTCAACTGTCTCGATGCTTTTGCTTTAATCAAATTATCTGACTTCCAGCTTCCTCTTTTTCTTCACCTGTTCAATCAAGGACAACCTGCATGCATGAACTCAAGCACAAATTAAATACATTATGCATCTTAGCCTGATTGGTGATGCCTCTTCAAATCTTGAGGAACATTATAGGGCACAATTCCCAACATCCTCCGTGTAAAATATGCGTGATGAATCCTTCTTCAAGTTTGTGGCCTTTACGAGTGCAGATGGGAGTTCTTTATACCAAGGAGTGTTGGAGCTGATGGTTCATATATCCTTAGTTTGATAATATCAACTCCCAGGTTATATTTGATTGAATCTTTTGTTTGGTAGAGTGTGTAGGTTTACAGGTCCGAGAAATGCAAGGAGCCTCTGGAACCTACCGCCGAGAGGTAGTAGCTAACGCCGGGTGGTAGCTTGAATAAAATGGACACAGCACTCAGGAACCTACCGCATTGCGCTAGTCCTACCTCCCGCATTAGCTCGATGAATTAATTTGTCATGCTCTCGGGAACCTATTGCGCAGGCGCTTACTTTCTACCGTGCCGCGCTAACTTTCTACCGCACTGCGCTAGCTAGAGGCATTGAGAGCGTCGAGAGTGTTGAGATAGTGGCATCGAGAGTGTCGAGACAGCACTACCGTCGGGCGCTAGCTTGGTACCATGCCGCAGTAACTCACTTAACGCTCAAGGAGTCGAATGCGTTGAGACAGGACTACCGTTGGGTACTATCGACAGACCGCACCGCGCTAGCCACTTGACGATTGTCGAGATGCTGGCCTACCTCATGGTTCTATCTACCTACCCCGCGACGCTAGTATTATAAAAATAAAAAAATATATTCGTTTTGAATATTATTCCAAATTTGGAGGACAGCTGGCACATCAAGCGCGCGAACCTACCACCAAGCGCTAGTCTTACCGTCGGCAGTAACCTATTTTTATGAAGACATATATAAAGCCGCCTCATTTTATGTGTTCATAACTTAAGACAAAATGAGACAGATCTGCAACACCTAGGGTTCGGCCGCTGCTCTTGTGGTCCGTTTCGCCATCTCCGTCGAAGGAAGAGAAGGCTCCCGCCCTACCATTTCCGCACGAAGAACTCCAACGACACTAGAACTTCGAATCCTACGAAGAGTCAACCGGTTGCAAGCGCTCGAAGATTTCAAGCACCGGTTGCGGATCACTAAACGGATAAAGTTTTTTTAGGGAGATTCGAACTTAAATCATTTTAATCTTGTTGTTCTTTTTCTTCTCTATTTGTATTGATTGGTGAAGAGAAATATACCAGGGAAGGTCATCAGAATACGGGGAGGATTTCGTGAGGAATTGTCCCGTGGTAGGGATGTCTTGATCAGGTGATCTAGCAGGGCTCTAAGACCCTTCCTTGCGTGGACGTGAAGAGCCGGCTCGAAGACCTTTCTTGGAGGGAAAGGGAGAGATCCAATCGGTCCGGGGAGCAGGTCGGTATAGAAAATAAAGAGTTTTTTTTTCTTCTCACCTCCTTCGATCTCCGGTGTCACGGGGATCACGATTTTGTAATTGTTAAAAACCTATTGTTGATTCACTTTTTGAATAAAGTTGGTTTCTGTGTTTCTTTCTACTGCATGTGGGTGTACGATTGTTAGACCATAATTCTCTCTAGTGTGTGTAGATCTCTAAGGGGGATTTTGCCCAGGAAAATGAGTTCTATAACACACTACCGCGCGTTAGCTACCTAACGCTCTGCGGTAGCTTCAAGTACTTGTTTTTCTGGACCAGAATAATTCGAATTTTTAACTGACGAGAAAAACCTTATTCACCCCCTCCCCCCTCTAAGGTTGGCCACTAGATCCAACAAGTGGTATCAAAGCTAGGTTACTTCAAAAAGGGTTTAACAACCTGAAGTATGATGGCCAACGCGGTTCACGCATTTCCTGATAGACAGGGTGTGAGTAGGCCCATACTGTTCATGGGGAGTGACTATAGTCACTATAAGACACAAATGAAAATATTTCTGATGACCCAAAGTATGGACCTGTGGGCTATGGTCGAGATGAAATACACTGCACCCACCACCATTATAGGTGATACTGTCTTGGTCAAACCACATAATAAGTGGGATGATGCTGACAAGCTTAGATGTACGAACAATGCCAAAACAATGAACTCTTTATTTTGCGCATTGGACAAAACTGAATTTAATAGAATTTGTAACTGTGAAACTGCTTATGATATATGACGTCTACTTGATCAAACTAACGAAGGTACCTCACAGGCGAAGGAGTCGAAGTTGTTCTAACTCAAATCTGAATATGAGCAATTCTGGATGGAGATCGATGAGGAAGTGGACAGCATGTATACACAGTTCACCAATATTGTCAATGCCTCAAGATCCCTCGGGAAGAGCTACTCCAATACAGATCTGGTGAGGAATTTCCTGCGATGTTTGTCTCCTTGCTTCAACCGAAAGGTGACTGTGATTACTGAATCACATGACATCAGCACCCTAGAGATAGTAAGTCTCATTGGAAACCTGAAGACACACAAGCTTGAATTGAAGATCCAAGCTAAGGAGAATCCTAGCGAGGCAAAGAAGAAGGGGTTGGAACTGAAGGCTGAGAGGGAGAGAAAGTCTGCTGAGGAATCTACGGAATAAGATGAGGAAAGCCTCTATGTCAGGGAATTTAAGAGGTTCATAAAGAATCCCAAGAGGAAGTGAAAATTCAAGAAATTCCTAAAGAGAGGAGCTAAAGAAGCCAGGAGATGGAACAAGCCGTCAAAGGAGATGAAGAGCAATGATGAGAAGTCCCAGCCTGAATGCTATCACTGTCATAAGCCTGGGCACATAAAGAGGGAATGTTTGATACTTTAATAGGAGGAAAAGGAGAAGCAAAGCCGACACAAAGGGAAGAAGAAGGTGTTGAAGGCGCTGACTTGGGATGACAATGGATCTGATGAGTCAAGCACCTCTGACTCGAGCAGTGAGGATGAGGCAAATCTATGCCTCATGGGGAGAAATCAAGAAGAATCTGATGATGAGTCTAATGTCTAGAGCGACACTGAGGTAACCCCACCCTCTTATAATGAATTTCTTGAGATTTATGAACATTTGTGTGAAAAGCTAGATAGTGTTATACTTGAAAAGAAGTCTATTTGAAATGAAAATAAGAGAATTAAACAGGACTTCAAAAATATAAAAAATGAATTAATAAAATATGGCAAAGAGAATATCGAATTCCTAGAGTGTCCTCAATTGACGGCAATGATTGAAGAGCAAAAAGCAAGTCTCTCCAAGACATTGGTGAAAACCAGCAATCTCATCAATGAAAAGAATGTCTTGGAGAAAAGACTTCAAGTATCTCTTGACAAAATAGAGGAAAGCAAACAACAGTTCGTCAATCAGTGTGTTATGTTTGTTACTAAGAACACCTCCCTAAAGGCGAGGATCCATGATCTCAACTGTGTTATCCAGAAATTTGGAGTAGGGCAAAAATCACTAAACATGTTGTTGGGTGCACAATGTCATGGATATGGAAAATTTAGACTAGGATATGTAAGCCCAGCACTGCCACCTAACAGAAATCATAGTCAAGCCTGTTAGAACATCCTATTACTGATTTAGGTAAGGATCACTATGTCCTTAGGAATGTGTCTTGACCTCATTGTATAGATTTAAAGGTCAAACTGGAATAGGTCTAAGGCTTAGAACCTAGGTTTGAAAGCTGCCCCCAAGACCTCCTAGATCAGATTACAAGTGCAGAAAGACTTAGGCAATTATCATCGAGCTCAGATCGACGAGGCGTCGAACTCAGTTCGACTATCTCAGAGCTCAATTCAACGAGTCATCGAACTCGATTCTACGATCTTCGAGCTCAGATCGACGTTTCTATCTCTAGCCAAAATCCAGATCTCTAAGCTTAGATTGATGATAGTCGAGCTCAGATCGACAATTTTTGTTTCAAGTCAAGTTCCAGTCTCTGAGCTCAAGTCGACGGCAGTCGAGCTCAGATCGATGATTTTCTTGAGTGATGGACGATTTCAGGATTTTAAATTCGGTCAATTATGGAATTCAAATTTATTCATATCCAGCAGTTAATGCAAAGGATTTTGTAGTCATTTCAATCAATCTAGAGCAAGTTTCAAGGAGATTAAAAGGAGAATGTTTCTTAGGACTTTCCTCTAGAGACAGATTTCAATTAAGGAAGTCATTTATGAAAATTATTTTAATATACTCTATTCACCCCCCCCCCTATATAGTAAAGGTAGATCTTACCCTCACTTTTAAAGCCAAGGATAAAAAGAACCAGAAGAAATTACATGTTAAGATCAACTATTCTGGAGTGTTATCCTCATCCTCAAGCACGAGCTCTAAGAACATGATAAAGGCAGCATCCACCTATGCTTTGTGTGCAAACTATCAGAGATTTGGTCACACATCTGGGTTGTGCCTGAGGAAAGGTAACAAGAAATCTATGCAAGTCTGGCTACCAAAGTCTTCTACCTATCGCATGGGTGGAACAACTTGGGTAACAAGATCTTTACCCTCATCTTCTTTTTAGGTGTGTTGGCAGGCTAAGGATAAGGAGAACATGTTGTACTTGGACTCCAGGTGTTCCAAGCACATGATAGGAGATAAAGACAAGTTCCTTAGCCTGGAGAAGAAGAAGGGAGGCATGGTGACATTTAGGGACAATAGCAAAGGATGCATACTTGGAATCGACACCATTGGTAACAAAGCATTTCCAATTTCTAATGTATTGTTTGTAGATGGACTTAAGCATAATCTAATTTCTATTAGCCAACTTTGTGATAAGGATCTAAATGTTATATTTGAATCATTTATAAACACAAGCAAAATTATGGATGCTAAAACTAACAGTATTTTACTTGTTGCTCATAGAACCCATAATGTTTATACAGTTAGCTTTGAGGATATATCTGCTTCTGATTTGAAATGCTTAGTTACCAAAAATGAGGAATTAGATCTTTGACATAGGAGACTAGGACACTTAGGAAGTAAACTTATCGTTAAACTATCGAAAAATAAACTTGTCCGTGGACTTCCAAAACTAAGCGGTAGTTTAAACTCATTATGTGCTCCATGTCAAAAATGGAAATTTATTAAAGCCTCTTTCAAAAGTAAAAATGATATTTCCACGACTATACCACTAGAACTCATTCATATGGATCTGTTTGGTCCTCTTAGTACATGTAGTCTAGGTGGAAAATGATACACCTTTGTTCTTATTGAAGACTATTCCCGTTATTGTTGGACGATCTTCCTTACGAACAAATCTGACACGTTCCTTGAGTTCACAAATTTATGCACTAGACTTCAAAATGATATGAAACTAAAAATAAAATGCATAAGGTCAGATCATGGGGGGAATTTGAAAATGAAAATTTCACGAACTACTGCAATAACTTAGGAATTAAACTGGAATTCTCAGCCCCATGCACTCGACAACAAAATGGGGTAGTAGAAAGAAAGAACTGGATGCTTCAAGTGTTAGCATGCACAATGCTCGCCGAATTCGTCTTGTCATAATATTTCTTGGCTGAAGCGGTTAACACGACATGCTATGTGATGAATCGAGTCATGCTTCTCCCCATTCTTAAACTAACTATGTATGAGCTATATTTCAATAGGAAGTCGTCAATTTCATATCTTAGAGTCTTCAGATGTCCATGCTTTATTCTAAACACTAGGGATCAGTTAGGAAAACTTGATGAAAAATAAGACCATGGCATCTGATAAGTTGTAAATATTTAAATTTTTCAGTACTTTATATATGTAGTTTTAGGTTATTTTTATAGTTTTTGTTATTTTTCTTCAATAAAATGTTCCTTTTTTGTAAATACTCTTCTAACTTAAGTTTATTTTGTTTTCCAAAAATTTTGCAGAAAAGTCAAAATTTCAAAGTACACGCCCGTGTCAAATTTGTCATGCCCGTGACCTGGGCGTGTTACTTTGATTCCAGTGAAAAAGTGCTGCCAGCAAAGAAAAGAGCATGTCACGCCCGTATCTCGTCCGACATGCCCGTGGAAATTCTAATTCGACGTTCATCGATCGCCGATCGCCGTTCATCGAACGTCATTCGACGTTCATCGATCGCCGCTCGATGCTTTGCCCGTCATGCCCATGTCCATCCTGACACGCCCGTATCCACCCACTCAATGCCTCCAGTAGTCAACACCTCGACTCAACACTCAACGCCTCCAGTCGACACTCAACGCCACCAACACGCCCATGACCTTTTAATCACGCCTGTGTCGGTCCTGTAATTTTCAACCCAGTTCAAACAGTTGCTGCCAACATCAAATTCTGCCAGATTACCAGTGATGCTTCCCTTACACGCCCATGACTCCCCTGTCACGCCCATGACCGTCACGTGACCCATTCCAGAAGCTTCCAGAATTCGACCAGTCACCGGGATTTGGACTTCTCCAACACGCCAGCATGACACGCCCCCCTGTCATGCCTGTGACCAGGGAGTGTCACCCTCGAAATTTTGTCTATAAATGTAATTTTTTTGTAAGTCATAAGGGTTAAAATTTTTTGGAACCATTTTTCTATTAGGTGGGCTGCTTAGGTGTTTTCCATGCTATGTAAGGATAACTTTCTCCCTCCCTCTCTTAGTTTGTTTTAGCTTTTTGTAACTCGTTTTTGTCTTAATAAAATTTATAGATTTTTCACTCCTTATGTAGTATTGAAATTCATTTGAGTGCCCCTCTTCCAGTGATCTTTTGTCTTTGTTCTTTCTCTTTAATGTGTGTGTGTGTGTGTGTGTATGAGTTTAATTTTATGCTTTATGTTTTCATAATTTTGTTTTGCTTAGTTTTTTTTATTTCCAAAAACTTTTGCTCCTTTAATTTTTATTATCTCTTTTTATGTATTTTTATCAAATTCTAGGAGTAGATTTGAAATCATTTTAATTTTCTGAGCACTTTGTTTTCTTCAATTTTTCTAGAGTGTGCGTTTAGTAGTTAGATTTTTTTTTCTTTATTTACTGCTTTCTTCAATTTCTGTAGAGTGCGTGTGTGTATGAGATAGTTTTTACCACTTTTATTTCCTGCCTACTCGTTTAAGTAGGACTTGCGTTTTACTGCTTTCTTTTCCGCTTTCATTCTCCGCCTACTCGTTTGAGTAGGACTCGCATTTTACTGCTTTCTTTACTGCTTTCAATTTCCCGCCTACTCATTTGAGTAGGACTTACAATTTCCCGCCTACTCGTTTGAGTATGACTCACAATTTTAATTATGTCTTTTTTTATGGGTTTGGTGTGTGTGAGTTCTTTTTCAGTATTTTTATAATCATTTAGTGTTTATTTTCTCACTCACGTCTAACCAAACCCATAAGCCGCCCCAGTTCTGATGAGTGCCTAATCGTTCTTATCCCTCAGTACCGAAGAGCATTGGGATATAAAAATTTTTTTAAATAATTAAAGGTCTTCTTTTTCTCTTTAATTAAAGCTCTTAAGGTTTTCCCTGGGAATACGACGTGTAGGACCACATATCGATGTGTGGGCTCTATTTCCGTTGTTCATGCGCTAGCTGGCAGAGAGGCTGTGCGTATGGACCGATCACCCTTGGGTAAAGAGAATTACGTGCATAACCTCGAGAGAGGAGAAGCGTAATTCTCCCGAATTGGGTTCTCCACCTAATAGCGGGGTTCTTAGCGTAATGCGATATTAAGAGGAATCTTTCGTCGGACGAGAGCCCGGTCGAATAGTCTTAATGTTCAGGTGAGCGATAATCCTAGAGATAGGTGAGCTAATTTTTATGGAGCCTCCACAGCCAAGTCATCCTTTAATTAATTTGAAACTTAGGATCTCTAGTTAGCTAAAATTATTTTAGTCCTAATCGATTCGATACCGAGGTTATTTCTTCATCGATTTTCTATGTTTTCTTTCTGCATTTTTTATAACTGCCTTACTTAATTATATAACCCGACAAGTCATCTTCGGTAAAATAATAGTCCCTCCTAGAGGAGTAGAAATAATCAACCCAACCCCGAGAATAATACGACCATGTTATTCTCCACCGGAATATCCTGTACTACTTATGATAGGTGCACTTGCCTCCTTTCCTTAAAACTCAGTTTTAACTTTTATATCTAATAAAATTCGTGCGCCCCGACCATCCTAAACAAATAAATCACCGTGAGTTTTAACCATCAAGTTTTTGGCGCCGTTGTCGGGGAGTTCCGTATTGTTATTTTGAATTTCTAGAGCCTATTACTTTTACCTTATTATTAATATTATTTCATATATATTTATCTTCAATAAATTATTCATTTTTTGTAAATACTCTTCTAACTTAAGTTTATTTTATTTTCTCAAAATTTTGCTGAAAACTCAAAATTTCAAAGTACATGCCCGTGTCAAATTGGTCACGCCCGTGACTTGGGCGTGTTACTTTGATTCCAGTGAAAAAGCATTGCCAGCAAAGAAAAGAACATGTCACGCTCGTGACCCATTCGACACGCCCGTGGCAATCCTAATTCGTTGTTCGTCGATCACCGATCGCCGTTCGTCGAACACCGTTCTTCGAACGTCGTTCGACGTTCGTCGATCGCCGCTCGACGCTTTGCCCATCACGCCCGTGTCCAGCCTGACATGCTTGTGTCCAACCACTCAACGCCTCCAACAGTAAATGCCTCGACTCGACACTCAATGCCTCCAGTCGACACTCAATGCCACCAACACGCCCGTGTCGGTCCTGTAATTTTCAACCCATTTCAAATAGTTGTTGCCGACATCAAATTCTGCCAGATGTCAAGTCACGCCTCCCCTACACGCCCATGACTCCCCTATCACGCCTGTGACCGTCACGTGTCCCATTCCAGAAGCTTTCAAAATTTGACCAGTCACCGGGATTTTGACTTCTCCAACAGGCCAGTATGACACGCCCCCCTGTCACGCCAGTGACTAGGGCTGTCACCCCCAAAATTTTGTTTATAAATGTAAATTTTCTATAAGTCCCAAGGGTTCACTTTTTTGGAACCATTTTGTTGTTAGGTGGGCAGCTTAGGTGTTTTTCATGCTATGTAAGGAGAACTTTCTCCCTCCCTCTCTTAGTTTGTTTTAGCTTTTTGTAACTCATTTTCTTCTTAATAAAATTTGTAGATTTTTCCTTCCTTGTGTAGTATTGAAATGCATTTGAGTGCCCCTCTTCCAGTGATCTTTTGTCTTTATTCTTTCTCTTTAATGTGTGTGTGTGTATGAGTTTAATATTATGCTTTTATGTTTTCATAATTTTGTTTTGCTTAGTTTTTGTTTTAATTTCCAAAAACTTTTGCTCCTTTAATTTTTATTATCTCTTTTAATGTATTTTTATCATATTCTAGGAGTAGATTTGTAAACATTTTAATTTTTCGAGCACTTTGTTTTATTCAATTTTGTAGAGTGTGTGTGTTTAGGAGTTAGATTTTATTGCATTATTTACTGCTTTCTTCAATTCTTATAGAGTGTGTGTGTGTATGAGATAATTTTTAACGTTTTTATTTCCAGCCTACTCGTTTGAGTAGGACTTGCATTTTACTGCTTTCTTTTCCGCTTTCATTTCCCGCCTACTCATTTAAGTAGGACTCCCATTTTACTGCTTTCAATTTCCCGAATACTCGTTTGAGTAGGACTTGCAATTTCCCGCCTACTCGTTTGAGTAGGACTCGCAATTTTAATTATATCTTTTCTTTTTTATGGGTTTGGTGTGTGTGAGTTCTTTTTCAGTATTTTTATAATCATTTAGTGTTAATTTTCTCACTCACATCTTACCGAAACCATAAGCCGTCCCTATTCCGATGAGTGGTAAATCGCTCTTAGCCCTCAGTATCGAAGAGCATTGGGACATAAAAATGTTTTTAAATAATTAAAAGTCTTCTTTTTCTCTTTAATTAAAGCTCTTAAGGTTTGCCCCGGGTATACGATGTGTAGGATCATATATGCCAAGGGTGGGCTCTATTTCCATTAACCATACACTAGCTAGCCGAGAGGCCTGCGTATGGACCGATCACCATTGGGTAAAGAGAATTACGTACATAAACTCAAGAGAGGAGAAGCGTAATTCTCTTGAATTGGGTTCCCCACCCAATAGTGGGGTTCTTAGCATAATGCGGGCATTAAGAGGAATACTTTGTCGGACGAGAGACCGGTCGAATAGTCTTAATGTTCAGGTGAGCGATAGTCCTAGAGATAGGTAAGCTCAATTTTATGGAGCCTCCACGGCAAAGTCGCCCTTTAATTAATTTGAAACCTAGGATTTCTAGTTAGCTAAAATTATTTTAATCCTAATCGATTTGATACCGAGCGTTATTTCTTCATCGATTTTCTATGTTTTCTTTCTGCATTTTTTATAACCGCCTTACTTAATTATATAACCCGACAAGTCATCTTCGGTAAAATAATAGTCCCTCCTGGAGGAGTAGAAATAATCAACCTGACCTCGAGAATAATACAACCCTGATATTCCCCACCAGAATATCTTGTACTACTTACGATAGGTGCACTTACCTCCTTTTATTAAAACTCGGTTTCAACTTTTATATCTAATAAAATACGCGCGCCCCGACCATCCTAAACAAATAAATCACCATGAGTTTTAACAATCTGCATCTTGTTAGGATATTCTAGTACGAGTCGTGCCTATAGGGTCTATGACAAACAAACCTTAGTTGTACAAGAATCGGCTCACGTCCATTTAGACAAAAATCCACCATTCGTACTCCCTAGGCAAAACGAAGAGGACATTTATGATGTTGCACAATTAGAAGTTAAGAGTGAGGAGAAAGTAGTGTCCGATTATGTTCTCATTCATGTAGATGAATATAGGCCTCCGAATACTCAAAATTTCTTAAAATAGCATCCTTGAGAACTAGTAATAGGAGAGCCCTCACATGGGGTTAAAACTCGATTGACTTTACATGAATCCTTTTCGAACATGTGTTTTCTATCTAAAATAGAACCCAAGAACATCTCAGAAGCCTTAAATGATGAATCATGGTTCTTGGTTATGACTGAGGAGTTAAACAAATTTGAGAGGAGTAAAGTCTGGGTGTTAATGGATCGTCCGGATAGCCATCCAGTTATTGGGTTGAAATAGGTGTACAAAAATAAACTTAATGGTGATTCTAGGATTACTAGGAACAAAGCTCAGTTGGTGGTACAGGGATATCCGCAGATAGAGGGTGTGGATTTTGAGGAGTCATTTGCCCTGATCTCACGTCTTGAATCCATTCGTATGTTCTCAGTGTTTGCAAGTTTTAAACAAATTAAATTATATCAAATGGATGTTAAGAGTGCATTCTTAAAATGATATATCAAGGAAGAGGTGTATGTGGAGTAACCACCCAGATTCAAGAATTTCGACTACCCGAACCACGTATACAAGTTCGTGAAAGAACTATATGGATTGAAGCAAGCACCTCGTGCTTGGTAAGATAGGCTCTCGATGTTTCTACTAGGACATGGGTTTAGGATGGGTAGGGTGGACACTACTCTATTTGTGAAGCTCGAGAATCTGTATCTAATTCCTTTACAAATTTATATGGATGACATTATTTTTGGGGAAACAAATGATAAACTATGCAAAAAAATTGTCACTTTAATGCAGTATGAATTTGAAATGAGTCTAGTTGGAGAGTTAACTTACTTTTTAGGATTTCAAATTTCTCAACGGAATGATGAAATTTTTATAAGTAAATCGAAATATATAAAAGATATGCTCATGCGATTCGACTTCGAAAATCTGAAATAAGTCAAAACTCCAATGAGTGCCTCTCTAAAATAAGGAAAGGATGAAAGTGGTATTTTTGTGGATCAAACTGTATTTAGAGGTATGATCGGATCACTACTTTACTTAAGTGTGTCTAGGCCCGATATTGTATTTGCGGTATGTCTATGTGCTAGATATCAAGCCGATCCTAAAGAATCTCACCTGAAAGCGGTTAAATATATCTTTAGATATCTTATAGGCACCCAAAATCTTTGTCTTTGGTACCCACACACCAATGATTTCACACTCCATGGGTACTACAACTTCAATTATACACGATTTTCACTCGATCACATGAGCATGAGTGGTACCTGTCACTTACATGGTCCGACACTAGTCTCATGGTTAAGTAGAAAACAAAACTTGGTTGCTCTCTCTACTGTTGAAGTCGAGTATACTGCCTTAGGGAGTTGTTGCCCACAAGCATTGTGGATGTCTCAAACGTTAGAAGACTTTGGCCTAACTTGTAGGAACGTTACTCTTAGGTGCAATAATAAGAGTGTTACATACTTAATAAATAATCCAGTGCATCACTCACGGTCAAAACATATTGACATTCATCATCATTTCATTCGAGATCACATTAAAAAAAGAACATGAGAGTAAGCTTCATTTGCACTGACGACCAACTAGCGGACATATTCACCAAACCTCTCACAGATGTACATTTTTCATTACTTCGACTCGAGCTGGGCATTTTGGACCTCACTTCCTATTCATTGTTTTTGTTTGATTTGTTTTTCTTCTTTGGTTGTTTTTTTGTGCTTCATTTCTTTTTTCGTTTTAGTTTTTTTAAAAAAAATAAAAAATGTGTCTTTTTTTCTTTTGGTGTGTTTCTTGCTTGTTATTTATTTGACTTCCTTTTGTCGATTTTTTTTTAAAAAAATAAAACAAAAAACACAAAAAATTATAAAAACCATAAACAAAACAAAAAACTGTGGATTGATCATATTTCAGGACACACATCTCTAGAACTTAGAACATAACATCTATGTACAATGTTTGAGTTAGACTTGTTAATTCCTGTGAACAATGTCTACATGTGTCATGATGTGTCAAATCTATAGGTGTTTAGCTACTGAGTACGAGTAGATATGTTAGTGTTTGTCGAATATGTCTCTAGGTATATGTGAGGATTTAGATAGAGGAATGACGTCACACTATCCACACATCCTTAGACGAACCACTCTTGTAGAAAGTATATGCGTACTTGCTATAACTCATGATATTGTGTTTACCATGCTAGGAATACCTTGAATAATCAATGTCATGATACGTATGCATGTTTGTAAAAGGTAGAAATTTGGGCAGAATCTATAGTAGTAAAGTGTTGTGTATACAAGTTAAAGTATATCTATCTATGTGGGTAGATTTCGAAAGATTTGGGGACCTTGAACCATTAATGTAAAATTTGATAGCCCAAAGCATCTAAAGTAAAATGAATGCTATCAAGCCTTGTGTCAAGGATACCCCCAAAGCACTACTCATTCCTCCCGATAAGTCTTTATGAGCATTGTAAGGATGAGCACATTGGTCAAAAAATCATTTTGATCCTGTACATGGACAAGAACCTTAAGCTTAATGCCCCTAGTTTAAGCCTTCGTATAACATGAATAGCAGCGTGACATGATTTTTCACTCTATTTCTTTCGCAATAGCATGTTTAATTACTGATATAAACATGTATTGAATTTGAATTCTACTTGTTGTTTGTCTTCTGATGTTACACGTTCACACGTCATTGCTCTATCTAATGCTTCCATGCATAAGAATTGAAATGACATAGCACTATACATCTACAACACGTACGTTCTTACACAAGATTTCTATTCATGACTTGTACAATGTTCATCTGCATTAATTTTATAACTCTTGTCGCATTATCCTCTACAACGTTATGTGTTTAGTCTACTAGTATGTCCAATCTTTTGTCACTCTCAATAGCTATTTTAAAGATAACTATTTCTATACTTTACACTCATCCATGTGACCTCTATGCATAATAGTCTCTGCTTTCATGCTTGATCATCCATATTGTTTTTGCCTCTCGTTTCACTTTCTCATGCTCATTATATGTTGCATTTCATGTCTCCCGTGCATGTGTATATGTGTATCTGTTTTGTCCCATCCCCTTTCAAAAATATCAAAGGGGGAGAATGGATCGTTCATGAGTCATGGGTAAGTGTAGATCACATGTAGGGGGAGCATAGTTCAACTGTGTGCACATAGATAGGAGGAGCATGTCAAACACATATATAGGGGGAGTGAGTGTAGGGGAGCTATATAGAACCTGAAACTTGAACTTTTAAAATTTTTAAGCCTATCTCTTATCTATATACACTATATTATGCACTATATTATTTTATCTCATGAATAGGACTTGATATTATCAAAAGGGGGAGATTATTGGAGCCGATGGTTCACATATCCATAGTTTGATAATATCAACTCTCATATTGTATTTGATTATATCTTGTGTTTGGTAGAGTGTGCAGGTTTACAGGTCTGAGAAATGTAAGGAGCCCTCCTCTGGAACCTACCGCCGAGTGATAGCAGCTAATGCCAGGCAGTAGTCCTAATTAAATGGACAAAGCGCCCAGGAACCTACCGCGTTGCGCTAGTCCTACCACCCACATTAGCTCGATGAATTAATTTGCCAAGCTCTCGAGAATCTATTGTGTAGGCGCTAACTTTCTACTGCGCCGCGCTAGCCAAAGGTGTTGAGAGCGTCCAGAGCGTTAAGACAGTGGTGTCGAGAGCATCAAGACAGCATTACCGTTAGGCGCTAGCTTTGTACCACACCGTGGTAACTCACTCAACGCTCAAGGCATCGAGTGCGTTGAGACAGGACTACCTTTGGGTGCTATCTACAGACCACGCCGCATTAGCCACTCGACGATCATTGAGATGCTGGCCTACTGTATGGCGTTATCTACCTACCACGCGGTGCTAGCATTATAAAAAGAAAAAATATTCATTTTTGAATATTGTTCCAAATTTTGAGGACAGCTGGGACATCAAGCGCATGAACCTACTGCCAGGCGCTAATCTTACTGCCATCGGTAGCCTATTTTCATGAAGACGTATATAAAGCTGCCTTGTTTTTTGTGTTCATGACTTAAGATGAAAAGAGACAGATTTGCAACACCTAGGGTTCGGCCACTGCTCTTGT
Organism: Platanthera zijinensis; assembly: GCA_039513925.1. NCBI lineage: Eukaryota > Viridiplantae > Streptophyta > Magnoliopsida > Asparagales > Orchidaceae > Platanthera > Platanthera zijinensis. Next base: position 77,301,524 of record CM077097.1, read on the forward strand.
GGTCCGTTCTGCCATCTCCGTCGAAGGAAGAGAAGACTCCCTCCCTCCCATTTCCGAATGAAGAACTCCGGCGAGCCTAGAACTTTGAAGCCTATGAAGAGTCAACTTGCAGGCACTCGAAGATTTCAAGCACCGGTTGTGGATCGCTCAACGGAGAAAGTTTTTTGAGGGAGATTCAAACTTAGATAATTTTATTCTTATTGTTCTTTTTCTTCTCTATTTGTATTGATTTGGTGAAGAGAAATCGACCGGGGAATGTCTTTTAAATCCGGAAAGGTTTCCATGAGAAATCATACCAGAGTAGGGACGTCTAAATTGGGTGATCAAGCGTGGCTCTAAGACCCTTCCTTGCGTGGGAGTGAAGATCCGACTCTAAGACCTTTCTTGAAGGGAAAGGGAGAGAGTCAACTGGTTTGAGGAGTATGTTGGTATAGAAAACAACAGAGTCTTTTTCTTCTCACCGCCTTCAATCTCCGGCGTCACAGGGATCACGATTTTGTAATTGTTAAAAACCTATTGTTGATTCACTGTTTGAATAAAGTTGGTTTCTGTGTTTTTGTTTACTGCGTGTGGGTGTACGATTGTTAGACCGTAATTCTCTTTAGTGTGCGTAGATCTCTAAGGGGTTTTTTGCAAAGGAAAATGAGTTCTATAACATCCCGCCGCACACTAGCTACCTAATGCCCGTGGTAGCTTCCAGTACTTATTTTTCTGGATCAAAATAATTCGAATTTTTAACTAACGAGCAAAACCTTATTCAACCCCCCCCCCCCCCCCTCTAAGGTTGGTTACTATATCCAACAAGGAGGAGGATCTTATGATGGTATAAGAGTTATGGCTTCAAGTCGTGTTTTTTGTTGTTTATCTGGTAGGAGGAGGTCTTCTCTTTTTATAGGCATGGAAACTAACACCAGCATTAGTACTACTATCATGGTAGATATTTTAGGAAACTTTTCAATCTTTGGAAAGCAGTATTTTAAGTACCTTTTTATTCCAAAAATGGACCTTCCAAAATATATTGCCTGGCATTAGTGACACCCTCGACGGTAGTACTTTCCTATTTCAGTGTTAACCTTCCATTTTGTAGACATTCCTTTCTTAAGGATCTTGCCTTTTCTTTCACAGACACTAGTGTGAGCGGTAGAGGTAATCCCGACAATAGCACCTGATTTATCATGCTTCTACTCCTGCTATATTGCTAGTGCTTGCGGCAACAGTATTGATACTGCCTGACGGTAGTAACATAAAGAGCACCATTTTCAACATTTTATTTGTCTTCCAAGAAGTATTGAACTTATAGTTTTTGCACACTATAAACACACAGCAAGCAAGATCAAGTACAAACTAGGATTTGTTATTCTTATATCAAGAGATGTGGAATGCATGTTCCAACAAATTCTCCCTTTTGATAATAACAAATCATCTATGAAGAAATAAAATCTATAAAGAAAGTGTGGTGTTTATAGCAAATGATAAGCGTTATTTGCAAACTCCCCCTAAATGATACTCCCCTATATAGATGCGTCATATTTGTACTCCCACTAAATGGTATATTTCTTCTAGTTTATTCCCCCCTTTTAGTAGTATCAAAATTAAGTGGGGGTAAAGTGTTTTAGCAAGTAGAGTATTTCTATGTAGAGAATAATATCATGATACCACATATTGATATATTATATATTGCTACTTGTGAATTGAATAATATGTCATGATCAAGCTTTAAGTAGTAGTGTAGCGAAAAGAAATATCTAATGAGCATTGTGAAAAGAAACTTCTTTTTGTAATGGTCGGCATGTATAAAATCAGATTTGTGGTTTATAAAGATGATGTTTTTGAATTAAGAACCAGGAGATGCTATAAAAACTCATATACACAAGCATGTTCCAATTTATCCTAATAAGATAGAAAATTACAATGTTATGAAGTTTACATGTCAAAAAAACTTTAAACAATGTAGAGATCTTGCATTGATATTTTGGGCATTTACTAAAGATTATAGAGAATATGTGTAGGTGTGTGTTAGGTCCAATTCTCATGAGTATAAGTGCTATGTAAGATAATGATATGGAGAAGATAGTGTTTTGATAAAGTTTACATATTAGTTAATTAAAAACACATGACATATATAATGGAATGCACATAGCATTAAAGTACATAAATTACTTTACTTTTATACAATTACAGCTCACATAAATATCAAGTACAACTATCAAGGTGCTCTACATGCACAATGCTCATCAGGATATATTAGGGTCCAAAGTAGTGCTTGAGGATCACATTTAGTCTTTATTAATTTTTTTATGAATTTATGATCCAGTGTACAAAGATAAGTGGAATAGTTTGTTTGCTACAAGACACTTTATAATTATTATACAAGGTATTTAATCTCATAATACTCATTAAGACTTATTAGGAGGGTGAGCGGTGCTTGGTGGAGTTTTCCTTGTCATTTTTATTTAATTATTTTATGGGTGACTAAGGAATCCAAATTCAATTGTTGTGCAAACAATAACATTATAATTTTTGAACCACTTTTTCAAATAGAGGAGTGCGAAAAAAACACATAAAATTTCCAAAAAAAATTTCATTAGTGTGTAGGTAATTTATTTTTGTAATTAAAATTTCATGGTATTACACTGCACAATTATGCAAGTTTAAAATTAGCAATGCATGTAGATTATCAAAAATATGTGAGTGAAATAATCATGATTAAACATAACACATTACTCATACCTAGATACATACTATTAAGTCCGACATATGTGAACTACAATAAATTTCATTGCATTTGGAGAAGATAGTCTTTAAGGCAAGATAATAGCAAAAAATATTTGAAAGAACTTGAAATGAAAATTAAACATTGTATTTTTATTTTGCAAAGACAAATTTAATCATTCCTGCGAAAAATATTGTATATAACAACATAGTTTTTTTTATTTTTGTGATTAGAAACAAAAAAAATAAGAGCATATTTTTATCTTTATATGTTTTTTTATTTTTTTTATAGATTTTTGATATTTGTAAAAGAACATATATTTTTTGTGAAATTCAATTTTTTTTGTCTACTCCTAATCAGAGAAATGAAACTAAAAATGACTGAAACAATATTTTTTTTTAAAAAAATATTTTTTTATATACTAGCGCTAGTGTTAGAAATTAACGTTTGGCGATGGTGACTGAGATTTAGTTTTTTTGAAAAAAATTTTGTTTTTGAGATTTTTTCTTCAAATTTTTTTCTTTATTTTTTTGCAATATAATGTCTATCTAGTGTAGCAAAGTAGTCGAGAAAAACATACAAAAATTATGGATTTTTAGTTAAAATGTCAAAAAACCCTAATTCTAGCATAAGCATTGTAATCATGCATCAGGAAGAGGCTTGGTAAAAATGATCGCTAGTTATGAGTCAATTCCAATAAAGTTTACAAGAATATGTTCCTTTTTAATGTGATCCCTGATGAAGTGATGTCTCACGTTTGTGTGTTTGGTTCTAGAGTGATGTGCATAGTTGTTCATTAAGTCTATAATGCTTTTGTTGTCACATTTGAGCTCTATATTAGTGAGATGGACCCCTAAGTCGTCTAGTGTTTTGGTCATCCACAAGGCCTATACACAAAAACTTTTTTGTGCAATGTATTCAGTCTCAGTGATGGAAAGGGAAACAATATTATATTTCGTAGTTGATCATACTACAAGTAAGGGGCCTAAGAAATGACGCGTGTCACTAGTACTTTTCCTATCTAACAAATAACCAACATAATTTGAATCTGAATAGCCATATAAAATAAAGGAATAATTACATGAATACCATATTATTAATTTTGATGTACCAATTAAATATCTAAAAATTCATTTCTCTACTTTTAAATGAGATTCTTTAGTATTAGCTTGAAATCTAACACATAAGCATACATCGAACGTAATATTGGGTCTTGATGCACTGAGGTACAATAAAGATTCTATCATTCCTCTATTTAAAGTTTGATATAAATAAATTTTGGATTCAACCTCACCTACTTTAAGTGATGCACTCATTGGAGTACTTGCTTGTTTTAAGTTTTGAAATCCAAAACATTTTAGCATATCATAGACATATTTTGTTTGACTAATGAAAATTCTATCATTTTTTGTGTAATTTGAAGGCCTAAAAAGTATGATAATTCTCAAACAAAACTCATTTCAAATTCATTTGCATCACTAATATTACTTCATTACACAACTCTTCATTGATGGCTCCAAAAATAATATCATTGGCCTAAATGTGTAAAATATTTAAATCATGATTAATATGCTTAATAAAGAGTGTGGTGTCGGCACCTCCCATTTTAAAAGATATTAGTCGTTCATGCTAAGCACGAGACTTTTGCTTTAAACCAAGAAGCGCTTTTTTAGCCTATATACATTGTTAGGAAATTTTTTATTTATAAAATCAGGGGGTTGCTCAACGTAGACTTCTTTTATAATCCCGTTTAGAAAATAACATTTTACATCCATTTTGAATCATTTAAATCTTTTATTACTCGCAAAAAAGAATCTAATGGATTCTAAGAGAGCAACGAGTGCAAAAGTTTCTTCAAAATCTATCTTCATGATTTATGAATAATCCTGTGCTACTAATCTTGTTTTATTCTTAGTAATTCGAAATTCACCATTTATTTTTTTAATTATCCATTTTATGCCTACAACGGGGTGATTAGATGGTCTTTCTACTAGTTTTCAAACCTTGTTATATTCAAATTAGCTTAATTCTTCATTCATTGCAATAAACCAAAATTCATCATTTAAAGCAGTGGAAATATTTTTGGGTTCAGTTTCAAACACAAAGCATAAATTTGAAAAAGTTTCATGAAAGGAAGAACTAGTCGTTACCCCCCTTGAAGGTTTTCCAATGAATAGCTCCTTTAGATGATACTTTGAAAATCTCAGCACGCTTGGTGGCACAAACTACTCTTACTCCGCCTCTTTCTCATCACCTCCTCTAAGCGCTTCATGATCACCCTCAGGCTCTAAGTGAGAAGGGGGTCCCTCTTAATTTCTTATCAGATTAGGATCTACACAAGGAACAAATTCATCAAATCTAATATGAATGGACTTTTTAATCGTTTTAGATCTTTTATTATATATTTTATAAGCTTTATTGGTTGAAGAGTATCTAAAAAATATTCCTTCATCAAATTTTTCTAATGTATTTTTAGTATTTAAAATAAAATATTTAACGCAAAAAAATGAAAATAAGACACATTAGATTTCTTTTGATAATAAAGTTTATATGGTGTTAATTTTAAAATTGGATGAAACATGACTCAAATTATTACTTAACACGATGTGTTTAATGTTTCGGCCCAAAACGATCTAGGAAACCCATACTCAGACAACATAATACGTATTAGATCCTGAAGGGTTTTATTTTCCATCTCCACCACACATTTATTTGTGGGGTTTGTGGAGCAAAAATTCATGTTTGATGCCTAGAATGTTGAAGAAATTTGTGAATTTTTTATTTTCAATTCCCGTTTATGATTTGAGTGTATGTATTTAATTTTTAAATCTAGTTTAGTTTGTCTACGATTGCATAAATTAGTGAATTTTAAAAAATATCGGATTTTTGATGTAACAAAAAGATCATGTGAATCTAGAGTAATCATCAATTAAAACAAAAGTATACTTTCTACCACATAAACTAGATTTGCTAATTGGTCCAAATAGATCCATGTGAATTAGTTATAGTGGTCTAGTGGTAGAAATTTAATTTTGGTTTTAAATGAAGTTTTTAAAAATTTTCTTTTTTGGCATGAAGGGAAAAGTGACGATAAATTTTCATTTAGAGTTGGTAAACCCCTAATTAATTTATATTTTGATAATTTTAAAATCAACTTGGTGGTAGAGTGACCGAAACCCATATGCCATAATTCCAACTCTTCATTTTTTTAAATCAAACATTTTAAAGATGCATGAAAAAGATCATGAAAAAAATCATACAAACATTGTAAGTTCTAGGTGCAGTGAGTATGACATCATTAGTTTTAGGATTTATAATTTTGCACAAATTTGTAGAAGACTCAAACAATACGTTTAGTCCTTTATCACAAAATTGGCTAATTGAGATTAAATTGTGTTTTAACCATTCTATATATACAATATTTATAATGGAGAAAGAGTCATTACCCACTATATCATTGTCCATGATTCTTCCCTTTTCATTTTCGACAAACATCACCATCCCTCCTTTCTTCTTTGTGAGGCTAAAGAACTTCACTATAAGTTCTAGGTGCAGTGGTACCACAAGTCTTCTTTGTCCTTAGATTGTTAGCATACCTTGAAGAAAGATGGGAATAAAGATCTAGATTACCAAGAGATTCCTCCCATATATTAGGTGGAAACCTCAGATGCCTAGATTTTCTTTAAGGCACATCGTCCCTTTGTCCTACAAGAGCCGATGGTGTGACCAAAGAGAAAGCATTTGGTACTCGAAATAAAGGGGGTTGAGACCCTTTTCAGTTTCAAACTCTTGTTGGAGTGTTGGGAACTAGCATATACAGTAGTAGATTTATTATAGTGAGAGTTGTGGTTTTTGTTGCTAACACCAGTGGTAGAAACTATCGTCAGGCAATAGTTACAGGAACCATACATGAGCCCATAATGAGTGCTTTCATGGAGTTGATTGGTCAGAATCATACCTAGCATTTTCTGACAATTTTCAAATTTTTCTATGGGCATGGCTAAGTAATTAATTCTGGCTTTTAAGGAGGTGTTTTCTCCAATAAGAATTCCACATCAATTTGTAAAGTTTTTCTTTTCAAGATTGATTTGGGTGAGAGAAGTTTTTAGGCCCTTTTCTAAGTCCCCTTTTGATTTGTGAGAGTTTTCACTTATGAGTGGGCCTTAGAGAGAGCATCCTCGAGGTATTTTATTCTTCCTAAGGAGTGATCACACTTTTTGCAAGAGATCTTCTCTTTTCACAAAGCTTTTAAGTCCTTAGTTAATTTCTGATTTTGTTTTAAAAGAATCTTATTTTCAGTTTTTAAAATATTAAGTTCTTTTAAACCTTCATTGAAGAATTTGCAGAGATCATTATAAGTACCAGGAAATACCTCAGTGTAGCTTTGGACACTACAATGTTCATTAGATGAATCGTGGCTTCCCCTATAAGGCACGTGTTGGCCTCTTCATAATCGCTAGAGTTAGAGGGGCTTGATCCTTTAGATGAAGAATCATCACATGTGACCGCCTTCAGAACCTTCTTCTTCTCTTTTCCTTTGTACCATTTTGTATTCTGCTCTTTTAGGTATTTTGGAAACTGGCTTCTGATGTGACCAGTCTTCCTACAGTGGAAGCATTTTGATGGAGGTCGTTCGTCTTCATCGTTGTTGGATTTCACCTTCTTGGATGTCGATCCATTCCTCTTTGCTTCCTTTTGGAAGTATTTCCCGAAGGACTTTATCCTATCTGGGAACTTCATGAACTTCTTGAAGTTTTTCACAAAGAGGCTTTCTTCATCCTCCTCATCATCGTCATCGACCTCTTTCCTTAAACTCAATGTCATGGATTTCTTTTTCGGCTCCTTATTATTCTTCATCTTAGATATTAAGTTTGACCTCATGGGTTTTGAGATTCCCAATTAGCCTCTCAATATGGAGCTGTAGCAGATCATGTGACTCAGAGATAGATGCACGTCATCTTTGGATTCAATTTCAGTGGGAGAGACCAAAGGATTTTTCACACTAGATCGCCATTGGAGAAGGTTGTCCCAAGAATCTTAAGACATTGATGATCTTAGTGAATCATGTGTACCTCGAATCAACTTCCTCATCTGCCTTCATCCGGAATTTCTCATATTCCGACTCTAGTTGAAATAGTTTTAAGTCTTTTACCTGTGAAGTACCTTCTTGAGTTAGTTCCAGAAAATTCCAAAAATCATAGGTAGTTTCACCCGCACAGACTCTATTAAACTCAGTCTTATCCATAGACCAAAATAAGGCGTTCATTGTTTTAACATTGTTCTTACACATAGTTTTGTCTCGCTCATCCCACTTATCCTCTGGTTTGTCTATGTTAACTTCTCCAACAATATATGTAAGAGAATTGTACCTAGTTTCTATCAAATTTCAAAACTCAATATCTAGAGTTATTAAAAAATAACACATATGTGTTCTCCAATAATTATACCAGCCCCAGAAAAAGTAGTGGTCTACTTATCCCTTTCCCCTCATGGAAAGTGAGATCGTGGAGCGGCATTATTGTCACAACCCACATTTTCTCAAGGTTTAAAGTATTATCAGAGTAAAAGAAAATACGCGTCGTGATGTCACGCCATGCAGGGGACAACTACAGACACTTAGGTAAGGACAAACTTCTGATAAATTTCATAAAAGACATGTATTTTTATGGTTAAAAGGGTTAATTGAGTTTAAAGTTCAAGATCATGTCCCTCGGTTTAATCGATCAACTAGTCCACAAATAAGAAAAACATAATTGCAGCGGAAAAACTCTATCTTACTGTATTCATTTATCTTATGTGAACATGAAAACCCATTGAACATGTTAATGATATGCAACCTCTGAATTTAGTATAAGTAAAGGACAAGAGTTTTATATCCATTAAAGTAGGTTGATATAAATTTGAAAGAGATGTGATGAATCTAAGATAAAATGCAGATTTGATTAGTTGAAAATAACTAACATGCAAACTAACATAAAACAATCCCAGAGAGAGGAACACTTTTATAGTGAGAACTTTAGTAGTAGTAGAGATAGTAAATCAATAGGTAATACATTAGAAACTATACTTATGGGGTGTCAACAAACTGACACGAACCCATGTCACTAACAACAAAAGTCTGAAGTTTTAACACCAAGAAAGAAAAAGACACCAACCACTCAGCTGGAAGAGGGAGGGGGAAAATAGCCGCAGAAGACTTGTCCAACAACTCGGTCGGCTCTATCTGCTACCTTCCTAAAGTTGAGGCATTCAAAAATAGAATGCATCAGCAACAAAGAGCGCAAAAGGCAACTAAACACAAATCAAAGGTTTAGATAAGATAAGTGGGTTACCAACCCCACTGAAAAACTGCAAAACCATAGAAGTTAATAGCATAAGAGTAAGGGAAATGATTATCTTGGCACAAAGCGTCCATATAAAGATAATACTTGCACTGAGTGCGGAAAGGACTTTTAGTGATGCCCTAATCATAAATATATATATATAATTATAGAAATATCATTGATTAGCTTGAAGAGTGAATTATCAGCGCTAGACATAAAACGGTACTGAGGTAGTGGCTATCTTTCCAACACAACCATCAGACCAACACAACCAAAGAAACAGGAACTAAGGTGGTGGTCTTTTATCCACTACTAACCAAAAATACCAAATAAATCCATCGAGTGTAATAATTTACAGCATACACTAAGGTGGTGGTCCTTTATCCACTGCCAACCCAAGTCCAAAATCATAAAGTCGTCAGGTGTGATAATTAACACAGACAATAAGGTGGTGATCTTTTATCCACTGTCAACCCAAGTTCTAACAATAAATCCATATACAATAATAAATGGGACAAAAGACCCAAGACTTAGCAGCAGATTATCACAGTGATGCAAGGAAAGAAAATCCAGAAATTTCCAGGGGGATACTCGGCAAATTTACTGTTCACTCAATGAATTCGGCTAGACTACACGAGATCACTCGATGAATTCACTGTTCACTCAACGAATTCTGCTAGACTACACGAGAACACTCGACAAATCCACTTGTCACTAGACGAATTCTACTTGACTTCACGAGTACACCCGACGAATTCTACTTAAAACACTCGGTGAATTTGCTTAAACTCTCGATGAATTTTACTTGGATTCCTCGACTAACTCAGCCAGATGTATGAGAACATTTGACGAATTCAGCTTGACCTCACGAGTTCACTAGATGAATTTTACTAGAATTCACGAGTACACTCGATGAATCCACTATTCACTCGATGAATTCTACTCAGTCTCACGAGTTCACTCGATGAATTCCACTAAACTATATGAAAATACTCGACAAATTCTACTTAGATTACACGAGAATACTCGATGAATTCTACTTAGATTACACGATAATACTCGAGGAATTCTACTTAGATTACAAAAGAATACTCGATGAATTCTACTTAACTTCTCTGGAACATTCGACGAATCCACATAAATCGAATTTGAAAAATCTCCTAAATCAATATTTCGAACACCAAGGAGACAAAACACGTTCCTCTTGGATCCTAATGAGAAATAAAAGAAGGGTGAAGAACAATAACAACGAAGCAAGAGGGGTAGACAACCACTTGCCTCAAATCTCAATGAAATATCCTCTACAGCACCCCATGCCACGGATCGGCAACAAGAAACTGCTAACAAGCAATTCCGCGCTCACGAAGGTCTCGGGAAGAGCAGTATCAATCTCTACTCTGACGGCAATTTCCTGCACTAAAGCTCCGGCGGCGGCAGGTCGAAGGCTTTCGAAATGGCCGACTCCTCCTCCGTCGCGTGATCGGGTTTAACGGAAGAAGTTCTGTAAAAAACCTAATTCTAAGGGTTCAGCCTGTTTATAGAGGAAGGATTTAAATTAAATAATATAAAACTTATGTTATTACATTATATAGTTGCTTTATAATAAGAAATTATCATCGTACGAAAACTCTTGAACTAACTTAATGTCCTTACTCTATTATTACGCGACTAAATTAATTATCGGAAATTCAGGGGCACTACAGTCACCCCTCCTAAAAGAAGTTTCATTCTGAAACTTAGAACGCGTCTCGACTCTCCGAGAAAAAGAAAGGCAACTAACCTGTTCGATAAAACTCTTACCAACGAAATCTAGGGGAATAGATGAGTATGAGATTCCTTAATAGTAGACTCCAATTCCCAGGTTGCGCTCTTGATGTCCTGATTCCGCCAAAGAATTTTCACTATAGGCATTGTCATTCTCCTCAACACTCGATCATGTGTCTCCAAGATACGGACAGGTTCTTCAGCATGGGATAGATTGGGTTGCAACTAGGGGACCAAGTTAAGGATATGACGATCGATGCACAAACACTTTCGCAATTGGCTCATATGAAACACATTGTGAACACCAGGGAAAGTAGAAGGCAACTCCAGCCTAGAAGCTGACACTCTGGTGTGCTCAATGATATGGAAAGGCCCCACATACCTGGGATCCAACTTATGGTTCTTCCCAAATCTCTTAACACCTGGCATCAGTGAAACCTTCAAAAAACCATGTCCCCAACTACAAACTCCTGATCAACCCTACGCCGATTAACGTTCTTCTCATAATTCTCTTGAGTCAAAAAAAGCTTTTCACGGATATGAATTACCGCAACACTCATCTCATCCAAGGCCTCTGGACCTAACAATGACCTCTCAGCAACTTCAGCCAAAAATAGGAGAGTTCGACAGTGCCTCCCATATAAAGCTTCAAAGGGCGCCATCTGCAAGCTTTTGTGATAACTGTTATTGTAGGAAAACTCCATAAGTCTGGGACACTTATCCCAGGCCCCACCATAGTCCAGGATATTACATCTAATCATATCTTCCAAAATCTGATTTACTCTTTTCGTTTGACTATTTGTCTGTGGAAGATAAGCAGTAGAATATTTGAGGTCTGTTCCCAAAGCTCCATGCAAGCTATGCCAAAAACGGGACATATATCTAGAATCTCGATCTGACATTATACTCACTAGCACACTATATAATCTGATGACATCATCCAAATAAAACTCTGCTATCTTTTCCATGGAATAGCCAATTTTGAAAGACACAAAGTGAACAAATTTTTTTAATTTGTCGACAATGACCCACATAACATCATGCCCTCGGGGAGACCTCGACAAATCGGTAATGAAATCCATTGAAATACTCTACCACTTCCAGCTGGGAATATCCAAAGGTATTAACTTACTGAAAGTCTTTAGTTTCAAGGATAGCTAACACCTAACGGGGGGGTTGAATAGTTTTCTTATTTTTTTATGACTATCTTTTCTTTTGGTGTGTTATGATTTAGTTATATGTTGCTTTCAAGAAAATCACACAAAACAAACGCAAGATTTATAGTGGTTCCCCAGATTATGGGTACGTCCACTGTACCTCCCACCTTTCTAATGGCTTATTAGATAAGATACTTATCCAATCTCAGCTCCTAAGAGCTTACAAGATAGATCCCTCAGGATCTCTAAGTCTCCTCCAAGACCTACCTCGGGCACAAGGTCCTACAACTCAGAGTAAAGATTTACTTCTATAGCTCAGTGATCCAAAGATCACCTACCTCAGACATGACCACAAGTCCTACACTAAAGCTAGAAGGATATCCCTACCACTCAAAGAGAATGACTCTTCTATAGTTCAAGCACAAAGGACCTAGCTCAGATCCAAAGCTGGATCCTACAACCCAGGCACAAAGGCCCTACCTCAGAGAGAATGACTCTCCTACCTCATATATGAAATAGATCCTACCTCAGTCAAACTGCCCTACACTCAGATCCATACAGGGATCCTACTTCAGGCCAAAGCCCTACCTCAGATCCATAACTGGATCCTACCTAGAATCAACAAGTGATCTTACACTCAGCCTTTAGTAAATAGGACTACAACTAAGATCCAAAGAATCTTACAAAAAAGAAAGTGGTTATGTTGATTTGACTCCAGAGAGATTTCTCTGAGCCTTCTGTTTTCTGAGCTGAGAAAATCCCAGTTGAAACTTCTTCTCAGCAACAAGAAATTTGATCTTCTGTAAACTACTGCTTGTATTGGAAGTAACTCAGAAACTTAAGTTTCTGATCTTGTTGTTGAAGACAAGGGAGTAGACAGTTCTTTTTATTCTTCAAACAGCCAACTGTTTGGTAATCACAGACTAACTGTAGAGTGAGTTTATCAAGCTCTGCAACTTCTTGGAACCCAGAAATAAAGCTTTCTTATCTTGCTGTTTCAGGTGAAAATGGCAACAACTAACATGTATCAAGAGATCTGTTGCAGCTAGGGTTAGGCCTAATTGTTTCTTTTTCTTAAGAGACGTTTCTACGACCTTGCAATTGTAGGTGTGAGTGGCAACAACTACCTTCTTTAAACTTCCATATCAGCTAGAACTTATTCTCCCAGCTCTGCAATTAGGTCGAGAGGAAGAAGACGAAGTCCAGAGCTGTTCTAAAAGTTAATTTACTATTATCTGATACGTCCTTCTTATCTTTCGTCGTCCAACGACTATTTTACCCGTGGGTCCCATCATAGTTGACAATTGTAACTTATCTTTATCTGCAAAAGTCATACTATAGACCTGTAATGTTGTTTGTCATCTACTGTAGCTTTCCCGCAATAATTTGAAACTTTGCTGACTCATGCTGACGTCAGCATTTGTGGACTTAGCCAACTTCTCAATTTCATCACAGGCTTTGAGTGTGTTGAGTGAATTGCCTTCACTCAGTATAAAAACCCTGGGCCAACTATTCTGCACTTCCAGGCGCTGAGTGTGTTGAGTGAATAGCCTTCACTCAACGCTTTTGTCCTTAGACAATCTTTCTGCTGATTAGGCGTTGAGTGCATTGAGTGAGCCTTCATCACTCAACGCCAACTTGACTTAGCCAAATTTTGCCTGCTAGGCGTTGAATGCATTGAGTGAATCTTCATCACTCAACGCTTCTGGACAGCCAATTTCTTTTGCGCTTCCAGGCATTGAGTGCGTTGAGTGAGCCTTCATCACTCAATGCCCCTGGACTTAACTGCTTCTCTGAATGCCTGCCATCTTGCCGAGGCGTTGAATGAACTATCTTCACTCATTGCTTCTGTATTTAGCCGATATTCTAGATGAACTTGTGTTGAGTGAGCTGTCCTCAATCAATGCATCTGGACTTAGACAGATTTTTTTGCCTCTCTCTTTAGGCTTTGACTGATCATTGCTCTGTCGACGCCTTCTTCTTTGGGCGTTGAGTGAGTTGTCCTCACTCAACGCTTCTTTCTTTAGGCATTAAGTGAGATATCCTCACTCAATGCATCTGGACTTGGTTGAATTTCTACCTTGCCAATGCTGAAGCTTTGATAGACTCAGCTTTACTCGACACCTCTTGTTATATGGTGTTGAGTGAACTTCCTTCACTCAATGCCTATGGACTTTGCCGCAATTCTGCTTTGCAAACTATTGGGCTTTGAGTGTCCATGCTTTACTCAATGTATTTTGGCATCTGGCGTTGAGTGAACTAGCTTCACTGAATGCCTGTGGACTTAGACAATTTTTAGTCTCTCCACCTTTCTACCTTGTGACAATCTATCACAATCACTTAGACAACATGTTTAAACTTATTCAAAGGAACATCCTGCACATAATGAACTTGAACAACATCAAATGCAATTATGCTCTTAGTATTTATTGTGATGCCTCTTAAAATATAGGGAACATTGAGGGCAATATTCCCAACACTTACCTCCAAGCCTTCTATGATCTGCCTTAACACGTTGGCAAGTGTAACACTCAGATACAAACTTAGCTATATCATTCTTCATACCTGACCACCAAACGATTTGGTTTTGATCTCGATACATCTTTGTAGAATCAGGATGGTAGACAATACTTGAGCCATGCGCTTCATCACAAATCTTTATTATGATATCCTCAACGATGGGGATACAATACCTACCACGATATCTCAAGGTACCAACTTGGTCAATTAAAAAATCTGGTAATTCTCCTCTTTCCTACTCCGGAAGTTCTGCAAATCAGAATCTTCCTTTTGATGAAATCTTATAAGTGTTATCCATTAAGTCTCTTCCACTTCTAAGCTAGACGACATGCTACTATCCTTAAGAGTAATGTCTATCAATAAAAACTCCTCCACTTAGGATTGTACAGAGAGGTTGAAGACATGTGAGGCTTTCCTTCTCAAGGCATCGACCACTACATTAGCCTTGCTCGGATGGTAAAGGATATCACCCTCATAATCTGCAACATATTCCATTCATCTATGCGAGCGCAAATTAAGCTTTTTCTGGGTGAAGACATTCTTAAAACTCTTATGATCCATATAGATTTTGTAGGACACTCCATACAAAAGATGTCTCCACAACTTCACGGCATAGATTACCACAACAAATTCCAAATCATGAGTAGGGTAACTTCTTTCATGTACCTTCAATTGTCTTGATTCATACGCGATCACCTTTCCTTCTTGCATCAGAGTGTAATTGATACCAACTCGCTAAGAATTGACATAAACGGAAAATTCCACTCCCTCAATAGGCAACGACAAAACTAGGGCAGCACACAACCTCTCCTTCAATTCCTGAAAAGCTTCCTCACAATCATTGCTCCAAATAAAAACTACACTTTTCTGTGTACGTCTGTTCACGGGTGCAGAAAATACTGAAAATCCTTGCACTAATCTCCTATAATAGTCTGCCAACCCTAAGAAACTCCTTATCTCCTTAGACATTATAGGCCTCATCCAATCCAAAACTACGCTTATCTATGCTGGGTCTATAAAAATCCCATCTTTACTTACCACGTGACCAAGAAAAGACACTTGAGTAAGCCAAAACTCACATTACCTTAACTTCGCAAACAACTTGTGCTCCCTCAGCATGGAAAGTGTAACACCCC
Organism: Platanthera zijinensis; assembly: GCA_039513925.1. Taxonomy (NCBI): domain Eukaryota; kingdom Viridiplantae; phylum Streptophyta; class Magnoliopsida; order Asparagales; family Orchidaceae; genus Platanthera; species Platanthera zijinensis. Next base: position 77,317,137 of record CM077097.1, read on the forward strand.
CATCCGTGAAATAACATATAACAGAAGGTCTGATTGGGGTCCGACGCCATATACTACAGACAGTTAGTGGAATTACTTATTGAGACCATAATCCATAAATACGTCCTAACTCAGAGTGCATTTTAGCAGAAGTAATTTAAGATTACAATTAGAACCCAACCAACTGAATGTCCAATAACACAAAATAGGAATGATAAACCAAATACAACAATAGAATTGACCTTAAGGCCTTACAATGTTCAACTTAGAATAAATTATCTTATATACATCGACACACAAGCCAGCCACACATGAACGATAAAGAAAACGGGTAATTCGCTTTGCCCTTCAAGTGACAACTTAGCAATCCTGGGCTCCAGCCCACTACTTCCCGCTTGGATCGACTACTCCTACATAAAACATTCCACTGCAATGGTGGGAAACAATTGCAACGATCAGCATTAGCTAACCAAATTATAACAACCCCGGGGTTGTAGTTCTCCTTCCTTGAAGGCATTAGCATAAACAAAACTTGGTTTTACAACCCCATATCCGGCGAGTGGGATCGATAGGAGTCTGGCTAGCCAAATCAGGCACTTCAAGTCCTGAGCGAGTAAGAAGGAAGGTGAGATCTCTGTAGCCCCCGTCGACTCGCCCAAGCGGGGTGGGATTAAAGTAGGGCGAGTAGAGCATGTGGGCTTGCACTAACCCCTAACTCTCGGCAGCAGCCGGCAAGTGGGACAGGTCAGGCCCGCACTCGCTTAGGGATATAGGGAGGTGGTGAGTGTAAGCCCCACCGAGCACTTGCTGCCCCAGGCAAGTGGAAGCTTCTAGGACCACTCGCCCAGTAAAATGTGCAATCCAATGTTCGCCTAGCAAGCCAAGCGAGTCAGTTCCTTAGCGTTGAGCGAGGCGAGTGTTGCCGACTCCTTCAGTTCCATGGCGTTGAGTGAGGCGAGTGATGTCGATGCCTTCAGTTTCTTGGCATGGAGTGAGGCGACTGATGTTGATTACTTCAGTTCCTTGGCGTTGAGTGAGGCTCACTCTATCAACGCCTTCAACTCGCCTGGAGTTGAGTGAGGCTTGCTCTGCCGATGCCTTCAGTTCAATGGCATTGAGTGAGGCGAGTGTTGTCAATGCATTCAGCTCGCCTAACTTACCCAACAGTCGCCCCTTTAGGCGAGTGGCGCCTTCATGGGCCACCCGCCAAGTTGGGTCCAGAGGTAGAATTACCTGAATTCCCTTATAGGGTTGCAAGTAGTCTTTCAGAATAGCGTAGGTGAGCTATTGGCAAGCTGACTTCTAAAAACTATTAATAGATCCAAGGGGGTATCTCAGAAGACATGCTTACTTATTCTCTGGTCTTCTAACGCTTTCTGAAGTATCCTTAGCTCAGCACCTAGCTAAGGAGGGGAAGCGCTCTAAGATCTTCCGGGTGTGTAGTGGGACCTCCATGCTGGAGCCTTGGGTCTGTTTATGGTTTTAAGTTTCTGGTCATCTTGGCTTGCGAGGAGAAGTATGTGTGAGGTCACCCCTTTCACAAGGGTCCAAACTCCACGGAAGCCGGTTCTCAGTTTCAATATTTTGGTGTGGTGAGCATGGAGAGTGATTAGCACCGAAAATCTTATGTAAGCTTGATGGCTGGAGACAAAGGATGAGGCTCCAGCAGGACTGACTTGCCGCATCCCCCTCAACTCACAACCCTCGGGATGTTCGAGTATTTCCGATAAGAGATGTAGAATCTCATCATGTTCTCACTCAGCACTCGCGCCGAGTGCTCGACACAAGTTGTTCCAGTTGTAGTTGCCACAGCCCTGGGAGAGAACTCCCCCGTCAAGCAAGCTGGGAAGAAGGTAGTAGAGGAAGGCAACGTGTGGGATCTGCTAGGGCAAGTTTAGTTCCCTGGCTCGGTAAGTGTGGGCTGGATCGGTGAAGTGGAGGCGCGAGATCGCTCGACTCGCCTAGCAGGGGATGACAGCCCCTTCAGTGAGTTGATATCATCTGCCCCAATTCCAAAGGGGTTTCGAGAGCCAGAGATGTCCTACTGCACTAGGAGGGATGACCTAGTCCAGCACATCCAATGGTTTGAGGATGTGGTTTATATCAAGCAGATGTTGGATGCCTTCAAGTGCCGACTCTTCGCCATCACCCTCAAGGAAAAGGAGAGAAATTGGTTCCACCAGCTGCTGGCCAGCTCCATCTACTGCTTTGATGATCTATCTCAAGGGTTCTTGCTAAGGTTCACCACTTCCAAGAAGAAGAAGAGGGAGTCGGAGTCCCTATTTCTTATCAAGCAGGGAGTGAACAAGACTCTGGAGAGCTATGTGTGTCGCCCTCAATTTTTTCTGCGATTATTTAATTCTTGCTTGGCGTTACGTCGATGCGTTTTCTTGGCTTGCGCCATCTGTGGAGTGTGGTCTTAACTCCTTAGAATTGAGTGGCCTATTTGTAGCCTATTGGCAAGATCTCCCTAGGAAGCCGAGTCGTTTTGGGTGACCCAGTGTGGCCTCTCGGGGGATGCTTGTGTTTTGGCTTCGGGTGGGTATAACTCGAGTTCTGTTCATCGAAAGTTAATTTCGACTTCGCTGTTATATTTGTAGCGTGGATATTTAGCTACGGTGCGAATTTCACCGAATTCTGAGAATGTTTGGTTTTCGCGTTGTTTTGTATTTTATGAAAAATAAAACTATTTAATAAATATTATATTGATAATTATTTTGAAAGGGTGCGGATGCTTGGTGGTTTTGCCTTGTCATTTTAGCCTTAAGTAATTGATTAGTAATTAAGATTAAGAGGATGTTATATATAGGATAGTTTAGACTTTAAGAGGAAACCGCTCCTGTTCATCTTCCCGAAAGACCGAACCAGTCCGCGCCTGTTCGCGGAAAGCAGAAAAACCGCCGGAACTGCTCCCCTTCGGACGCTGATTCCGGGAGCGTTGGTGGACGGAATTTGATTCCGAAAGTGGATTTAGATTGCTCTCGCATAGACCTTCGTTTCTATGATAAGAGATTTGAGTTTCGTAGGGTTTTTAGGAGATTTGGATTTTCGGTTTTTGCTCTTTCTGCCATTAAAGCTTGGGATGTGCTGGCTAGGTGTTGCTGCTGCTGGTGCCGAGGGAGGGGAGGGGCTCGAGTGAAGCTTTGCTGAAGAACCGAGGCAAGTGGTCCTTGCACTTGCTATTTTTTCCCCCTCTTAACTACCCGGTTAGCCCTAGGTTAGAAGCCAAGTTTTTCTCTTCTGCTTGCTAAAATTCTAAGCAGTAGTTTTAGGTTAACCCTAAAATTCTATTTTGATCTTCCCCCCTTATGTTGTTTTTGCTCAACCCGCTGGTTGTTTTCACCATTTAGACTCCAGATTTTTATTTCTGGTTTGGTGCTTTTGCGGGTGGAGCCGAGAGAGAGAGAGGGAGATTTCGGTGGTAGTGCTCTGGTTAGAACCAGTCTTGGTAGGCTCTCAGGATTTGGTGTTGAGTGTGGTGCACACACTCAAAGCCAAAAGCCGCCCGGGTTTGGTGTTGAGTGTGGTGCACACACTCAAAGCCATAGTTTGGTCTGTTCTTTTGCGGCTAAGTAGTGAGGCGATTGAGTGAGAAAATTCGTCTAAGTCAAAATCGACGGGAATCACTAAGTGATTCTCGCCGATTTCGACGAGTATCGTTAGTGATTCCTGCCGATTCGGCGAGAATCAATCTGGATTCCCGCCGATTCGGCGAGAATCAATCTGGATTCCCGCCGATTCGGCGAGAATCAATCTGGATTCCCGCCGATTCGGCGAGAATCAATCTGGATTCCCGCCGATTCGGCGAGAATCAATCTGGATTCCCGCCGATTCGGCGAGAATCAATCTGGATTCCCGCCGATTCGGCGAGAATCAGTCGGCATTCCCGCCGACCTCTTCCGGATGGCGTTGGTTTAGGGTTTTCCTGCGGTAAAGTGCTAAGGCGTTGAGTGAGTAGACCTCACTCAACGCCGTAGCTGTTTTGGCGTTGAGTGAGTTTAGCTCACTCAACGCCACTGCCTGTTTTGTTGAAGGCATTGAGGGAGTGGACCTCACTCAACGCCATAGCTGTTTTGGCGTTGAGTGAGGTTAACTCACTCAACGCCAGAGTTTTCTTTGGGGAGGCGTTGAGTGAGTGAACCTCACTCAACGCCATAGCTATTTTGGCATTGAGTGAGGTTAGCTCACTCAACGCCAGAGCTTTTCTTGTGGAGGGCGTTGAGTGAGTGAACCTTACTCAACGCCATGGTTGATTTTGGCGTTGAGTGAGGCTAACTCACTCAACGCCAAGGTCTGGTTAGGCGTTGAGTGAGTGGGGCTCACTCAATGCTAGGCCATGTTGAGTCATCTCAACGCTTTCCCCTACCTTGATTTTCACCCCCGAGTTAATTCCTTGATTTTGAGGTTCCTTGTCAGCTATTTCTTTTCTTTTTTCCAAAAAGGCCGAATCGTGGATCGTGGTTAGTAGTGGTGGTTTGAAGCTCTTAATTGGGGAGGTATTGTGTAATTTAGCCAAGGCCACCCTTTTTCTTTTATCTTGCTCCAGGTACGGGCTGGGCAAGGGGGTGGGAGGTCCCTAGTGCTTTCACATGTAGACCCCTGAGCTTGGTTTCTTGGAAATAGTGGTTGGGGGACTGAGTTTGCCTCCAACCCGGGTCCACGTTGTTTTTGCTACTACCATCTCTCATAGCTTAGGGTGTTTGACGTTTCTTCGTTTGTATATTTGCAACATTTGGGGCTCTTGGTAGCCTGGTAAACTCTGCAGGATTTATTTTTGGGCAGGGTTGTTGCTGTTTCCTCGCACTTAGTGCTTTTCTTTTTGCCTAGCCTTGGGCAGTTGTGACTACTACTGCTTTGTTTTCCTCTTTTACCTATCTTCTGATTGACACTTTCGAGAAGTTTTCTAGTTTTTCTTGCTGAGGTATTCTTTCTTCTTTGAATGCCTCAGGTTCTGGATAGTAGCCGCTCTGACAGCTAGTGGTGTTGTTCAGGTTTTGGTGGTCTTTGGTGCTATAGAGATCAGTTCTTGTTTTTGCGAGGTAGTTTTGGTGTTTTTTTTCTTACAGACATACATACTTGCCAGTGGGTTCGTGTCAGTTGTTGGCGCCCACTGGTAGTTTTTACCTTGATACTTGATATGTTATTTTTTGCTGCTACCTTTTTTTTGGAGATAGTCTACTTGCTCTTGGGATGATTTATGCTAGGTTGCTAGTTACTTTTAAACCTAAAAACACTATTATAAGTATATCTCATTATCAGCATGTTTTATAAAACTCAACACTCTTTTCCAAATAACGTAAAAAGATCATTTTCTTATACATAGAATAAATTAAAATTAGGGTCCTGCATAGTATAAGTTGTCCTCTGGGGACACTTATGCACTCTTTTAGGATGTCAAACCTGAATAAAGTATTTTCCGCAGCGTATAAGTATAGTTTTAAAATTGTGGACTAGGTGATCTACCGAGCCGAGGGATACGGCCTTTAAAATATAACTGATTTTCTAATCATATAACTTATGAATTTTCATAAAGTATAGTTGATAGTGGTTTGCCTGAGCGTCAGCAGTTATCCCCTGCTCGACGTTGCATCATGACGCATGCTTTCTCCTACTCTGATAATTTGTTTTCTTCGGAGAAAATGCAGGTTGTGACAGTTGGTATCAGAGGGTGGTTGCTTGACAAGTTAGTCGGGCAACCTTCCCTTTTAATTGCATTAGTAGTTCAGCATCATGTCATTCACACACCGATTTGTCATCAACACGTCTTTATAAAAGCACGAATACTACACTCATAGCATAACATGAAGTATACGGGGCACATTATGTAGTATGGGATGCATAATATGTGTTCGTATATGGATCCACCATAGGGGCAACATGTGAGGGTTATGTAGTATGGGATGCATAACCTCACCACATGGCTGCGACTAGCTCATTTTCTTTTTCGTTGCATGAGGATATTATGTAGTATGGGATGCATAACATTATCATGTGTACGCTGCTCATTACATGCATTAGAGCCTTTTTAGAATGCATAGCATAACATTGCATAAGCACAGCGTGCCAGGATAAAGACTGGCAGGATGACATATGTACACACATAAGTTTTTGAGTAAAAAAAAATATAAAGTCATGCATTCCCGATCTAGGCACAAGAGTTAGTATGGTGGTGGTTAACCATCTTAGGTTAAGGCATAACATCAATTCTTGTAAAAAAATAAACTCCCAGAGCAAGTTTAGCAGCTTTAAGTTCATATTTATGTATGTATCGTCTATACTTGTAGTTAGTTGCAGCTGTCGTACTAGGATCTGACTAAGGTGACTATAATTTTAGGATGGCGAGACGCCCTTCGACTAGATCGACCCCCCTGTCTGAGGGTGAGTCATCGGGAGTGCAGAATGATGCGATAATTGAGAGCCTGCGTCAGAGTAGCAATTCCTTGAGCAGGCAGATGGTGGAGGTGCGAGCCCAGATCCAGTCTTTGGTGGCAGTCGTGGCAGGACAGACTTAGGGAGTGCAAGGCCCTGCAGGAGGGTTAGCTGTTCCTCCTCCTCCTGCACCCCTGAGAACTCTAGTGGTGGTTCCAGCAGAGATGGCTTTCATCTCGCAGTTTCAGAGACTTAGCCCTCCTACTTATGATGGGAAGGCAGATTTCATGGTCATAGACGATTGGCTGATCTCCATGGAGGAGATGATCTCGTACTCCGGTATTGCAGATGATCAGAGAGTGATGATAGCCGCCTATCAGCTCAAGGGTTTGGCTAAGAGTTGGTGGCTTAGAGAAAAGGAGAGCTTGGTAGCTGGTTGCTCTTGGGAAGTTTTCAAGGAAATGCTGTTGAGGAAGTTCTTGCCCTCGGTCGAGCGTGACCGTCTTATGAACGACTTCCTCCACCTGAAGCAAAGGCAACTCACGCTCGGTGAGTATGAGATAGAGTTCAGCAAGTTGAGCTGGTTTACTCCTAGGTTGGTGAGTGTTGAGGCTGAATGAGTCAAGCGATTCCTGGGTGGCTTGAGGAGCGAGGTGCAGCAGTTGGCCAGTGCTTATGGATCGGAGACTTATGCAGGGGTAGTGGAAGCTGCTATGAATGTGGAGGCTATCGAGACTGCAAAGAGCAGAGGCCAGCAAATGAGGAAGGACAAGAGGAAGTTCGTCGAGGAGAAGAAACCCCAGGTACCCGATGCTGCTTTGGGAAAGAAGAGCAAGGTGGTGTGAAGCTTCTGTGGCCAGTCAGCCACCCTGTCGAGAGGTGTTTCAAGAAGGCAGCAACTCAGAAGAAGGAGCAAGTTCATGCTATTCAGGGTGCTCCTAGGAGGGATGTTTCCTGTTCTGTTTGCAAGCGACCCGGGCATGATGCTGCCCAGTGCTGGTCCAAGGATAAAGTCTGCTATCAGTACGGGCAGAAGAGTTACATCAAGTCTAGGTGTCCTCAGGTCTAGCCTGCTCTTCATGTAGTTCCACTTCAGGCACTACCTCTGCCTCCGCATGTGGACAAGGGCAAAGGAAAGCTGAACGTGATCTCTTCCGAAGAGGCCCAAGCTTTGACTCAGGTCATCTCAGGTTAGTTGTTTCTTTTTCCAGCTTGAAAGTTTTATTTTCTAGAATGGTTACAGTTGGGTTTTGGTAGATCCTTAGTTGTATATACTCTTATAGGGAAATTTAAGGTGAAGAACCGCTGGGCGCGCATTCTGTTCGATTCCGGCGCTACCCACTCGTTTGTGGCTAGATCCTTTGTGGAGCGACATCGGTTAACTCTAGATCGAGTTCGTGAAACCTTCCGCGTCAAGTTCCCTTCTAGAGAATCTGTGTTATCAGATTTGGGCATTATAGATTGCCCTGTTTTGTTAGGGGATTTTCTTGCGAGGGCAGACTTGAAGATGATTGATTTGAAGGACTTCGATGTTATTCTTGGCATGAACTGGCTGTCTAAGTAGGATACGATCATTCAGTGTAAAGGGAAGCGCTTGGACTTAATCAAGGACAATGGTCAGCCGGGAAGCGTGTATGATGATCCGTGCCAAGATTCTCCTGTCATTTCTGCGGTTTGTGCTCAAAGGTTATTTCCTTCTGGTTGTTTGGCTTGTTTAGTCTTGGTGGTTGGGACCGCTGTTAGTATACCGTGCTTAGAGGAGACTCCCGGTATTCGTGGTTTTGCTGATGTGTTTCCTGATGACCTTCCTGGTCTTCCTCCCGATCGGGATGTCGAATTTTTGATTGATTTGGAACCAGGTACACGTCCTATTGCTAAGGCTCCGTACTGGATGGCCCCTCGTGATCTAGAGGAGTTGTGAGTCCAGTTAGATGAGTTGTTGGCAAAAGGGTTTATCAGGCAGAGTTCGTCACCTTGGGGTGCTCCTGTTCTATTTGTGAAAAATAATGATGGGTCGATGCGGCTTTGCATCGACTACAGGGAGTTGAACAAAGTCACTATTAAGAACAGGTACCCTATGCCGAGGATCGATGACTTGTTTGATCAGCTGCACGGTAGCACAGTGTTCTCCAAGATCGATGTTTGTTCTGGCTACCATCAGTAGGGATGGATTGGAGTAGGCCGGTGTCGCCCAAGGAGATCAGGAGCTTTCTAGGGTTGGTTGGCTACTACAGGAGGTTCGTGGAGGGTTTCTCTACCCTGGCTGCACCTTTGACAAGGTTGACTAGGAAGAACGCGGCCTTTGTTTGGAGCGAGAAGTGCGAAGAAGCCTTCCTGGAGCTAAAGAACAGATTGTGCACTGCTCTCGTCCAGACCCTACCTACTGAGGGTGTGGAGTATGATGTTTACGTGGATGCTTCGCATGTTGGTGTAGGTTACGTGTTGATGCAAGTTGGAAAATATGGGTCAAGGCAATTAAAGACTCACGAGAGAAATTACCCTACGCATGACCTTGAGTTTGTAGCGGTAATTTATGCATTGAAGCTATGGAGACATCTACTTTATGGGGCTCAGTGCAAGATCTACACTGGTCACAAGAGCCTGAAGTATGTGTTCACGCAAAAGGAGTTGAATCTGCGCCAGCGGCAGTGGCTAGAGTATGTGGCCGATTATGATGTAGAGATCCAGTACCATCCAGGCAAGGCCAATGTAGTGGCCGACGCCCTGAGCCGGAATACGGGGAAGATCTTTAATCTCTCCGCCGATCGTTTAGTGGAAGAGTTCCTCCTTATGGATATCTCAGTGGGATGCTGCGACATGCAGAGTAGTTTGGCAGTGGCAGAGCCGTCTTGGATTTCCCTTACTAGGTTGCACCAGAAGGATGATCCGGACCTTCTGCACTTATACCTCGGGACTGAGAGAGGGGAGTTGCCGGATTTTTCCATCGATGATGCGGGTACTTTGAAGTACCACGGCAGATTTTGCATCTCTGCTGTCAGAGACATCAGGGGTATGGTATGCAGAGAGGCTCATGGATCCAGTGTTGCCTATCATCCGGGATCTATAAAGATGTATCGTGATTTGAAGTAAATTGCCTGGTGGTATGGCATGAAAAGTGATTTAGCCCGATTTATTGTTGAGTGCCACACTTGCAAGCGTGTGAAGGCCGATCACGGAAGGCTTGGTGGCAAGTTGACTCCGTTAGAGATCCCGACTTGGAAGTGGGAAAGTATTTCTATGGACTTCATCACGGGCTTACCGAAATCTCCAAGGGGATTTTATTCTGTTTGGGTTATAGTGGATAGACTGACGAAGTGTGCTCACTTCGTGCCATATAAGATTGACTACCCGATGAATAAGATAACAGATTTGTACCTGAATGAGGTCATCAGATTGCACGGTGTGCTTGTTAGCATCATTTCTGATCGAGACTCCCGGTTTACTTCTCGCTTTTTGCAGAGTCTGCAGGAGGGTTTGGGTACCAATCTGAGGTATTATACTGCTTACCACCCATAGACCATTGGGCAGACGGAGCGGGTGAACCAGATAGTTGAGGATATGATCAGATGCTACATTCTAGACCACAGTGGAGCGTGGGATGAGCGGTTGCGACTTATGGAGTTTGCATACAATAACAGTTATCAAGAAAGTTTGCAAATGGCTCCGTTTGAAGCTTTGTATGGGAGGCGCTGCAGAACTCCTCTATTTTGGGCTGAGGCTGGTAAGAGACCCTTGTTGGGTCCGGATGCGCTCGAGGAGATGGAAGTCGCAGTGAAGCTTATTCGAGAAAAGCTTCGTATAGCTCAGGAGAGATACGAGAAGAACGCCAATCGGCGTAGGTCTGACTTGGAGTTTTTTGTAGGGGACCTTGTTTTCTTAAGGTTTCCCCGATGGTTGGAGTTAAGAAGTTCGGTAAGAATCGGAATTGGACCCGAGGTATGTGGGACCATTTAATATTGTTGAACGGATTGACGTGTCTGCTTATAGGTTGGAATTGCCAGCAAACTTCCCTAGTGTTCATAATGTATTTCACGTAAGCCAATTGCGGAAGTGTGTGCGCAGGAGCGGGCAAGTCTTGGATATTGCGCCCCAGTTGGAGCCCAATCTCTCTTTTATTGAAGTGTCGGTCCGCATTTTGGATACTCAAGATCGGGTGCTGCGAAGGAAGTCCATCCCGATGGTCAAAGTTCTATGGAAGAGTCAGGGTTTGGAAAGCGCGACTTGGGAGTTGGAGTCGGCTATGAGGGAGGCTCACCCTCAGTTGTTTCCCTAATTAGTTTGGTGTGTTTTCTTCTTGTAATGTTTGGCTTGTTACTTTTCCTTATATAGTAAAAGTGTTGTGCGTAAAGTTTCGGGACGAAACTTTCTTTTAGGGAGAGTGACTGTAACGCCCCCAATTTTTTCTGCAATTATTTAATTCTAGCTTGGCATTACGTCGATGCATTTTCTTGGCTTATGCCATCTGTAGAGTGTGGTCTTAACTCCTTAGAACTGAGTGGCCTATTTGTAGCCTATTGGCAAGATCTCCCTTGCAAGCCGAGTCGTTTTGGGTGACCCGGTGTGGCCTCTCGGGGGATACTTGTGTTTTGGCTTTGGGTGGGTATAACTCGAGTTCTGTTCATCGAAAGTTAATTTTGACTTCGCCGTTGTGTTCGTAGCATGGATATTTAGCTACGGTGCGAATTTCGCCGAATTCCTAGAATGTTCGGTTTTCGCATCGTTTTGTATTTTATGAAAAATAAAACTATTTAATAAATATTATATTGATAATTATTTTGTAAGGGTGCGGATGCTTGGCGGTTTTGTCTTGTCATTTTAGCCTTAATTAATTGATTAGTAATTAAGATTAAGAGGATGCTATATATAAGATAGTTTAGACTTAAAGAGGAAACCGCTCCTGTTCATCTTCCAGAAAGACCGAACCAGTCCGCGCCTGTTCGCGGAAAGCAGAGAAACCGCCGGAACTGCTCCCCTTCGAACGCTGATTTCGGGAGCATTGGTGGACAGAATTCGATTCCGAAAGCGGATTTGGATTGCTCTTGCCTAGACCTTCGTTTCTACGGTAAGAGATTTGAGTTTCATAGGGTTTTTAGGAGATTTGGATTTTCGGTTTTTGCTCTTTCCGCCATTAAAGCTCGGGATGTGTTGGCTAGGTGTTGTTGTTGCTGGTGTCGAGGGAGAGGAAGGGCTCGAGTGAATCTTCGCTTAAGAACCGAGGAAAGTGGTCCTTACACTTGCTGTTTTTCCCCCTCTTAACTACCTGGTTAGCCCTAGGATAGAAGCCAAGTTTTTCTCTTCTGCTTGCTAAAATTCTGTGCAGTAGTTTTAGGTTAACCCTAAAATTCTGTTTTGATCTTCCCCCCTTGTGTTGTTTTTGCTCAACCCGCTTGTTGTTTTCACCATTTAGACTCCAGATTTTTATTTCTGGTTTGGTGCTTTTGCGGGTGGAGCCGAGAGAGAGAGAGAGAGGGAGATTTCGGTGGTAGTGCTCTAGTTAGAACAAGTCTTGGTAGGCTCTCGGGATTTGGTGTTGAGTGTGGTGCACACACTCAAAGCCAAAAGCCGCACGAGTTTTGCGTTTAGTGTGGTGCACACACTCAAAGCCATAGTTTGGTATGTTCATTTGCGGCTAAGTAGTGAGGCGATTGAGTGAGAAAATTCGTCTAAGTCAAAATCGATGGGAATCACTAAGTGATTCTCGCCGATTTCGACGAGTATCGTTAGTGATTCCCGCCGATTTGGCGAGAATCAATCTGGATTCCCGCCGATTCGGCGAGAATCAATCTGGATTCCCGCCGATTCGGCGAGAATCAATCTGGATTCCCGCCGATTCGGCGAGAATCAGTCGGCATTCCCGCCGACCTCTTCCGGATAGCATTGGTTTAGGGTTTTCCTGCGGTAAAGTGCTAAGGCGTTGAGTGAGTAGACCTCACTCAACGTCGTAGCTGTTTTGGCGTTGAGTGAGGTTAGCTCACTCAACGCCACTGTCTGTTTAGCTGAAGGCGTTGAGGGAGTGGAACTCACTCAACGCCATAGCTGTTTTGGCGTTGAGTGAGGTTTGCTCACTCAACGCCTGAGTTTTCTTGCGGGAGGCGTTGAGTGAGTGAACCTCACTCAACGCCATAGCTATTTTGGCATTGAGTGAGGTTAGCTCACTCAACGCCAGAGCTGTTCTTGCGGAGGGCGTTGAGTGAGTGAACCTCACTCAATGCCATGGTTGATTATGGCGCTGAGTGAGGCTAACTCACTCAACGCCAAGGTCTAGTTAGGCGTTGAGTGAGTGGGGCTCACTCAACGCCAGGCCGTGTTGAGTCATCTCAACGCTTTCCCCTTACCTTGATTTTCACCCCCGAGTGAATTCCTTGATTTTGAGGTTCCTTGTCGGCTATTTCTTTTCTTTTTTCCAAAAAGGCCGAATCGTGGGTCGTGGTTAGTAGTGCTAGTTTGAAGCTCTTAATTGGGGAGGTGTTGAGTAATTTAGCCAAGGCCACCCTTTTTCTATTATCTTTCTCCAGGTACGGGCTGGGCAAGGGGGTGGGAGGTCCCTAATGCTTTCACATGTAGACCCCTGAGCTTGGTTTCTTTGAAATAGTGGTTGGGAGACTGAGTTTGCCTCCAACCCGGGTTCGCGTTGTTTTTGTTACTACCATCTCTCACAGCTTAGGGTGTTAGATGTTTCTTCCTTTGTAAATTTGCAACGTTTGGGGCTCATGGTAGCCTGGTAAACTCTGCAGGATTTATTTTTGGACAGGGTTATTGCTGTTTTCTCGCACTCAGTGCTTTTCTTTTTGCCTAGCCTTGGGCAGTTGTTATTGCTACTACTTTGTTTTCCTCTTTTACCTATCTTTTGATTGACACTTTCGAGCAGTTTTCTAGTTTTGCTTGCTGAAGTATTCTTTCTTCATTGAATGCCTCAGGTTCTGGATAGTAGCCGCTCTGACGGCTAGTGGTGTTGTGCAGTTCTGGTGGTCTCTGGTGCTATAGAGATCAGTTCTTATTTTTGCGAGGTAGTTTTGGTGTTGTTTTTCTTACAGACATACATACTTGCTAGTGGGTTCGTGTTAGTTGTTGGCGCCCACTGGTAGTTTTTACCTTGATACTAGATATGTTATTTTTTGCTGCTAGCTTTTTTTTGGAGATAGTCTACTTGCTCTTGGGATGATTTATGCTAGGTTGCTAGTTACTTTTAAACCTAAAAACACTATTATAAGTATATCTCATGATCAGCATGTTTTATAAAACTCAACACTATTTTCCAAATAACGTAAAAAGATCATTTTCTTATACATAGAATAAATTAAAAGTAGGGTCCTGCATAGTATAAGTTGTCCTCTGGGGACACTTATGCACTCTTTTAGGATGTCAAACCTGAATAAAGTATTTTCCGCAGTGTATAAGTATAGTTTTTAAATTGTGGACTAGGTGATCCACCGAGCCGAGGGATACGGCCTTTAAAAATATAACTGATTTTCTAATCATATAACTTATGAATTTTCATAAAGTATAGTTGATAGTGGTTTGCATGAGCGTCAGCAGTTATCCCCTTCTCGACGTGGCATCATGACGCTTGCTTTCTCCTACTCTAATAATTTATTTTCCTCGGAGAAAATGCGGGTTGTGACAATGTGGACCAGTTCCAAGAGGAGGTCCTCCAGGTTCAGGAGATGTTAGAGCACACCCTCATGGTGACCTTCACCATGGGGTTGCAGTAGGGGTTCTTCAAGATGGAACTGAATATGGTACCTCTAGTGTTTTTTGAGGAGCTGATGGAAAGGGAAGCGAGGGAAGTCGATGGAGAAGCAATGAACCTGACATTTACAAGGAAGTTAACCAGGTTGGCAGCGGAGGAAGAGAAGGAGCCAGGAGGTGGAAGGGGCCAGGAGGTGAGGAGGGTTGAGCCAAGGCAGAGGAAGAAGTAGTAGTAGCAGCCAAGGTAGGGTCGCCAGGAGCCGAATAATTGGCTAGGTTGGAGGCAGTAGGAGTTGCATCACCAAGGCCAGAGGTGAGATTTCTTTGGAGGGGACAATCACCAAGGAGGGTAGGGTCAGTTCAACTCTCCTGGTTGGAGGCAGGGAAAGAGGCCTCCTATCCCTAATCAACATCAGGCTATGGAGATAACCCTAGGGAGGAGAAGGATAAGTAAGAGGAGGAGGCAGGAAGACAGGGTGGAGATGCCTTACTGCGATTTCCATCAAGAGGAGGGCCACACCACGTCCACATGCCCGGAGTTCTTGGTGTTGAGGGGAACTAGGGAGCAACAGCAACAGCCTCGTCTGGAGGTGAGGATTGAAGAGGTCTTGCCAAGAGAAGAGGACAGGTGCAAGGATAGGGGCAATATAGTGGGTCGAGGAGGGATCGGGGTGATCCACGGGGGGAGGGGGGAGTTGAGGCCACCCACAAAGTGAGCCTCCATACTATGTACCGCTGGAGCATTGCTTCGATGTCTTTAAATCCACACCTAGAAGAGAAGATTACCTTCACGAGGAAGGACATGACGGATCATGAGGATCCATTTTGTGACGCACTGGTGATCCGGGCCACGGTCGAAAATTTTACTGTCTATCAAATCCTTATTGATAAGGGGAGCTCGATCAACATTGTCTTCGAGAAGGCATTTGACACAATGAAGGTGGATTCTAGGAGGGTGTTGGCCTCGGATGGGCCTCTATTCGAATTTTTCGGGGAAAGGAAAGAAGTAGAAGGAGGAGTGGGACTCCATTTAACCCTAGGGGCAATCTATAAGCTGCAGGTTCATCATTGTGGACGCCCCTAGCAGTTACAATGCAATCTTTGGGCGGCCCCTCATCAGTTCCTTCAGCTGCGTACCCTCTTCCTTCCATTAGTGCTTGAAGTTCAACGCTGAAGGAATTCAAGTCCGGGTCCGCGGAGATCCCAAGGTGGAGAGGGAGTGTTATGTCACTGCGGTCAACACCATCTCCTGGTAGGAGGGAGCTGAAGAAATGGAGAGGAGGATGGAGGAAGTCTCCAGGTAGGAGGCGGGAGGAGGAGCCGAGGTGGAGATGGGGAAGGAGGAGGTCCGCACCCGTGCAAAGGTGGCGGAGGTAGTGCAGAAGCAGGCCAAAGTGTTGGTCGTGAAGGAGGCTGAGGAGGATGTTCTTTCCCCAGGCAAGGGGGCCATGAGCGAGTAGGAAGACCAGTCTTGGTTGGAGGCAGCGGAAGAAGTGGTGGAGATGGAGGTTCTCACCCAGGAAGGCCGGGTGAATAAGGTGAGAATCAGCAGGGGCTGAGTACAGACGACCAGGGGAGGATGCTGGAGTGCATCCGAAAAAACATGAATGTCTTCGTATAGAGTGCGGCGGACATATCGGGGATCGATGCAGACATCGCCTGCCACCGCCTCAACCTGGATCTCGAGGCTTGCCCCATCCGATAGAAGAAGAGGTCTATCGATGACAAGCAGGTCGAGCCCATTAGAGAGGAGTTTAAAAAGCTCCTCAAGGACGGGTTTATATCCAAGATCCAGTATCCAGGTTGGGTCTCTAATGTTCTAATGGTTAAAAAGGAGACGGACGCTGAAGGATGTGTGTAGATTTCTCTCTTTCAAATAAATCATGTCCTAAAGATTGCTACCTCTCACCTCGGATCGACGCGCTGGTTGACTCATCCATCGATTTTTCTATAATGAGTTTCTTAGATGCTTTTTCAGGTTATCATCAAATTAGGATGCACCCACCTGACATAAAAGATGTCTCCTTCATCACCGGGGATAGGTGCTACTGCTATAAAATGATGCCCTTTGGGCTAAAAAATTCATAGACAATGTACCAAAGGATGATGGATCGGGTCTTCCGAGAGCTGAAGAGGAGGAACTTGGAGGTTTATGTGGATGATCTCATGATAAAGGGTTAAGACGTGGACTCTCAGCTCCAGGATCTAGAGGATACATTTGGCACCCTACAGAAATACAAAATGAGACTGAACCCCTTAAAGTGCTTTTTTGGGCCAAGCATGGGAAAGTTACTGGGTCACCTCCTTACTCCCGTAGGGGTGGAGCCCAACCCTGATAATGTAAGGGCCATCATGGAGTTGGGATCACCTCACAATGCCAAAGAGGTCCAACAGTTTACAGAAAAGTTGGCGGGATTGAGCAGGTTCCTCTCTTGGGCTGGAAAGAAGTGATCCCCCTACTTCAGAGCATTGAGGGGAAATAAGAAATTTGAATGGTCCGAGGAGTGTGAGGTAGCCTTACAAGCCCTGATGAAGTAGCTGACCCAGACTCCTCTGCTCTAGGGACCAAAGGAGTGGAAGATCGACCACTATACATTGGTGTTGGGACCGAGGCCCTGAGTTCCGTCTTGGTCCGGGAAGAGGGCATAAAGCAGCTGACAATCTACTATGTGAGTAGGGTCTTGAGAAAGGCATAATTAGGGTACCTTATTTTGGAGAAACTGGCCTTCTCCCTGGTCATCTCGGCCCAGAGGCTCCATCCAAATTTTCAGGCACACTCTATTCAGGTGGTGACAGACCGCCCCCTCTGCAACATCTTTGAGGGGGTGGAGAACTTTGGGAGTTTAGCGAAGTGATCGGTGGAGTTGAGCGAGTTTGACATCTCCTTTGTCCCTCGACTCTCGATCAAAGCCGAGGTAATGGTCGACTTCCTTGCTGATTATGTTTTTGAAGTGGCGGAGGCAGAGCTCACCCGCCCAATTTCTTGGAAGGTGATGGTAGATGGCACCTCGGCAAAGCATTCCTTAGGGTTAAGTGTTATCCTAGAAAGCCCCCAGAGAACAAGGATCAAGCAGATGGTGATCATTCACTTCCCTATTATAAACAACCAGGCAGAGTGAGGCGGTAATAGCAAGGCTTCATCTGGCAAGGGAGTTGGGGTGAATAACGTGGAAGTGCTCACAGATTTTATGGTGGAGGCCTCTTAAATCAATGTGGAGTTCGAGGAAAGGGATCCTACTCTCTAATTATACCTAGCCAAGGTAAAGGGAGTTATCGACATGTTCCAAACATTCTTCATTCAACATGTATCGCAAAAAGAGAATGAGTTGGTAGATCAATTGGCAAAGCATGGACCCCGAGTGGGGGGAACCATCACCGACATTTTTCGCCCCTCTATTGAAGAAGGAGAGCTAATGGAAGTAGACCAGCGCCCTTCATAGATAAACCCCTTTTCCGCCTTCTTGTCCACAGGTGAGTTCCCGGAGTGTCTGGACAAGAAGCGTTTCAAGCATAAGTCAGCATACTATCTTATGTGCTAAGAAAAGTTGTATCACAAGACCCTCTCAGAACTCCTAGCGCATTGTGTGACCGAGGAAGAGGTCCTGAGAATCCTGGAGGAAGTTCACGACGGGGAGTGCAGGAGTCATTCGAGGAGCAGGACCTTTGAAAGGAGGATAGTGAGGCAAGGGTACTTTTGGCCGAATCTAAGCTAAGATGTCGTCGTGTTCACAAAGAAGTTCCACAAATGCCAATTTTTTGCCCCACTACAACTATTACCAGCTCAAAGGCTAAGGAGCATCACCGCACCCTGGCCCTTCGCTATTTGGGGAATAGACCTGGTTGGGCCCTTCCCACAGGCTAGCGGGCAGAGGAGGTTCTTATTGATGATGATAGACTATTTTTCTATGTGGTTGGAGGTAAAGGAGCTGGCCAAGGTGACCTCCCAAGTGGTTCGGAATTTTGTGTGTGGGGAGATCATCTGCCGATACGGGTTGCCTTAGGCCATTATCACAAACAATGGGCCGCAGTTTGCCAGCGCCGAGTTTATCAATTTCTGTGGACAGCTTGGTATTGATCTCAGGTTCGCATCAGACCACCACCCCAAGAGCAATAGGTAGGTGGAGGCGGCGAATAAAATCATCGTGAACTTGTTGAAAAAGAAGGTTGAGAACTTGAAGGGGAGCTAGGTGGATCAGCTCCCTTTAGTCCCGTGGGCCCTTAGAACTACTCCCAATATGGCCATAGGAAAGACCCCATTCAAGCTCTCCCACAGCTGTGAGGTTGTGATCCCAATAGAATTCGAGGTCCGGACACCACGGGTGATGGAAACAGAGGAAGGAAGAGAGGAATCGAGAGCTGAGAGCAAGCATGAGCTGCGACTCTCCTTGGATCTAGTGGAGCAATTCCAAGATGTGGCCGCTATTAGGCAGGAAGAAGTTAAGCAGCGGATGACCAAGTATTTTGACAAGCATGTTGGAATCGAATAGTTCGTGGAAGGGGACTTGGTCCTCAAGAAGGTAGATGCCGCAAGAAGATCAGCAGCCATGGGGAAGTACAACCCAAACTAGGAAGGTCCATACATTGTCAGAGAGGTATTGAGGTCAGGGGGTATTGCGTCCAGAATGTGGAGGGTGAGTCCCTCAGTCACACCTGGAGAGGTGATGACTTGAAGCATTTCTATCCATGATCAAAGTATGTAATATCTTCTTTTGCAAATATAATATATCACATCCTTTCAGATCTTTTTTGCAATAGTTTGTACGGCAGGTGATGTTCATGAAATAGACCCTGAGAAGATCCCACTGCCATGGTCCTACTAGCTCACAGGACTGGATGTCACTCGAGAGAGTCTGCCCTAGACTCGGAGAAGATCTCGCTGCCAGGCTCCCACTAGCTGATAGGGTTTGATGTCACTCGAGAGAGTCTACCTAGACCCCTAGAAGATCCCACTACCAGGCTCTCACTAGCTGGAAGGGCGTGATGTCACTCGAGAGAGTTTGCCCCAGCCCCCAAGAAGATTCCACTAACAGGTGCGCACTAGCTGGAAGGGTTGGATATCACTCGAGAGAGTCTTCCCCAGACCCCGAGAAGATCCTACTGCCAGGCTCTCACTAGATGGCAGGGCTGGATATCACTCGAGAGAGTCTCCCTAGACCCCGGAGAAGATCCCGTTGTCAGGCTCCCACTAGCTAGCAGAGCTGGATGTCACTCAAAAGAGTCTACCCAAATCCTGAGAAGATCTCCCTGTCAGACTCCCACTAGCTGGCAGGGTTGAATATCACTCGAAATAGTCTCCACAGACCCCAAGAAGATCTCGTTACGAGGCTCTCACTAGCTGGTAGGGCTGGATATCAATCAAGAGAGTCAACACAGACCCCTAGAATATCCCGTTGTCAGGCTCCCATTAGCTGGCAGGGCTGGATATCACTCGAGAGAGTCTCCCTAGACCCTGAGAAGATCCCGCTGCCAGGATCTTAGTAGCTGGCAGTGCTGGATGTCACTCAAGAGAGTGTGCTCTAGACCCCGAGAAGATCCCGCTGCCAGGCTCTCACTAGCTGGCAGGGCCGGATATCACTCGAGAGTATCTCAGTTCCCTAGCTTCTCCCATCGTCAGGCTCCCACCTAGCTGACGGTTCAAGGGCCCTCAGTGGATATTGATTGTTGCTCTGGAGCCAAGTCTCGAGCTCCTCCCGTTGTCAGGCTCTCACTAGATGATAGGGAGGGGATCCTCAGTGGACGCTATTGATGCTCTGAAACTAAGACCTGGGCTGCTCTTGCCAATCAACACAAGGTATTCGAAGGTGAACTTAGGACAGAGGCCGAGGGAAAAAATAATAAGGGAAACAAAAGGTCAAATACAACAATCTCCAAATAAACAGACAGTGGAGAGCCGAGATCTCAGCAACTACTAAGGGGAAACAATAAACCAACAAAGCGATGTCAAGGGGGATGAGTCGAGATCTTTCTCACTATAAAGGAAGGCGAGTTGGGGTGTTCTCAACAATTTAATTCCATCCAATCAAGATTTTACTTGAGAAATTTGGGCCTGGGACGAATCTCTAAGAGGAAGAGACCTCGTCGGCGAGTAGGATGATCACGGGTCCAGCGCAGCGAGTGGTCTAATCCCTACTATTAAGGGTTGGCGAGACCTCAAGGTCTTTGCGTGTGTACATATATTAACAACCAAATACATTCTAGTGGCAAGTTCTACCCTAGCGAGGTCGCCCAGCAAGGAGGAGACAAGCGCGTGCGAGTGTAATAAATAAACACTGGTAAAAATTTACAAGTATTTTTTAATGATATATTTGCTATTACAAAAGAACTTGCCTCGCTACGAGGTTACAAATTTTGAGGGGGGGGGGAATCATTGCAAAAAAAAATACAGTTAGCCCTCACCCTCTCCCCCAGAAGTATCATCCTCAAATCTGGAGACATCGTTCAAGTGCGAGTTGAAGCTATCCTCCTTCTCGCTAGGGGTGGGAATAGGGAGGAACAGTTCCGACACCAGGTCCTTCATGGTCACATCCTTGCAGTCCTCTGTCAGTACCTGTAGATCTCGCATGACCTGCAGGGTGTGATCAACAGCTTTGATGGAGTTGAGCCACAACATCTCATTGATCTCCACCTAGCTGTAGATCTTGTCCTTGCCCTAGGTGCTCAGCTCGTTGCGAGCAGGGGAGAATACAACCCATCAGGTGAGTGAGCTCGCACTGGAGTGATTTATTCTACTCCTCCAGCTTTTTTCTTATCCTCTAGCCTGGTAGTGCGAGCGCGCAGGAGGCCCGCTGTTTTGGCATCCTGCGCGGCAAAAAGTGTAAGAAAGGAAAATACAAAAAAGAGTAAAGTAAAATAGGATCAGGATAACTAGCACTCACCACCCCACTGGTGCTCTTGATGATTATGTTCTCGGCGATTCCCAGCCGCCTCGCCGAGTCCGTGGCTTCGTATTTGGCGATGTCCCGGTCCTGCTCGACACTCACCAATTTGTGGCTAAGGTTGAAGCTGCGGCGGACCGACATGTGCGCGAGCTCTATGGCATGCATTTGAGCTCGCGAGCACTCTTGGGTGAGCCGTTGGAGGCTCGTGTCAGTGTAGTCCTCCACATCCTTATGGTCATATAGCCCAAAGCCGAGGGCATAAGCATGCAGGCTGGGAGGGCGGTGCTCAGACTAGGAGGGGAGGAGGGATGAGATGGAGATGTTGTGAGCCTGTTCATCCATCGGACCATCAGCTCGTCGAGCTGGTCCTTCACCTTCCCTCCAAGGCTGTAGTTTCGGTGGTCCTTCGGTAGGCCCGGCTCGCGGACTGGGAACTCTTCGGTGTCTTGGGAAGCAGGAGAGTCGCAACCACCTTGCTCCTTTTCCAGCGAGTTGAGGACAATCTGCTTCCCCTTGGAGATCACCACCGCCCTCTTCAGTTTCTTTGGCTGTGTCCAGCGAGGCGACCTATAGCTCACGAGGTCAGTTCGCTTCTTGCTGAGGGGAGGCCCGGAAGATTCTGATTCCATCCAGCAAGCCGGCGCAGCTTCCCGCTCGCACGCGAGTGGATCGAGGTAGTGTCCCGAGTCCGCGAATGGCGGATACTCGGGAATCAATCGCACCCATGTAGAAAATAACTTATCATCAGAAAAGCTAAAATTTGGCGAGCCCATTAAAGAGAAAGGAATGAAATTTGCACCTTCGTCGGGATGAATCACAGGGAGCGAGTCGAGGCCCCTTCAGTGGAAGGAAACCTCAAAGTCCTTGTTGATAAAGAATTTGTGGAGCTCGATGTTGTTGCCCGTCAACGTGGCTTGCCGGTATACCTCCTCGCTCCACTACTGAGGCGAGAAGGGAATGTTCCCGAGATCGTCCTTGATGAAGAACAATTTCGAGAACCAATTATTGAAAGTGTAAAGTTGTCAACCTAAATCACCTAGAGGGGGGTGAATAGGTGAATCGTGCGTCTATTTGTGGAATAAAAATTTTAGCAATCTAGCACAAGAAATCAAGCAATCACAGAAAGACAAGAAGATTTATAGTGGTTCCCTAATATTGGGTATGTCCACTTTACCTCACCGATCTAGCAAATCACTAGACTCGGCTACTCAACTATCTCGGATTGAAAAAAATCCTACGCCTCGGAACCAAGTTCCTACAATCTCGATCCCCAACACGGATCTACACTCAGAAGATTAAACTTCCAAAAACTCGGAGACAAAAGAAAATGCTCCTACACTCGGAGAGAAATCTCCTACAAGATATAAGAAAAGATTTGTATAAATACAAACAATGATTTCACAGATCTAGAAAATCTCGGCCAAAATCTTCTTTCTTTGAACTTGCGGCTTTATCAGAAATAGTTGAAGAAGAAACTCGGCAATATCTGGATCTGAAATTTATTTGACTCACACGATCTGAGAGATGATGAGGAGTTGAAAAACCTTCTCGATCTGTAAGTCTACCTTGATCTGAATCTTCTTGAACGCAAGCCCTAGGCGATTTGCACGATGAAGATCGGCGACGGCTTCTGTTTTTTGGAATGATAAAATCGATTAAGAGACTTAGAATATTATTTGACAGCTTGTTAGGGTTAGTAGGTTTGACAAGACCTTATATAGGATTACTCCTAACGGTTAGAAAAGACATTAATGACGATACGTGGACCAATCACGTCAAGTCATTAAGAAATCCGGCCGATCTTGACTTAGACAAATTTCTGGAAAAAAATTAGTCTGCAGTTCTCAAGAAGTAGCATTAGCTCTCGAGAACTGATTGAAATTTTCGAGAACTAACTGTCTGGAATAGAACTTAGTTTTCGAGACTTCAGGATCAATACTTCTCGAAAATAATATGGACTTCTCGAGAACTATAGCCTGACTTCTCGAGAACTATGAAGCTGAGTTTCTCGAGAACTAATCTGGACTTCTCGAGAACTATAGCCTGACTTCTCGAGAACTAAGATTTAGAAAGAATTTCTTGAAACTTTCTGAACTTCCCGAGACCTACTCTGGGACTTCTCGAGAGCTAAGAGATACTTCTCGAGAACTAATACTTAGAAAATGTTTTTGAACTGAAACAACAAAACTTCTCGAGAACTAAACTCCAATTTCTCGAGAACTTCTAACTCTACTTTTCGAGAACTGAAAGGACTTCTCGAGAAGTGGACTTAGAAAATTTTTCTGAACTTTTTAGAAAGAAACTTTTTTCTTCTCTTCAAGGGTCCAATCTTCATTCCATGGTCCAAATGTTTGAATATGAAGTCTGTCCCAATAGAGAGGCTACACATGAGTCAACACCTTGGATCACACAGTGAGGGATTACACTGTATGGTCCTGTGTTCATGACCCACTATAGATTGATATTGGTCTACACTTAGTAATGATGATCTGCAAACACACAACTTGAACAAGATATCAAATACAACTTAATTCATCTTAGTTCAAGGGTGACTTCATGCAAATCTGGATTATTGTGGATGTAATGCCCAACAATCTCCCCCTATTTGTAGAAGTCAGAACCCTCTACACTAAGGTGAAATATGATAATTAATAAAGAATTGGAAATGAAAATTTAAACTAAGGCAGAAGAGATTAATTGAACACAATTAGGCAAAACTGGAAATTGTATATAAGTAATGTTTTAGATTTCTTAATCAACAACAATTTCAACAAAATTCTCAAGAATAACTCAACAAAAGTACATTCTTTACTCTAAGGTTATCTGTCTTGCTTTTCCTGCTGCCTTCTCTGATAGCTGAATGGTTTGGGATAATACCTTGGGGGCTTTGGAGGAGCTTTAGGATTATTCTTTCCATATTCCCTATCATATATCCTTCTTTTGGTCATGGACTTTTCATATAATTCCCACTCAACTGAGTTGTAGTGGAGATTTCTATTCTCATTATAGTCCATTACCAACTTAAGAGTATCAAGAATTAAACTCTTAGAAGTGGGGCTCCAAACTTGAGCAAATTCCTTTGCTTTCCTTTTATCTGAATCTACTTTTGGAATGCTTCTGCTGGCAGATGGCCCTTCTCCATATTTCCTCTTCTTAGAAGTGTTGATCTCTGGTAAATTCTGAGGAATAATGTCATCCCATACCTGGTCATAAGAGGCTGGAGAAGGATCCTGATCTTCTGGCCTAGGAGAGAAGCAGGGCATTTGAGGTTGTTGCATTTGAGCTGGCACCTGACTAGGCTGTCCTTCAACCAGAGGATTCAAATGATGAGGAATAATATTGGGATCAGCCTGAAAGTCAGGGAAAATCTGATTGTGCATCCAAACTGTGGTTTCATAAGTATAGAACTTCATTAACTGGATTTAAGCTAAAACATTCTTATTGATTTCAGAAATTTTCTCAGCCCAGAGAGTGTTTGCATCTGTAGAAAACTTATCCACAATTTTGATTACATGCTCTTTCACCAGGCTCTCCCCCTTTCTGAATTCTACAAGGAGTTTTTCTTTGGCTTCTTCCTTGAAAGTACCAACTTCCTCACAAACCTTCATCACATGTTTTTGAGCATTCTTTTCTAATTCAATCTAATTATTAGCAAGAGTCAGAGATTGTTCCATAACCTGACCAACACTAGTAATAGTGTGATTTATGGCTTTGCCACTAATCTGAAATAAGCTCTTGAGAGAGTGAGTTTTGTGTTGGATCTCAACAAATCCTTGACTCATTTCTATTTTCAAGGCAGTCACCTTGTCTTGCATCACTTTCAGAGAATTGTCAAAATGTTTCCTTTGATAAGAGAGCATCTGGCCTATCTGGATAAGAAGTTCTGAGTTGGAAGGGGTAGCAGCAGTAGCAACAGCATTAGAAGAGGTAGAGGCAAAGATAGAAGCAGAAATAGTAGCAGGAGGAGGGGCTTTCCATTGAGGTATCTCTTCAAGAATCACTGAGCTTACAGCTCTGGTAGTCTGAACAGGGGTAATATCAGCCTGATGAGTGAATGAGGGGATGGAGAAATTTAACTTCCTCAAGGGAATATCAGCAGGCTCGGGAGATATTATGTCTTCATCAAAAAGAAGAACAGTCTCAGGGAAATCTTGCTTGGCAGAAGGGGATTGAGCAGGAGGAGATTCTTGTAATATAATAGGAGAAGGGGAGGGAGCTGGAGAAGGATCTTTTGGATGTTCTTCAGCTGGTTCCTTGAAGAGGGGAGGAACATCAGAGGTGAGTTCTTCCACCATTCTGTCAATGGCTTCTGCCGTTTTTTGGAGGGTTTCTTGGACTTGAGCATCTGGAAGGATATCTTCTGGAGAGAGTGCCACTGGGGACTTTGTTGGAGAGCTGTCATGACTTCTGATGGGAGATTTGCTTGCTGATATTGCTAGAGAGGGAGGAGGAGATCTGATAACAGAAACAGAGGCTGTAGGCTCCCCCTGAGTTACTGCACCATATGGTTCAACAACATGATGATAGGAGGGAGATGGGGTCCTGACCTCAGAGGTAGAAGCTATAATTTATTTAGCTAACTGCTTTGGATTTTTCAGCTTGAGTTCCCATCTATGGATGGAAGCCAATGAGATATTTTTCAGGTGGTGAACTGGAGTGCCTTTGGAAAGTTTGAAAGTGACTGGATCAATTTCACTCAGCAATAAAGAGATTATCCTTGCAAATTTGGGATCCTGAATGCTGTCCCTGATCATCTCAAATACTGTCATGCCAAACTGAAATTTCTTTCTACAGATTATAGCTTTTAATACTGTAAATAGATCATTTGTTATGAAACTAATCGACCCTGTTTTACACCATAAGATTTTTCCAATTATGTCTGCCAGAAGTTTTCCTTCATCATTGAATAGATTTCTCCTTAAGGAGTAGAATTCCTCAGAAACTCCACAGAAGGAGTAAGTCCTGTCATAATCTTCTGGAGTTAGGTCATCTTCTTCTTCCACAATGGGAATCTTTAGAAGCTTTGAAACTTTGTTTTTATCTAACTTGATTTTGATCCCTCTCACTGTAGTTTTCAAAGTCTTACCATTCCTCCTTACCTTTGCATTTCTGAAGAATTCTTCGACATCTGGAAAAACAATCCTGCAGGGTTCTAATAGAACGAACATCAGTCCGGTCGTGTCCAGGAGAAGAAGTAAGTTCTGAATATCATCTGAAATGTCTGCAATTCCTTTGACGACTAGTTCACTGCCGATTCCTATCTTTGAACTGTGCGCCATGGATGTTGTCGGCGGCAACGGACGGAGTGCGGGACGATGGCTGTGACGACGCTGTCTGTCGGCAGAAGACGAAGAGTTTTCGAGAATAGGAAATTTGAAATGTCGGTTGATTTGGGATTTCTAAAGTATTATATATATATATATAATCCCAATGATGTCAATTAAGTGTCTAATTAATCTAGGATTAAGGCTTAAGTCATCGGGTTTTCGAAATAGAAAAAATTAATTAGAAGTTGAAAAGACAATGAGCATTTCTCGAGAAGTCAGGTATAGTTCTCGAGAACTGCCAGGGGACTTCTCGAGAAGTAATATACTGGTTCTCGAGAACGGAAGATACTTTTTGAGAGACAATTCAAAGTTCTCGAGAATTGAGAAAACTTTTCGAGAGTTAAGTCTTAGTTCTCTAGAAGGAGTCTGAGTTTTCGAGAAATAAGTCAAGTTCTCAAAGAGTCTGAGTTTTCGAGAATGAATATGTTACTTTTCGAGAAGTAGACAGAGTTCTTGAGAACTACCTTCCTCTTGAGAAATTTCTGACCTGTTTGAAGTATCCTCGATTCTCGAGCTTTGAACTGATCTCCTGTGACTTAGCCTTCTCTATTCAGCATCCCAAGTTCAGTTTTTAAGAAATTGAACTTGGTCTCGTCCAGCAGCTTCGTGAAAATATCTGCAACTTGCCGATCTGTTGGCACGTACTGCAGATCTATATCCCTTTGCTCCACATGCTACCAGATTAAGTGATATCTGAGCTCGATGTGCTTTGTCCGGCTGTGCAAGACTGGGTTGTTTGTGATTGCGATTGCGCTGGAGGAGTCGCAGAATAATGGAATGTCTTTGATCTTCATATTGTAATCCTCTAGCTGGTTCTTTAGCCAAAGCAACTGTGCACAACAAATACCGGCGGAAATGTATTTTGACTCGGTCGTTGAGATTGCGACACAGTTTTGCTTTTTGCTGCACCATGAAATAAGCCTTCTTCCAAAGAACTGACACGTCCCGGAAGTGCTTTTCCTGTCATCTTTGCTACATGCAAAGTCTGCATCTGAGAAACCAATTAGTTCGCTGTCATTACTTTTTTGGTACCATAAGCCAAGATTCGGTGTACCTTTAAGGTATCTCAAGATCCGTTTTACAGCAGCATAGTGAGATTCCTTACAGTTCACTTGGAATCTAGCACAGACATATTTGGAGAACATTATGTCTAGTCTACTGGCGGTAAGGTAGAGCAAGGATCAAACTATGCTTCTGTATTTGGTTTCATCAAAAGGTTTTCCTTTCTCATCCTTGTCTAGAGACATAGCAGAGGCCATTGGAGTCCTCATAGAGGTTGAACTCTCTATTCCGAATTTCTTAATATACTCCTTGGTGAACTTCGTCTATGAGATGAAAATTCCATCTTCAGATTGTTTCACCTAAAGTCCTAAGAAATACTTCAGCTCTACCATACTGCTCATTTCAAACTTCCCTTGCATAAGTTTAGAGAACTTTTTACGGAGGTCGTCGTCTGTAGAACCAAAAATAATGTCCTCGACATAGATTTGCACTAGCAAAATCTTGCCTTTAATTTACCTAAGAAATAATGTCTTATCTATCTTTCCCCTTGTAAACTTATTCTTGAGGAAAAGGTAGATAGCATTTCGTACCAATCTCGAGGAGCTTGTTTAAAACTGTACAACGCTTTTGATAATAAATAAACATACTCAAGAAAATTAGGATCAACGAAACCTGGAGGCTGTTCTACGTACACCTCTTCCTTTATGTCACCATTTAGGAAGGCGGACTTCACGTCCATTTGGTAGAAAGCGAATCCCTTCAGTGCAGCATAAGCCAGGAACAGTCTGATGGCCTGCAGTCTTTCCACTAGAGCGTATTTTTGGTCGAAGTCGATCCCTTCTTCTTGACGATATCCTTTGGCGACGAGTCTGGCCTTGTTCTTGATGATTATCCCATTCTCGTCCAACTTGTTCCTGTAGACCCATTTTGTTCTGATGATATTCTTACCTTTGGGTCTTGGAATAAGCGTCCAAACTTTGCAGCACTTGAACTGATTCAATTCTTCTTCCATAGCCAAGATCCATGATGCATCTGAGTTTGCTTCCTCAAACTTCTTTGGTTCAACCTGCGAGAGAAAGCTTAGATAGAGATTCTCATTAGTTGTACCTCGACGAGTTCTGACACCATCCCGGGGATCTCCTATGATTGGTCCATTGGGTGATCCTTCAGATGTCTGAGCTCTAGGTTCCTCGCATCTGGAACTTCTTCGCCCACTGGAGTGACTTCATCAACTTGGACAGTATTTTCATCTTAATCCTCTACCTCTCCAATCGGGGTTGGAGAGGTGATCTTGATGAACTTTTCATCTTTACCTTCGGTTGATTCATCCAAGCTGATCTCTTTAAGCCTTGTACCTGCATCTTCAACAAGCACACTAGACGATTTGCTTTGCAGCAAGCTCATCTAATCAAATACAACGTGTATGGATTCATCTACAACCATAGTTTTTCTATTGAAAACCTTGTATGTCTTACTATGGCTACTATATCCTACAAAAATACCTTCAAAACTTTTCTCACTGAACTTAGTAGTATGATACTTACCATTGTTAAGTACGAAGCATTTGTAGCCAAAAATTCTAAAATATGAAACTGTTGGTTTCCTGCCTTTTAGAAGTTCATAAGGTGTCTTATCATGATTCTTGTTTATGAGGGTTCGATTTTGCACGTGGCAAGCAGTGTTGACGGCTTAAGCCCGGAAGTACTCCGGTAGTGAAGCATCATTCAACATGGTCTTGCAGGCCTCTATGAGTGTTCTATTCCTTCTCTCAGCTACTCTATTTTGTTGTGGAGTACGGGGAGAGGAAAACTCATGAAAGATACCTAGGCTTTCACAAAATTCTGTCATGGCCCCAGATTTGAATTCTGTTCCATTGTCACTTCTGATTTTGACTACGGAACAATTGTATTCATTCTGGACCTACCTGAAAAAATTTGTAAATATATCAAAGGTATCTGACTTGTGTTTCAGAAAGAACACCCACGCAAAACGCGAGTAGTCATCAACAATTACCAACATATAATCCTTACCTCCTAAACTCTTAACTAGTAGTGGACCGAACAAGTCCATATGAAGTAGGTATAAACACCTATTAGAGTTTTTGCCTATAATGCTTTTAAAGGTAGCCCTTGTTTGCTTGCCTTTTACGCATGCATGACAAAGTCTCTCTTTGACGTGCTTAACATTTGGGGAATCACGTACTAAGTTCTGGGAGAATAATTTATTAATAGTTTTAAAATTAATATGTGATAGTCAATTGTGTCATTGGTCACCAAGAGACGCACTATCTTTTGCCAAAAGACACACTGGTGTAGAAGAATCTATATAAATGAAATTTAAACAAAATATGTTTCTGCTTCGAATGCCTGATAGAATTGTTTCCATATTATCAACAGACTTTATCAAGCACTTGTCAGCGTGGAACTCAACTATGTATCCTTTATCCCATAGTTGACTTATGCTTATGAGATTGTGTTCTAATTCCTCCACATAAGCTACATCCGAAAAGGATACATTACCATTAGTGATCATATCGTAGCCTTTAGTTATCCCTCAGTCTGAACCTCCAAAGATGACCTTTGGTCCGTTGCAGACCGGAGTGAAATTCTGGAGTAGGCTTCTTGTCCTGGTCATGTGCCGAGAGCATCCACTATCCAAGTACCAGATTGGCATTTTGGTGGCCTTTGGACATACCTGCATTCATGATCACTTTGCCTTAGGAACCCAAACATGTTTGGGTCCTTAGTCTCGGGTTAGAACACTCCCCCTACGAAGATTAGCATTCTGAGTGGTCAATCTCATGTTGCCAACTTGAGGAGTAGTAGCTTTCCTGGTATTAAACCAACAATCGATGGCAAAATGACCAATTTTGCCACAACACCAACAGTCAAACCTATTGTATCTTTGCCTTACGTACTCCTGCTTGACCTCTTAAGATGGTGGTTTAGCAGGGGTAGCACTCTTGGAGGAGGAGGCTTCATGATGATGGTAATCACATGACTTCTTCTCCTTCGGAGGCCTTTCCTCAACGGGCTTTACTTTAGGTTCTTTCTTGAAGTTGTGGCCATGATTATAAGGACCATAGCCCTGAAGAATCACTTCTTCATAAGGTGCCTTAAAGACACTCTCACCAAAGTTCCGAGGGCGAGTCCATCCTTGGTACTGAGACTTTGGCTCTACGTAAGTAGGCCTGGTCAAGTGACAATAGGACGAATCTAGATCAAACTTATTTGTTGGAAAGATGACTTTCTTAAATACAGTCTGATCTAGAGGGGCTTTCCCGTTTTCTTTGGCCAAGGCCTTCTTGGCGGCCTTATTCTTCCGTTGAGCCTTGTTTCTCCTAGAAGATTTACTAGGAGCGGCAACATGACCTAGTCCAGCTCCTTTGGCCTTAGCTGAGAATTCAGCAATGAGTGGAAGAACTGTCTTAGGCTTAGAGAAACTTTCAACAAGTTTCTTCTCAACATCGAGTTATTTTTCCAACTCTTTGATGATTTCATCTTTAAGGTCGAGGTGCTTAAGAGCTTGATTGTATTCTTCCAGAGCAGGATTGAGGTTCTCTTGAAGAGAGTAAGTCTTGGCGACTTCTTCTCTCAAGCTGCTCTCAATACCCTTTAGAGACTTAATCTCTTTAGCCCGAGTTTTCACGACTCGGCGACATTTGTCGTAAGTCATGATCAACTCCTTGTACTGGGCCATAAGTTCTGACTCATCATCAGAAGAGCTGTCCTCATGATCATGCTCAGAACTTTCAGATTCAGAGAGAGAAGTGTGA
This sequence comes from Platanthera zijinensis, assembly GCA_039513925.1. Classification (NCBI taxonomy): domain Eukaryota; kingdom Viridiplantae; phylum Streptophyta; class Magnoliopsida; order Asparagales; family Orchidaceae; genus Platanthera; species Platanthera zijinensis. Next base: position 77,348,156 of record CM077097.1, read on the forward strand.
GATTTTACCTCCCCAGTAGACTAGGGATCTTGTTCGTCATCTGATTGAGCCATGAGCCCAAAGTAGGCTTCCTCTTCTTCACTCGACTCAGATGAGTCGGAGTCACTGAGAGTTTTGCCCTTCTTGGCCAACAAGCTCTTCTCTGTCCTCTTCTTGTGGTATGAGGACTTCTTTTCCTCTCTTCTGCCACCCTCCTTCTACTTGTGGGGGCAGTCAGCTATGACGTGACCTAGTTTGTTGCAACAGTAGCAGACGATGTCAGTAGAAATTTGTTTGTTCTATTTAGAGTTATACTTATAGTGGCTACCTGAGCCTTTCTTTCGCTGATCACTGTCATGTCGTGATCTTCTGTATGAGGCATCCTTGCCTCTCCACTGCTTATTCTTGTTCAAGAATTTCTTGAACTGCCGAGAGAGCAACGAGAACTCTCCTTCAGATAGTTCTGAGCCTGAGGTGCTTGGCTCAGAGCTTTCTTCTTCACTTACTTCTTGAGCTGGTGCTGGTGAGGCAGCTTTGCCCTTCCTTGAACTGTCAGCCTTTAATGAAACGACTTCTCTTTTGAGGAGAAGCGACTTTTCTCTTCTTCAGCTTTTCTGGAATTGATCTGCAGTTCATAGGACATCAGCTTGACAAATAGATTCTGTGGGTCTGTCTCAGCTAGTCTGCCAAACTCCCGGATGGCACAGACTTTGTTGTCACATTCCTTTATGAGACACCTCAGAAACTTATCATTAAGCTCCCCATTGGTGAAGACTCTTCCATACACTTTTAGGCCATTCACTATCTTGAAGAAGTTCTCAAAGGTATCTGCAATGGTCTTCTTTGACCCTTGCCTGAAGGCTTCATATTTCTGGTTCAGTAGGGATCTTCTATCATCCCTCACTTCTTCAGTACCTTCCATCAAAGTAACTAGAGACTGCCACATCTCCTTAGCAAATTAGCAGTGAATCAGATTCTGCAGCATCGAGTCATTGACTGCACTTGCTATGATATTTTTAGCTTTCTTGTCCAACGAGACAAGTGCAATCTCGTCCTTATCCAGATCCAACAATTTCTTAGGAATTTTCTTGGTTGGATTTATAGTGGAGATAGTCATAGGAACGTAGGGACCTTCTTCAACAATCATGAAGATTCGGGGATCCACAGCTTCCATGAAAAATTTAATTCTCTCTTTCCACATGGGAAAGTTATTCTTTGTGCACAAAGGAAGCTTGGCAAAATCTTTGACCTTGGCCATTGCTTGAATAACCAAATGACAACTTTCGAGAGGAAATTGATCAAGGTGTTAACTTTTAACGACCAACCTCCCTATGATACCAATTGAAAGTGTAAAGTTGTCCTCCTAAATCACCTAGAGGGGGGTGAATAGGTGAATCGTGTGTCTATTTGCGGAATAAAAATTTTAGCGATCTAGCACAAGAAATCAAGCAATCACAAAAAGACAAGAAGATTTATAGTGGTTCCCCAATATTGGGTACGTCCACTTTACCTCACCGATCTAGCAAATCACTAGACTCGGCTACTCCACTATCTCGGATTGAAAAAAATCCTACGCCTCGGAACCAAGTTCCTACAATCTTGATCCCCAACACGGATCTACACTCAGAAGATTAAACTTCCTAAAACTCGGAGACAAAAGAAAATGCTCCTATACTCGGAGAGAAATCTCCTACAATATATAAGAAAAGATTTGTAGAAATACAAACAATGATTTCTCAGATCTAGAAAATCTCGGCCAAAATCTTCTTTCTTTGAACTTGCGGCTTTATCAGAAATAGTTGAAGAAGAAACTCGGCAATATCTGGATCTGAAATTTATTTGACTCACACGATCTGAGAGATGATGAGGAGTTGAAAAACCTTCTCGATCTGTAAGTCTACCTTGATCTGAATCTTCTTAAACGCAAGCCCTAAGCGATTTGCACGATGAAGATCGGCGACGGCTTCTGTTATTTGGAAAGAGAAAATCGATTAAGAGACTTAGAATATTATTTGACAGCTTGTTAGGGTTAGTCGGTTTAACAAGACCTTATATAGGATTACTCCTAACGGTTAGAAAAGACAGTAATGACGACACATGGACCAATCACGTCAAGTCATTAAGAAATCCGGCCGATCTTGACTTAGACAAATTTCTGGAAAAAAATTAGTCTGCAGTTCTCAAGAAGTAGCATTAGCTCTCGAGAACTGATTGAATTTTTTTAGAACTAACTGTCTGGAATAGAACTTAGTTTTCGAGACTTCAGGATCAATACTTCTCGAAAACAATATGGACTTCTCGAGAACTATAGCCTGACTTCTTGAGAACTATGAAGCTGAGTTTCTCGAGAACTAAGAGCTTCTCGAGAACTAATCTGGACTTCTCGAGAACTATAGCCTGACTTCTCGAGAACTAAGATTTAGAAAGAATTTCTTGAAACTTTCCGAACTTCCCGAGAACTACTCTTGGACTTCTCGAGAGCTAAGAGATACTTCTCGAGAACTAAGACTTAGAAAATATTTCTGAACTGAAACAACTAAACTTCTCGAGAACTAAACTCCTGTTTCTCGAGAACTTCTAACTCTACTTCTCGAGAACTGAAATGACTTCTCGAGAAGTGGACTTAGAAAATTTTTCTGAACTTTTTTGAAAGAAACTTTTTTCTTCTCTTCAAGGGTTCAATCTTCATTCCATGGTCCAAGTATTTGAATATGAAGTGTATCCCAATAGAGAGGTTGCACATGAGTCAACACCTTGGATCACACAGTGAGGGATTACACTGTATTGTCCTGTGTTCATGACCCACTGTAGACTGACATTGGTCTACACTTAGTAATGATGATCTGCCAACACACAACTTGAACAAGATATCAAATACAACTTAATTCATCTTAGTTCAAGGGTGACTTCAAGCAAATTTGGGTTATTGTGGATGCAATGCCAAACAATTATGGTTCTTATTGGCCGTCTCGCGAACTTTAAACTGTGAGCCGGCGAGGAAGGTGACCCCAACATTGGTGGCGCGGTATATGAACAGTTTCTGGAAGACGGTGAGGTTGCCCTCAAATCATTCTCGCCGGAGGAAGCAAGCGAAAGCCGCCATCATGGCAATCGCATTGGGGTTCAGCTACGCAGGGACTGACCCATAGTACTTCAAGATCTGGCGGATCTCCGGCCAGAGGGGAAGGCACAATCCCACCTTAAAGTGCGAGATGTGGAATACGAGCTCATCAGTGAAAAAAGTATTGATCGCCTCGCCCCTCCCAGACCGACGCGCGGTGAAGCTGGGGGGGGGGGGGACATGGTCGGCCATAAAATCAACGTACTCTTGTTTGGTAGTGTTCCCCTCATAGAAAGTATATGCTGAAAACTATTTTGCATATTTGGACCTTCCATCCGCGTCGAGTCGCATCTTCCCCATCTCAATAGATATCGATGTGAGTGCAAGTGGCGAGAAGAGAAATAATGGGAGGGTATATGCCGGCAATAAATGTGATACGCTAAGGGTAGGTAAGGGGGCCTATTTATATAAAGCGAATTAAACCTGCCTAGCCGATCGCTCTAGCCCAACTCACGGGATCCTACTCGCCGAACATTATGAACTATTCAACCTTAATGCGAGTCGAGTCTATAACAACGTGATTCGCAAGTAACAAGCATTACAAATTAGATCTAAAAATAGTTTTAAGTTATTACACTACCATGTTAAATGTTCAGAGAATAGTGTCAAAGGGAAAGTATACTTATTACATGTGCGAGCTAGGGGCATGGGGTTCTGGGGGAGAGTGTCTGTAGGCTTAGCTAGGGAGCCATTTCCATCTATCCCGGCCTCACATCCCCATCCCCGGTGGTCGGCGAGGGTTTTTGAAATCGCGGGCGAGCTCCAGGTCCTGATGTATGAACCGCATATTCTTGCTGATTAGGTCTATGAGTGGACCAGGGGAAGTCATCCCTCTCGCTGAGGCGATCTTCACCTCGTCCGCTATTAGAACATAGTCTCGCTCTAGTGCATACAGTCTCTGCTCGCCGAGGGAATTCTCCTCCTAGATCCTGCGTATAATGAGTTCGTACTTCTTAAGGACTCCCATAGTTTGTCTCCTCAGCTCGGCAGGTTCCAGCGAGGCATCCAGGAAATTTTTTATTGGGTTGGGGGAAGGAGATGGTGAGTGGCGCGCCGACTCAGAAGATTCTTTTGCTTCTGATTGGTCAGGCAGGCCTACGAGGATAATGAACGCAGATGAGAAGCCTGGGGTTGAAAAAACGGTGAGTGCTCCAGACTAACCTTGCGAGATGGTCTTACCGAGGTAGGGATGTCGAGAAAAGCTTGGTTGTCCATGGAAAGGGAGAGTAAGAGGAGGCAGAGCAGTCTTGCCATGACCTGGAAGTCGAGGGTTTGGGGAGGTGATTAGCTCGAAGCTCATGACATGGATTCCCCCGGCACCTCCCCCCGCGAGTATAGGATCGGTGGCAGGTTGCTGAGCAGGTTCGTGGGCCGATGACTTTAGGCTTTGCAAGTCCAGGACAGTTTCCTCAAGGGTAGGGGTCAAACTTCTCTCGCGGTCTTCAAGAGGTATTTAGAAGTGCGAGTCATTTCGAGGAGAATCAACTTGCGGTGCAGGAGTTTCAGCATCATCCTAATTTGTGGCGTGGTCAGTAGAAAGTTCAGCAACCTCTTTCCCTTTTTGTTTAGTGGTCTGTTTGGAGGAAGAGTCGAGTCCATGATCTAGTGAGGGGGCAAGATCACGATAGATAGACTCGGCAACTTTTGGGGTGATTTTGGCTTTTTTGGTGGGTTTATCTTTTGGTGACTCATACGACGAAGGATTAGAGAGCTAAGGGCTCAGCTTGGAAGTGCGAGTAGATTTGAGCTCCCGGGCGCAGATGAACCTCTCTTGAAATTATTTGGAAAGAGGCATCTCGGCAAAATCATAATAGGGGGAATGTTAAAGGTCGCCCAGGAAGGTGGGTATATATAGCCGCTTGTGGATCCTACCAAAAGATTCCTTTGGGCTTGCTGACCCACTCGCCGCACTCTTTGGGTTGGATGTTTTTTTTCGAATTTGGGGAAACCTCGCAAAGAGAGGGGATTGTATACAACCCCATATCCGGCGAGTGGGATCGATAAGATTCTGGATAGCCAAATCAGGCAGTCCAAGTCCCGAACGAGTCGGAAGGGAGGCGAGATCTCTACATCCCTCGTTGACTCGCCCTGGCAGGGTGGGATGGAAGTAGGGCGAGTAGAGCAAGTGGGCTTGCACTCTCCCCTGGCTCTTGTCAATAGTCGGCGAGTAGGGCAGGTAAAGCCCGCACTCTCCCAGGGCTATAGGGAGACATCGGGTGCCATCCCCACCAAGCACTCCCCACCCCAGGAAAGTGGAAGCTTTTAGGACCACTCACCTAATAACATGTGCAATCTAGTGTTCGTCGAGCAAGCCAAGCGAGACTGTTCCTTGGCGTTGAGTGAGGCGAGTGTTGTCGGTGCCTTTAGGTCCTTGGTGTTGAGTGAGGCAATTGTTGTCAATGCCTTTAGTTCCTTGGCATTGAGTGAGGAGAGTGTTATCGACGCCTTAAGTTCCCTGGCGTTGAGTGAGGCTCACTCTGTCAACTTCTTCAGCTTGTCTAGTGTTGAGTGAGGCTCGCTATGCCGATGCCTTCAATTCCATGGCATTGAGTGAGCCGAGTGCTGTCAACGCCTTCAGCTCACCTGACTTACCAAGCACTCACCCCTTTAGGCGAGTTGTGCCTTTATGGGCCACCTTCCCAGTTAGGTCCAGAGGTAGAATTATCTGGATGCCCTTGTAGGTCTGCAAGTAGCCTTTCAGAATAGTAGAGGTGAACTATTGGTAGGTCGACTTCTAAAAACTATAAATAGATCCAAGGGGGTACCTCAGAAGGAATGCTTGTTCTCTGGTCTTTTAGCACTTTCTAAGGTATCCTTAGCTCAACACCTGGCTAAGGAGGGGAAGCGCTCTAAGATCTTCTGGGAGTGTGGTGGGACATCCGTGCTGGAGCCTTGGGTCAATTTTTTGTTCAAAGTTTCTAGTTGTCTGGGCTTGTGGGGAGAAGTAAGTGTGAGGTCACCCCTTTCCCAAGGGTCCGAACTCTACGGAAGCCGGTTCTCGGTTTCAACATTGACAATCATAACATGCAAATTAAGCACCATTCACCATAGACATTGGCCCAATGCCCTTTGATCTCAGGGCACATTCTTAGTGCATGGGACCTCATGGGTCACACCTCCATTCTTTGTGATGGTCAGCAACGTTTGATCTTTTAGACTTTCGAAACTAAAGCCAAAGACAACGCCCCTAATCTTCGACAAAGTCATGATGATCACCAGATACACACTTTGACTCACTCCAAGTTGAACGACTAGGGTTGGGTGCAATTCAGCTATTTCCCATGCTCAAAACGTCAGGAGAGTCAGCCACGATGCCGGTTAGCATCCCTTTCCCATTCTGTATGATCCATAACCCCATTATGATCCTAGGCTAGCACACGACGGCCTAAGTTGGGACACAAAGGCTCTCGGAACTACAAATTGGCCCTTAGGTCTTCAAGAGACAGGCCTCAATAATTAATAGCCTTCAGGTCTACCAGAGACAGGCTTTAAAAACAAACATAGCTAAATAGGAGCTATCGACGACAGTAGCGCTACCGCCACGTGGTTGAGGACAGACTATCAGTTCTTCCCCCTTAACCGAGTATTTTTTTGGAGATCATCCCCCAGTACTCTCTCTGCAGCCATCTGTACACCTCGTGACTCCGAAATCTACGCGATTACTACGGAGTCTTCTCCGGCATACAAAACATACAAACATCACCAATCCAGACCAACATGTCCAGATAGGCTTCACACATCATGCCTATTTTGTACTTTAATTCTCGATCTAAATGCAACACTAATGGGGATACACGAATCTACCCATCAGGAGAACCACTTACACGTGTTCGTGGAGCATCTACCTTCATATGCCAAAAAGGACTTCAAATGTCCAAGGAAGAGGATCGTTATCCTAGAAGTCCGTTTCGGCGCCATAGGAGAGATTTCATCCGAATAGAAATGACCGCTTTGGCTTTGACTCCATAGCTTCGAACTTGTCTCGCGAATCTGAGCTCCGAAACTCCAATGGTGGCGAGGTCTTTTCGTATGAATCTCCTTCTTCCCTCTCCAGCCGCTCAACCTTAAAACTCCAAAAGAATGAAGTGAAAACGGCACTTACAAGGCTTTAAACCAAGCTACCGTCGCGCTGTAACTAGCTACCGCCGCGCGGTACCGTTGATGAACACCTCAACTCGTGAGCCACCTCCTAGGCCCTCCAATAACAAGTTGACATGTGGTCACGCCGTTATAGTTTTTCTATCGTCGTGCGATAGGATACTACAGCCACGTTGTAACTAGCATCGGTTACGATACGACCGCTACCACTACCGTCGCACAACAAATGCTACCGTCATGCGGTAGCAACCCGAGAGTTATGCCAATAAATTGACCAAGCTACCGTCAGCGGTATCTCTACCGCTAGGCGGTAAGTTCCTGAGAGTCCTGCCACTATATTCATGTTGCTACCATTAGGCGATATCTCCCAGAAACTATTTTCCTACCTTGGGAAGGTTAGGGCATTACAAATATCCCACACTTAAAGAATTTCGAACCAAAATTAAGCCGTGTAGGAAAACTATAGAAGTAAACAACATCAAAGTGTGTACCTCAAATAAACAACTCAGGTAACTCCGCCTTCATGGTTTGCTCCCACTCCCACGATAGTTCCTCTCAGCCACAGTTATCCCAATGGACCTTCACTATCCTGATAGATTTATTACGAATTTGTTTGACTTCCACATCCTTAATGCAAATGGGATTGACCCTCAATGTCAACACAACCTCGATCAGTACCCAATCTATAGCCACCACTTGCGTAGGCTCTTGCACCACCTTCCACAACACTGATATGTGGAATACATCATGCATATCGCTTAGTTCCATTGAAAGTTTCAACCGATAGGTGGCTTCACCAACATGCTCCAGAATCTCAAACGGCCCAAGGTATCTCGGACTTAGCTTTTTCAAGCGTTGAATCCTTGGCATGCCCTTGAACAGTCTGATCTTAAAATACACCCAATCGCCCACAGCAAATTCGACATTCTTGTGCTTGGTATTGTAGTATTTAGCCTTGTTAGGTCCATTGATCACAGTGTCCCAGATTTTTAAAAGTCAAACAAGTCAATGGTACACACATAGATGTATTTGATATATACTCTAAGTTCAATGTATGTAGGATTTTCTTTGTCACAATGATTAGACAAGTTATCTAAGTAACAGTGACAGGTGGACATAAGGAAAAATGTTGGGAAGATAAAAATTTTTCCAAGTCCACAGGCATTGAGTGAAGGCTGTTCACTCAACTCCAGATGTCAAAAAGCGCCGAGTAAAACATGGGCAGTCAAAGTCTGACTGTTGATAAAGCAGAATTTTGTTTAATTCCATAGGAGTTGAGTGAAGGCAGTTCACTTAATGCCATATAATAAGAGGCATCGAGTAAAGCTTAGATAGCCAAAGCTTCAGTATTGGAAAGGAAGATTTCTGGTTAAGTCCAGAAGCGTCGAGTGAGGACAGTTCACTCGACGCCTGAAGAAAGAAGCGTCGAGTGAAGCTCTATGCTGTCAAAGCCAAAGAAATTGAGAAGAAATCTGGCTAAGTCCAGAAGCATTCAGTATAGACATTTCACTCAACGCTAAGCTTAGAAAGCGTCGACAGAATAAGCTTGAGTCAAAGCCTCAGAAGATGTAGACAGAAAATCTATGTAAGTCCAAATGCGTTGAGTAAGGACAGTTTATTCAACGCCAACTCAATAGAGAAATCAGCTAAGAACAGAAGAGTTGAGTGAATGTAGCTTACTCAATGCCTCATCAAGAAGACATACAAAGGCAGAAAGCATTGAGTGAAGACAGCTCACTCAATGCCTTCATACAGATGAAAATCAACTAAGTATAGAAGCATTAAGTGAAGGTTGTTTACTCAACGTCTCATCAAGATGACAGGAAAGTCAAGTATGCATTGAGTGATGAAGGCTCACTCAACGCACTCAACGCCTATCAACAGAAAGTTTGTCTAAGTACAAAATCTTTGAGTTAAGCCAACTCACTCAATGCCTTCAATAAGATAAAAGCGGCTAAGTCAAAATGTGTTGAGTGATGAAGGTTCACTCAATGCCTATTAAGTTAAGACTACAAAATTTTATATTCGTCGAGTGATGACTGATCACTCAATGCCTAGCGGTGTAGATTATCTGGATAAGTGTTTTTGCACTGAGTAAAGGCTGTTCACTCAACGTCGATGATGAACTGTCTGAATTCGACTAAGTTCACAGGCGGCGACGTCAGCAAAAATCAAAATCATTACAGGAAGTATATAGTACACGACAAATGGCATCGCATGCTTTTTGTACTGCATTTAATGCAAAAGCAAAGTTACAGCCAACAACTACTACTTGTCCTGATGGCTAAAGAGCAGTTGGACGGCAGAAGATAAAAAAAGATACAGATCAGTAGAAAGAGAGAATTGATTTCCAAAAAGGGTCCGACTTCATCTTCTTTCTCTCTACATTATTACAGAGCATGAAGAACAAGTCCAAACATCTGATCTAAGAGTTCAATCAAGTTAGCTATTGTGATTAACACCTTCAATAACAAGTTCAGAGAAACTTCTCTAAGGTAGAAGAAGAAGAAGCCAAGGCTAACCTTGGATGCAGCATCTTCACACCTCAAGCAGTTTTATTCCTAAAGAACATTTTATAAAGCTATAAAGAAGATATCTGGATTGAGTTAACTCAGCACAAAAGGAGGTAGACACACAAAAAATCTCTCTAGTTTCTAGTCATCATCAACACACTTTACTCTCTTGTAGGGTCCTTTGGATCTTAGTGTAAGCCTATTTTATAAAGGCTGAGTGCAGGATCTTTTATAGATCTGAGTGGTAGGATTCTGAGGTGAATCTGAGGTAGGATCCTAGACTAGATCTGAGTTATAGGGCAGTTTGCCTAAGGTAGGACTTGGTTCAAATCTGAGGTAGGAGAGTATTATTCTTTGAGTTGTAGGGCTATCCTCCTAGCCTGAGTGTAGGACTATTCACTTAGACTGAGGTATGTGATCTTTGGATCACTAAGCTATAGGAACAAAGCTTGCTCTAAGTTATAGGGCTTTGTGCCTGAGGTAGCTCTTGGAGGAGACTGAGAGATCCTAAGGGATCTGAGTTGTAAGCTCTTAGGAATCGAGTTTGGTGAAGTGCCTTATCTAACAACCTGTTAGAAAGGTAGGAGAGACAGTGGATGTACCCATAATCTAGGGAACCACTATAAATCTTGTGTGTGTTGTTTTTGCTTGTCTTGAAAGCTACTAAACTAAATCACAACACACCTTAAAACAGAAAAAACACAAAAATACCTAAAAACCTATTAACCCCTATGTGTTTAGCTATCCTTCAAACTAAAGATTTTCAAGTGGTCTCAAGATGAGGTTGCTCAAAAAGGACTGAACAGTCTGAGTTGATCTCCAAGTGTAGCTAAAATAATTATACTTATGGGTCCAAGAGAGAACCATAAGGATCTGGGTTCCATGAAGCTTCCAATCTGTATGAAGGAAAGCTTTGGGATCTAGAAGGAGGGGGTTAGGCTTTTCATGGAAGCATCTGAACCAAGGATTTTTATAACTATTTAAGAGGGACCCTTCATCCCTATGAAGATCTCAGCACTGGATGCAATAATCAACACCCCCAAGAAGTTTTCAGAGATGACCAAGGATGAGGTAATTCTAGCCATTATGGACAAGAGAGCTCAGAACATCATAGTTAGTGTTATTGATGATTCTACTTTCCAGGATCTTGTTCAATGCAAGACTTCTAAGGAGATGTGGGACACTGTTGGCAATATTTCTCTCAATGTTCCCTAGACTTGATTTGTAGAGTCATCACCATCAACCTAAGAGCATAATTGTATTTGATGTTGTTCAAGTTCATCATGTGCAAGATGTTTCTTGGAATAAGTTTAGACAGGTTGTCTAAGTGTTTGTGTTAGGTGATTACAAGGTAGAAAGGTGGAGAGATAGAAATCTGTCTAAGTCCACATGCGTTGAGTGAAGCCAGTTCACTTAACGCTAGATGCCAAGGAAGGATGTTGGAAAGACTGAAAATCATCTAAGTCCACAGGCGGTTAGTGAAGCCAGTTTACTATATGCCAGATGCCAAAAAGCGCTGAGAAAGGTGTGGACAGTCAAAGCCCAGCAGTTTTCAAAGTAGTTTTGCGGCTAAGTCCATAGGCATTGAGTGAAGGCAGTTCACTCAACGCCAAATAACAAGAGGCATCAAGTAAAGCTGAGTCTGTCAAAGCCTTAGCATTGGCAAGCAGAAAAATCTACTAAGTCTAGAATCATTGAGTGAAGATAGCTCACTCGGCGCCTTGAGAAAGAAGCGTTGAGACAAACTCAAGCACTTGAAGATTCTATCAAGAATTCTGGCTAAGTCCAGAATCGTTGAGTGAGGATAACTCACTCAATGCCAAACAAGAAGGCGTCGATAGAGCCATGATCAGTCAAAGCCTACGGAAAGATAGACAGAAAAATTTGTCTAAGTCCAAATGCGTTGAATGAGGACAGCTCACTCAACTCAAGCTCATCAAGAAGATTGGCTAAGTATAAAAGCGTTGAGTGAATCCAGTTCACAGAACACCTCATCAAAAATACAGGCTAAGGCAAAAGAGTTGAGTGATGAAAGTTCACTCAATGCATTCATAAAGATATTTGTGGCTAAGTACAGAAGCATTGAGTAAAGCCAGTTCACTCAACGCCTCAGCAAGAATGCAGGCAGACAGAGAAGAAGCTAAGTCTAGGGTCGTTGAGTGATGAAGGCTCACTCAATGCACTCAATGCCTAGTAGTGCAAAAGAAATTGGCCAAGTCCAGAAGCATTGAGTGATGAAGATTCACTCAACGCAGTCAATTCCTAGCAGTGTAGAAGTTGGCTAAGTCAAGTTGGCATTGAGTGATGAAGGTTTACTCAACGCACTCAACGCCTAGAAGTATAGAATAAATTGGCTAAGTCTAGATTCGTTGAGTGAAGCCAGTTCACTCAATGCCAGACAGTGAAGAAGAAAATGGCTAAGTATAGATTTGTTGAGTGAAGCCAGTTCACTCAACGCACTCAACGCCTAACAGTACAAAAGAATTTGGCTAAGTCCAGAAGAGTTTAGTGAAGGCCATTCACTCAATGCACTCAACGCCTAGGATGAAACTCTGAAAATGGCTAAGTCCACAGATGCTGGCGTCAGCATGAGTCAGCAAAGTTTCAAAATGTTGCAGGAAAGCTACAGTACACGACAAATGGCACCGGAAGCCTACTATATGACTTTTCCTGTAAAAGTAGAGTTTTAGTCAACAACTATAGATTGGCCCATGGGTCTAATAGCCATTGGACGGCGGAAGATAAAAGGAATAAGTTTAGTGGATGTAAAGACAACTTTTAGGGTTTTTCATTTCGCAAAGAGGCGGAACTTCTACGTCTTCTCTCTCGCCATTATTGTTGAGCTTGAAGCTGAAGTTCAAACTCGCTGAACTAAAAGTTCTTACAGTTAGCTGTAGCTGGTTTCATCAGCTACAGCAAGTTAAAGAAGCAGAGCATTTGGTTTTTGCAGTCAAGGTTAGCTAATTGAAGAATACCAAAATAGTTAACTCTTCTGTCTTTATTAGCAAGATCAGAAACTTATTTCTGAGTTGCTTCCAGCACAAGCCGCAGTTTATTGAAGATCATTTTTCTTACTACTGAGAAGAAGGTAGGGCTGAGGAAAACTCAGCTCTGGAAGAAGAGTACATAGAGAAATTTCTCTGGTGTCAAATCAACATCAACCAAACTATATTCTCTCAGTAAGATCCAATTTTAGGTCTGAGCTGTAGGATCTTAATAGATCTGAGTGTAGGACAGCTTTATAAAGGCTGAGATAGGATCCAATTGTAGATCTGAGTTGTAGGGGCTTTGTGCCTAAGGTAGGATCCCTGTATGGATCTGAGTTGCAGGTCCTATATGCCCAAGGTAGGGCCTTTTTCCTGAGGTAGGATCTAGTTCAGATCTGAGCTGTATGAGAGTTTTACTCTCTGATTGTAGGGCTATCCTCCTATCCTAAGTGAAGGACTATTGATTTAGTCTAAGGTAGGTAATCTGCTGATCACTGAGCTGTAGGAGTAGTTTGATCTGAGGTAGGGTCTTGTGCTTGTGGTAAGTCTTGGAGGAGACTGGTAGATCCCGAGGGATCTGTGTTGTAAGCTTTAAGGAGCCGAGAATTTGGAGAAGTGCCTTATCTAACACACTGTTAGAGAGGTAGGAGGGACAGTGGATGTACCCTTAATCTGGGAAACCACTATAAACCTTGAGTGTGCTTTTGTGGTGTGTCTTGAAAGCTGAAAGTAACAAACTCACAACTCATATAAAGGTTGGAAATCTCAAAAGAGACCAAAAACCTTTTCACCCCCCCCCCCTCTAGGTGTTTAGCTACCCTTGAAAACTAAAAACTTTCAAGTGGTATCAAAGCTAGGTTTCTCAAAAAGGACTTAACGTTCCGAGTAGATCTAAAGGGTAGCTACAATGAGTATACTTATGGGTTCAGGAGAGAACCATAAGGAGCTAGGTTCCATAAAACTTCTTATTTGCAGGAAGGAGAGTTTTGGAATATGAAAAGAGAGGGTCAGGCAATTTATGGAAGCCTCTGACCCAAGGATCTTTATGACAGTCAAAGAGGGAACTTTCATCCCTATGAAGGTCTCAGTTTCTTATACAACAGTCCAGACACCAAATACATATTCTTAAATGACCAAGGATGAGGTCATACTAGCTACATTAGATAAGAGGGCACAGAACATAATTGTTAGTGCCATAGATTATTCAACCTTTTAGAATCTGGTTCACTGCCAGACCTCCAAGGAGATATGGGACACTTTGGTGGTATATATGGAGGGAACTGAAGAAGTAAGAGATGATAGTAAGTCCGTGCTCAACCAGGAGTATGAGGCTTTTAGGTAGTCCAAGGAAGAGAGCATAATTGATTACTATGAAAGATTCTTTAGGATAGTGAATGGGCTGAGGACTTATGGGAGGGCCTTCAGTGATTATGAGCTTAATGACAAGTTCCTGAGGTCTCTTACTAAAGACTGGGACACCAAGAAATGTGTCATCAGAGAGGTGGCAAAGCCAGCTAATACTCCTCCCCATACACTGTTTGGAAAGCTTCTCTCTTATGAGATGCAACTGGCTTCCAGGAAAGAGGAGGAGACCATCAGCAAATCCCAGGCCAAGGAAAAGTCTTTGTACTTCAGAGCAGACCGCACTAGGAAGAGCAAGTAGAGGATTCCCTCTCCTCTAAGAGGGCTTGCTGATTCAGACAACACATGGCAAAGCTTATCTGATAGTAGCTTGTCAGATGAAGACTTTGCTGCCTTCTTCAGGAAGTTACAGAAGCTGATGAAGAAGAAACAGTGAAGGAGCAGACCTTCCTCCTCTTCTCATCAAGGGAAGAATCACTCTAAGATAAACAGGTATGATTCTAAAACTAGTAAACATAATTCTCTAAAGTTGTCTGCTATTGTTGCAGCAAGCCAAGGTATGTTATAGCTAACTCCCCAGTCAAAAGAAGAGAGGTTGGTGAGAAAAAGGTCCACCAGCATAAGGGAAAGAAGGAAAAATCCTTCATTGCATAGAAGGAGAAAAGCTGGAGTGACTCTGACTCATCATCTTCTGAGTCTGAAGAAGAAGAAGCCTTTATTGGGTTGCTACCTGGTATTGCTGATGAATCTGAAGAATATCCTGATGCCAGGATAAGAAACTGGGCCCCTCTATCACATTTAGACAGTGACTCAGAGGAGTATGACAAGGATGAAGATGTCTACAGCTGTTGTGGTATGATGGCAATGTTAGATGAAGATTCCAGCCAGGACCAGCCTGGTCCAGCAAAAGTACACTCTATATCTAGCTCATATTCTGAATCAGATTATGAGACTAGTTCAAATTATGAGGCATCATCATCCAGTGGTGATGATGGGTCAGAATCTGAGAAAGATGTCAATCAATTGATTGACAAGTATGGTGCACTTCTTGATGCCTTTAAGAGGAGCAGGAAGTTGGCTAAAAAGAAAGCTAAGGATATTACCTCCCTTCAACTAGCTGTTGGCCAGCAGACTGAGCAATATCCTTGTTGGATCAGAAGGCTAGGGAAATCAGCCAATTGAAAAACATCACAATCATCCAGATTGGGACAATCAGATTCAAGGATAGTCTCATAAGGGACCTTGAAGAGATGCTCAAGAGGGAGAAAAGGATAGTGGCTTGTTATTCTAAGTCAAATATCGTGTTACCCTTGATAGACTCCTTCTCCTCTCAAAAGGGTAAGAAGGGGTTGGGATTCAAGGAAAGCACAAGTGTAGCCTATTCCACAGGGAAAGGCAAGGCTCTAGTTCAGCCTCTATCTTCCAAGCCTCCTATTCCATTTAAAAAGGTGTTTTTACCTTCAAACAGGTATGACCAAGAGAGCATCTATGGTCACTAGATAAATGGTAGATCCATAAGTGTAAACAAATATGTTTACAACTATGGTGAAAGGTATAGTAGGGGAATGAGTGCCTTTAAGGCTCCCTATGAGGAAATTCAAATGGCCCATCCTAGACCATTTATTTTTGGTACCTCAACCCCAACTCTCAAGAACAAGGTAGTAGCCTTCACTCAAGCCCATCCAGCAAAGGTTCAGACAACCGGTAAGTCTGTCAGTAGGCCAGATCTAGCTATCTCTGATGTTATAAACAACATATCATCTGCAAAGAAGACTGATATAAATGGCAGTCAGAGCCAGCCAAGAAAGACTGTTGGAAGGCTCACCTTCAGTTAGATCCTTTTTAAAAGGAACTTGAAGAAGGTTGGTGCAGCTCTTCCTTCTATTCAGTCAATAGTTTACCATACTGCAGAACCTACTTAGAAAAGAATATACAACATTCATGAGTGTTGGTACTGTGGGAAAGTGGGGCATTTTACCTTAGATTGTTGGCACAATCCCACTATGCTGAGAGCTAGTGTTAGTCTTCCTGTTAGAAAATCTACAGGAAGGCATGTTCATTTTCAGGCTAATCAGAACCTTGGACCCAATAATTATTGGGGTCCTAAGGTAAGGTAAACTATGTGTTGTATGTTAATCCAAGTGCCCATACCTCTTTATAGTACTTGGACAGTGGTTATTTCAGACTCATGACTGGAACAAGGAGAAATTTAAAGGAGTGCACTCTAGTGAAGGATGGACCCAAAGTTATCTTTGGTGGTTTAGATAGAGGAGTGACAAGAGGATATGGTAAGATTACCAATAGCATAGTCACAATCTCAAAAGTGGATTATGTTGAATGGTTCCAACACAACCTCATAAGCATAAGCCAACTCTGTGATATTGGCTATGTCATTTCCTTCCACAATGATCAGTGCCAAATTAAGAGGTCAAGTGACCAAGAGGTCATCTTGACAGGCACTAGGAGTGGAAATATTTATTACTTAAATTTCCTTTCTCTTAATAAAGACCCTCTTATTTGTCTAGTTGCAAATGAGAAAGTCTCATATTATGTACAATGGCACAAGAGACTAGCTCATTTGAATTATAAGACTATTGGCAAGCTTTTTAGTTAAGAGCTAGTTAGTAATGGTCCTAAGATGAAATGCACAAAGGAAGGCATTTGTTCAGCTTGCCAAAATGGGCAAGCATACCAAAACTTCCTTAAAGGGAATTGGGACCAAAGATTCGGTGAGGTGCTTATACCTCTTGCATATGGACTTGTCTGGTCCTATGCCAGTTCATAGTCTAGGTAGGAAAGTCTATACCCTTGTCGTAGTTGATGACTATTTTAGGTTTGCTTGGGTTTTCTTTCAGAAGAAAAAGTCTGAAACCCTTGATATCTTCAAGACATTTCTCAAGCAAATTCAGAATGAGCTAGACAGTACTGTGGTCAAAATTAGAAGTGACCATGGGACTGAATTCTAGTCTGATACCAGGATAAGATTCTGTGAAGAGCAAGGGATTCATCAAGAATTTTCTTCTCCAAGAACACCCTAGCAAAATGAGATTGTTGAGAGGAAAAATAGAACTCTCATAGAGACAGGTAGGACCTTGCAAAGTGACACATCTCTCCAAGAATATTTCTGGGCTGAGGTAGTAAATAATGTATGTCATGTCCTTAATAGAGCCTCTATCACCAAGAGCCACAAGAAGACTCCCTATAAGATTATGAAGGGCAGAAAACCAAATCTGTCTTATCTCAGGATCTTTGGTTGCAAGTGCAATGTGCTAAATAATGGGAATTCCTATGTGACTAAGTTTGCTGCCAAGTCCTATGATGAGATTTTTGTTGTATACAACAATCATAGTAAGGCTTATAGGATCTATAACTTGGAAAGTCAAGTTATAGAAGAATCAGTTAATGTAGTTTTTGATGAATCAACTATGATTAACAGTGAGTGTTGGGTATTGTATCCACAAGAACCCAGATTTGGTGAAGTCACCCTTGAACTAAGATGAATTAAGTTGTATTTGATGCCTTGCTTGAGTTATGTGTTTGCAAGACTATATTGCCAAGTGTATACCAATGTCAGACTGCAATGGGTCATCAAACACAGGACCATACAATATAATCCCTCATTGTGTGATCCATGGTGTTGACTCATGTGTAGCTTCTCTATTAGGATACACTTCATGTTTCAAGCACTAGGATTGACTGGAGAAATAAATATTGCTGAGTTTGTTGAAGAAGAGAAAATTCTGTTTTAGAAAATTTTCTAAGTCTTTCACTCGAGTAGTACTTTATATACTCAAGTTAAATACTTAGATTATACTCGAGTAAGTCTATTTTTACTCGAGTAAGGGAATGGCTCTCGAGTATCCTGAATATAACTCTCGGGTAGCCAAGTCAATTACTCGAGTAGATTATCTCTTACTCTCGAGCTAATAGAATTTCTTCTAAGAAATTTTTATAAGTCCTTTACTCGAGTAATCAGGTTAACCACTCGACTAAATTAGTCTTTTGTCTCGAGTTACAGAAGATAGTATTCGTGTTGTTTTACTTCACTCGAGTAGTCAAGATCATATACTCGAGTGTCTATCTACTACTCGAGTAGTCCAGGTTTAATACTCGAGTGATAAGGTTTCATCCCTAAGAATTCTTTCTAAGTCCATTACTCGGGTAGTGATATCCATATACTCGAGTAGTTTATCTTCTCTCGAGTAGTCCAGTTCCAGTTCTCGAGTAATCCGTTTTCCTCACTCAGAAATTATTCTAAGTCTTTGACTCGAGTAATCCTTTTTCCTCTCGAGTAGTTAATTTTTATTATCTCGAGTAATACTTCTTGTACTCGAGTAGTTAAACTCCACGTCCCGAGTAACTATGTTAGCACTCGAGTAAGTCTTTATGTACTCGAGTAGTTACTTATTCTATTCTGAATTTTCTCAAGGACTTCTACTCGAGTAGTTTGTTTCTATTCTCTCGAGTAATCATATTAATACTCGAATAGTTTATATTTTACTAGAGTACTTCAGTCAGATTTGTTAGAATTTCGCTATGTCCAGATCCAACGGGATTTTCAAATGCCTTGACGTGATTGGTCCACGTGTACATCATTAATGCTAATTATGACTGTTAGGGAGATCTTATATAAGGTCTTGTCAAACCGATTAACCCTAACAAGCTGTAAAATAATATTTTAAGTTCCTGAATCGATTTTCTCTTTCCAAAATGGAAGCCGCCGCCGATCTTCATCGTGCAAATCGCCTAGGGCTTGCATTCAAGAAGATTTAGAATCAAGCTCGACTTACAGATCGAGATTTCTCTTCAACTCCTCATCATCTCTCGGATCGTGTTAGTCAAAGAAATTTCAGATTCAGATCGTGCCGAGTTTCTTCTTTAACCTTTCTGATAAAGCCGCAAGTTCAAAAAAAGAAGACCTAGGCCGACTGTTTCCAGATCTGAGAATTATTATGTGTATTTTCAATTACTCTCAATTTATTTCTTGTAGGAGATTTCTCTTCGAGTGTAGGAGCATTTTCTTTTGTCTCTGAGTTGTAGGAAGTTTTATCTTCCGAGTGTAAATCCGTGTTGTGGATCGAGATTATAGGAAATTTGTTCTGAGGCATAGGATTGGTTTTCAATCCGAGATAGTTGAGTAGCCGAGTCTAGTGGTTTGTTAGATTGGTGAGGTAAAGTAGATGTACCCAACGTTGGGGAATCACTATAAATCTTTTGTCATCTGTGATTGCTTGGTTGATAATTGTGTGCATATATCTCAAAATTTTTAATCCGCAAAAAGACGCACAACTCACCTATTAACCCCCCTCTAAGTGATTTAGGTACACAACTAAACACTTTCAGTGAGCTACTAAGCTCCTCTTCTAGTACTGCAAGTACAAAGCTATTGATGGACAATCTAACCATCGAAGATGCTGCTCTATTAGTCTAAGATGGAGTATTTATTCCAGAAGAGTGGCAACGCACACTTGAAGTGGATGAAGATAGGCAAGATGCTACCACGTACTGCAGCTAATGCTGAAATAAGATTGCCTCCAGCTATCAAGCATCTAAGAGATCATCCAAGACACCAGATTATTGGTGATGCAAACCAAGGAGTGGTGACAAGAAGCAAGAGCATTAATATAGCAATATATACAAGTTTCTTGCCACAGGTTTAGCCCAAGAGATTTGAAGAGGCCAACATAGATCAGTTCTGGATTGTAGCAATGCAAGAGGAATTGAACCAGTTTAAGAGATGTAAGGTTTAGAAGCTGGTTCCCAGACCATAAAGACATAATATCATTGGAGTCAAGTGGATTTACAAGAATAAACTTGATGACAATGACATTATAATCAAGAACAAGGCTAGGCTAGTAGCTAAGGGGTACAAAAAAGAAGAAAGTATTGACTTTGATCAAACCTTTGCCCCTATAGCAGGATTGGAAGCCATTAGACTCTTCCTTGCATATATTGTATACAAAGGATATAAAGTCTACCAGATGGATGTGAAGTCAGCCTTCCATAATGGTGACTTAAAGGAAGAAGTCTATGTTGAACAGCATCTAGGTTTTGTTGACTCTAACTCACTTGAATTTGTTTATAGACTTAGGAAAGCTCTATATGGGTTAAAGCAAGCCCCTCGAGCATGGTATGAGACATTGTCTAGCTTTCTCATTGAAAACAAATTCTCAAGGGGGAAGATAGACAAGACCCTATTCCTAAGGGAATCTAAGGGAAAGATCATCCTAGTCAAAATTTATGTAGATGACATAATTTTTAGGTCTGCTGATGATAACCTTTACATGAAGTTTGTCAAACTTATGCAAGGGTAGTTTGAGATGAGTAGTATGGGTGAGCTTAAGTACTTCTTGGGCCTCCAAGTAAGGAAGACTAAAGATGGATTGTCCATCTCACAATCTAAGCTCACCAGGGAGTTGATCAAAAAGTTTGGTATAGAGAATGCCTCCACCATGAAAACTCTCAAAGGGTCAACTATGCCTATAGACAAAGATGAGGCAGAGAAACATGTTGATGAAACTGTAACATCCCTCAAACAACTAGACCCCTAGGTCTTTGTTTTGTCATTACTAGGTCATGATAAAACCATCAGAAGCTCTAGATCAAGTGGGCAAGGCCCAAGGTGGAAATCACCTTGGTCTGCTTATAGCACATCCTCAATATCAGACCTAAGGTCTAACTATAGGGCTTTAACTTGACCCCATAACTCTACCATAACACCCTTAGCACCTTGGGTAGTCCATAGGGTCACCTGGGACCCATTAGAGTCAACCTAAGAGGCTAAGTAAACCCAAGTCAACCTTAGCCCTAAAAATGTCAAAGTGCCCTAACTAAGGGTCAAGTGACCCCCAAGATGCCCAACCAACCCTACCCAAGTACTTCTAGACCTTAGGGAAGGCCAATGGGTCACCAAGGACCCATTAGGGTCAACCCAAATGGTCATGTTGACTAATGTCAACTCTACACAAGGGTTAAGTCAAATGAGCCCAAATGGCCTAACCCAAGCTTAAACCCACTTCCCCCACCTACGCTTACCTATCCTTATTATTATTATGATTAGTGGGGTGCTAATAGGCTGGAGGAGAGGTAAGTTTCAGTTAGGATGGGCAGGAGAGAGAAAACTCCATTAATGGAGGAGAGAGAGAAAACATGGAGAAGGCCAGGGCAGCCAAGGGCCACCCATTAAGGCTGGATTCAGTTACTCTGAGGAAGGGGAGGAGTTTTCCAGCAGTTTCCTGGCTAGAGGGGTGGCTCAGTCCATCAATAGGTTGAAACCAAAATTTGACCTTTAATGGTCATTCATGGCTTTAGGAGTTACACCCTCTCCCATCCCAATTTGATCAACCTAAAAGCATCCCTGGACTCAGGGCTACCTTTTCCACACCTTACCTGAAGTAATAAGGCTACTTTGCTGTGCAGTTGCCGAACTCGGAAAATCTTCACCTTCGGCCATAGCGACTCGGAGATCAACCCACCTCCAGCCCACTAAGAAGGTCCTCCTCCTCTCCTTAATTACTCTATGGGTAGATCGTAGGGTTCTTTTAGAATGGGGATCGGGCTCAATTGAACCCAATCCAACCCTTCATTTTCCTGGTTTTTCGGGAAAATCTCGCACGTCGGGATCTCCGGAATCCGCCCCTCCGGTGGTCGTGTTGTCGCCCAGCGATGGCCACCACCTCGATGGAGGTGGTGGAGGCGGTGGCCGGCGAGGGAGGTGGCCGGGTGGCCGGCAGTGGCGGCTGGAAGATGCTCCAGGTCAGGTCAATCCTTACTGTCGGCTAGAGGAAGAAGAAGGCTAGCTGCCGCCCGATCTACTTCAAGATCTGTGCTAAATTGGATATATTAAATGTCAATTTTAGTATTTTTGTCACATAATTTGCTATTAATGTTTCTATTTATTAAAAATACCTAGAGGCTAAATCAAAAAAAGTGGTCAACATATAAATTGTAGCCCTTTGGGTGTACTTTATTTTAAAATTGATTTGAGTAAATTTAGACAACTATTTGATTAGGGCACCCATTTTGGTGGGGTCTATACCTTGGGCTAGATAGATATTGAAATGTGTGCCCCCACTTCATTCCTTGTCCAAATGACCTGAAATTTGGACAGGGAATCACCATAGTCTTTACCTAGGTTCTGTCCAAAAATGAAAATTTTTGGGGATAATTTTTCTATAGTTTTTGAAATTATTTAATTACCCTAAGGTAAATTAATTAAGGGACCAAATGACCTCCAAACTCTCCCAAATTTTGGTGAGTGGTCCTTGGGGTCATCATAAGGCTTGTATAAAATTTCATTTCATTTGGAGATTATTTGGATTGAATTTTTACAAACCCTAGCCTTGACATAATAAGGGTATTTAGGTCAAAAGTGCACTTTGAGGTTTGAGTGGTCAAATCACCTCAACAGAGGCTGAGATTTGGTCCACTGGTTTGGCATGACATATAATACCCCCATGTGGGTTAAGGTGTGGTTTGGGGTAGGATTGCTTTAGGTCCCAAGTTCAAACCCTATGTTAGGACTTGGGGGTTTGAGAAGGGCATGGGGTCAAATACCCTTGTATGGACTTGAAATTTGCTGGAGAGGACCTTATGGTAGCTAAGGTCCTCTGGTGAAAATACTAGTGGACTTAGAGATAGTTAAGCCTCTCAAAATCCTAACCCTAGTTTAGGTCACAAATTTTGTGATGGTATAATAGACTATTAAAACTCTGTGAAAAGTTGTAAAATTTAAGTAGTGTAATCATTGGGTTAGTATGAGTCTTTCGAAATTTTAATGTAAATTTTGGAGCAATTATTTTGGTACTTCCTTTGTTATGCAAGTGTTAGCCCTTAATTGATTATTTATTATTTTTGACCTCCCTGACCATAGGAAATTTGTGTAATTTGGGTATTAAGAGTTTTGGTTATTATCTTCACACATGAATTTTATTACAATTTGTAGATGCATATTTACAGTACTTACTTCACAAGCTCATAAAAATGGAAACTTGTTCAATAATTTATTCAGAGCTCATTATTTGTTGTAAAATTGTGAAACCTGATCAGTAGTGTTATTAGGACAATACTTTCATGAGGAAATTTATTCACAATTTTTTGATGTACAATTTCTATACTTACTTAATTAAAATATGAAAATGGAATATGTTTCAAAATAAAATTTAGAGTTCTTTATTTACTGGAAAAATTGGGAGACCTTGAATTTACAGTTACATAGATGCCTAGTATTTTTATTAATTTTGTGATGCATCTTGCATGACTAAAAAGGCTACTTCATGTTCAAAACTAGGGCATTTGGAGTACTTAGGAAATTAAATAAATTATCAGATAAATTAGGAAAATTATGAATTTCTTGATTTAGGCTAAACATGTCATGATAGATCCTCAATAATTATTATAGTGATATTGGATGATAATTTTGAGTACCTCTCATTGTATACATCATATAGCTTAGGATGGTCTGCGTTTAGTAAAATTGCAGAAATCATGATATGATGCAAAATGAAGCCAGAGAGTTGGGAGGTTGGTGTTTTGATCTGGTAAGTGAAATGAGTGCATCATTGGGAGTTGTGATGAGGAGTGGGAGGTTTGACTAGTGTTAAGAGGTGCTCGGGGTCGACGAAACATCGTCTTCCCCGTGGGGAGAGAGAAAGAGTCAAAATACACCAGGGTTAGATCTAGTATAACATTAAATGGATTGAAAGTTGGGTAAAAACCAATAATAATAAGTGCCTTGCGAAAGGGAGCTTTGGGCTTCAGCCCATCGTAGTTCCTAGTGCCCTTTGAGAGCCCTTCACGGGGTATGCCGGGGGCAGTCCTGGGCTAACCTAAACTGTGGGTAAAACTGAATTGCAAGAGTAACTAGCATAAATAAGGATTCAATTTCACTCACCTCGATGTCCTGGGATGTTAGGATGGGTCACTCGGGCTGTAGGCTTGGTGGATTTTGTGATGGGCAGGTTGGCCCGGCGAGCTTTGGCTCGGTTATTGATTGTGACGGACGGGATGGTCCGGGGAGCTTTGGCTCGGTAGCTGATACATAAGTTGCTTTTGCATAAAGTATAAGGTGGTGGTTCTTCATTGTTGGAGGGTCGATGCACCGATGCCAATACGTTGACTCGGCAAGTGTGGTTCAGTACTTCGCCATAAAAGTCTGGTGCGCCAGCCGGCAAGAGTACGCAGGAGCTCCACTTAGTACACCAGCGTTGAGGTGTACGATAGGTCTGACTGGTAGTGCAATTACCGATTTATAGGTGGGCGAGGCCCATCCCACTTCTTCCGTTTGCCACTACGGAGGTATCCTGGGAGGTTTGTCTCCAGAAAGGGGGAACTAAAGGTCTGTGTACACAGAGTCGAGTGGGTGAGTTGCTCTTGCATGTTCACATCATGGCATAATTGCATATCATAGCATAATCATTGCATATAACCCTGATACATATTGTATAAAGTGGTATTGGACGCTTTATACAATAGGCCCTGCAAAACGACCCTTTGGTTATAAGCTCGTGTGAGCATGCTTATAAGTTAAGGTTTTCATTCAGTAAATATATATATATGTTTGATAAAAAACCGACACCCTATCGTATAAATTTGTATGGGACTTTTTATACGATAGGAGCCTTGTAGAAGATCCCTTAGCTTATGTGTTTTCATATAAGTTAAGGTTACTTAACTCTTGCTCAGTCTTTCTTACTTTTATTATTGCCGCACATACTTATAGAACTGCTAGACTAGTTCCGCCGTCACCTGATACTTGTTATTATCCACCTTCATTTCCTCTCCTTTCCTCCTCCTCGCTCGGTGCCTAGGAGACATGGGGGAAGAGGAGGGGGATGATAGGACTTAGTCTTTTTGACTAACGGTTTTTGAACCACATCATTTTAGGGGTTCGTAGAGCCCAGTATAGAGGAGCAGCCCCGGAGGTCAGCACGCTTGGAGATGGGACAGTCTAGTACCGGAGTTCAAATAGTTGGGACTATGAGTCCCGATCGTTATTAGATGATTTGTTTTGCTTCCGCACTGAGTGATATGTAGTGAGGATATTTATGTATCGGGCATGAGCCCTATTTTCTGTACTTTATTATATCTGTGGACACTCCCTTCGTGGAGAATATTTACTATATATGTGATGTTTGTGGACTTGCCCTTTATTATTTTACTACTATTGTGATCGAATCGGCCGGCAGGATCGGCGTTTTGTAGTGGCGACCTCTCCGGGTGTGAAGGTGTCACCGCAAAATGGCGGTTCTGGGCCTAAGACCCTAGTGGTGTAAAAAGAAAAAAAAAATGGGGTCTTACAGAAACTTTGTATAGAGGGATAATTTGATCCCATCTATATCTTACTGCTAGTACGCCATACATCATGTATGCTACATGTGTTTGTGCTAGGTATCAGGCTAGCCCCAAAGAATCTCACTATTTTGCTGCAAAGAGGATTTTGAGGTATCTTAAGGGCACACAAAATCTTGGCCTAGTGTACCCTAGAAATAGGGATTTTGAACTAATAGGCTATTTAGATGTAGATTTTATAGACTGCAAAGAGGACAGAAAAAGCACTTCAGGAACCTGCCAGTTCTTGGGAGGAAGATTAGTGTCTTGGAGTAGTAAGAAGTAGACCAGTGTTGCAATCTCAACAGCTGAGTCTGAGTATTTCTCAGTAGGTAGCTGATGTGCATAATTATTGTGGATACAGCATCAGCTCCAGGACTATAACCTTCAGATAAGTAGAACCCTCATATTTTGTGATTCTACTAGTCCAA
Organism: Platanthera zijinensis; assembly: GCA_039513925.1. Lineage (NCBI taxonomy): Eukaryota > Viridiplantae > Streptophyta > Magnoliopsida > Asparagales > Orchidaceae > Platanthera > Platanthera zijinensis. Next base: position 77,373,975 of record CM077097.1, read on the forward strand.
TCTCAATTGCTAGGAATCCTGTCTCTCATAGCAGGACTAAGTATATTGAGATTAGGTATCATTTTATTAGGGAGCATGTGGAAAAAGAAGATAGCTGTCTTGAGTTTGTCCCCACATACAAACAAGTGGCTGGTATCTTTACTAAGCCACTAGATGAAGTCAAGTTCAACACCTTCTAGCTTGAGTTGGGAATGTTGAACTTCGCATAGCTTCAATTGCTCCATGTAATATTTCTGTTGCAGGACTCACCCTTCTTGCAGGTAGATAAGTCTCTAAAATGGTATCAAGACTATCACTTGACATTAAGACTCATAAGTGATATCAAATGGTATCAAGACTAAGATGGATTAAAGTGTTCAGTAAAGAGAAGATAACAGATGCTCCAAATGAGAGGGAGCAAAGCCAGTAGCTATAGTGGATCAAAGATCATCACAGCTAATCAGCAGGTTCTCAGGACTATACATAGTTTGAGGGGGAGATCAACCATAGTGGATGGATGTTGTTATACAGTCACTGTTGCTGCTATAAAGACATGTTGTTGTAGGACAAGAGGAAAAGCCAGCACCCCCTTACTATAGCTGCATTCTGCAGAAGATTTAAGTGGTATAGGAGTGGCATTGGCTCAAGTGGAACAAGGTTAGCAGCTAGCTCAAGTGGCTGTAGTGATGTGTTGTATCAGTGTATCAACGCAAAAGGTATGACTCCTAATCAAGTAGTTTGATCACTCAGATAATTTTTCTTCAGTGGTATCAACACAGGATTTTGGCTAGGATAGAGAGATAAATTCTCTGGTGCATGATTCCCTCACCTCCCTCATTAGGAAATTATTTTTGAAGAGGCCAGAAAGGGGGAGAGGTAGGCAATACTCTAAACCCTAAAGGGGGAGGAGTACAGTAGTACTCGCCAGAAAAGGGGAGATGGTTGACAATACATGCCTAATAGGAGATGTACTGAGGAGTGCATATTACTTGGAAACATTCAAGTAATATGAATAGAGCAATGTTGAGCCATTGCATGTTATGTTTCCACCCATAAATGGTTTGAGAAAAGTCAACCACTTAAGTGTTAAGTAGTGATGAGAGTTGTAAGCTCCCTTGAATTTTCAAGTGGTATGAGAAAGCTTACAGCTACTTCTAAATTTATTTGTTGTATGAGAAAATGCTTCTTAGTATTGCAAGATGTTTTTCCTTCTTCAAATAGGGGGAGATTGTTGGGAATATTTCCCTCAATGTTCCCTAGATTTGATTTGAAGATGCATCACCATCAACCTAAGACCATAGTTGTGTTTGATGTTTTTCAAGTTCACCATATGCAGGATGTTCCTTGGAACAAGTTTAAACATGTTTGATAGTTTAACTTTCAAGACAACCTAAACACCTAGAGGGGGGGTGAATAGGTTCTACTTGTTTATAAAGACTTCTAGGCAGAATTCAATTAATGGCTAACACAATAATCACAGCAATCACAGAAAATAAAACATCACAGATTGCACAATGTTTTATAGTGGTTCCCCAAGGTCTGGGTACATCCACTTTCCCCCTTCACCTATCTAGCAGTATGCTAGATTCGGCCAAACTTCCACTAATCTCAGATCAACAGATCCTACAACTCAGAACCCAACTGGTTCCTACAACTCAGGCACAATAGCCCTACCTCAGCCTTGCCCCAAGGCCTACAACTCAGAGAAGACCCTTCTCCTACACTCAGGCACACAGCCCTACCACTCAGAGTACAACACTCCTAAACTCAGCCTTTATAACATAGGCTTACAACTCAGATCTGTGTAAACAGATCCTACAGAAATATAGAAAAGATTATTTAACTGTCTTGCCTAAATTGAGAGAGAGAAGGCCAAGACAATTCTTGATCAGCTGATGAAATCAACTGTATCTGAGCTTTCTTCAAAGCTTCTTGAATATGAACTTAGCTGAGTTGATTTCCAAACAGCTTCTTGAGAATCCACTGGTGGTTTCTTTCTTCTTCTTCAAATTCTGGCTTGATCTCTCTCTATCCAGCACTTTGAATGATTCTTCTGAATTCTGATTAGAACTCTTCTTTGATCTATCCTTAGATAGTCTTCTTAGATCTTCCGGAGAAGATCTTCTTAAGTGCCTAGCACTTTCTTGAAATGAATTGGATTGTAATCCTTCTCTACTTTTTGATTCTCAACAATGTATTTCAAAAGGTTTTTTTTTTCTCCTTCTGAATCTGTCTATTTATAGACTTCCTTCATGGTAACCGGCTGATCCGCTTTCTAACCGTTTCCTGACAAGTCTGACAGCTTCAGTTAACTGGTGGCAACCCACAGCTGTCAAGTCTTCAAACAAGTCCTGTGCCTTAGTCTTGAACCACAAGTTGTCGAGACAGTCTGTCAGAAAGTGTCGAGACCATCTGTCTATCTGTGTCGACACAATTGACTTTGGTGTCGACACAGTCTTCTGTGATGTCGACTAAGTTGCCTTTGAGTCGACACAGCTTCTTCTGAAAATAACTTGTTCTTGACCCTTCAGTGTGTCGACACAATCTTCTTTTAACTCTGCTGTAATGTGTCGACATAATCACAATGTGTCGACACATTCTGCTGGTGTAGACAAACTTGAGGTCGACTATATTCTTCTGTGTCGACACATACTGCTGGTGTCGACAAACTTGAGGTCGACTATATCCTTTTGTGTCGACACATTTTCCCAATGTTGAGGTCGACGCTTTTCTTCTGTGTCGACACAAATTCCCAGTGTTGTGTCGACTTACTTCTTCTGTGTCGACACACTTTCCCAGTATCATTGTAGACTAACTGCTATGTGTCGACATACTTCCTCTGTGTCGACACTTTTTCCCAGTGTAGTTGTAGACTAACTGCTATGTGTCGACACTGCTTCCTCTGTGTCGACACTTTTTCCCAGTGTAGTTGTAGACTAACTGATATGTGTCGACACTGCTTCCTCTGTGTCGACACTTTTTCCCAGTGTAGTTGTAAACTAACTGATATGTGTCGACACTGCTTCCCAGTGTTGATGTCGACTAATTTCTTCTATGTGTCGACACATCCTTCTCTGTGTCGACACTTGGACTTAGAATTTTTCCTGCATACTTTATCAATTCTTCACCTGCACATGTCAACTAAAAAACAACATCAAATACACCTTGATGTATATCATTGAGCTAGGTTGGGCTTCTTCAAATCAGGTACACATTTTCCAATGTACCCAACAATCTCCCCCTATTTGGAGAAGTCATAACCCTTATAGCCAATGATATACACCATTTATAAACAGTACTAAATTGATGATATGTGACATAACAGGAATACTTAATATAAACAAAACATAAAAAAAAAATCCATCACAGAATGAACATTATAATATGCCAATCAACATTTTGTTTATAACTGGGTAATGTTTGATTACATTGTTTTACATTTAATGATCACATCACAACATTACAAAAACACTATGAAGGAACTAAAAACATAATCAGGATTGATCAGGCTCTCTTATAATAATCCCTTTGCCAGATTGAATTGTAGCTGTCACAGGAGCTTCTGATTCTTTAGCTATCTTCTTTCCTTTTTAATCAGCTTTCTTCTGAGCTTCTTCCTTGATCCTTTGCCTTTCAAAATAGTGAAAAGGCTTTGGGAAGTACTTGCTTGGCTCCTTAGCATCTGGTTGCATTCTTCCCAGCTTAGCTTTCCTTCTGAATTGTACTATAGCTTTTTGTCTTGCCTCATACTTTTGCCATTCTATCTCATTGTACCACTTCCCTCTCTCATGAACTTTGTCTTGTACAGCTTTCCATGCAGTGAGTATTATGTTCCTTGAAGTAGGACTCCACTGCTCATAATCTGGCTTGAGTGCAGCCTGCTCTCTGAATCTCTTCTTTGCTAATAGAGCATCTTGCTGTTCTTTCAGAGTAGCCTCTGGCTTATCAACCTTCCCAATGACAATATTAGTAACCTCCTTTGGAGGACTATACATGCCTTGAACCTGCTGATCAATCATGTCAAAATCTGGAGGGGGGTAAATGACTTGGGCAATCTCAGGTTGATTGCCTTCAAGTAGATTTGTTTGTATTCCTGACTCAGCCACCATAGCATCATCACACAATGGGGGATATCCCAATGTGGCTCGGATACTATTGGTCACCCATTTGGAGTGCTCTGAGCCTGCATGAATTAGCATCCTCTCCCCCTTTATGGCTTCTCTAGATACATGATCTCTTAGATCTTCCTTTTGAAATCTTATTTGGCCATCCAAATAATTCACACCCTCTTTAAAAAATGGTTTTAACTTTTGAAGCTTTTCAGATATTTCTTTTTGAGAGGTTGTGATGGCAGTCTTAACAGAAGCAATGGCAGCTTGAAAATTCTTATCAAATTCTTCCCTTTCTTTGGCTCTATCTGCAGGCAGACCTGGAACAATCTTCTTTACCTCCTCAATGATCTCATTATGAGATTCAGTTAAATTATCATTCATTCTTAGCTGGTTTTCCAAAACATAGCTTTGCTTCAAAGCAATGTCATCCACCTTTGTAGTAATAGCCTCCTGTTGTTGAGCTAGATAAACCACAGCATTGCCACCCTTGTGGAAGCAATCTGTCATTTCCTTTTTATGCATGTTGACTTGAAACTGGATGGACTTTATATCCTGAGCTAAGTCAAACTGAAGTGACTTGCTATTTTCATCAACATACTTTTCCAGTGTCATCCTTTGTTCATCCAATTTTACCTGTAGATCTACCATAAATTTGTTATAATCAAAGGCTGGAGATACTTGCGGAGGTGTTGTTTGTAAAGCCTGCTTATAATTCTTGCTTCTTCTCTTAAAGACAACAAGTTTTCTTTTCTTTGCCATCCTGGCTCCTTCAGTGTCAGTTTCAGATGAAGTATCTAAATGAATTCTTTCTTGAGGAGGATGAATTGTATCTGTTCCAGTGACCTGTTGCTCAGCTTCAACAGCCACTGGCTCCCCCTCAACTTGTGCCTCAACTTCAGCTTCCTGATCAATGTCCATACCTATGGACTTCTCAATCTCTGGTTCTCCTCCTACTTTATCTGTAATAGTATCAGCATCAGGGAATAACTCCTCCAGAGTAAATTCCTGTTGAGCTGTAACTTCTGCAGCAGTTAAATCTTGAGATAAGTTTAACTGTGCTTCCTCTTGCACTTGTACTTCAGTATTTGTAGTATCTAGAGGAGGAGTGGACACTAGCTCCCCCTGAACCTGTGCATTAATTAGAATATGAGCAAAGTCTTTTATAGTAAAATACATTAGCTACCCCTACACATGTACCTGATCAGGTGCAAATACATTTTGAGCAGGAGTGGAAACTGGCTCCCCCTGCATTTGTGCAGGTGTTGACACTTGCTGGACTATAGTTGAGTCTGGTTGATCTTCAACCTGTGTCCTGAGTGGATCTTCTTGTAGTTGTTCAGGTTCTTGGTTTTGAGTAGGGGATTTCACAGGGGTGTCTGGCCTGTTCTCTTCAGGCACATCCTTGGACAGCACCCTATCCCACCTAGAGAACAGTCTCATATCCATCCTTCTCATATGATTGATCTTAGTCCCTGGCAGTTGCTGCATCACTTCAGGGATCACTCCATTGAGATATAAGCTCATGATTCTAGCCATGTTGGGCTTCTTGATTCCTTCTTTGATCTTGTCAAAGAGTACTCCTGACCAATCAGTAGGAATTGTAAAAACAATCCTGGTCATAAGGCTGAACATATAGGCAGAAATCCTATCATGTCCACCTGTCTTGCAGAGGATTACTTTCCCAACAACTTCAGACAAGAATTTCCCTTGTTGATTCATACCCTTCCTGTTGAATGCAGCTCCAATCTTCATACTTGAGTCCAGTCCACACCATTGAAGGGCTTCCCTTGTCTTAGAACTAGGAACTTCCTCTGCATTCTCAACTACTTGTAATTGAAAGATCTTTTTCAAAGTTCTTGGAGTAATCTTCACCTTAGTCCCTTGAACATTGGACTTAATCTTGAGGCCTGTTGAGTGGACTGATGCAGAGATAAAGAACTCGTGCACCTCCTTCTTCCAGATTTTTGTTGGCTCTGAGATTAGAAATTCTAACCCTGACTCGGAGAGGAGGGTGATAACTCCTTGAACATCTGGCGGCGCATCTGCAAAGGCCTGGCGCACCAACTCATACCCCTCATTGACGTTGTCTTCCATCCTTGGTGCCATCGATTCTTCGAGAAAGCTTGAGAGAAGAGAGAAAGATAGACTGTCGACACAGGGTTTTAGTCTCGAAAACCTTGGAAGCGTGTCGACAGAAAGCGTTTTTCACCTATTTATACCTTCTGTTGAAAGAAGGTCAAAAGGCGCCAAACACAGACTAAATGTGTCGACACAGACGGAATGTGTCGACACAAACTTCTATTGTCTCGACATTACTTCAGCTTACTATGTGTCGACACCAATTTGTGGTTATGTCGACACGTTGGATGCATAATAGATAGACAGAAATTCTGTGTCGACTCTAAGGATAAGTGTCGACACATATTCTGTAAGTGTCGACACCATTATCCTGGTTGAGTCGACATTACATTTCTGGTTAAGTCGACAATATAACTCTTAAGTGTCGACACATATTCTCTGTGTCGACACAATATTTCTGACTTGTCGACATTATTTCTCTGAGTCGACACATAATTACTGAATGTGTCGACACATTCTTACTTAGCCAATTTCTGTTGGTTCAACACCACTTGTAAGTGTTACTTCAATGTGTCCTTTTTAACACTTGATTATGTTGTTATTACTTTTACTTACTTACATACCACTTTAATTGCATTGTTAATGATTTTGTTAATACATTAATCAATGGTTAACATACCTAATTCAATTTTGAATTTATTGAATTTGGTTTCATCTAAAGTCTTAGTAAATACATCTGCTATTTGATAATCTGTTTTTACAAATTCCAATGAGATGTCTCCTTTTTCTACATGTTCTCTAAGAAAATGGTATTTGATTTCTATATGCTTAGTTCTACTATGAGAAACTAGATTATTAGCAATAGAAATAGTACTCTTAGAATCACATAAAAGGGGTGTTCTACTTACCTGAATACCATAATCCTTAAGCTGATACTGCATCCATAATAGTTGTGCATAGCAGCTTCCAGCAGCAACATACTCTGACTCAGCTGTGGAAATTGCCACACTGGTCTGCTTCTTACTACTCCATGATATTAGTCTTCCTCCCAGGAATTGACAAGTACCTGTAGTACTTTTCCTGTCCTCTCTACATCCTGCAAAATCTGCATCTGAATAGCCTGTTAGTAGAAAATCTCTATTCCTAGGGTACCAAAGACCTAGATTAGGAGTGCCCTTTAGATATCTCAGAATCCTTTTGACTGCAGTATAATGAGATTCTTTAGGGCAGGCTTGGTACCTAGCACAGACACATGTTGCATACATAATGTCTGGTCTACTAGCAGTAAGATATAGTAGAGACCCAACTATTCCTCTATACAATGACTCATCAACAGGTTTTTCTGCCTCATCTTTGCATATAGGGATACTTGTTCCCATAGGAGTTCTCATGGTGGAGGATGACTCCATACCATATTTCTTAATTAATTCTTTGGTGAACTTAGACTGGGATATGGATAATCCATCATCAGTCTGTCTTACTTGGAGTCCCAAGAAGAACTTAAGTTCTCCCATACTGCTCATCTCAAACTTCCCTTGCATAAGTTTGGCAAACTTTTTACAAAGGTTGTTTTCAATAGATCCAAAGATTATGTCATCAACATAAATCTGAACTAAGATGATCTTACCTTTTGATTCCCTAAGGAATGGAGTTTTGTCTATCTTTCCTCTTGAGAATTTATTCTCAATGAGGAAGGTAGACAGGGTTTCATACCAAGCCCTTGGAGCTTGTTTTAACCCATACAAAGCTTTCCTAAGCTTATACACAGAATCAGGTTTAAGAGGATCTACAAAACCTAATGGCTGCTCTACATATACTTCTTCTTTAAGGTCACCATTCAGAAATGCTGACTTCACATCCATCTGGTATACTTTGAAGTCTTGGTAGGCTGCATAGGCAAGGAACATTCTGATAGCCTCCAGCCTTGCTACTGGAGCAAAGGTTTGATCAAAGTCAATCCCTTCTTCCTGCCTGTATCCTTTTGCAACTAACCTTGCTTTATTCTTCACTATTATCCCACTTTCATCTAGCTTGTTCCTATAGATCCACTTGGTGCCAATTATGTTGTGGCCTCTTGGTTTAGGAACAAGCTCCCAGACTTTGCACCTTCTGAATTGATTCAGCTCCTCTTGCATAGCATCAATCCAGTGCTGGTCTTGGATAGCTTCTTCAAACTTCTTAGGTTCCATTTGAGACAAGAAACTTGAATGCAAAACTGTGCTTTGATTTCTGCTTCTAGTTTGCACTCCTTGTCTTGGATCACCAATTATCTGATCAGCAGGATGATCTCTTAGATATCTTATAGCTGGAGGAAGATTCCCTTCAGGTTGAGCATCTCCAGCTTCTTCATTCTGCTGAACCTCTTGGTTTTCATCAGCTTCCATTATCTCTTGTACTCCCCCTGGACAACAGCCTTCATTTTCCAAAGCTCCATCTTCCTTTGAAGCTTCAGCAATGGAGAGCTTGTCCAACCTCTTGCTTATACCTGTTGAGTCATTTGATCTACAAGATAACTCACAATTGATTAATCTTGTTTCATCAAATACAACATGCACAGATTCTTCAACAACTTGAGTAGTTAAGTTGAAGACTCTATAGGCCTTACTATTTGTGCTGTACCCAACAAATATCCCATCCTGGGATTTGGCAGCAAACTTAGTCAAATATGACTTGCCATTGTTAAGTATATAGCACTTGCAACCAAAGATCCTAAAATAGGATAGATTTGGTTTTCTGCCTTTCACAATCTCATAGGGAGTCTTTCTGTGGCTTTTGGTGATAGAAGCCCTATTGATGACATGACAAGCAGTGTTAATTGCCTCAGCCCAAAAATATTCTGGGAGAGAGGTGTCACTCAATAGAGTTCTACCAGCTTCAATTAATGTTCTATTCTTTCTTTCAGCAATTCCATTTTGCTGAGGTGTTCTAGGTGAGGAGAACTCTTGAAAAATCCCAAAGTCTTTACACAAGTTTGTTATGCTTTCAGATTGAAACTCAGTACCATGGTCACTTCTGATTTTGACCACTGTACTATTCAGTTCATTCTGAATTTACTTTACAAAATTAAGTAATACACTTGGGGTTTCAGATTTTTTGTCTCAGAAAGAACACCCATGTAAATCTAGAATAGTCATCTACAACCACAAAAGTGTAGACCTTCCTACCTAGACTATGAACTGGCATAGGACCAAAAAGATCCATATGCAAGAGGTATAAGTACCTCACAGAATCCTTGTTTTCAAGGCTTTGAAAGGAGGATTTTGTCTGCTTTCCCTTTTGACAAGCTGAGCATATCCCTTCCTTTATACACTTAATTTGAGGTCCATTCCTCACTAGCTCTTTGCTAAAGAGTTGGCCAATTGTCTTGTAGTTTAGATGAGCCAATCTCTTGTGCCACTTAACACAATGAGAAGCATTGTCATCAGCTATAAGACAGATGGGAGAAGCCTTATTCTCACATTCAAAATTAAGACAGTATACATTTCTCTTTCTATACCCAGTCAATATGATCTTTTGATTACATGACCTCTTGATATGACATCCATCTTTAACAAATGAAATGTCATATCCTAAATCACTTAGCTGGCTTATGCTTATTAGATTATGTTTCAAACCTTTTACATAAGGCACTTGAGTGATAGTAATTAGGTTAGAAGAAATGTTACCAAACCCTTTGATGACTCCACTTTCAGATCCACCAAAGATCACTTTAGGTCCATCTTTGACAGATGAATACTCCTTCAGCAGCCCCTTTGTTCCAGTCATGTGCCTGGAACAACCACTATCCAAGTACCATATAGGGGCATGGTTACTTGGATTCACCTGCAATACAAAATTACTTACCCTTAGAACCCAAGTAAGTCTTGGGTCCTTGGTTCAGGTTAGCATTAATAAAGCTATCATAACCTCTTCTAACAGGTTGACTCTTATTCTTTATAACACTTGTGTTATACCAGCAGTCTAATGCAAAATGGCCTCTCTTGCCACAGCACCAACATTCAAACTTATTGTATCTAGATCTAGATACAACTTTGTCAGAAGAATTTCTGTTCATTGCTGGTGCTGTTGCAACTTCACCTACTGATTTCTTAAAACCATTTGGTTTATGACCATAGGTAGGCCTGCTTGCATTTACACCCTTGTTCTTCAGAACATTAGTCTTAATATGACCTTGAATGTCTTCATGATCATATTTGTTAGAAGGCACTTTCACCTTACTAAACTTTATGGGGACTGAAAGGTTTAGTGGCTGAACAGGAGCTTTGCCTTTCCTCTTGAATCTGCCAGCCCTGGAGTTACCTTTAAATCCTAATCCAGCCTTACCCTTTTGAGTGACAAATTCATCTATCAAGGGTAAGACAGATTTTGGCTTAGAGTAACTAGCCACTAAATCCCTTTCAATTTTAAGTCTGGCTTCCAGACTCTTCACTTGATCATTAGTATAATTAATTGTGCCCATCTGAATAATAGTTATATTCTTCAGCTTGGCAATTTCATTTAATTTTTGATCAAGGACTTTTTCTAACTCAGTTGTTGCAACCCTTAGTTCAGCAATTTCCTGAGCCTGAGTTTTAACCAGGTTCTTGCTTTTCTTAAGGGCCTGCAACAAGTCCCCATACTTGTCTATCAATTGATAGACATCTCCTTCAGATTCAGATGCATCTTCATCACTTGATGCAGATGTAGCTGATTCTTCACTTGTACTACAAACAGATGTACTAGAAGGACACTTTACCTCATTAGGACCAGACTGATTCTGGCATATGTCCTCTTCTGATCTTGTCATCAACCCCATGCATTGATGTTCATTGATGGAGTCTAGCAACTGCATAAACTCCTCTTCCTCAGATGCAGCATATAGTCCAATATATGCTTCAGCTTCAGATCCTGATTCTGAAGTTGACTGGTCTGACAGACTCTTATCTTTCTTTGCTACAAAGGATTTCTCCTTCTTGCCTTTCTGATAAGTCTTCTTCTTTTCTGAAGATTCCTTTCTCTTGTCAGGACAATCAGCCACTACATGTCCAGGCTTATTGCAACAATAGCAGACAATCTTTGAAGTAGTGGCTCTACTGGGCTTTGATCTGCTCTTCTCATTCCTTGATGACCTTTTCTTCTTATAATAGTCATCAACTTGCTGTGATGAGGAAGGCCTAGACTTCCACTGCTTCTTCTTCAAGAACCTCTGGAATTGTCTTGTGAATGCAGCAAAATCTGTATCTGAATCACAGCTTTCAGAATCCTTGTTTGAACTTTCAGAACTATCTTCTGTAATTTCCTTAGGAGGAGATGGTGATATCCTCCTATTCTTTCTAGTGGCTTCAGCATTGAATGCCACAGTCTTTTCTCTAAGCTCTCCTTTTGAGTTTCTTTCCTCCTCCTTCCTCACCATTAGTTGCATTTCATAGGATAGCAACTTTCCAAACAGGGTTGGAGGAGATATCTCTGCCAATTTAGCCACTTCTCTTATGGCACAGATCTTTGTATCCCAATCCTTTGATAAGGATCTTAAGAATTTGTCATTCAGTTCATAGGTACTGAAGACTCTTCCATAGGATATTAGCTCATTCACAATTCTATAGAATTTCTTATAGCACTCAATTATGCTATCAGATTTATCTTGTCTAAAGCTTTCATACTCCTGATTTAGCATAGACTTCCTGTCCAGCCTTACTTCTTCAGATCCCTCCATGTAGACAATCAATGTATCCCACATCTCCTTGGAGGTCTTGCAGTGAATCAGATTCTGAAATGTTGAATCATCTATGGCACTCACAATGATGTTCTGTGCCCTTTTGTCCATGGTTGCCAAGATGATTTCATCCTTGGTCATTTCTGAATAACTCTTTGGAGTTTGGATATTTGCATCAAGAACTGATACCTTCATTGGAATGAAGGGGCCTTCCTGTACTGTGATGTAAATTCTTGGGTCAGATGCTTCCATAAATAGTCTGACTCTTTCTTTCCAGATCCCAAAGATTTCCTTCCTGCATATGGGTAATTTCATAGACCCTAGCTCCTTATGATTTTCTCCAGAACCCATCTTCTTGAATCATGAATCTGCCTTTCAGATCTACCTCAGACTGTTAAGTCCTTTTTGAGGAACCTCCCTCTGATACCACTTGATAGTTTAACTTTCAAGACAACCTAAACACCTAGAGGGGGGGTGAATAGGTTCTACTTGTTTATAAAGACTTCTAGGCAGAATTCAATTAATGGCTAACACAATAATCACAGCAATCACAGAAAATAAAACATCACAGATTGCACAATGTTTTATAGTGGTTCCCCAAGGTCTGGGTACATCCACTTTCCCCCTTCACCTATCTAGCAGTATGCTAGATTCGGCCAAACTTCCACTAATCTCAGATCAACAGATCCTACAACTCAGAACCCAACTGGTTCCTACAACTCAGGCACAACAGCCCTACCTCAGCCTTGCCCCAAGGCCTACAACTCAGAGAATACCCTTCTCCTACACTCAGGCACACAGCCCTACCACTCAGAGTACAACACTCCTACACTCAGCCTTTATAACATAGGCTTACAACTCAGATCTGTGTAAACAGATCCTACAGAAATATAGAAAAGATTATTTAACTGTCTTGCCTAAATTGAGAGAGAGAAGGCCAAGACAATTCTTGATCAGCTGATGAAATCAACTGTATCTGAGCTTTCTTCAAAGCTTCTTGAATATGAACTTAGCTGAGTTGATTTCCAAACAGCTTCTTGAGAATCCACTGGTGGTTTTTTTCTTCTTCTTCAAATTCTGGCTTGATCTCTCTCTATCCAGCACTTTGAATGATTCTTCTGAATTCTGATTAGAACTCTTCTTTGATCTATCATTAGATAGTCTTCTTAGATCTTCCGGAGAAGATCTTCTTAAGTGCCTAGCACTTTCTTGAAATGAATTGGATTGTAATCCTTCTCTACTTTTTGATTCTCAACAATGTATTTCAAAAGGTTTTTTTTTTCTCCTTCTGAATCTGTCTATTTATAGACTTCCTTCATGGTAACCGGCTGATCCGCTTTCTAACCATTTTCTGACAAGTCTGACAGCTTCAGTTAACTGGTGGCAACCCACAGCTGTCAAGTCTTCAAATAAGTCCTGTGCCTTAGTCTTGAACCACAAGTTGTCGAGACAGTCTGTCAGAAAGTGTCGAGACCATCTGTCTATCTGTGTCGACACAATTGACTTTGGTGTCGACACAGTCTTCAGTGATGTCGACTAAGTTGCCTTTGAGTCGACACAGCTTCTTCTGAAAATAACTTGTTCTTGACCCTTCAGTGTGTCGACACAATCTTCTTTTAACTCTGCTGTAATGTGTCGACATAATCACAATGTGTCGACACATTCTGCTGGTGTAGACAAACTTGAGGTCGACTATATTCTTCTGTGTCGACACATACTGCTGGTGTCGACAAACTTGAGGTCGACTATATCCTTTTGTGTCGACACATTTTCCCAATGTTAAGGTCGACGCTTTTCTTCTGTGTCGACACAAATTCCCAGTGTTGTGTCGACTTACTTCTTCTGTGTCGACACACTTTCCCAGTATCATTGTAGACTAACTGCTATGTGTCGACATACTTCCTCTGTGTCGACACTTTTTCCCAGTGTAGTTGTAGACTAACTGCTATGTGTCGACACTGCTTCCTCTGTGTCGACACTTTTTCCCAGTGTAGTTATAGACTAACTGATATGTGTCGACACTGCTTCCTCTGTGTCGACACTTTTTCCCAGTGTAGTTGTAGACTAACTGATATGTGTCGACACTGCTTCCCAGTGTTGATGTCGACTAATTTCTTCTATGTGTCGACACATCCTTCTCTGTGTCGACACTTGGACTTAGAATTTTTCCTGCATACTTTATCAATTCTTCACCTGCACATGTCAACTCAAAAACAACATCAAATACACCTTGATGTATATCATTGAGCTAGGTTGGGCTTCTTCAAATCAGGTACACATTTTCCAATGTACCCAACAATGTTGTCTAAGTATTTGTGACTAGTGGTCACAAGATAGAAAGGTGGAGAGACAGAAATCTATCTAAGTCCACAGGCATTGAGTGAAGTCTGTTCACTCAATGCCAGATTCTAAGGAAGGATGCTGGAAAGACTGAAAATTATCTAAGTTCACAGGCGTTAAGTGAAGCCAGTTCACTCAATGCCAGATGCCAAAAAGCGCTGAGTAAGGTGTGGACAGTCAAATCCCAGCAGTTTGCAAAGCACTTCTGCGTCTAAGTCAAGAGACGTTGAGTGAAGGCAGTTCACTCAACGTCATATAACAAGAGGTGTCGAGTAAATTTGATTCTGTCAAAACCTCGACATTGGCAAGTAGAAAAAATGACTATGTTCAGAAGCATCGATTGAAGAAAGCTCACTCGATGCCTAGAGAAAGAAGCGTTGAGACAAGCTCAAACACTTAAATATTTTGTCAAGAATTCGTGCTAAGTCCAGAATCGTTGAGTGAGGACAGCTCACTCAATACCAAAGAAGAAGGCATCGACAGAGCCACGATTAGTCAAAGCCCAAGGAAAGATAGACAGAAAAATCTATCTAAGTCCAGATGCGTTGAGTGAGGGTAGCTCACTCAATGCAAGCTCATCAAAAAGATTGGCTAAGTATTAAGCGTTTAGTGAAGCCAGTTCACTAAACGCCTCATCAAAAAGACATACTAAGGCAAAAGTGTTGAGTGATGAAGGCTCACTTAACACATTCATAAAGATAGTTGCGTCTAAGTACACAAGTGTTGAGTGAATCCAGTTCACTCAATGCCTCAGCATGAAGGCAGACAGTCAGAGATACAACTAAGTTTAAGGGCATTGAGTGATGAAGGCACACTCAACGCACTCAACGCTTAGCAGCGTAGAAGAAATTGGCTAAGTCTAGAAGCATTGAGTGATGAAGATTCACTAAATGCAGTCAATGCCTAGCAGTGCAGAAGTTGGCTAAGTTAAGTTGGCATTGAGTGATGAAGGTTCACTCAACGCACTCAACGCCTACTAGTGCAGAAGAAATTGGCTAACTCCAGATTCGTTGAGTGAAGTCAGTTCACTCAACGTACTCAACGCCTGACTGTGAAGAAGAAAATGGCTAAGTCCAGATTCGTTGAGTGAAACCAGTTCACTCAATGCACTCAATGCCTAGCAGTGCAGAAGAAGTTGGTTAAGTACAGAAGTGTTGAGTGAAGGTCATTCACTCAACGCACTCAACGCTTGGGATGAAACTAAGAAAATGGATAAGTCCACTGATGAGTAAAATTCACGCTAGCGCGCGATTCTAAATCGATATGGCAAGTGTACCAATCATTCTAGAGTATAGGATCAAGTGTCGTATTAGACTTGGGGCCTGTTGACTACTCCTACTCACGCAAATTAATATGATTTTATCGAAATATAAATTGACAGTTAATTAAACTAAAGAAGAAAAATGAAATAAAAGTTAGCACTTAATAAAGACTCCCTTTGAAATAAAATAATCTTTTCATGAAGCAAAACTTCTAAATTACCTACTTCGACTGTGGAGATTCCCAAATTACAAAAGTGCCTATCTCGAGAATACGCTCTCGACTAAACTTAAGTTGATCGATTAAGACCTCTCGGCCAATCGAAACCCCTAAGCTTACTTTATGTGGTGAACCCCACTATTGGATTGAATCCAATCCAGAAGATTCATGCCTTCCTCTCTCGAGGAGTGCATGCAAATCCTTCTACCTTTGAGTGATTTACTCATATCCACCACCTCTTGGTAAATATAAGATACGGATCTAAAATCAAAATCAAAGATAAATCAAAGAGATAAATAAAGAGAGTTTGAAAAAGAAATTTATTTAATTTCAAAGTTCATCATGATGAGGTGCTAATTAAAATTAGCTACTTGGCATGATGAAGGAATTTCATAAAAAGAAGGACAAGAACATGATTACTAAAGAGAGAGTACTTGAAATAAAAATAACAAAAGCTAAACTTTACTATGAAGTGGAAAAGTACATAAAGAAATGCATGAAAATAGGAAACTAAACTACTAAATCTAACTCCTTAGATGTCTCCTCAGCTCTTGGCTCAATCTGGTATTTATAGGAATTTTTCTGGAGAATCGCGTCCCTCGGCCACGCTCGTGACTAAGGGGCATGTAAGGTGCGGAACCATCCTCTTGAAAGCCCGGGAACGTAGGAGAAAAATAGCCAAAATTCGGCATTTGTTGGGTCACGCCCCTTGGCCACGTGTGTGACCTAGGGCATGTCAGTACTGTTACTAGAAATGGCGTGAACTCGAAATGATGGGAATTAATCTGTCGTTGGTTAAGAGGTCACGTCCATGACCTAGGGCATGTAAGCTGAAAACTGACTGGATATGAAACTGGCATCATAAAGCGCGACATGCCTAAATGTCAAGCCTATGAGTCACGCCCGTGACCCAAAGGTCACGCCCGTGACTTGAGGTTCTGGATGGGTCACGCCTGCTTGTCATGCCCGTGACTTGAGGTTCACGCCCGTGACCGGGACGTGTAAAATGTGATTTTTCTAGATTTCTTCAGTTTCTTCTCATGATTAGTCCTGCAAGCTCCAAAAATTCTATTACCAGCCTAGATTAACCTGATATAAGAAAAGAAAGTAATTAATAACAATATTCATAAAAATTAAATAAAATATAACTATTTATTAGATAAAAATTATATAAAAATAACTATAAATATTAACTTATCAAATACCCTCATACTTAAGCTTTTGCTATTCCAGAGCAAAACTATGAGAAATATTTATATGAAATTAATATAATTTTTTAATTAAACTAAAAATTTATTAAATCAAAAGAAAGTTAAAAATAAAATTTAGGGATTCAAATATTATGTCCTTAAATATGAAATTAAAATGTGAAGAGGGAAATATTTAGCAAAATTTTCTCAAATAAATTAATTAGATTTCAAAATTAAGTAGTTAGTAAACAAAATTAGATTAAAAATTATTAACGCTTTTACTAAAAAGAAACTTAAAGGAAAATTCAAACTACTATTTATGCTCTCTTAGTATTTTAATTTACGTCTAAAGCAAATAAATTGGCTATTAGGTTTTAGGAAAGCAAGAAAATTGAAGAGGTTTTTGATTCGAGGTGATGGATTGTTTCCTCTCACCCCACAAAATATTCTTTTTTTCTTATTTGCATATGTTTACCAAAAAATGATGAATTTTATCCTCTCATTTTCCATGACTTATGAACAAATATTTTTTTCTCTCTTCAAATAAAAACAAAATTGGTTAGGAGTAATGAATTTTATTCTCTTACTTCATCTTTTATTTTGGGTTGCATATGTGTATCAAGGAATGATTGATTCCCATGACATATGATCTAACCAAAAAGAAAAAATCGCATATGTGTATCAGAGGATAATGAAATTTATCTTCTTATCCCCGTGACATATGATCTAACAAGAAAAATTTAAAATAAGGGAAAGGCTAAACAAATTTTTAGATTAAATTAAAATAATTAGAGAGCAACTACAGTAAATTAAAATTTCCTAAGAATTTTAAAGCATAAGTTGTTATAATTGCAATATAAAAATTATTGAACTAAGTACTACAAAATTGATACTAATTAGAATTAGAGAGAAAAAGAGCTAAATAGTTATCATAAACAAATTTAATTCATAAGATATTTCTCAAAATTAAATTTAACTAACAATGATGAAATAAAAGATTAGAGAATCAAAAATTATAAAATTCTTATAAATAAACTCAAAATAAATTCCTAAAAATCATAAAAAAATTAAGTAGGGGTTTATTATATTTTTTGAATTTTTGAATTTTTGTAAACATAAAGTATAATCCTGAAATTTTTATTTCTTGGACTTCTCGAGAACTACCTAGTGACGAATTCGCAAGGTACTAGGCAGTTTTGTGGGATGTAAGCCCAACACGGCCCTTTCCAAGAATTTAATTTTCATATTTTCTAAATTGTATTTTTGTATTTTCAGTTAAAATAAAAAATGATAAAATTAATATTTTTAAAGATATTTTTCAATATTCTTTTTGATTTTTTTTAAAATAAAAACAACAAATGAGATCCACCCTGATACATAAAAATAAACATTATCCTCAATGTTTATATGTCAAGTAAGAGGGAAAAGAAAAAGGAAAATAGATTAATTTTTTTTAAAAAATGAAAAATGCAAGAAAGTAAATGATAAGCAAGGGATGTCTCTCAAGAGCGCTTTTCTTTTTCCCGTCTTTAAGCTACACGGTTATTGTTCAGAGAAAAGAAAATAAAAGAAAAGGTGCAAAGATAACTCCCTCAATTCACGCTTAGGTGAATAAACCGAAGTCGATCGCCCAGCTACTCCTTCGCTTGATTTTTTATTCTCCTTCTTTGAACGGTTGACTTGAAAATGTAAATTCAAATCGTCTATCCATACCTGAGGTGATTTGAATTTTTATAGAGGAATAACAAATGGGTCTTGGAAGACGTTTAATTGTAATGGCTCCTCTCTTTCCTAAAACTTGTTAGTGAAAGGAAAATTAAAAATAAGCACGTCAAAAAAATCTTCGCGAGGAGGAGGCTCTTGCGAAGCCTTATGATTAGGCTCCGGTTGTTTATTTTCTAAATTCAAATCATTATCTAAAAATTCATTTAAAGAAATATTATCGGACATCTCATTTTCATAAATTTGAATTTCTAAATATTTAGAAAGGGTGCTAGAAAATTCAGGAAAATAAGAATCGGGTGTCGTAGGAGAAGAAACATATTCTTCTTCTAATTCACCCGATGTGCCCATAATATTAATAAATTCATGAAATAATAATTTTTCTTGCTCTTCGGAATAAGACAATAAGGGGGCACGTGAAGATTCATGTTCCTCCATAGGAGAAATATTCAAAGAGGAAGAAAAATTATTAGAAAAAGTATTAAAAAATTCTTGATATAATAATTTTTCTTTCCCTTCGAAATACGACACCAAGGGGGCACATGAAGATTCATGTTCCGCCATTGGTGAAATTTTCGAAGAAGGAGAAAAATCATTAGAACAAGTAATAATTTCTTCTAAATTTTGAGAAGGAGGATCAACCTGAAATTGTAAAAGGTCCTCAAAAGTAGAAGAAAAAGGTTGCAGTGAGATAAAAAAACAAAAATTAGGATGTAAATAATTATTCTCATTACTCGGGAACCCTTCCGGTTGATCTTGCGAACAAGAGAAGTTTACATCTGAGTTGGAAGAAAAACTATTTAAATAAAATTAATTATTCGCATTCAAATTCAAAAAATTATTTTCATGAATATTAAAAAAATTTGTTTCAGAAAAATTAGAAAAAGAGTTATCATAAAAGTGAGAATAGTTATTTTCATAATTATAATCAAAATTATTTTTATGAGAAAGATTTTGATAATAATTATAATGATAACAATACTCACTTCAATGAGAACCACCACAATAATAACAAGAAATTTTGCGCTTGTGTGCGGCTTCCAAATTATTTTGGTGATTTTCAATTTTCGCAAGCGTGGTTGCCAATTTAGATAACATTTTTTTAAAAAAAAAGAAAAATAAACAACCTTTACCTAATTGAAATGAATTTGAAAAATAAAATTTAAAATAGAAATGGGGGTGGAGAAAGAGAATGATAAAAGTAATAAAATTTGCGTTTTCTAAATATCAACAAAAAATACTCCCCAGCAACGGAGCCAAAAACTTGAAGAGTAAAATTCATGCTAGCGCACGATTCTAAATCGATAAGGCAAGTATACCTATCATTCTAGAGTATAGGATCAAGTGTCGCATTAGACTCGGGGCCTGTTAACGACTTCTACTCACGCAAATTAATATTATTTTATCGAAATATAAATCGAAGGTTAATTAAACTAAAGAAGAAAATGAAATAAAAGTTAGCACTTAATCAAGACTCCATTTGAAATAAAATAATCCTTTCAAGAAGGCAAACTTCTAAATTACCTACTTCGACCGTGGAGATTCCCAAATTACGAAAGCGACTCTCTCGAAAATACGCTCTTGACTAAACTTAAGTTGATCGATTAAGACCTCTCGGCCAATCGAAATCCTTAAGCTTGCTTTATGCGTTGAACCCCACTATTGGATTTTTCTCCAATCCAGAAGATTCATGCCTTACTCTCTCGACGAGTGCATGCAAATCCTTCTACCTTTGAGTGATCTACTTGTATCCGCAACCTCTCGGTAAATCTAAGATAAGGATCTAAAATCAAAATCAAAGATAAATTAAAGCGATAGATAGAGAGAGTTTGAAAAAAAAATTATTTAATTTCAAAGTTAATCATGATCAAGTGCTAATTGAAATTAGCTACTCGACATGTTGAAGAAATTACATAAAAAGAAGGACAAGAACATGATTGCTAAAGAGAGAGTACTTGAAATAAAAATAACTAAAGCTAAACTATACTGTAAAGTGGAAAAGTACTTAAAGAAAAGAATGAAAACAGGAAACTAAACTACTAAATATAACTCCCTAGATGACTCCTCAGCTCCTGGCTCAATCTGGTATTTATAAGAATTTTTCTGGAGAGTCATGCCCCTCGGTCACGCCCATGACTAAAGGCGTGTAGGGTGCGAAACCGTCCTCTTAAAAACCTGGGAACGTTGGAGAAAAGCCGCCAAAATTCATCGTTCTGCGGGTCAGGCCCCTAGGTCACGCCCGTGACCTAGGGCGTGTCGGCACTGTTACTGGAAACGACGGGAACTCGAAATGGAGGGAATTAATCTGGCGTTAGTGAATAGGTCACGCACGTGACCTAGGGTGTGTAAGCTGAAAAACTGACCTGATCTGAAACTTGCATTATAAAGTGCGGCGCTCCTGAATGTCATGCCTTCGAGTCACGCCTGTGACCCAAAGGTCATGCCCGTGTCTGAGGCATGTAACTTTAATATGATGTGGAAGGTCCTGGATTGGTCATGCCTGCTTGCCACGCCTATGATTTGAAGGTCACGCCCGTGACCAGGGCGTGTAAAATGTGATTTTTCCAGATTTCTTCAGTTTCTTCTCCTGATCAGTCCTGCAAGCTCCAAAATGCTATTAACAGCCCAGATTAACCTGAAATAAGAAAAGAAAGTAATTAATAACAATATTCATAAAAATTAAATAAAATATAACTATTTATTAGATAAAAATTATATAAAAATAATTATAAATATTGACTTATCATTCACAAATGCTGACGTCAAAATGAGATAGCAAAGTTTCAAAATGTTGTGGGCTACAGTACACGACAAATGGCATCAGAAGCCTACTGTATGACTTTTCCTGTAAAAGTAGAGTTGCAGCCAACAACAACAGGTGGGCCCACGGGTCTAATAGTCATTGGACGGCGGAAGATAAAAGGCATAAGTTCAGCGGATGTAAAGACAACTTTTAGGGTTTATCATTCCGCAAAGAGGCGGAACTTCTACGTCTTCTCTCTCTCCATTATTATTGAGCTTAAAGCTGAAGTTCAAACCCGCTGAACTAAAAGTTCTTACAGTTAGCTGTAGCAGTTTTCATCAGCTACAGTAAGTTGAAGAAGCAGAGCATCTGGTTGTTGCAGTCAAGGGTAGCTGATTGAAGAATATAAGAACAGTCAACTCTTCTATCTTTATTAGCAAGATCATAAACTTATTTCTGAGTTACTTCCAGCACAAGCCGCAGTTTTTTGAAGATCATTTTTCTTGTTGTTGAGAAGAAGGTAGGGCTGAGGTAAACTCAGCTTGGGAAGAAGAGAACACAGAGAAATTTCTCTGGTGTCAAATCAACAGCAACCAAACTCTATTATCTCTATAGGATCCAGTCTTTAATCTGAGTTGTAGGATCATAACAGATCTAAGTGTAGGCCTGATTTATAAAGGCTGAGGTAGGATCCAATTATGGATCTGAGTTGTAGGGCCTTTTGCCTGAGGTAGGATCCCTCTATGGATCTGAGTTGTAGGGCATGTGTGCTTGAGGTAGGGCATTTGGCCTGAGGTAGGATCAAGTTCAGATCTGATCTATAGGAGAGTTTTATTATCTAAGTGTAGGGTTATCCTCCTAGCCTGAGTGTAGGACTATTGATTTAGTCCAAGGTAGGTGATCTGCTGATCACTGAGCTGTAGGAGTAGTTTTCTCTGAGGTAGGGTCTTGTTTCTGAGGTAAGTCTTGGAGGAGAATGAGAGATCCTGAGGGATCTGTGTTGTAAGCTCTAAGGAGCCGAGATTTGGAGAAGTGCCTTATCTAATACACTGTTAGGGAGGTGGGAGGGACAGTGGATGTACCCATAAACTGTGGAACCACTATAAACCTTGAGTGTCCTTTTGTAGTGTGTCTTGAAAGCTGAAAGTAACTAGCTCACAATGCACATAAAGAAAGGAAATCTCAAAAGAGACCAAAAACTATTCCCCCAAGCCTCTAAGTATTTAGCTTCCCTTGAAAACTAAATACTTTCAGACACCTTGGTTGTCTACATGCAAGGTGCTGAGGAGGTCAGGGATGATAAAAAATGTAACATCTCTCAAATACTAGACCCCAAAGATGGTTTTGTCATGACAAAATCCTAAGAAGCTCAAAGAGACCAAGTGAACCTAGGCTTGAAGGTGAAGATCACCATGATTTACAAATAACACATTCCAATTACCTAACCTAGGGTTTGACTTTAAGGCCTCACGTTGACTCTTTGACCCCACCAAAATATCCCTAATCCATTAGGGGGTCCCTTGGAGCACCTAGAACCCATTGAGGTCAATTAAAGTGGTCAAGTTGACCAAAGTCAACCCTAACCCTAAAATGGTCAAAGTGTCCTATCTAAGGCCAATGGACCTCCAACTTGCCAAAATGACCTCACCTAGACCTTCCTAACCCTTAGGGGAGTCCAATGGGTCACTAACCATCCATTGGGGTCAACCAAATTGGTAAATTTTACCAAAGTCAAACCTAGGCCAAAATTGGTCAAGCCTACATCTTTTGGATAAATTGGTCCAATTGGGACACCACCATGACCCAACCAACATTGGAGGATATCAATAGAATCAAGACACACCTCTTGGGTCAGTCAACTCATCAAGTTGACCAAAGTCAACCCCAAGTCAACACTTGGTCAATATTGCCCAAATTGGGTTAATCTAGCCCAAAGCTCAATCCCTTTGGGCTAAGCCCAATTTCAATGGCCCAAATGATGAGCCACCACTTAAATTATATGGAATGACACTAAAAATCTGGAGGTGGTGACTAGGAGAGAGAAAATGAGAGGTTCCCCCTTAATGGAGAGAGAGAGAAATAAGAAAGAGAGAGGGGAGTAATGGAGAAAGACCATAGGGCACACTCTTCCCCTTCCCCAAGCCCTCCATTCATCTCCCTAGTGCATGGGGAATGAATTCCTAATGAATCCAGCCGGTCAAGCATCATGGGGAAGCCCAACCACCATGGAGGACCATACCCCTTCACCTCCCCTCCATGGAAAATTATAAATCCCCATATACAGTCCCTCATTCCCACTTCTGACCAACCCATCACCTTCAAAACGTCCTTGGCAGTCAAAATGATGTATTAGATCAATGATTTTGGTGGAGGATCAAGAAATTGGGCAAGCTCGTCGGAGAGGAGAAACGCCATGGCCGACCGTCGTCGTCGTCATCGTCGAACGCCAAACAAGGTCCACTTCTCCTCCTCTCCCCTTGTGCTAGTATCTAGATAAAATTAGGTTGAGAAATCAGGCTGAAACAAGCCGATGAAAGTGAGGAAAAATGGAGAATTTCCGAAAATCATGGTGGCAGGTTCACCGGAAACCACCACCTCTTGCGGACAAACCACTGCTGGGTGATAGACACCACCTCGACGGAGGTGGTGGTGGTGGGGGGCGGCCAGGGAGGTGGACGGGTGGATGACATGAGGCTTTGGAAAAGCTACAGGAAATTGGATTTTCATGATTCTATTCCGGTGAAAGGAGAAGATGAACAGTGACTTTTATTATATTATTATATTTATATATATTATAGTGATTAGTTATATTATATCATGCACTATTTGATGCCATTAAATGAGGCCCTTAGAGGCCATTTTAGGAAAAGTTGCCAGTCACAAAAAGTTGTATACATTTGTGTCTACTTTATTTTAAAATTAATTTCGACCCATTTGGGTCAGTGCTCTGACTGCAGCACTCAATATGGCGCAGCCTATACATAGGCTTAACCAGAGACTAAATTGAGTGCCCCCGCTAAACCACTTATGTAAATGCTTTGAAATTTATATCATAGCCTAACTATACCGACACTCTCATCATATCCAAAAATGAGAATTTTTGGAAAATATTTTTCTATAGTTTTTTGTAAAAATTTAATAAATCATGTATGATTTAATTCAGGGTCTATGGACCTTCAAACCACCCAATATTTTGGTGATTGACCATTAGGGTCATGACATGACTCTGGTACAAATCTCAGCTAATTTGGTGTTGATTTGATTAGGTATTCATGTGACCAAAGTTTGGCCTCATAAGGGGAAAATTAGGTCAAAAGTGCACATGATGGTTTGAGTGGGCATTCCTCATCCAAAGTTGGTGAAACTTTGGCTACTGACTTAATATCACATAAAACACTCCCAAAAGGGATTTTGGATGGTTTGGGATTGAGATGCCCAAAAACCCTAGTGTGAACCCTAGGGTTGGGTATTGAGCCTATTGAAGGACATGGAACCATATGTTCTTGGAATGTATTCAAACTTGGTAGATGAGGTCATAGGATGGAAATAAGCTCTAGAAAATGTTATTAGAATTTTAGGAGTATTTAACCCCTCTGAAATAATTAAGGACCAATTAGGGCACTTCTACTCATAATTTTATTGCAGGATTATATGATCTTGGATGTTCATGAAACTTAGACAGTGATCTTATATATTTATTATTAACCTCTTGAAATTTTGGTATAAATTTTTGGATTATATTTATTGTACATCATTCATGAAAGTCCACCTAGTGTCATATCTTCACCTATGGGGGGGGAATAGGTGTCTTTGCAGCGTATTTGCGGAATTAAGATTTTACCTGTACAAGAAAACAGAACAACCAAGCACAGAAAATACACAGGCAATTTATAGTGGTTCCCCAATTTGGGTACGTCCACTTTCCCCCTTCGACCTATCTCCCAACCAGGGACGACTCGGTCACTTCACCAACAGGATTGAAATCCAATCCTTGCACTAATGGAAGGAACCCTTCCACACGTAGGAGTCAACACTCCCACAACCCGGGTTGCACCCAACCCTTACAACTAGAGACCAATCGGCCCGTTACAAAGAAATTGAAAATAGCTTGTAAGAAATACAAACGACGTTTGGAGACTAAGGTGTCCCTCTTCGTTCGACGACGTGTTCTTGAAGTCAACGAAGAGTCCACAACCCTAGATCTCACTTGGATTGAATCTTCCCGAAACCGGCGGCGGCTTGGAGCGGCGGCAAGGTTCTCGGAATAAGCGGCGGCGACGGAGAGCTGCTGCAGTGCTATCTTGATTCAACCTTCGTAGCAAAGGAAGCCAGGTCTTCCAACGGTCACACTAGGATCGGTCGTCTCGATCGATTCGGAAGGGGAAGGATTTTCCCGATCAACGAATCAAGAGACAAGGGATCTCTGGTTAGACGCGTGAGACGCTATGCTAGCCTAAGCTTCTATCACCGAGGATCTGGAGGAGATCGAGATCGGCTTCGATGATCGATGGCAGCAGCAGAGGCGGAGACGATCCGCGATTTTAGGGTTTGTCGGCCGCTGTTTTTGTATCGCCTATGTTCTCTACTCCACTGTTCATTCATACAAGTGTATTTATACCGTAGATCAAGAGATAACTGTTGTGGGCCCCACCCAAGCAAAGACCTAGGACCGGTTCAAAATGCCACAGGAAGTATCAGGGACCGGTCCAGGAATTTGGAAAAATTGCCAAGTCAAAATCGGCGAGAATCGTAGGTGATTCTCGACGGATCGGCGAGAATCACCTACGATTCTCGCCGAATTCTACTTGGTGAATTCTGGCAACACAGGTTGTAGAGGCCTGGGAGAATTGGTGGGAATCACTTTTGATTCTCACCGAATCGTCGAGAATGCAAGGTCATTCTCGACAAATCGGCGAAAATCATAATGATTCTCGACGATTCTGCCTTGGATAATTTTCCTGTCTGTATCAAGACAGCCGGCCCAACCCGGCGAGAATCAACTAGTGATTCTCGACGAATTACACTTGGACGATTTTCGTCTTTCGTCCCGTGAGCTGGTCTTTGGCCCATCCTTGCTCCTTGTCTGCTCTTGCTTTATTATAACCCTGTACTTGAAATTAAGTACACCCCAATAGAGAGAGTACACATAGGCCAACACACTGATCTGCTCAACGAGGGATTACGTTGCACAGACCCATGTATATTGACCCACTGCACCCTGACATTGGTGTGTACTTAGCATGGAATAACTGCAAGCACAACTAAAAAATAGTTCATCAAATACATTGTGAATTCATCTTAGCTTGATAGGTGGCTTCCTCAAATCCAGGTAATTGTGGATACAATACCCAACAATCTCCCCCTATTTGACGAAGCCAAAATCCTACTAGCTAAGATGAATACCACCATCCAGAGAATGATTAAAACTTTAAGAAAACAAGAACAAACATAACAATACTTGAGTCAAAACATGACATCACATATATATATATATAAAACCACAATACTTGTTCGTAAGATAATATGAAAACATAGATGTGCAATGAGGGGCGAAAAGGTCCTAAGCCTATTTTTCTTCAGCAAGAACATCCTTAAGCTTCTGAGCCAGGAATTTCTTGCTCTGTCTTTCGAAATATTCCTTAGGCTTAGGATGATATCTGGGAGGAGGGGCTTTATCTGCCACTGTGTTATTTCTGAAGAATATGTTGCGTTTGGCTTCAAATTCTTTGTGCCGCTCCCATTCGTATTGGCTATATACCTCACTTCGATTTATGTGCCCCTTCTGCTGTAACAAAAATGTGTCCAAGATGATACTCTTTGATACAGGACTCCATTTTTCATTTCTCACATCCTCCTCCGTCAATCTGATCCTCTTTTCAGCTGGTGTTTCCTTTGAAGTTCCTTCTTTGATTTGCCTTTTGCCTTTGGCTTTGGCTAAGGCATCTTGATCAAACCAGGTTCTTCGTTCAGCCCTTTCAGCAGCTTTCTTCGACTCAGCTTCGCTTAATGGAACAACCTCTACACTTGCTCCTTCGTCATCCACAGTATTGTGCTCAGTAGTCTCATGATCAGGATTAACCTCAGGATTATTAGGTATATCATTGCCTAATGCCTGGTTGAGCAACCACTGGCAACTGTCATATACATATACATTAGACTGATCGAAGTTTTCAATGATGATGTGCTGAAGCCCTTCCATTTTGGCAGTATATTCTTTCTCCCCCTTTTTGGCTTCGATTGCAATGGAGTTTGCATAGGAGTGCAGGGACTCATCTATGTGCTTCAGAGATTTAGAGAACTCAGCCAGCAGGTCTTGTTGATTTTTATTGAGGAGCACCATGTTGGCATCAAATTTCTGTATGCTATTTGCCACAACATGTGCATTATGATTGACCACGCCCAGGTCGTCAGTATTCTTCTTCAGTCCTTTCATGAGAAGATATACAGCTGTGCCTGCCTCTGTATACTTTTCATCAAATTTCTTCTCCATCACATCTAGTTTATGGTTGATCTGAACTATGTTCTTGAGCATGAGATCCTCAGATTCCTTCAGTCTCTTTAGCACCGTTTTGTGGGATTTCTTAAACGTACTCTTGAGCTCATCCAGTATCCCTTGCACAACATTAACAGTGAGATTTGCCAAGTTTGCTTGGAGGGAAGGAGCTGCAGGCAGATCCTGGTCGGGCTCCCCAGCCGAAGTACTGGGAGAGCTGGACACTAGAATAGAGTCTACAGGGGGGACAGCGGGTTGCTGAGAGGGCTCCCCCTGTATTCCTGCATCCGACCTCTCAGGAGTTTGTTCCTCTGATGAACCAGCAGCATCCTCCTGAGGGTCCACCACTTTCTCCCGCTCAATTACTTCTTCCTCCACCTCAGTCTCCATGTGCTCAGCCTGATCTGCAGAATTATGCATGTCTTCTTCTACTGCATCCACCTCCTCTTCATCAGCCACCTCATCGCCCAGGTAATTTATATCTTCCTCACCGTCTTCTTCCTCTTCCACATCTGCCACTTCCTCCTCACTGTCTGCTTGCACAGATTCCACAGCATCTTTTGCTATCTGAGAAATATCTGATATGGTGTTTGCAGAAGAGAGTACAAACTCCCCCTCAGTTCTTGAAATCAGTGCATCAGGAACTTCACTGGGGGCAGCCATAGACTGTGCAGGAGCACTGGTGTCCTCGGCAGGAGATGCATCCTCGTGGTCTATTTCCCTGGTGACTTTCCCTATTCGACGCTCCCACCGGTCGAATATGCTTGCGTCCATCCTTTTCAAATAGTGCAGAGGCACTCCTTTGCTCATGTCGAATGTACCGCCATCCAGCTGATTCAAATAGAGACTGATGATTCGGCCAAAGCTGGGGGTTCGGAGTGTGTCTTTAATTTTCTCAAAGAGCATGGCTCCCCAATTGAACCGCTTCCGGCAGACGATCGCCACCAGAATCTTGAACATTTCTCCTGAGATATGGTCATGGGATCCAGGTTTGTAGATTAGAACCTTCCCAACGATGTCGGACAGCAGCTTTCCCTCCTCGTTCATATCTTTTCTTTTGATTGACCGGATCCCCCGGGCCAGTCCACAGAAGGAAAGTGTCCTTGCTCTATCCTCTTCCTCCAGGTAGTCTTCTTCCCCACAACTGGATAGCCGCAGGTATTGGATCAGTTTCCTGGCGGATAGTTTGATCTTCTTCCCAGCAACCTTGCTTTTGATGGAGGTGTCTTCAAGACGGAGCTTGGCAGTGGCAAAGAACTCCAGTACCTCCATATCCAAGATCTTGCATGGGTGCTCCAGCACGAATGTCAGTCCTGCTTCCTCGAGCATGATGATTATGTTGCGGAACTCGTCTGAGGCCTGGGAGAAACCGGTTCTCACTAGCTCGCATCCAGTGACCAGGCCTGCAGTAGTCCGTGGGGCCATAGCAAACTAGGAAGAAGGGGAATATCAATTTCTAAGTCTAAGGATCTCCGAAACTATGAGGTTGAGGATACAATCTATACTAAGCTTAAGTCACGGTTAGGGATAAGAAGGGGATTACCTTGTGAGGAGATGCAGTGAGTGTTCCGGCACTACGATGCTTTATCAGAGTTGCGGCGAGCCGATCCGAAGCTGAGCGTGGGCGTGTCCCCGGCGGCGAGAGGGAGTCTTTAGGAGGGTCGTTAGGTCACTACGAGGTCGACGGAGGAGTCCGCTGAGAGGATCGAAGGGATTCCTTCGTAGCTTGGACAGTGTCTCGGCGAGAAACGGGAATGTGAAAAGTCGACGGGATAGGCGGAAGGAACGCGTAAATTGGAAGATGAAAAGTCGGCGGGATTTATATCAGGGTCGGCGGGATACCAGGGTCGGCGGGATTTATATTGTACGTTATAACCGGGTTTATATAAGAGCTTTGGTTCGATGAGGATTGTAGAAATCAATTTCATGTATTTGTCACGGGTTGGAAAGAATTCGAAAAGATCATTTCTTAATCCAAGTGTGGTTTAACATACCACACAGCTTAGGAGGCACATCAACTCTGTGATTCCTAACTCACTAACATTGGCTAGCAGATTTCATAGATTATGTCGAGATTTATAAATGCAATATTCTTGATGTTAGTTGTCATTCTCAGTGACTCCTAATGACGTGTCAGCTTTAATTTTCAGCTTGTAATGTATGCCTATTGATGTGCCTTCTCGAATCTATCAGAGAATTTACTGACACACCTTTAATAATGTATCTGAGGGTTATTTTTACAGTTTTGATCTGTCCTTAGAATAACACACATAGATGTGTATATGTATATATATATATATATATATATATATATATATATATATATGTAAATGTCGACATAATATGACTCAAATATTTAGGTTGATCAATGATACCTGGAATTGTAAGATTCATCATTCAGCCCTTCTGATTAGAGCATACCAGGTGTTCAATTGGAGTATCCCATTATTGATAGTACTTCTTTCGTTCCAGATACTTGTTCCAGACCAATCTTGGAACATCTTCTGTCTAGCTCCCATCATGACACGGAAGTCTAGACTACCCTGCACCAAAGAATATTACCTTACCTTAGGAGCCCAATATGTATTGGGTCCTAGGTTCCTGTCAGCATAATAATTGGACTGCCTTTCCTCAGGAATCCTGGTGGGAATACTAACATTGCCTCGAGGATGTGGAAGTCCCCTTGCCATTGATACAGAATAGTTGTGCCAACAATCTATGGCAAAATGACCCACTTTGCCACAACACCAACACTCATGAATGTTGTATCGCCGTTTGTGACCTAAACGGATGACAGAGGTAGTCATAGTTCTAGGTCTAAATGGAATAGAGCCAGATATGCTCATAGAATTGTCTCTTCCACCGTGATTATTGGAAGGGTGGAAAGAATGCATATGGCAGGCGTCATGAGGCCTGGGAGGTGGTGCCTTATTTTCAGTCAGCCCCCTTCCAAGGACCTCATGAGTCCTAACAACATGATTTCTATCCCCCCTTTCCAGAGTCCTAGGGAGGTGAGAGGCGCATTGTGAGCTGATGCTGGCAGATTCATGTCGAGTAGGGGCTGTGGCTGAGAATACAAAGGGCTTGGTGGAAGCCAGAGGTATTCTCTTCTGGGTGGCCATGACAGCCCTTGCATTTTGGGTGCCTCCACATGAGGGCAGATCACCCTTGCAGTGACCACGGTTGTTCCTGTGATCATACCTATAGGCATGATGAGTACCCTTCCTTCCTGGTGTGGGGGGTCTGAATACCGTTTCCCCATTTCTCCATGAATTGATAATTCGGGAGATCCATCCATTTTCTTCCTTTCTCTTGATAGCATCAACCTTGGAAAAGTTGGATACTATCCTCTTCTCATTCTCTAGACTACTCTCTAGATCTGAGATTTTGGAGTCCTTAACCTTGTTGGATGCCAATTGGAGAACCAACAAGATCTTCAGCCGAGCAATCTCCTTAGCTTGCTCCTCAACAAGTAGGTTGCTTTGCTGAAGGGCTCTCTTCAAGGAATCAGGATTTTCTGAAGGGCGATCATCCAAACTATTCCTGTCTTCTGGAACTTGAGGAAGAGAGGGGCAAGGTGACGAAGTTACCTAGTCCTGACTTAGCTGATCAGGGATAATGGTAGAACTAACTGGGGCGGCTGAGTCATCTTCAACTGAGCAGTCTTCCTCAACTTCCTCCTCAGTCTCTGATAAAGACACAGGTGCCCTGATACTGTGAAATTGGTCATCACTTTCTTCTTCAGAAATGCTGACCCCCATATATGCCCCATCCTCTTGCTGGCTACTTGTCCCTGTTCTGTCTGATCCCTCCATGAGGTCTGATACAGTTTGCCACAAGGACTTGGCCGTCCTACACTTTTCAAGTTTTGACCGGGAAGGTCCAGTACAGACATCCAGGATGATTTTACGAATCATTTTATCCAAGTTGAATAGAGAGAATTCAATCTCAGACATTTCAGTAGTCTCCTTGGGGATCTGCATATCCTTTCCAGAGCAGGAGGCCTTCATGGGAATGAATGGACCCTCTTCCAAGATGATTGATGTGCGAGGGTCGATGGCCTCCAAATAAAAGGATACCCGCATCTTCCAGATGGGATAATAGTCCTTTGTGCACACGGGAAGTCTTAGCGGAGAGATCCCATAATCCAGCTCCATGCTTTTGACACTGGTGGCAGGATTCTACTCAAGGTGTGAACCTTTTTGTTGAGTAACCTCCCTCTGATACCACTTGAAAGTCCACCTAGTGTCAACTATCTTCACCTATGGGGGGGAATAGGTGTCTTTGCAGCATATTTGCGGAATTAAGATTTTACCTGCACAAGAAAACAGAACAACCAAGCATAGAAAATACACAGGCAATTTATAGTGGTTCCCCAATTTGGGTTCGTCCACTTTCCCCCTTCGACCTATCTCCCAACCAGGGACGACTCGGTCACTTCACCAACAGGATTGAAATCCAATCCTAGCACTAACGGAAGGAACCCTTCCACACGTAGGAGTCAACACTCCCACAACCCGGGTTGCACCCAACCCTTACAACTAGAGACCAATCGGTCCGTTACAAAGAAATTGAAAATAGCTTGTAAAAAATACAAACGACGTTTGGAGACTAAGGTGTCCCTCTTCGTTCGACGACGTGTTCTTGAAGTCAACGAAGAGTCCACAACCCTAGATCTCACTTGGATTGAATCTTCCCGAAACCGGCGGCGGCTTGGAGCGGCGGCAAGGTTCTCGGAATAAGCGGCGGCGACGGAGAGCTGCTGCAGTGCTATCTTGATTCAACCTTCGTAGCAAAGGAAGCCAGGTCTTCCAACGGTCACACTAGGATCGGTCGTCTCGATCGATTCGGAAGGGGAAGGATTTTCCCGATCAACGAATCAAGAGACAAGGGATCTCTGGTTAGACGCGTGAGACGCTATGCTAGCCTAAGCTTCTATCACCGAGGATCTGGAGGAGATCGAGATCGGTTTCGATGATCGACGGCGGCGGCGGAGGCGGAGACGATCCGCGATTTTAGGGTTTGTCGGCCGCTGTTTTTGTATCGCCTATGTTCTCTACTCCACTGTTCATTCATACAAGTGTATTTATACCGTAGATCAAGAGATAACCGTTGTGGGCCCCACCCAAGCAAAGACCTAGGACCGGTTCAAAATGCCGCAGGAAGTATCAGGGACCGGTCCAGGAATTTGGAAAAATTGCTAAGTCAAAATCGGCGAGAATCGTAGGTGATTCTCGACGGATCGGCGAGAATCACCTACGATTCTCGCCGAATTCTACTTGGTGAATTCTAGCAACACAGGTTGTAGAGGCCTGGGAGAATCGGTGGGAATCACTTTTGATTCTCATCGAATCGTCGAGAATGCAAGGTCATTCTCGACGAATCGGCGAGAATCATAATGATTCTCGACGATTCTGCCTTGGATAATTTTCCTGTCTGTATTAAGATAGCCGGCCCAACCCGACGAGAATCAACTAGTGATTCTCGACGAATTACACTTGGACGATTTTCGTCTTTCGTCCCGTGAGCTGGTCTTTGGCCCATCCTTGCTCCTTGTCTGCTCTTGCTTTATTATAACCCTGTACTTGAAATTAAGTACACCCCAATAGAGAGAGTACACGTAGGCCAACACACTGATCTGCTCAACGAGGGATTACGTTGCACAGACCCGTGTATATTGACCCACTGCACCCTGATATTGGTGTGTACTTAGCATGGAATAACTGCAAGCACAACTAAAAAATAGTTCATCAAATACATTGTGAATTCATCTTAGCTTGACAGGTGGCTTCCTCAAATCCAGGTAATTGTGGATACAATACCCAACAATTCACAAACCATATATTTTCCTTGATCATAAGATAATTATTTAAGAGTTAATTAACGATTGGAAAATTATAAAACTTGGTTTAAGGACATTATAAGGCTTTATTATGCTTTGTGAATGTTTATAAAATTATTGGAAGACTTTTCATACAGGATGCTTCACAAGGTGCTTAGTATTGAATATTTTTAAATTATTTATTTATGTGATCAAAGTTGTTTAGAAAATTATTATTTTTGGTCAGTAGACTTTTCTAGCCACTTTTAACATCTGGTAATTTTCCAATAATGTTTGGATGATTAATTCTAATATTTTCTGCTTTACCCTATGCTTGTGGATAATTAGTCAATAATTTGTTTGGAGGTCAAAGCCTTTTTGGGAAATTATGGAATTTAGTAATTACAATTATTTTGATTTTATACTCTTTTCATAATTTTGTTAAGGCCATATCATATCAAAAAATTGTACTTGGTGTTCAAAAGTATAGTTGGCCTGATTTTGCAGAAATTTAAATAAATGCCAAATAAATTATTATCTTCTGGATTTAATCTTAAAATATCATGATTGACCCCTAGTAATAATCTTAGGTCATTTGGATGAATATTTGAAGGGATCACCATTCATGCACATCATGTATCTCATTAGGCCTGAACATAGTAAAACTGTAGAATTAAGGAATTATGTGAACCTCGGTATGGGATAAAGGAGATAGTTTATGGACTTAATCGAGAGAGTATGAATGAGGTCACCAATGGAAGTCAGCTGTGAGAGCCTGGTTGACTAGGGGCAAGGTTGTGCTCGGGATCGACGATGGATCGTCTTACCCTTGGAGAAAGTCTAAATAAACTTACGATTTGATCAAGTATAAGATCAGTAAAGTCAGGACATGGGTAGATACCAACAATAATAAGTATATTGCAAAAGGGAGCTTTGGGTTTCAACCCATCGTAGTTCCTAGTGCCCTCGAGAGCCCTTCACAAGGAATACCCTGGGCAGTCCAAGGTTAACTCTAAACTATAAGGCTAAACTGTTAGTGCAAGATTAATTCTAAGTACTTCACTTTCACTCACCCCGTAGTCGCGGGAGGCTAGTTTGGTTTAGAATCACGAGCGGTAGGCTTTGCAGTGGTAGGTACGGACTGGTTAGACCTGGGAGCCAGTGGCTCGGAAGGTTTTTGTGATAGACGGGTTAGTCTGGGGAGCTGATCGCTCAGAGATTCATATTCATCACAATTGCATGTGCATAAAAGTAGTGGGTCTTCAATTCGCTCTGGTCATCGCACCGATAGAGGAATGATGACTCTAGAGGATGTAGTGGTTGGGACTTGATTGCCAGTGTCTGTGGAGACGCATACCTAGTTACCTTACACTTGACCATAAAAGACTGTCGGGTTTGTCAGCATTAGTATGTGGTGACTCTGGTGTGTCCTTCAGAGGCATACATAAGGGCTAGTCCTGGTAGTATGGTTACCCGCCTAGGAGTGGGGTGGCCTAACTCACTATCTTCGTTGGCCACTACAGAGGCTCCTGGGAGTGAAGCTAGCTTCCAAAACTGGGGAACTAAAGGTCTGTGTGCATAGAGTCATGTGCGTGTGTTGCACTTGTATGAACATACCATTAAACCGGCATAGCATAGCATATCATATCATCATTGAATTTAAACCCCCTACCCCTATCGTATAAATTGGTATGAGACTTTTTATACGATATGCCCTGCAAAATGACCCTTTAACTTATGAGTTTGTATGGGCATTCTTATAAGTTAAGGTTATTTATTCTATAGCTTACTTTACTTTACATTATCTGTGGTAGAAGGTAGTCGTAGTTTTTTACTTGTACTTTTATTACTTATTATATAGCATGTGCTTACTGCTCTGTACTTTACCTTGTTTACGTTACCGCTACCTTGTTATAGTTCCTTTGTACATACTCTTGATATGGTAGTTGTCACCTACTCTTTTTCATTCTCCACCTTAAGTATCTTTCCTTTCCTCCTCCCCGCATGGTGCCTAGGAGTCGCGGGGGTGAGGCAAGGACGATAGTGGCTTAGTATTTTGACTAACGGTCGACAGACCAAATCATTTTAGGCATTCAAGGTGATGCACCAGTCACAGAAGGATGGCAGGACTTGAGGAGCAGTTGCTGCACACTACCACTACTACTCGACGATAGGTCGAGGATGGTTTTCAATTTGCTTCTGCTAAATATATGAGTTGTGTGAGAGAGATCTTTTGTTAGACCTGTACCAGGCTTAAGCCCATTTTTGTACTCTCTTTCATACTTTGTATTATGGACTATTGCTCTTTTATATATATTGATAGTGAAATGTGATCTGTGGACTCTTATTACTCATTTACTTCTTTTTTGTTGGCCTACTTTCATGTGATCATTTTAGCCAGCAGGATCGGCGTCGTGCGGTGGCGTCTAACTTGGTAGTTGGAGTCACCATAAGGCGGCGGTTTGGGGCATAAGACCCGGAGGCGAAGAAAAAAATGGGGTCTTACAAAAAATCTCTGCTCAACCAAGAATATGAAGCCTTCAGACAGAACAAGAAGGATAGCATAGCAGATTGCTATGAGAAATTCTTTAGAATTGTGAATGAGCTGAGGACCTATGGGAGAGTTTTCAGCCATTATGAGCTCAATGACAAGTTCCTCAGGTTTCTAACAAGAGACTGGGATACAAAGATTTGTGCCCTCAGATAAGTGGCAAAGTTGGCTACTACTCCACCTCACACACTATTTGGGAAGCTGCTCTCCTATGAGATGCAATTATCTGCCAAGAAGGAGGAGGAGATAATAAGAAAATCCCAGTCCAAGGAAAAGACTGTGGCCTTCAAAGGTGTGAGCGCCAAGAAGAGCATGGAGAGGATTGCTTCTCCTCCAAGGAGGCCTATTGAATTAGACAGCATAGAGCCAAGTACATCAGACAACAACATGTCTGATGGAGAATTTGTTGCCTTCTCTAGGAAGTTTCGAAAGATGATGAAGAGGAAGCAGTGGAGGAGCAGACCTTCCTCCTGCTCTCATCACAAGAAGGACCACTACAAGGCTGAGAATAAATACTCCAAGGGAGATAGGTATGACTTCAAATCTAGTAAACAAGTTTCTTCAAAAGTTGTTTGTTATTGTTACAACAAACCTAGGCATGTAATTGCTGACATCCCGGTAAAGAGAAAAGAGTCTGGTGAGAAGAATCTCCATCATCTCAAGGGCAAGAAGGAAAAGACATTTATTGCAAAGAATGAGAAGAGCTGGAGTCAACCTTACTTAGCATCTTCCGAGTCTGAAGAAGAAAAGGCTTATATTAGGTTATTTGATGTTATTACAGATGAAGGTGAAGACTATCCTGCTAGTAGGATAGGCATCAGGGCCCCTCTATCACATTCAGATAGTGACAGTGAGGAGGATGAAGAGGTCAACTATAGTTATGGGATAATGGCCTTATCAGATGAAGAATCTAGCCAGGATCAGCCTTGTCCAGATCTGGTATACTCTTTATCTAGCTCCTCTTCGAATTCAGATTATGAGACTAGTACAGATTCTGATACATCCTCATCTTGTGATGAGGATGAATTTGAATCTGGAGAAGTTGTCAACCAATTGATTGACAAGTATGGTGCACTTCTGGATGCTTTGAAAAGAAGCAATAAGTTGGCCAAGAAGCAGGCTAAGGAGATTATCTCCCTACAGCTAGTTGCTTCCCAGCAATCTGATTCAGCATCTTTGCTGGAATAGAAAATGAGGGAAGTCAGCCAACTAAAGGCCATCTCAATCATCCAGATTGGGACCATCAATAATAAGAATAGGATCATTATGGATCTTAAGGAAAAGCTCTAAAGGGAGAAAAGGATTGTGGCTAAATATTCAAAGCCAGATACTATGTTGCCTTTGATAGATTCCTTCACCTCTCAAAAGGATAAGAGGGGTTTGGGATTCAAAGGGAATACTAGAGTTACCCATTCCAAAGGGAAAGGCAAAGCTCCAGTTCAGCCCCTGGAATCACTACGTCCCATCTCTTTCAAGAAAGTGATGTTACCATCAAACAGGTATGACCAAGAGAGTATATATGGTCACTGTGTGAATTGAAGATCCACAAGTGTGAAAAAAATCTTCACAACTATGGTGGAATATATAGTAAGGTAATGAGTGCCTTTAAGGATCCCCATGAGGAAATTCAAATGGCCCATCATAGACTATATATATTTGGTGCATTAGCCGCCACACTCAAGAATGTGGCAGTGGCTAGCTCTCAAGACCAACCAGCAAAGACTCAGGCAAGGAGTAAGTCATCAGTAAGCTTGATTTGGCTATCTCTGATGCAATCAATAGTATGTCCTATGCAAAGAAGATTATTATTGATGGTATTCAGAGCAAGCCAAGTAAGTCTACTAGAAGACTCTTTTTTAGTCAAATACTTACTGAAAGAAACTTGAAGAAGGTTGCTGCTCTTCCTTCTATACAGTCAGCAGCTAACCAAACTACCAGACCTGCTCAAAAAAGAAGATACAATATACATGAGTGTTAGTGCTATGACAAAGTGGGTCATTTTGTCTTAGATTGCTGGCACAATCTAACTGTGCCCAGAGCAAGTGTTAGTCTTCCTGTCAAAAAATTTGTAGGAAGACAATTTTTTCAGGCTAACCAGAACTTAATACCCAATAAAAATTGGATTCCTAAGGTAAATTAAATTAT
Organism: Platanthera zijinensis; assembly: GCA_039513925.1. NCBI lineage: Eukaryota > Viridiplantae > Streptophyta > Magnoliopsida > Asparagales > Orchidaceae > Platanthera > Platanthera zijinensis. The sequence goes on from CM077097.1 coordinate 77,412,321, forward strand.
GTTTTGCAGGATAGACCAAGTTCCAATACCCCCATATGGTACTTGGATAGTGGATGTTCTAAGCACATGATTGGAACAAGGATCAACCTAAAGGAGTACACTCCAGTGAAGGATGTACCCAAAGTAATCTTTGGTGGTTCAGATAGAGGAGTCACCAAAGGCTATGATAAGATAACCAATAGCATAGTCACCATCTCAAAAGTGGTTTACGTTGAAGGGTTGCAACACAACTTGATAAGTATAAGCCAACTCTGTGATCTTGGCTATTCCATTATATTCCACAAGGATGAGTGTTAAATTAAGAGGTCAAGTGACCAAGAGGTCATCTTGATAGGCACTAGGAGTGGAAATGTTAATTGCATAAACTTGCTATTTCTAAATAAAGGCTCCTCTATATGTCTAATTGCAAATGAGAAAGTCTCATATTGTGTAAAATGACACAAGAGGCTAGCTCATTTGAACTATAAGACCATTGGTAAGCTCTTCAGTTAAGAGTTAGTGAGAAACGGTCCTAAGATGAAATGCACAAAGGAAAGTATTTATTCAACATGCCAAAAGGCCAAGCAGACCAAAGCGTCCTTCAAAAGTATTGGGACTAAAGACTCTGTGAGGTGTTTATACCTCCTTTATATAGACTTTTTTAGTCCTATTCCTGTTCATAGTCAAGATAGGAAAGTCCACACCCTTGTGTTTGTTGATGACTTCTCTAGGTTTGCTTGGGTTTTCTTTCTAAAGAAAAGTCTGAAACCCTTCATATCTTCAGGACTTTTATCAAGTAGATTCAAAATGAGTTAGATAATACTGTGGTCAAAATCAGAAGTGATTATGAAACTGAATTCTAGTCTGAAGGCATGACAAGATTCTATGAAGATCAAGGGATTCATCAAGAATTTTCTTCTCCAAGAACACCCCTGCAAAATGGGATTGCTGAGAGAAAGATTAGAACTCTCATGGAAGCTAGAAGGACTTTGCTAAGTGACACATCACTCCCTGAATATTTTTGGGCTAAGGTATTAAATACTGCATATCATGTCCTAAATAGAGCTTCTATCACTAAGAGCCATAAGAAGACTCCCTATGAGATCATGAAGGGCAGAAAACCAAATCTGGCCTATCTCAAGATCTTTGGTAGCAAATGCTATGTGCTAAATAATGGTAAGTCTTATATGACAAAGTTTGCTACTAAATCCTATGATGGGATATTTTTTGGGTACAATAATCATAATAAGGCCTATAGGATCTATAACTTGAAAAATCAAGTTGTAGAAAAATCTATCAATATAGTATTTAATTAGTCTATTATGATTAACAGTGATCTGCCAAGCTCTTCATCTATACAAACAGGTATAAAGCTGATGATGGACAAGATAACCATCAATGAATCTGCTCTAATAGTCCAAGATGAAGATGATGGAGTGTATATTCTATAAGAAGTATAAGTCACACATGATATGGATGAAGATTAGCAAGATTCAGCCACTGAAGATCAAGATGATGAAGGAAGATTACCTCCAGCTATCAGGCATCTAAAGGTTCATCCCATACACCAAATAATTGGTGATGCTAACCAAGGAGTTATAACAAGGAGCAGAAGTCTCAACACAATCTTGTATTCATGCTTCCTATCACAAGTTGAGCCCAAAAGATTTGAAGAGACCAACATATACCAGTTCTGGATTATGGCAATGCAAGAAGAACTGAACCAGTTAAAGAGGTGCAAGGTCTGGAAGTTGGTTCTCAGAACATAAGGACATAATGTCATTGGAATCAAGTGGATCTATAGAAATAAGCTTGATGAAAATGTCATTATAATAAAGAACAAGGATAGGCTAGTTGCTAAGGGATATAGATAAGAAGAAGGTATTGACTTTGATCAAACATTTGCCCCAGTAGCAAGATTATAAGCCATCGGACTATTCCTTGCATATGCTACACACAAAGGATTCATGGTCTACCAGATGGATGTGAAGTCACCCTTCCTGAATGTGACTTAAGAGAAGAAGTATATGTTGAACAGCCATCAGGTTTTGTTAGTTCTAACTCTCTTGATCATGTGTATAGACTTAAGAAAACTTTATATGGGTTGAAGCAAGCCCTTGGGTCATGGTATGAAACCCTGTCTAGCTTCCTCATTAAGAATAAATTCTCAAGGGGGAAGATAGACAAGACTATATTCCTAAGAGAATCTAAGGGCAAGATCATCCTAGTCCAAATTTATGTAGATGACATAATCTTTGGGTTTACTAATGATAACCTTTGTAAGAAGTTTACCAAACTTATGCAAGGGAAGTTTGAGATGAGCAGTATGGGAGAGCTTAAGTACTTCTTGGGCCTCTAAGTAAGGCAGACTGAAGATGGATTGTCCATATCTCAGTCTAAGTTCACTAGGGAGTTAGTAAAAAAATTTGGAATGGAGAGTCCCTAGTGAACTTAGACTGAGATATGGACAAATGTCTATAGACAAAGATGAGGCGGGGAAATCTGTTGATGAAATTTTGTATATAGAGATAATTGGCTCCCTCCTATATCTTACTGCAAGTAGGCCAAAAATCATGCATCCTACATATGTTTTTGCTAGATATCAGTCTAGTCCTAAAGAGTCTCACTACCATGCTGCTAAGAGATTTTTGAGATATCTTAAGGTCACACTAGATCTTGGCCTATTGTATTCAGATGCAGATTTTGCAGGCTGTAGAGAGGACAGGAAAAGCACATCTGGCACCTATCAGTTTTTGGGTGGAAGACTTGTGTCTTAGAGCAGCAAGAAGTAGATAAGTGTGGCTATCTCAACAGCTGAGTCGGAGTATATCTCAGCAGGAAGTTGTTGTGCACAGTTACTGTAGATCTAGCATCAGCTCTAGGACTACAACATCAACATAAATAAAAATCCTATATTATGTAATTCAACTAGTGCAATCACTATTACTAGAAATCCTATTTCTCACAGCAGGACTAAGTACATAGAGATTAGGGATCACTTTATCAGAGAGCATGTGGAATGTGAAGACATCAGTCTTGAGTTTGTCCCTACAAACAAGCAAGTGGCTGACATCTTCACTAAGCCACTAGATGAAGTCAAATTCAACACCTTTAAGTTTGAGTTGGGTATGTTGAACTTGGTATAGCTTTAGTTGCTACTTATTTTGTTTTTGTTGCAGGAATTACTAATTCTTGCAGGTTATTTAGACCTTAAGTGGTATCAAGACTGAAATGGACTAAAGTGTCTATTAGAGAGGTTGATAGATGATGCTCCTGTTGAGGGGGAGAAAGTTCAGCACTTACAGGAATAGGTTAAGCTTCCTGTTAAGAATGAGCAAACAGCTGCAATAGTGGAATTCTAAGATCAACATTATTGATCTATATGTCCTAAGGACAATGCACAGACTGAGGGGGAGATTAACTCTGAACTCCCTGCTCCAGAGATTATTTATGACAGTCATAAAATTCTCTGAGTCTAAGATTGAATGCTGCTGCTGAGAAGACAAAGCTGTAAAGGAGAAGAAGATAATCAGGGAAAAAACTGATCAGGAAAATAGAGAAGGCCAGCACCTCCCTGACTATAGTTACTTCTGAAGAAGTTAAAAAGGGGAAGAAGAAAATGATCAAGGGGGAGTAGGAAATGTTAACACTATGCAGGTAGGGAAAATGTGGTAACCAATAATTTGTTGTACTTGTTACTCTTTTTCAAATATAATATTTTATTTGCTGTATATGATGTTGTATATCATTGACTAAGAGTTTTGACTAAGGGTTTTGACTTCTTCAAATAGGGAGAGATTTTTAGGTCCATTGATCACAATGTCCCAGATCTATAGAAGTCAAACAAGTCAATGGTATACACATAGATGTATTTGATGCATGCTCTATATTCAATGTGTGTAGGATGTTCTTTGTCACAATGATTAAACAGATTGTCTAAGTGGTAGTGATAAGTGGACACATGGAAGAATGTTGGGAAGATACAAATTTGTCTAAGTCCATAGGCGTTGAGTGAAGACAGTTCACTTAATGTTAGATGTCAAAATGTGTTGAGTAAAGCATGAGCAGTCAAAGCCTGACTGTTGACAATGCAGAATTTTGGTCAAGTCCACAGGAGTTGAGTGAAGGCAGTTCACTCAATGCCTTATAACAAGAGACGTCGAGTAAAGCTCAAACAGTTAAAGCTTCATCATTGGCAAGGAAGATTTCTGGTTAAGTCCAGAAGCGTCGTGTGAGAAAAGCTCACTCGATGTCTGAAGAAAGAAGCGTTGAATAAAGCTCTATGTTGTCAAAGCTAGAGAAACTGAGAAGAAATTTGGCTAAGTCCAGAAGCATTGAGTGAAGCCAGTTCACTCAACGCCAAGCTCAGAAAGCATTGACAGAACAAGCTTCAGTCAATGCCTCAGAAGATGTAGACAGAAAATCTATTAAGTCCAAATGCGTTGAGTAAGGACAGTTCACTCAACATCAACTCAACAAAGAAATCAGCTAAGTACAGAAGTGTTGACTGAAGGCAGTTCACTTAACGCCTCATAGAGAAGACAGGTAAAGGCATAAAGCATTGAGTGAAGACAGCTCACTCAACGCCCTCATATAGATGAAAATCAACTAAGTATAGAAGCGTTAAGTGAAGGCTGTTCACTCAGCGCCTCATCAAGATGATAGGAAAGTCAAGTATGCGTTGAATTATGAAGGCTCACTCAACACACTCAATGCCTATCGACGAAAATTCTATCTAAGGACAAAAGTGTTGAGTGAATCCAACTCACTCAACTCCTTCAGTAAGAGAAAAGCAGCTAAGTCCAAATACATTAAGTGATGAAGGTTCACTCAACGCCTAATGAGTTAAGACTACAAAAGTCTATATTCATCAAGTGATGACTGATCACTCAATTCCTAGCAGTGTAATTTATTTGGCTAAGTGTTTTGTCGTTGAGTGAAGGCTATTCACTCAACGCCTATGATGAACTGTCTGAAATTGACTAAGTCCACAGGCAGTGACGTCAGCAAAATTCAAAATCGTTGCGGGAATTCTACAGTACACGACAAACAACGCTACATGCCTTCTGTACTGCACTTAATGCAAAAAAGCAAAGTTGCAGCCAATAGCTACTGCTGGTCCTGATGCTCGAAAAGCCGTTGGACGGGGGAAGATAAAAAAAAGCTACAGATTAGTAAAAAGAGAGAATCGATTTTCATAAAGGGTTGGACTTCATCTTCTTCCTCTCGATAATGTTGTATATCCTGAAGAATAAGTTCAAACTTCTGATCTAAGAGTTCAAGCAAGTTAGATGTTGTGATTAACACCTTCAACAGCAAGTTCAGAGAAACTTCTCTAAGATAGAAGAAAAAGCAGGCAAGGCTAACCCTAGCTGCAGCATCTTCATAGCTCTAGCAGTTTTATTCTTTAAGAAAATTTTCTGAAGCTATGAAGAAGATATCTGGACTGAGTCAACTCAGCACAAAAGGAGGTTGACACAGAGAAAATCTCTCGGGTATCTAGTCATCATCAACACACTTTACTCTATTGTAGGATCCTTTGGATCTGAGTGTAAGCCTATTTTATAAAGGCTGGGTGTAGGATCTTTTGTAGATCTGAGTGGTAGAATTCTGAGGTGAATCTGAGATAGGATCCTACACTGGATCTGAGTTGTAGGGCAGTTTTCCTGAGGTAGGATCTGGTTCAAATCTCAGGTAAGAGAGTATTCTTTTATGAGTTGTTGGGCTATCCTCCTAGCTTGAGTGTAGGACTATTAGCTTAGTCTGAGGTAGGTAATCTTTGGATCACTGAGTTATAGGATAAAAGCTTGCTCTGAGTTGTAGGGCTTTGTGCCTAAGGTAGGTCTTGGAGGAGACTAAGAGATCCTAAGGGATCTGAGTTATAAGATCTTAGGAGCCGAGGTTGGTTACGTGCCTTGTCTAACAAACTATTAGAAAGGTGGGAGGGACAATGGATGTACCCATAATCTGGGGAACCACTATAAATCTTATGTGTGTTGTTTGTGCTTCTCTTGAAATCTACTAAACTAAATCACAACACACCTTAAAAAAGAAAAAGCATAAAAAGACCTAAAAACCTATTCACCCCTAGGTGTTTAGCTATCCTTGAAATAGAAGACTTTCAAGCTTGTCTATCCTGAGCGATCAACAATCTCTCCCTAATTGTTCGAACAATAAAAGTTGCATCCTCGACTTTCTTTCGCTTAAATAACTTTGACTCGCTCTTCTCCAACCATGATAATAAAGTATGGCACTTTCTACCATATAGGGACTCGAAGGGAGTCATTTGAATGCTTGTCTGATAGCTATTATTTTAAGAGAATTCGATCATATATAAGTGATCCTTCCACCTTTTCCTGAAATCTTGGGTGCACATACAAAGCATGTCCTCCATCGTCATATTTACCCTCTCGGTCTGACCATCCATCTGCAGATGAAAGGTCATACTAAACTTCAGCTTGGTACCCAATTATTGATGCACCAGCCTCCAGTCGCTATACATGAAGAGCCCATCTCGGTCACTCACGGTGCTACGGGGCACACCATGTAGTCAAACAATATTATCCACATTCAGTTTTGTTAGCTTTTCCACTAAATCATCATTCCTATCCGGGATGAAGTGCGACACTTTCATCAAACAATCAAAGATTGTCAAACAATCAAAGATCATCCAAATGGCATCATTTCCCTTCTGCGACCTCGACAAACCATGAACGAAATCCATGGATATATCGTCGAACTTCCATTTTGTTATAGGCAAAGACTTCACAAATCCACCTAGCTTCTGACATTCGGCCTTCACCAAGGAACATGTCTGACACTTTGCCACATACAGCACCATGTCCTTCTTCATTCTTTGCAGCTAGAACAGCTTTTTCATATCTTTATACAATTTTGTACTCCCCGGGTGAATCGAGTACTTGGTATAATGAGCCTCGTATATTAATTCTTCCTGTAGTTTACCCACCTTTGGGATGCACACTAGACTGTTCTTCCACAACAACCCATCATCAACAGTAAACTGGGCATTTGGCCCATCCAAAGACTCAGCCATATAGTGTTTCATAGTGTCATCCAACTCCAAAGCCCGTCGAATCTGGTCGGCGAGGTCATACTGTACATTTGTCCAATTCAAATGTGCTTTTGCACTAGACCTCCTATCAATGTAAGAGATCTCGGAGGCCTCCAAATCTCGAATAAGATGTCATAATGCATCAGTATCTAGTTGGCCTGAGCGGTAGCCCTACGACTTAACGCATCTGCAACCGCATTACCTTTGCTAGGGACATAATGTATCTTGAAGGTGTAGTCCCAAAGGAACTCCATCCACCTCCGTTAGAGCATATTTAAGTCCTTCTAATCAAACAGATACTTCATGCTCTTATGGTCTATGGAAATATCAACCTTCAAGCCATACACGTAGTACCTCCAAAGCTTCAGAGCGAATATCATGGCCGTCAACTCCAAGTCATGAACTGGATAATTCCTCTCATGCACCTTCAACTAGCATAAGCCATACACTATTATATTCCCATGTTGTAGTAGAACATATCCTAAGCCGCTCCCTCAAGCATCATTGTAGATCTCATAGCCCTTTGTCCCACATGGCAAGCACAAAATAGGCGTCGTGGTAAGATGACTTTTCAATTCTTTGAAAGCTTGCACGCACGTTGGCAACAAGATAATCTTTTGATCCTTCCTTTTTAGGGTCATGATGGGTAATTCTATCTGCGAGAAGTTCTCTACAAAGTGCTTGTAGTAGAAGGCAAGCCCTAGAAAACTCCGGAATTCCACCACATAAGATAACGCAGGCCCCTCCCATATCACAGTAACCTTTGTCGAATCTACTGTGATTCCCTCACCACTGATAATATGACCAAGGTATGCAACTGAAGATAACAAAAACTCATATTTAGAGAACTTAGCATACAACTGACAACTCCTCAAGGTCTCCAGAACAATATGTAAGTGTTCTGCATGATCATCCTTTGACTGGGAGTATACTAGGATATTGTCAATAAAGACTATCACGAACCGATCCAAATACTCCCTGAACATTCGGTTCATTAAGTCCATAAACACGGACGATGCATTCGTCAGCCTGAAAGGCATGACAGTGAACTCATAATGCTCATAACGTGTACTAAACACCGTCTTAGGAATATCACTTTTATAAGACCCCCCCCCCCTCCTTTACCCGCGTCGGGCTAGAGGGAATCTTACTTGCCCAAGACGTCCACCCAGTGCTCCTTAAGGGGTAATACCCTACACTACTGAGCACTAGTTGGTCTCCTTACTCCGCTTGAATCACAACATTCACATCACACCATAGAGTATTGCAGAAGCATTAACAGGAACCATAATAAATATATATAACAATATATATTTAACAGAAAATGCAAAAGGCAGTATCCCCTATTTATACATGGTGCCCATAGGCTATAATAGTACTAAAACTAGTAACTCCTCTCTCTGAACTCTGCTCGCTAGTACTCACGTCTCGAAACTCGAGCGACGATGTGGGTACATCTGCTCGGGTAGTCCTATCAGCTGGTGTATCCTCCTATAACAGCTGATCACTATGATGCTCCATCTCCTATGAATGGTTATTAAGATAACTGTTAGTCACAGATCTAAGTGATAACGAGTCTCCTCCCCGGATCCATATCCTGGGTACGAGCGCACGCACCCAACAAAATAAGATAGCCAAAGCAAGAGAGGGTTAGCATAGCATTTCATAAGTAAGTTAGGAGCAATCAAAAGATGTACAACATGATATAACTAGACTAACAACACTAATTTACATCAGTTATAATTTTGGCACTTCTAGTACAGCAGTACAGTTGGTATGCAAAACGTGAACGAACCCCGCAGGCCTTTAGGCGCACACATCACAGGCATTCACAGCCACGTACACATCGCAGGTATTCACAGTCGCGCACACAACACAGGCATTCACAGCCGCGAACAATACCCTATGTCGACATAGTGTGGACCGCTTTTCTTCAAGCAGGGTAACGAGCCTCACAGGCCTCACCAATGTGGCCATCAGTGATAGTGGCCAGCCCTACCAATTTTGGGGGTGGTCGTACCGCATAACCCAGGCCTCAACGTACAACTCCGTGTACTCGTGGATGTAAGCGACATCCGGTGATTCAATATTTTGGCCGACCAGCGGAGGAAACCTGACGGGAAGAAAACATAATGGTCGGTCACCCGTGGTACTCATCTCCCTATTGCCTTGAGTCATCGAACTTCCCGCACCGGTATGATCAGTCTGCGGAAGTGGCTGACCTGCTACAATTTATCGCAAGCAATTTACAAGCAAACATATAAGATAGTTCGTTAGCATGCCCAAGTTCCCAGCGGTTTGCGCTACTATACCTTAAATATTTTGGGCAAATGGCACTTAGCTCGACTTATGGCAAGGAGCGCGGGAGCACTTATTTGGGCCTAACTTAGGAAGAATAGCTCAACTCCTATTATCCCCATCTAAGGCTCAGCCTATCAAATCACTGCCTGTTAGGGCAGGACCCATGCTTAGAATAATAAGTTACAGAAATGGAAGTGCGGTAATAGAAATTGTTGTTAGTATAATTTTCTGAATTGAAATGCTATAAAGAAAATAGGACCAGTGTGAAACTAGAGTAATACTGAATAGAAAGTAAGTACTGAAAAGAACTTGACCAGCATAAGACTGGAATATTACTTAAATAAATGAACTGAATTGAAAGTAAATAAGCAGAACTTGTATGATACTGGAGTACTTGAAAAGAAATAACTTGGCTGAAATAAATAAATGGACTGGACTAGTACAAGACTGGAATAAATCATAAAGAAAATGGTTAGTAGTCCAATCACTCCATTCAAGAGGCTTCAGTTCCATCTCCATTCTCAGGAGTTTTAGTTCAGTTTCATCTCTATTCTCAGGAGTTTTAGTTCAGTTCCATCTCTGTTCTCAGGATGTTTAGTTCAGTTCCATCTCCATTCTCAGGAGATTTCTTTGGGTTTTACCCATTATTCAGGTCTGATGCTAGTTCAGTTGCACCCTTTATTATTATGGCTCAATCGGACTTGAAGAATTTATTAAGGTTTACATCTTGATTATTCGTCGAGAATGATTGCTCGTACTTTCATTTTTCGAGTCTGTTCAAGTTACCCCTGAGTTTTTATAATAGAGAAGAACAACGCGGTCAGTGGTTCCGCAAAACCTCAAAATACTCAGAGCTTGGGCACTTTCCTCGATCACTCTCGTTTGTAAAATAATTTGAACTTATTATTTGACTAAAAGATGGTCGCGCGCCCAATTTTCATTTCGATAAAATCGTACGCATTGGTTTTTTAGCACGACCCTAAGCTCCATTAAATTAGAAAAACTTCTGTTTTTATCTCAAGGTTTCCAAACAACTTTTAGGGAGGCCTAAAATGAGCATACAATTTTTCTAAAAAATTTTGAGTAATTTTGGGCCATTAATTTGGCCTTATAAAACTTATTTGGATTTTTAAAATATCAAATCAACACCAAAAATTCTCAAAATATTTTAGGAGAAAGCCATCATTGAGAGACAAAACTTTCATGTTCAACACTTTTCCCCTAGGAGCATATATTTTTAATAAGAAAATATGCAAGATTCTAATAATGGCCTGCATATAGCAGATTAAAGCTTGATCATGCGGCTAATATTGAGCCAGATCAGGAAAAGAGTTTTCTGACCCCACAACGGATTAGAGGCAGATCTATTGTGGGGGTACGAAAAATTATGTGGAGCATAATTTTATGTTGTTACTGTCGTTCGATCAACACCACCAGATCAGACGGCAGCTATAAGTCGTCAGTGGTGAAGAAGATAAAACTTCTGCCACCACTGGCCTGCGAATAATGGGTGTCGATACCACCTCCAGTTGACTCGCCTGAGGCCGGTGAACTTCTGGGCATTAGTTTGGAGGCATGCTGCTGCCAGCCACTGCCGGAGATTACAATACCGACAGCAGGGTGGCGGGTGGCTTTGCTCCTAGGGCCACCGCGCCACCCCGCCTCTTTGGCGACTGCCCCAGCCACGAAACCACCCTTAGCCAGCACGACAGGGGTTGTACTATTCTCCGGTGGTGCTCTGGCTGCCTAGCGCCTCCGTCCGCTGCCATAGAGAAAAAATACAGGGATTTACCCTATTTTTGGGTGCCGCCAGAGTAGCGGTTTCCGGTAGCACCCCGACCTTCCACTACTAGGGATGGTCATCCCTGGTGTTTTAGCACTTCCCTAGCTCCACCATCGGTGTTGGGCAAGGCTAAACACTTGCGTCCACCTCCCGGGCTGGAGGTTGGACCGGGTGGTGCCAGCAGCGCTCTAGCCGCTAGGAGGCACATGCACCATGTTACAAGGATAGGGAAGAGAGAGGAGAGAAGCTTCCACCTATTCTAAGGGGGCTTTGGAGGGTCCCTAGCGAGACACCATTGGAGGTGGTGGTGGAGCTCGGGTGGTGGAAGGTTTTCCGGCGAGCTGGAGCTCTGGGAGGGATGCTCTTGGCTCGTTTTGTTTTGTAAGGAGGATGGCAGGGGAGGGCAAGGCCTTTTATAGGATTGGGGAGGGTGGCCACCCCTCCCCTAGCAAATATGGGATAAATCCCATGAGAGTAGGAGCTCCTCTCCTCCCCTCCACTTGGTCTGGCCAGGTGGCACCATAAGGGTGGCCCTAGTACATCCATGTGTCAAGCATCAAGGGAAGGGGAAGGAGCTTGATGGCCTTGGGTTTTAAGAAGAAAAAGAGAAGGGGTGGTGTAATTTTGCTAAGGCCCATTCACCATGCCCTTGTTGGTTTGATGTCCCAAAGAGAGGGGGGGTAAGGCCTTAATCACCCATGAAAAGGAGGTATGCATTTCCTTAAGAAAATTTTTTAAAAATTGGTTTTTAGGGGGGTTTGACCAAAGTCAACCATAGGGTAGGTCCCCCATGCCGTTCAAAGTCAAAGTCGGTTCAAGTCATCGGGAGTCAGATAAAAGTTGGGGTGTCATGTCATAATTTGTGTGTGCATGCTTTTTTGTGCACGACTATGCTTGATTCAAACACAGGTTGACTATCTATCACTGAAATTGACCGAAACTTACTCGGTTTACTTCATATTAACCACACGGGTCTAATGCCACTGATCGGGGTCGAATCAAAATTCATTTTTTAATTATCCAAAATCTGCGCGACGCGCTAAAATGGTCAAATTGCTAATATTCATTGTTAGACTTCAAATTGCGACACAATAAGTTACAGTTGATTCGTATTAACTATACAAAGCCATGGGGACTTACAGAACTCAAAACAGAGTTCTCTAGGTCATTATCCGAAAATCTCATTTTTGAGACTTGTTATAAGGAATGGCCCTACTTACCATATGACCTCCGACAACGGAGCGAGTTCCAATGCAATTGTATGGATTATACGAAGCCATAGGAACAGACAAACTCAATTTGGAGTTTTCTAGCTCTATATACCATGCTTAGGGTTACCTCTCACCCGAGTGTGGGCCATGGGTAGAGGTTCGGGTTACTTTTATTGGGCCCACTAGGGTTCTAGGTGCCCAATAAAAGTCGAGATGTTACAATCCAATAAAAATAAAAGAATTTTCGTCCTCGAAAATTTGCTCAAAGTAGGGGGAAAACAAAATAACAAACCTAGGAAAACAGTTTCGGGTATTTCTCTTGGATGAGCGCCTCTAGTTCCCATGTGTACTCATCTTGTCAATGATTTGACCACAATATCTTGACCATCAGAATGGACTTGTTACGCAGATTCTTCACTTTATGATCCACTACCCTGACTTGTTCAAGCTAGGCAAATCTATCAGATTGTAGTTGCACTGGTGGGGTAGGTAGATGCTGCTCTGCTTGCCGGAGAACTTGCCTCAAGGATGAGACATGGAATACATCATGATGGTTTCCCAATTCTAGGGGCAGGTCTAATCGATAGTCAATGGGGCCAACATGCTCTATCACCTGATAGTGGCCCAAGTAGCGGGGATCTAGCTTTTTCTGTTTCCTCAACCGGGAGATACCATGCATGGGCTTGATTTTTAAGAACACCATTTCTTACATGCTAAACTCCACCGGTCAATGACGTGCGTCATAATATTTGGCTTGTCGACTCTGTGCTTCCCGCATTCTCTCCTAGATTAACCGTATCGTTGTCGTAGTATCGTCAATATAAGTCACTCCTAAAGCTTTTGGGTCCTCATCTTGAGCCCATGTCATCGGAGTTTGGCAACGCCTTCCATACAATTACTCATATAAAGCAAGCTTGATGCTGGTCTGACAGCTGTTATTATATAAAAACTTGACTAAAGGTAGCCATTGTTCCCACGACTCGTTGTGCTTTACTATACAAATTCGGAGTAGATCCTCCATTGCCTTATTTGTCCTTTCTGTCTGCCCATCTATTTGAGGATGGAAGGCGGTGCTAAAGGCAAACTAGGTCCCCAAGTATGCTTGCACCGCCTCCACTCCTTGGATGTGAAACGGTCATCATGATCTGACACAATGGACTTCGATACTCCATGGAATCAGACTACTTATTCTATGAATAAACTGGACAGGATGTCAACTCCGTCGCGCTGCCGGTTTGGAATAAACCGTGCCACTTTGGTAAGCCGATCTACGATGACCCATATGGAGTCATTTATGGTACGGGATCGGGGTAAGCAGTGAACAAAATCCATGGAAATATCCTCAAATTTCCATTCTGGTATCGGCAGGGGCTGCAACAGACCTCTTGGGTTTCTCCATTCAGCCTTAACCCTTTGGCAAGTCAAACACTGAGCCATGAAGTTGGTGACATGTCTCTTCATTTTGAGCCAATAAATGGTCCTGTGTAGGTCAACATACATCTTAACTACACCAGGATGAATAGAATACCTTGACTTGTGCGCTTCTCGAAGGATTTCATCTCGGATTCCTCTGGTAGAGGGAATACATATACGGTGTCTAAACTGCAAGATCACATCGTGTAGATTAAACTCTTCTTGTGTTCCATCTTATAGGGACTAGATGATTGGATCCACTTCCCAGTCGATCTTATGGGCTTCTCGTATTTGATCTCGGATATCGCACTAGATTTCCATCCAATAAAGCTGTGCTTGTTATCCTTCCGGATCTCCATGAGCAACAAGAATAATCTCCAAATCTATCAAAGACTGCAGCCATTCTCTTGGAATTTGCTCCATCTAATTTCCGGCTGTTGAGGGCTGGCAGCTCAGTGTGTCAGCCACTCTATTGTCCTTCCCGGGGTGGTACTAGAGAGCGAAGTCATAATCACATAGAAATTCCAACTACTGACACTGTCGGAGGTTCAACTCTTTCTGGGTAAAGATGTATTTGAGACTTTTATGGTCGGAGAAGAGTTCACACCTTACTCCATACAGGTAGTGCCTCCAAATCTTGAGGGCGAAGATGACGGCGCCCAACTCCAAGTCATGGGCTGCGTAGTTCAGCTCATGTGGCTTTAGCTGGCAAGATGCATAAGCCACTATCTTACCGTGCTATATTAAAACATCTCCTAATCCTTTCATGGATGTATCTGTATATATCTGAAATCCTTCGGTTCCTGAAGGGATCATAAGGATCGGGGTAGAGGTTAGCTATTTCTTTAGCTCTATGAATGCAGCCTCGCTTTCTAGAGTCCACCGGAACGTAACGTTTTTCGTGTGAGGGTGGTGAGGGGTAACGCAATCTTATAGAATCTTTCCACAAACTTCCTGTAATAACCCGCAAGACCGATAAAACTTCGAATTTTTGCTGTTGACTTAAGCAGCGGCCAGTTCTGAATTTCTTGGATTTTGGCTTGGTCCACCGCCACACCATTTTTTTGACGGTATGCCCCAAAAATCCAACTTATTCTAACAAGATTTCGCACTTACTAAACTTGGCGAAGAGAGAGTGCTCTCAATGTTTAAGCAACACCATCCGCAGATGTCTAGAATGGTCGGCCCTGGTTTTTGAGTAGATCAAGATGTCGTCGATGAAGACAATCACGAAAAGCTCTAGAAAGGGTTCGAACACCTTATTCATCAGAGCCATAAAGGCAGAGGGGTCATTGGTGATCCCAAACAGCATTACCATAAACTCGTATAGTCCATAGAGGGAACTAAAGGCGGTTTTGGGGATATCCTCCTCCTAGACCCGAAGCTGATAATAGCCGGATCTTAGGTCCATTTTAGAGAATACTAAGGTTCCTTGGAGTTGATCGAACAACTCATCGATCCTTGGAAGCGGATACGTATTTTTTATGGTAAGCTTGTTTAGCTCCCTGTAATCTATGCACAAGCGTAGTGTCTCGTCCTTCTTTACGAATAGTACTGGGCTCCCCAGGGTGAGGAACTTGGGCGGGCAAATCCAACATCTATCAATTCTTGAAGCTGGATCTTCAACTTAGCCAATTCATTAGGGGTCATCTGATAAGGTGCTCAGAACACTAGTTTAGCTCTAGACACAAGCTTAATCTGGAAATCGACTTCTCACTATGGGGGCAAACCGAGGAAGGACTCTGGAAACACATCCAGAAAATCACGTACCACCGGTACCTCGGCGAGTACTTGATTCTTATTCTCCATTTTGAAGTAGATAATAAATACTTCGTCTTTCTGCCGGACTGACCTCACAGTCTGAGCTGAAGTAAGAACAATACGGGAGATGGAGGGTATACCTGCCAGCGTAACGACATGTCCTTCTGGGTTCTGAAGCTTGACCTCTCGGGTCAAACAATTTGTTTGGGCCTTATGTTCGTCCAGCCAATCAATTCCCAGTATAAGGTTGAATCCGGTTATTATTAGGATCATTGCGTAAATCTCGAATTCCACACCCCTTAGCACGGCTTGGAATAAGCATTTTTCCGTAGACGTCATATCTGATCCGTCTGGTAGATGAATCCGTATAGACAGCCCAGACGAGCGGGCGAAAAAAAATTTAGACGTAATAAAGTCCTGAGATACAAAGGAGTGTGTTGCTCCAATATCAAAGAGAGTTTTTACGGGGTATCCTTCTACCAGAAGTAGTCCTGAAGAAGTAAGGATTAGATATGGACATCATTTAACAAAACATATACCCGATATTGATATATACATGCTCAAAGGTTAATACATAGGTAGTAATATTTGACGTATATCTAGCGTCTAAGATATATACCTATCACTATATAAGGGGTTGGTCCGTGCTGGAGATCTAAGGCATAAGCCTCCAAGGGTACTGGTCGGCCCTGCTGACCTCTCCTGCAAGCTCTATCTCTATAGCCTCTCTATCCCTATCCTCGTACTGCCTGTCCTCCCTGAATAGCTCCTAATCATGGCCTTCCTGCTGCCTGCGCGCAAAATGCCCTCATGTGTCCTAGCTGCTGGCACAGGAAGCAGTTCCCGACAAAGGGAACATATCATCGAGCTATCGGAGCTGGTTGTGGTACTAGAATTGGCCTGGGCTCCTACTACTGTGTTGGGGGTGCTGGTGTTGCTGGTGGGCGCATATAAGGCTACCTGAACTGTCTCTGTCTGCAGTCTCTCTCCTGTCGGCGGGGAGCAGCTCCTCTATCTCATCCCTGACCTCTTGGGACCTCAACTTGTCCTCGGCGCTGCTGTACAACCATCCTCTGATCTAACTCTAATGCCGCGGTGTGAGCCTCTATAGTGTGGAAGGTGGACTTAGAGATCATAATCAAGGTCTATCTCAGGTCATCTCGTAAGCCTCGGTAGAAGCGAGCATCTCTATCTCTATCCGTGGCTGATAAGTTCCCAGCAAAATATGCCAGGTGAATGAACTCTCTTTCGTAGTCTGGCACTATTCGGTAACCCTAACGGATTTGCGGGAACCTCTCCTGCAGTGCAGCTTGGTCGGCATTCGAGATAAAGTGCTCCAAAAAAGCCTCTGAAAACTCCCCCACAGGATAGTGCTCAACGGTTGTCCTCTGAACGTCGAGCGGCTGGCTGTTCTCCACTAGTCTCTAGCATATCCCTCTAATAAGGTCACTACCAGTGACACTACAGCTACTGTCGAGCACATCATTCCTACCAATAGCTCCTCTATACGCTCAACCCACTCTTCTACCTGTATGGCAGTCACCATGCCTCTAAAAGTAGGAGTCCTTAGCCCCTGAAAAGTTGTCAGTAAGTCAGTGGGTACCACCAACTATTGTGGTGGCTATGCCAAAGCCGTCCAGAACGTCGCTAAAATAGTTGTCAAAATTTTCCATAAGTCTGTCTCGACGAACGGTACTGCTGTAGGAGCAACTGAGTCTGGAGGTGGGGTGGCGGGGACATATCCTCTGGAGGAGGATCTCTCGTTACTGGACTCCGATATCTGGAGAAGTAACAGAAAACAAGTGTCAGTATTTTGAAAAAATGGGGCAAATTTGTAAACGGCTAATAAAGCGGGAATGAAAGTGCATAAGTGTGCTATCGTATAGTCCAGAATCCCCAAGCCTCTACACTAGGGTCTACCAAGCTTCCGCTGCATGGTTCCTCCCGAACCAAAGAAAGAAGCGAGGGACGAAGGGATCCTGAGATTGCTCCACTAGGACGGATCGTGATCGCTCGGATTCATTTGTAAGACCCCCCCCCCCAACCTTTGCCCGCGTTGGGCTGGAGGGGATCTTACTTTGTTGGAACCCCTATGTGTTTTGGGCTAGGTTCTGTTCTTAAGTTGTGACCCATATTGTATAGAATGGTCAAAATTTTATGTGTTTCTAGAGTCTAGGCCATGTTCTTAGAGTCAACAGATCAAAGGACCATACTACAACACTGTTAAAGACTCAAGACTAAGAGAAATCAAGAATTAGAAAAAGAAATATACATTCGTCGAACTCAGGTCGACTATAGTCGTTCTCAGCTCGACTAACTCAGAGCTAAAATCTCTGAGCTGAGCTCGACGAACTTCATTCTCAGATCGACGAACTCTTCAACACTCAGCGCCATAATTCACTCAAAGCCAAGGCTGACTCAGAGACAAAGAACACTCAACGCCATAATTCACTCAAAGCCAAGGCTGACTCAGAGACAAAGAACACTCAGCGCCATAATTCACTCAAAGCCAAGGCTGACTCAGAGACAAAGAACACTCAACGCTAGATGTGTTATTCACTCATCGCCGATAGATTGACCAAGTTCTTAGGTCAACAAACATAGAGCGCAGAATTAGTCATTTTATGCACAGCAGTTGATTCACAAAGCTAAGGTTGACGAAAGCTGATCTCAGGTCGACAAAGGCTGATCAGAGGTCGACGAAATCTCAGTTCGACGAAAGCTGATTAGAGGTCGATGAAAGCTGATCTCAGGTCGACGAAAACTGTAAGACATTCTGTTATTTATTCTTTCTCCTTCTGTCTTATCATTCTATATCTATTATAGGCTATTAATTCCCTTGTAAATCAATACACTTATAGAGCCGTTACTGGCAGCATTGATTGCTAAAATCCTCCATGGAATTAATTGTTTATATCTCGGGACAGACATAGATTAGAATTTTTGACAGCATTCTTGCCATTTTTCGTTCCCAAGATTTCGGCTAAACATTTATTACAGAGTTTTCTTTTTGAATTCAAAAAAGTTGTCGTTATCACATACATCTTCCTACCAAGAAAACAACATACACAAGAGCAGAGATTGATCATCAACCAGTGTCACAGAAAAGAAAACATCAAAAGTTCAGTGAAAAACAACTCTCAGAAAATTTACTGCTCTCAAGAGAAGAAGAAAGAACAACCATCACCATCAAAAGTCTTTCTTTCTCTCCCTCTTTGTTTTCAGGGACCTCAAGTGACAGCAACATTCAAATCAGTCAAGGATCTCTGAAAATCTGAAGGCCTACACCCTGAAGTAAAGCTTCTTTCTTTCCTGAACAGATCAACATCTCAGGGGGGGCTTTGACACCATCAATAATCCACTAGTCTTCTCTCAGCTATATTTGAGAAAGAGAAGAACATCATCACTCTCTTATCCCCACCTCTGTATAGGGTTTTAATTCCCTTCAAAATTATTCCTGGTTGCAAGTCTCCGAACCAAAAGACTTGAGGTTTGGTTGTTGAGCACCTGATCAAAAGCTCTTTGGTGTCAGGCACCTAATCAAAAATCTGAGTGGATTCCTACTAGGGTGGTAGAAGAGTGGATGTACCCAAGTTTGGGGAACCACTATGAAAGTGCAGGATAAGATCACTCCTAACTCTAGAGGGGGGTGAATAGAGTTATTTAAAATAATTTTCCAAATAAAAACTTGCAGAGAAAATTTTTACTTTACTTAGTGTATGGTGCTATAGCAAGTAATCAGAGTAAAAAAAAATAAATTCACAGCACAAAGCAAAACACAGAAAGGGGCAAGCAATCCAGATGACACAAGGAGCTATAGTGGTTCCCCAAATCTGGGTACATCCACTCTTCTATCACCCTTGATAGGAATCCACTTCAAGATGAGTTGATCAGGTGTCTTGAGCACCAGAGAGTTTTTGATCAGGTTCTCACAAACCAACAGAAGCTGATTTTGACCAGGTTTCAGCAAAACCAAAAGTAACTTTTGAAGGGAGTTAGAACCCTGTACAGAAAGAAAAAGAAAAAGAATGAAGTTGTCTTCTCTTTTCAACAAGCAAAGAGAAGCAGAAGTGGATCTGAAGTTGTTGTCAAAGCTCCCCCTGAGATCAAGATGAGGTTCAGGAAGGAGAGCTCTGCACAAGGGTGACAGGTCTTCAAAGGTCTGATTTGCTCCAGCAAAGAATGATCCAAGTGAGTTGGATGGAGGTGTCTGAAGCAATCAGATTTTCTGTAAGAGAGTCTTTCAGAAATAATTTTTTTTCACTGAGAGAAAGATGAGAAGTCTTGTATTGTTGTTCTCTTCTTGTTATGTGTATTCTCTGTATCTTCTTATTATTGTCCAAGAAAAAAAAATATATTTGAGTCTTCTTCTTCCTTTACTTTGATAGCCGTTGGAAGTCAGCATTGATTGCTTTCCTTAACTGTCCATGCCTCAAAGGAAATGACAGGCAGACATTCCTTAGAAAATTCCTTGAGCCATGCACCAGATATGCTGTAACGGCCAATAAATTTTTCAGCATTAATTGCCTGTCAGAAGGAATTTGAATTCCTATCCAAAATCGACGGAAGTCTGGAAGGCGTCGAGCTCACAGAAAAACGTCGATCTGAGCACGACACACGTTGGTCAGAGAGTGTTTTCTGTAAGCAGAGCTGGGATCGACGGAACGTCGAGCTGAGGTCGACTCCACGTCGAGCTGAGGTCGACTCTGCGTCGAGCTGAGATCGACTCTGCGTTGAGCAGAGGTCGACTCTGCGTCGAGCTGAGATCGACTCTGCGTCGAGCTGAAGTCGACTATGCGTCGAGCTGAAGACTACTCTAACTAGCCTATGTGACCTATATAACAACATGGAGGTCACAGCATACAATCCCTATAGAAATATAGTCATCCTGGTCCAAATAGTAATAGGGTGTTCCAACAATCTCCCCCTATTTGGATTAGGATTACTATTTACATGAATTTTAGGGAATCAAAGAAAAGAAATAAAGCAAATACAACACAATATAATACAACCAGACATAACAGAATAATATGCAGCATATATGAAGCACTATATAGCAGCAGAATT
The DNA here is from genome assembly GCA_039513925.1 of Platanthera zijinensis. Lineage (NCBI taxonomy): Eukaryota > Viridiplantae > Streptophyta > Magnoliopsida > Asparagales > Orchidaceae > Platanthera > Platanthera zijinensis. Next base: position 77,432,908 of record CM077097.1, read on the forward strand.
GTTTAAATGTCCTGAGTCCAGAAAATAGAAAGTGTCAGAATACCTTACTTTACTTGTCCTTTGATGCTTTGTCTTGATCACTCTTTTTGAAGATGATTTCTCTGTTTGGATTGGAAGCTTCCTTTTTAGATCTGAAGTCATCAGCTGCACCTAAAGATTTTTGATCTCTAGCACTGGGTGGTACAGCTGCAGGGTGGAGTTCCATGTATCTGTCTGAATCAAAAAATTTCTTTGAGCCATACTTTTCCAATTCTTCTCTTCTTTGTTCTGACATAGTACTGATATGAGATGTATCCAGTCCTCTTTCTCTGGCTTTGCTGATCTCATTTAAGGCAGCCATTTCTGTCATCCTTGCTTTCCAGTAAGCAGGAGTCTTGGTAGGATCTTCAAAGGGGACAGCTGGTTCAAATTTGTTAGAGGATGATTCTTGAGAAGTTCTTGGAGTGAGGTCAACTCTAGGCCTATAGGGATAGGGACCAGAGGTTGGATCAAAGGTTCTTCCCCTGGACTGCCTGCCTTTATAATTTCCTCTTTGTTGACCTCCCCTTTGCTGGCTACTTCCTTGATATCTTCTGGCTTGATAAGTTTTTCCATGAAGAGCTGAAGGGGCTGGTTTTGAAGAAAGACTAGCACCTGCACCTGCATCAGGAGGAGGTGGAGGTGGAGGCTGATGGACTGGTTTAGATGGACCTTCATTGAATTTTCTCTTCTTCTTCATTGCCTTTCTCTGATTCTGAGAGTACTGCATCCAAGGCTCTGTGATTTCACAATTATATTTGATGTAATAGGGAATGTCATGATCTGTAGCTCTGGCAGAAGGTACTCTTTTCAAGGCTTTTGATCTGGCTTTCCTCTTCCTTGCAATAGTTGCAGAGGAGTCATCAGAATCTGTGGCAAACTCATCTTCAGAACTTTGTGATTCTTCATATGGATCTATATATTTTCTTTTGGAGAGGGGAAAGCTGATGGAGGCTGGAGCTGCTGAGGAAGAGACTAAAGGAGGCTCTGCTATCAGTGGGAAGGAGGAAGCAACCACTGCAGGAGAGGGCACAGCCTCAAAAACCATAGAGGCTGAGGAGACTGGTTCCTGAAGAGCTTGGGAGATATTGGCCTCTGCAGCATCAGGTGTCTCAGTCACTTCACCTGAAGTCTCAGCAGAGACTACCACACCAAATCCAACACTAACAGGAGCCACTGCTACCACTGCTAAATCAGAAGTCAAGACCTTCTGGAAGGGGACAATAGCCCTGGACATATCTTCTTGAAGCTGTTTTTCTGCTATATCAAGGTCTTCTTGTATTGAAGCTGGAGGAGAGAAGATCTGAAGAGAAGCTGCCAAAGACTGAATGTCTAAGGCACTGCTGATTTGCTGCTCTGAAACTGGAGGAGAGGCCTCAGATACCATTTGATCTTCTGCAGCAGACACTGTCTGTGAACAAGTAACTGATACTGTCTCTGAAGGAGTCTGAGCAATCTGAACTGAAGAAGGAGGCAGCTCTTCTTCTGCTGACATCTCCCCCTGCCTAGAATCAGGGGCAGCTGACTCTAGGCCCCCAGAAGAAGGGCGTGCCAAATGGGAGGAAAGGGAGGAGACAGAGGCAGAAAGAGCTCTCAATGAAAGTAGGAGAGGAGCCAGCTTGGCATCCAAAAGGGAGGAGAGCCTAGGAGACAGAAGATCAAAAAGTTGATTGGCTAAGGGCAGGAGGGCTACTTGCTCAAGGGGAACTTGAGTAGAGGTAGAGGGAGTAGCAGAAGCTGAGAATGAAGAAGATGTTGAGAGAGGAACAGACAGAGGAGGTGTAACTTGTTCCTGAATGGAGGAGAAGAGTAAGTCGGAAAAGGTAGATGAATTGAGGAAGTCATGAGGAGAGGAGGTAGAAGCATCCATGAATGAGTCTTCATGCATGTCAAGTGAAAAGATATCCTCATGAGGGGTGGAATCCAAGTTTATTGGAAGGAAAGTAGTTTGAGGAGGAAGGGAGAAGGCAATGGTGGATATGGAGGAGGGTAGAGTTTGAGAGGATGAGATAAGTGAGGTTGAGGGGATGAAGGTGGATGGAAGGGTGAGGGAGAGAGATGGCATAATCCCTTCTTCTGGACCAGTGGACTGAGGGGAAGTGACCTCTATAGTCCTGGTGTCTGCAGAGGATTTCATGGCTGCTGCTGCCCTGGGATTCACGATTCTCCTGTCCCATTTGCCAATTAAAGCACATGTGAGCCTCTTGGAAGCATTTATGTGCTTCTTGGAGGACACCAGCAGTTGGGGGCAGCAGTGGTTGAGAATCAACCCAAGAACTCTTCCAAAATGGACAGAGCTTTTATCCAACTTTTTCTTAAGCATATCAAACACAATTAATCCCCAGTTGGGATGTTTCTTATCCATTAGAGCAGCCATGAGGCAAAACTGATGCCTTGTTATTGCATCATGTGCAGTTCTCTTTGCACAGATCACCTTTCCAGTTATATCTGCTAATAACTTGTACTCAATTGCTAGGTTAATTTTAAGGAGTTTGGAGGGGTTACCAGCAGCATGCCCCATCCTGTCCAGCATCAAGGTATACTCTTCCACTGATAGTTCTATATCATCATCTCCAGCAGCAAAGTTGAAGGCTTCTGTAATGACTTGAGGTGAGATGGCTACCTCATTTCCTGCAATCTTCCCAGTCAAGATGTTGTTATCTGAAATGATTGCTGTAAGACACCATTCTTTAATTTCTGATTCGGGAAGGGGTATCCTGGTAGACATAAAGGGAACTAGCTGCTGCTCCTTGAAAAGATTCAGTATATCCAGAAAGTGTTGTGGAGATCCATCAAAAGAATCGAAATCAATGTCGAAACCAGAGTCGAACTTCATAGCCGCCAGAGCTCCTGCTGTAATTGCCATTGTCCTGCAAAAGAAAGAGTACCTTCCAAGATCAAAAGTATAGTATTTGGAGGGAGAAAGCTTGAGCAGAGAAATATGAAAGCGCAACTGCGAACGACGGAGAAAAAATGATTTTATACTTAGGGTTCGACGCAGAAAAGGAAAGAACGTCGAGCTCAGTTCGACGCTCAAGGGCTCTAGGAGAACTGAAACGACTCAACAACGTCCAGCTTAGGTCGACGTTCGACGCTTTGGCTGAAGCTATACGTCGAGCTCAGGTCGACGTTGAACGAAGACGTCGACCGGGGAGAGAAAAAACTCAAGAAGCCAGGAAGCTGTGAACTCAGTTCGATGCTAGAAGCTGAGTTCGACGTTCGACGCTTTTGAGGGCGACGGACCGTCGATCTCCGTTCGACGCAGCGTCGAGCTTAGTTCAGAGCTCAGAACAACCACTCAGACAGGGAAATTTTGAAATGAAATTTTTCTTATTCCTGTTAATTATGGGTTTCAAAATCTTGGAGTTTTAATTTATGCTGTCTCCATCTAGCATTCCCAACTGATTGAGGAAAAAGAGGTGCTTCTTTTCATCCAAGGGTTTGGTGAAGATATCTCCTCTCTGTAGTTCAGTGGAAATGTATTCTAGTGCAATTTTCTTCTTTTCTACATTGTCCCTTAAGAAGTGATGTCTGATTTCTATGTGCTTAGTCCTACTATGGAGAACTGGATTTTGAGCAATAGATATTGCACTGGTATTATCACAAAAGATTTTAGACATCTCTAAGTTGTACCCATAGTCTAGGAGCTGGTTTTGAATTCACAAAATCTGTGAGCAACAACTACCTGCAGCCATGTATTCAGCTTCAGCAGTTGATGTGGACACAGAGGTTTGTTTCTTACAAAACCAGGAGACAAGTCTATCACCAAGAAATTGACAAGTTCCACTGGTGCTTTTCCTGTCTACTCTACATCCAGCATAATCAGAATCTGAAAATCCAGTTAGATCAAATCCTGAGTCATGTGGATACCAGAGACCTAGATTAGGACAACTTTTTACATACCTAAGAATCCTCTTAACTAATGTGAGGTGGGACTCTCTAGGGCTTACTTGAAATCTAGCACAAATGCATGTGGCAAACATTATATCTGGTCTAGTAGCTGTTAGATAAAGTAATGAGCCAATGATTGCTCTATAGTTTGTCTGATCAACTGGTTTTCCAGATTCATCAGCATCTAAAACAGCATTTGTAGGCATAGGTGTTTTCATGGATGATGCTTCAGACATTCCAAATTTCTTAACCAGTTCTCTTGCATACTTGGTTTGAGAAATGAAAATGCCATCCACATGTTGTTTAACTTGCAATCCAAGAAAGAAAGCAAGCTCACCCATGCTACTCATTTCAAACTTTGAGTGCATAAGTTGTGAGAACTTTTTGCATAAATTTGAATCAGTAGATCCAAATATGATGTCGTCTACATAAACTTGTACTAGTAGGGTATGGGACCTATGGGTTCTAACAAAAAGAGTTTGGTCTACACTACCCCTTTTAAAATCATTTTCCAACAAAAAACAAGCTAAGGTCTCATACCATGCTCTAGGAGCTTGCTTGAGACCATATAAAGCTTTATGCAGTTTAAATACATGATCAGGAAAAGTTGGAGAGATAAAACCTGGAGGTTGCTTTACATAGACTTCTTCCTTGATGTCTCCATTGAGGAATGCACTCTTGACATCCATCTGATATACCTTGAATCTCTTGTGAGCTGCATATGCAAGGAAGATTCTTATGGCCTCCAACCTTGCAACTGGTGCAAAGGTTTGGTCATAATCAATTCCTTCTTCTTGGCAATACCCTTGTGCAACAAGTCTTGCCTTGTTTCTCACAATTATTCCTTGATCATCCAATTTGTTTCTGAATACCCATTTGGTTCCAACAATTTGCTGGTTCCTTGGTCTTGGTACTAATTTCCAAACTTTATTCCTCTCAAATTGATTCAACTCTTCTTGCATTGCAATGATCCAGTTTGGATCTTGCTCTGCATCTTGTATGGTTTGAGGCTCAATTTGAGAAAGGAAGCAGGTGTGCATAATATTTTGGTTAACTTGATTCCTTGTTTGCACACCCACTGAGATATCTCCAATCACTTGTGAGATTGGGTGATCTCTTGTTGTTGCTAGATCAACAAGGGGTGTTGATGATGCACCAACCTGTGTTGTTGTTTCCTCTTGTGGAACAACAACTGGTTCTTCAATTTGTTGGCCCTTTGAACTTTCCAGAACTTGAAATTCCTCTTCATTGTCACTAAGTTCAGTGACTTGTTGAATTGGTGAAGGTGATGACCCTTTGTCTTTGATGGTAAGCTGCTTCAGATTTTCTGAAATTGAATGTTCTTGCAAATTGCTTATGGTAGAAGTCTCCTTCTCCTTATAAAACATGTTAGTTTCATCAAATGTAACATGCATGGATTCTTCAATTTTATTTGTGCACTTGTTAAAAACCCTATAAGCCTTGCTAGTCATGGAGTATCCCATAAACACTCCTTCATCAGCTTTGGCTTCAAATTTAGCTAGGTATTTCTTGTCATTATTGTGAATGAAACAAATGCAACCAAATATTTTGAAGTAGTTCACTTTAGGTTTCTTCCCTTTGAGTAGCTCATAAGGAGTCTTACCCTTTAGCTTATGTATCAGGCTTCTATTCAGAACATAGTTGGAGGTGTTCACAGCCTCTGCCCAAAAGGTTAGAGGAAGGTGAGCATCTGTCAACAATGTTGTGGCAGATTCAATAAGGGTTCTGTTTTTCCTTTCAACTACCCCATTTTGTTGAGGAGTTCTAGGAGCTGAGAAAGTATGCCTGATACCTTCATTCTGGCAGAACTCTAGCATAAGAAGAGAATCAAACTCTGTCCCATGATCACTTCTGATCAGGGCAATGTGAGTATTGAACTCAATCTGTATGCCTTTGAGAAAATCTGTCAAAATTTTGAAGTTATCAGACTTCTTCCTCAGAAAGAACACCCAAGTGAATCTTGAGAAGTCATCTACAATTACTAAAGCATAAGATTTCCCTCCTAGGCTTTGTACATTAATTGGTCCAAAAAGGTCCATGTGCACTAAGTACAAGATTCTAGGTGAGTCACTCTTATTAAGTGACTTGAAACTGTTTTTGGTTTGCTTGCCTAATTGACAGGCCTTGCAAAGTCCTTCCTTCTTGTAGGGACCAGAAGGTAGTCCTCTAACAAGGTTGTCTTGGGATAACTTAGCAATGGTTCTAAGGTTCACATGTCCTAATCTTTTATGCCACAAGATGTTTGGTTTTGAAATGGAGTTAAACAGGCAAATATCTACTACAGGTGAATGAAAATCCACTAAGTAAATGTTACCTCTTCTGTTACCTGTCAACACAGTTGTGTTGTCCACTGACTTGACTTTGCATATGGCTTTGTTAAAGGTTACTTGGTATCCTTCATCACACAATTGACTGATGCTTATCAGGTTGTGTTTGAGTCCTTCAACATATGCCACCTTTTTGAAAGTGACTAAGCCAATTTGAACTGTCCCATATCCTTTTGTAGTTCCAAAGCTTGAGTCTCCAAAAATTACTTTGGGTCCAAGCTTGGTTTTGAAGGAAGTGAGGTTGTCCTTGTCTCCTGTCATGTGCTTTGAGCACCCACTATCCAGATACCATTGATGGTTCTCACTTGGATAGGTCTTTACCTGCACAAAAACAGCTTATTTGTTTTTGACCCAGTTAACCTTGGGCCTAGGTTGATATCCCTTAAATTCTGAAATGAAGGACATCTCAGGTTGACTCTTATAGCCTACAGGATGATATCTCCTAGGAGGTATGATCCATTCAGCATAAGGGTTAAAGTAATGAGATGTGGAGCTAGAATTGAAATTTGAGTTAACCCTTGAGAACTGGGTTTTGCTCTGAACTCGGCTCGACGCACGTCGAGCTTCGGTCGACGGACTCAAGTGAGTGCGTCGAGCTCCGTTCGACGGCAAGGTCTTGCTTTGTTCAGAGAGTAGAGGGCGTTGACCTGGGTTCGACGTTTTCTTGCGATTACGTCGAGCTCTGGTCGACGTCCGTCGAGCTTCGTTCGACATTTTTTGTCCAGTTTCCTGGGTTAAGTCAGCATTCTTCCTAGCCACTATCAAGACTCCTTTACCTTTCTCACTGGTAAATTTGATTGGAGTTGTCAGCACTATGGGTTGGCTGGATGAAGCACCCAAGCCCAGTGAACCATTCAATCTTGAGTTCACTGTACTTGTGATGTCCATCAATTTGATACTTCTCCCATTAAGGGTTTCTTCAAATTGTTTGGCCTTAGATAGCTCACTTTTCAGTGAAGCTATCTCCTCCCCACACTGCTTCAACTCTTCTAAGAGTCTAAGGTTATCTGAGTTAATGGATTTGCATTCAATTAATTGTTCATTTAGAGTTTTAATCAGCTTTTGAGACTCAATTAAGTCAATGCACATAGATTTAAACTCAGATTTGAAATCATCAGAAGTAAAGTCAAATGAATCTATTACCTGATCCTCAGTAAGTTCCTGATCAGATGGATAGTCAGCCTCAGGCTCTGAATCAGTGTTCTTTTGAGATGCACTGATGGCCATCATGCAGAATCCCTTTTCTTCTGCATCATCCTCATCATCACTAGAACTGGATGATGAATCAGACTCATCAGAGTCACTCCAGGATTCAGCCACAAATCCTTTCCTGGTGTGCTTGCTGTTGCTGGAGGAAGGCTTGTCATGGTATTTCCTTGACTCCTTGTCCTTCCTTTTATCCTTCCTTTCCTTCTTGTCCCTTCTGTCCTTGTCTTGATTTTCTGGACAGTTTGGGAAGATGTGTCCTGGTTTCCTGCAACCAAAGCAGATAATATCTTTATTATTGGATCTGTCATACCTTGGCTTGTCTTTGTCTTTGGATGACCATCTTCTGAAGTTCCTTTTATTTAGCTTATTGAACCTCTTGACCAGTAGGCTCATAAGCTCTTCATTTCCCAACACCTTTTCTTTAGGTTCTTCTTCCTGTGCTTTGAAGGCAATAGTTTTCTCAGCCTTCTCTGTTGGTGTGGATGTCTTCTGCTCTTCTTCTCTTTTCTTAATAAATTGCTCATAGCTCTTGAGCTTTCCTAGAAGAGCTTCTGTGGATAGCTCACAGACATTTCTTCCATCTTTAATTGACCATATTCTTGAGTCCCAAGAGCTAGGGAAACAAGTCAGTATCTTGTCATTTATCTCAGTAAGAGATATGTCCTTCTCTAGTGATCTAAGTTCACTTATGATTAGGCTCAGTCTGTTGTACATGTCAGCAACTGACTCAGACTCTGCCTTTTTGAAGTTTTCATACTGTGTGATGAGATAGGATCTCCTATCCTTTCTTTCATCTGCAGAACCTGATACAATTTCTGAGAGTTTTTCCCAGATCTCCTTGGCAGTATTGCAATCTACTACCTTCTGGAAAATGTCATCTGACATGGTTTGAGCCAAGATGTTCATGGCTTTAGCATCTGCTGCCTTCCACTTCTTTATGTCAGCATCAGTCCCTGAAGGAGGAGGAACAGCTGATGTACTTGTTCCTGTGGGAGGTCTTGGACAATCTGTCAATACAGAATTGAAGATGTCTTCATCAAAAGAGTTCATATAAAGTCTAATCCTTGCCTTCCATAGTGCAAACTTAGATAGATTGCACATAGGAGGTCTGGTGCTAGCAAAGTCCTTGTTTTGTGCCATGAGTTTTAAAAGATAAGTAAAACTAAGAAAAGTAACCCTTTGAGGGAAATGATCTTATCAGAGATCTTTTGATCCAGGTGTTAGCCTGTATGAATGATCAACCTCCCTCTGATACCAATTGAAAGTGCAGGATAAGATCACTCCTAACTCTAGAGGGGGGTGAATAGAGTTATTTAAAATAATTTTCCAAATAAAAACTTGCAGAGAAAATTTTTACTTTACTTAGTGTATGGTGCTATAGCAAGTAATCAGAGTAAAAAAAAATAAATTCACAGCACAAAGCAAAACACAGAAAGGGGCAAGCAATCCAGATGACACAAGGAGCTATAGTGGTTCCCCAAATCTGGGTACATCCACTCTTCTATCACCCTTGATAGGAATCCACTTCAAGATGAGTTGATCAGGTGTCTTGAGCACCAGAGAGTTTTTGATCAGGTTCTCACAAACCAACAGAAGCTGATTTTGACCAGGTTTCAGCAAAACCAAAAGTAACTTTTGAAGGGAGTTAGAACCCTGTACAGAAAGAAAAAGAAAAAGAATGAAGTTGTCTTCTCTTTTCAACAAGCAAAGAGAAGCAGAAGTGGATCTGAAGTTGTTGTCAAAGCTCCCCCTGAGATCAAGATGAGGTTCAGGAAGGAGAGCTCTGCACAAGGGTGACAGGTCTTCAAAGGTCTGATTTGCTCCAGCAAAGAATGATCCAAGTGAGTTGGATGGAGGTGTCTGAAGCAATCAGATTTTCTGTAAGAGAGTCTTTCAGAAATAATTTTTTTTCACTGAGAGAAAGATGAGAAGTCTTGTATTGTTGTTCTCTTCTTGTTCTGTGTATTCTCTGTATCTTCTTATTATTGTCCAAGAAAAAAAAATATATTTGAGTCTTCTTCTTCCTTTACTTTGATAGCCGTTGGAAGTCAGCATTGATTGCTTTCCTTAACTGTCCATGCCTCAAAGGAAATGACAGGCAGACATTCCTTAGAAAATTCCTTGAGCCATGCACCAGATATGCTGTAACGGCCAATAAATTTTTCAGCATTAATTGCCTGTCAGAAGGAATTTGAATTCCTATCCAAAATCGACGGAAGTCTGGAAGGCGTCGAGCTCACAGAAAAACGTCGATCTGAGCACGACACACGTTGGTCAGAGAGTGTTTTCTGTAAGCAGAGCTGGGATCGACGGAACGTCGAGCTGAGGTCGACTCCACGTCGAGCTGAGGTCGACTCTGCGTCGAGCTGAGATCGACTCTGCGTTGAGCAGAGGTCGACTCTGCGTCGAGCTGAGATCGACTCTGCGTCGAGCTGAAGTCGACTATGCGTCGAGCTGAAGACTACTCTAACTAGCCTATGTGACCTATATAACAACATGGAGGTCACAGCATACAATCCCTATAGAAATATAGTCATCCTGGTCCAAATAGTAATAGGGTGTTCCAACACACTATAAAATTCTTGTGTTGTCTGTGTGTCTGTGATATTCTCTTGTGCTTGTGCTGTGATATATTGTTTGTTGTGTAGCTTAGTTACTTTTCTCTAGTTCACTTGTTGCACGTGTACACTCACCTTTTATTTCAGCAATAGGGAAAAGTTTTCAAAAACTCTATTCACCCCCCCCCCCTCTAGAGTTATTCAGAGCTTACCCTCTCTTTCAATTGGTATCAGAGGGGGTTAATCATATCATACAGGCTCACGCCTGGATTAACCAAGATCCTCAGGATAAACTCTGAATAAGCTTTAGTAGTCTTTCTGATTATATTTTACTTTCTGATATCATGGCACAAAATAAGGATTATGCCAGCACCAGACCTCAAGTTTGTAACTTGCAAAAGTTTGGAATCTGGAAGGTAAGAATCAAGCTGTACATGAACTCTATTGATTAGGATATTTTCAACTGTATCTTGACAGGACCACCAGCTCCAGTGGCCTCTACATCAACTTCAGTAAATCTCAATGTAGTACCTCCTCCAGATTAAGCTGATGAACTTAATAAGGCAAAGATTGCTGATGCCAGAGCTATGAATATACTGGCTCAAACTATATCAGATGATATATTTCAAAAAGTTGATGAATGCACACCTACCAAAGCCATTTGGGATTCCCTCAACCAAATGGTAGTAGGCTCTGCTGATGAGAGGAAGGACAAGAGATCAAATCTCATATCCCAATATGAGAACTTCAGAAAAGATGAAGTAGAATCTGTAGAAGTAATGTACAACAGGCTGAGCTCCATCATCAGTGAGCTCAGAACATTGGATAAAGAAATCACTTTAACTGAAGTCATTGACAAGATCCTCATGTGCTTCCCTAGCACATTGGATTCCATAATATGGCCTATCAAAGAAGCCAGAAGAATGACTGAAATCTCAATAGAATCTCTACTTGGAAAGCTCAAATCCTATGAGCAACTAGTCAAGTCAAGAGAAGTTGCAGTTGAACCAAAAGCTTCAATACCTACCAGGAAGGAACAAAACTTAGCACTCAAAGCTGTAGAAGAATCTCCAAGCCTATCTGTCAATGAAGAAATTATGAGTCTCTTTGCTAAGAGATTCTATAACATGGCAAGAAAGGACTCCAGGAGGAAGCCTTCAAGGAATGAAGATAAACTCAGGTATGATAAGACCCCTTCTAAATAAGTTGTCTGTTTTGGGTGCAGGAAACCAGGACACTTCATCTCAGAATGTCCAGAAGCTCAAAAGAAAGACAGAAGGCATGAGAAGGAGTCAAGAAGACATCAGCACAACAAGGCCTCCTCCAGTAAATACAAAAAGAAGGAGAAGGGCTTTGTGGCTGAAACCTGGAGTGACACTGAAGAAGAAACATCCTCCTTCAGTTCCAGTGAAGATGATACAGAAGAAAAGAAGGCAAGGGAAGTTTGTCTTTTGGCAATAGATGCTAGAAGCAGTAGATCAGACTCAGATGAATCAGAAGATGAAGAATTCCTCTCTGAAGAGGATCACGTAATTGCCTCATATGATTTTTAGTCTAAAGAATTCAAATCTACATTTAAACTATTGTGTTTAGACTTAATAGGATCTGAGAAGGAAATCAAACATCTCAGGGAAAAACTATTAGAACAAGAAAAAATCATTGCTGATAATGAAAAATTAACTGAAAAATTAAACCTAGCTAATCAACAAATAATGTTCCTAAAATCTGAATTAAGTAAGGCTAAGGAACTACAAGAAACTTTAAATGGTAGAAGTTTACAACTGATAGACATAACTAGCACAGTCTATACAAGATCTAGTAATAACAAACTAGGATTAGGAGCCTCATCTAGTTAACCAATCCTTATTCAGAAAAATCAACTATCAAAACCCATTAATTTTATCTCTAAAATTGGTAAGAAGAATACTGAACAAGTAAAGAAAGTCAATAAAGTGCTTAAATAACTAGACCTTAAGAAAATAAGTCAGAAAAAGAAAAACACACAATATAACTATGTTCAGCAAATTTCGTCGAACTAAGAACAACGAAATGGGTATAGTCCGTCGAACTCAGAACGACGAACTCTGAACGCAAATTATAATGTAATCTATTCTTCGAACTGGGATCGACGAAACCAGTATGGTTCGTCGACTAGAGATCGACGTTTTTGGGGCCTTGAGAATGGATACTACCATTCTTCGAGCAGAGATCGAAGAACTCAACCCTGATCGTCGAGCTCAGGTCGACGAACATACCCAAATATGTCAGATCTAGTTCATAACAAGAGTAATCTAAAAACTAATAAATCCTTTAATCCCTTTAGTCAGTGGTTCATACCTCCTAGAAGGTATCATCCTTTAGGTTATAAGGATCAACCTGAATGCTCTTTTATTTCTAGTTTTGGCTATGTTAAACAACAAGGACCCAAGGTAACCTGGGTCAAAAACTGCTAATCCTTTTTGCAGGTAGAAGACAACCCTGTCACTCAAAACAAATGGTACCTGGACAGTGGTTGCTCTAAACATATGACAGGTTGCAAAGAATGCCTAATGAACTATAAAACCAAGACTGGACCTAAAGTAATCTTTGGGGACTCAGGCTTTGGACTGATAGAAGGCTATGGTGACTTCAACTATGGAGCTGTCACATTCAAAAAGGTGACTTATGTAAATGGTCTAAAGCATAACCTGATATCAGTAAGCCAACTATGTGATACAGGTTATCAAGTAAGCTTTACTAACTCCCTATGTACTATTTCTTTAAACAACACAATAGTTTTAACAGGAACTAGACAAGGCAACATTTACTTAGTAAATTTTGAATCTGCTAAATCTGATATCTGTTTATTCAATTCTATTAGCTTTCAAACTAGTTTATGGCACAAAAGACTAGGTCATGTAAACCTTAAGAATATAGCTAGGTTATCTAAGGACAATCTTGTTAGAGGTTTACCTTCTGGTCCCTACAAGAAGGAAGGCCTCTACAGGGCTTGTCAACTAGGCAAGCAAAATAAATCTAGTTTCAAATCCATTATTTAGAGTGATTCACCTAGAATTTTGTATTTGCTCCATATGGACCTTTTTGGTCCTATTGTTGTACAAAGTCTAGGAGGAAAGTCTTATACATTAGATATTATAGATGACTTCTCCAGATTCACATGGGTTTTCTTTTTGAGAGAAAAGTCAGATACTTTTCAAGTTCTTACAGATTTTCTCAAGAACATACAGATTGAGTATTCTACTAAAGTTGCATTGATCAGAAGTGATCATGGCACTGATTTTGAATCTCTTCTTATATTAGAGTTCTGTAGGAAAGAAGGTATAAGACACTACTTCTCAGCTCCCAGAACTCCTCAACAAAATGGGATAGTTGAAAGGAAGAATAGAACACTTATTGAAGATGTAGGTACATTGCTTGCAGATGCTTGCATGCCTCTATCCTATTGGGCAGAAGCAGTAAGCACAGCAAACTATGTTCTGAATAGAAGCCTAATACATAAACTAAAGCTTAAGACTCCCTATGAACTACTCAAAGGGAAAAAACCTATAATCACCTATTTTAAAGTATTTGGATGTATATGCTATATTCACAACAATGACAAGAAACATCTTAGAAAATTTTAAGCTAAGGCTGCAATGGGAATTTTTCTAGGATATTCCCAAGTCAGCAAGGCATATAGGATGTTTAATAAATCAACACTAAAAATTGAAGAATCTATGCATGTGACATTTGATGAATCTAACATGTTTTACAAGGAGAGAGAGATATCTCTACCAATAGTCATTTATAGGTACAGAATTTGTGTGAGAGATTGGATAATCTAAACCTTACCTCAAAGGTTGAATCACATCCCTCTCCATAAGTTATATAAGAAGCTAAAAGTGAAGAAGAAACTGTGGAAGCAGTCCAACTTCCTCCAACAGTTGACACAATTCCACATGAGGAATTTAATCAAATAACTGTTGCTGAACCAACTTCTCTTAATCATTTTGTCACACTTAGGGATCACCCTAGATCTCAAGTAATTGGATACATATCAGCAGGAGTGCAGACAAGGCATCAACTCAACCCTGATGTGATGCTTGCCTGCTTTCTCTCTCAAATTGAGCCTCAATCCATATCTGATGCAGAGCAAGATCCAAACTGGATTATTGCAATGCAAGAGGAACTACATCAGTTTGAGAGGTGTAAAGTTTGGGACTTAGTTCCAAGGCCTAAGGTCTATCCAGTAATTGGGACTAAGTGGGTATTCAGAAACAAACTTGATGCCCAAGGTGTGATTGTGAGGAACAAGGCAAGGCTTATTGCTCAGGGATACAGGCAAGAAGAAGGAATTGATTATGATCAAACCTTTGCACCTATTGCAAAACTTGAAGCCATAAGAATTTTCTTGGCCTATGTTGCTCACAAGAAATTCAAGGTATATCAAATGGATGTCAAAAGTGCTTTTCTCAATGAGGAACTAAAAGAAGAAGTATATGTGGAACAACCACCAGGTTTTATCTCTTCAACCCACCCCTCCTATGTTTTTAAAATGCATAAGGCTCTCTATGGTTTAAAGCAAGCTCCAAGAGCTTGGTATGAGACCTTAGCCAGCTTTTTTTAGAGCATGGTTTTTCAAGAGTCATGGTTGATAGAACCCTTTTTACAAAACTGCATCATGATAAAATTCTATTATTACAAATATATGTAGATGACATAATCTTTGGCTCTACTGATCCAAATCTGTGCAAAAGATTTTTTGATCTAATGCACTCAAGGTTTGAGATGAGTAGCATGGGTGAGTTATTATATTTCCTTGGTCTCCAAGTGAAACAGAATCCTGAAGGAATCTTAATCTCTCAGTATAAATATGCTAAAGAGCTAATTAAGAAGTTTGGGATGAATGATGCCTCTGTCATTAAAACTCCCATGGCTGCCAATGCTATTTTAGATGCTAATGAATCTGGAAAATAAGTTGATCAGACTAAGTATAGGACCATTATTAGATCCCTACTGTATTTAACAGCAAGCAGACCAGATATTATGTTTGCTGCATGTCTTTGTGCTAGGTTCCAAGTGAACCCTAAAGAATCTCACCTTATTTTTCTAAAAAGGATTTTAAGATATATAAAAGGTTTTCCAGATCTAGGCCTCTGGTATCCAACAGAACCAGCATTTGTGTTAACTGGATTCTCTAATGCTGATTATGCTGGATGCAGATTAGACAGGAAAAGCACCTCAGGAACTTGTCAGTTCCTTGGTGACAGACTTGTATCTTGGTTCTGTAGAAAGCAAACATCTGTTTCAACTTCCACTGCTGAAGCTGAGTATATAGCTGCAGGCAGTTGCTGTTCACAGATTTTGTGAATACAATACCAACTACTGGATTATGGTGTCAACTTAAATAATTCAACTATACTATGTGATAATATAAGTGCCATTTTAATTGCACAAAATCCAGTATTGCATTCTAGAACCAAGCATATAGACATTAGACATCATTTCATTAGAGATTGAGTTGACAAACATAAGATTAAACTTAAATTTATCTCTACTGATTTGCAAAGAGCAGACATATTCACTAAGCCATTGGACTCATCCAAGCATCTGTTCTTTGTCAATCAGCTTGGAATGATAAATGGTCAGGATTTAATCTAATGCTCTGTCTGTAGTCAAAGAACTGTCTCTATTCGTCGACCTGAGATCGACGAACTGATAACTATTCTTGAGAATTTTCGTCGACCTAAGATCGACGAAATCTCTTAGTATAGCTCATTCGTCGATCAGAGGACGACGAATTATATCTCTACAAGTTTTCTGCGAACGACGAAAACTTTCCCTCTCTTTGTTCTTAGATCGACGAACTTTATCCTTTACGTAATTTTTGTCGACCTGAGATCGAAGAATCTTGAGTTTTAGTCGGATTGATATTCTCGTTTCATATTCCAGAAAATACTATATCTGGCATTTCTTCGACCTCAATCTCGCGCTTTCAGAATTCCCCTCCTGCACTTGATCTTGTGTTTTCTCTTACAGGTGTGCTCTTTCTCTCTCTCATTCGATCTTAACCTCACAAATGGCCGCTACTGGATCAACCGGCATAAAGTTCGACCATGGTTTCAATATTGATTTTTACTCTTTCCAACAGTCAGATCAAATTTTCATAGATATTCTATAGTTATTTGAGGAACAAAATCTGAAGCAGTTCATGTCTGATAGAATCAAAATTCCTATGACTGAAATCAAGGAATGGGTTGGCTCTTCTTCTTCCATAGAGACTGAAATGACTGGGACTATCAGTGTCACTCAGGTGATTCTTTTTCCCTCCATTCTCTCTGAACTTTTCAATTTGAAAACTGGAGAAGATGATCTATAACTAGATGATAAGGAATATGAAGATATGCTGGCTGTTATAGGTCACTTCGGCAAAAACCCTAACAAATCGTATAAGAAAAATTTCTCCCCGACATATAAATTTCTTGCGGATGTCGTTGGGAAAGTGCTGTTTGCTAAGCATACAGCACATGACTACATCTCCAGGAAACAGTTCCTAGGTATGGATGCCCTGGTCAGTAAGAAAAGTGTGAACTGGCCACAAATTCTGTTTGACCTAATCAGGAGAAAGAACAATAAAAAGAAGGTTTGCTATGGAAGAATATTGGGCTTATTTCTGACAGCCAAGGCTAATGAATTATTGGTATCTCAGACCACCTTCATTAATGCCTCTAAGAAGCTCACATCTGCTCTCTTTGGTAGATGGGAGAGGACTATCATAAAGCCATCTAAGGGCAAGTCCTCTTTCTCCAAATCTTCTGAAAGTATAAGGGCTACATCAGCCACTCCTCACCCCTCTGTAGAGATTCCATCCACCCCTCCACCTCCTCCTGATTCTCAAGCTCTATCTCAGCCTCAAGTTCAACAAACCTCAGCCTCCACTTCTATTCTAATACATACTCCTACACCTCCAGCATCTCCAATTCCTTCTTCCCCTACACATATTCTATCCAATTCTCCCTCTCCTAGGGCTGATACATCCATCCCTACTCCTCCCCAATCTCCCTTTCCATCTCATCTTACTGATATACCCCTCTCCACTCTCTCTTCAATCCCATCTTTCAATTTACTTTCATTTTCTCTGAACACTCCTTCTCCTCACCAATCTCCTCAACAGGACCCCCTTACAGACATTTCCAACCAACCATCTCCTCCAGCAAATATCTTCACTACCTCTATCCCTTCTCAACCACCTCCTGCCCAAACATTTGACTCCACATCTTTGAATCTCTTTATCATCCAACCACTTCTTGAGCTCCTCAAGCCTATCCTCAAAACCATCATTGCAAAGGCTATTTCCCCTCTGTCTATCTCCATATCATCTCTTTCTGCTCAAATCTCTACCTTCACCTCTACCCTCTCTTCATCTGGGGGTCTGGCTTCAGTACATACTGAAACCAGGTAGGGGGAGATACTTAATGATGAAGTAGCAGGAGTAGAACCAGCAGCAGCAGTAGGAACAAATGTTGATATGGAAACAGAATTTTTGAATTTTCTTGATACATATATGGAATCAGATGATATAGAGATAACTGACTCAGTAGCAGATGTAGATAATCAATGTACAAATATTATAGTATCCAATGCTCAAGAGACCAGCTTGCAAGAAGTTCTGCCTGGAAGGATCTACTTCATTAAGTATAAAGTAAATCTTCATACTCTGCTGAAAATTTTTGGATCTTATATTCAGTTCTGCCTCTCTTCTCACACTCAATCATCCAGAGCAATAGTATGCTATACCTCCCCTGCAAGTTCAGAAGTATTAGCCATTATAAAGAAAAGTCTGATAGCTCCTCCAGTAGTACTATATGAACAAAGAACTAGCCCTCCTGGGCCAACTTATATCATGGATAATAGCACTATTCCTAGTTTAGATGATCTAATAAATCAGGACATTGCTATGGAAGCTAAAGCAACTGAAGCTGAAGGTGTTCCCACTCAAGCTAGCAAAGAAATTTCCAAGGATCTGATCAGTCAGATTAATGAAATGTATGACAATCTTTTGTTTGATGATAATGATGATGATGATTCTGATGATGCTCCAAAGAGGAAACAGATCTCCAAGAAAAGGAAAGCTCCACCTCCTCCTACTCCCAAACCTGGAAATACCAATGATACACCATATTATATCCTACAAAACATAACTCCATACAAGGGTATGCCAGCATGGATGTGGCTATCTAAAAATAAACAGAAAGCAAGGAAGAAAAGTAGGAGGTATTCTCCTTCTCCACAAAGGTTCAGAAGAGATCCTCCTCCTCTTCCTCCAGCTGCAGGTGCCTCAGGAACCTTATCTCAAAGCTCAGAAGGATTCACTAAACCTACTCTCACTAAAACTTTTCAGAGACAGGGAAGACCTTCTCACTCTTATGGAGACAGTCAGCATAAACAGAGACATCAGTCTTATCCCAGATATCAGTCAGCTCAACAGCCTATCTCTCAGCCAACTTTTTCCCCTCCTCCATCTCCTGGCAAAGCTAATGAACCTGAAGAACCTCCAATTCCAGCTTATGATCCTGAAACTAGTCCAACTACAAGAATGGCTAGATTCAAGGAATCTGTGGCTCTCTCACAAATCAGGCAAGCCAAAGAAAAAGGTCAAGACTCTTCTCAGTTCTCTACTATGTCTAGCTACAGGAAGAAAGAGTTTGAAAGATATCAAGTAGGAAAATTATTCAATGCTGATGAATACATGAGTCTACATCCTGAAGTAGTGGTTCCAAGAACTACCTCACAAAAGACTCTTGGTGATGGTGATATGACCATGACTATGAAGCAAGCTCATGATCCAAACAGGATAATCAAATTTGTTAAGCCTTCTGATTCTCACAAGAACATTTAAATTATTTATTTTATGTGCTTTCTGTGAACAATCTGGGTACATAGCTTTATAAAGGTACTGATAGCTTATTTATTCTATCAGTTATCTCAGTTTTCATGCTATGTTTACCTCATTTTGTCTTGTGATCTTCATCTGTTTTTGGTTGAAATAACCTCACCCAAATATGGGGAGATTGTTGGAACCCCTAGGTGATTTGAGCTAGGTTCTCTTCTTAGGTTGTGACCCATATTGTATAGAAGGGTCAAAATTTTATGTGTTTCTAGAGTCTAGGCCATGTTCTTCGAGTCAACAGATCAAAGGACCAACCTACAACACTGCCAAAGACTCATGACTTAGAGAAATCAAGAATTAGAAAAAGAAATCTACATTCGTCAAACTCAGGTCGACAATAGTCGTGCTCAGCTGGACTAACTAAGAGCTAAAATCTCTGAGCTGAGCTCGACGAACTTCATTCTCAGATCGACAAACTCTTAAAAACTCAGCGCCATAATTCACTCAAAGCCAAGGCTGACTCAAAGACAAAGAACACTCAGCGCCATAATTCACTCAAAGCCAAGGATGACTCAGAGACAAAGAACACTCAACGCCAGATGTGCTATTCACTCAACGTCAACAGATTAACCAAGTTTTTAGGTCGACGAACATAGAGCGAAGAATTAGTCAGTTTATGCACAGCAGTTGATTCACAGAGCTCAGGTCGACGAAAGCTGATCTCAGGTCGACGAAGGCTGATCAGAGGTTGACGAAATCTCAGTTCGACGAAAGCTGATTAGAGGTCGACGAAAGCTGATCTCAGGTCAACGAAAACTATAAGACATTCTGTTATTTATTCTTTCTCTTTTTGTCTCATCATTCTATCTTTAGTATAGGCTATTAGTTCCCTTGTAAATCAATGCACTTATAGAGCCGTTACTGGAAGCATTGATTACTAACATCCTCCATGGAATTAATTGCTTATATCTCGGGACAGACATAAAATAGAATTTTTGATAGCATTCTTGTCGTTTTTCATTCCCAAGATTTCGGCTGAACACTTATTGCAGAGTTTTCTTTTTGAATTCGAAAAAGTTACCGTTATCACATACATCTTCCTGCCAAGAAAACAATATACACAAGAGCAAAGATTAATCATCAACCAGTGTCACAGAAAAGAAAACATCAAAAGTACAGTGAAAAACATCTCTCAGAAAATTGACTGCTCTCAAGAGAAGAAGAAAGAACAACCATCACCATCAAGAGTCTTTCTTTCTCTCCCTCTTTGTTTTCAGGGATCTCAAGTGACAGCAACATTCAAATCATTCAAGGATCTCTGAAAATCTTAAGGCCTCCACCCTGAAGCAAAGCTTCCTTCTTTCTTGAACATATCAACATCTCAGGGGGAGCTTTGACACCATCAATAATCCACTAGTCTTCTCTCAGCTATATTTGAGAAAGAGAAGAACATCATCACTCTCTCATCCCCACCTCTGTATAGGGTTTTAATTCCTTTCAAAATTATTCTTGGTTGCAAGTCTCCTAACCAAAAGACTTGAGGTTTGGTTGTTGAGCACCTGATCAAAAGCTCTTTGGTGTCAGGCACCTGATCAAAAATCTGAGTGGATTCCTACCAGGATGGTAGAAGAGTGGATGTACCTAAGTTTGGGGAACCACTATAAAATTCTTGTGTTGTCTGTGTGTCTGTGATATTCTCTTATGCTTGTGCTGTGATATATTGTTTGTTGTGTAGCTTAGTTACATTTCTCTAGTTCACTTGTTGCACTTGTACACTCACCTTTTATTTCAGTAATAGGGAAAAGTTTTCAAAAACTCTATTCACCCCCCCCCCCTCTAGAGTTATTCAGAGCTTACCCTCTCTTTCATACTTGCCCAAGACATCCAACCAGTACTCCTTAAGGTGTAACACGCTACACTACTGAGCACTAGTTGGTCGCCTTACTCGTCTTGAATCACAACATTTACATCACATCACAGAGTATTGTAGAAGCATTAACAGAAAACCACAGCAAATATATATAATAATAATAATATATATATAACAAAAAGCGCAAAAGACTGTAGCCACTGTTTATACATGGAGCCCGTAGGCTATAATGGTACTATAACTAGTAACTCCTCTCTCTCTCTCTCTCTCTCAACTCTGCTCTCTAGTACTCACATCTCGAAACTCGGACGACATTGGGGGTACATCTGCTCGGGTAGTCCTATCAGCTGGCATATCGTCCTACAACAGCTGGTCTCTATGATGTTTCATCTCCTATGAATGGTTATTAAGATAACTATTTGTCTTAGAGCTAAGTATAAATGAGTCTCCTCCCTAGATCCATATCCTAGGGACGAGCACATGCACCCAACAAAATAAGATAGCCAAAGCAAGAGAGGGTTAGCACAGCATTTTATAAGTAGGCTAGGAGCAATCAAAAGATGTACAACATGATATAACTGGACAAACAACACTAATTTACATCAGTTATAATTTTGGCTCTTCTAGCACAGTAACACAGTAGGTATACAAAACATGAACGAACTCTGCAAGACTTCAGGCTGCGCACACATCGTAGGCATTCATAGCCATGCACACATCACAGGCATTCACAACCACTCACACATCGTAGGCATTCATAGCCGCGCACAATACTCTATGTTGACATAGTATGGACTGCCTTTCTTCAAGCAGGGTAGCAAGCCCCGCGGGCCTCATTGATATGGTCGTCTGTGATAGTGGCTAGTCCTGCTACTTTTGGGGGTGGTTGTACCGCACAACCCAAGCCTTAACATACAACTCCATGTACTCATAGATGTGAGCATCATCCGGGGATTCAATATTTTGGTCGACTAGTGGAGGAAACCCAAAGGGGAAGAAATCATAATGGTTGGTCACCCGTGGTACTCATCTCCCTGTCACCCTGAGTCGTCAAACTTCCCGCATCGGTACGATTGGTCTGCTGAAGTGAATGATCCGCCACAATTTACCGCAAGCAATTTACATGCAAACATATAAGATAGTTTGTAATCATACACCATATTCTCAGCAGTTTGTGCAACAATATCTTAAATATTTCGGGAAAATGACACTTAGCTCGACTTTTGACAAGGAGCGCGGGAGCACTTATTTGGGCCTAACTTAGGAGAAATAGCTTGACTCCCTTTATCCCCATCTAAGGCTCAACCTATCATATTACTGCCTATTAGGGCAGGACCCATACTTAGAATATTAAGTTGCAGAACTGGAAGTGCGGTAATAGAAATTATTGTTAGTATAATTTACTGAATTGAAATGCTATAAAAAAATACGACCAGTGTGAAACCGGAGTAGTACTGAACTGAAAGGACTTAACTAAAAGTAAGTACTAAAAAGAACTTGACCAGTACGAGACTAGAATATTACTTAAATAAAAGAACTGAATTGAAAGTAAATAAGGATCAGTACGAGACTAGAGTACTTGAAAAGAATTAACTGGACTGAAATAAATAAAGGGACTGGGCCAGTGCAAGACTGGAATAAATCATAAAGAAAATGGTTAGTAGTCCAATCACTCCATTCAGGAGGCTTCAGTTCCATCTCCGTTCTCAGAAGTTTTAGTTCAGTTCCATCTCTGTTCTTAGGAGTTTTAGTTCAGTTCCATCTCCGTTCTCAGGAGGTATAGTTCAATTCCATCTCCATTCTCAAGAGGTTTCTTTGGGTTTTACCCATTATTCAGGTATGATGCTAGTTTAGTTGCACCCTTTATTATTGTGGCTCAATCGAACTTGAAGAATTTATTAAGGGTTACACCTTGATTATTCGTCGAGAATGATTACTAGTACTTTCATTTTTCGAGTCTGTTCAAGTTACCTGAGAGTTTTTATAACAGAGAAGAATGAGGCGCTCAGTGGTTCCACAAAATCTCGGAATACTTAGAGCTTGGGCACTTGCCTTGATCACTCTCGTTGGTAAAATAATTTGAACTTACTATTTGACTAAAAGATGGTTGCGCGCTCCAATTTTTCATTTCGATAAAATCAGACACATTGATTTTTGAGCGCGACCCTAGGCTCCATTAAATTAGAAAACTTCAGTTTTTATCTCAAGGTTTCAAAATTTTAATATAACCTTTAGGGAGGCCTAAAATGAGAATACAATTTTTTTCAAATTTTTTTGAGTAATTTTGGGCCTCTAATTTGGCCTAATAAAACTTATTTGAACTTTTAAAATTCCAAATCAACACCAATAATTCTACAAAGTTTTGTGGAGAAAGCCATCATTGAGAGACACAACTTTTATGTTCAACACTTTTCTCCTAGGAGCCTATATTTTTAATTAGAAAATATGCAAGATCCTGATAAAAAGTGGTCTGCATATATCAGATCAAAGCTTGATCATGCGGGTAATATTGAGCCAGATCAGGAAAAGAGTTTTTTGATCCCATAGCAGATCAGAGGCCAATCCTTTATGGGGGTGCAAAAAATTATACGGCGTGAAAAAGATAAAACTTCGGCCACCGCCGGCCGGCGACCCAGGGGTGTTGATGCCGCCTCCAGTTGACACGCCAGAGTTCGGCGATCTTCTGGGAAGTGGTATGGATGCCTAGCACCATCGGCCACTGCTGGAGATTATAAAATTGAGAGCATGGTGGTGGGTGGCTCTGCTCCTAGGGCCACTGTTCCACCCCGCCTCTCCGGTGACTTCCTCATCCACGAAACCACCCCCGGCCGGCGCTCCGGGGGTTGCATTATTCTCTGGTAGTGCTTCGGTGGCCTAGCACCGCCTGCCGCCGCCACAGAGAAAAAATACAGGGATTTACCCTATTTTTGGGTGCCGTCGGAGCGGCGGTTTCTGGCAGCACCTCAACCTTCCACTGTCACGGATGGTCATCCCAGGTGGTTTAGCCCTTCCCCAGTGCAACCATCGGCGTTGGGCAAGGCTAAACTATTGGGTCCATTGATCCCAATGTCCTAGATTTGTAAGAAGTCAAATAGGTCAATGGTATACACATAGTTGTATTTGATGTATGTTTAAGTTCATGCATACAGGTTGGTCTTTGTCACAATGATTGGATATACAGTTCAAAAGACAATGACAGTTGGACTCAAAGTGATAGGCTGGAAAGTCAGAAATTTAGCTAATTCCACAGGCGTTGAGTGAGGAAAGCTCACTCAACGCTCTCAACACCATACAACTAATAGCGCTGAGAGAGAGCTAGCAGTCAAAGCTTATAGTATTGACAAGGCAGAAATTTGGCTAAGTCCAGAAACGTTGAGTGAGGCATATACACTCATCGCTCTCAACGCCATATGGCCAGAATTGTTGAGACAAGGATATCATATCAAAGCCTAAGCAGTGGAAGCCAGAAAATCGACTAAGTCTAGAAGCATTGAGTGAAGCTTCATCACACAATACCATGCTGAGTCTGTCAACGCCAAACTTCAGCAAGAAGGCAAGATTGCAGAAAATTGACTAAGTCAAAATGCGTTGAGTGAAGCTTATACACTCAACGCTCTCAACGCCATCAGGCAAAAAGATGAAAAATATGGCTAAGGCAAAAAGCGTTGAGTGAAGCTTATACACTCAACGCCATCAGGCAGAAAGATGAAGAATATGGCTAGGGGAAAAAGCATTGAGTGAGGGATATACACTCAATGCTCTCAATGCCTAGCAGAGCAGAAATAATTCTAAGTCCAGATTCGTTGAGAATGGCCTATAAACTCAATGCCACTCAATTCCTAGTAGAGCTGAAGAAAATTCTAAGTCCAGAATCGTCGAAGTATTACTTATCCAGTTTTCGTCGAGCAGAGCTGTGATTTCGTCGAGCTAAGTTCAGATTTTGTCAAACTCAGCTTTCACCTGTTCATCGACCTGAGGATTTCTGGAATGATACTTGTTTTCGTCGAGCTGATTTCTCGATTCGTCGAACTAAGTTTTGAGTTCATCGAACTGAAGTTTTTTGAAGTATTGCTTGTTTTCATCAAGCTGAGTTCTAGATTCGTCGAACTGAGTTTATAGTTCATCGAACTGAAGTTTTCTGAAGTATTGCTTGATTTCGTCGAGCTGAGCCTTGGATTCGTCGAGCTGAGTTTAGAGTTCATTGAACTGACGTTTTCTTAGGTATTGCTTGATTTTGGCTAAGTCCAAAATGAAGCTGACATTTGCAAAGTCAACAAGTCAACAATTTTTTGTTTTGTTACTTAATTGATGCAAATCGACATTAATGTCACCGTCAATCTAAAGTGGATCTCATTTTGATTAAGCTGAGGTTTTAACCACCGTTAAAACTGGGACATGTGTCAAACAACCCACAAATCGACGGGGTTATAAATAACAACTAAGATTAAGATCAAATCAATTAATTATGATTAACATTCTGAAAAACAAGAAGCGGGAGTTCGGCATCTTCATCCGCCATTATTGCAGAACCAAGAACTTCAATTGAAAAATCTGAAGGGTTTTTAAGTTTGTTGGTGCAATCAACATCTACTACAGCAAGATTAGAGGATTTCTCTGAGGAAGACGAATCATTCTAGGAAAACCCTAGCTGAAGTTGATTCTCGATCCAAGCTGAGCGAAATCTGAAGATCAATCTCTGGATCGCTGAAGAAGAAGTAGAGATCGGTACAGAGTTTTCTCTAGACAAAAGGAGAGGCAGAGGAATACATTTCTCTGTCAATAAAGGTTAGCTGATTAAAGATTTTCATTCTGAATCTTCCCCTTTCATCAGCAAGTATAGGATCAAGGTCCTGAGGAACTTCTAGCACAAGCAGCAGATAGTCAAAGATTGTCATCCTTATTGCTAGGAAGCAGATAGGGATGAGAATTTCTTATCCCAGGAAGAAATTGACTCAGAGAACAATTTCTCTTGAGTGAAATCAACAAACACTTTCTACACCAGTGTATCTATGAAAGATCTGTGTTGAGGCCTAGGTTGATTAGACTGTGTGTGAGATCTAATTGTAAAGCTTAAATTATAAAGGCTATGTGATTGGATTCCTGTGTGAATCTATGTGGGGTTGTTTCTCCAACCCTATGTGAAGGGAATTTGTGCTTATGTGGTTGTCATGTGATTACTGTATGGGGGGCTGTGAGCCTATGTTGTAAGTCTCAGTGGATACAACACAGTGTGATTTCTATGTATATATAATCATAGAAATAGCATTGATTAGTTTAAAGAGTGAATCATCAGTGCCGGACATAAAATGGTACTGAGGTGGTGGCTATCTTTCCAACACAACCATCATACAAACACAACCAAAGAAACAGGCACTGAGGTGATGGTCCTTTATCCACTGCTAACCAAAAGTACCATTTAAAACCATTGAGCGTAATCATTTACACAAGAAACTAAGGTGGTGGTCATTTATCCACAACCAACCCAAGTCCAAAATCATAAAGTCGCCAGGCGTGATGATTCACACATACACTAAGGTGGTGATCCTTTATCCACTACCAACTCAAGTTCCAACAATAAATCTAAATACAATAATAAATGGGAATAAAAGACCCAAGACTTAGCATCTGATTGTCACAACGACGCAAAGAAAAAAACCCAGAAATTTCTTAAGGGTATACTCAGCGTATTTACTGTTCACTCGATGAATTTGGCTAGACTACACGAGAATACTCGATGAATCCACTGTTCACTCGACAAATTCGGCTAGACTACACAAGAACACTCGATTAATCCACTATTCACTCGACAAATTCTACTTGACTTCACTAGTACACTCGACAAATTCTACTTAGAACACTCCATGAATTCGCTTATGAAGGACAAGGGGATAGATCTAATTAGCTCTAGAGGGGGGGTTGAATAGAGCTTTAAAAACTTTTCTCAGATTTATGTGATTTAGCAGTAAAATAGGTGTTAGCAAATATTATGTAAAGAGAATAAAGCTAGACTATCACAACATAGTACAAAAAGAAAAAAGGGCAACCAGATAACACAAGAGATTTTATAGTGGTTCCCCAAACTGGGTACATCCACTCTTCTACCACCCTGGTAGGAATCCACTAGCAGGTTTTGTTCAGGTGACTGCCACCACAAGATCTATTTACAGGGAGATCTCACAACCCTTTAGGCTTTTGATCAGGTGCCCGAACAACCAACCCAAGTATTTTAGAGGGAGACTTGTGAACCAGTCAGACTTTTGAAGGGAGTTATGAAACCCTTTTTACAGTGTAAGAAAAGTTGATGATGTCTTCTCTTTTTCTCTAAACAATAGAGAAGACAAAAGTGGATCTTTGTATTCAAAGCTCCCCCTGAGATGTATAGAAGTTTAGGAAGACTGGAGCTTTGCACAGGGTGTAGGTCTGCAGCCTTGTCTTGAAGATGTCTAAGAACTTATAGACAGATGTTGAATAATTGTCTCTGAAGATTCCTGGATCAGAAGTTGAAGAAGACTCTTGATTTTGTAGATGATGTTCTTCTTCGGTCTTCTTGAATGTGTAAGGGCAAATAAAATTTCTTTTCAGAGTGAAGGTCAGAATCTTAGTGTATCTCTATTAGTTGGCTTCCTCAATTCTGTGTGTTGTGTATGTTTGAAAAACGTCTAAGTTATCTACCTAAATCACCTAGAGGGGGGTGAATATGTGAGTTGTGCTACTTTTTGCAGAATAAAAACTTTAGCGATCTAAGCATAAGAAATAAACAAGCATTCACAGACGACACCACAAATTATAGTGGTTCCTCAATCTTAGGTACGTCCACTTTCCACTCACCAATCTAGCGATGCACTAGACTCGGCTACTCCACTAATCTCAAATCAAAATGATCCTACCACTCAGAACAACGTTCCTACAATCTCGATCCAAAATGGGATATACACTCGGAAGAAGAAAACTTCCTACAACTAGGAGAACAAATCTCCTACACTCGGAAAATAATCTCCTATAAGATTAAAAATAAATTGTAGAATACAAACAGTAATCTTCTCAGATCTGAAAATCTCTCCCTAGGTCTTCTTTCTTGGACTTTGCGGCTTTATCAGAAATTATAGAAGAAGATGCTCGGCTAGATTTGTTCTGAGAAGCTTTGACTCACACGATCAAAGAGTAGATGGAGAATGATGAAACTCTTGATCTATAAGTCGATCTGGATCGAAAGAAATGCCTTTGGCGATCTTGAAGACATGCGGTGTCTTTAGTAGATTTGGAAAATGTCAGTCGATCCAGAAACTTAGAATGATACGCTTAGGTTTAGACATAATAACAGGACCTTTTATAAGAACTCCCTAACAGTAATAATCATAATTAATGATGGCCACATGGACCAGTCATATCACGGAATTCAAAAATTAGATCGGTCAGGGACTTAAAGAATTTTTTGAAATGAGACAGCATTACTCGAGTGAGATTAATACTACTCGAGTGTTAAGACTAGCTCTCGAGTGGATAGCAATGACTACTCAAGAAGAGCTAATTCTAGAAATTCTGGATAGAGAAAGGAAATCACTTGACTAGATAAGAGATTACTCGAGTGCTAGATATACTTCTCGAGAGGTAGACTTAAAATTCTCGAGAGCATTGACTTCGAGAAAATTCTTGATAAAATGTTGATCACTCGAGTACTGAAATTGGACTACTCGAGTACTAAACGAACTACTCGAGTATAAGGATGTGCCACTCGAGTGGTTTAGAATTTTCTCGAGATCTATCTTCTGTCACTCGAATTAAGCTATTCAACTACTCGAGTACAAGACTTGACTGCTCGAGTATTTTACTTAGAAACTTTTCTGAGACTAAAAATTGAATACTCGAGAATTAGATAAGGTTTACTCGAGTACTGGACTTGGCTACTCTAGAGCTAGATTAAGGGTACTCGAGAACCACTTCCTTTACTCGAGTTTAAGACATGACCTACTCGAGAGCTTCTAAGGTTTCTACTCGAGTAAAATGAATCCACTTGAGTAAAATACTTAGAATATTTTCAGTTTTATGAAACTTCAGTTCTTCATTTCAAACAGCATCAAGTCTTCCTCCATAAGTCCAAGTGCTTGAAAATGAAGTGTATCCCAATAGAGAGACTACACATGAGTCAATACCATGGATCACACAATGAGGAATTACATTGTATGGTCCTGTGTTTGATGACCCACTATAGACTGACATTGGTCTACACTTGACAATAAGTCCTGCAAATACATAACTAGAACAGAAAATCAAATACAACCTAATTCATCTTAGTTCAAGGGTAACTTCATACAAATCTAGGTTATTGTGGATAAAATACCCAACAATCTCACCCTATTTGTAGAAGTCAAGACCCTCTACACTAAGGTGAATTATACAAAAAAAAAGAACTAGATATTTGAAAAGTAAGCACAGAACAAAATGCATGAAATTTAGAAATTAAAAGATAATCATCAAAACAAAGAATTATATAATTAGAAATATTTCAAGATTTCATCTCTACATAGATTCAATCCTCAATCTCATAATATATAACCATTACTAGCTTTAATATTGTTGTTATTATTGATGATGTTGCATGTCTTGCTTTTCCTGTTATCTCCTTTGATAACTGAAGGGCTTGGGATAGTACTTGGGAGGTCTTGGTGGTGCATTTGGATTATTCCTCCCATATTCTCTGTCATAGATCCTTCTCTTCGTCATAGACTTCTCATATAATTCCATTAAGTTGAGCTATAATGAAGATTTTTGCTTTCATTATAGTCCATAACAAGCTTCAGTGTATCTAGAATCATAGATGGAGAAGGTACTCTGTCTTGCTGACCAGAAGAAGTAGGAGGAGAGGGCACCCTAACTTGTTGCATAGAGGAGGCAGGCTCCCCCTCAGGTGCTGCGCCAGATGTGCCAACAACATGATGGAGAGAGGGAGATGGGTTCCTTTCCTCTGCAGTAGTTTGCTCAAAGGCTTTAGCAGCCTGGGCTGGGTTCTGCAATTTTAACTCCCATCTCTGAATGGAGGAAACAGAAACTTTCTTCATGTGATGGACGGTTGTGCCTTTGGAGAAGTAAAATACCTTAGGATTAATCTCATGCAACATTAAAAGGTAATCCTTTCATAAGTTGGAGCCTTAATGCTCTCCCTTATTTTGTCTAGAATAAGCATACCAAACTGAAATCTTTTCCTGCAGATAATGGCTGTCATGATGTCAAAAAGATCATTAGTTATCAAACTGATGGAGTTAGTCCTGCATAAGAGTATTTTCCAATTATATCCACTAGCAACTTGCTCTCTGGATTAATATCTGGCCTTCTGATAGATGTTACTTCAGGTGAAATATCACAGAAATTACAAGTTCTGTCATTATCTTCATTAGTTATGTCATCTTTTTCATCCACTACAGGCATCTTAAGAAGTTGTGAAAGAGAACTTTTGGTAAGTTTAATCTTGATGCCCTTGACCTTGGTCTTCAACACTTTTCCATTCCCCTTGACTTTTAAGTTCTTAAAAAATTCTTCAACCTCTGGAAAGAGCATCTTGTACGCCTGCGGAAGGACGAATGTCAAACCTGCTATGTCGAGAAGAATCAACAAGTTCTTAAAATCATTGGAAATCTCTGTGATGCCGGCAATAACCAACTCACTGCCAACTCCGATCTTCGACAGCAGCGCCATGTCCTTCAGTGAACTGTTGGTGATGGATTGGAGGATGACGGTGATGGCGGCATGCTCTATTCGAACGGCGGAAGGCGAAGAGTCTTTCGAGAGATAGAGGATTTGAATTCGAGTAGACTCTTGAAATCCGTTATGTTCTATTTATATAACCCTAGTAATGATGATTAGGAGTCTAATAAAGCTTAAACATACCTTAAATAGCGGAAGATAGGACTCGGGTTGTGTATATGAAAATTTGAAAGAATTCCAGAAACTTCGGGTCATTTCTCGAGTGTAACTTCAGAACTCGAGTGATGGAATGACAGTACTCGAGTAGCGGTATGATAGTACCCGAGTGGTACAATTTTACTTCTCGAGAAGAAGTTTAGTACTCGAGTGACTTACTTAGTTCTCGAGAATTCAGAGAAGTACTCGAGTTAGTCATATTCGAGTTCTCGAGTAGTCATTCCTTCTCTCGAGAGATGAAGTCCACTTGGAGAAATTCTAACCTTTTTGACTTATCCTTGATTTTTGAGCTATGAAAAGAGTCCACCTTGTCTATTCCTCTTTGTTTAGCATACCCAATTCAATTTTGAAGAAACTGAACTTGGTCTCGTCCATCGGCTTCGTGAAAATATCTGTAATTTTCCTATCAGTTGGAACATACTGCAGATCTGTTTCCCCTTGCTCCACATGCCCTCGGATGAAATGGTATCTCAGCTCTATGTGCTTTGTCCGACTGTGACAGACTGGGTTGTTGGCTATTGCTATTGCACTGGAGGAGTCGCAAAATAATGGGATGTCTTTGACTTGCACATTATTGTCTTCCAATTGATTATTTATCCAAAGCAATTGTGCACAATAACTGCCGGCAGATATGTATTCTAACTCGACCGTTGAGATTGCGACACAATTTTGCTTTTTGCTGCTCCACGAAATGAGCCCTCTTCCTAGGAATTGGCAAGTCCCGGAAGTGCTCTTCCTGTCATCTTTGCTACCTACAAAATCTGCATCTGAAAAACCAATTAGCTCGCTGTCATTACTTCTTTGGTACCATAAGCAAAGATTCGGTGTACATTTAAGGTATCTCAAAATCCGCTTTGCACCAACATAGTGAGATTTCTTATAGTTTACTTGGAATATAGCACAGACACATGTAGAGAACATTATGTCTGGTCTACTGGCTGTAAGGTAGAGCAAATATCCAATTATACTTTTGTTCTTGGTTTTATCAAAAGGTTTCCCTTTCTCATCCTTATCCAGAGACATAGCTGAACCCATTAGAGTCCTCATAGAGGTTGCATTCTCTATTCCAAATTTCTTAATCAACTCTTTGGTGAATTTAGTCTGCGAGATGAAAACTCCATCTTCAGATTGTTTCACCTGAAGTCCTAAGAAATACTTCAGCTCACCCATACTGCTCATTTCAAACTTCCCTTGCATAAGTTTAGAAAACTTCTTGCAGAGGTTGTCGTCTGTAGAGCCAAAAATAATGTCGTCAACATAGATTTGCACTAGAAAAATCTTGTCTTTTATTTCCCTAAGAAATAATGTCTTATCTATCTTTCCCCTTGTGAACTTGTTCTCAAAAAGAAAGCTAGACAACATCTCATACCAAGCTCGAGGAGCTTGTTTCAAACCATATAACGCTTTAGATAAAAGATAAACATAATTAGAAAAGTTAGAATCAATGAAACCTGGGGGTTGTTCCACATACAATTCTTACTTTATGTCACCATTAAGGAAGGCGTACTTCACGTCCATCTGATAGAAGGTGAAGCCCTTAAGTGTAGCATACACTAGGAACAACCTGATGGCCTCCATCCTTGTCACTAGAGCATATGTCTGGTCGAAGTCGATTCCTTCTTCTTATCGATATCCCTTGGCGACGAGTCTGGCCTTGTTTTTTATGATAGTTCCATTATCGTCCATCTTATTCCTGTAGACCCACTTGGTTCCGATGACGTTCTTATCTTTAGATCTTGGAACAAGTTTCCAGACTTGACAGCGCTTGAACTGATTTAACTCTTCTTCTATGGCCATAATCCATGATGCGTCCGAGTTTGCTTCCTCAAACTTCTTTGGTTCAACCTGTGAGAGAAAACTTAAATATAAATTCTCATTAGTAGTACCTCTACGAGTTCTGACACCATCTTGGGGATCTCCGATGATTTGATCAATTGGGTGATCCTTCAGATGTCTGAGCTCTAGAGTCCTCACATCTGGAGCTTCTTCAACCATAGGAGTGACTTCATCAACTTGGTTGAATTCTTCATCTTGATCATCAACCTCTCCAATCGGGGTTGGAGTGGTGATCTTGAAGAACTTTTCTCCCTTTTCTTCAGTCGGCTCATCCAAGTTAAGTTCTTTCAACTTTGAACCTGCATCTTCAATGAACACACTAGAAGAGTTGCTTTGCAGCAAGCTCGTCTCATCAAATACAACGTGAATAGATTCTTCTACGACTTGGGTTTTCTTATTAAATACCCTATATGTCTTACTATGGCTACTATATCCTATGAAAATACTTTCAAAGCTCTTTTCACTAAATTTAGTAGTATGATACTTACCATTGTTAAGAACGAAGCATTTGCAGCCAAAGATTCTAAAATATGAAATGGTCGGCTTCCTGCTTTTTAGAAGTTTGTAAGGTGTCTTATTATGGTTCTTGTTTATGAGTGCTCGATTTTGCGCGTGGCATGCAGTGTTGATGGCTTCAACCCAGAAGTACTCTGGTAGTGTGGCATCACTCAACATTGTCCTGCAAGCCTCTATGAGTGTTCTATTCCTTCTCTCAGCTACTCCATTTTGTTGTGGAATATAAGGAGAGGAAAACTCATGAAAGATACCTAGGCTTTCACAGAATTTTGTCATGGCCCCAGACTTGAATTTCGTTCCATTATCACTTCTGATTTTGACTACGGAACAGTTGTATTCATTCTTGATCTGCCTGATAAAATTTGTAAAGACGTCGAAGGTATCTGACTTGTGTTTCAGAAAAAACACCCACGCAATACGTGAGTAATCATCAACAATAACCAACGTATAATCCTTACCTCCTAAACTTCTAACTTGTAGTGGACCGAACAAGTCCATATGTAGTAGGTGTAGACACCTATTAGAATCTTTGCCTATAATACTTTTAAAAGTAGCCCTTGTTTGCTTGCCTTTCACACATGCATGACAAGGTCTATCTTTAGCGCACTTAAGATTTGGGGCATCACGTACTAAATTAAGCAAAAATAATTTATTAATAGTATTGAAATTAATATGTGTTAATCTCTTATGCCATTGGTCACCAAGAGACGCACTATCTTTTGCCAAAAGACATACTGGTGTAGAAGAGTCTATACAAAAAAAATTTAAACAAAATATATTCCTACTACGAGTGCCTGATAAAATCGTTTCCAAATTATCAACCGATTTTATCAAACACTTATCAGCATGAAATTAAACTATGTATCCTTTATCGCATTGTTGGCTTATGCTTATGAGATTGTGTTCCAATCCTTTAACATAAGCCACATTCGAAAAAGATACACTACCGTAAGTAATCATACCATAGCCTTTCGTAATTCCTCGATCAGAACCTCAAAAGATGACCTTTGGTTCGTTCATGACTGGTGAGTAATTCTGGAGAAGGCTTCTAGTCCTGGTCATATGCCGAGAGAATCCGTTGTCCAAGTACCAAATGAGTTTTTGGTGGCCTTTGGACATACCTGCAATCACAAGTCAGTTTGCCTTAGGAACCCAAACTTGCTTGGGTCATTGGTCTCTAGTTAGCTTTCTCCCCCTATATGTATTAGCATTATCAGCAGTCTTTCTCATATTGTTTATTTGAGGAGTTACATAGTTTCTGGGATTAAACAGCAATCAATGGCAAAGTGACCAATTCTTCCATAGCACCAACAGTCAAATCTGTTGTATCTTTGCCTAACCATTTCCTGTTTGACCTTTTGAGATTGTGGTCTAGCGGGGGCAGTAAAGTTGGAGGTAGAAGCCTCATGATAATGACAATCACATGATTTCTTCTCCTTAGTAGGCTTTTCTACAACGGGTTTAACCCTTTGAGCTTTCTCGATGTTGTGACCATGATCAAAAGGGCCATAGCTCTGAAGAGTGATCTCTTTATAAGGTGTCTTAAAGACACTTTCAGCAAAGTTTCGAGGGCGAGTCCATCCTTGGTACCTCGACTTGGGCTCTACATAAGTAGGCCTAGTGAAGTGACCGTAGGAGGAGTCAAGATCAAACTTATTAGTAGGAAAAACAATCTTCTTAAATATAGTCTGAACTTATGGAGCTTTCCCCTTTTCCTTGGCCAAAGCCTTCTTGGCTGCCTTTTCCTTTCGCTGAGCCTTATTTCTCCTATAGGATTACTAGGAGCCTCAACATGGCCTAAGCCAGCACCCTTAGTCTGAGCAGAGAACTCAACAATAAGAGGAAGAACTATCTTGGGCTAGAGTAAACTTCAACAAGCTTTTTTTAGGCTTCAAGTTGCTCTTCCAATCCATTGATGATTTCTTCTTTCAGATCGAGATGCTTGAGAGCCTTATTGTACTCATCAACTGTAGTTATTTAATTCTTATCTGAGTGAGTTTATCTTAACGGCTTCCTCTCTCAGAGAGCTCTCTACGGCCTTTAGAGACTTAATCTCTTTAGCTTGAGTTTTCACGACCTTTTGACATTTGTTGTAGGCCTTGATCAACTCCTTATACTTGGCCATGAGTTCAGACTCATTGTCAGAAGAGCTATCCTCATGATCATGATCAAAGACATCAGATTCAGAGAGGGGTGTATGAGATTTTACCTCCCCAGTGAACTGGGGTTCTTCTTCTTCGTCAGTATGTGCCATGAGCTCAAAGTAGGCTTCCTCTTCTTCACTTGACTCAGATGAGTAAGTGTCACTGAGGGTTTTGCCCTTTTTGGCTACAAGGCTTCTTTCTATCTTTGTAAGGCTTTCTTATAGCTTGTGCTCCTTTTCCTGATTACAACTAATTTTCTCTTTTTAGCCATGGAGGCTTCTTCATCATCAGAAGATTGAGATGATCTTTCTATATCTACAGTTTCTTTATTAACTAGGGCATCCAGTAGCTCCTCCCCCTCAGTTCCTGGTAGTTCCTTTTCTACTATTTGTTGCTCCCCCTCAGTCCTTGATGTAGACAAATCAGGGAACAGTTCTTCCAAAGTTACCTCCTGCTGCATCTAAACAGGAGGAACAAGGTTGGCTTGTGAAGCAAAAGGTTCTCCCTGGACATCTAGATCTTTGTCCAGGGTATTCTCAGCACTAGAGAAGTGGACTTGCTCATCTTGAGCTTGATCTGTCATTTGAATATCTTGTGCTTCATTCTCAGCAGTGATCAGTGCATATTTGTTTATGTCTGATACAATGTCAATGATAGTATCAGTAGCATACTCACTTTTTAGAGCAGCTACAGCAATACCTCCCCCTTGGGCAAGTAGCTCAGATTGTTCAGTGTTTTGTACTATTAATTCAGTGTTCTCTCCCCTGGAGTGGAGGCTATCTGATCCTCTGGTTGCTGACTGCTCTCCACTTGAGCTTGAGCTTCTTTTTTTTGTTGGTCTTCATCTGAACTGAAGACTACCTCTTCTTCAGAATCACTGGAGGATTCATCTTCCTAAATAATTACTTTCTTCTTCTTATTTTTCTTGACCTGTTTCTGTGGAGTAGAAACCTCCTTGATCAATACTCTATCCCATCTGGATAGAATTCTCATGTCCATCCTCCTCATATGATTGATCTTGGAACCTAGTAGTTGATTCATAATATCTAGGATAGTTGAAGCTAAACACAAGCTTAGGATTCTACCCAGATTTGGCTTCTTAATTCCTTCTTGGATCTTGTCAAACACTACTGATGACCAGTATGTTTGTATATTGAATATGACTCTGGTCATTAGGTTGAACATGTAGGCAGATATCCTATCATGTCCACCAGTCTTGTAGAGAATCACCTTGCCTATGATTTTTGAAAGAAACTTACCTTGGGAATTCATCCCCTTCATGGAGATTGACGATCCTATCTTGGTATTTGGATTAAATCCACACCAACTTAGTGCATCCTTTATCATAGATGGAGCAATTTCATCATCTTCTTTAACCCAGGGAAGTTGAAGCGACTTCCTGATTGTCTTAAGTGTGAGTTTCACTCTTGAATCCTTAACTATGGCTTTCATCTTCTTTCCTTCATAATCCACAGTTACAGACGAATAGAATTCAAGCACTTCCTTCTTCCAAATTCTTGTAGGTTCAGAGACCAAAAATTCCAAGCCATTTTCGTAAATTAGGGTAATCACACCCTTGATGTCCTGTGAAGCTGTCTCGAATCCCCCGTGAACTAGCTCGTATCCTTCATTCACCTTATCATCCTGGTGTGGCGTCATTGACGAGAGAGAGAGAGAAAGAAGAGAAAAGAAGTGAATATCTATGTCGACACAAGGTCTAGATTCAAGAATTCTAAAGGTGTAGTCGACCAGATTTTATCTCCCCCTATTTATAGTCTTTACGTGAATGGTAGGTCAAAGGACGCACCTTACTTACTAATAATACTAGTAGATATAGGTTTACATGTGTCGACATAAAAGACTTAGATCTCGACAAAACTGAAAGTATCTAGTGTCGACTAAGTCCACCTATGGGGGGAATAGGTGTCGTGCAGTCTTTTTGGGAATTAAATTTACCTGCAAAATTAAACAAACACAGCACAGAAAAACATACAGAACGTTATAGTGGTTCCCCGATTTGGGTACGTCCACTTTCCCCCTTCAACCTATCTCCCACCAAGGGCCGACTCGGTCACTTCACCAAACGGATTGAAATCCAATCCTCACACTACGGAAGGAACCCTTCCAACCAAAGGAGTCACTACTCCTCCACCACGGGTTACACCCAACCCTTACAACTAGGAATCAAAATTCCTTTACAATAAACTAAAATTGAATGTAAAGAAAATACAAAAAAACTTTCGGAGTTTCCAATGTCCTTCTTCGATCGTTGAAGCTTTCTTGAAGTATGCGAAGAGTTCACAACTGGAGTACTCTCTTGGGGAGGATCTTGTCAAGATCAGCGGCGGCAAGTGATTGCGGCGGCGATGCTTTGTAGATCCAAACTTCTTGACGAAGCAAGCAAGGTCTACGAACGATCTCAGTTGGATCAGTCGTCTCAATCGATTCGGAATGAAGAACAAACCTCGTTCAAAGAATTGAGAGACAAGAGATCTCAAGAGAGATGCGTGAGATGCACTGCTTGCCTCGGTTCTGTCGTCGGATGATCAAAGAAGCTCTGAGATTTGCGGCGGCGACGAGCTTGCGAGCGGTGACAGCGATCAGCGATTTTCCACGATCTGCTAGGGAACGGCGTCGGCTTGTTGATTTCGCGTGAATCAGTTGTTGTAGAGGTTCGAAATACGTGTGTATATATACCCGAGCCAACCCTAAAAGACCGTTGTGGGGCCAACAAGGAAAAGCCCTAGCCCCGGTCAAAACAGTGCACGGTTTCTTGGTTCGGTCCAGTGAACAGGAGAAAATTGCCTAAGGCAAAATCGGCGAGAATCGTTGGTGATTCCCGTCGAAGTAGGCGGGAATCACTCACAATTCACGTCGATTCTGCCATAGCCAATTTTCAGTTATAAAACTTGTCATCTTGTAGGAATCGGCAGGAATGCAACCTGATTCTCGTCGAATCGGCGGGAATCAGAACGATTCCCGTCGAAGTCGGCAAAAATCACTTGGTGATTCCCGTCAATTCTGCCTTAGCAGAATTACTGTAGGAAAACAGTCATCCGGAAGAGGTCGGCGGGAATGCAGATTGATTCCCATCGAATCGGCGAGAAATACAAGTGACTCCCGTCGAAGTCGGCAGGAATGACTTAGTGATTCCCGTCGATTTTAACTTAGACGATTTTTCTCTTCCTTTCTATGAACTTGGTCTTTGACCCATCTTTGCTCCTCTTCTTCTCTTGATCTACTCAAGTACACTCCAATAGAGAGAGCACACGTGAGTCAACACACTGATCTGCTAAACGAGGGATTACGTTGCGGATACCCATGTATATTGACCCACTGCACCCTGACATTGGTGTGTACTTAGCATGGAATAGCTGCAAGCACAACTTGATAGAAAATCATCAAATACATTGTCAATTCAACTTAGCTTGTTCAGGGGCTTCTTCAAATCAGGTACATTGTGGATACAATACCCAACAATCTCCCCCTATTTGAAAAAGCCTAAACCCTACAAGCTAAGGTGAATAGAACAGATGGGAATGAAAATCATAAAATGAAAATTCAGTTGAGAGTGAAATTCATTACCATTTTCCTGAGAGCATACTTAACATTTGCAGCCAGCATACTTAACATTTGCAGCCACCTTAGCCTTAGCCGAGAGGGTAATCTCCCCCTTTTCGGCTTCTGCAAATCTGGGACTTTACTTGGAGCCAAATGCTCCCCCTCAGTTCTTGCATCCGTACTCGATCTTGAGTTCATTGCTGATGCTCCCCCTTGATCCAAGATCCTTGAGCCCTTCAGTCTGCAATCTTCATAGTTAAGCATGTCGAGTTCAGTTTTGAAGAGACTAAACTTGGCCTCGTCTAGGGGCTTTGTGAAGATATCTGCAATCTGCTTATCCGTGGGGACATAGCAGAGAGAGATATCTTTGTTTTCCACATACTCCCAAATGAAGTGGTAACGCGCTTCAATGTGCTTTGTTCTACTGTGTGACACAGGATTGTTCGCAATTGCTATTGCGCTCGAGGAGTCGCAATACATAGGAACTTCTCTAAACTGCAAGTCATAAGCTTCAAGTTGATTTCTGATCCATAGAAGTTGTGCGCAACAGCTGCCTGCTGAGATGTACTCAGATTCAGCCATAGAGGTTGCAACACAGTTCTGCTTTTTATTGTTCCATGAAATAAGCCTTCTTCCGAGGAATTGGCACGTCCCGGAAGTGCCTTTCCTATCATCCCTGCTTCCTGCAAAGTCAGCATCTAAAAATCCTATCAGCTCGACATCATTGTTTCTTAGGTACCACAAGCCAAGATTTTGTGTACCTTTAAGGTATCTAAGAATTCGCTTTGCAGTGACATAATGAGATTCCTTAGTGTTCACCTGATATCTGGCACAAACGCATGTGGAAAACATAATATCCGGTCTACTAGCAGTAAGGTAGAGCAGGGATCCAATTATGCTTCTGTATTTGGTTTCATCAAAAGGTTTCCCTTTCTCATCCTTGTCCAGAGACACAGTGGATCCCATTAGAGTCCTCATAAAGGTTGCATTCTCCATTCCGAATTTCTTGAGGAGTTCATTTGTGAACTTCGGCTGAGAAATGAAAATTCCATCCTCAGACTGTTTCACTTGAAGTCCCAAGAAATACTTTAGCTCTCCCATACTGCTCATTTCAAACTTTCCTTGCATAAGTTTAGAAAACTTCTTACAAAGATTATTGTCCGTTGAGCCGAATATTATGTCATCGACATAGATTTTCACCACCAGAATCTTGCCTTTGACTTCCCTAAGAAATAATGTCTTATTTATTTTTCCTATCGAGAACTTGTTCTCAAGAAGAAAACTAGACAGAGTCTCATACCAAGCTCGAGGAGCTTATTTTAATCCATATAAAGCTTTATTAAGAAAATAGATATTATTAGGGAGCGATGGATTAACAAAACCTGGGGGTTGCGCGACATATACTTCCTCTTTCAAATTTCCATTTAGAAACGCAGATTTCACGTCCATCTGATAGACAGTGAATCCTTTGTGAGAGGCATATGCAAGGAACAATCTGATCGCCTCCAGCCTTACAACTGGTGCAGTGGTTTGGTCGAAGTCAATCCCCTCCTCCTGTCTGTAACCTTGAGCTACCAGTCTGGCCTTATTCTTGATGATGACACCGTGTTCATCCAGTTTGTTTCTGAAGATCCACTTAGTGCCGATCACATTCCAGTTCTTTGGTATGGGAACAAGTGTCCAGACGTTGCATCGTTCGAATTGATGCAGAAAATCTTGCATGGCCAATATCCATGACGCATCTTTGTTCGCTTCATCGAACTTCTTTGGCTCAACCTGTGATAGAAAACTAAGGTGCAAAATCTCGTCAATTGTACATCTCCGAGTTCTGACACCATAACTAGGATCTCCTATGATCTGATCTCTGGGATGATCCCTCACGTGTCGGAGCTCTAGGAGTCTGGCATCTGGAGCTCTGACAGCTTCTTGGGCTTCTCCTTCTTCTGGGAGATTTTCTCCATCCTGGTCATCAACTTCTCTAGTTGGCATTGAGGTGGAAACCTTGACGTACTTGGGAGTTGCACCTTTTGCAGTCTCATCGAGACTTAGCTGTTCAAGCCTTGCACCTGCATCTTCAAGAATGCCACTAGAAGAATTGCTATGAAGCAGGCTTCCTCCATCAAAAACAACATTAATGGACTCCTCTACCACTAGGGTTTTCTTATTGAAGACCCTATATGCCCGACTATGGCTACTATAGCCCATGAAGATGCCTTCGAAGCATTTTTCTCCGAATTTAGTACGTGGGTACTTCCCATTATTGAGTACATAGCATCTGCAACCAAAAATCCTCAAATAGGACATAGTCGGTTTCCTGCCTTTCAATAGCTCATAAGGCGTCTTACGATGATTCTTGTGGATCAATGACCGGTTCTGCACATGACAAGTCGTATTGGCAGCCTCTGCCCAGAAGTACTCTGGAAGAGAAGCGTCATTCAACATTGTCGTACATGCTTTAATGAGCGTTCTATTTCTCCTCTCCGCAACTCCGTTTTGCTGAGGAGTACGCGGGAAGGAAAACTCATGAAAGATATCATGTTCCTCAAAGAATTCTGTCATAGCACCAGACTCGAATTCTATTCCATGGTCACTTCTGATTTTGACCATGGAGCAGTTAAGTTCGTTCTGAATCTACTTGATAAAATTAGTGAGGATGTCAAACGTATCTGACTTTTGTTCAAGAAGAACACCCACGTAAACCGAGAGTGATCATCAGCAATCACTAGCGTATACGATATTCCTCCTAAGCTATGAACTTGCACTAGACCAAACAAGTCCATATGCAAAAGATAAAGACATCTGGAGGAGTCTTTGTCTTCAATGACCTTAAAGGTAGCCCGAGTCTGTTTGCCCTTCTGGCATGCAGGACAGGGGCTATCTTTGATGCACTTAATAGTAGGGGCATCCCTTACTAAGTTCTTAGAAAATAACATATTAATAGTCTTGAAATTAATATGTGATAATCTCTTATGCCATTGCTCACAAAGAGATGCATTGCCTTTTGCTACTAGGCACACGGGGGTAGAAGAGTCTAAGCTAAGAAAATCTAAGCAAAAGATATTTCTGCTCCTAATGCCAGTTAATACCGTCTCCGAAGAGGCACACGATATTATCAAGCACTTATCCTTGCAGAACTTAACGTCGTATCCTTTATCACACAACTGGCTTACACTGATCAGGTTATGGTTTAACCCTTCAACATAGGTCACGTCAGTGATAGAGAATACACCGTTGGAAATTATACCATAACCCCTAGTGACTCCTCGATCAGATCCTCCAAAGATGACTTTGGGTCCATTTTTGACTGGAGAGTAATCACGCAATAGGATTCTTGTCCCGGTCATATGCCGGGAACATCCACTATCCAAGTACCAGATTGGCGTTTTGGTGGCCTTTGGACATGCCTGCAAAACAGAATTAGTTTCCCTTAGGAACCCAATCGAACTTGGGTCCTAGATTCCTTGTTAGCGCACTCCCCCTCGGGTGGTTAACCCTACGAGTGGTCGGCCTCGCATTGTTAACATGAGGAGTCTCGTTGAATCTTGGATTAAACTAGCAATCCACGGCAAAGTGACCAACTTTTTCACAGCACCAACAGTCAAACCTGTTGTACCGCTTCCTAGGCTCCAGCTTCACCCTTGGTACGGTGGGTCCAGCCTGGGCCTTGGATCTGGAGGTGGAGGCATCATGATGACAGCAGTCACATGATTTCTTCACTTCATGTTCCTTCAGTATAACAGGCTTTGCTTTTGGTGTCTGCTTCCTATTATGGCCGCTAGAGAAGTGGCCATAATTCTCCACTTGGATTTCCTCATAAGGTGCCTTGAAGACACTCTCACCGTAGTTTTGGGGGAAGGTCCAACCATCATACTAGCTCTTGGGCTTTTTAACCGAGGGCTGGAAGAAGTGGTCATAGGTTGACTCAAAGTCCTGTTCATTGTAAGGAAATCTAGGCTTTCTGAATAAAATAGGATCGAGTGGGGCCTTTCCCTTTTCTGCAGCAGAGGCCTTCTTAGCAGCCTTATTTTTCCTCTGTTTTCTATTTATCCTGGATGATTTACCAGGCACACCCACATGCCCTAAGCCAGCCCCCTTAGCCTGAGCAGAGAGTTCATCAACCAGAGGAAGAACGGTCTTGGACATGGAGAAGCTTTTGACAATCTTCCTTTCTACCGCAAGCTGTTCTTCCAACTTGTCGATTTCTTCCTGTTTTTATTCAAGGAGCCTTAAAGACTCTGAGTGCTCAGAAGTCAGGTCCAGGTGTTCCTGTCGGAGAAAGATCAAGCTAGTGATCTCTTCTCTTAGAGACACACCCTTAGCCTTAAGGAATTTGACTTCCTTTTTCTGAGCCCTCAACCTCTTGCAGCATTCCTCAAAGGTATTGAGCAGAAGCTAATACTTTTCGAGGAGCTTAGCTTCACGGGCAGATGGGCTGTCCTCGAGATCATCATCAGGAGACTCAAAGTCAGAGTTAGAGAGGGGGGTACGATCTTTTACCTTCCTAGTAAATGGGGGGCTGTCTTCTTCTGAGTCAGAGCGACCCATTAGCCCGAAGTAGGCTTTCACTGGAGTCTGAAGAATAAGATTCACTCAGTGTCTTTGGCTTTTTAGCAATATAGCTCCTCTCCTTCTTCTTATCTCTAGAGGA
Organism: Platanthera zijinensis; assembly: GCA_039513925.1. Lineage (NCBI taxonomy): Eukaryota > Viridiplantae > Streptophyta > Magnoliopsida > Asparagales > Orchidaceae > Platanthera > Platanthera zijinensis. The sequence goes on from CM077097.1 coordinate 77,476,291, forward strand.
CCTCTGCTCCTCTACCTTCCCCTTATCTCTCTTGCTTTGGTGGCAGTCAGCAACGACGTGGCCTGACTTATTGCATCCAAAGCAAATAATGTCATCAGAGCGATGTTTGTTCGATTTGGATTCATACCTGTCAGAAGAATAATTCTTCTTCTGATGTTTGGAGGAGGAGCCGTCTCTCTTTCTTTGATTCCTCAAGTTGAGAAACTTCTTGAACTCTTGAGTGATGAGGGAGAAGTCTTCTTCAGATAGCTCTGAGCCGGAAGAGCATGGCTCAAAGTCTTCTTTCTCATCCTTTTTCCGAGAGTGGGACGAGGCTGCACCCTAGCCTTTCCTTGAGTGATTGGCTTTTAGGGTCACAGTCCTTTCTCTGGCAGCGACTTTATCGGCTTCTTCTTCAGCTTTTCTGGTGTTCAGCTGAAGCTCATAGGACAGAAGTTTCCCAAATAAAATCTGGGGATCAGTTTCTGCCAGCTTGCCAAATTCTCTAATGGCGCAGATCTTAGTGTCTCATTCCTTAATAAGGGATCTAAGGAATTTGTCATTTAGTTCACCATCGGTGAACACTCTGCCATAACCCTTCAGGGCATTGACGATCTTCAGGAAGTTCTCGAATGTCACTCCGATTTCTTCCTTGGGACCTTTCCTGAAGGCCTCGTACTTCTGATTTAGAAGGGATCTTCGATCATCCCTTACTTCATCTGGGCCTTCCATCAGGATGATCAGGCAGTGCCATATGTCCTTGGCAGTCCTGTAGTTGCAGAAAATCTACATCATGGAATCATCGACGGCGCTTACTAGAATGTTCTGAGCTTTCTTGTCAAGTCTGACAAACACCATCTCATCCTTATCCATTTCAGAGAGTTTCTTGGGTACTTTCTTGGTTGGATATATGGTGGAGGCCTTAGTGGGGATATAAGGTCCCTCCTCCACTATCATGAAGAGTCGGGGGTCGACTGCTTCCATGTAATACCTGATCCTTTCCTTCCAGATAGGAAAGTTCAGCTTGGTGCACATTGGGATCTTCCCTGAATACTTGAGTCCGTCCATTTCAAAGATCTTCTTTCTTCTTGACACTAGATAATGGATCTTACTCAAGGTGTTAACCTTATTGATGAGCAACCTCCCTCTGATACCACTTGAAAGTATCTAGTATCGACTAAGTCCACCTATGGGGGGATAAATGTCGTGCAGTCTTTTGGGGAATTAAATTTACCTGCACAAATAAATAAATACAGCACAGAAAAACACACAAAAAGTTATATTGGTTCCCCGATTTGGGTACGTCCACTTTCCCCCTTCGACCTATCTCCCACCAAGGGATGACTCGGTCACTTCACCAAACGGATTGAAATCAAATCCTCACACTACGGAAGGAACCCTTCCAACCAAAGGAGTCACTACTCCTCCACCACGGGTTGCACCCAACCCTTAAAACTAGGAATCAAAATTCCTTTATAATAAACTAAAATTTAATGTAAAGAAAATACAAACAAACTTTCGGAGTTTCTGATGTCCTTCTTCGATCGTTGAAGCTTTCTTGAAGGATGCGAAGAGTTCACAACCGGAGTACTCTCTTGGGGAGGATCTTGTCAAGATCGAGGGCATCAAGTGATTGTGGAGGTGATGCTTTGTAGATACAAACTTCTTGACGAAGCAAGCAAGGTCTACGAACGATCTTAGTTGGATCAGTCATCTCAATCGATTCGGAATGAAGAACAAATCTCGTTCAACAAATTGAGAGACAAGAGATCTCAAGAGAGATGCGTGAGATGCACTGCTAGCCTCGGTTTTTTTGTCGGAAGATCAAAGAAGCTCTGAGATCTGCGGCGGCGACGAGCTTGCAAGCGGTGACAGCGATCGGCGATTTTCCGCGATCTGCTAGGGCATTGCGTCGACTTGTTGATTTCGCGTGAATCAGTTGTTGTAGAGGTTCAAAATACGTATGTATATATACCCGAGCCAACCCTAAAAGATCGTTGTGGAGCCAACAAGGAAAAGCCCTAGCCCCGGTCGAAACAGCGCACGGTTTCTTTGTTCGGTCCAGCGAACAGGCGAAAATTGCCTAAGGCAAAATCGGCGAGAATCGTTGGTGATTCCCGTCGAAGTCGGCGGGAATCACTCACAATTCCCGTCGATTCTGCCTTAGCCGATTTCCAGTTGTAAAACTTGTCAGCCTGTGGGAATCGGCGGGAATGCAACCTTATTCTCGTCGAATCGGCGGGAATCAGAACGATTCCCGTCGAAGTCGGCGAGAATCACTTGGTGATTCTCGTTGATTCTGCCTTAGCAGAATTACTGTAGGAAAACAGTCATCTGGAAGAGGTCGGCGGGAATGCAGACTGATTCCCGTCGAATCGGCGAGAATTACAAGTGCCTCCCGTCGAAGTATGTGGGAATGACTTAGTGATTCCCGTCGATTTTAACTTAGACGATTTTTCTCTTCCTTTCTATGAACTTGGTATTTGACCCATCTTTGCTCCTCTTTTGCTCTTGATCTACTCAAGTACATTCCAATAGAGAGAGCACACGTGAGACAACACACTAATCTGCTCAACGAGGGATTACGTTGCGCAGACCCGTGTATATTGACCCACTGCACCCTAACATTGGTGTGTACTTAGCATGGAATAGCTGCAAGCACAACTTGATAGAAAATCATCAAATACATTGTCAATTCAACTTAGCTTGTTCAGGGGCTTCTTCAAATCAGGTACATTGTGTATACAATACCCAACAAAAACTTATTTTTAGTCGACACATCTATGTGTCGACATACTTATGTCAGTGTCGACATGGGCTAGTCAAGTCTCGATAGAATGTGTCGACACCAATTCTTGTGTCGACACAAATACTGTTTTTGTGCTGACACAACATACTGAGAGTGCCGACACAATTTGCTTATGTCGACACAAACTTTCTTACTTACCCAAATTTCCTGAGAAATTTTGTGCTTACATATTCTACTTAGGAAAGCTTGTGCTGACCTATTATAGGTTCAACATACCTAATTCAATTTTAAAATAATTGAATTTAATTTCATCCAGAGGTTTTGTAAAAATATCAGCAATTTTATTATTTGTGTTCACAAATTCTAGACTAATATCTTCCTTCTCCACATGTTCTCTAATGAAATGAAACTTAATTTCTATATGCTTAATTCTACTGTGTGAAATAGGGTTTTTTGCAATAGAAATAGCACTAGTAGAATCACAAAATAGTGGAATTCTACTTACCTTGATGTCATAGTCTTCAAGTTGATGCTTTATCCACATCAACTGTGCACAGCAGCTGCCTGCAGCTATATATTCTGACTCAGCAGTTGAGATAGCTATACTTGTTTGCTTCTTGCTACTCCATGACACCAGCCTTCCACCTAGGAATTGATAAGTTCTTGTGGTACTCTTCATGTCTTCTTTGCACCCTACAAAGTCTGCATCTGAGAAGCCTGTTAGTAAGAAATCTCTATTCTTAGGGTACCAAAGACCTAGATTAGGTGTGCCCTTAAGATATCTCAAAATTCTCTTGACAGTAGTGTAATGAGATTCCTTTGGGCATGCTTGGTACCTAGCACAGACACATGTTGCATACATGATGTCAGGTCTACTAGCAGTTAAGTAGAGTAGAGAGCCAATTATCCCTCTATACAAAGACTCATCAACAGGTTTCCCTGCCTCATCTTTTCCTATAGGCATACTTGTTCCTATTTGAGTTTTCATGGTGGAGGCTGAGTCCATTCCATATTTATTAATCAACTCCTTGGTGAACTTAGACTGAGATATGGACAATCCATCATCAGTCTGTCAAACTTGAAGTCCCAAGAAGAACTTCAGCTCACTCATACTGCTCATTTCAAACTTCTCTTGCATAAGTTTGGCAAACTTTCTACAAAGGTTATTTTCAGTAGATCCAAAGATAATGTCATCAACATATATCTTGACTAGGATGATCTTGCCTTTAGATTCCCTAAATAATAGAGTTTTGTCTATCTTTCCTCTAGAGAATTTATTCTCAATAAAAAAAGCAGACAAGGTTTCATACCAAGCCCTAGGGGCTTGTTTCAAACCATATAGAGCTTTCCTAAGCCTATATACATAGTTATGATAGTGAGAGTCTACAAAACCTGAGGGTTGTTCAACATAGACTTCCTCTTTTAATTCACCATTCAAAAATGTTGACTTTACATCCATCTGATATACCTTGAAACCTTGATAGGCAGCAGAGGCCAAGAATAGCCTTATAGCTTCCAGCCTTGCTAATGGGGCAAAGGTTTGATCAATGTCAATCCCTTCTTCTTGCATGTAGCCTTTTGCTACCAGCCTGGACTTGTTCTTAATTATGGTGCCATTCTCATCAAGTTTATTTCTATAGATCCACTTGGTTCCTATAATATTGTGATCCTTTGGTTTAGGAACCAGTTCCCAGACTTTACATCTTCTGAATTGATTCAGCTCTTCTTGTATGGCATCAATCCAGTTTGTATCTAGAATGGATTCTTCAAACTTCTTAGGTTCTATCTATGATAGAAAACTTGTACATAGAACTGTGTTCATGCTTTTGCTACTGGTTAGAACACCTTGACTTGCATCACCAACTATTTGATGAGCTGGATGATCCTTCAAGTGTCTTCTTGCTGGAGGAAATCTGCCAACCTCTTGGCCTTCTTCATTTTCCTCATCCTGATGCACTTCACTATTTTCTTCTTCATCCAGTGGATCTTGTTCTCCCCCTGGACAGCATGCATCCTTTTCTTCATCCAGCCTAGCAGGTGCTTCTTCATTAATAGTCAGCTTGTCCAGCCTATCCTTTAAACCTATAAAACTACCTAAAGAGCTAGATAATTCACTATTAATCAACTTAGACTCATCAAATACTACATGGACAAATTATTCTACAACCTGGGTAGCCTATCCCTTACCTGGGCGTTGAGTGAGTGGACCTCACTAAACGCCGTAGCTGTTTTGGCATTGAGTGAGGTTAGCTCACTCAACACCACAACCTGTGTTGTTGAAGGCGTTGAGGGAGTGGACCTCACTCAACGTCGTAGCTGTTTTGGCGTTGAGTGAGGTTAGCTCACTCAACGCCACCGTCTGTTTAGGCGTTGAGTGAGTGGGGCTCACTCAACGCCATGCCGTGTTGAGTCATCTCAACGCTTTTCCCTTACCTTGATATTCTCTCCTGAGTGTTTCTTCGGAAAAACATAGCCGACAAGGAACCTTAAAACCAAAGGAAATTCACTCAGGAGAGAATATCAAGGTAAGGGAAAAGCATTGAGATGACTCAACACGGCATGGCGTTGAGTGAGCCCCACTCACTCAACGCCTAAACAGACGGTGGCGTTGAGTGAGCTAACCTCACTCAACGCCAAAACAGCTATGGCGTTGAGTGAGGTTCATTAACTCAACGCCTTCTGCAATACTGGTTGTGGCTTTGAGTGAGCTAACCTCACTCAACGCCAAAATAGCTATGGAGTTGAGTGAGGTCCACTCCCTCAACGCCTTCAGCAAAACAGGTTGTGGCGTTGAGTGAGCTAACCTCACTCAACGCCAAAACAGCTACGGCATTGAGTGAGGTCCACTCCCTCAACGCCTTCAGCAACACAGGTTGTGGCATTGAGTGAGCTAACCTCACTCAATGCCAAAACAGCTACGGCATTTAGTGAGGTCCACTCACTCAACGCCTTAGCACTTAGCCGTGAAAACCAACTGTGGCGTTGAGTGAGTCCACCTCTCTCAACGCCAAATAGCTTTGGCATTGAGTGAGGTCGACTCACTCAACGCCAAAGTACTTAGCCGCCAAAAAAACAAGCTGCGGCATTGAGTGTGTCCACAACTCTCAATGACAAAACATCTTTGGCGTTGAGTGAGGTCGACTCACTCAACGCCAAAGTACTCAGCCGCAATAATAGGCCAAGCAAACCCGGCGTTGAGTGTGTGCACCACACTCAATGCCAAGCCCAAGCTGACCCAGCGTTGAGTGTGTGCACCACACTCAATGCCAAGCCAAGCAGACTCGGCATTGTGTGTGTGCACCACACTCAACGCCAAGCCCAAGCAGACCCGGCGTTGAGTGTGTGCACCACACTCAATGCCAAGCCCAAGCAGACCCGGCGTTGAGTGTGTGCACCACACTAACCGCCAAGCCCAAGTAGACCCGGCGCTGAGTGTGTGCACCACACTCAACGCCAAGCCCTGGACAGACCCGGTGTTTAGTGTGTGCACCACACTCAACGCCAAGCCCTAAATTATCCTAATCGGCAAGACTAAGCACAGGGAAGGCTTCTGTTACAGCCACTACACAGGCAAGCACATATTCATCCAACCCCGAGCCTAAGCAAGACAGATTTTGCATAAATTAAACTATAGCTTTTCTCCTCTACCCGGCTACAACTACTGCACAGTAAAAATCGACCCAACCCTCAAGCCCTCACAAATCCCGAGAACTAGGCTTCTCCATCAACAGTTGGGTTTTTGTACCTGATTTCAAGCAAGAATAGGGTTTCTAACCTAGGGCTAATAGGGTAACAAGGAGATAGATAAAAAGAATTACACGGCAAGGGAAAGAATACCACTTGCCTCAAATTTCCAGCGAAGCTTGGTCGGCCTCCTTTACTCTCACTCGGCACCAGCAGCAGCAACACCTAAAGCAGAAATCTGGGGCTTTAATGGCAGAAATGGACAACCCAAGAAATTCGAGATCCCTAGAAACACCACGAAAACTGAATTTCTTACCGTAGGAATGAAGGTCTAGGCGAGAGCAATCCAAATCCGCTTTCAGAATCGAATTCCATCCACAAATGCTCCCTGAATCGGCGTCCGAAGGGGAGCAGTTCCGGCGGTTTCTCTGTTTTCCGCGAACAGGTGCTGCGGGCGGGGGAAGAAGGTGAACAGGAGCGGTTTCTTTTATCTTAAGTCTAAACTATTCTATATATAGCACCCTTATTAATCTTAATTAGCTAATTAATTAAAAATGAACAAAAAGACAAGGGAAAAATGCCAAGTACCTGTACCCTTTCAAAATAATATTTAATATAATATTTATTAAATAGTTTTATTTTTCATAAAATACAAAATGACGCGAAAATCGAACATCCTCGGAATTCGACGAAATTCACACTGTAGCTAAATATCCATGCTACAAACACAACGGCAAAGTCGAAATTAACTTTCGATGAACAGAACTCGAGTTATACCCACCCGAAGCCAAAACACAAGCATCCCCCGAGAGGCCACACCGGGTCACCCAAAATGACCCGGCCTTCTAGGGAGATCTTGCCAATAGACTACAAAATAGGCCACTGAGTTCTAAGAAGTTAATACTACACTCCACAGATGGCACAAGCCAAGAAAATGCATTGACGTAACGCCAAGAAAGAATTAAATAATCGCAGAAAAATCAGGGCGTTACAATACTTTTCTACCTAGACTATGAACTGGCATAGGACCAAACAAATCCATATGCAAGAGATATAGACATCTCATTGAATCTTTGGTACCAAGTACTTGGAAAGAGGACTTAGTCTGTTTGCCCTTTTGGCAAGCTGAACAAACACCCTCTTTAATGCACTTGACTTGAGGACCATTCCTCACTAACCCCATACTAAATAGCTGTTCAGATGAGCCAGCCTCTTGTGCCATTGGACACACTATGATGCTTTCTCACTTGCAACTAGATAAATGGGTGAGATGTTATACTCACAATCAAGGTTAAGGCAATATACATTCTCTTTCCTAGTGCTAGTCAGAATGATAACTTGACCTCCTAATTTGGCACTCCCCTTTGAGAAAAGAGATGTCATAACCTAGATCACTAAGTTGACTTATGCTAATCAGGTAATGTTTCAGACCCTTCACATAAGCCACTTGAGTGATAGTAATAGAATTACTAGAAATGTTACCAAATCCTTTGATGATTCCTTTTTCAGATTGTTGGAGTTAGTGACCGGGCAGTCTGGCGGCTTGTCTTGGCGGATTGAAGACCGCACAGTCTGGCGGTTTCCCTTCAGCGGTTTGGTTGCTGGGCTGTTGCTGTCTGTAGTCAAGGCAGTCTAGCAGTTTGTCTCGGGCGGCTTGGAGACCAAGCGGTCTAGCGGTCTCCCATGGCGGCCTCTCTCCCCTCTGGTGGTAGCCGAGCAATTATCCCTTCTCATCTAACTACGCGGCTTGTGCGGTTTGTTTTTTGTATATGCCGCTTAGTCCTGTAATTTTTTAGTCCCACATCTCTAATTTATATTCTCTCTTCTCTCCTCCATTCTATAAAATGGAGGCCATGCCTTTGTAATAGATACCTTTTTCAGATAATAAAATTTCTGTTATACCACTTCCGGTTTGTTCTTGTTCGTTTCTTTTATGGTATCAGAGGACTCGATCTACTCCTCCTAATTCTGTGTGCCTTTTCTGACCACGTGACCTGTCTACGTGGCTTGCTTCTTCTTCTTGCGATCTGACCTCGCGGCTTGTTTCTTCCGCCTGCTTGCTCCCTGTTTGCGCGGCTTCTTTCTCTCCTTATCGTTGCCCTTTGTATGTGCGACCTCTTTGGTTCCTTTTTCTTCTCGTCGTGACCTGTGCTTAGTCGCTGCGGCCTCTTCTTTAGTCGTCGCGACCTGTTAGCCTTGTTCGCATTGTTTGCCTTCCCGCAAACTATTCTCCTTCTTCTTCTATTCGAGCAGTCTGCTTTCTAACCGCTCGACTTCTTCCCCTCTGCTTAGTTCTGAGGCTTGGTCGTGGCTTTTCTGGCCGCTGGTGTCTATCATCGTTACCGCCGCAGATCTCTTCTCCTAACCACTGCAATTTCTCTCTATTCGCGCGGCTTGTTTCCTAACCTCACAGTTTGCTTCTAAACCGCGCGTCTTCCTGTTGTTTTCTCCTATGGCTCTATCTGATGCTTCTACTGCCACCACTCCCATCGCCAATCCGGCTCCGCCTTTTCCTCCTACTCCTTCACCTTTCTCCTTCGCTCGCAACGCAAATGCCACCATCTCTTTGATGACCCTCCTCCCACCACTTCACCTCTCTTTGATGACTGGGATGCGAGTGACGCGCTTGTGCGTACTTGGCTCGCTAACAGCCTCTCCGATGAATGCCTTACCGTCATCCGTCATGATGAGACGGTCAAGGCCGTCTGGCTTCATCTTGTCATTCTGTACTCAAAGGGGGCTCAAACGTCCCGCATCTATACATTGTATGCGGATCTCTTTACTCATCCTACCTTATCTCTTGCTGCTGCATACCAACAGGTTCAGGCTCTTGGGGCTGAGATTCTTAAAAATCGCCCCTTTTCTGCAGATTTGGCTCAACAACATAAGCACTTCCAAGAGCTCCTTATTGTGTGCTACCTTATCCAGCTTCCTGATACTTATGATATGATCCGCCAACAAATTCTGGGTGAGGCGGAATCTCCTACCTTAGATGCCACCGCTGCCCGCATCGCTGCTATCACCTCCCTCCTTCAGCGCCCGCTTCTGCCCGCTTTTGCCTGCTCCTTCTCAACCGGACAACTATGCTCACCAAACTCAGCGGAGTGGCTCTGGTAGCTGCAGTCACCAGTCTAGAGGACGTGCTCCATCCCGCTACCTTTGCTCTCACTGTGGCCGCACCGGCCACACGATGGATCGTTGTTGGATGAAGAATCCCCATCTTCGCCCCTCGGGTGACTCTTCCGCCTCTTCTTCCAAGCCATCTGCCTCCGTGGTCACATCATCAGGTAGTGCCCATGTGGTGACTCAAGTTAAATGGCTTATTGACTCTGGTGCGACTAATCACATGACGGGCAATCCTCAGTGCTTCTCTCTACTCGAACAACATGATCGGTTGCCTCCTGTCCTCGTTGCATACGGTTCTCCCTCCCCGGTTCATGGGTCGGGAGTGGTTCATGTTACTCCGTCTCTTCTCCTAGCGGACACTCTCTATGTGCCCAAATTTTCGTGCAACTTATTGTCAGTTACCTCTTTATACAAGCAGCTTCAGTGCTCTGTGAAGTTTACTCCGACTTCTTGTTCTTTTCAGGATCCGAGCTCCCAACGGACGATTTCTACTGGGACTGGGAACGGCGGCCTCTACTTTCTCGACAACATTTCCGCCTTGTCCGCCTTCTCCTCATCTTATACGGATCTTCTCCAGTGACATCTCCGCCTCAGTCATCCTGCTTTATGCCTTTTATATCAGCTTCTGCCCCACCTCCCTCCTTTCAGTACTCCTCTCAACTACGACGCTTGTCATCTTGGCAAGCACCACCGTTCCTCCTTCCTGCCGAAGCAAGGTCGGGGCTCTACCCATCCGTTTGATCTAGTCCACTCTGATGTCTGGGGACTTGCTCCTACCCTCATCATTGGTCGGGGTAGTTCTTATTTTGTTACTTTTATTGATGATTTGTCTAGATGTACTTGGGTGTATCTCTTACGAGATCGCTCTGAACTTTTGGATGTATGGATCTCTTTTTATCAGTTAATTAAAACTCAGTTTGGTGTTTGTATTAAAACTTTTCGCTCAGACAATGCTAAAAAATATATGAGTCATGCGTTTACCACTTTCTGTGTGCAACATGGCATTTATTCATCAGACTAGTTGTGTTTATACCTCCAGCAAAATGGGGTGGCGGAATGCAAAAACTGTCATCTCCTCGATGTTGCTCATACCTTGATGATCCAGATGCATGTTCCTCGCTCCTATTGGGGCTATGTTGTTCTCCTTGCCTGCTACCTCATCAATCGCATTCCCTCCACGGTTCTCCATGGGAAAACCCCATTCTCCATTCTGTATCCTGGCAAGGAGCCTTTTCCTCTCCCTCTCCGAATCTTTGGGTGCACTGCCTTTGTGCATGCCTCATCTGCCACCCGTGATAAGCTCTCCTCTCGCTCCACCAAATGTGTCTTTCTGGGGTACACAACTCAGAAAGGTTATTATTGCTTTGACCCCATTCTTCATAAGCAGTTCGTCTCTGCTGACGTCACCTTCTTCAAGAATGCCTCCTACTTCTTGGATGACTCCTCTCCTCTCCCCCCCCCCAACTTCTGATACTCCTATTTTTCCCTTCGTTCCCTCGTCTCCTACTGAGATCTCAACCCCTATATCGTCTTTGTCCACTCCTCTCCCTCCTCCTCTCTCTCCCTCTTCTCCGCCACCATCTCCCTCATCTCCGTCGTCATCACTCTCTACTCCTAGGCCAGCTCTCTCTACCACGGATGCTCCGGATGCTGAGGGATCCGTCGACCTCGATCTTCCTGTAGCTCTTCACAAAGGGGTGCGGACGTGTACTCTACACCCCCTTGCTGTTATTGTTTCATATGATCGCCTTACCTCTTCTCGCAGGGCCTTTGTACTGGCTATCTCTGCCACTGCCACACCCCGTTCCTACTAGGAGGCTCTTGTTATTCCTCATTGGAAGATGGTTATGGATGAGGAAATGGAGACCCTAACTGAGCGGGGTACCTGGACTCTTGTTCCTCCTCCCTTCGGTACTGATGTTGTTGGCTGTCGCTGGGTCTTTGTCGTCAAATTTGGCTCGGACGGCACTATGGATTGTTATAAGGCCCGCCATGTTGCTAAGGGCTTTACTCAGACCTATAGGGTTGATTACTTTGACACCTTCTCTCCTTTGGCTCGTCTCAGCACTATCTTGGTCCTTCTCTCTGTGGCTGTCAATAGAGATTGTTCGATTTCCCAGCTGGATGTCAAGAATGCCTTCCTTTATGGTGATATTCAGGAGGCCGTCTACATGGAGCAACCTCCTGGGTATGTTGCTCAGGGGGAGACGCGAGTATGTCGGCTGAAGAAGGCAATCTATGGCCTCAAGCAGAGCCCTCGAGCTTGGTTTGACAAGTTCAGCGGCATCGTGGAGGCCGTTGGTTTTGCACGAAGCTCTGCCGATCACTTGCTATTCATTCGCAAAACTTCCTCGGGACTGGTGGTTCTTATTGTGTACGTCGATGATATTCTTCTCACTAGCGATGACTAGGAAGGGGTGGCCTTGACAAAGCGGCATCTTCGTCAACATCTGGTCACGAAAGATATGGGCCCTCCAAAGTACTTTCTGGGGATTTAAATCTCTCCAAAGCCCAACTCCTTAGTCCTCTCCCAACGTAAGTATGCTCTTGATCTATTAAAAGAGGCAAGATTGACTGGAGCCAAACCTGCCCGATGCTCCATAGCAACTAGAGAAGAAAAAACCTGAACAGATGATTCACCTCTTCTTTCAGATATTACGCGGTACGGGCGTCTGGTTGGTAAGCTCATATATCTCACAGTGACCAGGCCCGACATTTCCTATGTTGTGGGCAAGGTGAGTCAATTCATGCAAGCGCCTAGGGAGTGCCATCTATAGTCCACCTTGCGGATCTTAGAGTATGTCAAAGCAGCGCCTGGGAAAGGATTACTCTTTCAGAAGAATGGTCATCTGGGGGTTGAAGCATACTCAGATGTGAGTTACGCTGATGACAAAGGGGATCGCAAGTCAACCTCGGGTTTTTGCACCTTTGTTGGGAGAAATCTGGTGAGCTGGAAGAGCAAGAAGCAGTCTGTTGTTTCCAAGTCCAGTATAGAAGTAGAGTATCGTAGTATGGCATCAACCACTTGTGAGTTAAAGTGGTTACGGGGTCTCATGATGGATTTAGGAGAGGTCTACAACTATCCTCTACATATGTTCTATGATAACAAGGCTTCCATATACATCTCCAAAAATCCAGTCTTTCATGAAAGAACCAAGCACATTGAGGTTGACTGTCATTTCATTCGTGAAGAGATTTTGAAGGAACAAATCTACACTTCCTTTATCACTTCTGATAAAAAGTTGGCTGACATATTCACCAAGCCAGTATCTGCCTCGTTTCATCATATTTGAGACAAGCTGGGCATGATCGATATATATGCTCCAGCTTGAGGGGGAGTATTGGAGTTAGTGACTGGGTAGTCTGGCGGCTTGTCTTAGCGGATTGAAGACCGTGCGGTCTGGCGGTTCCCTTCAGCGGTTTGGGTCCTGGGCTGTTGTTGTCTGGAGTTCAAGCGGTCTAGCGGTTTGTCTCAGGCAGCTTGGAGACCGGGCGGTCTAGCGGTCTCCCATAGAGGCCTCTCTCCCCTCTGGTGGTAGCCGAGTGGTTAGCCCTTCTCATCTAACTGCTCGGCTTGTGCGGTTTTTTTTGTATAGGCCGCTTAGTCCTGTAATTTTTTAGTCCCACATCTCTAATTTGTATTCTCTCTTCTCTCCTCCATTCTATAAAAGGGAGGTCATACCTTTGTAATAGATACCTTTTTCAGATAATAAAATTTCTGTTATACCACTTCCGATTTGTTCTTGTTCGTTTCTTACACAGATCTACCAAAGATTACTTTGGGTCCATTCTCTGTGGGTGCATAGTCCCTCAACATTCTTCTTGTTCAAATCATGTTCTTGGAACATCCACTATCCAAGTACCATATAGGGGTATGGCCACTTGGAATCACCTGCATCAAATAAAGATTTATCTATCCTCAGAACTAAAATTGTTATTGGGTCCTAGGTTCTTGTTAGTTTGAAATCTATCATGTTTACCTGCAGCTTTTCTAACAGGTAAGATGTTCTTATTTTTAACACTTGTGTTGAACCAACAATTCATGGCAAAGTGGCCCATCTCTCCTTAGAGGTTTTGCAATGTACCAAGTTCTGAAATGTGGCATCATCTATAGCACTTACAATAATGTTTTGTGCTCTCTTGTCTAATGTTGCCAGGATGATCTCATCCTTAGTCATTTCAGAAAAGCTCTTTGGGGTTTGCAGTTTTGCATCAAGAGCTGATACTTTCATTGGAATGAATCGACCTTCTTGTACTGTGATGTAGAATCTTGGATCAGATGCTTCCATGAACAACCTGACCCTTTCCTTCCATATCCCAAAACTTTCTTTCCTACAGATGGGCAGTTTCATGGATCCAAATTCCTTCTAATTCTCATTTGAACTCATTCTCGCTATCTATTAATTGCCTTGGAGATTCACTCAGACTGTTAGGTCTATCTTTGAGCAACCTCCCTCTGATACCACTTGAAAGACTTGATTTCAAGAGCCTAGACACCTAGAGGGGGGGTGAATAGGTTCTAATTTTCTTTAATAATTTTAGGCAAGTAACTAGATCTATCACAGCATAGAATATACAATCCACGACATAACATTCACAGCACAACACACCAGATTTATAGTGGCTCCCCAAGTTATGGGTACATCCACTTTCCCCCTTTCGCCTATCTAGTAGAGAACTGGACTCCGCCCAACTTTCTCCACTAACTCAGATCCACAGATCTTACAACTCAGAACCTGATAGGTTCCTACAGCTCAGACTTATACAAGTCCTACCTCAGATTATTTCCAAGAACCCTACCTCAGGCAACATCCCTACCTCGGCCTTTATCACAAGGCTTACAACTCAGACTTTCACAAGTCCTGCACCTCTGGCTCTCAGCCCTACCTCGGCCTTTATAAACATAGGCTTACAACTCAAATCTATAAAAGATCTTACAAGGAAAAAGAATATTTAGTTGTACAGAAATTTCACCCAGATAGAACTCTCAATTGGTGTGAGCTTCTTGATCAGTTCTTGAATAAACTGTATACTTCAGATCCAACCTGACTTAGCTTTTTCAAAGCTTCTTGATTGAACAAAAAAAGGTTGATCAGACTTGATGTAGAAGTTGATCTTCAGACATCTCCCATCTTAGATTCAGAATTAAATCTGAATCTTACTTGCAGACTGTTCAGGATCTGCCTTCTTAAGAGTCCCCCTTTTCTTGTTGTTGAATTCTCTCTGGTTCTGTGTTGATTTGTTCCCCCTTTAATTGCTTTTCTTAATTGTCTTGGTTGTCATGGATCAGTCCTTTATATAGAGTTTCTCAATGATTACCGGCTGATCCGGTTTGTAGCAACCTTCTGACAGTTCTGACAAAGGTGTCAGACTTGTTGTTTATGACAGTTATCAAGTCTTCAACCGTGACAGCTGATTCTACAATGACTTTATATCTCAGTAGGAAAAACTCAGCAAACTACTTCACATGTGCCGACACAAATAGACTAAGTGTCGATACAAGTCTTGATGATGTCAACACAGTATTCAATGTGTCGACATAGTCATTCTTCTGCTTCTCGACACAGCTTCTATTGTATGTGTCGACACAAGTCCTGTGTGTCAATACAACTACTTCTGGTCTCGACATAACTGATGCTGATAGATGGCATTAAGTGTATGTCCAGACGTCGTTGAGTGTGTGTCGACACAAGTCTTGTGTGTCGACACAACTACTCCTGATATCGATATAGCTGATGTTGATAGATGGCATTGAGTGTATGTCCAGACGTCGTTGAGTGTGTGTCGACACAAGCCTTTCAGACTCAGTATAATTGTTGTTGATAGATGGCGTTGAGTGTGTATCGACACAAGTCTTGTGTGTCGACACAGGCCTTTTTCAGGTGTCGACACAATTCTTGGGTGTCGACACATGCCATTCTTCTGGTGTCGACACAATTCCTGGGTGTCTATACAGCTCCTGCTTCAAGTGTTGACACAATTCCTGGGTGTCGACACATGCCTTTCTTCTGGTGTCGACACAATTCCTAGGTATCGACACAGATCCTGCTTCAGGTGTCGACACAATTCCTTACAAGTGTCAACACTTGTACTTAGAATTTTTTCCTGCAATTCTTAAACCTGCACACTGAAACCCAAACATCCCATCAAATACAAATTGATGTATATCATTAAGTAAGGGGAGGCTTCTCCAAATCTGGTACATAGTTTCCAATGTACCCAACATCTGTCTTGCCTTTGGTATGTTTGGGTGTATGAGGTAGATCTCTATAATACATTTTCTGAAGTACCTGCTGCTGGAGGAGGAGGAGAGGAGGACCTCTCCAGTTCCTTTTAGAAGGAAGAGGAGGAGAGTACCTTCTACTCTTCTTCCTTGCTTTTTGCTCATTCTTTGATAACCACATCCAGTTATACATCCCTTTATATGGAGTTATGTTGTTCAAAATATAGTAAGGAGTATCTACATTTGGATTTGGTTTAGGAATGGCCTTGGGAGGTGCTTTCCTTTTCTTAGCTTTCCTCTTCTGGTTGGATGAATCATCATCATCATCAGATGATTCAATAGGGTTATCATATAAATCATCAATCTCTTTTAGAATTTCCTTGGAAATCTACTTCTCAGGCTGAGGTTGTTCTGGAATTTCTGGCTCTACAAAATTTTCAGTAACAATTTGATTTTCTTCTTCTATATCTGCAAGCATAATGTCATACATATTTGGTATAGGACTTTCATTCATCTTATAAGTTGGTGGAGAGAAAGCTTTGGGAGCTGATTCTGTGATTGGCTCAATAACTACAAAATTGTCCTTCATTAGCTTTACAACCTCAGGGCTAATGGGAGGAGTATAGCAAACCAATCCTTTAGACTGATCTTGGATCAAGTCTGGAAGAAAATTAAAGAATGTTGAATTGAAAGAATTCAATAAACAAAACAAATCAACTGTGGGATTGATCACACAATCACCAGCATTTATGATCTCTGGCACAATTTCTAGAATCACTATTCTTACTGCTGGAGCTTCATATTCAATTGCTGGAACTGCTGCTACTGGAGCTGCTTCTTCATAGAGCATCTCCCCCTGTCTGGTTTCAGTGGAAATTGGAACCAGGCCCCTGACAGAAGAAGGAGGGATAGAGAAGGTAGTAAAGAGGGCAGCAAGAGATGAGATGGAGGCAGCAAGAGGTGTGATTGCCTCTACAATGAGTTGCCTGATGACTGGAGTGATGTGCTCTAGGATGGTGGTAATGGAAGGAGAATCCATATCCATAAACTCAGGAGGAGTCTAAGTGGATATAGATGGATAAATGGAGATGGAGGGAATATCTAAATGTATAGACTCAGGTGGGATCTGAGTAGATACTGATGGATGAAAGGGAGGAATGACATCAGATGGAATAACATCTTGCATGATGTAATCCTGAGAAGGTGATGCAGGAGGAGATGGAATAGAAGTTGAGATGTCATATTGAGGATAATTTGGTGTAGATGGTATGGAGGTTAGCAAATCAAAGGATGGGGATGACATGAATGTATAAGGATGTATATCAGTAAGATGAGGTGGTTGAGGAGATTGAGGAGGAGGTGACTAAGGAGGTGAAGGAGTTGTTGTTGGAAGAAGTGTTGTTGAAGAAGGTGGAGGAGGGGGGATGGAGGATTCTTCAATAGGGTGGGGAGTGGCTAGAACAGCCCTTGTGCTCTCAAAAGGTCTTGAGGAGGAGGAAGCCTTGGATGGCTTGATAATAATCCTCTCCCATCTGACAAAGAGGGCAGAGGTTAACCTTTTAGAAGAATTAATGAAAACTGTCTGAGAGACTAGTAAATCATTTGCCTTCTCCTGTAGAAAAATTCCAAGTTTCCTTGCAAAACAAACTTCCTTCTTGGAGTTCTTCTTCCTAATTAAGTCAAATAAAACCTGACCCTAGTTAACCTTTTTCTTATTCACCAAGGCACTCATAACCAGAAACTGGTGCCTCGTGATGTAGTCGTGAGTGGTGTGCTTGCCCAGCAGGACTTTGCCCACTACATTAGCCAAGAATTTATATTCAGTCGATAAATTCTTCTTCAATAATTTGTTTGGGTTTCCTTCAGAGTGACCCATTTTTAGCAACATCTTATCAAATTCAGAGTTATCTATTTCATTATCTTCTTCCCCATTCACAAAACCGAAAATCTCAGATAAGACATCAGGAGTTAGAGAGACCTGAGTTCCTGAAATTGTTCATGTCATCTTCTCAGCATCAGAAGCGGTTGAAGAATATACCCATTCTTTGATCTCAGCCGCTGGTAGTTTGATTTTGGTTGTCATAAACTTTTTCAACTGTTGATCTTCAAATAGTTTCAGAATATCTTGAAGATATTGTCCAAATGACCGAAGGAGTCGAAGTCGATATCAAACCATGTATCATATTTCATCCCGGACAGTGAGATCGCTGAAATCACCATGATTTCCTGCAAAAACAAGAAAGATCAAGTGCAAGAGAGTTCTGAAGGTGCGGGATTTAGCTCAAAGAAAAACCCTATTATAAGGTTTTTCAGAATATGAAGCAGCGAGCTCCGTCTAACGAAAATAAAAAGTCTTCGATCTCAGGTCGACAAATGTTGAAAGTTTGTCAATCTCAGTTTGAAGAGAAGGGAAAATAGTTCGTCGATCTTAGGTTGACAAAATATTTTCTGAAGCAAGTTCGTTGATCTCAGGTCGACGAAAATGACTTCACACAGAGATGTCATTGATCTTAGGTCGAAAAAAAATCTCAAGAAGATTTCTCAGCTCGTCGATCTCCGTTCGATGAACTTTGATAAATTCTTCGACCACACACAGAAATTAAATTAAAGCCTCTCCATTTATCATACCTAGCTAATTCATAAAGAACAGATGGTGCCTCTCATCTAAGGGTTTGGTGAAGATGTCTACTCTTTGCAAATCAGTGTAGATATAGACAAGCTTAATTTTATTTTTGTCTACACAATCTCTAATGAAATGATGCCTTATTTTTATATGCTTAGTTCTACTATGATGTACTGGATTCTTTGTAATGGAAATTGCACTTGTACTATCACATAGTAGGTTTGAATTATTTAAGTTGAAACCATAATCTAGGAGTTGGTTCTGAATCCACAGTATCTGGGAACAACAACTACTAGCTGCTATGTATTCAGCTTCTGCAGTTGAAGTAGACACAGATGTCTGCTTTTGCAAAACTAGGACACTAGTCTAGCACTAAGGAACTGGCATGTCCCTGAGGTGCTTTTTCTGTCCACTCTACATCCAGCAAAACCATCATCTGAGTATCCAGTCAACTCAAACTCTAACTCAGTTGGATACCAGAGTCCTAAACAAAAACAACCCTTTATATATCTTAAAATCCTTTTTAGAAAAGTAAGGTGGGATTCTTTAGGGTTCACTTGGAACCAAGCACAAAGGCATATAGCAAATATTATGTATGGCCTACTTGCTGTGAGATATAATAGGGACCCAACAATGCCCCTATATAGTTTCTGATCAATATTCTTGCCATGTTCATCATAGTCAATCACAGCATTAGAAGCCATTGGTGTTTTCTTTGCTGCGGCATCTGACATCCCAAACTTTTTTATTAGCTCCTTAGCATACTTGGACTGGGATATGAAGATGCAATCAGGCAGTTGCTTCACTTGGAGGCCAAGAAATTAAGAGAGCACACCCATGTTACTCATTTCAAACATGGAATGCACTAGGTCAAAGAACCTCTTGCATAGTTTGGAATTAGTAGAGCCAAAAATAATATCATCTACATAAATTTATACTAATAAGATTTGATTCTTATGATGTCTAGTGAACAATATCCTATCTACAATGCCCATAGAGAATGTATGCTCTAGAAGAAAGCTAGCTAAGGTTTCATACCAAGTTCTTGGAGCTTGCTTTAGACCATAGAGAGCCTTATGCAATTTAAAGACATAAGAAGGATGGGTTGGAGAAATAAAACCTGGTGGTTGCTCCACATAAACCTCTTCTTTAAGTTCACCATTTAAGAATGCACTCTTGACATCCATTTGATATACTTTGAACTTCTTATTGGCAGTATAAGCAAGGAAGATTCTGATTGCTTCCAGCCTTGCAATAGGTGCAAATGTATGGTCATAGTCAATGCCTTCCTCTTGTCTATAGACTTGAGCAACTAGCCTTGCCTTGTTCCTGACAATAACTCCCTGGGCATCTAGTTTATTCCTGAATACCCATTTTGTTCCAATGACTGAGTAGTCTTTGGGTCTTGGAACTAAATCCCAAACTTTGCATCTCTCAAACTGGTTGAGCTCCTCTTGCATTGCAATAATCCAGTATGGATCTTGCTCAGCATCTTTAATGGATTGGGGCTTAATTTGAGATATGAAGCAGGAATGCATCAAGTCTTGGTTGAGTTGATGCCTAGTTTGCACACCTACTGACATGTCTCCAATCACCTGAGATACAGGATGATCTCTAAGTGTGACAAACTCAGTAGGTGGAGTTGGTTCAGCAACAGCTTGGGAAATTAATTCCTCTTGTGGAATTATGGGAGCTATTGTTGGTTCAACATCCACTTCAGTGGATTCAACTTCACTGTCTTCATTTATATGTGGAGAGGGATGTGCAACAGTCTCATTTGTGAGGGTCAACTCATCCAACTTCTCACATAAGTGTGGTACCTACAAAGTTTCACTTGTAGAAGGATTCTTCTCCTTGTAAGATATGTTAGTTTCATCAAATGATATATGTACAGTCTCTTCCATTTTCATTGTAGATTTATTATATATTCTATATGCCTTACCGACTTGGGAGTATCCTAGAAATTTTCCCATTACAGCCTTGGCTTCAAACTTTCTAAGATATTTCTTGTCATTATTATAAATGTAGCATAAACAACCAAAAATTCTAAAGTAATCTACTTTAGGTTGCTTCCCTTTAAGTAATTCATAGGAAGTATTGCCCTTAAGCTTATGTATCAGACTCCTATTCATTACATAATTTGTTGTTCTTACAGCCACTCTCCAAAAGGAAAGTGACAAGTAAGCATCTGCAAGTAATGTGTCTACAGCTTCAATCAGGGTCCTGTTTTTCTTTTCTACTACCCCATTTTGTTGAGGAGTTCTAGGAGCAGAGAAACAATGCCTGATACCTTCCATCTCACAGAATTCTTGCATGGGAAGAGACTCAAACTTAGTATCATGATCACTTCTGATCAATGCAACTAGAGTAGAATACTCAATCCTTATGCTCTTAAGAAAGTCTATAAGAACTTTAAAGTTATCAGACTTGTTCCACAAGAAGAACACCCAAGTGAACCTTGAGAAGTCATCTACAATCACTAAGGTATAAGATTTCCCTCCTAGGCTCTATACAGTAATGGGTCCAAAAAGATCCATGTGGATAAAATACAGAATCCTAGGTGAATCACTCTTATTAATGGCTTTAAAACTATTTTTAGTTTGCTTGCCTAATTGACAAGCCCTGCACAAGCTTTCCTTCTTGTAGGGGTAAGAAGGCAATCCTCTTACAAGGTTATCCCTAGATAATTTAGCAATGTTCTTTAAGTTAACATGTCCTAATCTCTTTTGTCATAGTTCATTATTATTACTAACCTGGTTGAATAGGCATATCTCAGACCTAGCAGTCTTAAAATTTACTATGTAAATATTTCATATTCTAGTTCCAGTTAAAACTACTTTATTTTCTACAGAAGTGATAATGCAGGAAGAGTTATTAAATGATACCTGAAACCCTTCATCACATAATTGACTTATGGAGATTAGGTTGTGCTTCAGTCCACTTACATAAGCCACCTTTTTGAAGGTGACTGCTCTAATATTTACTTTCTGAAAGTGAAGGGATAGATACTACTCTAGAGAGGGGGTGAATAGAGTTATCAAATTTTGCACTAGACAAAACTTAATGGTCTACCCAACTCCCTTGGAGTGAAGTGCGGAATGAAAAGATTATAGATATAGAATTAACCCTAGAGCCTAACACAAGTGATGTGCACAAACTCAAGCTAACTGTAATTACAGTTAAGGCTTGGAAAACCTAATCAGCAACTAGCAATTCTAGTTATATCTAATCACAGCCACAATGCAGGAATTAAACAATGGAATCCAGACGACACAAGGAAATTTATAGTGGTTCCCCAAACAACTTGGGTACGTCCACTCTTCTACCCACACGGTAGGAATCCACTCAGGTTTTTGATCAGGTGCCCTGCCACCAACAGGATCTGCTTCAGGTAGATCCAAAAACCCTTTAGACTTTTGATCAGGTGTCTAAAAACCAAGCACAGGTTTTTGATCAGGTGCCCTGCCACCAAGGGATACTTTTGAAGGGAGTAATAACCCTGTACAGGAGGGGGAAGAAGGTTAAGATGTCTTCTCTATTTTACAAAGATTAGAGAAGCACAAAAACTTGCACTGAGCTAGAAAGCTCTAAAGAATCAAGGCTCCCCCTGGCTCAAAGATGTCCAGGTGAAGTCTTGCTTCAGTGCAGAAAAACTCTTCAGAAAGCTCTGAAGGAAAAACTACAAGAAGATAATAAATAATAAAATTAAAGATCTTCAAGCAGCTATCTTCTTCTTCTTCTTCTTCAAAAGAACTCTGAGTTTGAACTTCCTGAAAGCAGGAGAACTCAGGTTGAAGAGGAGTAGAAGATCTTAACACTTCTCAGTTAGATGAGTATTGCTGAGAGCAGAAGACTTGATCTTGATGAAGGCTTTGAAAGCTTTTGTGAACAACTGGTTAGCTATTAGCTATTGACTATTTAACTAGCTTGAATCCTTCTTCAAAGGGTCCTTTTTATAACATCAGCAAGCAACGGCTCCCTTCAATTTGAATTACTTGTCTTCTTCTGAAACTTGAGACCTGGGCTGCAAATAACACACAGCAAAATAAACTTTGCAGCAGGATATCCTATAAAAGGAATGAACCTCTTTCTAAGAAGCTGCAGGATCAAATCAAATAACAGAAGGACTAAATAAAGTCACATCAGAGAAATACTCTTTATAGCAGAAGGAAGACTTTTCAGTCTAACGGCTATAAAGGACTGTCAGCAGATAAAGTAAAATACAAAGACAGCTAATAAGACAAACAACTTTATCTAAAAAGATTTGACTCAGGCAAAAGGGATGGAGCAAATATTGCCTGGTAATTTTATCATAAAACAACTGAAACAACTTGCCAGAAAATGTATTAATTAATTAAATATAATAAATAAATACAAAATATAAAGGCAGACAGAAAGCGTCGAACGACCTTCGGAGATCGTCGACCGACGCACGGAGATCGTCGAACTATCGGGCAGATAGTCGAACGATCCAGATAGTCGACCTAACAAAGAAGATGGTCGAACTACCCCGGCAGATAGTCGATCTATCAGAGCAGATAGTCGAACTATCAGATAGTCGATCTATCAGGACAGATAGTCGAACTATCAAGCACAAACAGATAGTCGACCTATCAAGCAGATAGTCGACCTATCTCAGAAAACAGATAGTCGACCTATCAACAGATAGTCGACCTATCAAAACAGACCAGATAGTCGACCTATCAAAAGATAGTCGAACTATCAGATAGTTGAACTATCAGGACAGATAGTCGAACTATCAAAGACGACAGATAGTCGACCTATCAACAGATAGTCGACCTATCAAAGCAGAACAGATAGTCGACCTATCAACAGATAGTCGAACTATCAGATAGTCGATCTATCAGGACAGATAGTCGATCTACCACGCCAAGCAGATAGTCGACCTATCAACAGATAGTTGACCTATCAACGCAGACAGAGTGTCGACCAACTGATAGACGATCGTCGATCAGCCGATAGACGATAGTCGAGCAGCGTTCGACTATAGTCGAACGAAAAAACTACTTAACCAAATTCTCAATCTGGAAAAGTGAGGACTCTACAGCTAGACTACTAACCATTGACCATAGATAATTCTCTGGTCAAGGGACTAAAAAAGCAAGACTAAACTCAAATCAAACTAGGGTACCAACAATCTCCCCCTATTTGAGTTAAGTCTCTCAAAAACAAAATTATGCAGCTAGCTAAAGAGCAATACAATTAATACAGGAAATAGTTAACAATTAACTAGCAGTTATCAAACAGATAGATAATAGACAAATAAAACTAAGGATCAACAGAGTCAGGCTTAGATACAGAAGAGCTAGAAACAAAAGAAATTTTCCTTAGAGGATCATCAGCTTCTTTCTTTGACAGCTTCAAGTCCTGCACACCAATGATCTTCAATTCTGCAGCCCTAGGGACAACTGCTTCAGGGTGCTTTTCCATGTATTTTGAGGGGTCAAAAACATCAGGATTAACCTGGAACTTTTCAAACTCTTTCTTTCTGAATGCAGACATGGTGGTTAAACCAGTAGTATCTTTTCCTTCTGCCTTTGCTTTTCTTATTTGAGCTGCTCCAACCAGTTCGTGAAAACGAGCCATCCTAAAATTAGGATCAAGCTCAGGACTTTCATAAACAGACTCAGGAGGAGCAGCAACTGATTCTTTATCTTGATTATCTAGATAAGATATGGAAGCAAACTTAGCAAAAAGGTCTTGCTAGATATTTAAAACAGAATAAACTACTTACCTTTTGAAACAGCTTTCTCAGACTGAACTGGCATAGGAGATGGAATTCTTTTCTTTGGAGAAGGAGGAGGGGAAAAAGTTGGTCTTTGAGACACAACCTCCTTCACTTGTCTTTGAGAGCCAGAATACGATCTGCCTTGCGAACTTTGATAACTTTTCGTTGACTGAGGTTGAAAAGAAGCAGATTATTCAGAGGAGACAGAAGGATTCGCAGAGAGGTTGCCAGAGGCTCCTGCACTGGGAGGTGGAGGAGGACCTCTGGGTGTCCATCTGGGAGCAGGAGAGTCATATCTCTTAGTTCTCTTTCTTTCTTTCTGCTGGTTCTTGGAGAACCACATCCAATGCTGAAATTCTTTCGATTTGGGGTCAATCCCTTTAAGAATATAGTATGGAGTATCATTATCTCGGCTGGGAGGAGGAGGAGCAATTGCTTTCCTTTTCTTTTGAGCAGCTTTCCTTTTCTTAGCATTCTCAGACATATCAGAATCATCTTCATCATCAGAATGAGATGATGGAGGATTATCATAAGGATCATAAGCTTTAGAAACAGCCTTTTCTTTTAACTTCAGTTCAAATTTCTCTCTTTCCTCTTCTATGGCGTCCTGAGCCAGAAGGAGGTCTAAATCAAGACCTGGGGAATCATCCCAAATAGTAGACTTTTCAACTTGCAACTCTTTTTCTTTCTCTTTCAAAGAATCTTGTACTCTTTGATTCCAGGCAGCTCTTGCTTTTTCTTCTTCCACACTCAGAACAGGAGTGTCAGCTTTGATTTCATCCTGGTTTTCAGACTCATCTTCTCTATCATCTAAAAAAGAATCCAATTCTGGATCTACTTGAATATTAGTAACAACTGGATCAGCTTCAGAAACAACTGCTATAATCTGAGCAGCTAAATCTTCTCTAATATAATCTGTAGAAATTATGAACACATATCTGCTAAATAAACAGAAATCATTCCTTCCAGGAATTCACAAACTATCAAATTAATTGACTCGTCAACAAAGCGGATGAATGAATTACCTTCATACTTGACCAGCTCCCAAGATTCATCTAGGTAGGATGTAATAATCCCTTCTAGGAAATTTGCAACCACGGGAGTGGTGAGATCTTCTAAGCAGACTTTCACAACAAATTCAGATAACATGATAGCATCAGATATTTCCTTTTCCGATAACACAGAGACTGATTCTTTTTCAGCTGGAGCAGACACTACTTGAGCTGTCATCACAGTATCTGTTACTGCTGGAAGAGAGGCAGGAGGCTCTGAGACATCTTCACAGAACATCTCCCCCTGCCTGATTTCAGTGGAAACTGAAACCAGGCCCCTAGAGGAAGAAGGCTCAGCAGATTTGGAAAGAGATTTGATGGTAACGGTTAAGGAATCAATGGAGGAGGCAAGTGGAGCAATTGCCTCTTCAATCATAATTTTGATTGAAGGGGTAATCAACTCCAGAATGCCGGAAATGAGTGCTGGGGTGATCTCAAAAGAAGATGGAAGAGAAGTGGATGGAGCTGCAGCAGATATGGTTGTAGTGCTGGGATGAAGAATGGTGTGGACTAGAGATGGAATAGGAGATGGCGCTAGAGAGTTAATAGGGGTGATAACTGGAGAATGAATGGGAGACGGAGGAGGTGATGGAATCCTCTCAGAGCCTAACAAATCAAAGCTAGGAGCAGATATCCTAGCCTGATGAGCAGGAAGAGGAGAAGCTGGAGGGGAAGGGAGAACAACCGTGGTTGTTTCTCTATCAGGAGAAGGGGAAAGTCGTACTTCAGCTGAAGTTGATGGAACTTCAACTGAGGCAGACTGCAAAGCAGAAGAAGAAGGAAGGGAAAGAGCTGAGCCAGATTCTACAGGGTGAGGAGCGACCGAGTCAGTCCTGGTGCTCTCTGATGTCACAGGAGCAACCCCTGTGAGAGCGGGTTTCACAAAGGTTCTCTTCCACTTGGAGAACAGGTTTGGATCCATCTTCTTGCTTGCATTTATTGTTGTTGCGGCGGAGACCAGCAGATGGGGATATTTTTCCTTCAGGAAAATTCCAATGACCCTTCCTAGGGTAACTTCCTTCTTACCATTCTTTTTCCTTATCAAATCAAACACAACTCCGGCCCAATCAATCTTTTTCCGATTAACAATTGCACACATTAGTGCAAATTGTTGCCTTGTTATATTGTCGTGAGCAGAGTGCTTACCGAGGAGCACTTTTCCGACCAACTCAGCAAGAAACTTAATCTTGAAAGGGAAATTTACTTTGAGCAGCTTGGTGGGAATGCCCTCTGCATGTCCCAGCTCAACTAACATTCTTCCAAATTCCTGAGCATCTTGCTCATAATCCTCTTCACCATTTATCAAACCAAAAATATCAGTCAAAGCGGTCGGAGTTAAGATTACCTCTTCTCCGCCGATGGTGCCAGTCATCAAATCGTCGGTGGAGGACGATGTGAAAGCTCATTCCTTGATCTCGGGTATATTTAACTTAATCCTTGAAGACATTAATCTCTCTAGTCCTTGATCCCGGCAAAGCTGCAGAACTTCCACGATCCCTGCTTCGCAGCTACTGAAGGCGTCAAAATCAACACTGAAGCCTGCATCGAACTTTACAACTGCTAGAACTGCAGGAGAAATCGCCATTGATTGCTGGAGAAGGCGCGAGAAGGACGGAGAAGACGAAGGAGACGAAGCGGCAGAAAATCGCAAGCGGGAAGACAGAATGCGAAAAGACACGCTCCGTCGACGATAAAGCAAAAGATCTTTTAACCTAGGTCGACTATCGGCTTTATATTAGACCGGAGAAAGTCGATCTATTAAAAAGATATTAGACCCGATGGTCGAACGGCCGTTCGACGATCGGCTCAGAAGCAGAGTAGTCGGACAATCGTTCGACTATTTTTGGCTTCTCAAACAACAGGCTATCGTCATCCAGAGATCGACGATGAGCTCGACTTGTTCGACTATGGTCGAACGCCGGTCGACGATCTTCAATCAGACAAACTTTCATCAACCATAGGTCGACGATGGGCTTGACCCGATCGACTATCTTCGAACGTCGTTCGACTATCTTCAAACAAGTTTCAACATTGGCAGATATAGTCACACTTAGTCTCGTCCATTGATCATGCCTAGTTGAACTAAAAAGAATAGATGCTTCTGTTCATCTAAGGGCTTGGTGAATATATCACCTCTCTGAAACTCAGTGGATATGAACTCAAGACAAATCTTGTTCTTTTCCACACAATCTCTCAGGAAATGGTGCCGAATCTCAATGTGCTTCGTTCTAGAGTGGTGCACTGGATTTTGTGCAATTGAGATAGCACTGGTACTATCACACAAGATTTTGGTGTTCTTGTGTGAGTAACCATAATCCACAAGCTGGTTTTGAATCCACAGGATCTGTGAACAACAACTGGCAGCTGCTATGTATTCAGCCTCTGCAGTTGAAGTTGAGACAGAAGCCTGCTTCTTACAGAACCAAGAGACCAATCTCTCTCCCAGGAACTGGCAAGTTCCTGAGGTGCTCTTCCTGTCAACTCTGTAACCAGCATAATCAGAATCAGAATATCCAATTAATTCAAATTCTGACTCAGCTGGGTACCAAAGTCCTAGATCTGGACATCCCTTCAGGTATCTCAGGATTCTCTTTAGAAGAATCAGATGAGATTCCTTGGGGTTGACCTGGAATCTAGCACAAAGGCATATAGCAAACATTATATCTGGCCTACTTGCAGTTAGATACAATAGGGAACCAACAATGGCCCTATAATTCTTTTGATCAACTGGCTTGCCGTGATCATCAGAATCAATAACTACATTAGTAGCCATGGGTGTAGGCATTGCTGAAGCATCAGCCATCCCAAATTTCTTTACCAATTCCTTGGCATATTTGGATTGGGAGATGAAGATACCATCAGCATCTTGCTTAACTTGGAGACCAAGAAAGTAAGACAACACACCCATACTACTCATCTCAAACTTGGAATGCATCAAGTTGGAAAACTTTTTGCACAGTTTGGGATCAGTGAAGCCAAAAATAATATCATCTGCATACACCTGAACTAACAGGATTGTGTCCTTGTGATGCTTGACGAAAAGGGTTCTATCAACTACTCCCCTAGTAAAGTTGTGCTCTAACAGGAAACTAGCTAAGGTCTCATACCAGGCCCTAGGAGCTTGCTTTAGTCCATAAAGAGCTTTCTGCAACTTAAACACATGAGAAGGCTGAGTTGAAGAAACAAACCCTGGTGGTTGTTCAACAAACACCTCTTCCTTAAACTCACCATTTAGGAATGCACTTTTGACATCCATTTGGAACACCTTAAACTTCATGAAGGATGCATAGGCCAAGAAGATCCTTATTGCTTCTAGCCTTGCAACAGGAGCAAAGGTTTGGTCATAGTCTATACCTTCCTCCTGTCTGTAGCCCTGAGCTACAAGCCTAGCTTTATTCCTTACTATAATTCCATTTGCATCCAACTTGTTTCTATACACCCACTTGGTGCCTATGATCAGTTGGCCTTTAGGTCTTGGAACCAAAGTCCAAACTTTACATCTCTCAAACTGATTGAGTTCCTCTTGCATTGCAATGATCCAGTGGGGATCTAGCTCTGCATCTTTAAAGGTGAGGGGCTCAACCTGTGAGAGGAAACAAGCGTGCATCACATCCTGTCTTAATTGATGTCTTGTTTGCACACCAGCTGATATGTCTCCAATCACTTGAGATGTCGGGTGATCTCTAAGTGTGACAATATCAGCAGGTGGGATGTGATCTTCAGCAACAGTTGGGATTAATTCCTCAGGAGGAATTTGATCTACTGTTGGTGGTACAACAACAGCTTCAGCAATGTCTTCATCACTGTTTGATTCAGTGATCTGAAGAGTTGATAGTTGAAGAATTTCTTGAGGGGCATCATGTACCTGCAATGAACTTGAGGAAGGAGAATTTTCCTTCTCCTTGTAAAACATCTGAGACTCATCAAAAGACACATGCACAGATTCTTCAATTTTACAGGTAGATTTGTTATAAACCCTATAAGCTTTGCTTACTTGGGAATATCCAAGCATGATTCCCATTGAAGCTTTTGCTTCAAATTTTCTAATATATTCTTTATTATTATTATGAATATAAACAATACAACCAAATACTCTAAAATAATTAATTTTAGGTTTCTTTCCCTTAAGCAACTCATAAGGAGTTTTACACTTAAGCTTGTGTATCAAACTTCTATTCAAGACATAATTGGCTGTACTAACAGCTTCTGCCCAATAGGAGAGAGGCATGTTAGCATCTGCCAACAATGTACTAGCAGCTTCAATGAGTGTTCTATTCTTCCTTTCAACTACCCCATTTTGTTGGGGAGTTCTAGGAGCTGAGAAGCTATGTTTGATACCTTCTCTCTCACAAAATTCTTGCATGAGAAGAGAGTCAAACTCAGTACCATGATCACTTCTGATCAAGGCCACATGAGTAGAGTACTCAGTCTGCACACAAAGTAGAAAGTCTGTAAGGGCTTTGAAGTTATCAGACTTAGTTCTCAAAAAGAAAACCCAACTGAACCTAGAGAAGTCATCTACAATTACTAAGGTGTAATACTTCCCTCCTAAACTCTGTACATTTATTGTGCCAAAAAGGTCCAAGTGTAATAGATACAGGATTCTAGGAGAATCACTCTTATTTACAGATTTAAAAGAGTTTTTGGTTTGCTTGCCTAGCTGACAGGCCTTGCATAGGCTCTCCTTCTTGTAGGGGCAAGAAGGTAAACCTCTAACAAGGTTATGCTTAGATAACCTAGATATATTTTTAAGGTTAACATGACTAAGCCTCTTATGCCACAAAGAATTATTATTAAGTGTTACTTCATTAAACAGGCATATTTCAGAATGAGATGAATTGAAATCTACTAAATAAATATTACCTATTCTAATGCCTACTAAAACAATATTATTATTTAAAGTAATATTGCAAGAAGAGTTAGAAAATGAAACCTGGTAGCCAGCATCACATAGCTGGCTGACTGAGATCAAATTGTGCTTCAGTCCTGTCACATATGCAACTCTCTTGAAAGTGACATCTCCAATTGTGATCCTGCCATAGCCTTCTGTCTGACCACAGCTGGAATCTCCAAAGATAACCTTTGGGCCGAGCTTAGCTTTGAATTTTGACAGATGATCTTTATTTCCTGTCATATGCTTGGAACATCCACTATCCAAATACCACTTATTTTGAGTGATTGGATAGGCCTTCACCTGCAAGACATTTATTTAGACAGTGTGGACCCAGGTAACCTTGGGTCCCTTGTTTTTCACATAAGAAAAACTGGAAATATATGAAAATGCAGGCTGAGGGTGATAACCTAGTGGGTGAGATCTCCTAGGTGGGATTCTCCATGCAGATGATGGGTCAACAAACCTAGGGTTTCTATTTTCATTTAGGTTTCTATGTTACTGATTATGATTTTGAAAATCATGTTGAAAACGTCGATCGACGTTCGACGATGGGTGCTCAGATCGTCGACCTTCGTTCGACTATTGAGCTTCCGATCATCGAGCTGCGTTCGACGCTCTTTGCATTTCTTTAAAAAATTTCTTTCTCTTTTCTCTCTTAGCTTTATTTAGGGTTTTATTAACTAGATTTACTTGCTCAATGTTCTTCATTCCACTAGCTTTACTTGCCTTGGGTTGAGCATGAGCACCCAAGGTTACATTGTATGGGCTTTACGCATTGCGAACGACACTGCTGATTATGACATGGATAAATGAAGAAAGTCATCGGAGATCTACAATCGAGCATTCAGTCTAATATATAACATGCTCAATTCTCAATATATGATCATCAGTATTATAGTAAGTTTTCAAAATATATATCATATTGTAAGCCTAAATACTGCATCAGTCTAATAATGCATTTGATGGAACCTTCTCGCTTTCCTAATAGCCATGATGTATACCTCCCTTAGCTGGGGATTTTCATTATATCCGGAAATCAGAAGGTTTTCCTCTTAACCATTCATTTTCCTCTTAAGCTTTTGATGGAGAATTGAGCATCTGCACTAATATTAATTGCAACATGCCAGAAAAGTGTAAGCAGGAACAATCTGGGTGATATTACCGGAGAATTCAAACAATAAAAATTAGAAGAAAAATAACAGGTGCGACCATCTTCTATGTATTGTGAAAATTCGATAAAACTGTTATAAGAAGCATCAATAGTAATTGATGGTGAAGAAATAACAAAGTAATATAGGACTAATCAAAGGAGAATTCATCTTCTAAGAACCTATAACTCATACACACATGAACTAATCAAAGGTGAATTCATCTTCCGTTGTGTATAGTCTTCTAACAAAACGGTATTGTTTTGTTCTCTATTTCCATCAAAACGGTATCATTTTATTCTCTATACCCATCAGAATATTATTAACCAGAACTTCACAATTCAGAACATAAACCAATTCCTAGTTATGATTTAGTTCAATTTTAGTCTGAACTTATCTCATGTCATACTGTGTTTAATTAACAACAATAATTATTGAGCCTGCAAATATATAAATAGATATATATCAAATACAGGATGCACTTATCATTGCATGATGTACTTCTTCAAATCTAGGAATATTGAGGACAAATCCTCAACATACACTCCTCCAGAACACTATGAAGAAGCTTGGAATGATTATGGTTACTCTCCTCCAGCTGACCATGAAGAGACTTCTTCATCTCAGAAAATGAAGGCAGCTCAAAGTCAAGAAGAAATTATGATGGCAAGATTGAAATTCAGAACGTGCTAGGTTATGAAGAACGGAGCCCTATGTCCAAAAATATCATCTTATACACATGGGAGAATTTTGGAAAGCTATACATCAACACATCAAGGTACTACAATTCAGTAGAATGAGATAAGCATGAGAAGCAGAAGGCAAGGAGAAAGATTCACAGGAGGAATCATCCAAATTTACCTCCTCTGTGACGACCCAGGGCCGACCCACTCTGGGTCTCACAAGGATCACTGTGGTCTCACCTGTCGTCGTCCGGGCTGCAAACCAAGCACCCAACCCTCTTCATCAACAGGCGGGTTGTTGGTGTCCACAGCCTCCCTTTGATGAGGAACACGTGATAGTCAAGCGTACATCACGGGGACTTCCCAGGAGGTCACCCATCCCATTACTACTCCCGCACGAGCACGCCTAACAATGGAGTTTTTTCACTACTGCAGCCCAATTGGTGATGAGAAGTGGAAAAACTTCATAGTTAAGCATGCTCGGGCTGGACTAGTACTGAGATGGGTGACCTCCGGGAAGTCCCCGTGATGTAAGCTTGATTATCGAGTTTATCTCATTAAAGGGAGGCTGTGTGTAACACTCCAAAAATGTGTAGACGAAGATAGGTGTAAAGTCGAGCCGGCGCGCGACAAATGTCGAGCAGGCGCAGCGGCGCGCGCCGGGGCGCGTCGAGCCGGCGCGCCGGCACGCGTCGAGCTGGCGCGCCGGCGCACGACGAACGTCGAGCCGGTGTGCCAGCGCTCGACGAATGTAATATTGTTGCACTTCTATCGGCAATAGTTGACCAGTGTTCGACGAATGTTGAGCAGCGTTCCACAAATGCTGAGCAGCATTTGAAGAATGCTGAGCAGCGTTCAACGAATGCCTCCACATTGGATTGTTTGCTCGAGCTCAACAAAATCCGAATGGGGTTTGGAGTAACAGCGGCCGATAAGCGGTGGGTTGACTTTGCAACTCAAAATGGTGATTGTTACTTTAGGATAAGAAAGGATCGTGTGGCTGGGGTTTACCCGAGGCCTCTTTTACAAAGGGGTGGGAGGAGGAACTTATTATGTCCCTCTCAGTCTCTCTCTCTTAGTTTCCCCCCAGTTCTAGAGTAAAGAACTCACGGCTAGATCTAAGTTTTGAGTGGTTCTTGGTGGAGGTGTTGAAGGAGATTTCCTCATCAGAAGCAGGATCCGAGGCTAGATCCACATAGGATAAATTGAGGCGTTCATTTCCCTCCGCATAGAAAGTTGGGTCATGGCTCCGAAGAGAACTCCAAGTGTAACGACCTTCCTTCTATGATATGTGAAGTCCTTATTTTGGCATGTGCATGGAATCCCCCACCAACAGGTGGAGAATCGAGGGAGTTCCTTTGGGTTGATTCCTGTAATCCCCAGTAAGTCTTGTATATAGATCCGAAAATGAGTAGTACGGAATAGGCATGTTGTGTGAATCCCTGCCGGACGGGTTGGTCTGGATTTGTGAAGCTTTATTTTGCGCACCGGAGAAGACTCCGCGTATAAACGAGTATTTTGTGGAGTCGGTGGATTGTGCCTATGAAGTGGAGTAACAGGAAGTACTGGAGTGAAGTTCTAGTAAAACACCCTAGGAATTCATGTGTTGTATTCCATATAAATACCAGTATTTCTGGCACTGCAGGATGCTGCAGGGTTTGGGTTGAGTTTGGGCACTGATATATTGAACTATGTGTGAGTGCATGTTTTGTGATATATCTGCTTGTGAAAACGCTATGCCTGCAAGGAAGGAATACCACTACCCCGGGAAAGAGGTAGGGTCGTTATAAATTGGTCGGCTGAATGTTGATCGTTGCCTTGTTTGCCACTATTGCGGTGGACTGTCCTCATGCAGGTACTAGAGAGCGGAGCAAGAGCGGGAAATAGTGGGCTAAAGCCCATGTTGCTGCTATGCTAGCACTTGAAGGCCAAATGAAGAATTTTATTATTTTCATGTGTGGTTGGCCTGCGTGCCAATATTTGTAATCCACACTAGTCAAATGTAAATGTAAGGCCTTGAGGTCATAACCTTCTTATATTTGTAAGTGACATTCCTATGTTTGATATATATAAATGGTAGTTTATATATTGTGGATATTCAAATGACTTTGAGTTCAAGTAACCTTAAAGCTTCCGTTAGCATGCTCTGAGTTAGGATGCGAGTAGTCTGTGATATTAACCTGTAATCCCGCCGCCTGTTTGTGGAATATGGTGTGGGGCCCCGGCCGGACCCTCTATTATATTTCATATAACTAGTGGAGGAGTTACACTGTGGCCACCAATAACTCGTCTGTTGATGAAGAGGGGGTTTTTGTGATGACCCAGGGTCAACCCACTCTAGATCTCACAAGGATCACAGTGTCCTCACTTGGCATCATCCGGACTACATGTAACATCCCATTTCTGGCTAGACCCCTAGGAGTTGGTCTGTTGTGACAGAACCCTAGGAAACCCAAGAATTGAAGTCCATCGACCAAGATTTCGGGTCACGGGTTGGTCACGCCCGTGACCGACCCGTCACTCCGGTGACCTAGGGCATGACCCCTTCAACGATCGTCGACCACAGGAAGATGATCGGCGAACGCAGGCTTTTCAGCCCGGCTTGTCACGCCCGTGACCTAGGGCATGACCCCCTTCGACGATCGTCGATCTCAGGAAGACGATTAGCAAACTGAGAATTTGCATCACGGGTCTGTCACGCCGTGACCGACATGTCACGCCCGTGACCTAGGGCGTGACCCCTTCGACGATCGTCGATCTCAGGAAGACGATCGGTGAGCGCAGAATTTGCATCACGGGTCTGTCATGCCCGTGACCGACATGTCACGTCCGTGACCTAGGGCATGGCCCCTTCGACGATCGTCGATCTCCGGAAGCCGATCGGAGAGCACAGAATTTGCAATATGGGACTGTCACGCCCGTGACCGACGTGTCACGCCCGTGACCTAGGGCGTGACCCCCCCTTCGACGATCGTCAATCTCAGGAAGACGATCGTCGAACTCAGAATTTGCCACCCGGGCCTGTCGCACCCGTGACCTACGTATCACGCCAGTGATAAAGGCCGAAACGTCGGTTCAGGCCCGAAATTATTCTAACACGCGTTATAATAAATTCTGGTATGGAAAGTTACACCAGGAGTATTTATAGTTCGTTTCCTTCTCTAATTAATTAATAAGAAAAAGAAAGTGTTGGTCCAATAGGAAATCGCCACCTGGTAAACGCCTCTTCTTATTCCAGCGTTTCTTTTCCTCCACCATAATCGAAATATTATTAAGAGAGAGCATTCATGGCCATGAATGCTTCACCCTTTTCCCTCCCCACATGGAGATCTATAAAAGCCCCCTTAGAGCAAGATGAGAAGGTTACACTCTTGACCAAATTGATTCAGATTATTGTTCTTGCTGTAGGAGAAGTTCGGGAACGCCACTACCGCGCCATGACAATCTGACGTTCATCTCGCCTCCAAACCGCGAACAAGGTCCTCCTCTACTTCTTCTCTTATGGGTAGATCTTAGGATCTTAGAAATGAAGTTCATGCTCAAAGGAGCTGGACCTATCTCGCGTTTTCATGGAAAACCATGAAAAATATATTTTTCGGAAACGCCGAAAACGGCCACCTCCGACGGCCAAACCACCGCCGATCGATAGTCATCGCCTCGACGGAGGTGGTGGTGGTAGTGGCTGGCCAGGGAAGTGACCGGACGGCCGGCGACGGATCGCGAATGAGCTACAGGAAATATATATCGTCTGGTTTTAGTTCACGGGTTCTGTAGAAGATGAACAGTAAAACATATTTATATTATAAAGTTTTGAATATAGTTTATAAGGAAAATATATATAAAATGGGTGTATTTTGAGGCTGCAAAACGAGGCACTTAGAGGCCGATTTAGGAAAAATGACTAGTCACAAAAGTTGTAGCCCTGCAAGTGTAGATTAATTTAAAATTAATTTCAACTCATTTGGGTAAGTTCTTTGACCGCAGCACCCGTTTTAGTGGGGGCTGTACCTAGAGTTGGGCAGCAACTAAAATGAATGCCCACTCTTCGTCCCTTGTCCAACTGACCTTAAATTTGGGCAAGGGGTTTCCCTTAGCCATATCTAGAGTCTGTCCAAAAATGGGAATTTTTGGAGACACTTTGCCTAAGGTTTTTGCTTTAATTTAATTAAGTTAGAGGAATTTATTTAAGTAGTCAAAAGAACTCCAAACCCTCCCAAATTTTGGTGAGTGGTCTCTGGCTATAAAACCTAGCAATGTACAAAATCTCAAGCCATTTGGATGAGGTTTGGATAGGAAATCACATATCCTTAACTAGGCATTAACGAGGCATTAGAGTAAAAAGTGCACTAAGAGGTTGGAACGGTCAAATCACCTCAACAGAGGCTGATAATTTGACCACTGACTTAGAAGGGTTATTACAACCCACTTGGAGAAAGATGGTGTGGTTTAGGGTTGATTTACCCTAGGATCCAAACTCAAACCCTAAAGGGAGGGTTGTAAGGGTTGTGAAGGACATGGGGGAAAATGCCCTCGTATTGCCTTGAAATTCAGTAGGGTCGACGTTAGCATAATATAAATCATCTGGATGGAATCTTAAAGGATTTGGAGATAGGTAGATACCTCAAAACCCTAACCTTAGCTTTAGGATAAAATACTAACTAAGTACAATCTATCACTAAACATTATCTAAAAGCTGTGAAATTAGGGTAGAGTGAGTTTTGAAGTGGGTAGAATCTGTAGCAATTTTACTGGAATTTTATGATGTCTATTTCCAGCACTTCATTTGTAACGTTTGTTATAGCCCTAATTGATGTTTTAATTATTTGGATCTTTATGTTCATTGAAACCCCATGCAATCTTGGAAGTAAATGTGTTAGGTTAGAATAATTGCTCTTGAATTTTTTGTATAATTTTTAGTTGAGTAAATCTAGTACTTCCTTCACAGATGTTAAAAATGGCTTTTATGGTTTAAAAATTAATTATGGATGATATTTCTGTTGAAAAATTATGAGTCTTAGGAATTGAGAGTTTCAGGCCATTATATGTTTTTAGACATTTATTCATGATTTTTAGAATTGTAGTTACGGTACTTTCTTTACAAGTCCACCTTAAGGAGATATTTGATAATTAATTTATTCAGAGATTAATACATGTTGAAAAATTATGAAACTGGGCCAATGCTATTTTTAAGGTTTT
Organism: Platanthera zijinensis; assembly: GCA_039513925.1. Taxonomy (NCBI): domain Eukaryota; kingdom Viridiplantae; phylum Streptophyta; class Magnoliopsida; order Asparagales; family Orchidaceae; genus Platanthera; species Platanthera zijinensis. Next base: position 77,513,397 of record CM077097.1, read on the forward strand.
ATCTGCATAGTATAAATAATTTATAATTTTTTTGATTGATATTCTCTGTACTTGATTCACAAATAACGAAATATAGAAAATATTGCTAAAATAGTTTTAGTGCACTTTTGATGATAGACAAATTGTGATACTTTGAATTTACCATATTGAGATTACATAATATTTAGTATAATTTTGTTGGACATCTTGCATGAGTACTTAGGATAGTTCATGTTCAAACCGGTAGCCCTTGGAATTTTTGAGGAAATTAATTAAATGCCAGATAAATTAGGAAAATTACCATTTTCTGGATTTAGGCTAATTATATCATGATAAGTCTTCAGTAAATAATTTAGGGCATTTGGGTGATTATCTAGATTATCTCTTATTCAGTTCGACATATAGTCTAGGTTGGTCTGCATATAGCAAATTGTTAAATTGCAATAGGACATGATCTGGGATAGTTGTTGGAGTTAGTCATTTTGTCTGGGTGGATAGATGTGGATGATTTCGCAATAGAATGATATGAAGAGTAGTGAGAAGTTGTGTTGGCTAGAGTTAAGAGGTGCTCGGGTTCGACGAAAGATCGTCTATCCCGAAGAGAGGAAGGTTAAAAATCACCCTAGGTTAGTCTATCGTAATATGAGAAGGGAATGGGTAAAGGGAATCAACCAATAACAATAAGTGCCTAGCGAAAGGGAACGATGGGCTTCAGCTACCATCATAGTTCCTAGTGCCCTTTGAGATCCCTTCACAGGGAATACCGGGGGCAGTCCTGGGTTAACGTAAACTGTAATAACAAACTGAAAAGAGTAACCTAGTAATTAGGATCTCACATTTCACAAACACTGTTAGCACAGGAAGATTGTTGGGAGCTTCGGCTTGGTTGGTTAAGAGACGGACGGAATGGTCCGGGAAGCTTCGGCTCGGTTGGTTAAGAGACGGATGGAATGGTCCAGGGAGCTTCGGCTCGATTGGTTAAGAGACGGATGTTTTGGTCCGGGGAGCTTCGGCTCGGTTTTTGTTGATTACGATTAAATTTGCATGTGCATAAAAGGAAAGAAAATTAAGGTGGTGGGTCTTCAGTATTGGAGGGTCGATGCACCGACGCCAATACGCTGACTCGGCAAGTGTGGTTAGCACTTCGCCAACAGAAGTCCGGTGCACCAGCCGGAGAGAGTACGCAGGAGTCCACTTCGTGCACCAAGCATTGATGCGTACGATAGGTCTGACCGGTAGTGCTTTACTGGTTTAGAGGTGGGAGAGGCCCAACCCACCGCTTCCGTCTGCCACTACGGAGGTATCCTGGGAAGTAACGGCTCTGAAAGGGGGAACTAAAGGTCTGTGTGCACAGAGTCGGGTGTGTGTGTTGCACTTGCATGTTCCATCATACCCACTTGGATGTCATAGCATAATCGATTCATTTAACCCCTGACACCTAATGTATAAGTCGAATGGGACGCTTATACACTAGGCCTTGTAAAACGACCCCTTGGTCTATAAGCTTGTGTGGGCAAGTTTATAAATTAAGGTTAAATTCAATATATATGCTGCTATTTGATAATCGACACCCTAATGTATAAGTGGTATGGGACACTTTATACGATGGGAGTCTTGTAGAAGATCCCTTGGCTTAGGTGCTTCCGCACATAAGTTAAGGTTACATTTTCTACTTTCTGTTATTGCCATTATTTATAATAGAATTGTTATATTAGTTCCGCTGCCACCTGTTTTCTTTTGATTCATTCTCCACCTCCATGTCCTTCCCTTTCTTCCTCTCCGCTCGGTACCTAGGAGAAAGTAGGGAAGGGGTAGGGGATGATAGGGCTTAGTCTTTATGACTAACAGTTTTCGAACCGCATCATTTAGGGTATCGTGGAGCCCAGCATGGAGGAGCAGCCCCAGAGACCGGTGTGCTTGGAGATGGGGCAGTCTAGCTCCGGAGTTCATACAGCCGGGACTGTGAGTCTCGACCTTGAGTAGATGTTTTGTTTTTGCTTCCGCATGAGTGACCTGTAGTGAGGATTATGATGTACCGGGCATAAGCCCTTACTTTCAGTACTCTGATATATGATTTTGTGGACACTCCCTTCGTGGAGATTTTACATCTTTTTCTATATATGTGATTTTCCTGTGGACTTGCTTTTACTTTATTGCGTTACCTTTCTGTGATCGAATTGGCCAGCAGAATCGGCGCTTTGTGGTGATGACCCTTCAGGGCGGGAAGGTGTCACCGCAAAGTGGCAGTTCTGGGCCTAAGACCCCGGTATTTTAAAAGAAAAAAAAAGGGGGTTTTACATGTGGTATCAGAGCGAAACATCGATCTGAAAAAGGTAGCAGTCCACTAACCCTGGGTCACCCCCGTTCGAGTTTAGTTTGGGGACAAACTAAGCAGCGGAAGCAGTGGTGTGCCCATAAGGGAAATCACATGTAGAAGTTTACTTCTTCATTAATTGGAACTCTTCTTTGTAGCCTACGGCAAACCCTGCCCCCAGCAGGAATCACCTCCGGCTGCAAAGAACATATTAAATAATTATCTAGTCAACGAGTTAGACCCAGCCCACTAGGACTCACTACTAACCATGACGACTTATAGTATGTCCTAGTCTGAAATAGACCATGGGTATGGACTTGGTTAAGGAAGAAGATACCCAATGAGAATAAAGGAGGAGTTCAACATGAGAATGACAACCTAATAGATAACTCAGGTGACCATACGGTCCCTATTAAGGATTATTCAAAGCGATAGACTGCTTTAAGGAGAATTGAGACCAATAATACATTAGCAGAATGGTAAAAGACAAGTAGTCTTAACCCTCATACCGGTAATAAGATTACTCGGAGACAACCACCAAGACAAACACCGAGGGTCGGATAGGAATTCAAGATCGGAAGATACCCATTTGGGATTGGGAACATTTTGACCCGGATAAGGTTGTCGTAAATGTGACTCAGAGAGTTTAAGTTGTGGAGTATATCAACAAGTTTCAGGTTGTAACCCCAAGTCGAAGATTGATGCCCTAGGGATTGTGCACCCAGCTATGACGGATATAACATTGTAATAACAAAGATATATAGCCCAAAGTAGGTAGGGGCTTATCTTTTGTTTATTGGGGGCTTGCTTTTGTTTATTGGGCTTATCCTTTGACTTGAGATTTTATAGAGCCGATGTGTACCCAAACAAACAAGAAATTTAATCACCGGAAGTATGATGTATCTCAAAACATGTATCCCCAAAATAAGAAAGACATCATGAATTTGCGACGCACGGTGAGGTGTGTCAGTTGGTGAAGGCGAAGTGCAGGAACTCCGCTAGATTGCTACAGCCACTCCCGGTGCCAGAGTGGAAATTTGAGGACATCGCGATGGATTTTATTCATGGACTTCCCCGATCACGGACGAGAAACGACTCGATTTGGGTCATCGTCGATCGGTTTACGAAGGTGGCCAGATTCATTCCGATCAGTAAGGATGACACTGTAGGAGTACTAGTGAGGAGATTTGTGGAGCAGTTTGTTCGATACCACGGGGTTCCCAAGACGATCGTGTCGGATCGAGATGGCCGGTTCACTTCCAGGGAGTGGAGATCCGTGCAGGCTTACTTAGGCACGCGATTGACCTTCAGTACCGCATTCCATCCCCAGACGGATGGGCAGACGGAACGCACCAATCGGACGCTGGAATATCTTTTGAGGCTATGCATTTTGGACCGCGGGGAACCATGGGAGAAGCTCTTACCCCTGGTCGAGTTCTCCTATAACAACAGCTACCAATCCAGCATCAGGATGACGCCTTATGAAGCCTTGTATGTAAGAAAGTGCAAGACCCCGCTTTCCTGGGTTCAGGATAAGGATTCGAAGGCGTTGGGATCGGATTTTATTGAATACACCGAGGCTCAAGTGAGACTGATCAGAGACAGGATGTTAGAGGCGCAGAGCAGACAGGCTAAGTACTATGACGTCCGGCATCGTCAGGTGGAGTTTCAGGTGGAAGACCGAGTTTTTTTGAAGATCCGGCCCATGCATGGAGTTTCACGGGTGCGCAGTCGGAGAAAGAAGCACAGCCCTAGGTATATGGGCCCTTACAGGATCCTGGAGCGGATCGGGGCCCTAGCCTATATGATGGAGTTGCCACTAGAGCTGGCAGCTCTACACGATGTCTTCAACATTTCTTCGTTGAGGAGGGCTCTACTACGCCCGGAGCAGCAGATTTTGACCACTAAAGGGCCGGTAGCTTCAGAACGGTCTGTTCACTTAGAGCCGGTTCGGATCGATGACAAAGGAGTACGGATCTTGCGCCGCAAGAAGATCCCCTTAGTCAAGGTTCTGTGGAGGAACCACGGTCAGGAGGAGCACACCTGGGAACCGCAGGACCTAACGAGACAAAAATACCCGGAGTTGTTCAGTCAGGTATACCTCACCACCTCTTGGTATACTATAAATTACCTTCTTGTATTGAACTGGTAGGACTAAATAAGGGAAATTGAGAACCTAGGCATACGCACTCAGTCAGGAAGTAGAGGCTAAACTTTTGTTTATTGGGGAGATTGCATTCGGTTATCAAACAGGTAATCTCGCTTCGACTCAATAGGAAAATCATATGGGATGTTACAAGTTTATTTTATTTCAGTAGAAATCCCCGTAGGCTCAACCTCAATTTCGGGGACGAAATTTTTGTTTTGTTTATTGGGATTTGTAACATCCTATTTCCGACTAGACCCCTAGGAGTCGGTCTATTGTGACAGAACCCTAGGAAACCCAAGAATTAAAGTCCATCGACCAAGATTTAGGGTCACGGGTTGGTCACGTCCGTGACCGACCCATCACGCCCGTGACCTAGGGCGTGACCCCTTCGACGATCGTCGACCACAGGAAGACGATCGGCAAATGCAGGCTTTTCAGCCCGGCCTGTCACGCCCGTGACCTACCTGTCACGCCCGTGACCTAGGGCGTGACCCCCTTCGACGATCGTCGATCTCAGGAAGATGATCGACGAACTGAGAATTTGCATCACGGGTCTGTCACGCCGTGACCGACATGTCATGCATGTGACCTAGGGCGTGACCCCTTCAACGATCGTCGATCTCAGGAAGACGATCGGCGAGCGCAAAATTTGCATCACGGGTCTGTCACGCCCGTGACCGACATGTCACGCCCGTGACCTAGGGCATGACCCCCTTCGACGATCGTCGATCTCCGAAAGCTGATCGGCGAGCACAAAATTTGCAACCTGGGCCTGTCACGCCCGTGACCTAGGGCGTGACCCCCCTTCGACGATCGTCGATCTCAGGAAGACGATCATCGAACTCAGAATTTGCCACCCGGGCCTGTCACGCCCGTGAACTACATGTCACGCCCGTGACAAAGGCCGAAACGTCGGTTCAGGCCCGAAATTATTCTAACACGCGTTATAATAAATTCTGGTATGGAAAGTTACACCAGGAGTATTTATGGGTCGTTTCTTTCTCTAATTACTTAATAAGAAAGAGAAAGTGTTGGTCCAATAGGAAATCGTCACCTAGTAAACGCCTCTTCTTATTCCAGCGTTTCCTTTCCTCCACCATAACCGAAATATTATTAAGAGAGAGCATTCATGGCCATGAATGCTTCACCCTTTTCCCTCCCCACTTGGAGATCTATAAAAGCCCCCTTAGAGCAAGATGAGAAGGTTACACTCTTGACCAAATGGATTCAGATTATTGTTCTTGCTGTAGGAGAAGTTCGGGAACGCCACTACCGCGCCATGACAATCTGACGTTCATCTCGCCTTCAAACCGTGAACAAGGTCCTCCTCTACTTCTTCTCTTATGGGTAGATCTTAGGATCTTAGAAATGAAGTTCATGCTCAAAGGAGCTGGACCTATCTCGCGTTTTCATGGAAAACCATGAAAAATATATTTTTCGGAAACGCCGAAAACGGCCACCTCCGACGGCCAAACCACCGCCGACCGATAGTCATCGCCTCGACGGAGGTGGTGGTGGTGGTGGCTGGCCAGGGAAGTGACCGGACGGTCGGAGACAGATCGCGGATGAGCTACAGGAAATATATGTCGTCTGGTTTCAGTTCACGGGTTCTGTAGAAGATGAACAGTAAAACATATTTATATTATAAAGTTTTGAATATAGTTTATAAGGAAAATATATATAAAATGAGCGTATTTTGAGGCTGCAAAACGAGACACTTAAAGGCCGATTTAGGAAATATTACCAGTCACAAAAGTTGTAGCTCTTCGAGTCTAGATTAATTTAAAATTAATTTCAACTCGTTTGGGTAAGTGGTTTGACCGCAGTACCCGTTTTAGTGGGGGCTGTACCTAGAGTTGCGCAGGAACTAAAATGAATGCCCACTCTTCATCCCTTGTCCAAATGACCTGAAATTTTGGCAGGGGGTTTCCCTTAGCCATATCTAGAGGCTGTCCAAAAATGGGAATTTTTGGAGACACTTTGCCTAAGGTTTTTGTTTTAATTTAATTAAGCTAAAGGAATTTATTTAAGTGGTCAAAATATCTCCAAACCCTCCAAAATTTTGGTGAGTAGTCTCTGGCTATAAAACCTAGCCTTGTACAGAATATCAAGCCATTTGGATGAGTTTTGGGTAGGAAATCACATATCCTTAACTAGGCATTAACGAGGTATTTTGAGTAAAAAGTGCACTAAGAGGTTGGAACAGTCAAATCACCTCAAAAGAGGCTGATAATTTGACCACTGACTTAGAAGGGTTATTACAACCCACTTGGATAAAGATGGTGTGGTTTAGGGTTGATTTACCCAAGGATCCAAACTCAAACCCTAAAAGGAGGGTTATGAAGGTTGTGAAGGACATAGAGGCAAATGCCCTCGTATTGCCTTGAAATTCAGTAGGGTCGACGTTAGCATAATATAAATCATCTGGATGGAATCTTGGAGGATTTGGAGATAGGTAAATATCTCAAAACCCTAACCTTAGCTTTAGGGTAAAATACTAAATAAGTACAATCTGTCACTAAACATTATCTAAAAGCTATGAAACTCGGGTAGAGTGAGTTTTGGTGTGGGTAGAATCTGTAGCAATTTTACTAGAATTTTATGATGTATATTTCTAGTACTTCATTTGTAACATTTGTTATAGCCCTAATTGATATTTTAATTATTTGGATCTTTATGTTCATTGAAACCCCATGCAATCTTGGAAGTATATGTGTTAGGTTATAATGATTGCTCCTAAATTTTTTGTATAATTTTTAGTTGAGTAAATCTAGTACTTCCTTCACAGATGTTAAAAAGGGCTTTTATGGTTTAAAAATTAATTATGGATGATATTTCTGTTGAAAAATTATGAGTCTTAGGAATTGAGACTTTCAGGCCATTATATGTTTTTAGATATTTATTCATGATTTTTAGAATTATAGTTACGGTACTTTCTTTACAAGTCCACCTTAAGAAGATATTTGATAATTAATTTATTCAGAGATTAATACTTGCTGAAAAATTATGAAATTGGGTCAATGCTATTTTTAAGGTTTTATCTGCATAGTATAAATAATTTATAATTTTTTTGATGGATATTCTCTATACTTGATTCACAAATAACGAAATATAGAAAATATTACTAAAATAGTTTTAGTGCTTTTTTGATGATAGAAAAATTGTGATACTTTGGATTTACCATATTGAGATTACATAATGTATATTATAAGTTTGTTGGACATCTTGCATGAGTACATAGGGTAGTTCATGTTCAAACCGGTAGCCCTTGGAATTTTTGAGGAAATTAATTAAATGCCATATAAATTAGGAAAATTACCATTTTCTGGATTTAGGCTAATTATATCATGATAAGTCTCCAGTAAATAATTTAGAGCATTTGGATGATTATCTAGATTATCTCCTACTCAGTTCGACATATAGTCTAGGTTGGTCTGCATATAGCAAATTGTTAAATTACAATAGGACATGATCTGGGATAGTTGTTGGAGTTAGTCATTTTATCTAGGTGGATAGATGTGGATGATTTTGCAATAGAATGATATGAAGAGTAGTGAGAAGTGGTGTTGGCTAGAGTTAAGAGGTGCTCGGGTTCGACGAAAGATCGTCTATCCTGAAGAGAGGAAGGTTAAAAATCACCCAAGGTTAGTCTGTCGTAATATGAGAAGGGAATGGGTAAAGGGAATCAACCAATAACAATAAGTGCCTAGCGAAAGGGAACGATGGGCTTCAGCTACCATCATAGTTCCTAGTGCCCTTTGAGATCCCTTCACAGGGAATACCGGGGACAGTCCTAGGTTAACGTAAATGGTAATAACAAACTGAAAAGAGTAACGTAGTAATTAGGATCTCACATTTCACAAACACTGTTAGCACAGGAAGATTGTTGGGAACTTCGGCTCGGTTGGTTAAGAGACGGACGGAATGGTCTGGGGAGCTTCAGCTCGATTGGTTAAGAGACGGACGGAATGGTACGGGGAGCTTCGGCTCGATTGGTTAAGAGACGGACGTTTTGGTCCGGGGAGCTTCGGCTCGGTTTTTGTTGATTACGATTAAATTTGCATGTGCATAAAAGGAAAGAAAATTAAGGTGGTGGGTCTTCGGTATTGGATGGTCGATGCATCGACGCCAATATGCTGACTCGACAAGTGTGGTTAGCACTTCGCCAACAGAAGTCCGGTGCGCCAGCCGGCAAGAGTACGTAGGAGTCCGCTTCGTGCACCAAGCGTTGAGGCGTACGATAGGTCTGACCGGTAGTGCTTTACTGGTTTAGAGGTAGGCGAGGCCCAACCCACCGCTTCCGTCTGCCACTACAGAGGTATCCTGGGAGATAACGGCTCCGAAAGTGGGAACTAAAGGTCTATGTGCACAGAGTCGGGTGTGTGTGTTGCACTTGCATGTTCCATCATACCCACTTACATGTCATAGCATAATCGATTTATTTAACCCCTGACACCTAATGTATAAGTCGAATGGGACGCTTATACAATAGGTCTTGCAAAACGACCCCTTGGTCTATAAGCTTGTGTGGGCAAGTTTATAAATTAAGGTTAAATTCAAAATATATATGTTGTTGTTTGATAACCGACACCCCAACGTATAAGTGGTATGGGACACTTTATACGATGGGAGCCTTGCAGAAGATCCCTTGGCTTAGGTGCTTTCGCACATAAGTTAAGGTTACATGTTCTACTTTTGTTATTGTCATTATTTATAATAGAATTGCTAGATTAGTTCCGCTGCCACCTGTTTTCTTTTGATTCATTCTCCACCTTCATGTCCTTCCCTTTCTTCCTCTCCGCTCGGTACCTAGGACTCATGGGGGAAGGGGTAGTGGATGATAGGGCTTAGTCTTTATGACTAACGGTTTTTGAACCGCATCATTTAGGGGATCGTGGAGCCCAGCATGGAGGAGCAGCCCCAGAGACCGGTGCGCTTGGAGATGGGGCAGTCTAGCTCCGGAGTTCATACAGCCGGGACCGTGAGTCTCGACCTTGAGTAGATGTTTTGTTTTTGCTTCCGCATGAGTGACCTGTAGTGAGGATTATGATGTACCGGGCATAAGCCCTTACTTTCAGTACTCTGATATATGATTATGTTGACACTCCCTTCGTGGAGATTATACATCTTTTTCTATATATGTGATTTTCCTGTGGACTTGTTTTTACTTTATTGCGCTACCTTTCTGTGATCGAATTGGCCGGCAGAATCGGCGCTTTGTGGTGATGACCCTTCAGGGCGTGAAGGTGTCACCGCAATGTGGCGGTTCTGGGCCTAAGACCCCGGTGTTTTAAAAGAAAAAAAAGGGGGGTCTTACACTACAGCCCAAGCACCCAACCACTCTCCATCAACAGGCGAGTTTTTGGTAGGCACAGTCTCCCTTTGATAAGGAAAACTCGACAGTCAGCTCAATTGGTGATGGGAAGTGGAAAAACTCCATAGTTAAGCGTACTCGGGCTAGAGTAGTACTGGGATGGGTGACCTCCTGGGAAGTCTCAGTGCTGTGTGCTTGACTATCAAGTTTGCCTTATCAAAGGGATGCATCGCAGCTCAATTGGTGATGAGAAGTGGAAAAACTCCATAGTTAAGCATGCTCGGGCTGGAGTGGTACTAGGATGGGTGACCTCCTCGGAAGTCCCCGCGATATGCGCTTGACTATCGCGTTTGCCTCATCAAAGGGAGGTTGTGGCCACCAAAAACTCGCTTGTTGATGGAGAGTGATTGGGTGCTTGGGCTGCATCCCGGACGACGTCAGGTGATGCCATAATGATCCTTGTGAGATCTAAAGTGGGTCAACCCTGGGTCGTCGCATCCTCCTCCTCGAAGATATATTCCCAAGCCACTGGGTTACTTCCAAATACAGAAGAGAAAGACTACTGGTGAAAACTACTAAGTGTTGAAAGACCTTGGGGATGAACTAAATTTGTTTGGGGATTTACATGTTATTTATCTTAATGTAAAACTCTAAAATTTCTGTTTCATTTATATATAATCTGAAATGTCTTGTTCCTTATGCATTTTTGTTTCTTTATCTTTTTATATCTTTATGTTTATTGTCATATGTGGTTCCGATTTCTTCAAATAGGGAGAGATTGTTGAGAATATTGTCCATAAGATTTTTGATTTGAATAAGACCTCAAGATGACAATGAACATCTTGTATTTGATGTGTGTGTGTTAGATTTGATGTGACAGGTTTAACAAAAATATTTGGCTAATCTAGTGTTTGACGTATGGTCACCCAAACAAGATTTTGCCCTTGTAATCCCACAAGGTGTAAAACTTATGTTGACCTTTGATCTAATCCTATATTAGACATGACATTATCATGAGGAAAAGCATTGCAGTTAAAAGAATTTAAAGGCAGAAGATAGATTTAGTATAAGGCAAATGATGATTACATTGACTGTAGAGTAACAACTGCATAGGCTAGAAGTTAAGTCTTTTGTCGATTGCATCAACTGAAATACTTAAGGAAAAATTTGACAGCATCGACTATAAGCTAAGTTATTTATCGATTGTATCAAATGCAAGGATAATTAATTTGTTTACTGCATCGACTACACTGTGACCGAAGGATTTCTACAGAGTTAAATGCTTAAGTGCTTGATGTTTTCAGTTAAGTTCTTAAAGCACATCATGCGGACTACATCACAACTATAAGAGCAAAAGCACTTTGTCGACTACATCGGTTGAAGTGTTACTTAGAGAATTTTACTGTCTTGAATTGTGTTCTAACTGCTCTCTAGTGTGATTAAGCCGCAAATTGCGCAATCTATTTGAATTTATTCAAATCCTGCTTTATGCTGTTATAATCAAGATGCTGCTAGAGGAAAAAAATTATTCTCATTGATTCCAGAATTTTTTCATTTACAAAACTTTCCTTAGGCAAATTCCCTGGCAGTTGGAGCTTTCCTTTCCAAGCCTCATGCCCTCTGCTGATCTAGTCTTCTATAAAAAGGGGACTTGAAAATTTGACAGATACAGAGAGATCTACACACACATGCACCTTCTAGTTTTCGGTGCAAGTTTTCTGCAGTGCTCAAACTTTAAAATTCCTTCAAATATTCAGCCATTACAAGCATTAGAGAGATTTTCTTCAAAGGCTCATCTCAAAAACATTCTTTCTGAATAACTTTTCTATCGGGTCAAAGTGTTCTTCATCCAGCCTAGTCCATTCCAAACAAATACATCCAAGCACTAATCAAGGAAGAAGAAGCCTACACAGTGCTTATATTTGAAGACTCAAGTTATGTGATTTAAGTCAAAATCTTTGTAACTATAGGATCCTTGTAAGATTTGAGTTTACTATAGGATTCTATTGAGAATCTGAGTTGTAGAATCTGTTAATAATATCTGAGTGTAGATCTCTAATCGTAGAGATTGAGATATGGTTGTGTTTGGTTTGAGTGTAGGATCTTTTGATAAAAGATCTGAGTGGTGGGACCTTGTATTGAAGGTCTGAGGTAGGGGATTGTTGTTCCTGAGTTGTAAGATCTTTTGATCTGAGATAGTTTGGAGAAGTTAGCCTAAGCTATCACTCTGGTAGATAGGTGAAGGGAGAAAATGGATGTACGCATAATTGAGGAATCACTATACATCTTGGTGTACTGTGTTGTGCCTGTGTTTTGTTTGTGCTGATTCATTATTTTGTTGTGCTTAACCAAAGAAAATCTAAGAAAGCATAAAATCAGTTAAACACTTATTCACCCTCCCTCTATGTGATTAACAACCTTTATCTTTCAAGAAGGTGTGGTCGTGCGAGCTTATGGCTATCGTCATTGATGAATTTCTTTGGAGACCACCCTAGTAGTTCTGAGATTATAATATTGCACTAAGTGTTACTACTCTCGCCTGCACTATGCCTAGGACGAATCGATAGTTCTTTCATTTAGAAGTGGATATAGCTTTCCGACGGTTAATCTAAATACATTGTAATTAATTATATACTTAGAAATTTATTTTAGCCTATTTTTATTCTTCATGGACACAAGACTTCTCGGTCCACTATTCTATTTTGATTTTGATTTGTAACTAACCTTTCTTACTCCGGATAGATAGTTGGATTGCTCGGGACGAACAATAATTCAAGTGGTTTTGATGAACGAATATCATATAGTATTCTAGGTTATATTTTAGCATTGTTTTTCTATCTTATCACTCATCATTATGTCATTTTCTTATAAAAATTATTTAGAATTGAATTGTGAAACCATTGAGCGTAGTTTGACTGATTAGAGTATTTATTTGCATTTCATACTATGGGAGGTCTTCCTCCCCTATTTTCATGTTTATGATATGATGTGTGGACTGTGTGTGGATGTATTCCCTTGGTGTTGGGTGTTTTCCTCCAGGTACTAATGTTTGTGGAATTTTACCCGAGTGTCTCGGCTTTGTTTCATGGAGGTGGCCAATAATTGTGTTTTTCTTCAGGCACGATCATTATCCCCCTCTACGCACGACCACTGGTTGTGAGTGGTAATTTGCACAATCACATCGACCGTCGAGTGAGGTCGATCCTCGTGCGAATTTTTCGCCCACGATCACTGGCCCCCATCTTTGCGCATGACCACGGGCCCCCCTCTCTTGCACGACCACTAGTCTTGCACGGTAAAAAGATAAAATCGACCTGTGGAACGCACGATTGCACGCACGAGGATAATAACACAGCCACATGTCGTGCGAGGCCAAAAATTTCCCCCCAAAATGTCATTTTTTTCCGCCAGTTCAGGTTCCTTCTCACACGATTAGTGGTTTTTCCTTCTCGCACGACCACTGGTCATGCACCTACTCGTGCGATCTACTAAAATCTGTTGCGCTTGTAAATAGTCTATTTCATCTTCTTCCTAAGGAGCTCGTGATTTTCTTCCTCTAGTCCACCATTTTCGCCATTTTTAGGTATCCAAGAGCTAGGGATCATCCCCTAGGCTCTCCCCACCAGCAGGAAGCTCGAGAAAGAAAATGAAGGAGCCCTCCACTCGCCGCAAGCTAGGAATTCGAAGAAGAAGACATGGAAGGTGCCAACCCTTGAGAAGACGGGTCCATTGGGAGCTTGTGACAGAGTTTATCTAACCCGGACGGTAAGCCAATGAGCGATATATTTATGGAGTCGCTATCCGGAATCAACATCTCCTCTACGTAAGAGTCGCATGCATTGTTTGTATCTCTTTTCTTCCTTCCCGCACACTAGGTTGAGTAGGTTGTTTCTTTTCTTCTATATTATTGATGGTTGTGAAATGAACGTGTGTGAACTCTTATTATTTGTGTATTGAAGCGTGTCTCGCCTTGTTCTTTTCTTTGGAGTAGCATAAGCGCCCTAGTGCCTTGTATTTGCGATTTATTCCATGGTCTTGTGGTTGTTGCATTGTGAATGAGTTGTGTGGCTCCGTTGTCTTTGATTGACACGAGCGTTGTGCGAGGCGGAGGTCAGCGACCAGCGGAAAAGTGAAGCGGAGGCCGGTGACCCGCGGTGGTGCGAAGCGGTGTCGGCAACCTGCATAGTTAATTAGCTTTCATTATTTGCAAGTTGTTAGCCGAAATAATCCCCCCCCCCCCCCCCCAAAAAAAACACTGACTCAAGAGACTTTGATCTCAAGCCTCTCCTAGAAGTAGAATCCGCCTTTCCGAGCTCCGAGTGAGAATGATACCCGGGGATCACTCATCGTTTTATTATTACTTGAGGACAATAGTGGGTACACTTGCCCCTCCGTTGAACGGCACATCGTTAGTTTTGGAACATTGTTCATCTTCTTCCAAAAATCTCTGAAAAAAACCACTCAAAATCACTTTTAAAAGTACACAAAAAATACATGGCATTGCATAAAAATTGTCTTTTTAACATGCTACTAACACAGTCACTAAGAAATCACATTCTAAAATTAAAACTTTTTTAAAATATTTGAAACTATTTTTTCACAAAATCTCAAAACCTTACTTTTTAAATCATTAGATATACGCATAATCAAAATAACCGCATCCAAAATGCTTAGATTTACAAAATAAGTGAATCTAAAATCAAAATTGAAAAAAGGGGAAAAAGGGTAGATCACACCCAACGCTGGCGAAAAAACTAAAACCAACCAACACCTTGGACAAAAGGGGGATAATGAGTGCGTGCTGGGGACATTCGAAGGGAACGGCGACATTCAAAGCGGACTGGGGGGGGGGGGGGGGGGGGGGCGACATTCAAAGGGAACGGTGACATTCAAAGGGAACGGCGACATTCAAAGCGGACTGCAACATTCGCCAGTAAACGCTGGCGAAAAAACTAAAACCAACCAACACATCGGACAAAAGGGGGATAATGAGTGAGCGTTGGAGACATTCGGGGGGGGCGCGACATTCAAAGCGGACTGCAACATTCGCCAGTACTCGATGCTTCCTTACGGACCACGTCCACAAAAAATGGCTCCGACCGTTGGCAATGCATTTGGTTGCGAACAGGCTCCACCCATTCAAGGGTTGTCATGGGTTGCCCATGAGCACCCAAGCTTAGATTGTATGGGCTTTACATGTTAGGATCGTGACACCTCACACGCGCATGGATCATCCGGATCGCGCCACGTCGGCGATCCGTGGGAGGTGTTATTACCTATTCCGGGAGAAATTTCAATTTGGGATCCTCTTTTTTTTTTGGAAGTTAATTGTGGCCGGCTATTCTTTTTTTCTATAATTAGATTCATAGCCTTTTTGGGGAGGAGTTATTTTTTTGGAGATCTTTTATGGCCGATTATTCTTCATTCCAATATTAGATTATCTCCTAATTAAGAGGGGGTTTTTTGTTGCTATTTATAGGGGAGGTGTCATGACCGATAATGACAGAAAAAAAAATTAAGAGGAGGGAATCCGTGAGATCCAATTTGTGAACAGAGAGCTTCAGGCGGCGCAATTCCGGCGGCTTCGGCTTCGTCTCAGGCAGCGGCGGCGGGTTTTGGGCCCGGTGGCAGAGCAGCAACGAGACAGGCATCAGACGCGGCGGCGAAGGAGCACGGTGGTCTGGAGGGAGTTCCGGCCGAGCTTGGTGCACGCATTTTGGTTTGCTCAGGAGGAGCAACGTTCTGGCGACAGCGCTGTCGGGAATCCGACTGCTCCAGTTTCAGTTTTTTGTTTTGTTTCCTTTCTCTGTTCGACTCATTGAAATCTATTGTAATCGGTAACTTTCTGACTTTAGTGGAATTTGTCCGGCGCGCTCTCCCCGTGGAGTAGGAGTCCCATACTCCGAACCACGTAATCTTTTGTGTCGTCTGTGTATGCTAGAATCTCGTTCCACACTTTATTTTGCGCGATACTGGTTCTTGCTCATTCGTGAAATTCAGTTGCGCTACCGCGGCTTAACTCGATCCGATTTTACAACAATTGGTATCAGAGCCAGGTTCCGCGGGGGTGATCTTCTGGACGTTCTGGTTCTAGATCTGAGTCAACGGTAGGTGACGACATTGGTCCGCTCCCTATCTTCCCAGATCGGCTCCGCGAATATCATTTTGATCGCCTAGTAGCTCTGCGAGCAAGACAATGTCGGCAAAATTCGAGATTTCTAGGTACGACGGCAAGATTGATTTTGGCCTTTAGCAGAAGCGCATAAAGGCCGTTCTCGTCCAGCAAGGTCTTCATAAGGCTCTCCTCGGCAAGGAGAAGTCCGGGAAGAAGGACGACGAATGGGAGGAGCTCGATCTGAAGGCCAACAGCACGATTCAGCTGTGTTTGGACGATGAGGTGATGTACAACGTGGTGGATCCTGAGACGACGGCGGACTTGTGGAATAAGCTCGAGGAGATATATATGTCCAAGTCGCTGACGAATAAGCTGTATGTGAAGAAGCAGCTATACAGCCTGAGAATGTCGGAGGGCTCGCAACTGCTAGATCACATGAACGTGTTCAACAAGCTCGTCTCCCAGTTGCGGAGTATGGACGTTAAGATCGAGGAGGAAGACCAGGCTCTGCTCCTGTTATCTTCATTGCCGAGATCCTTCGATCATCTGGTCACCACTATCCTCTACGGAAAGGATACCCTGAAGATGGAAGAAGTGATGACGACCCTGCTCTCGAACGAAACGATGAGCAAGTCGTGCCCTAGGGCCGACGAGGGCTTATTCGTGAAGAGCAAGGACACATTGAGTTGTAGATCGATAGGGAAAGGAAAGTGGGAAGATCTACCTAGGGTAAAGTCCGTAGGCAGGAACACGTGTCACTACTGTAAAGAGGAATGGCACTGGAAGGACAAGTGTCCGAAGCTGAAGCTTAAGGAGTAGGCGCATGAGCCAGATTTGGCTGAGGTGGCATCTGAGGATGAGAGCGATGCCGACGCTCTTCATGCTGCACCCAGCAGTGAGACCACAGGCTCCTGGATCTTGGATACAGGATGCACGTTCCACATGTGCCCGAACAGAGAGTGGTTCTCCAGCTTTAGGCAATATGAGGGTGGTCGAGTTCGTATGGGGAATGTTTCAGAGTGCGAGATATCGGGAGTCGGTAACATCAGGATCAGGATGTTTGACGGAGTGGTTAGGACCCTCGCCGACGTTCGGTATGTGCCCGATTTGAGGAAGAGTTTGATTTTGTTAGGCACTCTGGAGGCCGCCGGGTATTCCTTTACCAGTAACGACGGATATTTGGAGGTCAGGAGAGGCGCGCAGATAGTCTTGAGAGGAGATCGTTTTGGGTCGCTCTATAGACTGATTGGCACCACGACTGCCAGGGGAGATGCGAGGAGAGAGGTCAGACCGTCTCTCGAGCTACAGGGCACAGTAACATATGCATCTCATGCGATCTCCCCAGATCGCGATTCCTTCGATAGAGCTATAGAGAGCAGGATCCGCTCTCAGCGGAAAGCGCAGAAAAAGGACCTTGGCGGAGGTAAATTTTTCGCACCTGTGGGTAGAGAGTCATCTCAGGAGAGCCCAGACGCTGCAAAGGGAGCCATCCGGCTCAAGGGTCCCACCAGGGAACTCATGATCACTCTGGAGAAGGTGGAGTCGCACAGTGAGAGGTTAAGTGCGAGTCGTCTTGCAAAAGACTCGGTCTATAGGGCAAGGGCGAAGCACGTCGGGGTGCGCCACCAGGAGCTAAAGGAGTTCGGTAGAGGTAGAGGCAGGAAGTTGCGGGAGATATCCTGGAGGGATATTAGTACGGACTTGCGAGGAAGTCCAGTGACTGGAGTCAAGTTCAAGAGTGGTCTTGACTTGACTCATTCTGATGCGCGTTGATCGCGGTCAGGCCCCAGGGAGAGGGGCTCGTAGTCGCCAGTAGTGGAGATTTAAGCTGAAGGTGGAGTTACGTTCGTCAAGGTGGAGTTTCGCTTGCGTGAGGCGTCAAGGTGGAGATTGTTAGGATCGTGACACCTCACACGCGCATGGATCGTCCGGATCGCGCCACGTCGGCGATCCGTGGGAGGTGTTATTACCTATTCCGGGAGAAATTTCAATTGGGGATCCTCTTTTTTTTTTGGAAGTTAATTGTGACCGGCTATTCCTTTTTTCTATAATTAGATTCATAGCCTTTTTGGGGAGGAGTTATTTTTTGGAGATCTTTGATGGCCGGTTATTCTTCATTCCAATATTAGATTATCTCCTAATTAAGATGGGGTTTTTGTTGCTATTTATAGGGGAGCTGTCATGACCGATAATGACAGAAAAAAAAATTAAGAGGGAATCCGTGAGATCCAATTTGTGAACAGAGAGCTTCAGGCGGCGCAATTCCGGCAGCTTCGGCTTCGTCTCAGGCAGAGGCGGCGGGTTTTGGGCCCGGTGGCAGAGCAGCAACGAGACAGGCATCAGGCGCGGCAGCGAAGGAGCACGGTGGTCTGGAGGGAGTTCCGGCCGAGCTTGGCGCACGCATTTTGGTTTGCTCGGGAGGAGCAACGTTCCGGCGACAGTGCTGTCGGGAATCCGACTGCTCCAGTTTCAGTTTTTGTTTTGTTTCCTTTCTCTGTTCGACTCATTGAAGTCTATTGTAATCGGTAACTTTCTGACTTTAGTGGAATTTGTCCGGCGCGCTCTCCCCGTGGAGTAGGAGTCCCATACTCCGAACTACGTAATCTTTTGTGTCGTCTGTGTATGCTAGAATCTCGTTCCGTACTTTATTTTGCGCGATACTAGTTCTTGCTCATTCGTGAAATTCCGTTGCGCTACCGCGGCTTAACTCGATCCGATTTTACAACATTTACATGTGCGAACAACACTGCTAATTATAACATGGATAAATTAAGAAAGTCATCGGAGATCTACAGTCGAGCATTTCATCAAGATTGTTGGAAGTGAGATTTTTCTAACTATTAAGCCCTGGTTACACTCAAAACATGTGAGATCACAATCAGAGCATGTCTGCAATTATCCTGCTACAAAAAATAATGAAGAAAATGTAACTTTAAGGTTCATCAAAAATATAAAATTTGGATCCGTTAAATTGGGAACAAAACTAATTATCCAAAGGAGTAAAATGATCTTAAGAGATGTGTAGCAAACTTTTCTTAGTAAGATTATTATGCCCAGAACAATCTGCAAGCATAGATTTAAAAGCTTTATATACATGTATGTACAAGAAGCAATTTTTACATAGATGTTTAATAAAATAATATTGTCCAAGAAACATTAAATGATCATCAATATTGCAGTATTTTTTTCAAAATATACATCATCTTTTAAGTCTAAATACTGCATCACTCTAATAATGCATTTGATGGAAGCACATCTAAGGAGGTTGCTGGCTAAGCTCCTTCTCGCTTCATGTATATGTCCCTTAGCTGGAGATTTTCATTATATCCGGAAATCAGAAGGTTTTCCTCTTAACCATTCATTTTCCTCTTAAGCTTTTGATGGAGAATTGAACATCTGCACTAATATTAATTGCAACATGCCAGAAAAGTTAAAGCAGGAACGATCTGGGAGATATTAGCGGAGAATTCAAACAATAAAAATTAGAAGAAAAACAACACGTGCGACCAACTTCTATGGATTGTGAAAAATCGATAATATTGTAATAAGAAGCATCAATAGTAATTGATGATGAAGAAATAACAAAATATTGTAGGACTAATCAAAGGAGAATTCATCTTCTAAGAACCTGTAACTCTTACACACATGAACTCAAAGTTTCTGCATAGATTTTGTTCCAAACTAGGGAAAGATTTCAGAAGTCTCATAATAACAATTCATATCTCTTGCACATGGAAATAAAAATGCATTTGATGCTTCAATATATGCCAAGGTCAGGTTTAGCTATGTCACAACAATGCATCTTATTCAATGCATTCTCAGTATTGTTCAATAAATCAGCTTTGGAGCATCACTATTCGTCAAGATTCAGTAATATAATAATATTACTAAATACTGAGAATGTATAGTGTACCTCACAGTCAAGACATTAATGTAACCGAGCTAAACCTGACTGGCATCACAATAAATGTAAAAAAAAACAAAGAATTTAACTCCAAGTTAAGTTTTAAAACATGTATACGTTAAGGTCATATCTGAGACTGAGAGTAGCAGAGATTGTTAATACAATTATGAAAAATGCATATAGCATTTAGGTAGGTGTTGTTGCAAACGCAATTTCTAAAAACAGTAGTTAAGGCGCATTCATGCTGGTGCAGTCAATCGTTAGCGATAATGAACACCTAAACCCCATAAATTGAAATTTGGGCAAAAAAAACAATCACAAAAGTGTCAAATGCATCTAAACCACCACAAGTGCATTTTCAACCACGGTTTTATACTATCACAATTGTCCCTCACAATGCCTACCTAAAATGCAAAAAAAAATATGGTTATGACTGCTGTCATAACTAAATAACAGAACTCATGTACAACTATTAGATATTATTAATAAGAGAAACCCAAGAATCAACAGCAAATTCAATCAACTATGACTTATAATAAGACAATTCTGTGTACACAGTCTGTACTATAGTTAGACTTAGAAGAATCACACCGCTAATAAGAGAGATGAACACCCATGGATTTTTTAGATAGGAATGCACAAAACTTGCCCTCCATTTATGCATGTTCTTCTTGCAGTAGTCAGCCATCTTGCCAATGACATCGATTTGAATGACATCTATGTAGACGACTCGAGTTGAGTCCATCGTGATCCTGCTGAACATACTGACGATGTTGCTGTCACAGCCAACCAACCCGGTGATGATCTCTTCTTTTCTCAGGAGTGCGACATCATCGGTAGTTCTGATCAGCCCGTTCATGAAGGAGGCGTAGGCTGTCACCTCGTTCCGTCTTGCGGGATGTAGGCACTCAAAGGCCATTAGATTAAGCAGTATAGACTTTGTGGTGTCGTCCATTTGTAGCGGCGGGACGGATAGCTTGCCACCGGCGAAGCTAATGTCTCTGAAACTCCTGGTGTCACTCCTACAAATGGAGACTCCGGCGTCTACTAACTCGGTTGCTGACTGCACGGTCTCCTCGTTGCTTTGAAGGTAGCCCCCGCTGGATGTCATACTCTTTCTGTACATTTCTAGAATGTGGAAGCTTCGTTGGAGCGGCGAAGTCCAGCAGATGTCGTAAAATAATTTGATTAGACTGTTCACATCACCCATCTGATTCAGGGGAAAAAATTAGATGAGAGCTGAATGGCTGAAGAATAAAGATTAGTATTAGTATTGTGATTTAAGATTTTACCCCGGATCCCTGGATGTCTGCTAAAGTAGAGAGAGCGAGAAGGGGGAGCTGGTTCTCCAGTAGAAGCATATCTCGCTTCAGATTGGGGACAACATATTTATTCCCGTTTTCGCCAAACACTGGATCGGCTTTTTGGCACATTGCACCCCCAATTCATTCTTTTTGGCACTTTGCACCCCCAATTCATAAATATTGCACTTTGCACCCCCATTTGAATTTTTTTGGCACTTTGCACCCTAGGGTGCTTTGATGAAGGGTAATTCTGGCAAGATGGTACTGTGACCCGTTTTGCACCGGCGCCGCCTATGACATGCGGCTGGTGCTGCCGGAGGAGGCGGAGGTGGCGAAGGTGAAGGCGGAGTTTAGGAATGGAGACCTGTTGGTTACTGTTGCGAAGAGGAATGTCGAGCACCATGCCTTTGGTATCGAAATCAAGTGAGCAGAGAGACTCTGTTTTGATCGTATGATTGAGAATGTAATCAAATTGTTTCGGTGTTATGTAACTTCAAAATGGTAACCAAGAAATCTGAATCTTTTAAGTTCGCAATTACTTCTGGCATTTTTGTGAATCCAATCATTCTGGAGGGATGGTTAAAAATTGTGTGAGGATTCTGGTTTTAGCCTTTTAACCCAGGGCATTCTGTGCTAATACGACTCTGTTTTGAGACCTGGTCGGCGACCTGCGTGGGACAGAACAGACGGCAGCACCCCCGCTCCACCCAGAACCTTGTCAAATGGATGTTGTTTGTCTAGGCCTGCAAGCTGTAGGAACTCCAATTCTCCGGCGAAATCGCAAGTGTGACTCGCAGCTTCTTCGGGCGACAGAGGGACTAGCGAATGACTTTCCTCTTCGGAACAGTAACCAACATGACTCCATTCCTCAACTCCGCCTTCACCTTCTCCTTCTCCGCCTCCTCCAGCAGCACCGGCCACATGTCATAGGCGGCGCCGGTGCAAAACGAGTCACAGTACCATCTTGACAGAATTACCCTTCATCAAAGCACCCTAGGGTGCAAAGTGCCAAAAATATTCAAATAGGGGGTGCAAAGTGCAATATTTATAAATTGAGGGTGCAAAGTGCCAAAGAAAGGGATTTGGGGGGTGCAATGTGCCAAAAAGCCCACTGGATCGTTAGAATCATACTCGCTCTGCTCCTCGGTGGCAAATCTCTTCATCATCGACAGCATAAACTCTAATGCGAAGCAGCCATCAGTGATCATGAGCTTGAGAAACTCGTCCTTCGTCCAATCACGGTCGAAAACGCCATCAACCTCCGTTTGAAGGGAATCGTAGGCGAAGCGGAGGCTGGATTCGACCTGCTTCATGGCAACAAGGACATCATTGGGGGATTTGGAAGCCTTGCCGATCCGGCGGAGGAATTGGATGAGAGCACGGTGTTTGTGATGCTCCATGGGGCGGAGATGGCGACGGCCGTGATGGTAGGGGCCGAAGGAGGCAAGTCTGGGCTCATAGGCTTGCCTGTTGACGTCGGTGAGGATTTTGGGCACGCGGTAGATGCTCTTCGTCCACAGTTCATTGTCCGTCGACGGGGGGTGGTCGAGCTGTTTGGTGAGATCAATGATCCACTGCTCGGCCATGTCGCCGCACACTTTTTCTCACCGGCGGCGGAGAGGAGGACTTGCTGCGCTTTCCCTAAATTGATTTCGCGTTTTCTGCACTTCTGCAGTGTTCAAATAGCTGTTTATATTTGCACCATACTTCTAAAAATAACTCACTTTTTAAAATGGGAAATAAAAACAGTACTTTTAAAAAATAAAATAAAAGGCGTGAATATATTACTTCTTAAAATAAAAATTAAAAACAGTACTTTTAAATCACTTTTTAAAATGAAAACAAACAGTACTTTTAAAAATAAAATAAAATATTTTCCAGTTCATATTAATATAGGTGATTGTTAACCGCACTGCAGTTGTGGTTATCCGTATTTTTTTTTTCCCAATTTGTCGCGCCTTTTAGAAATATGTCTTGTACATGCATTTTTACGAAAAATGTTCAACACCAAAGTTGTAGATCTCATCGAGATTTACAACTTTCGTGTTAAACACGACCCGTGCATTTATGAGAGGGTACATAAATAATTAAATAATAATCTTAAACCAAAGTATTATATTAATCCGAAGTTCAAAACCTCAAATCATTCACAATCAACGGCTGGCTAACGGCTAACGGCTATCAAATAGAAAATTCAATAAGTACACCCCACACCTATATAGATATATACAGGTCTTTTTGAAATACGTTTTGTGCGTGCAGTTTCAGGAAATGTGTTCAACTTCAAAGTTGTAGATCTCAACGTTATCTACAACTTTCATGTTGAACACATTTCCTGAAAATACACGCACAAGACATATTTCAAAAAGACGTGTATATATCTCATCTCACGCGTGCAACCGCCATGGATTTACCGGCGAACGCCCGAAAAAAATCCCGCCGGCAGCCCCGGGTAAAAAAATTTGCGGACAAATTTGCGTCTAATCCAGGGCGGTTGCGGGGTCCAGCGGCTACGGCGTGCGGGCTACCCAGCAGCGGCCGGCGGGCACGCTGACGAATCGAACGGCTCTCGTGCCCGCCACCTCCCTAGATTAGACGAATCAAACAGCTCTTGTTACGTGCTCGCACGCCCGCACGAAATGTTGTCTGCACTAGATCAACACTCATATATATATATATATATATATATATATACTATATAATAAAGAAGTATCGTGGTCTCTCGATAGTAATGAATTTATAATTCATGGAATTAATCAGAACCGTCCGATATGAATGCATTATTCAGCAGCCGTCTGATCAAATATCCGATCTGGACGATCATGAAATCTCAGCCGTCCGATCATCGGAATCAATCATGGCCGTCCGTTACTTTTTTATAGGTCTCCTAAACCTACACTAGGGTGTCCTAAACCTATGTGAAATTACGATTTTATCCCTATAAATCTTAAAAATTGGGGAGAGGAGCCAGCTATTAAAATTAAATTTTAATTTAAATGCAGTTGTCCGGTTTTGATCCCAGGACCTCAAGGACAGCAAGAACAACTCAAACCAATGAGCCAAGTAAGCAATTATGCTAACATTTCAAATAATTTATACTTATAATGTTATAATTTATGTATTTTTATAAAAGAAATTTATATAAATATATGTATAATATAATTCATTATTATGTATAAGTATACTATCTTTTTCTTAAATTATCGTTATGGGTCGACGAAGTAATCCCGAGCGCCAGACGAATTAATTTATTTTTTTATTAATTTTAAAAAGGAGGTGGTTCGGTACTTTTGCGAAGCCCACCGCGTGGCGGCCGAAGCCCGCCGTTGTTGGCCGGGTACTGTGGCGCGTAAGCCATCGGGCCGGAGGCCCGTGCCTGTCACTCGTATATATATATAATATATATATATATATATATATATATATATATATATATATATATATATATATCTATATGTCAAAACATTTGTGCACATGTGAAGCCCCATAAATGTACATCAGAACAACATCAGCCACAGGATTGGTAGGCGTACGGGCATGGGGTTTTTGGGGGTTAAGGAGGCTCCAAATCGAAAAGTGATCAACATAAAAGTTGTAGATCTCGGAGATCCGAACAACTTTAATGTTGATCACTTTTTGATTTGGAGCCTCCTTGACCTTCAATTTGGGACCCGAAAATTGAAAATCGTAACCTTACTGTAGCAGTCTCGCCGCCCAGACTTTTCGGGTCCCAAATCGAAGGTCACGGAGGCTCCAAATAAAAAAGTGATCAACATGAAAGTTGTTCGGATCGCCGATATCTACAACTTTTATGTTGATCACTTTTCGATTCAGAGCCTCCTTAACCCCCAAAACCCTATGCCCGTACCCCGCTTGCCCGCAGCGACCCGTCGGGATGAGCGAAGCATGCCGTCGCTGGCCGAGGTACTGTCATGCGTGGCCATCCGGGGCCAGGTACTGTGGCGCGTGGTCATCGGGCCGAGGCCCGTGCCTGTCTATATATATATAATATATATATATACACACGAGTGACAGGCACGGCCTCCGGCCCGATGGCTACGCGCCACAGTACTGGGCGACGACGGCGCGCTCGCCCGCCACGCGCGTGCTTCGCAAAAGTACGGAACCCCCTCCTTTTTAAATTAATAAAACAATAATTTGATATTTATAATAATTAATTAAATAGTTAATTAAAAATAAAAAAAACCGTTAAAAAACTGGCGGGCGAACAGTAGCGTGAGCACTGTTCACCCGCCAGTTTTTAAAATGTTTTAAAAACGTTTTATAAATAATAATTAAAGAATTAAAAAGTAAAACAATATTTTAAAATATAATAGGCGGATGAACAGTGGCGGGAGCACTGTTCACCCGCCTGATATAGTCCCACACCGCTGTGCATGGGTATCATTTTGGTTAAATATGATTTTCCGTGGAAAATGTTTGAAATCAAACTTGCTGCGCCGGTTTGTGGGCTGTGGCGGGCTGAGTTTAAAATCTTTGTAATGCGTGGGCAGGCGGGCATCGCTTAAAATCGCCCGAAGTATTTGGGCCGCCTTTAGCTGATGTGCTTAGTATATGTTTTTTGAAATAATTATACATAACTTTAGGACTCTTTTAGTAGGTTTAGGATCCCTACGAAAAAGTAAAGAGCGAGGTTCATTTGATCAAACAGTTACTGCAAAATGGATTTAAATCGGACGGCTCAAATCATTCCAATGAATTTATATTTCATGCCCTATCATATTTCTTTATATATGGTAGAGATATATATATATATATACACACACACACACACGAGCGATAGTGCATGGAGGGTCCATATCCCGTGCGTTAGTACCCGAAGGCAGACTTCGCCGTCCCCCGATGCGCCTCCCTTCGCAAAGTTATCCCAAATATTTTAAATTTTTGTAACATAAAATAAAATTACAAACAAGCTTTTAAAAACCGGACCGGACCGGCCGGTCGGACCGGTCGAACCGCGAACCGGGGTACAGCCGGTCCGGTACATGTAAGAAAACCGGACTCTCCATGAACCGCTCAAGAACCGCGGAACCGGGCGGGCGGACCGGTGGGCCGGGCACGGTTTCACAAAATCGGGCGGGCCAAAGCCCGCTTTTAATTAAATTGCAGAAAAAATATTGGTGGGGGGTTTCGAAACCCCCAAGACCAGAGTATGTTAAGGCCTGACCCACTAACCATTGATTTTTATTGTTTTACTTTATAATATATTATATACAAATAAATACGTATACTAAAATTAAAAAAACATAAAATTATATTATAATATATTATCAAAAAAATTAATATTTAAAATATTAAATATATTAGTATAATTTAACAAAAAAATTGATATTCGATGACGGTCATTCACAGTTGATATGCCACGATTGTAGAACTTCCGTACGTTATAATCCACAAATCCCTCGATTAAATATAATACCCTAACGTGTATCTTACATTATATTAAATATGAAACTCGACACACACGTATTGCCCCCCTCCTACATATATATCTATACTACTACCTATATATATATATATGATATGCATACGTATATATTATGTATATACATGTATATATATATATACGTATATATAATGTATATATATGATAATATATATATATATATATATATACTATATATATTATAGTATATATAGTATATATATATATATATACTGTAGACTCCGCCGTTTAAGACCGTGTTCAACCTTGAACATTTCCCTCCCGGTTCGATGTCCGGTCCGATTTTCAAAATCTTGATTACAAATATATTATATAAAAGTACATAATTTATTTTTATTTTATTCAAATATTTGCATATATTAATATATTCAAAATTTGAATATATTATATATCTATGACATTTCAGAGAAAGGCCCTAATGCAGAATAAATTGGACTTTTGGCACTTTGCATCCTCCAAATAGAGTGGTTTGGCACTTTGCACCCTAATTATTTAGTTTTGGCACATTGCATCCTCTAAATCCATTAATATAGCATTTTGCACCCTACTTTTTTTCTTATTTTCCCCTCTTTTTAATCCAAAATTTGGAGGGTATTATGGTCATACTTAAAGGCTTCATTTGGCGCGGCGGATGGAAAGGGAGCGGGAGCAGCCGTGACCGCCGATCAAACTAGAGGAGGGGGCCGGCAGGTCGAAAGGGCACGTTTCTCATGAGCGGGCGGGAGCAGGCGCGGCGTGCCATTTGTTTACCCGTCGTGTGTTTGCGTCTGCACCCGCCACCGACGTGAAAACGTCAAGCCAAACGAAGCCAAACTCAATGGACTGTTTTTTATTATTAGAAGATCATTTATAAATCATGTGATTTCACCTCAGCGCAGTTTTCTTCAGACCATTTTGAATATTTTGGGAGGGCATGTGATTTCAACTCTCCTACAGCATGAAGACAGGAACTGCGGTTTTTTTTGCTTGCGCAAGCAGCTATTATTTTACCGGAACCCTAAAGATTTTAATCGTCTCCTTGGACAAGCAGCTATTTTTTTGCACCTACAGAAACTGCGGTTTCTTGGCCCAGCTTTTACATAGTGTAATAGTAGGTCTCTTAGAAATGTTGTGCATGTATTGAAAATAAATAAATACACAATGATGGTACCCCTTAGAAGCGCTAGCTGCACATCATGCGCGGGTGCGGTTATCCAAAGAACCCACATTAACGGCGTGATCACCCTGGGTGTAATCGCCTCCATCGCCGTCATCACCACCACCATCGCCGTCATCACTGTCGCCATCGTCGTCATCATCACTGTTGCCGTCGCAGCCATCTTCGTCGTCATCACAACCGCCATCGCCGTCATCACTGCCGCCATTGCCGTCATCACCGTTGTCGTCGCCACCATTGTCATCATCACCGCAGCCGTTGCCGCCACCATCATCGTCATCACCGCCGTCGTTTCCGTCATCGCCGTCATATCACTGTTGTTACCGTAACATCTGGACTGTTTTAGTTTTATAAATATGAATATATGATTGCTGCAAGAACAATCTTGACAAATTAACACTCGTTATTCTTGAACATTTACCTACTGCAATATTGTATGTTCATGATCTCACGGGAGAATGTGGGACATCACAAGCCGATCAGGTATCATGTAAATTTTTTCATATTGTGTTCTTATTATGTACGATACTTTTGAAGTTGAAATAATCATTGACTCACTGTTATTAGTCTTACCATGCAACCTCATTGTAAAGGATTACAATAACTTACATGGAACCTGTGTATTGTTTGATGGAGGAATTTGTCTGAACTAGCTTTTGTTTTTAAACAGATTGATCTGAGCATCATATAAAAATTGTCTTTTCAGACTGGCCAGTCTCATTTTATACTTTTAAATCTACATGAATCAAAAAAATGATAACTTCTGTTCTCTCAACTCAACTATCTTTTTGATTCATTAAAACTAAACACCTAAATTCAATTTCAAAGCCCTAATTTCATTCTACCGAATGAAATTTAAAGGGATATTTATATAAAACTCCTCAGATTTTGATGTAAACAAACAGTTGGTTTGATATTTCTAAATATTGATCGGTGCTACTTAAGGAGCGAGGGAGAGAGCGATGGTAAAAGGTTGCAGTAAATTTGGCGCTGGATAAACCCTAAGCTCTGATTTTCAACATAATGCCAATATGACCAAAATACCCTGCTAAATTTTGATTAAAACAGGGAAAAATAAGAAAAAGAAACTAGGGTGCAAAATGTCATATTAATGGGTTTAGAGGGTGTAATGTGCCAAAACTAAATAATTAGGGTGCAAATTGCAAAACTCCCATATTTGAGGGGTGAAAAGTGCCAAAAGTCCGAATAAATTTCCCTAATTATCGGTAAAATTGAGTTTCGTAAAAAGACCTGGGGACCTGCGGTGCCCATTTTAATAATTCATTTTTTACATAAAACAAAAATCTTCCGCCTGTGATAATCCCACATCGCCTAAGGCTCCGTTTGGGAGGACTTATTTTCATCGGTCAAGCGGTTACGACCGTATGAATCTGACTTTGATTAAGGCCAGATTCATGCGGTCGTAACCGCTTGACCGATGAAAATAAGTCCTCTCAAACGGAGCCTAAGTGAAACTTTTTGTCTCATTAAATATTATCGTCAGTGTAATGCATATCAAATTTAGCAGGAATCATGATCTCGCATTCAGTAGGTTCTGAGATTGCTCTCATGGTCCTGCAGCGGCTTGAACCACCTTGTCTGTTTTGGAGGTTCACGGTCTTACGCAATGGCCGATGATATAGAACGCGTTTTTTGAAAGGCTGGGATTTTGTACGGATGGATAAAAAGGAGTGAGCTCCACATGGGATCAACCGGGGATCGCACAAGCGAGCGAGAGGAGCTTGCTCGCACTCGCCGACTTTGTTAGTCAAAGGGGGGATTACTCTATAAACAGCAATCCCCCTTTTGTTACTGGCGGTTGTGGGACAAGTCCGCATCGCTTGGAAGGCGTCAGATTGGGCGCATGAGCAAGCCGTTTGTTTTCGAGGTTCACCAGGTTGTGCAACGTGATGTGACGGAATCTGCAACGATGGGTCGGGATCGATAGCGGA